>CM031234.1:409805707-411208207 GCA_018340775.1 Taxus wallichiana var. yunnanensis | reverse complement strand
TAGCTAAAAATATCTTTTGGAAACTCACCACAAGTTATAACACCCTTTTCAATTTCTCCACCCTTACTCAGACATCCCCATCCTTAAGGAATGATTTATAAACGACTCCTTCTCTAACATATATTTGAATTTTCTTCATCCTTTCAAGTAAATCCTTGAATCCATAACTAATTTGATGAATCACACATTTCCATTCATATGCCTCTTAACATATTTGATAATTTTACAATATTTTGTCCTTTCACATGTTTCAACTTACTCCCGGGACCTATGACAACCCATCTAGACACTTACTCACCCTTGAGAAACATTTATGATTCCTTAACATATCTTTAGAATTTAATTACATTTTTGGAAGAAAAACTCTAATTTAACTTTCAAACACTTTGTTCGCTAAAAATATCTCTTAGAAACACACCACAAGTCATCACATCATTTTGAACCATGAAGAAATAGAACTTTTCTATATTTTTGTGTTCTTAAAGAATCTGTTGCATCATACTCTAAAGGTGGAGAAAATACTTCATATAATTTTCTTGCATGGTCATCTAATCATATTATTTAATGGTCCTTAGTATTCTTTCTTTACTCCCATTGTCCTTGCTTGACTCAAATCCACCTGGGTCCCAAACTTTTCTTTTAATCTTTCCATTTTCTTTGACATTGCTCCTTTTCTTCTTAATATTTACCTTGATCTTCAATATATTCATGCATTATTTCCTTTTACTTATGTAAACAAACATTTAAATAAAAATATAAAATTGTTATTCATTTTATAATACCTCCTCCATCAATGTACAATCTATATCCAACTTGTTCTCTTCACTCTCCTTGCCAAAATATGTATTTCATTGCACTTTTTTTCTCTCATTAAAATTTGCCTTCATGCCAAGCTTCTCTAACTCTTTATTTTCATGTTCCCTATTTTTGTTTTAACAATTTATTGCCCAAGAATTCATCTATCTCTCAGTTACACATGTACTCTTTTAATCCTAATTCATCTCATCTAGTAAACTTTGCAAAATATCACCCATGTCATCAATCAAAAATTCATTATAGATTTTCTCATCACCATTCTTGTCACCATAAAATTAACAAATAGAGTCTTCTTTAAAAATTTCAAGTAATTCACACAATGAAGTATCAAGATCAATCAGTAAATAATAAATTTTTCTTACATTATCTTCATATTTGGCTTGCATTTATTCTTTGATCTCTTAAATCTACATGTTCTCTATGATTTCATCCTATTATTTCTTAATATAATCATATTTTTCCTATGTCATATTTTATTTCTTTCTTTTCCATATCATCATCCTCTAATTTCTTAATATAATCATATTTTTCCTATTTCATATTTTCTTTCTTTCTTTTCCATATCATCTTCATATATTTTTCGATTACCCATGTATTCACAAGAACTAGGTTCTCTCTCTTGTCTGGTCTTTGTTCTCTTAATTTTTCATTCTCTTGTTTTTCTTATCATCTTCCTTCTCTGATGTATGCTTCCTCATCCACATAGGCATTATAAAACCATGCCCTTAAATTATTCTTGATATTTTATCTTATATTTTTTCTTTAGTATTCTTCTTGTCAACACTGTTCTTTCTCTTTTATTCATGTCTCATATTCTTCTATTTACCTTCGATCATATTTTGTAACTCAAATCTTTGATTTATTCTCACAATGTGGTTTATAGGCCATTGTTTTTCCCTTTATGAAAAATTCAATTCCATAACTTGGTTCCTTCATAAATTTCTGTTAAATTCTCATTAATTTCTCTCAACTTTGTCATCTCGGTCTCCATCCATTCCTCTTTCTTTTTCTACTCTTCTCTCTTCTTGGCTTATATTTCTTTATTTCTCTCTATGTATTCTTGTCTTATTTTGTGGCTAAACAACTTTACTAACTCTTTGAATTCCTCTTCTCTTTCCATTTTCTCAATCTGAAAATTCTTTTGCACCTTGCTAATTCACTACTACACTCACCTAGGATTTCAACCTAGTCTCCTTCCATCTTCTTTCTCTCTTCCAATTTCACACATCACTTATTTTAATTCTTCTGTTACTTTCTTCTCTCTGAGACACTTCCAAAACAATATTAGCTATAAAAACATCTATTGAATTCTCAATTATAATTTTTAGTAAAAGCCTCAACTCTAATACTATTGGATCTCCAAATTACACCTTACAATGAGTCATAGAGATCCCAATATTTTGAGGTAACACGGGATTGTCTCCAAGTTGTGGTACTTGCACAAAGACATACCTTCATATAAGTATGGTTCCTTTTCCTATTCCTAATGTTAAAAATACTACTAATAAGGTAATTGTAAATATCTAATTCAACTCTATTATTCAAAGGGACTAGGGTGAGAAGGAGATGCATAAAATAAAATCTTAGACAAAAAAGGTGATAAAACCATGAACATGGGCACATACACTCTTAGATGATTGAAAATGGGAGGAAAACGAAGGAGGAGAGGTGATGTAGGAGCATCATCTCCACCTTGTAAATATAGTTTAGAATTTAGGAATTTTTGATTTGAAGGTAAGATTATAGGATTAATAAGTGCTTGTGAGTCACTTTGGGTACTATTTAAGACTGGGCATTTTAAAAATTTAAGATTTGTATTTCCCTCCAAAATGGAAAGATTCAAAAATTAAGATAATTTTTTTCTATCTTTGGAGCTTGAAGAACTTTAGAGGTCATTCATAGAGTGTCAAAGTTTTAATAGATGGTTTAGGTGTAATAACATCTTTGTTGGGGGTGAAGACTTTGAGCCAAGTCACTTTTAATGTTGTTTATAAAAGAACCATATGACCATAAGGTATAATCATTATCCTACTTGAGTGTAACATAATTTGTAAGGATATAAATGACATTATGTAACTCTCTATGATCATCAACAGAATGATCCATGGTTGAGAGAGTCAAGGATCCACGATTTAAGAAGATATACTTTGCAAGATATTTTTTTAATGGTGTAATTTGTGTGTAATAATTGGTTTGATAACATTGTTTAATGTGGAAAGTTGATCAAGTAAATGAATTAAAATTTTTAAGTAGAAAATACTAAGTTCCTTGATTGATTTTTTTGCACATATGCATGTGTTTTTTTTTTTTTCTTAGTAATTGAAGAAAACCTTGAACATTATGTGACAGAGTGTTTGATGCATAGTTAGGCCTCACAAGAAAAGGACAAGCTTGAAGGAATATGTAGATTGAGAGAAATTTCTTATAATTTTTTTGTTCATGGATGCACTTATAAAGGTGAAATATCAACTTAAATTTCTCTATCCTTCATTCATTCAACAATATAATTGAGCAAGTATATCTTTTGTCAAGAAATTTGTAGTATGTTAGCTAGAGTATAAGCAATGTTGAAGAAACAAAGGAAAGAATTTGTTGAGAGAAACATTGAGATTGAGAGATTGTATCAGGTAAGCATCCATCTACATTAGCTTGAAAATAAAAATATTGTGTGTTACTTGTATCTAAATTCTTGACATGGCATGTTATATGCTCATACCAATGATATATTAGTGGAAAACTATGGGAACATGCATGCGGGGAAGGAGATTCATTTTCAAGAAATCCTAGAAATTTTGAGAGTTGTGGGGCATTTAAATAATCTTTAGAGATAATATAGGAACGAAGGATGTGTAACATTGAAGAAATGCAAGAATCTACCCTCTCAGGCTATTATGTTTAGAAAACCCTCCCACTAGGGTTTATAAGGTAAAATACAAAATAACCCCAAAAATACCTTGTGAAATCTTTTGAAATTTCAAAGATACGTCTCGTATGAGAGTTCCCAAGCTACAAATTAAAGAATGGGAACTAATGATGTCTTATTTTATGATCCATTCATGACATTATATGTTCTTGAATTGGGAACACAATTTATACGGAGGTGAGAAAAGGAAAAATCCAATTTGAGATATTTTATTGGTCCCATATTAAGAAGATGTAACCTTGACATTGTATATTAGTTACATCATTGAGAATAAAGTATAAACAAATATCCAAAGTAAATAATTCCTTAACAAGTAACTTTATTGGTTGTCATGCAAGTAATGGTACAATAATGTGAAGGAAAAACTAAAATAAGAAGAGGAAAGCAAATTAGAATCTAAGTGGAGATTTGGAAACCACGTGTAATATAATAAATGAGATGGATATGGAGTTTAAAGAGAGGAGCTAGCCTAGGAGGCATGAAATAACCACAATTTTCACCCATTTAGAATCATAGTCTTGTAGTAGAACATTGGAAGCCGGGATTGAGGAAATGAGAATTTTTGATGACCTTGTACATGGTATTGGAGCTATAAAATTTGAAAAACAAATCACTACTCAACCCTAAGTCTAATTTAAGAGGAATAGTTGTAAAATAATGAGGCAATTTCAGGTTACTAATGACAATTACAAGAAAATAAAATATACCAAGTCCATACCTTTTTGGGATAAGGGTAGAATAATAAGGACCTAGACCTTATACCAAGCCCTCAATATTGAGATTTAGAAAAAATGTAATACACTTAAATTTGTTCCTATAAATGATTAAAATGGGTCATGAAAACCTCAGTTGAAGGAAAATACACATGTGAATGTCCTAAAGTAGAACTAGTAGGATTCATAGGCCTAGAAAGCTAAATGTGGATTTATGAGAAAAAGAAAAAGAGATGAGAGTTGAAGTTGATTACACATCTGAAAAAAATCCTAAAGGGTACTCATAAATGCTTTTACCATGTATTGGGCCTGATTGAAACATATTAATCGTGAGAGCACTAAAGGGATTGTTCTTAAGGTCATTAGGAATTAGTATGAAGGAAGAGTGAGAAATATTAGGGGATTGAATGTATTAGTTCATTTTATTGTTCACTAATCATATTGAAATAAGTGTATGAAGTCGGTATTGAGGTGATGGATGATTCAAATGGATAAAAAGGATATTATTTCTTGAGGAAGAGCAAGATTACAAGAGACTTGTAATTAGATAAAGGAGGTAAGTGACATGAATTGAATGTTTGCAATAAATTTTCTTATTTTATCAATGGTATTGGCATATATTGAATATAGAGGAGCAATGTGTGGTTTTTTTAGACTACCATACTACTTGAGGGAACATATTTTATAACTTTAGTTAGTCTTGAACCTAGAAATCAAGACTTATAAAAAAATAAAATACGACACATTGAATAAAATTTAATTATTCCTAACATGTTGAATGCATGAAAAGGTTTGGAGCTCTACATCAATTGGTATTAGAGACTGATTTTTGTTATGATTTGGTTTGAAATTGATTATTGTTGGAGCTAACATTGTTTGGTGAGTGTGTGCATGTGAAAGTACCGGTGAATATGAGTGAAGAAAAACGAAACCAATCCTTGACCATGGTTATAGGATGCCACCAAGGATGTAGAATTCAATAACAAAGAGAGAAGAGGCTAGGATGAAGCAAGTAAATGATAGAATAAGAGAACAAGAAAAAAAAGAAAAGGTTATAAATAATGATAGAAACAAAAAACATGTAAAGAAAGAGAGTGGAAGGTTATTAGAACTCATAAATCATACTTGAAATATGGTGAAGATGAAGAAGAACCAACAATAGAGGTGATTCAGGGATTAGTAGAGATGACGAGATATAACAAGAGAGAACATGTAGAGAGAAAGAAAAATGAAAGAAGAAAGAAGGATGAAAAGAGAGATGTGGTTTTGAAGGAGATCATAGAGATGAAGAAATAATTTGTAGAACTAATAGTTCTCATAGGAAGAGAGAAATAAGAGAAATAATAAGAAACATGGATGGTGAAAAAAGAGGGTTGGGTGGCTAGTTAAATTTCTTATGGAAAAATGAAAAAGAAAACAGTTGAAAAGAAGGATAAGGCGGGAGGAAAGAAAACTGAGACATGCAAAAGAAAGTGAGGAAGTAAGAAAAATAATTGTTTAAAGATATGGTGTGTATATAGGATAAGCTTGAAGAATAAGTAGTAATAGAAGAATTTTGGCTTCTCTTGGGATGGATGAGCATTATGAGGATAGTTGGTATACAAAAATAAAGAAAGAAGAGTTTTGTAGGGAGAAAAGTGAAGTGATGGAAAGAAAGGAAATTCTATAAGGGGAAACGAAGCCTTAAATTTTTGAATCTATCAATGCTTTTAGGTGTGTTTTTGAAAATAAAAATAATGAGCTTGAGAAAGAAGAAGAATGAAAGAATATTTTTATCCAAGAACAAAAATAAATAGCTAAACAAGAGATTTATTTTGTGTATGAGACTTGGGAGAAATTACAATCAAAAATAATATCCTTGGATCATGATTTTATAAAAAGAGAATCATGTTGGAAAGAGATGTAAATCAGTTCCAGGATATAGAAAGAGCAGCAACAATATAATATACAAGAAAATGTGATGAAGGAAGAAGAAGAAACTTATGAAGTACAGAACTTATTCAAGAAGATGAAGGGAATCATGAAGAGAAGTCAAATAAAAATAAAAAATTAATGCACAAAGAGGAATCAAAAGGTGAATCTCATATTAGAGAAAGGAAATAGGCACAAAGAGATTGGAAAAGGATGAAGAAAATAATATAGAGTTGAAATTCTTCTTGCCCCTCGAGTATGATATAAGAGCATCATCTCTAACTTGTAAATAAAGTTTGGAAGTCGGAAATTTTTATTTGAAGGTAAGTTTATAGGATTAATAATTTCTTGTGAGTCACATTGGGTGTTAATTTGAACCTTATCATTTAAAAACTTTGAAATTTGTATTTCCCTCTAAAAAGGAAATATTTAAAATTTAAGAGCATTTTTCGTTATCTTAGGAGTTTAAAGAACTTTAGATGTCACTCATAGAGTTTAAAATCTCTAATATATTATTAAGATGTAATAACATGTTTTTAGGGGTCAAGATCTTGGATCCAAGTCATTTTTGATGTTGTGTATAGAGAAACCATATGACCATAAGGTCTAAAAATTATCCTCCTTGAGTGGAAATGGATTTGTAACGATATAAATGATATTATGATATTGTCGATAATCACGATTCAAATGGTAAATGGTTGAGATAAATGAGGCTCTAGGATTGAAGAAGATATATTTTGCAAACTATTGTGTTTATGGTGTAATCATTGTGTAATGACTAGTTTGATGACCTTGTTTAGTATGGAAATTTAATCAAGTAAATGAATTAAAATTGAAAAGAAGAAAATACTAAGTTCCTTGATTTAATTATTTCCAAATATTAATGTGTTTGTTATTTTCTTAGTGAGTGAAGCAATCCTTTAACATTTTGTGATAGATTTCTTTAATCACAATATGGTATGACAGGAAAAGGAAGAGATTGAAGGAATATGTTGATTGAGAGAAAGTGTATAGAAAGATTGTATTAATGCATCCACTTTTAAAGGTGAGATATAAACTAAATGTTCTCTGAACTTGATGCATTGACTAACTTAACTAAGTAGACTGTCATCAGAAATTTTTAGTATGAAAGTTGGATTATAGCCAAGGTTGAAAAAATAAATGAAAGAATTTTTTTGGATAAATCGAGATTGATATATTTTATCAATTAAGAATCCATCTAAATTATCTTGATAAGAATAATTTTTTTTTTACTTGTATCTAAATTCATGATAGGGCATGTTAAGCGCTAAAAAAATATGTAGTAGTGGAAAATTGTGGGAACGTGCATGCAGGGGAAGGAGATTCATTGTCATGAAATCCTAGACATTATGATATTTTTGGAGATTTAAGTGATCTTTAAAAAGCATGCAAGAATTAAGGAGATGTTGGAGTATTTAATAAATTTAATAATCTACCCTCTCGAGCTAGATACGATTGAGAAAACCCTCCAACTAGGGTTTCAAAGGTAAAATACCAAATAACCCACAAAAATACTTGGCGAAATTATTTGAAATTTTGAATATATATATATATATATATATATATATATATATATATATATATATGAAAGTTTATAAGGGGTAAATAAAGGGATGGGACCCAACTCAGTCTTCTTTTATGAGCCATTCATGAAAATATATGTTCTTAAACTAGGAACACAAATCTATACGAGAGGTGAGAAAAGGAAAATTTAAATTTGAGAAAGTTTATTCAAACCATATTAGGAAGAGGTAATCTGTGAAATTTTATATTAGTTGCATCATTCATGAAGAAGTCTAAAAAAATTTCCAAACTAAATAATTCCTTAAAAGTGACTTGATTGGTTGTATGCAAAAGTGATACAGTCTTATGAAGGAAAAAAATAAGATAAGAAGAGGAAATCATATTAAAAACTATGTGGAGATTTGGAAACCACTTGTAATCTAATAAAGGAGATGGATATGGATTTTAAAGGGAAGAGATGGCCTATGAGGTCTTAAATAATCACAATTATAACCCATTTAGAATCAAATTTGTATAGTAGAACATTAGAAGCCGTGGCTTGAGGAAATGAGGAATTTTTGATGACCTTGTACATGGTATTAGAGCTTGAAAATTTGAACAAAATTTATCTAATTAACCCTAAGTATAATTAAATAGGAATAGTTATTAAATGATGAGGTAATTTCAAGTTACTGAATGAAAGTTATAAAAATATAAAATATAAAAATTCCAGACCTATTGGGATAAGGGTATAATACTAAGGAGCTAGAGCTTATACACAACACTCAATATTGATATTTAGAAAAAAGTAATACACTTAAATCAACGCGTAAAAAGGATAAAAATGGGAAATGCAAAATTCATTTGAATGATAATACACATGTGAATGTCCTAAAGAAGAACTAGCAGGAGTCATAGGCCTAGAAAGGTAAATGTGGATTTGTGGGAAAAGGAAAAGAGAAGAGATTTGAAGTTGAATAAAGATCTTCAAAATCCTAAAAGGTACTTAGATACGATTATACTATATATTGGGCCTAAGTGAAACCTCTTAACCATGAGAGCACCAAAGATATTGTTCTTGAGGTCATTAGGAACTAGTATGCGGTGAGTGAGAAATATTATGGGCTTGAATGCATTAGTTCATTTGAATGTTTACTAATCATATTGAAATAAGTGTATGAATTAGGTAATAAGGTGATTTATGATTGAAAAGGAGGAATGAAACTTTTTCTTTAGGATGCAAAAATTCCAAGAGACTTGTAATTAGACAAAGGAAGTAACTTATAAGAATTGAAGTTTTCAAGAAGATTTCTTATTTTTTCAATGGTATTAACACATATTAAGTAAATATGGAGTAGTCCATGGTTTTGGAAGAATACTATATTTCTTGAGGGAACAATTTTTCTAACTTTAGTTAGTCTTGAAAGTAGAAACCAAGACTTCTAAAAATAGGGAATTTTACCCATTGAATAAAATTGAATTGTTGCTAACATGTTGAATGTATGAAAAGGTGTCGATCTCTATATCAAGAGGAAAACATGAGTTCCATAGTAAAAACAACATTCAAACCAACATTTCCATGGAGAAAAACATATTCAAACCCCGCAAGAGGATAATAAAACATGCACCAAATACTGCAGATGCAATGAAAGGAAATAAAATTGAGTAGAACATAGGATAAAGAAGATAATAACCACATAACAAGTATTTTATTGATTCAAGTAGATAAATAGTTCTTTCTAATGAAGGAGGAAGGAAATAATGATCCTAAAAATATCAAAATCTAATTGTTAAAACTCACAATTCATATGTAACACTTGTAGAAGGATGTCTTGACATTGCAATAATTTCCAACTTTTACAAATAAACATCTATTACAATTTATAGAAAATGGGAGAGAGAGAGAGAGAGAAGGGAAAAAGAATCAGATCTAATTGTTGCTTATAGCCACCAACATTATGCATTAAATCCTAAAAATAGGTATGTGCACCTTTAGAATACCATTCCTAAATGACACTTTGCTTTTGGGAGAAGAATGGGCACCAAACCGCATTAAATCTAGTTTTCGACCATCCAAGACCTATGTTCTTTAATGATAGAGATGTTTTCCTATTTTTCAGTACCCTATTCCAACCGAAATTAGGATTTTTAAATCACATGGTGAAGATCATGAATATAAATTTAAGACAATACCAATTTTGTCAAATTTGGACAACCTAGGTTAAAGTTATGGCCATGTGGATCCATGGGATTGAGAAGGAACAATGGTTCTCTATGTGAATGAACAATCCTTTTTAATACTATTTTTTTGTGTTTTACAGGTGGATCGGTGAATTAGTGAAGTGAGGGAACTAAGGAAGTGTTCTATTTTATCCCTTTGGGTCTTCTTTGTCCATAGTGGTCTCTATTTGTATGTTGGGAGGAATATAGGCTCTGGGGTTGAACTTAGGAATTGTTCCATCTAGCTCATTTGTGTATGAAACTCAATTTTTATCCACATTACTCACTCCCCACAACACTCCACTTCCACTCAAAACTCGTATGTTCATCAGCGTGACTTTTAATGCGGGGTACCTTTATCTTCAAGGAATCATTCCATCTACCTCTCATTTTTATACATTGCTACATCCCCACACCCTTCATTCATTGATGCATGCACCTTTTCGGGAAAGCATAACCTGTCAGAACTTGTTCCATCATTTTTCCTACCACCTATATCTCTGCACAACACTACCTCCACCCTCAAATCCAATATTTTACGGCCAAATCGAAAAATCGGGAATAAAAGGTACAACAAAGTAGTTCCTCCCATACCCATAAACCATTTAAAACACTAGAAATGGCCCAAATTTCTCAAATTTATTAATTTTTCTATTTTTTAGGTTTATAATTCCTAGAGAGAAGAAGAGGAATTCCCCAAAAAATTTAAGTTTCCCAAACCATGAAAATATTTATTTTCTTCAATTTTTTCATTTAGGCTCCATTAATCTATCCAAGTCTAGATTCTGCAAGTTAACCAATTTTGCAAGGGATGAAAAATTAGATAATAGTTTGAAAAATCATGGGGTAATATGCCTATAGTAGTTTTATAATACTAGATAATATTTTGAAGCATCTATTAGGCATGGAGTCAACCTCGTAATCTAGATATTTATCTCAAAACCCGAAACTCTCACCCTTGAACCTTCCTAAAGTTTAGTCGGACTTGAACTTGATCTATCATTGACCATCTAATTCTAATATTACTCTTAATTAAGATTTATGAGAGTGGAAAATTTTCTTGAATATGAACTTTCACAATGTCTCTCATACATCCGATTTGTTGAGACAAAGAATAGGCATATGAAACTATCCTCAAATATGATTTTACTTTCTTTGCATTTGATTATTATGAGAGATTGCAATTGATCCTTAAACTATGGAACTCTTCCTAACTCAAAATTCTCTAGAATCCTCCATGAAACACTATGCAATGAAACCATGTCATCTAGAGGAAAAAATAATTGTGCAAAGAGCTTGGGGAAAGGAAAACTATACTACTAAAACAATGATGTGCTAAAAGTACTTGTATGAATTGAAAACTAATATACTATGTACAAGATGCAACAAAAACACCCAATAGGAATGTTAGAGATAAATCCCTTTGACTGGAATATGTAATGCATTTTTATCAAGTTAAGATAACTCAAAATAATTTGATTCTTTGCAAGAATTGATGATGTAAGCCATACTCCAAATTATATCAAACCTAGAGTGGAATCCTAGTTTATCTAGAAGTTATCAGGATCCCATTTAAAGACCAAATCACCATCTTTGAATATTTGAGCTCTATCCCTCTTATCAAACCATTGTGTTGTTGATTTTCTATGTTCTTATAACTTGATGATGGCAAAGTTTCTCATTTCTTCAAGCTAAACTAGTTATTTCATTTTGATTTCTCTTTGTTCTACACCTCAAACTACAATTGTTGAGCCAATTCAAGTGAAGAAAACTCTAGTGACAAAGGAACCAAAGATTCTTTGTCATAAATAAGTTTATAAGGGAAATACCAATTACCTTCTTCATTATGATCATGTCAGCCTAAAGGTTATTTCTCACCTTTTTATGCCACTATCTATCATTAATACCCAATGTTCTCTTCATGATCCTAATAAATTTCTTGTTAGTGTATTATTCCAAACCATTTTATTGAGGGTAGTAGTTGGAATATGTCTTTAAAAAATTCCAATTACAATAGCCAAATCATAAATTTTAGTTCCTAAGAAATATTTTGCATTATCGTAGAGATGAAAGTTTGATGGATGCAAAACCTTGTCACAATCTACTCAAGGAAGTGTAATATAACTAATTCAATTGATTCCTTGAGTGACACAACATCTACCCACTTGGTAAAGTAATATGTCACTGTAAAAAAAAAAACAATTTTATAGCACTAGATGAAGGATTGATCATGCGAATGAAATCAAGACCCCATTGAGAGAAGGGATTATCTTATTGAATTATATGAAGTCGAAGGGAAGAAAAACTCTTCTTACTAGTGAAGAAATCACATTCTATAATTTTTTTGACCCATTTATGAGCATCAACAAAAATTTTGAGCATAAGTAACTTTCCTTTAATATTTTCATCACAGTGGCCTTGTTGGAGAAAGGTCAACTAGAGAAACCATGAAGGAGTTCAGCCAAAACCCTCTCTACTTGTTCACTTTTAATGACCACAAAAAAAAACATAATAAATGTGTTTTTATAGGAACCTATCATATAGTGCATAAGGAATGGAAAAAGGTCTGATATGTATCCTTTTTGTAATGTTTCAACCAAATGGATACACACTAGATAAGAATCTATCCATATCACCAATCCAACTTTGATTATTAATTATATTCCTTTCATCCCGTTGAATCTCACCATCATGTAAAAGTTCCTCATTCAAAAAGGAGGTTTATTGGTCATTTTGATCATGTAAAGAAATTTGTACATAGAGTGATATACCTTTTAACAACTTTATGGCCCTAATGGTCACATCATATTCTTTGATTTTGGTCACCCATCCAGATATTTTATCATTGAATTCTACTCCCATAATGAATTATCTCACATTGGAAGGTGAAACTATAACTTTGATATGATTATTGGAAAGCATACTCTTAAATTTTCTAAGATAACCCATGAAATAAAATACCTATTTTTGAATGTGATTGTACCTTCATAATCCGTCGGTGTTTACTGAAGAAGGCTACTTGTTGTTCCATTCCTTGATAATTTTGATGAGTCAAAACAATAAAAATACTATATTATGCTCCATATGCATATAGGATGAAATTTTTAGCATAATTAGGATTGGTAAGTGTAGGAGCTTGAGAAATTTATTGTTTAGTATTAGAAAAAAATCCTCCCCTTCTATTGTCCATTGAAAAGTTTAATCCTCTTCAACATCGAGTGATAGGCTTGACCAATCCTATAAAATTAGGAATGAATCTCTTAACAAATAGAATCATTCCAAGGAATGATTGCAATGATTTATTATGAGTTGGAAAGAAAAGGGAGATAATGGATGACATTCTTTTTGGACCAATGGAAACGTCATCTTTTGAAACAATATGCTCCAAGAGATTACCCCAAGGATTGCAAAGTTACATTTCTTGGGGTTAAACTACATGTCATATTCCCTACACCTCCCAAATACCTTCTCAAGATGGTTTATATGATCCTTACTCTACTTTGAGAAAATGGTAATATCATCTAGATAGATAAGGATGAATTCATTGATATACCCTTTGAAAGTGATGCAAATTTCTCTTTTTAATATCGTACCTATATTTGACAAACCAAAAGTAATTTTCTGATAATAATATGTCCCCATTTAGTTTTGAATACAATCCCGTATTGATCTTCCTCCCTAACCTTGATCTGATTAAAACCTAAGTATCCATCAAGCATAGAGAACCTTTTAGCTCCTACTACTATTTGTAGAATTTTATCCATATAAGGTAGATGATAGTGATCCTTTAGGGAGGCTTTGTTCAAATATCTGAAATCAACAAAAATTCTTATTTCTCCATTCTTCTTCCTTACTAGAAAAATATTTTCCACCCAAGTAGAGTATTTTATAGGAAAAATTATTTTTTCCTCAATCAGTTTGGATAACTCCTTCCTCATGTGGAGATCTATCTTGAGGTTGACTGGTATCTGTTTCTATCTAATTGGCTTGATATTTATATCAATATAAATGGAATTTTGGATAATTCTTAGATCAAACCCCTTAATGTCCTCATAATCCCATCAAAATACATCATTGAACTTTTGAAGTAAGGATATACAAGGATTACTTCTCATTCTCATCACATACATTTCCAAGAAGAAGTTCCTTGCCTTGTGCAATGGTGATTGATTGACAATATTATTTCCTTAATTATATGTTCTTATCTTCACCTTTGAATTCATCATCAGGACAGAAAATATATTCCAAAGTGACCAATCCATTTGGAAATTTGTTTTTATTCAACTAAATAATTTGGTCACCATAGCTTTCATATAAAGCATGATACATTTATGAAGAAAATTCATCTTCATTATAGATAAGTTGAATGATTTTTTCATTGTTAAATACTTGCTAGCTAGATTCATTGTCTAGAATGGATGCTCCTACCATTACCTTAATGTGTTGCACATTTCCTTTAACAATATGATTAACATGTGAGAATTTTTTCTCAAGATTTTTCATCGATGTGATTATTTTTCATTTTTATAGGCACCACTTATAGATTAAGAGCATTAAAACTCTCCAAAATATCAAAAATTATGTGTTTGTAAGATTTTAAAAGATTTTTTTTTAACAATTCCCTCTAACTTGGTGGATGATCAATTCGGTGTCCCCAAATAGTTGTAATTTTTTATTTTCCTCTTTTCAACAATTAGAACACCATGCACTAATGTCACATACTTTGCTACACTATTTGTGTTAGGATTTATAAGGAATGTATAATAAACTAATTATAAATCCAAAATAATTGTTGAAGATTATAGATTATGAAGTGCAGTGATTAAACATAGATTAAGATGTTTATATTTCAATTATAGAATGTAATAACATTAACAGAAAGTAAATAAACATAGGAACACATGAACACCAGATTTACTATGGGGAAACCACGAAAAGAAAACCGTACTCTTAAATAAATAACTCCATGTATTAAGATTTTTATAAATACCTTTACCTAGTACTTCCACTTCACTCCTCGATCTCACAGAATGATTCTAGAATAGTTTCTCGCAATTGTACAATACAATGATCACCAACAATATGATCTCTCATGTATTAATATGGTACTAATGTATATGTTCGTTCATTACCAATCCAAAAAGGGGTCAGAATATCTCTTTAGGATGGGTAAATCAGTTGATCCATTTCACTCTTAAATGTGGAAGACTGACATAATAAAGTTTAATAAATAAAATTTAATATAATATTGAGTTTAAAGTGGTGGTCCACCCAAAAATCCCGTTAATATTAATTAGGGAATAACATGCCAAATTACCAAATCCATAAATCATCAACAATTATTCAAGAGAGTATATGAATACGGGAAATCATACAGATCTTCCCATACAAAAAAAGGGGAAATCATATAGATATTCCCATACATAAATTATTAGGACAATGAATTTATGTATGAAGCGTTATATCATATTATGGATTATTTTATAAAGCAAGTCATTGCCATAACTAATTATTCCTTAATATTTATATGTAAACTCACATAATGCGATTATTTACTTGTTACAAAATGAAGTATTGGAAGTTTAGAAAAGGGAATTTAAGATATGGTATTGTCATGCACACTCACCTTCATTGGAAACTCTTAAAGTCCCAACAAGGCACAAAATTTTAAGAAATTTACATAACATAATGGCTTTGTCAAAATATTTGCAACTTGATATCAATATCACAATTCAAGACTTTCTCTCGAATAAAGTGCATATAAACCCAAAGTGAGAAGTTTGGTGGAACCCCCACCTTCTCTAATGGTATGGAGGACTTTGCTGACTTTATTGCTGAACAAAACCTCATTGATGTGGATCTGCATGGTAATAAGTATACTTGGAATAATAGAAGGCTGGGAAAGGAGTTCATTCAGGTGAGATTGGATAGGGCATTAATCTCAGCAAACTGGATTCTAAGCCAAGACTTTTACCTATCTTCCCTTCCAAGAATTGGATCGGATCATAATCCGATTGCTTTAAGCTTTCTCAATTGGACTAAAACAGCAAAAAGCTCATTCAAAATTGAAAAAATGTGGATGAAGCATGATGATATCTATGATAGGATAAAAGAATGGTGGGAATGGAATGGGAAGGCCTTTGCTCGGTTGATTGGTTTAAAAACTCAAAAATGTCAAAAGCAAGTCAAAATCTGAACAAAAGGGTTTTTGGAAATATTTTGAAAAAAGAAAGAGTTAAAACGAAGCTTGGGATCTAGAGTTAAAAATGGATACTTTGGGAAGATCGGTTGAAGATGAAGTAAATGAAAAGAATATTCTTTCTGAGTTGCATACGATCTGCAGTAGGGAAGAGTCTTTTTGGCGCCTTAAATCTAGAGCTATCTGGCTTAAAGAGGGAGACAGGAACACAAAGTACTTTCACATGACTACTCTAAAACATAGAGCCAGTAACAGAATCCTTGAGGTTTCTAAAAACAATGGGAACAACACTAAAGATCCAAACAGCATCAAGAAACAAGCGCTTGAATTTTACAAGAATCTTCTTAAAGAGAACAACGTCAGCAACCCTGAAGCTATTTCCTTCATGCTGGAGGCCATCCCTCAGAATAACATTGAGGACCAGAAATTCAGAGACATCACTAAAGCTGTCACACTTGAAGAACTGCAAAAGGTTGTTTTTCTCTTGAGGGGGATAAGGCTCCTGGACCGGATGGGTTCTCTATTAATTTTTTTCAAAAGTTCTAGGAAATATGCTCGGAGGATCTTCTCAAAGTGGTAAATGAATTCTATAGAACAGGAAATCTTCTAAAAGAGCTTAATAACACGCACATTGTGCTGGCACCTAAAAAAATGGATGCAAAAGACTTCAAGGACTTCAGACCTATCAGTCTTGTTAATGCTATCTTTAGAATCTTCACCAAAATCATCACTACTAGACTGCAGCTCATAATGAATGACCTCATCTCAAGGCAGTAGAGTGGCTTTATTAAAGGCAGGATAATACAAGACGGAGTGATTATGGTGCACGAAACTATACATTCCATGGAAAATAATAAAAAGGCTAATATGATCCTCAAGCTTGATATGAATAAAGCTTTTGACAAGGTTTCTTGGGTCTTCCTTGACAGGATTTTATCTAAATTTGGGTTCACGGAAAAATTTAGAAAAATTGTTAAGTCTTGTATAACTACAGCCAGGTTCTCTGTGGTTGTTAATGGGGAGCCTGTGGGTTTTTTCACCAGCAGCAGAGGTCTAAGACAAGGAGACCCCATCTCCCCCTTACTCTTCATTCATTTAGCTGACCTTAGTAGAACAATTGGCAGAGCGGTTGAGAACGGCCTTTTAAATGGATCTAAACCCGCTTCATTCAGCCAAGCTGTCTCTCATCAACAGTTTGCGGACGACACAATCCTTCTTCTTCTGGCCTCAGTTGTGGAAGCTAAAGCTATTAAGGCTTTATTACAACTCTATGAATCTACTTCTGGGCAAGAGATTAATTATGACAAAAGCACCATTTTTTTCTTTAACACCCCTGAGGAAAGACAGCTCAAGATTGCTAAAATTCTGGGCTGTAGAATTGGTGCTCTTCCAGCAACGTACTTAGGCCTCCCTCTTGGCACTAAGAAAGTCTCTCACATGGTGTGGGATGATTTGTTGATGAGATTTCAGAAAAAGATGGCAGGTTGGAAAGGGGCCACTCTCTCTAGTGCTGGTAAGTGCCTTCTCATTAAAAGTACACTCCAAAGTCTGCCCATCTATATCATGTCACTTTTCAAAATTCCTTCTTCCTTCAGAGAGAAAATTGAAAGGATTCAGAAAAAATTTTTATGGCAAGGCATGGAAGAGAAGTTCAAATTTCACCTAGTGGCCTGGGATAAGGTCTGCACCCCAAAATCTATGGGAGGGCTGGGCATAAAAAATATTGAGAAAATGAATGAGGCACTCATCGCTAAGATGGGCTGGCGATTGCTATCTGAGAAACAACCCTGGATTGATGTTATTAAAGCAAAATACTTGAATCAACAAGCTGTCTACTCCTATCTGCATGAAGAACAACTACCCAATGGTTCCATTTTTTGGAATAATCTGGTCAAGAGTAGAAACTTCATCAAGCAGGGCAGCAAATGGAAAGTGGGGGATGGCAGTGAGATAAACTTCTGGGAGGATAACTGGTTCAGTGATAACCTCTTGGAGAGATTTGGGACAGCTAAGGACAGCCTTATAAGCAAGTATGGAACTAAAGTCAAGGACTACATTGAAGGTAATGGCACCAACAAGACTTGGAAAAGACTTTCTATGGAACGAATTGAGCTGAAACAAACTACTTCCTCCCTTCAGGATCTTTTAGACCTCTTCCCTTTAAGTCAGCTGAATTCCAAGGATGAGCTGGTTTGGAGCAATTCACAAGATGGGAAATACTCAGTCAAATCTGGTTATACCAATCTTTCTCACAGTAACCAATCTGACTTTAACTGGAACAAGATCTGGATGCCTGAGTTAACCCCCAAAATAAATTTTTTTCTTTGGCTGGCCATCAGAGGTAGAATTCTCACCACTGACAATTTGATGAGAAGAGGATTTATAATTCCTAATTGGTGCCACCTTTGTAGGAATGACTATGAAGACATTAGTCATCTGTTCATACATTGTGCTTATGCCAATAGAATTTGGAGCTTTGTTCTTTCTAAATTTGATGCTCTTTGGGTGTTGCCGAAGAACCTTAATCAGCTATGGAATCAATGGAACCCACCATTCAGACATTGTGCTATCAAAAGAATATGGAAATTAGCAATCCCACACTTAATCTGGAGGATTTGGAAGGACAGAAATAATATCATTTTCAGAAATAAGAAGCAGAATTATAAAATCAGTATTGGCAAAATTTCTCAAGGTATCAAAGAGGACATGGCCAGATTTAAACCTCCCAAGAACAAGTGTTATCCTGAGAATGAAGAACACATTTTATCTAATTGGCACATTGGAAATTGGAGCAACCCTGGGAATAGTGTTGGTAGATCTTTGATTAAATGGCATCCTCCGACTCTAATGGTGGTACAAGCTGAACTTTGATGGTGCCTCTAAGGGAAACCCTGGGACAGAAGCTGGAGGAGGAGCAATACGAGACCACAAAGGTAATTTGATTGCTGCTTATGCAGGAAAATTAGGAATTCAAACCAATCATTTTGCCGAAGCATTATCTGCTCTTTGGGGCTTGAGAGTTGCACGGGCTCAAAATATTCAGAACCTTATTGTTGAAGGGGACTCTCTTAATATCATTAAGCTTCTTAATCAGTCCTCATCTCCCAGTTGGAGTATTAAAGACTTTATCTCTACGAATCCATAAGCATTGGCCACACCTTCAATAGTATTAGAATCATACATACTTACGGGGGAGGGCAACAATAAGGCGGATGCACTTTGGCCAATTATGGCATTAATATAAATTTCTCATGCTGGGATAATGATAGTATCCTAATCGCTTCACAACGGCATCCATGCGGATCTTCACAAGTAAGCAATCTCTAGAGATAAGCCTTAATCTTTGGAGGAAAATCAAAATCACAAATTCTTTCACAAGTGCTGCTTTATTCTATATGGCGAGGAAAATAATATCTTTTTCAAATAATAGCAAGATCTATTTAAGAAACTTCAAGTGGAGTCATCCTGATTTGAAAATCACGCACGCGGGAGGTACAACAGCCGTTGATATCCGGATGCCAAACTCCACGAAAACCGATGATAAATACAAAGTGATTGTTGACAGGGAAAGGGTTTTCACACGTGACTTCCCGCAGGCTCAGTTCAACAATTACGCAGCCGTTCGTGAGAAGACCAACGGCTACAGTTCCCAGTCTTATGCGATCTTCAACAGTAAGAAACGAACTGTTCTTCATGCTCAGCGGCATTCTGGAATTTGTTGTAACCTGCACACCACTGAGAAGATGGGAGGACCTCCCTGTCAAATTGAGCCGTGCGCGGACCCTGATTGGAAGGATAACACCGAGCTTTGGAACATTCTCAGCATAGGCGGCTTCACCAGCTTTGTTGAAAGGGTGCAGGGACATGATCAAAGTATTTCAGTACGCTTTGCTAAGGAATGGAAAGAGAGGACTGTCGACTATGGGGGACAGAAAATTCTTGTCAATGAAGAGCTCATTGCTGAAGCGACCGGTCTCAGCCTGGATGGGTACCGCTTCTTCAACAAAAGGGTTATCAAAGAAACTGAAGAAAGAAGATTTGTGGAGGAAGATGAGAAGCTTATATTTAGCACAGCGGGTCTGCTTGTAAGCTCAATTCCTTCACCGTTTGATGAGGTCACTCGCATGATGATTCGTTTCATCTCCTTGGAAGGTAGGTTTGTTACTGTCCCAGCTAAGCATCTCATCTTTTTAAACCACTTCCGTAGGAATAGATTGGTTTGCTTCCCTCATTATCTTTTAAACTCTCTTGAGCGCTCCATTTTGGAGTTCCAGAAGCATACCCAGGCGGTTCCCTTGCATCAAGGGCTTATTTTGCTAATTCAAAAAATCGCCTTCTCAAGTACCCGGTCTTCCTTCCTCTCCTAGCCCGGCCCCTTTGATAGGCTCTGCTGCCGCGATCGCCTGCTTCCCCCGCTGCCCCTTGCTACCCTTGCTTGCGCCCCTGCCACCGGTGTTGCTACCCCCATGCCGGCTACACATGATTCTCCTTCTATTCCTCCTGCTGCTCCTCCTGCCACCCACCTCACCTCTTCCTCTAAACGTCAATTCACCAGGGCTTCTAGGAGACTCAACCTTGAGACTCTTGCAGTAGGGAAAGAGCCTCTTGATCTTGACATTGCACGTGACCTGCTAAACATAAGTAGTGCTAGTCCCCGGGAAGCACAGATGGATAACCCTTCTAAGAGACTGGAGGCCTTAGAGGTGAGATAAAAATCTTGAAGGATGAGGTCAAAAACCTAGCTAAGCAAAAAGGTAAGAAAAGCATGGAGGGGGAAGGGAGCATTGACAATAGTCAGATTGAAGACATATACAAAAAGCTGACCTCCTTGGACTCCCGCCTTGGGAAGGCTAAGACTAGGCATGATTACAACATTGCTGCCTTTAGGGCCATTGAGGAGTTCATCGTGGGACATGCCAAAAGTGTTTCCAACCTCAGCGGTGTCCCGGCTGCACTTTGGGGCAATGAAAAAGAGAGCAAAAGGACCATCGAGGAGCTCGATAAGACGGATGCTGCCCACATGACCGCTTTGGGTATGTTTCATGCTTGGAAAAAAGTCAAGATCAGTGTTGATCAAGCAGCCAAGAAGTAGTCCTGCATGCTTCTACTGCTCTCTTTTGTTATTCTTACTGTTTCTTGGCTGTCGGGTTACTGTTTTTTTCTTTGTTGTTTTGCTGTTAAGTCTCGCTTGTGTGTCAATTTGTTTAAGGCTACGTTGAATTTCATTGTACTACTTGGACTTGGTTAGTCCTGCTATGCTTCTCACTCTTATTCCGGCTTAAAGGCCTTATTTTGTATTCAAGGGTATAGTCCCTTTCAAAAAACTATTTGCCAATATTAAAAAAAAGTGCATATAAACCTTGATATGCTTTGTCCTTTGATGTTGAACTAAAGTATTTGAATAGAAATAAAACTATGATTGTCACATAGAATAGTAGTGCTTCCTTTGATTGCCATATGTAGTTAATCCATCAATACTTTTAACCGCATAACTTCTTTTTCCACTTCCATAACACTTTTATGCTCTACTTCAATAGAAGAAATAGAAAGCGTTGGTTCCTTAATGATATTCCAAGTGATGAAACCTACACCTAACTTGAAAAAATATCTAGAAGTATATTTTCTATCTCGTAGAATTACCAACATGGTAAAAATGAAAATATCCAAATAATTTTGCATCATCACAAGAAGAAGAATACAAATAATATTTAATTGTTCCATTAACATATTTCAAATTTTTTTACTATTTTCCAATGATCCTCATAAGGATCTGCATGAATATAAAAACAAAACATATTGCATAGGAAATTTCAGGCCTAGTAATAGGTATATAAATTAAGTTACCAAGTATTTTTCTATGGAAAGTAGGATCAAATTTAGCACATGCAAGTTTAGGATCTAATTTCACACCAAATTCAATAGGAATGGTAATAGGTTTACAATAAATCATGTTAAATATTTGAAGTAAATTATTAGCATCTTTGGGATT
Organism: Taxus wallichiana var. yunnanensis; assembly: GCA_018340775.1. Lineage (NCBI taxonomy): Eukaryota > Viridiplantae > Streptophyta > Pinopsida > Cupressales > Taxaceae > Taxus > Taxus wallichiana. The sequence goes on along the minus strand of CM031234.1, from coordinate 411,185,912 downwards.
GATATGTAACATTCATTTTATGATCCTCAAATATAACCGTAACCAAAAAACTATTAAGAATACGTAAGTCACTCATTTCAAAATGTTGTTTTAATCTTTATTTTATTCTAAAAATTAATTTTTTATTACTACTCGTAACCAAAATATCATAAAAATACAAAACAATAGTAATAATATGATTATTTTAAAACTTAATAGATAAATCATTATTAAAACAACATCTAGAGAAACAAATATCCTAAAATAACTTTATTAATCTTAGTATACCAAGCTCTAGGATCTTGTTTAAGACCATATACATATATTTTCCATTTACATACATATACTTCCTTACTAGGTTCTTCAAATCCTTTAGGTTGATGCATGTAGATATCTTCTTTCAAGTCTTTATTTAGAAATACATTTTTAACATCCATTTGGTGAATCTCTCTATAGAAACGAAATTTGGGTCACATTCTCTTTAACCCCTTTTGATTAATCAATTTGTGAGATATTCTTAGCGATGGACCCTTTCCCACATTGGTATAAATATAAATATCTAGGCACTATTATTAATTTAATTACTTTAATTATATGAATATCCACACACTTTGTTATAATCAAATTAAGTCATATCCTCACACTATTATTAATTTAATTGCTTTAATTATATGAATTTCCACCTCACATTGCCACCTCATCCTAGACCTATTCCTAGCTTATTAATGAACCTAGACAAGGTTCCCACTTATCCTAACCAACTAGGACTCTTTCCAACCCTAACCATTCATGACCTATTAATCCTCTAACTAATTCCACGCTCCTATTAACATCATTCAACACTCTAGATTCAAGAAAAAATTAATATCATGCCAAAATTAGTAAAAATTAGGCTATTTTTTGTAACTTAAACTAATTCTCCCTAATAGACACCAGTTATCCCTCAGCTGTTGTCTTTTCCCTAACCATTTTTGGTTACCCTTAAATAAGAGTTTCTAACTCTTTGCATAGGTTCTCCAATTCATTCACTCATGTAAGCTTTGACATTCTAACTCTCAAGCACTCAAGCTACCCGACAACGAACCAGAGCCCATTAGGTCTTCACCAACATCCAATCATCTCATCCACAACTTCATATCATCATAACAAGAGCACATAGGATTTTTTCCATGGTACTGGACACATTTTTGCATCTCCCACAAAATCTCATTAATCTAACAACTTCCTTCAAAGCTACATATTACCATTTAATTAATTTATTTTATTTTGTTAAGATTTTGTTTTGATCTTAAGTATTTCATTTACTTATTTCATCTGATCCCTCTCTATCCCAAATATTACCTTTCATTTGTTTACCACCTATTCCATCAACCTAAACCATTTCACCTATCCTAGCACCTCTACCACCCTTGCTGAGCCTTAACAAAAATCATATCATCCTTCCCAAACCCCCTCAACTCTCTGTGTAATCACAAAGAGACCTAAAACACCCATTTTTTATATTTCCACCATATTTCGATTACCCAAGCTGGTTACCCAAGCGACGTAGTCATTTTCCTATACTGAGACATTAGATACCTAACCGATACTAGTCTATGTGACTATTAACTTTGTCTATACTAGCGAGCTCATAACTTTAATGAGACAACCAAGAATCACCCAAAACCTTGCCCAAACCTTCCCTAACACCTCGGGACATCCCCCAATAATAACCACACCTTACCCACTACTATATTATTTTCTATTTTATTACATTGCTTAATATAGTGTCTTAATAAAGTTTTGAGACTCCTAAATCAAAGTGTTAGCAATAAGACCTCTATTTCTCATACTTGTTTTCATTGATTCGATAAAATAGTGGATTGATAGCCATCTCGAAGTATCACACTTCTGAAACTATCATTCTCTATAAATTCCATTACATATATTGTTTAACTCTTTCTTATGGTCTTGTTGTGCTTATGGTAGTTTCTCCCACCCAAATGGAAGTTCTCATATTGGTCGATCAATGCCTACAATGTGTGCAACCTTCTCCGAATAATCATAGGTATTCCTTCTATGCCCATTACCCTTATTTGTTTTATTGCATTACGTTGAGGTGAAATATTTTCAAATTCCGGTGGGACCCCTTCTTGTTTGTTCTTTTGGTTTCTTCATTTGGGAATTGTGTGTAATTTCTTTTCAAAAAATTTACATTAAGTCTCTCTCTAGTCAATATTCTCTTCTTATAAGTGTCTACGAGTAAATTGGTGATTTCGTGTTTAAAAGGAATTATTCTTACTTTCCTTTGCACCTGTACTTAGTAAAAGATCCTCCTCTTGACCTATTATCTATTTTCTACATCCAATTTCACTTTTTATTTGGGCTTAAAAATATCTGCATTTCATCCTTTGTATGTTGCATTTAGATCACCTAAATTTATTTGCAATCTATATACTGGAGGTCATGACTAGTTGATGATTGATAGGAATTGATCGTAGTTCACACTTTATGCAAACACACACATGTCTAAATCACTTGAACAAATTACTCATATCTTAAACATATTCCTTCTGGTAATTGTCATCAATGATTAACAATCGGATTGGAGGTGGATCCATCTAGTGTTTTAGCCAATCATTATATTATAGTTGTACCACACGTCTTGAAAGGTATATTGAATCCATTATCTAAAACATACCGAGAAACAAGCCATATACTTCTTATAGGGTACCCTTGTTAACCAAAAACTATATTCTACTCATAGTCAATTAAATGGTATAAACCACATAAAATTAAAATTTAAAGCATAGGATTTTACATGTTTGATAGAATTTTCCTAACTTGTGTTTTGAGTTGTGAGGTCATTTATTCTTAATTTTCTTATCTTACACACCCCACCAACAAAATTGGTGTATTCTAGTTCATTGCGGGGTGTGTTAAGAATAATCCATGCCATACTTAGTTCCTGGGTTAGTGCTTTCATTTGATTTAATCACCTAAAATTCAAATTATCATCATCTTATCAGATTCCATAGTAACTGACATCGGTCCAGTAAGATGGCTGACATCGATTACCTCTTCACACCAACATTGGTTGACTAACCGATATCGATTCCCTACTATTTTGGTTATTTTTCCCAAAATAGTATTCAATTCACATTCAGATATTTTCTATGACTTGTTTCTGTCATTTATCACATTTATGAGTCTTTGTTACCATTAGTAGAGTTCAAATCCACTTGATTTACATTCTTCATCTCCATATTTTAAAATCTATCATTTATTTTAAGAAAATGGCATCGGTCTAGTGGTGACATCGGTTACCCTACCATCGTTGATAGGTCTATTTTGATTTTGTTGTCAAAGCAATGACTAATTTTCATTTTCCATATTTCTTCTATCTTATTCTCCTTTGTTTATGCACCATCTACACAAATCACACCACATTTCCTACCATTATTCACATGGTTTTCACTCGTTAAAAATCCAATGCTCTAGTTTTTCACACTATCCGCCAACCATTACTTCTTAGTCCTTCACCACCTTTTATTTTTCACCCATGGACCCCACCTCTTCTATCGTTATACATGTAGGTGACGAGGATTTGAAAAAATCCTTGATCATAATCCCATAGTCTTTCAAGTATTACCTCACCCATCCTTCCACATGTGAATCATCAGGATGACTCATATATGGGATGCCTATCTCCATTCTTCCCACTCTCGCCCCCACTTCTGTATTAACTACTACTAGTGTAGCATTACCCACTTCCACCTCACAACCTTTTCTTTCTCAAATTGAACCCAAATCTTCAAGAGATGTCGTTGTACCTTCATCATTTTTGAAACTTCATTGTCCACCTCACCATCATATATGAATCATAGTGTAGGGATTCATACATCATCGATCACTATTACAGTAACCTCTAGTTACGTCAACCCATTTTAATAGTTTGGTCATGTCTATACCTTCCACTATGCCACCTATCACTATGAGGGTCTCCAAAAAGGTCCCTCGCACCTATACCATGTATCAATCTCCACTGTCACCCATACCATTGATTCAAGGTATATTCCATCATCATCTTCCGCTACATATATCCCTCCATTGTAGTTTTCCTATTTGGCACCACCATACACTAGAGTGTCATCTACAACTTATCTACCTCATCTCCCCCCTTATACTATGGGAGGTCCTTCTCAATCTAATCCAACAATGAACCTTATAAGAATGATGATGAATAATATCTAAACCATAAAATTATCTACCTCTTACTCACATAATACATTGACTTACGCTGAAATTTCTAATGAGCCAATTCATCATTCCATACCCATTCATCCTTACCCCCCATTGGGAAATGGCTAAATTGAATCAATTTAATAGCAAGGAAGATTTACAACAACATTTATGATCAATCAAACATGTGTATTATTTGATTTCCCATAATGATTCCTTGTTTGTTCAAACTTTCTTGATGTCCTTGATAGGACCTTCCTTAGACTAGTATAGTGCTTTACCTAGGCACTCTATCTTTTCGTTTAATCAATTAGCTCTCGAATTTCATGATCATTTCTCCATATACATCACCAAAAAGGTCATCATGAATGATTCTGATTTTTATTCAATCCATAAATATGAATATGAATCTATCACATATTTTTTCACATGTTGACAATGTCTTATCAATCATCTCAACTTTCAACTTCCACAAACCGAGATAATAGAGTTGTTCACTAGGGCTTGTGTCAGGAACATCTCTCTAACTCTTTAGGTCCAAACATTCAAGACATTTGATAAGGTGTTAACTATGTCCCGTAAGTTATAAATCTGTGATATCGAAGAGAAGAATCTATAATTACCCAAAAAGAGTGCTCTATTTAACTAAAATGACCCTTCCTTTTCTAAACCACAAATAATATTCTCTAAGGCAAAAGGATCCATCAATTTAGTTTTTCTAAAATTTGGCACATCTCTTTCATAAAACCAATTGAAGCCTCTTACTAATCTTTCCCATGTTCAAAACATCCACTAAAAAAATAAATAATGAAGATATACCTCCATAGGAGAGATTTAAACCTATGTACTAGAAAAATTGTTAAAAATAAGTTTTATCACCCTTCCACTAATCAAACCACATACCAGATTTGATCCTCCTTTTGCTTGTACCCGTATGGTATAAAGATAACAATTACTATAAATATCATCATGTTTGGGGCCACATTCATTGTAATTTTAAAAATTCAAATTTTTTTCAAGAGATGATGTTAGATGATGGAGATCTAGTCTTGGAAAACCCTACGTGCTAGAAAATTAAAATATTTAGGTCTTTAAGAAACCTTTTCCAAATCATACCCATTCATTAAATGAGGTTGATGAGACTTCTAATAATATTACCCTTGTTCATGAGGTCCATGTCATATTTGACATAGTGCTATCCCTTTTCACGGTTTTCTTGCATCCCTTCATTTGAAGAGATCCTTGTGCGAGATCCTCTACTTGCAGAAGATCCTATTCCTTCTACTCCTCTACCCATGGAGGAGCCCCTCACATCTAACCCTTCATATATAAAATATCTTACCTCATATATGTCCCTACTCACTATAGAGCCTATCGTACATGTTTCTCTACCCATGGAGGAACCTACTACATCTACATCTTTACCTATCATTGAGCCTATCCTACCCACTCTTCTACCCAAGGGGGAGCCAACTTTATCTACTCTTCTACCCAAGGAAGATTCTATATCACATGTTTTACAATCACCTCATCCCATAGAGGAACCATTTTCACCCTCCCTTCTTATAAGTGACAAGTCCCCAGAAATTCCAAGATCTTGTAGATCTCCTCATGTCACTTCTACCAACCGAATATGAGGTAACAACATTTTCGATGTCATTTAACTCATATTCTTTGACAAGGGACACAACTCATTGATAATTTTCTAAGCCAAATATTTTCTCACATTTGGTATATTGGTTGGAGTATATTGATCACTCCATGCTCGGGGTACCTGTGACTCTAGTAACTACTCAAATGAAAATCTTGAGCATAGATACCTCCATGATATATCCGAATGTATTCCATTCAAACAAGACCACGAAAATTGAACCATTCATACCTACTCCTTCTTCATCAACCTAACCTTTTCCTCAACCCTAATGAGCACCTAAATATTCATCACAAGATAAACCTTCAATTAAACTCACTTTGCTACATTGGGCGTCCATCCTACACCTAGTTTGCTACATCCTGTGGTCAAGTTAGATCTCGACTACTAAGCTACCACTCATCATGAAATCAACACTCGTTTCTAAGGAGAAACTATATTCTCCTAGGCATTCTTGTCCTTCACCTTTTCCATCAATCTTAGGCCCATATCAATCAGCCTTAATCGAGAAACAACTTCACCAAGGAAATTCTAAGGTGTGGTAACCCACATCCACATCTTTATCTCTTCATCGAAGCAAACCCCAAGTGCGGTAGCCCACACCCACACCTTAATTGTCTTCACATCCTCAACACGTACATGTTATCTTATCTTCATAACCACTTCATCCTACACCCATACCTTTCCCTAATTTATATTTTCATCCCGAACCTAAGCGTTCATTATTCATTTCCCTTTTTGAACACATCATCTACATTACCCATGCCTACTCCACTACTCATGCCTTTAACTTCCCTTCAACCAACACCTTTTGTATTTCCTCCTACCACTACCTTCACCACACTTCCGGTCTCACCATGGTTGACCCATCCACTTCCATAATTTACATTCCCTTCTACTTCTAACATTACCCCAACATCTTTACCAAGAAGGTAAACCTAAGCCAAAAATCACACTACCTAACATAAAGGTAGTTACACTAATCAACCTCTAACTCCACTATCGAAACATCTCTTTAATATAAGTCACCTAAATCTCTATCTATAACCACTCTCACTTCTCATTGTTATCCCTTAATAGGGTCTTATGGTAACATTCTCGCTAACCTTTTAGAAATCTTCATCATTACATTGCGGATCTCAAGCCGTATGATCCACTCAAACCTAAACTAGAATGGTTTGAAAGTAAAAATATTTGTGCTTATCATTGTGTGCCGGGACATGCTGTTTAAAATTGTAAGGCCCTTAATAACATTCTTATTCATGTATGTTCTCTAAAAGAGATCTTGGAGGTAGATGATCTTTTGGATAAGAATCCAATTTCACCTTCATCTGTCACAATGTAAAGTCATCCCATATTTAATCGGTAGCCTTCACCGTCACCTCCACAAACCTATTCCCATCCCCCAACCTTTGAGATTAATATGGTCCAGATTAGAGAGCTAGCCCAACCCCTCCAAAATGCCAATGTGCCTTACTCATTTCACAAGGATTTTATTGTAGACTGGGGTTTTATCCTTCCTATCACTATAACATTCATGACACATCCCCCTCCTTTGCTCAAATCAATATGGCTTGAGTTACCACTCGAGCACAAATAGACAAAGGGAAAAAGAATACAAGAAATTCATGCACTACACCATTACATAACATTCCATATGCACCTACCCTCAGGTAACCATCTAGAGTCTAACCTATCCATTTTTGTTGGAGTCACACATTGTATCATGATCAAACAAATTCATCAATCACCCTCAAAATGTCTTCGTACTTCCTCATCTAAACATCTGAGTCTCATTTTTAGGCCCTCATTGAGGTTCCATAATCTATTGAGGTTATATCCAATGACCCCACACTAATTGCTACCATATTCACCCCTCATCATGTGGTCAGTCTTACTACCCCACCTAAAATATATATTACCGTTACCACTCACCAAATTTCTGCAACCATTTTCTCGACTCGAGATCTCTCCTCACCACTCGAACGATCTGAGTTTTCCCTCTTCATCTCTGTCCACATATAAGATACTCATGTATGACATGTTATGATTGATGGGGGTGTAAGTTTTAATATTATTTCTTCTCATGCGTATGAAAAAATATGCATCCTGCTAATTACATGCATAATTACCCAGTTATGCTTTGATTTTTCAATGATTCTTTAACTACTAATCTAAGCACCATCATCCTCCACATCCATGTGGGTACCAACACCATTGTTGAATTGTTCTATGTTCTCGAAGCAGAATTTCAATATAAAATGTTGTTTGGCGAACTTGGATTGAGACCGTGGGTGTGTATGCGTTTGAATCTTCACCACTCCTTCAAGTTCAAATATCAAGGAGACCTTTATACTATTCAAACATGACCTTAACCTATTTAAAACTGCAACATGATGTATCAACCTAATGATGTCCTTTTTCCAAGTAAAGGCATCTACTACCGCTAATTCCTCATTTACCACCTCCTGGTTCATCTTCTACCACAACCACTTCATCTTCTACCATGACCACTTAATCCTCTTTTTCCGCTTCTTCTACCACTTTTTTGCTACACTTTCATCAACTAGACTACCTCTTCCTCTGCTACCACAATTTCCAAAGTTAACTGTTTACCATCCCTTCATCTCAAACCATGAGTAGAGTATCTATTCTTTCCACCCAAGCACCAAATTTTCACCCTTTGTAAGGTCCATTTTAATGCCTTACCCTAGTGGATTATTTCTTATACAACATCGAAACATTCCAAACTCCTTAAGAGTATGGAAACCTTCATCACCACCTACTTTATGACAATCATATATGAGAAAATTTCCATATAGTCCTCCCCACATTCACACCAAATTTACATTTGGAGGACTTGATAATTCTTCCTATTCATCCAAACCACGACTCAAAAAAACCCTTTTTCTTCTAACTTCCATTACCTCACCAAATGCTATTTTTCCCACACATTTCTTCATTGGTGTGCTTGGAAATTCTTTAACTTTGGTCATGATGAATAAGGTCATCACATAGTTATTCCTTGCACTACTTGTAAACATATATATATTCATGGTATTGAATTTTATCAACCATCTAGTCCTAAGAAAGCTAGGGTTGACCTCATAGAGGAAGATCCACCTTCATCACCTTCTTCACCTAGCACACCACCTTCACCCATGAATTCCATAGATCCCAAATCCATGCCTCCTAATGTTTTTTTGTGAACATTGTTTCCTTGGGAACTCTATCCTATAAACGAAATAATGAGGCTCCCTCTTCCCTTACATTCCTTTTTTCTAACATGATTGGTGACAACAACCCTTCTATAAAAGTCATTCAATGTCGGGATGATGATTCCATTCTCACCTATCTAGGTGTAGAGGATTCTTATATTCACAAGTCATTAACTTTAGATATAAAAACCATGCTGAATGAAGTGACCATCAAGATCAACATTCAAACTCACGAACACCCTCAAATCCTAAAGATAGGCCAAAATTTAGATTCCACTCAACAAGAATCCTTCATCTCTTTCCTTTGTGATCATAACAAATTTTTGCTTGGTATTACACCGATATGCTTGGTATTGACTAAAATATCATGGTAAACAATATCATCACTATTCCTAATGCTAAACCTATTGAAGATCCAATGCCTTCTTTCTGTTTCTTTCATTTTACCGATTGAATATCCACAATGGATTTTTAACAATATTCCCATCACCAAAGTGATAGGAGGAATTTGCATGTGCATAAACTTCGATGACCTTAACATCACCTATCATAAGTATAACTTTCCTTTTCCTAGCATTGAATAACATATTGATTTTATAACCGGGCATGAGATGTTATCTCTTATGGAATGACTCTCGAGTTATAACCAAATATTAATTGTGTTACAAAGATATCAACAAAAACCACCTTCATGACCCCTTTGGGGAATTTATCCTAATTTTCATGCCCTTTGGATTAAAAACATTAGTGCCACTTATCAATGTTCCATGACCTATAGATTTCATGATATCACGCATCGATATTGGAGTATTACTTGGATGACCTTCTTGGTAAGTCTAAAATTTGATCCAAGTAATTGGGCATTCTCAAAATAATTTTTGACCATAGTATCAAGTACTACATTCACCTTCAGCTAAAGAAGTGCATATTCACCGTTCTCTCTAGAAAAATCCTTGGTTTCATGAATTATTTTTGAGGAATTGATTTTGATCCCACTAAAATCAATGCTATTCTTGAGATGCCTTAACCAAGTAACCTTCAACATCTTTGTAGTTCTCAATGCAAGTTGCAATCTATTTGACATTTCATTTTCCAACTTTTTGGTGATGTTATCCTTTTCATCATCTCGCTTAAAAATAATGTTTCCTTCAAATGGGATGAAAAGTGTCAAAAGGTCTTTGAATACTTGAAGAATTACCTTCTTCAACCACTAGTGCCCATCCCACCACAAGATGAAAAACCTTTCTACCTATACATTTAAGCTACCGACCATTCCTTGGGTGTCATTGTCACTCATCATGATGAGAAACATAGGGATAAAGTGTTTTATTACATAAGTTATACTCTTTTAGATTACGAGACTAAGTACACTCATACTAAAAATATTTTCTCGAGGCCTCATTTTGTTGTTGTTAAACTTCGCCATTACCTTATTAACCACAAGACCTTCATAGTCACCAACACCAACTTTCTACACTACATGTTCTCTAATCCCTACCAACATCAACATACCTCAAGTTAGATTATGCTCCTTGCATACCTACACCTATATTTCATTCACTAAAATTCTCTCGAAGGAAAAACCATTGCAAATCAACTGGAAGATGACACTCTTCTTCCTAGAAACAAACCCTCAAATTTCTATTTTTCTGATAAATATATCTACACTCTGTCCCTAGATGATACTATTTATAAAATGACCCTATTTTTATATGGTTCTAAATGTCGACGAGGGGTTGTGCACGAGGTGTTATCCTCATTCCTCTTCTTTGGTGAACCTATTCCTTTATTGTTCAAACTTGACTTCAATTGTAATAATAACGTGGCTGAATAGGAAGCACTAATGTTAGGTCACCAAATTTATATTGCCCTAGATATTAATACCATTGATATCCTCGGTGACTCTCAACTAGTTGTAAACCAAGTCAATGGTTTATAACATTTTCATAATGAAATCATTCAAAAGTATAAGCATCATATCGACATGATTTTGACTACCTTTGATAATTAAAACATTCGAACTCTTTCATGAGGTAGTAAAAAATTTATGGTTACCATGGCTTACGTCACCTACAAAATACCCACCTCACCTTCTGATTAAAAAATATTTGTTATAGTACAATGATTACATTCACCCTATTATCTATTTCATGATGTAAACTTTGTGGGATGATTCAAACTTCAACACACACATTATGGTATAAGTATTTTGTGGATTACCTCTCCCTTTTGATCTTACCTCTGGATCTCACTCGTAATGGTAAGTGATTCTTCTCCTATAAAGTATCTCATTATGTAATCGTGTAAGGTATTCTCTACAATTATGGATTTGATGGTATCCTTCTATGATGCCTCACTAATTCTAAAATTATGTACACCATTAAAGAAACCAATGACCGGATTTTTTTAGACATTTCTGTTGTCCAATTGTCTCCAAACATATTCCTTTCCTTAGCTATTATTGGACAAACCCTAACCAATATTGTTGCAACTACTTCAAACATTGTGTAAAGTGTCGGTAGAAATGTAACCTTCACCACACACCAAGTCACACCTTACAAGTCACCAAAGAGTTTTGGCCTTTCACCCAATGGGGTTTAGATCTCGTTAGAGATATTAACCCTCATTCTTCTCAACGTCATCAATGGTTCATCACAACAGCTTAATACTACACAAAATGGGTGGAATCCATCCCTCTCATTTCCATAAAATATGAGAAAATATGTGAATTTATCAATCATCACATATTTTATTTCTTTAGTGTTCCTCATCGCCTCATCACCGATAATGGTAAATAATTCAAAAACAAATCCTACATAAAATTTGTGATATGTTTGATATTCAACATAGTTTATTTTCTCTTTATTACACTCAAACAAATACACAAGCTGAATCCACTAATAAAACCATCAAAAAAAGTCTCATGAAATTGGTTGATGATACCAGTAGGGATTTGCACACACACATTCCTTTCTATTTATGAGATTATCATATCTTTGTATCTCACTCAAATATATGCTCAACGATGATGAATTTTGCTAAGATGGTTTAACAAAACATGATATTTTAGATAAATGTTGTTTGAATGTTCTAGACCATCTTCACATGTGCTTATGACAAATGTGTCCATGAGAAAACTTTCAAGGTCGGCGACCTTGTCCTAAAGGAAAATCAACACGTAACCAAAGATGAGAAAATTAAACAGAGAAAGTTTTCTCCTAATTATCTTGGACCCTATATTTTCACTCATACCAATGGATCAGGTGCTTATCATTTATGTTCTCTCAAAAATAAACCTAGACCTAAACCCCTCAATGACTTGCATCTTTGACCTTTCTACTATTGGATCAAGTAATACATCACTTTATGTCACTTACATGATCATCCCTTGAGTACACCTCTCCTTCCACCTACCTATTTTTAAGGACCCGTGACTAATTGAGAATCGTGTGACTATTCAAAGCACCCTTCATCCTTGACTTCAATATGAGCACCACAACTCTACTCATGTTATGATTCTAATGGATACTTTTCATTCTTTTTAGGATGGAATTCTATGGTCCTTTGTCACTTAAAACCTCTATTTCATAGTTAAAATTTTCACAATATGGTTTTGCCTTCATAAAATAAGCCTATAATCCTTTATAGTCTTGTCCATGACCTAAAAGTCTAATAAAAATAAAAAACTATTATGGGATATTCAAATTCAACACCTTGAGCCAAACTTCTTGTAAATCAATGAATCTCTCGAAAAGGACATCTACCTTTCTATCTGGATGCTATAAGTAGACTAATCCCATGAAGGACAACTATAAAAGCTAGTGCTTTATTGTACATAGTCTATCCAATAAGAATACTATTTCTGTAAAAATAATATAAAAATATTTTGAAGCTTCCCACATTGATTAAAGCTTCACGAAAACCTCAAGGATATATTCTATTCATACCACATAGAATTCCCGCATGAATCATCCTATAAAACAAAATAACAAAAAAATACAAAATATTCAAGAAAAATAATTCTTTTTGGTCATGGACTTGCCTATTCTCACGGTTTTTGACATCTTGTAGTGGGGCATGATGTCTCACAACAAGGTTACATTACAAAAACAACTCCACCTCACCTTCCTTCCATTTTATTCTTCTACCTACTCATGGGACATGTCACACATGAGACACTTCATTATCATGCAACTTATTTCACCCCTATAAAGTTCAATTATGCAATAAATTTAGGGGCTTAAGTTCATAAGACTATCTAAGGTATGTTCATTATGGTCCTTGTCAATTATGGAGCATTTTCACCTCTTTTATCGTTCACCTCTTTTCTTACTTATTGATTATTTTACATAAGAAAAGACCTTTGATACTTAATTCATGGTAATTTATATCTTTTCACCAACATTTACATTCATCATCTACTTCAATCAACTCATCTTATACATTTTATCTTACATAAACAACCTAGACACAATCATGCCTAATTAACCTATACACAACCATGCCTAGTCAACCTAGACTCAACTATTCCTAATCAACCTAGAAATAACAATGCAGATAAAAATGTACTCTCTTCGCTTTTTCCAAAGGTAAAAAGTGACGAATAAATCCATAAAATGATGATTTTACATTTTTACCCCGAGTACGACTTGGTTGATGTCGGTATAATTCCCTAAAGGATGGGCGTAGGTTAACTTCTTATGGTGTCAATTCACCTTCAACATGTTTGATCACCTTGAAACCAACCTACCCTAATTTACCCTTAATTTTGCTACCTCAAACAATTTTTATAACCAGGACTTCTCCTAAGCCTCGTAACCCCACCTAATGACCTTATTACCTAACACCCAAACGCACTATCATTTGGGGCATATTTTTACCTCTACATTGGCCTTGCCTTATAGCCTTACATATGGCCTTACCTACAACGTTACCTATCAACCCAACCCAAAACCGTCCATTTGACACCCAAATTCACTTACTTATTATACCTTATGATGTCGTTACTAATGTTTTTTAGCCAAACCACATTGCCTTACCTTATGTCGTGTTATTTATCTTAGCAAGACCAAACCTATTGGTGCTTTGGAATACACCTAATTCCCATTTTAGCACCTAGCCTAGTTATGTTCCCAAGATCGTATCATGTACGGAATACGTGTAGCACATCAACCTTATGTGGATAAACTATCAACCTTTGATGATGTAGAATTTGTGCACTCTTCAACCTAGTGCATTTTCGCAGTTTATATGTGTGCGTGCATTTCAATGCCTCCACATATTACCTACACCCATATCACCATTTCCTATGTCAAAACCTTATCTAATTTAATTTCACCCCACCTATCACTTAATCAAACCCATCACTTACTTAGCCTCTTAGTTCATCAGGTTCCCAAATGGAGGATCACCTCCACATATCCCTGGGAAACCTAAATTTCACCCATACTTGTGAAAAATACTGCTTTTCTCCACATCGCTTATTAATATAAGTTTCATGAAAAAAGGGACAAATATATACAAGAAATTTGTGTCACAATGCCTTTAACCCCTTTCGATTCATCAATTCGACACATATAGTTATCCATTTCCCCCTTCCCCACATTGATATTAATTTAATCACCTATACTTAAATTAATCGTCATCCTCACACTATTATTAATTTAATTACTTTAATTATATTAATATCCTATTATTACTATTATTAATTTAATGTACTTTAATTAGTTTTTATTTGATCGTTGCTTAATCTAGTGTATCGATAATTTTTTGAGACACCTAAATCAATGTGTTATCAATAGGACCTTTATTTCTCATACTTATTGTCATTGATTTGATAAAAAGTGGATTGAAATCCATCTAGGAAGTATCACAGTTCCCAGAACTAGCATTCACTAGGCATCTACTAAATGTATTGTTTAACACTTTCTTTTGGTCTTGTTGTGCTTTACAAGTAGTTCTTCCTAGCCAAAAGGAATATCTCACATTTAGTTTGAAGAACGTCTAGAACACATGCAATCTTCTCTTGACTACTCATAGGTATTCCTCCTATGCCCATTACCTTATTTGTTTTATCACATTACTTTGAGGTGAAACACTCACAACTATATTTGTGCAACCAAAACTAGAAGAATCCTAATAGTAATCATTTTAGCTATAGAAAAAAATTCAACATAGTCAAGACTAGGCTTCTAAGTGAACCCACGACAAATTAATATTGCCATATGTTTATCAATTTCACCTAAAAAGTTATACTTAATTTTATACAACCACCTAGATCCTGTTGTGATTCATTTAGAAGGAGGAGGAAATAATTCCCAAGTGCAATTTTTCATGAAATCATTACATTCATCTTTCATAGCCTTGATACATCTCTCATCTTCCTGGATTCTTTGAAATATTGTGGTTTGACCTCATATAGGGTCATCAAGGTGTGATAAATATGCTTACTATAGGTGACCTTTATTAGGCTAAGAGGATGAGAGTCTTTAACAAGATTGTTACTACATTTAGGAATTATGGGATGTGTTGTCCACTCAAAACTCCCTGCTCTGATAAAAGTAAAATTTCAAAATTTTGAGTTATGAGTGTTCTTCTCTAAAGTGCCTAAGTCGTGAAAATTGAGAAAATCTATGTTTTGGGTCATTTTGTATGTATTTCGGGCCTGTCGGACATTTTTGTCCCGCCTGTCCCAAGTACGAAAGTGCATTCTGTTCCCCAATCGGCTGAAATCCCCAAAGTTGTTCCATTTTCGGGCCCGTCAGAACTTTTTGTCCCAAGTGTCCCAAAACTTATTGTGCGAGATGTTCCAATTTCGGCCGAAACACCCGAACCGCGTACTTCGCACTTTCTTGTTCCAAATGTCCCAAATCAAAAAGGTGCAAGTTGTTCCATTTTCACCCGAACCGGCCGAACCGCGTACTTCGGAACTTTTTGTTCCAAATGTCCCAAGTTCAAACGGGCCTTTTGTTCCATTTTCGGCCGAAACACCCGAACCGCGTCCTTCGCGCGTTTTCATCCCAAGTGTCCCAAAATGCATTTGTGCGTCTTCTCCCCGTTTCGCCCGAACCGGCCGAGCCGCGTGTTTCGCGCATTCGCGTCTCACATGTCCCAAGCGTACCAAGTGTCATTCGTGCTTATTTTTCCCGCTCTACCCGAATATCATGCTTATTCAAATTGGTGGTTATCTATTAAATGCGCATTCATGGCTTTTCTCTCTCCTAAACGACTATATAACGAGCATTTCCCCCTTGCATTTTTCACACTACTTCCATGCTATCATTCACTCAAACCCTTGCAATTTGCAAACCTGCGCGTGTTCCCCTCCCTCTGTAATTCCTTTTCGAGTCTGGTTTGCAGCTCTGTCCTCCTAGCTACTATCAATATGAAGATCAAGTTTCAGGGACAGGAACAAATTTCACCACTTGAGTCTGCCGTTCGTAATATTGGCGACAACGAAGCTCGTCATCTTGATTTCAGTGATTTTTGGGCAAGAATGGTAGACGCAAACCCTACACCGATGGCGCAGATGATTCACGATAGTGGTTTGGCTTTTGCTGGAGGTTTCCCAATCTCAGTACAGTGTGCTGATACCGTGCTTTCATGCGGAGCTCACTTCGACCCTGTTTCGAGTGAATTGACTAATATACATGGGGAACTCATCGCCAAATTGGATGCTACCGCCATTAGCACTGCTCTGAGAATTCCAGAGATGGATAATGCCATAGTCATTTCCCGAGATCAAGCACAGACCCTGTTCGACCAAGACAGTGACAAATATAAGGCACGAGTGGCGAAGTCCTGGCTGAAGAACCCTAAGAAAGGAGCTTCTCGTCTGACCAAAACCCTCTTCCGAGTAGATTTCAATGAAGAGTTGTCAGACTTCATAATCTTGCTGGCTCGGGTTATGGGTTTTCCCTCTACCAACGAATTTCACTTCTGGATGTGCCCGCTCATCAGCATGGTGTGCGAAGGAACGCAAAACATAAATTGGGCGGAAATCATAAGCATGAATTTGACGGAGCAGCTGTCCAATGTGCAGCAAACGAAGAAGTTCTACATGACTTCGTATCTGATGTATACTCTGGCAGCATCAAGGCAGTGGTTCGGTTTTTCTTATATAGATGCAGAAAGATGATCCAGTATATGCTTCACCGCCCGATTCCCCACAGAGACCAAAGCAACCGTAATTTCAGAAGGGTCAATGATGCTTT
Source organism: Taxus wallichiana var. yunnanensis (assembly GCA_018340775.1). Classification (NCBI taxonomy): domain Eukaryota; kingdom Viridiplantae; phylum Streptophyta; class Pinopsida; order Cupressales; family Taxaceae; genus Taxus; species Taxus wallichiana. The sequence continues at coordinate 411,168,630 of CM031234.1, read as the reverse complement.
CACCATGTACGTGGTTAGACTGCTCGAAGGTGATACTGCTAGAAGGTTTTCAGATGAAGCCATGAACCTGATATCGCAATATGGTGCTTATTTCATCCAATTCAGGAAATTTTCTTATATCAGGCTTGCTGGCTATGAGAGCACTCCTCTGTGGCTTCCCATGTTCTGCAATGATAAAATGGCCTTGATAGAAATATGCAGGAAACTAGACAAGTTGCACAGAACTTGCAGAGATAAGAAGATTTCTGGCTTGCACTTTCCCATCTCTCCGGGAACTACACTTGCAAAATAGCCCTGGATGCACATAATATAGAGAGAGCCCTTGTTCCTATCACTGTTCATTTCTTCAAGCCAAGAACCTGCTTTGACTTGAAGAAGTTCATTGAACAGAACATCAAGATAATCTACCATCACAGGGCTGATACAGAAGACTATTGGGCTGACTGTGCAGATGATTTTGAAGCCAGGAGAAGGCATTGTGGCAGGTTCTCCCTGCAATTGATCCAAGAACTCGGTCTATACCAAGTTCCTGAAGGTCTCCAGGATGACAATTCTGATCTATACTCGTATGAGTATGAAAATGTGATTAAGCACACTCCTCTGGAGGACCTGGATTGGAACAGGAAAGAGAGGGATGATCTGGCTGAGATCCTTGCTCCAGTCTTAGTCAGGACTAAGGTCTGGTTTGACAGGATGGTTCGAGAATTCAGGAGGCATTCAGGGGAATCCTCTTCTAAGGATGCTTCAACACCAAGAAGAGAAGCATCTATTCCAAGGTCAGGAACACCAGTGAAGACCCCTCCTGCCTCATCAATACAAGGACCTGCAGCTTCTACTCCTTCATCCACTCAAGTGTACCAGAAGAAGCTCAAGGAGGTTAAGAAGGAGCCTATGGAAAGTGATCCTCAAAGAAAGTAGGCAGAGTTGCCTATGGGACCTGAGAACATCATTGTTCTCAGTGAAAGTGAAGAAAGTGAAGTACCAACTCTTGCAAGTGCTCCTGAAGATCCAGCTGATAAAGATAAAGAAATCCAGAGCACTGAGCTTTCAGGTGATGTTGACTCTTCTGTCGCAATTGCCCCAATTGCCCCACTCACTTCTCAACTCGAATCAACAGCTGCGCAGACCTTGAGCATCATGAGCTCTCTGTCTCTTGGTCCCCTTGCCCCTCCTGCTGATTCCTCTTCCTCTTTTGCGTGGGTGCAACCTTTGGTTGACAAAAGGAAGAGGAAATTTTCCTCCCAAAGCTCGGGACCAAATTTTGATGCCGTTGCAGCCTTGTTGGGCACCACTCCTTCTCGTGCCAAGAGAGCCAAGGTTACCTCTAGAATAGTATCTGATGCTCAAGGTCAACAATTCCTGGAGATTGCCAAGCCTACAATGGATAAATCGAGTGGGATTTGCAGGGTATCGACTTGGAGCTTTCAAGAATCCCAATGGGGAGTCTACTCTGAAGGTGAAATTCACAACCTCCAGAAGCTTGATCACAAGAGTCATTGGAAGGGTAGAGAAAGGGCAACAAACTATTGAACAGTTGGAAGAACAAGCCCAAGTTCTCACAGGTTTCATCAAGTCTCTTTTGTCTAAGGACAAAGTTTTGGACCCTACCCCATTGACTACTCTCCCACCTCCTGTAATTCTAAGCCAAGATGAAGTGCAGAGCATCAAAGATATGCACAAGTATTCTGTCTATGGCAGAGCTATGGAAGCCATGGTGGATGACATGCTTGTTGCTGGATTAAACTTCATCGATGAAGCTTTCAAACTCCACGAAAAGGTGAGCAATGTACAACTGAAGCTCTCCTCCACTATCACTATCATGGATAAAGAGCTCAAACTCTGGAGCAGTTGCATAGTAGACCTCCGACTCATGGGACAAGCAGATGAGAACGTTCTGGTGGCGAGTAAAGTCTTTGATGATGCAAAGGATAATCTGTCGAAGTCTTGGGTACACAGCGTGGAGTGGAAGATCAGAGTTCTGGAGGAGGCTTTGGGAGAACTGAAGAACAGTTGGCAGAAGGGTGAAGCTTTCAAGACACTGGTGGTCTCTGCTTTCAAAGATATACACTGTCATCTTCAGGATGAGACTTCTGGTACTTCCCTTTCCTTGCAAGAAATCAAAGCTCAATTCAGAGCTTTTGTCAAAGATAACCTATTCAAGGAAAGTTCCATCTCCAAGGAGAAAATGAAGGAGATTTTCTCTCTTCAATCTGCCATTGAAGAAGCAAACAAAGATTATCATACTCATGTCGAGTTTGATAATGAGATGGAGAAGTGTCTTGGATTTTGGACTCAGTCTACGACCAACACGTCAGTCCCTCATGGCAGAGACATAGCTGAGGCGTTAAAGAAGTTCAGGCAGCGGATTCTGAAGTCAGTGGGTCCCTCTCAGTGACTGGCCACCTGTCTTCTTCTCCTTGTTCTTTTCTCTTCTTCCCTTTCTTTTTCCGTTTTCTTTGTAAGAAGTTAAGGCGTTACGATTGGCGGTCCTTAACTATTCTCGGTTAAAGAAGCGGTTACAAAGAATAACTGATTTGTAAGCTATATAATGGCCTTTCCACGCCATTCCAAAGGGGAGGAAGAACTTGGCGTATTTTCTGAAAGTGTAAATAGATCAGAAAGAAATCAATACAAAAGGGCTTTCCATTCATTGTCTATATAATCTCTGTTATCTCTATGTTTTCTTTTAATTTCGTGGAGATCATTTGTTTCTAGTTCGTTAGTCTCACCATTTGATTGCATATTTTCAAATATCATGAGTATAGTGATCTTGTATAACCAAGAAGGAACTTTGTGTCCTTGATTAATGAATCGAAGAAGGTTATTTCTGAGAACTTTGTGTCTAGTAATCTCATCTTGTGTAAACGATCTTGTTTTAAATTCACTGCAACTTCGTATACATAAAGGATTATTCGCTATCTATAATTCCGCATGTTGCTCTTCCGCTCATCCTCGTATTCCCTTTCCTCGGTCCTTTTTATCAGAATCGATGATCCTTGTGGAAAACACTTTCGTAATATCCAAGTTCAACCATAAAATCATGTTTTGTATATTTGTAAATAAGTTCGTTTCGAATAAGGGAACCTCTCCCATTAAAGAGGAGGGACTTCTTTTCCCCGACTATTGCTCTTCTTAAAAGTCCTATTCGACGACCACCAGCTTTTGGTGACTCACGGGGAAAATCACATTCCGATTCGTAATTTTTTTCGATCATCTTTTGATCGGTGACTCTGCATTTTACTCGAGGGAGAAGGACCCTTGGTATTGAAGACTCTCAGTTTCAGCTTTTGGAGCAGCAGGGTTTTCCTCTTCCTTCCACAAGAAATAGAAGAACTCGTTCGACGAGCACTCCACCTGTTCAAGAAAGAAGTCCTACGGGTGGTATTCCTTCAAAGCCTGCTAGTCCCAATCTACAAGCTTTGATCCTCGCTGGTGTTAAAGTTCCTCTCCAAGCCGTTTTTCCAAGAATGGCGGCGCCATTACCATGGGGTCATCGTGTCGGGCCCCTGGCCCTTACTCAGCCTTTGCATGAGTTACCTAGAGGTAACCGGAAGAACTTCCCCAAGTTCAAAGGCGACGGCAAAGTGCATCCTGATGAACACATCGCAGCTTTCATTGTTGCCTGTGGAGTTCTGGGAGTCGAACATGAAGACGTCTCCGTGAGGCTGTTCGTTGAGATGTTACAAGACAATGTTGCTGATTGGTTCTACCACCTTCCGGCTAACGCTATCACCGACTGGAACACGATGAGAACTCAGTTCGAAAACCATTTCAAGCCGGCAGAAGATGTGCATGCTTTGCTTGCCCAAATTTCTCAGATAAAGAAAGATTCACAAGAACCCATGAGAGAGTTTGTGGCCCGATTCAACAGACTGATCAACAAGATTCTTGTAAATACTCACCCTGTTGATCAAATTCAAAAGTGTTTCTTCCTAAATGCTCAAACGCCCAAGGTTAGATATGCACTAAGAAGGGCTAATCTCGCAACATTGGTCGAGGATCAAACTCTTACTGTTAGTATCGAGGATGACTTGATCATGTCGGGAAGTTGAGAAGAGACATCAACACTAAAATTTTCCTCCAAAATTTCCATTTCATTAATATATGTATTAGGAATAGGATGTTGTTAAGTGTAATTAGTAGTAGCGTCCGATAGAAGATAACGGCGCCGTCAGTACGGTGCCGCCAATAATGTGGAGTACGGTAATAGTCAAAGTACAATAGGAATGTTGTAAAAGTAAATATTTGTCGTAAGTGGTCCAAAGTAATGTTAAAATGTCAAAGTTTGGGTAATTAGAGAAGTAGGGTCTACATGATTAGGAATTAGAAATATTATATTGGTAATAAGGACAAGGAGTGAGGTCATAAATATTTTGTGTATTTTATTTGTAAAAATTCTAAAAATGTGGAACCCATGTAAAATGATAAGGTTTATCTTATCTTAACAGATAAGCTTACATGTACAGATAAGAGTTAAGGTATGGAATATGATTCGTCAGAGTGGATTTCTTATCCTATCTTAGAGATAGGATGGATAAGCCTGGAAGTTCTATAAATAGAGAGGCCACCCCCCTCATTTAGCATAGAAAGAAGTAGTGAGAAATATTGTAGGAAGTGTGCGAAGGAAGCCATCAGTTAAAGGTGTGTTGAAGAAGCCATCGAGAGGTGTAATTGTAAAGTTTCTCCCATAGTCTTGTTGAAGAATCTCATGGGTGAGATTATGTAACAGTTTCATGTTAATATTATAATTTATTTTGATATTTCAGATTTTTCGTCATTCTGTCTTATCATAGTCAATGGTATTCTTGTGTTATGTTGTTGTTTTGTTTCAGTTACGTCCACCAAACTAAAGGTCATGGCATTAGTAAATAATCATAGACGAGGAGTTCCGGTGAAGAATTATCATAGTCGGATTGCTTGATGACATTTTAGTTCCGTTCTTAAGGACCATTCCTCGTTGGTGGATTTTCTGGAGAGATATTCCCACTAAGTCAAAAATCAATTGGAGGGTAACCTTGTTTTTACTGTGCATAGTAGTTACCATGGTAAAGTCATTTTTACCGTGAATAGTAGTTACCATGTTAAAGGCATTTTTGCCATGAATAGTAGTTACCCTGGTAAAGTCCTTTTTGCTGGGAATAGTAATTACCGCAGTAAGGTCACTTTTTACCATGAATAGTATTTACCGCAGTAACTTCACTTTTTACTGTGAATAGTGTTTACCACAGTAAAGTCAGTTTTTACCGTAGTAAGTCAAGTTTTACCATAGTTTACCGTGGTCATTTCTATTTTACTGTAGAAAGGTGTAAAGTCACTTTCTAGTATAGTGATTCCAATTATTTGTGCACATAAGTCTTGTTAATTGTACTTGTGGGTTGGTATTTCACGGTGGTTACTTTTGAAAATGGGAAAGATTCATGTTTTTTCAGCTCAATCTAATGAAGATGCTTCTTCTTTCATTCAAGAGTTTAAACGATCTTGTATTTGTAATGGCCTTATAAGAAGGGAACAATGGACTGAATTTTTTCCTACCTTTTTGGATGGTTCAGCACTTAGGTGGTTTGAAACACTAGGTGATAATGTGAAAAATTCATGGGATTTATTAACCGAAAGTTTTCTTGAAGAATTTGGTGAACAACAGAAATATGCAGATCTCATGATCGAGATCACAAAGCTATCCCAAGGAGAGAAGGAGAAGATAAGGGATTATCATGCTCGTGTTCTAGAGCTAAGGAGGAAGCTCGATGCCCAGATCCGGAAGGAAGGACTAGCGGATGGGTTGATGAATGGCGTGGATAATCTCCTCTGTAAGCACTTCATTCTTGGGATGAAGCCAGAGATCAGACAACGAGTGAAGTATGACCGCCTAACCACCATTGAACAAGCAAAGGAGATTGCAAGAAGGAAAGAAGAAAGCATGGAAGAGGAGCCCAAAGAAATTGTTGCTAAAGTAGAGCCTACACCAGCACCTTTGGTCCTGAATCCACAACCACTCCCGGTGAGCACAAATATTTCTCCTAATACATCTACTGAGTATGAAGATCTGCTCAAAAAGATGGGTCAGTTAACTATTAATCTTCTTCAAGGAAAGGAATTTAGTTCTCAGGGAGGAGATAGAGGTCCAAAGAGAAATATTTCTGAAGTTGTTTGTTATGGTTGTTATAAAAAGGGTCATTATAAGTATAATTGTCCAGATAGAGCTTCTACATCTAGTAAGGGAGATAATGATAAAGGAAAAGCACCTATGAATTCTTTTGATGTAGTAGATAAGAGCAGAAATAATGAAGTAGATGTGTTTGTAACAAAAAGAAAGAAAGAAAAAGATAATCAAGATGGAAATGATCCTAAGAAGATGAAAGAAGAAACTAGTAAGAAACATAGGAGAAGAAAGTTGGGTGTGCAGGATTTTTTGATTTCACAGGGGCAAGGACCATACTCCATCTTGGAAGATCTATCCAAAAGGCCTGCAAATATTACATATGGTCAACTCTTGGCTATGTCTTCTGAGAAGAGGCGGGAGTTGCGAGGTGGACTCAATGCTCGAAGAAGGAAGGAGGTTGAGGTCCCTGTTTTGGAGGCAGAGGCAGATCCCTATGCTCCACAAGCTGAGGTATTATGTAATGGTATTTCAATTCATGATGTCTTAGTTGATGGAGGTGCTGCAGTTAATGTAATGACCGAGTCTGTAATGAATATGTTGGGGTTAAAAATTGATTGCCCTTCAACACTTATGTTAAGGTCATTAAATAAGGGAAAAACTAAACCAGAAGGTGTAATTTCAAATGTGGCAATATCTGTTATGGGTGTGGTATGTGTGGTAGAATTTCAGGTGATGAAAAATGGTACTTATTGCGTACCCAATCTTTGCTTTGGGAAGACCATGGCTAAGGAGAGTTCATGCAAGAAACTACTGGAATGAAGGTTTCATGACACTTGGACGTGGTAGAGAGAGGGTGAAGATAAACGTGATCCCTCGACATCATAAAGTAGAACCTGTGGATTCAAGTGATGAAACTGATGATTGGACATCCTCTGATTACTCTAGTACCAGTGAAGTGGACACTGAAGATGAAGAAAGCGAGGTGGATGTTTGGTCATGGATATCTCCGGCCACCACACCAACTCATGACCCCATAAAATTATCTCGAAGAAGAAGTTGATGATTGTCTCCAACAAATAAAGATTGGTGATCTTTGTGATGGAGAGTGAGAAGGAATCCTACCTCCAGCTCTTTCAAAGGTACATACACCTATTCACTTTTGATTACAAGGAACTCCGCCAAGTAAGTTGGGTAGAACATTGTATTGAGCTGGTAGATGGTGCTAAGCCCATAAAGCAAATGCCATATAGAATGAATCCTAATTTTTCCAAGACTGTAAAAGAAGAAATAGATAAGTTGCTTGATGCAGGATTCATATTTTTTGTGGAGAATTCAGAATGGGTTTCTCCCATTGTGATCTCAATAAAAAAGAATGGGAAGCTACGCATTTGTGTTGATTATAGGAAGCTCAATAAGGCAACAAAGAAGGATCATTACCCTCTTCCATTTTCAGATCAGATCTTGGACGAAGTAGCTGGCCAGGAGTGCTATAGTTTTGCTGATGGATATAGCGGCTACAACCAAGTTCGTATAGCAGAGAAAGATCAGCTGAAGACCACGTTCACCACTCCTTGGGGAACGTTTGCTTATAGAGTTATGCCTTTTGGGTTGTGTAATGCTCCAGCAACATTCCAGCGTTTGATGAATAGGGTGTTTGAACCCTACATTGGGACCTTCATCAGAGTATTTCTGGATGATTTTTGCATCTATGGGAGCAAGTTGGACCACCTGCACCAGATGGAGACAGCATTTCAAAGGTTAGATGAAGCACAAGCCTCACTAAACCCTACAAAGTGTGTCTTTGGATGTTCTAAAGGCATTTTGTTAGGGCATGTTGTATCCAGAGATGGTATTGGTACTGATCCTGATAAAGTTTCAAAAATCAAAGATTTACCATTTCCTATAAATAGAAGTAAGTTGAGATCATTTTTAGGCCATGTGGGTTACTATAGAAGGTTCATCAAGAATTTCTCAAAGATTGCACAGCCACTAACCCAGTTCTTGAAGAAGGATGTTGCTTATGAACCAGGAAACAAGGCGCATGAAGCTTTTGGACAACTGAAGGAAGCCCTGGTGTCTTCACCTGTTTTGAAGAATCCAGATTGGAGCAAGCCATTCATTGTGTACACTGATGCCTCAGATGCAGCACTAGGTAGTACTTTGAGCCAAAAGGATGAAAATGGGAATGAACATCCAATTTACTTTGGGAGCAAACAAATGCAAAGCGATCTTTGAGGTAAACTATCTTGTAATCGAAAAGAGGCTCTAGCTATTATCATTTTTTTGTAAAGAAGTTTAGAAATTACTTGCTAGGGCAGAAATTTATAGTTGTAACGGATCATCGAGCTCAAAATATATTGTCAATAAGCCTAACCCATCAGGGAGGATAGCAAGATGGATAATTTTGCTACAAGAATTTGAATTTGATATTATAGATAGGCCAGGAAAGAAGCATGTCAATGCAGATGCACTCTCTCGAGCCTATGATGGTTTAGGATCATCTTGTGATGATGATGATTTTCCCGATGCAGCATTGTTCTCCCTTGACACAATCCCTAGTGAATACATAGATATTTGGAATTATCTGAATGAATTCAAGTTTCCGGATGGTGCCAATGCAAAGACTAAGAGAAAGATTACTCAAGCCAGTCGTCCATACTCTATTCTGCATGGAGCATTATTTCGAATAGGACCTGATGGACAGTACAAGAGGGCAGTTGGACGTGATCAAGGAAAAGAGCTTCTAGAAGAATTCCACAATGGTACATGTGGAGGGCACTTCTCTGGACAACTTACAGCAAGAAGGATCTTGGATGCAGGTTATCACTGGCCCACTCTTTTTAAAGACTGTTATAATTATTGTAAGACATGTGATATTTGTCAAACACATGGTAACCGTAAGACTTCATCAGCTCCATTATGTCCTATTCTTCCCCTTGGTCCCTTTGAAAAATGGGGAATAGACATTGTAGGTCCACTTCCAACTACATCACGTCAAAATAAGTATATTGTAGTTGCCACAGATTATTTAACCAAGTGGGTTGAAGCTAGGCCATTGAAAGCAGCTTCCATGGATGAAGTGGCAAGGTTCATATATGAACGCATTGTCACCAGATTTGGTTGTCCATTAGAAATTGTAACAGATCAAGGAAGCCACTTCATTAATGAGGTGGTAGAAGCCCTAGTCAATAAGTTTTCTATCAAGCACAGGAAGGCAACAACATACAAGCCAAGCACAAATGGACAAGTGGAACGAACAAATTTTGTGCTGTGTCAAATTCTAGCAAAAGATGCAGCCTTGCAGGTACATAAATGGGATAAAAGGATTCATGCAACATCAAAGTCAAGCAACTTGAGGATACTCCCCATTTCGGTTGGCCTATGGCATTGATCCGATTCTTCCTATTGAGTTTGATATTCCCCCTTTGTGAGAGTTATGAACAATGAAAGGATGGATGAAAGTGATTCAGTAAAAGAAAGGTTGGTACATCTTCATTTGCTAGAGGAAATGAGGGAAATAGCAAAGGATACAAGCCATAAGAAGAAAATGAAGCAGAAGGAGTACTTTGATCAAAAGATCCGGTGGTCTCCATTTCAAGTAAATGACTTGGTTCTAGTATATGATTCCAGATACAAAAAAAGAAGACAGAGAAAATTTCTTCCAAAATGGATGGGGCCCTACAAAATAGCAGCTGTGCATGAAAATGGTACGACTGATTTGGAGGAATTGGATGGCACTCCCATTACAAAATGGGTCAACCACGACAAGTTGAAGATTTTCCAAGCACCAGAATAGTCTACTCCGAGGACGGAGTAGAAGCTAGGAAGGGGGAAGATGTCGACACTAAAATTTTCCTCCAAAATTTCCATTTCATTAATATATGTATTAGGAATAGGATGTTGTTAAGTGTAATTAGTAGTAGCGTCCGATAGAAGATAACGGCGCCGTCAGTACGGTGCCGCCAATAATGTGGAGTACGGTAACAGTCAAAGTACAATAGGAATGTTGTAAAAAGTAAATATTTGTCGTAAGTGGTCCAGTAATGTTAAAATGTCAAAGTTTGGGTAATTAGAGAAGTAGGGTCTACATGATTAGGAATTAGAAATATTATATTGGTAATAAGGACAAGGAGTGAGGTCATAAATATTTTGTGTATTTTATTTGTAAAAATTCTAAAAATGTGGAACCCATGTAAAATGATAAGGTTTATCTTATCTTAAAAGATAAGCTTACATGTACAGATAAGAGTTAAGGTATGGAATATGATTCGTCAGAGTGGATTTCTTATCCTATCTTAGAGATAGGATGGATAAGCCTGGAAGTTCTATAAATAGAGAGGCCACCCCCCTCATTTAGCATAGAAAGAAGTAGTGAGAAATATTGTAGGAAGTGTGCGAAGGAAGCCATCAGTTAAAGGTGTGTTGAAGAAGCCATCGAGAGGTGTAATTGTAAAGTTTCTCCCATAGTCTTGTTGAAGAATCTCATGGGTGAGATTGTAACAGTTTCATGTTAATATTATAATTTATTTTGATATTTCAGATTTTTCGTCATTCTGTCTTATCATAGTCAATGGTATTCTTGTGTTATGTTGTTGTTTTGTTTCCAGATTACGTCCACCAAACTAAAGGCTGTGCATTAGTAAATAATCATAGCACGAGGAGTTCCCGGTGAAGAATTATCATAGTGCCGGATTATTGATGATGAGACCCTCCCAAATCTAAGTCTGCTGCTTCTTCCTCTTCCACCCCTGGACCTAACACTGATCCATTAGTTCAGAAACTTGCCAATGATCTTATTGCTATAAAGAAACAATTGGCTCAGCATGCCCCCTATGCAGATGTCCCAAGAAGAAATTTCCAGCCCAGGAATCGTTTGCCTGCTTCTCAAACAAGACTAGCACTTGAAGGACCTCCCGTTAAAGTTCTCGTGAATGCAACTTGTGAGGTTGAAGAACCAGATGATGATGAAGACAATGAAGCTTGCGAGGAGTATGCGGAAGAATTTGATGATGAGGTAGAAGAACTTGAGGGATCTCGGGTTAATTTCTTTACCACTGAGGGCATCGATGATGGAGATGATTATGATGAAGTGGTAGCAGACATGAATAGCGAATCATTTGCTGTCATGACTCGAGAACAGACAAAGCAGAGGGAGAAGGTGACACAGCCCATAAAGAAATCTAAGGAGCAGTCGACAACTATTCCTGTGATTGCAAAAAGAGGATCTCCTATCCCTACTTCATCTACACCAAAGGTGAGTCCTATCAATCCTACTACCAAAGTTGCTTCTTCTTTTTCTCCTAAGGTTGATAAGCCTAGAATTCCACATGATGATGGCCCGTCCACTTCTGGATCCTTTGATATTGTTGACCACCTGAAAAAGACCAAGGTCCAAATCTCAGAAGCTGAGTACTATCAAACCCATCCCAAAGCCTTTGCCAAAATGATTCACTTTGTCAATTCCAACTCTAAGACCGCTTCTAAAGGCCTTCTACCTACTCCTCCTTCTGCACCATAGCCCAGTCTGGTAGCTGCTGTCACCTCGCCTGGTGACAAAATTAAACCATTTTATGTAACGCTCCTAATAGCTGGCCATAGGCTCAGTAATTGTGTCATAGACTCAGGAGCTTCAGATAACGTAATGCCTGCTAAAGTAGCTCATGCTTTAGGCCTGACCCTCACTCGCACTTATGGATCCTGTTACTCCATGGAAAGTAAAGAAGTGCCCCTGGTCGGGAGAATTAAAGATGCGCAAGTGGCTTTTGCTGCCTTGCCTGAAAAGAAAGTGTTGGCTACCATCCTAGTAGCAGATATCCCCCTTCATACGGGATGTTGCTAAGTAGGAACTTCTGCAAAGATGTAGGTGGGGAAATCCAGATGGACTGGTCGCATGCACTCGTGCCTGTCAATGGACAAATGAAGAAGTTGTTGCACGAAAGCGATGCCCGAGTATATTGTGCAGAAAACGGATGATCCTAGAGCACAAATACTCTATGAGGATATGGGTCATGGCAACTACATGATTATGTCCCCTGATGAAATCCAACTTCCCAGGATGTCACCTAAAGACCCTAATGGTATTTGGGTTTTAGAGTTTGATGGAAGTTGTTCCTCAGCTGGTTCTGGAGCTGGTGTTCTACTGGTGTCACCAGAAGGTGTCCTTCATCCTTTTTCATTTAAGTTGCAGTTCGAGAATACTAATAACACAGCAGAATACGAGGCTCTCATTCTCGGATTGCAGGTGGCCAAAGAACAAGGTATAAAGAATCTTCTGGCTCGTGGTGATGCAGAGTTGATTGTAAAGCAGGTCAGAAACCTTTTTCAAGTAAAAAATGGAAGGTTAAGGCATTACCGGAATCAGGTTTGGGATTCTATTGAGTTCCTTGATGCTTTCTCTATTGAAGCAGTACCTAGGGAAAAGAACAGCAGGGCTGATTCGTTGGCAGTCTCAGGATCACTACTGATTCCTCATCCTGACTTTTCTCAGGATAAGTTCACCATTGAGATGGTCCATCGGCCTAGTGTTGGTCGATCCGATAGGACTTTTAGAAGAGCAACAGTCAGGGGACAAGAAGTCCCTCCTCTTTAATGGGAGAGGTTCCCTTATTCTGAAACGAACTTATTTACAAATGTACAGAACATTGTTTTATGGTTAAACTTGGATATTACGAAAGTGTTTTCCACAAGGATCATCAGTTACACAAGGACTGAGGAAAGGGAATAAGAAGATGAGCAGAATAGCAACATTCAGAATTATAGATAGCAGAATAATTCTTCATGTATGCGAGGCTTCAAAGAATTTTAAGACAAGATCATTTGCGATGGTTGAACGAGATTAAATTCAAGGACACAAAGTTCGATAAATAACCTTCTTCAGATTTGTTAATCAAGGACACAAAGTTCCTCCTTGGTTGTACAAGATCACTGTATTTGCAAAACTGAACAGTATGCAATCAGAGAGACTAAACGAGTTAGGAACAAAATGATCTTCACGATATTAAAGGAAAACACAGAGATAACAAGAATCGATAGACAAAGAATGAAAAGCCCTTTTGTATTGATTTCTTTAAGATCTATTTACACTTTCAGCAAATATTCCAAGTTCTTCCTCCTTTTAAAATGGCGTGGAAAGGCCATTATATAGCTTACAAGTCAGTTACTCTTCGTAACCGTTTCTTTTAACTAAAGAATAGTTAAGGACCACCGGTTACAATACCTTAACTGATTACAAAGAATACGAAAAGAAAGGGAAGAAGAGGAAAGAAAGGAGAAGGAGACAGGTGGCCGGTTACTGGGAGGGACCCACTGTCTTCAGAATCCGCTGCCTGAATTTCTTCAATGACTCAGCTATATCTCTGCCACGAGGGACTGACGTGTTGGCTGCAGACTGAGTCCAAAATCCCAGACATTTCTCCATCTCTTTATCAAACTCGACGTGAGTATGATAATCTTTGTTTGCTTCTTCAATGGCAGACTGAAGAGAACAAATTTCCTTCATCTTTTCCTTAGAGATGGAGCTTTCCTTGAATAGATGATCTTTGACAAAAGCTCTGAACTGAGCTTTGATTTCTTGCAAGGACAAGGAAGCACCAGAGTTTTCATCTTGAAGATGACAATGCATATCTTTGAAAGCAGCAGCTGCCAGTGTCTTGAAAGCTTCTCCCTTCTGCCAACTGTTCTTCATTTCTCCCACAGCTTCCTCCAAGACTTTGATTTTCCACTCTACGCTGTAGACCCAGGATTTTGATAGATTGTCTTTGGCATCATCGAAAATCTTGTTCGCCAGTAAGATGTTCTCATCTGTCTGTCCCATGAGGCGAAGGTCTACAATGCAACTGCTCCAGAGTTTAAGCTCTTTATCCATAACCCCAATAGTAGAGGATAGCTTCTGTTGCAAATTGTCTACCTTTCCATATAGTTGAAAAGCTTCATCGATGAAGTTTAGCCCAGCAACAAGCATGTCATCCACCATGGCTTCAATAGCTCTGCCATAGACAGAATACTTGTGCATATCTTTGATACTTTGCACTTCATCTTGGCTTAGAATTACAGGAGGCGGTAGAGCAGTCAAGGGGGTGGGGTCCAAAACTTTGTCCTTAGACAAGAGTGACTTGATAAAACTCGTGAGAACTTGGGCTTGTTCTTCCAGCTGTTCAATAGTCTGTTGCCCTTTCTCTACCCTTCCAATGACTCTTGGATCAAGTTTCGGAGGTTGTGAATTTCACCTTCAGGAGTAGACTCTCCCATGGGGATCCTTGAAAGCTCTAAGTCAGATGTCAGCAAGTCTGATTCTGATTTGTCTACTGTAGGCTTAGCAATCTCCAAGAATTGCTGACCTTGGGCATCGACACAGTGCGGGAGGTGGTTACGGCTTTCTTGGCACGAGAAGGAGTGGTGCCCAACAAGGTCAAGCTACAAGATCAAAATTTGGTCCCAAGCTTTGAGAGGAGGATTTCCTCTTCCTTTTGTCGACCAGAGGTTGCACCCAAGCAAAAGAGGAAGAAGAATCTGCAGGAGGAGCAAGGGGACCAAGAGACAGGGAGCTCATGACACTCAGGGTCTGCGCAGCTGTTGACTCAAGCTGAGACGTGAGTAGAGCACTGGAGGCAATGGCAGTAGAAGAATCAGTAGTACCTGGAAGTTCAGTGCTCTGGACCTCCTTGTCTTTATCTGCTGGATCTTCAGGAACATTTGCAGGAGTTGGCATCTCACTTTCTTCACTTTCACTGAGAACAACGATGTTCTCTGGCCCTATAGGCAACTCTACCTATTTTCTTGGAGGATCATTCTCTGCAGGCTCCTTCTTTACCTCTTTGAGTTTCTTCTTGTATACCTGGGTAGATGGAGAAGGAGTAGATTCTACTGAGTCCTCGCGCCTGTTCGGGAAGGAGTGGTTTTCACTGGTGTTCCAGACTCTGGAACTGATGCCTCTCTTATGGGTGTCGAATCATCCTTGGAGCTAGATTCTCCTGAGTGCCTCTTGAATTCTCGGATCTTCTTACTGAACCAGACCCTAGTCCTGATTAAGACTGGAGCAAGAATCTCAGCCAGATCATCTCTCTCTTTCTTGTTCCAATCCAGGTCCTCCAGAGGGGTGTGCTTAATCACATTTTCATACTCATAAGAGTATAGCTCAGAATTGTCATCCTGGAGACCTTCAGGAACTTGGTACAGACTGAGTTCTTGGATCAATTGCAGGGAGAACCTGCCACAATGCCTTCTTCTGGCTTCAAAATCATCTGCACAGTCAGCCCAGTAGTCTTCTGTATCTGCCCTATGATGATAGACTATCTTGATGTTCTGTTCAATGAACTTCTTCAAGTCAAAACAGGTTCTTGGCTTGAAGAAATGAACAGTGATAGGGACCAGGGCTCTTTCTATGTTCTGAGCATCCAGAGCTGTTTTGCATGTGTAATTTCCCAGAGAGATGGGAAAGTGCAAGCCAGAAATCTTCTTGTCTCTGCAAGTTCTGTGCAACTTGTCTAGTTGCCTGCATATTTCAATCAAAGCCATTTTATCATTACAGAACATGGGAAGCCGTAGAGGAGTGCTTTCATAGCCAGCAAGCCTGATATAGGAAAATTTCCTGAATTGAATGAAATAGGCTCCATCTTTGCGATATCGAGGTTCATGGATTCATCCAAAACCTTCTAGCAGTATCACCTTCGAGCAATCTGACCACGTACATGGTGAAAGCATCATTGACCCTTCTGAAATTGCGATTGCTGGTCTCCAAGGTGAACTGCGGGCAATAGGCATACACTGGATCATCTTTGTGTGCATCTATATAGGAGAAACCAAACCACTGCCTGGATGCTGCTAGGGTATACATCAGATATGAAGTCATATAGAACTTCTTTGTTTCGTTGGACGTTGGATAGCTGCTCGGCCAAATTCATACTGATGATCTCTGCCCAGTTGATATTTTGTGTTCCCTCGGCACACCATGCTGATGAGCGGGAACATCCAGAAATGAAACTCATTGGTGCAGGGCAAACCCAGAACCCGAGCCAGCAGGATTATGAAGTCTAACAGTTCTTCGTTGAAATCTGCTCGGAAGAGGGTTTTGGTTAGGCGAGAAGCGCCTTTTTGGGGTTCTTCAACCAAGACTTCGCCACTCGCGCCTTGTATTTGTCACTGTCTTGGTCGAACTTAGCTGTGCTTGATCTTGGGAGACGACTATAGCATTGTCCATCTCCGGAATTCTCAGAGCAGCGCCAATGGCAGCAGCGTCCAGCTTGGCAATGAGTTCCCCATGTACATTTGTCAATTCGCTAGAATCGGGGTCGAAGTGAGCTCCACATGAAAGCACTGTATCAGCACACTGTACTGAGATTGGGAATCCTCCGGAAAAAGCTAAACCACTATCATTAATCATCTGTGCCATTGGTGTAGGGTTTGCATCTGTCATTCTTGCCCAAAAATCGCCGAAGTCGAGATGACGAGCTTCGCTGTCCCCTATATTGCTAACGGCAGATTCAAGCGGAGAAATTTGCTCCTGTCCCTGGAACTTGATCTTCATGTTGATAGCCTCGGAGCTGCAACCTAGACTTCTGGAAGGAATTTGCAAATGGAGGGGGAATCGCGCAGGTTTTCAAATGGCGAGGGTTCGAGCAAAAGATAGCATGGAAGCAATGCGAAAATGCAAAGGGGAATGTTCGTTATATAGCCGTTTGGAGAGAGAAATGACTTTAATGCGCATTGAATACACAACCACCAATTTGAAAAGCATCATACTCGGAGTGAGCGGGAAAAACCAAGTGTGAATGACACTAGGTTCGCTTGGGACATGTGAGACGCGAATGCGTGAAACACGCGGCTCAGCCGGTTTGGGCGAAACAGGGAGAGGATGTACGAATGCATTTGGGACAAATGGGATGAAAATGTGCGAAGTACGCGATTCGGTTGTTTCAGCCGAAATTGGAACAAAGGGCCCATTTGGACTTGGGACATTCGGGACAAAAAGTTCCGAAGTACACGACTTGACCGGCTTGGCCGAAATTGGGAAAGCTCACACTTTTTAACTTTGGGACATTTGGAACAGAAAGTGTGAAGTACGCGGGAAGGATGATTCGGCCGAAATTGGAACAACACGTAAAATAAGTTTTGGGACACTTGGGACAAAATTTTACGACAGCCCGAAAATGGGACGGCTGGGATTTCGGTCGATTGGGAACAGAGTGCATTTTCGTACTTGGGGACGGATGGGACAAAAGTTCGACAGGCCGAAAATCACACAAAATGACCCAAAACATAGATTTTTTCAATTTCACGACTTAGGCATTTCAGAGAGAAACACTTAAACTCAAAATTTTGAAATTTTACTCTTATCAGAGCGGGAAATTTTGAGTAGACAACAGCTGGCTCCTTCTGGGGATGACTTGGTGTAAATTCATGGAATGAGACAAGGCAAGAACTTAGATAACTCGGTGAAGCAGACCAGTGCCTTATCCATTGGGCAAAGGAGTCAAAAACAAACCAACACAGAGGGCAACACAAACAACAACAGAAGGGAAACACACCGAAAGCAGAAAAGCAAAAACACTGTACAGAATATACAAAGGGACTCCCTAGTCACCTAGGACTTGAACAACTTCAAATACTGCCCACTATAAGGAAGTGGGAGGGGGGAACCATCCATGTAATCAAGATAGAAAGAGTTCTTACCAGCAAAGTGTCTTATCTTGAATGGTCCGAGCCATAGTGAATCAAATTTTCCATGGCTGCCACGAGGTTCATGTCTTTTGTCCCATAACAGCACGGTATCTCCAACTTGGAACTCCCTGAACTTAGCTTTCTTGTCAAACAGAACCTTTACCTTCTGCTGGTGAGCAGATATCCTGTCAGCAACCTCCAATCTATCCTCGTTCAGTTTGTGCAGGTACATGATTCTTTTATCCAGAGCATCACTGAAACTAGTATCCTCAATGGCCTTCATCAGGTGCAAGGCTGGCAGTTCCACTGTCACTGGCAATTGAGCTTCCACTCCATACACCACTTGAAAAGGAGACATTCCAATGGCTCTTTTAGGTGTGATCCTGTCTGCCCAAAGAGCATCATAAAGCTTCTTATGCCAGTTTCGCTGAGACTCATTGACCAACTTCCTTATGATAGTCACCAGATTTTCGTTGGTGGATTCTGCTTGTCCATTTCCCTGTGAGTAATAATCTGAAGAATGAGCCAGAGAGATGCCATACCCAGTGGAAATCCATTATCTCGTTGAGGAAAAGTTGAAGCATTATGCATTACAATCTTGTTAGGTACACCATACCTTACCAAGATGTTCTCTTTGATGAAGTTGCATACAACTTCAGAAGTAGTGCTCTTGACTGGAATAGCTTCCACCCATTTGGTGAAGTAGTCAGTGGCAGTTAGCACATGCGTGTGACCAGCACTAGAAGTAGGGTTCAGTGTACCAATGAAGTCTAGACCCCATTGTTGAAATGGTTCCTCAATCACAACTGGCTTGAGAGGTAAAGATGCCAATTTAGGTCTTCCCACAAAGGTCTGACAAGCTTCACATTTATCCACCCACTTAGATGCAACTCTGAACAAAGAAGGCCAAGAATATCCTCCCGGAGTATCTTGTGAGTCAGGATTTGTTGATGAATAGTGCCCTCCACATGCCTGATCATGGAAAGCTGAGAGCAACTTTCTCTGCTGCTCCTTGTCCACACACTTCAGAAATCTCCCATCTAAACCACGCTTGAACAAGGCATTTTCCCATAGTACATATTGTGTTGATCTCAATTTAACAGTCCTCTTTTCCTTGGCAGTTAAATGAGAGGGGCATTCCCCATAGGTGAGAAAATGGGCGATGTCAGAATACCATTCATCGACTGAACTAAGGAATAGAACAGTAGGAATGTCAGCTTTCTCCTCCAGCAACTCATGTTTGGCTCCTTCAGCAATGAGCTCACAAAGACCCCTTCCGCAAACCAGCTTGGTTGGTTTGATATCAATGTCATACTCCTGGACTTTAGCCACCCAGTTTCCTCTCTTGGACCCAAATTCTTGCTGTGTAAGAATTGACTTAACAGTTGTATCTGGAACTAGCACCATAGAGTGAGAGTTGAGGATATAGAAACGGAACTGCTTGACAACTTTTACTACTTGAAAAGCATGCTTCTCCATCATGGTGTATTTCAGCTCATGATTCTTCAGGATATAGCTCATGAAGGCAATTGGTAGCTCATGTCCATCAGAGTCTTCTTGGGTTAAGACAGCAGCCAGGGTATTATCTGTAGCATAGCAATAGATGATGAAATCTTTGCTGAAGTCAGGACAGGCCAAAACTGGAGTTTTAGCAATGGCTTTCTTGATACCCTCAAAGGATTCCTTTCCTTCAGAAGACCAACCAAATGCTTGCTTCCCTTTCATCATCTGAGAAATATTCAAAGTTAATTCAGCAAAATCGGGGATGAATCTTCTTAAAAAATTGATCTTACCGAAAAAGGAATGCACGCCTTTTTTACTGGTTGGGAGAGGAATTTGCTGGATGGCTTGAACTCGTTCAGGATCAATCTTAATACCATCCTTTGAGACAATGTGCCCTAATAGTTTTCCTTCTGTAACACAGAAAACAGATTTTTTAGGATTTAAAGAAATCCCATGCTCTCGGCATCTCTGCAGAACTATTTCCAGGTGGTCGAAGTGATCTGCTCTTGTCTTTGAAAACACTGTCAGGTCATCAAGGTATATGATGATACATTTCCCTTTCAAGCTTCCAAAAGCCAAATCCATAGCTCTCGGAAAGTGGCACAAGATTAATCAGCCCAAAAGGCATTCTCTTGTAGGCGAAGGTACCCCAAGGAGTGGTGAAGGCTATCTTGTGTTGATCTCTGCAGATCAACTCTCTACTACGATTGTATCCCGAGAATCCATCAAGCATAGATAACATTTCAGATCCTCATTCGCTTGCAATATTTGATCCATCATAGGCAGAGGGTAGTTATCTTTCAGAGAAGCCTGATTCAGGTTCCTGAAATCAACACAGATGCGGATCTCACCATTCTTCTTCCTAACAGGCACAATGTTTGCAATCCATGTTGAATGGTGAATGGGAAAGATGATTTTAGCCTTCAACAGTTTCTGAATCTCCTGAAATATAGTGTCGGCTATTTTGGGATTATACTGCCTTTGTTTCTGCTTGAAAGGCTTGATTCCTGGTTTGAGAGGGATAGAGTGCTGCATGTCTTTTGGCTTGAAGGCTTTTAGATCCTCATAAGAATATGCAAGAACATCTTTATACTTCCTTAGAAGATCAATTGCTCTTCTCCTCTCATCGGTTGTGCAACATTTCCCAATATTTACCAGCTTGGGATCAGTAGAACTCCCTATATCAATCTTATCATACTCGGTGATTCTTTGAGGTCGAGAGAAGCTTTAGATTTTACGTATCTGTCATGTTTGTCAAACAACTCCTCCAAACTCACCAAACCTTTGGGAATCTTGTTTCCTTTGAGTTTAATGCACCCTTCCTGATCTGTTTCTTCTCCTTGGGTGACAGCTTGGTCAGAGGACACACTCTCACGAGGCAGGTTGTCACTTCCCTCAAAATACAGTTGCTCAAAATTCCCCTTGAGTTCCAGGAAGGAAAGCAAATGCTGGTCATCGTTGAAAACTTGCCAGTTATTGGTATTGTCGGGTACACTGGGCCGGTGGACCATTTCAATAGTGAACTTATCCTGAGAGAATTCAGGATGGGGAATCAATAATGACCCTGAGACAGCCAGTGAATCAGCCCTGCTGTTCTTTTCTCTGGGTATTGCTTCAATAGAGAAGGCATCAAGGAATTCAATTGAATCCCAAACCTGATTCCGGTAATGCTTCAGCCTCCCATTTTTTACCTGAAAAATGCTTCTGACTTGCTTCACAATCAGCTCTGCATCACCACGAGCCAGAAGATTTTTTACACCTCGTTCTTTGGCCACTTGCAGTCCAAGAATGAGAGCCTCATACTCTGCTGTATTGTTAGTGTTTTCGAACTGCAACTTAAATGAAAAAGGGTGTAGGCAGCCTTCAGGTGACACTAGCAGGACGCCAGCTCCAGAACCAGCCGAGGAACAACTTCCATCAAATTCTAAAATCCAAACACCATTGGGATCTTTGGGTGATACTTTGGAGGGTTGGATTTCATCAGGGGACAGAATCATGTAATTACCATGACCTATGTCTTCATAGAGTATTTGTGCCTTAGGATCATCTGTTTTCTGCACAATATACTCAGACTGTTTCTCAGGGAGTAACTTCTTCATTTTTCCATTGACAGGTATGAGGGCGTGTGACCAATCCATTTGAATCTCCCCGCCCACATCTTTACAGAAGTTCCTACTTAGCAACATTCCATAAGAAGGAGGAATGTCTGCTACTAGGATGGTAGCCAAGACTTTCTTTTCAGGTAAAGCAGCAAAAGCCACTTGTGCATCTTTAATCCTTCCAACCAAAGGTACTTCCTTACTTTCCATGGAGTAGCAAGATCCATAAGTACGAGTAAGGGTCAAGCCTAAAGCATGAGCTACCTTAGCAGGCATCACATTATCTGAGGCTCCAGAATCTATGACACAGTTACTGAGCCTATGGCCAGCTATAAGAAGTGTTACATAAAAAGGCTTGATTTTGTCACCAGGCGAGGTGACAGCAGCTACCAGACTAGGCTGTGGTATAGAAGGAGGAGTGGGCAAAAGGCCTTTAGAGGTGGTCTTGGAATGGGAATTTACAAATTGGATCATCTTGGCAAAAGCCTTGGGATGGGTTTGGTAGTATTCAGCTTCTGAAATTTGAACCTTGGTCCTTTTTAGGTGATCCACAATATCAAAGGATCCAGAGGTGGATGGGCCATCATCATTTGAAATTCTAGGCTTATCAACCTTAGGAGAAAAAGAAGAAGAAGCAACTTTGGTAGCAGGATTGACAGTACTTACCTTTGGTGCAGATGAGGTAGGGATAGGAGATCCTCTTCTGGCAATTACAGGAATAGTTGCTGGTTGCTCCTTAGATTTCTTCGTGGGCTGTGTTACTTTCTCCTTCTGCCTCGTCTGTTCTCGAGTCATGACAGCAAATGATTCACTGTTCATATCTGCTACCACTTCATCATAGTTATCTCCATCATCAGTGCCTTCGGTGGTAAAGAAATTAACCCGAGATCCTTCGAGTTCTTCCGCCTCATCATCAAATTCCTCCAGGAATTCCTCACGAGCTTCATCGTCCACATCATCATCGGGCTCTTCAACTTCACAGGTTGCATTCACAGGAACTTTGACAGGAGGACCTTCAAGTGCTAGTCTTGTGTGAGGAGCAGGCAAACGATTTCTGGGCTGGAAATTTCTTCTTGGAACATCTGCGTACGGGGCATGCTGGGCCAATTGTTTCTTTATAGCTACTAGATCATTTGCAAGTTTCTGGACTAATGGATCAGTATTGGGTCCAGAGGTGGAAGAGGAAGAAGCAGCAGATTTAGATTTGGGAGGATCTCTCTTCAACTTCCCTGACATGATCAGGTCATCCTCGACACTAACAGCCAGTTCTTGATCCAGAATTAACGTTCCAAGATTAGCCCTTCTTAGAGCATAACTGACCTTGGGCGTTTGAGCATTTAGAAAGAAACATTTTTGAATTTGATCAACCGGTCGAGTATTTACAGGAATTTTGTTGATCAGTCTGTTGAACCGAGCCACAAATTCTCTCATGGGTTCTGATGGATCTTTCTTTATCTGAGAAATTTGGGCAAGCAGTGCATGCACATCTTCTGCCGGCTTGAAACGGCTTTCGAACTGAGTTCTCATTGTATTCCAGTCGGTGATGGCGCCAGCCGGAAGGTGATAGAACCGATCAAGAAAGCATTATCCTGTAACGTCTCAACGAACAGCCTTACTGAGATGTCTTCATGTTCAACTCCCAAGACTCCACATGCAACTATGAAGGCTGCAATGTGTTCATCAGGGTGTACTTTGCCATCTCCTCTAAACTTGGGGAAGTTCTTTCGGTTACCTCTAGGTAACTCATGCAAAGGCTGAGTAAGGGCCAGGGGCCCGACACGTTGACCCCATGGCAATTGTGCCGCCATTCTTGGAAATACGGCTTGGAGGGGAACTTTAACACCAGCAAGGATCAAAGCTCGTAGATTGGGACTAGCAGGCTCTGAAGGAATACCACCCGTAGGACTTCTATCTTGAACAGGTGGAGTGCTCGTCGAACGAGTTCTTCTATTTGAAGGGAAAGGAAAACCCTGTTGCTCCAAAAGCTGAAACTGAGAATCTTCAATACCAAGGGTCCTTCTCCCTCGAGTGAAACGCGGAGTCGCCAGATCAAAGGATGATCGAAAAATTGCAGTACTGGAATGTGATTTTCCCCAGCGGAGTCGCCAAAAACTGTTGGTCGTCAGATAGGACTTTTTAGAAGAGCAACAGTCAGGGGACAAGAAGTCCCTCCTCTTTAATGGGAGAGGTTCCCTTATTCTGAAACGAACTTATTTACAAATGTACAGAACATTGTTTTATGGTTAAACTTGGATATTACGAAATTGTTTTCCACAAGGATCATTAGTTACACAAGGACTGAGGAAAGGGAATAAGAAGATGAGCAGAATAGCAACATTCAGAATTATAGATAGCAGAATAATTCTTCATGTATGCGAGGCTTCAAAGAATTTTAAGACAAGATCATTTGCGATGGTTGAACGAGATTAAATTCAAGGACACAAAGTTCGATAAATAACCTTCTTCAGATTTGTTAATCAAGGACACAAAGTTCCTCCTTGGTTGTACAAGATCACTGTATTTGCAAAACCGAATAAAGATGCAACCGGAGAGACTAAACGAGTTAGGAACAAAATGATCTTCACGATATTAAAGGACAACACAGAGATAACAAGAATCGAGATAGACAAAGAATGAAAAGCCCTTTTGTATTGATTTCTTTAAGATCTATTTACACTTTTAAAGCAAATATTCCAAGTTCTTCCTCCTTTTAAAATGGCGTGGAAAGGCCATTATATAGCTTACAAGTCGAGCTTACTCTCAGAACTGTAACCGTTTCTTTTAACTAAAGAATAGTTAAGGACCGCCTTGATTACAACACCTTAAGCGATTACAAAGAATACGAAAAGAAAGGGAAGAAGAGGAAAGAAAGGAGAAGGAGACAGTGGCAGATTCTCGGGAGGGACCCCTTGTCTTGAGAATCCGCATTGCCTAAACTTCTTTAATGACTCGGCCTATATCTCCGCCGCGAGGGACCGCGTGTTGGCTGCAGATCGAGTCCAAAATCCCTGACATTTCTCAATCTCTTTATCAAACTCGCGTGAGTATGATAATCTTTGTTTGCTTCTTCAATAGGGATCAAGAGAACAAATTTCCTTCATCTTTTCCTTAGAGATGGAGCTTTCCTTGAATATATGATCTTTGACAAAAGCTCGAACTAAGCTTTCATTTCTTGCGAGGACAAGGAAGCACTGAGTTTTCATCTTGAAGATGACAATGCATATCTTTGAAAGCGAGAGTAGCTGCGGTGTCTTGAAAGCTTCTCCCTTCGCCACTTGTTGTTCTTCATTTCTCCCTGACTTCCTCCAAGACTTTGATTTTCCACTCTACGCCTGTAGACCCAGGATTTTGATAGATTGTCTTTGGCATCATCGAAAATCTTGTTCGCCAAGATAAGATGTTCTCATCTGTCTGTCTGTCCCATGAGGCGAAGGTCTACAATGAAAGCGCTCCGAGTTTAAGCTCTTTATCCATAACCCCAATAGTAGAGGATAGCTTCATTGCAAATTGTCTACCTTTCCATATAGTTGAAAAGCTTCATCGATGAAGTTTAGCCCAGCAACAAGCATGTCATCCACCATGGCTTCAATAGCTAGCTCTGCCATGACAGAATACTTGTGCATATCTTTGATACTTTGCACTTCATCTTGGCTTAGAATTACGGGAGGCGGTAGAGCGGTCAAGGGTGGGGTCCAAAACTTTGTCCTTAGACAAGAGTGACTTGATAAAACTCGTGAGAACTTGGGCTTGTTCTTCCAGCTGTTCAATAGTCTGCTGCCCTTTCTCTACCCTTCCAATGACTCTTGTGACTGTTTCCTGGAGGTTGTGAATTTCACCTTCAGGAGTAGACTCTCCCATGGGGATCCTTGAAATCTCTAAGTCAGATGTCAGCAAGTCTGATTCTGATTTGTCTACTATAGGCTTAGCAATCTCCAAGAATTGCTGACCTTGGGCATCATACACAATTCTGGAGGTGGTTCTGGCTTTCTTGGCATGAGGAGTGGTGCCCAACAAGGCTGCTACAGCATCAAAATTTGGTCCCAAGCTTCGAGAGGAGGATTTCCTCTTCCTTTTGTCGACCAGAGGTTGCACCCAAGCAAAAGAGGAAGAAGAATCTGCAGGAGGAGCAAGGGGACCAAGAGACAGGGAGCTCATGACACTCAGGGTCTGCGCAGCTGTTGACTCAAGCTGAGAAGTGAGTAGAGCACTGGAGGCAATGGCGGTAGAAGAATCAGCAGCACCTGGAAGTTCAGTGCTCTGGACCTCCTTGTCTTTATCTGCTGGATCTTCAGGAACATTTGCAGGAGTTGGCATCTCACTTTCTTCACTTTCACTGAGAACAACGATGTTCTCTGGCCCTATAGGCAACTCTACCTGTTTTCTTGGAGGATCATTCTCTGCAGGCTCCTTCTTTACCTCTTTGAGTTTCTTCTTGTATACCTGGGTAGATGGAGAAGGAGTAGATTCTACAGGTCCCCGAGCTGTTGAGGCAGGAGGGGTTTTCACTGGTGTTCCAGACTCTGGAACTGATGCCTCTCTTATGGGTGTCGAATCATCCTTGGAGCTAGATTCTCCTGAGTGCCTCTTGAATTCTCGGATCTTCTTACTGAACCAGACCCTAGTCCTGATTAAGACTGGAGCAAGAATCTCAGCCAGATCATCTCTCTCTTTCTTGTTCCAATCCAGGTCCTCCAGAGGGGTGTGCTTAATCACATTTTCATACTCATAAGAGTATAGCTCAGAATTGTCATCCTGGAGACCTTCAGGAACTTGGTACAGACTGAGTTCTTGGATCAGTTGCAGGGAGAACCTGCCACAATGCCTTCTTCTGGCTTCAAAATCATCTGCACAGTCAGCCCAGTAGTCTTCTATATCTGCCCTATGATGATAGACTATTTTGATGTTCTGTTCAATGAACTTCTTCAAGTCAAAAGAAGTTCTTGGCTTGAAGAAATGAACAGTGATAGGGACCATGGCTCTTTCTATGTTCTGAGCATCTAGAGCTGTTTTGCATGTGTAATTTCCCAGAGAGATGGGAAAGTGCAATCCATAAATCTTCTTGTCTCTGCAAGTTCTGTGCAACTTGTCTAGTTTCCTGCATATTTCAATCAAAGCCATTTTATCATTACAGAACATGGGCAGCCGTAGAGGAGTGCTTTCATAGTGGCGAGCTTTGATATAGGAAAATTTCTGAATTGATTGAAATATGCTCCATCTTTGCGATATCGGGTTCATGGCTTCATCCGAAAACCTTCTAGCGAAAGATCACCTTTGAGCAATCTGACCACGTACATGGTGAAAGCATCATTGACCCTTCTGAAATTGCGGTTGCTGGTCTCCAAGGTGAACTGCGGGAAATAGGCATACACTGGATCATCTTTGTGTGCATCTATATAGGAGAAACCAAACCACTGTCTGGATGCTGCTAGGGTATACATCAGATATGAAGTCATATAGAACTTCTTTGTTTGCTTTGGACGTTGGATAAGCGCGTCACCAAATTCATCGATGATCTCTGCCCAGTTGATATTTTGTGTTCCCTGGCACACCATGCTGATGAGCGGGCACATCCAGAAATGAAACTCATTGGTGGAGGGCAAACCCATAACCCGAGCCAGCAGGATTATGAAGTCTGACAGTTCTTCATTGAAATCTGCTCGGAAGAGGGTTTTGGTTAGGCGAGAAGCGCCTTTCTTAGGGTTCTTCAACCAAGACTTCGCCACTCGCGCCTTGTATTTGTCACTGTCTTGGTCGAACATAGCCTGTGCTTGATCTCGGGAGACGACTATAGCATTGTCCATCTCCGGAATTCTCAGAGCAGCGCCAATGGCAGCAGCGTCCAGCTTGGCAATGAGTTCCCCATGTACATTTGTCAATTCGCTAGAATCGGGGTCGAAGTGAGCTCCACATGAAAGCACTGTATCAGCACACTGTACTGAGATTGGGAATCCTCCGGCAAAAGCTAAACCACTATCATTAATCATCTGTGCCATTGGTGTAGGGTTTGCATCTATCATTCTTGCCCCAAAATCGCCGAAGTCGAGATGACGAGTTTATTTGTCCCTATATTGCTAACATAGATTCAAGCGGAGAAATTTTCTCCTGTCCACGGAACTTGATCTTCATGTTGATAGCCTCGGAGCTGCAACCTAGACTTCGGAAATAATTTACAAATGGAGGAGAAATCGCGCAGATTTTCAAATGGCGAGGGTTCAAGCAAAAGATAGCATGGAAGCAATGCGAAAATGCAAAGGGGAATGCTCGTTATATAGCCGTTTGGAGAGAGAAATGACTTTAATGCGCATTGAATACACAACCACCAATTTGAAAAGCATCATACTCGGAGTGAGCGGGAAAAACCAAGTGTGAATGACACTAGGTACGCTTGGGACATGTGAGACGCGAATGCGCGAAACACGCGGCTCGGCCGGTTCGGGCGAAACAGGGAGAGGACGTACAAATGCATTTGGGACAAATGGGATGAAAATGTGCGAAGTACACGATTCGAGTGTTTCGGCTGAAATTGGAACAAAGGGCCCATTTGGACTTGGGACATTCGGGACAAAAAGTTCCGAAGTACGCGACTTAACAAAGCTCGGCGAAATTGGGAAAGCTCGCACTTTTAACTTTGGGACATTTGGGACGGGGAAAGTGCGAAGTATGCGGGAAGGATGATTCGGCTGAAATTGGAACAACACGCAAAATAAGTTTTGGGACACTTGGGACAAAAATTTTTCGACGGTCCCGAAAATGGGGGGGCGGCTTCGGGGATTTTGGCCGATCGGGAACAAAGTGCATTTTCATACTTGGGACAGATGGGACAAAATGTTCTGAAAGGCCTGAAAATCACACAAAATGACCCAAAACACAGATTTTTTCAATTTCACGACTTAGGCATTTCAGAGAGAAACACTTAAAACTCAAAATTTTGAAATTTTACCCTTATCAGAGCGGGAAATTTTGAGTAGACAACACCTAGTGTACCTGATAATGCCAATAACTGGCAAGTCTTCAATAATGATCAACATTTGCTTTCCTTCCTGGAACTCAAGGGTAATTTCGAACAGCTGTATTTTGAGGGAAGTGACAACCTACCTCGTGAGAGTGTGCCCTTTGACAAAGCTGTCACCCAAGGAGAAGAAACAGATCAAGATGGATGCATCAATCTCAAAGGAAACAAGATTCCTAAAGGGCTGGTGAGTTTGGAGGAACTATTTGATAAGCATGACAGGTATGTGAAATCTAGAGCTTCTTCTGGGCCTCAGCAATCAGCTGAGTATGATAAGATTGATATTGGGAGTTCTACTGACCCCAAGCTCGTGAACATTGGAAAATGTTGCACAGCAGATGAGAGGAGAAAAGCAATTGATCTTCTAAAAAGGTATAAAGATGTTCTCGCTTACTCTTATGAAGATTTGAAAGCTTTCAAACCAAAAGATATGCAGCACTCTATTCCCCTCAAGCCTGGAATTAAGCCTTTCAAGCAGAAACAGAGACAATACAACCCCAAAGTAGCTGACACCATCTTTCAGGAGATACAGAAGTTGTTGAAAGCTAAAATTATTTTTCCTATTCACCATTCAACATGGATTGCAAATATTGTGCCTGTCAGAAAGAAGAATGGTGAGATCCGCATCTGTGTCGATTTCAGGAACTGAATCAAAGCTTCTCACGAAAGATAATTATCCTTTGCCCATGATGGATCAAGTATTGCAAGCGAATGAGGCTCGAAATGTTATCTATGCTTGATGGATTTTTTGGATACAATCAGGTAGAGGTTGATACTGTAGATCAACATAAAACAACTTTCACTACTCCTTGGGGCACCTTTGCTTACAAGAGAATGCCTTTTGGGCTTATTAATGCTGGTGCCACTTTCTAGAGAGCTATGGATCTGGCTTTTGGAAGCTTAAAAGGGAAGTGTATTGTCATCTATCTTGATGACCTGACAGTGTTTTCAAGACAAGAGCGAGATCATTTTGACCACCTAGAGACGGTTACTTTGAGATGCAGAGAGCATGGGATCTCTCTGAACCCTAAAAAATCTGTCTTTTGTGTCACTGAGGGAAAGTTATTAGGACACATCGTTTCCAAGGATGGTATTAAGATTGATCCTGAACGAGTTCAAGCCATCCAGCAAATTCCTCTTCCAACCAGTAAAAAGGGCGTGCACTCCTTCTTCGGTAAGATCAATTTCTTGAGAAGATTCATCCCTGATTTTGTAGAATTAACTTTGAATATTTCTCAGATGATGAAAGGGAAGCAAACATTTGGTTGGTCTTCCGAAGGAAAGGAATCCTTTGAAGGTATCAAGAGAGCTATCGCTAAAACTCCTGTTTTAGCCTGTCCTGATTTCAGCAAAGATTTCATCATCTATTGCTATGCTACAGATAATACTTTGGCTACTGTGTTAACTCAAGAAGACTCTAATGAGCATGAGCTACCAATCGCATTCATGAGTTGAAATATACTATGATGGAGAAACATGCTTTTGCGGTGGTTAAAGCAGTCAAGCAGTTTCGCTTTTACATCCTCAACTCTCATTCCATGGTGCTGGTTCCAGATACAACTGTTAAGTCAATCCTCACACAGCAAGAATTTGGATCCAAGAGAGGGAACTAGGTTGCTAAGGTCCAAGAGTACGACATTGACATTAAGCCGACCAAGCTGGTTCGTGGAAAAGGTCTTTGTGAGCTCATTGCTGAAGGAGCTAAGCATGAGTTGCTGGAGGAGAAAGTTGACCTTCCTACTGTTCTGTTCCTTAGTTCAGTTGACGAATGGTATGCTGACATCGCCCATTTTCTCACCTATGGGAATGCCCTCTCATTTAAGCGCCAAAGAAAAGAGGATTTGTTAAATTGAGGTGCCGTGCAATATGTGTTGTGGGAAAATGCCCTGTTCAAGCGAGGAATAGATGGGAGATTTTTGAAATGTGTGGACAAGGAACAACAGCAGAGAAAGTTGCTCTCAGCTTTTCATGATCATGCATGTGGAGGGCACTATTCATCAATGGTTACAGCTCATAAGATACTCCGTGGAGGATACTACTGGCCTTCCTTGTTCAGAGATGCATCCGAGTGGGTTGACAAATGTGAGGCTTGTCAGACTTTTGTTGGAAGACCTAAATTGGCTTCGTTGCCTCTCAAGCCAGTTGTGATTGAGGAGCCATTTCAACAGTGGGGTTTGGACTTCATTGGTACACTTAATCCTGCTTCTAGTGCCGGTCACACTCATGTGCTAACTGCCACTGACTACTTCACCAAATGGGTGGAAGCTATTCCAGTCAAGAGCACTACTTCTGAAGTGGTATGCAACTTCATCAAAGAGAACATCTTGGTAAGGTATGGTGTACCTAACAAGATTGTAACAGATAATGCCTCAAATTTCTCTTCAGCTGAGATAATGGACTTCTGCTATGGGTATGGCATTTCTTTGGCTCACTCTTCAGATTACTACCCTCAGGGCAATGGGCAAGCAGAATCTACTAACAAAAATTTGGTGGCTATCATAAGGAAGTTGGTCAATGAGTCTCAACGAAACTGGCACAAGAAGCTCTATGATGCTCTTTGGGCAGACAGGATTACACCAAAGAGAGCTATTGGAATGTCTCCTTTTCAAGTGGTATATGGAGTAGAGGCCCAACTGCCAGTAACGGTGGAACTGCCGGCCTTGCACCTAATGAAGGCCATTGAGGATACTAGCTTCAGTGATGCTCTGGACAAGAGAATTATGTACCTGCACAAACTGAATGAGGACAGATTGATGGTTGCTGATAGGATATCTATTCACCAGCAGAAGGTAAAGGTCCTGTTTGACAAGAAAGCTAGGTTCAGAGATTTCCAAGTAGGAGACACCATCTTTGTTATGGGACAAAAGACATGAACCTCGTGGCAGCCATGGAAAGTTTGATTCCCTGTGGCTCGGACCTTTCAAGATCAGACACTTTGCTGGTGAGAATTCCTTTTATCTTGATTACATGGATGGTTCTCCCCTCCCACTCCCTTATAGTGGGCAGTATCTCAAGTTGTTCAAGTCCTAGGTGATTAGGGAGTCCTTTGTATATTCTGTACAGTGTTTTGCTTCTCTGCTTTTGGTGTGTTTTCCTTTTGTTGTTTTGGTGTGTTGCCCTCTGTATTGGTCTGTTTTTGACTCCGTTGCCCAATGGATAAGGCACTGGTCTACTTTCCCCGAGTTTGTCTAAGTTCTTGCCTTGCCTCATTCCTTGAATTTATGCCAAGTCATCACCGTATGAAGGAGCTATTTGTTATCCACTCAAAACTCCTGCTTCGATAAAAGTAAAATTTCAAAATTTTGAGTTATGAGTGTTCTTCTCTAAAGTGCCTAAGTCGTGAAAATTGAAAATCTGTGTTTTGGGTGATTTTGTATGTATTTCGGGCTGTCGGACATTTTTGTCCACTTTGTCCCAAGTACGAAAGTGCATTCATTGTTCCCGATCGGCTGAAATCCCGAAGTTGTTCCATTTTGGGCCCATCGGAACTTTTTGTCCCAAGTGTCCCAAAACTTATTGTGCGAGATGTTCCAATTTCGGCCGAAACACCCGAATCACAGACTTTGCACTTTTTGGTTCCAAATGTCCCAAATCAAAAGGGTGCAAGTTGTTCCATTTTCACCCGAACCGGTTGAACCACGTACTTCGGAACTTTTTGTTCCAAATGTCCCAAGTTCAAATGGGCCTTTTGTTCCATTTTCGGCCGAAACACCGAACGCAAGTGTCATCTGCGCTTTTCGTCCCAAGTGTCCCAAAATGCATTTGTGCGTCTTCTCCCCATTTCGCCCGAACCGGCCGAGCCGCGTGTTTCACGCATTCGCGTCTCACATGTCCCAAGCGTACCAAGTGTCATTCATGCTTATTTTTCCCGCTCTACCCGAATATCATGCTTATCCAAATTGGTGGTTATCTATTAAATGCGCATTCATGGCTTTTCTCTCTCCTAAACGACTATATAACGAGCATTTCCCCCTTGCATTTTTTGCACTACTTCCATGCTATCATTCGCTCAAACCCTTGCAATTTGCAAACCTGCGCGTGTTCCCCTCCCTCTGTAATTCCTTTCCGAGTTGGTTTGCGGCTCTGTCCTCCTAGCTACTATCAATATGAAGATCAAGTTTCAGGGACAGGAACAAATTTCACCACTTGAGTCTGCCGTTCGTAATATTGGCGACAGCGAAGCTCGTCATCTTGATTTCAGTGATTTTTGGGCAAGAATGGCAGACGCAAACCCTACACCGATGGCGCAGATGATTCACGATAGTGGTTTGGCTTTTGCTGGAGGTTTCCCAATCTCAGTACAGTGTGCTGATACCGTGCTTTCATGCGGAGCTCACTTCGACCCCGTTTCGAGTGAATTGACTAATATACATGGGGAACTCATCGCCAAATTGGATGTTGCCGCCATTAGCACTGCTCTGAGAATTCCAGAGATGGATAATGCCATAGTCGTTTCCCGAGATCAAGCACAGACCCTGTTCGACCAAGACAGTGACAAATATAAGGCACGAGTGGCGAAGTCCTGGCTGAAGAACCCTAAGAAAGGAGCTTCTCGTCTGACCAAAACCCTCTTCCGAGCAGATTTCAATGAAGAGTTGTCAGACTTCATAATCTTGCTGGCTCGAGTTATGGGTTTTCCCTCTACCAATGAATTTCACTTCTGGATGTGCCCGCTCATCAGCATGGTGTGCGAAGGAACGCAAAACATAAATTGGGCGGAAATCATAAGCATGAATTTGATGGAGCAGCTGTCCAATGTGCAGCAAACGAAGAAGTTCTACATGACTTCGTATCTGATGTATACTCTGGCAGCATCAAGGCAGTGGTTCGGTTTTTCTTATATAGATGCACACAAAGATGATCCAGTATATGCTTACTGCCCGCAGTTCACCCTGGAGACCAGCAACCGTAATTTCAGAAGGGTCAATGATGCTTTCACCATGTACGTGGTTAGACTGCTCGAAGGTGATACTGCTAGAAGGTTTTCAGATGAAGCCATGAACCTGATATCGCAATATGGTGCTTATTTCATCCAATTCAGGAAATTTTCTTATATCAGGCTTGCTGGCTATGAGAGCACTCCTCTGCGGCTTCCCATGTTCTGCAATGATAAAATGGCCTTGATAGAAATATGCAGGCAACTAGACAAGTTGCACAGAACTTGCAGAGATAAGAAGATTTCTGGCTTGCACTTTCCCATCTCTCTGGGGAACTACACTTGCAAAACAGCCCTGGACGCACAGAATATAGAGAGAGCCCTTGTTCCTATCACTGTTCATTTCTTCAAGCCAAGAACCTGCTTTGACTTGAAGAAGTTCATTGAACAGAACATCAAGATAATCTACCATCACAGGCTGTCTGACGAGGAAGACTATTGGGCTAACTGTGCAGATGATTTTGAAGCCAGGAGAAGGCATTGTGGCAGGTTCTCCCTGCAATTGATCCAAGAACTCGGTCTATACCAAGTTCCTGAAGGTCTCCAGGATGACAATTCTGATCTATACTCGTATGAGTATGAAAATGTGATTAAGCACACTCCTCTGGAGGACCTGGATTAGAACAGGAAAGAGAGGGATGATCTAGCTGAGATCCTTGCTCCAGTCTTAGTTAGGACTAAGGTCTGGTTTGATAGGATGGTTCCAGAATTCAGGAGGCATTCAGGGGAATCCTCTTCTAAGGATGCTTCAACACCAAGAAGAGAAGCATCTATTCCAAGGTCAGGAACACCAGTGAAGACCCCTCCTGCCTCATCAATACAAGGACCTGCAGCTTCTACTCCTTCTTCATCCACTCAAGTGTACCAGAAGAAGCTCAAGGAGGTTAAGAAGGAGCCTATGGAAAGTGATCCTCAAAGAAAGCAGGCGAGTTGCCTATGGGACCTGAGAACATCATTGTTCTCAGTGAAAGTGAAGAAAGCGAAGTACCAACTCTTGCAAGTGCTCCTGAAGATCCAGCTGATAAAGATAAAGAAATCCAGAGCACTGAGCTTTCAGGTGATGTTGACTCTTCTGTCGCAATTTCCCCAATTGCCCCACTCACTTCTCAACTCGAATCAACAGCTGCGCAGACCTTGAGCATCATGAGCTCTCTATCTCTTGGTCCCCTTGCCCCTCCTGCTGATTCCTCTTCCTCTTTTGCGTGGGTGCAACCTTTGGTTGACAAAAGGAAGAGGAAATTTTCCTCCCATAGCTCGGGACCAAATTTTGATGCCGTTGCAGCCTTGTTGGGCACCACTCCTTCTCGTGCCAAGAGAGCCAAGGTTACCTCTAGAATAGTATTTGATGCTCAATGTCAACAATTCCTAGAGACTTCCAAGCCTACAACGGATAAATCAGAGTGGGATTTGCAGGTATCTGACTTGGAGCTTTCAAGAATCCCAATGGGGGAGTCTACTCCTGAAGGTGAAATTCACAACCTTCAGGAAACAGTCACAAGAGTCATTGGAAGGGTAGAGAAAGGGCAACAAACTATTGAACAGTTGGAAGAACAGGCCCAAGTTCTCACAGGTTTCATCAAGTCTCTTTTGTCTAAGGACAAAGTTTTGGACCCTACCCCATTGACTACTCTCCCACCTCCTGTAATTCTAAGCCAAGATGAAGTGCAGAGCATCAAAGATATGCACAAGTATTCTGTCTATGGCAGAGCTATGGAAGCCATGGTGGATGACATGCTTGTTGCTGGATTAAACTTCATCGATGAAGCTTTCAAACTCCACGAAAAGGTGAGCAATGTACAACTGAAGCTCTCCTCCACTATCACTATCATGGATAAAGAGCTCAAACTCTGAGAGCAGTTGCATAGTAGACCTCCGACTCATGGGACAACTAGATGAGAACGTTCTGGTGGCGAGTAAAGTCTTTGATGATGCAAAGGATAATCTGTCGAAGTCCTGGGTCCACAGTGTGGAGTGGAAGATCAGAGTTCTGGAGGAGGCTTTGGGAGAACTGAAGAACAGTTGGTAGAAGGGTGAAGCTTTCAAGACACTGGTGGTCTCTGCTTTCAAAGATATACACTGTCATCTTCGGGATGAGACTTCACGGTACTTCCCTTTCTTGCAAGAAATCAAAGCTCAATTTGAGCTTTTGTCAAAGATAACCTATTCAAGGAAAGTTCCATCTCAAGGAGAAAATGAAGGAGATTTTCTCTCTTCAATCTGCCATTGAAGAAGCAAACAAAGATTATCATACTCATGTCGAGTTTGATAATGAGATGGAGAAGTGTCTTGGATTTTGGACTCAGTCTACGACCAACACGTCAGTCCCTCGTGGCAGAGACATAGCTGAGGCGTTAAAGAAGTTCAGGCAGCGGATTCTGAAGTCAGTGGGTCCTCTCGGTGACCGGCCACTGTCTTCTTCTCCTTGTTCTTTTCTCTTCTTCCCTTTCTTTTTCCATTTTCTTTGTAAGAAGTTAAGACGTTACGATTGGCGTTCCTTAACTATTCTCGGTTAAAGAAGCGATTCTAAAGAATAACTGATTTGTAAGCTATATAATGGCCTTTCCACGCCATTCCAAAGGGAGGAAGAACTTGGCGTATTTTCTGAAAGTGTAAATAGATCAGAAAGAAATCAATACAAAAGGGCTTTCCATTCATTGTCTATCTAATCTCTGTTATCTCTGTGTTTTCTTTTAATTTCGTGGAGATCATTTGTTTCTAGTTCGTTAGTCTCACTGATTGCATATTTTCAAATATTGCGAGTATAGTGATCTTGTATAACCAAGAAGGAACTTTGTGTCCTTGATTAATGAATCTGAAGAAGGTTATTTACAGAACTTTGTGTCTGGTAATCTCATCTTGTGCAAACGATCTTGTTTTAAATTCACTGCAACTTCGTATACATAAAGGATTATTCTGCTATCTATAATTCTGCATGTTGCTCTTCTGCTCATCCTCGTATTCCCTTTCCTCAGTCCTTTTGTAACTGATGATCCTTGTGGAAAACACTTTCGTAATATCCAAGTTCAACCATAAAATCATGTTTTGTATATTTGTAAATAAGTTCATTTCTGAATAAGGGAACCTCTCCCATTAAAGAGGAGGGACTTCTTGTCCCCTGACTGTTGCTCTTCTTAAAAGTCCTATTTGACGACCAACAGGATGTAACACACTTTGAGATGATTCCACCTAAATCTCCATCATATCTAGACTAGGATAATCATTTTCTTGAACTTTTTTTCCATATTGTTAGGAGAAGGATTATTAGGCTATATTTAAATAGAAAAAGAGGAGGTTTTATAATAAACATCAGAGAATGTATTTTATAAGACATGAAAATTCTTGTTTTCCACTATGTCATGCTTAAAGGGATCATAAACTATTAAACCTCTATTTATACAATAATAACTAACCTAAATATAGGATTATTAGGTTGGATCTATTTTTTCCATTTAAATTTTGGAATAAAGTAGGAGTAGGACTACTAAATATTTTTAAGTGAGAGATATCTAGTTTTTTTGTTGTTCATACTTCATGAGGTGTAGTTTAATGAAGTAGGACTACCAAAAATTATTGCATAATGTTATTAATGTATCCAGATCAGTCAAGTGATATAGTAGATATTTCACCTTGTCCATTTCTCTAAGATTATTGATAGTATACCCTATTAATTACCTATATACCAAAAAACAAGTTACAAGTTGGATCATAGAACAATATCCAAACTTTTGTCCACATCTTTAAATTTTTTTACCATTTTTAGTTGAATTAGAAAATTTATAAAACTCGATAAATCTTTCAGATTGTTTGACATGTATGAATGAAAATTCATTATAAGATATTCCACTTTAGAAAAAAATTCAAAATTACTTACAATCTTGTAAGAAAGATTCGTTATGTTAGCCTACATGTAGTAAATAGGTATCATGTACGTGAAAATGGTTGTTGGAAGTTGACTAAAAATCCTACTATTTTGAGCTTACATGTAATATGCCCCATCATTTCCAACATAAATAATCTTAATTTATATTCAATGATCGTTGATACAAGAAATTTCTTTTAAATTTTAAATTACTAGTTTGTAGATGTTATAATAAGTACAATTCTTTATCATTTTGTTCATTACTAGTAGATGATTTTCCCTAAAATCGTAATTGAAATTTTAAGTGTAGACATGTATGCACACCCACAATGTATTTTCTAATGTTTTGACCTCATCAATCGACAATGAGATAAAATTTTCATTGTTGACCTTCTTTGTCAAATCAATGATTTCAATTTCTACTATACACTTAGCCATTTGCTAAGCACTACTATCTAACCAATATGTTTTTGAATGTTTGGAAACCCATTATATTGAAATAATATCTTATAATCAATGAAATCTAAAATATCTTTGCCTTTTTTTAAAATGTTAAATATTTTTCATAATTATATAAGTTTTTCCTGAAGACTTGCATCAACATATTTTGCAAATTTAGTCTTTATTGTTCAACCTTTCTCAAAAATGTCTTGAAGATGTTTATGATGATTTTCATATTTAGATGCATATCGCATATGTAAATAATCTTCCAAAATTTTCCATCTATATGTTTTTATTAAAATTTCATCTTCTTTCTTATTTGACTCGTAGACTTTCCCACAATGCTTCTCTATGGTGTCCAACTTCAATTGCATTTTGTTGTATTTTCCTAGTTTCCAACTACATATAGTACATCTACATTCTATAGGAGTATCAATAGTGTTTTTTTCTCAACAAGTAGAATACATGGATATTTGGCTCATCATACAAATTTATAAGTCCTTCATAAAGTCCAATTCCCACTCTTATGTTTCTAATGTCTTTTTCTAGAATATTTATCTAAAGTTTGAGTTTGATGGAAATTTGGATTACCACTACCATCAATGTGAATTTAATTGCTCTTTTGATTGTAAATTTAAACTGATGTAAATTGATTATTAGGGTTTTTTGTATTTGAATCAAGTTAAGTCTCTTACAACAACTTTCCATAAATCAACATATAAAGTAACATACGAATAATAATATTTTAAATTACCTGTTGAAACTAGTATCTTTTATTAAGGATAAATAGTTTTTAAACGGACTATATCGTGTTTACAAAAAAGTTTCAAAAGAAAGAGATAATAGTAAAAAGTTGAAAGTTGAAAGGGATTAAATCCCTTTACATCGAGGCTTAAAATCCTAATACAACAATAAAAAAATGGATTAGAATCAATGAAGAACAAGAGAACAAAATATAGTTTAAGCGAGAACTATAAAAGGATAAAAAGAGACAAATAAACATCAAAAAAACAAGAAAACATATTCTTGACGATAACACAACGGTAAACTAGATGCAGCTCTACATGACTACTTTATCAATCTTCGTCTTGACTTTATGTAAAGAATTGAACAATGTTAGGGTAGTGACATGGGAGGGATCATTCTTATATAATTGTGAAAATACTATGTCCCTGCAGTTTCCGACTACCAAAATAGCAGCTCGAATGTCACTGAGAATACAAACACTTTTCAAATGGTGTTCCATAAATTTGAAAATAGTGTTAAGTATAGAAATGATATAATCATGTCACCCTTTAGCATTTCCCATTGAAAATTATTAAATTTTGATCATTATCCATGGTAGGTTCAACGGGCATCTTCCTCTTACCCACACTTTTATGAATCATCTTGAGTTCATCTTTGAGGTTCATAACCTCCCTTTCCAACTTGTCAATCCTACTTAGAAGCCCTACTTCTTTTTCTATAGCAGATTATTCAATGAGATTGTTGATATGAAGCAGGTTTTTTTCAATTCAATCTCTTTATTACTATGAAGAACACTCTAAGAGGGGAGGAGGGGATACAGGGGATTCATGATTCTGATTTTTTGGCTAGGGAAGTAAAGATGGGGTCAATGGAATATTTAAAAGGAGGGGCAAGAGGGGAAAAAGGAACAGAGTGAGAATGTGTAGTACATTGGTGATGAATAAATAAAATAAGGCCTTGGTGGAGGGGGATAACACGAGTGTGATTTTGGAACTCAAGAACAGAGTGTTCTAATGAGTTCAAAAGGTAATGTGGGAAATTAATAGTTCAATTCCTCTTGAAATTATTAAGGAAGAGAAAATGCTTTAAAGAAATTGTCACATATCTACCCTCAAGAGTGATACATGTGATAATCATTCGTGAGATTTCAAAAAATGGCCCCGAACTAGAAGAAAGCGTAAGTGTAAAATAACATCACCCTAAATGTCTGCAACTAGATGGGTTAAGACTATTAGTATGATAGCATAGCTTGCAGCATCTGTCAAAGTGTGGGACTTTTAAATTGAGAGAGATCTCCAGATGAAGGCATGTTCTTATTCCTCTAGTCAGGTGCACACAAATAAATTACAGAGGATCTACTCTAAACCTACTCTATCTTACCAAGGGGATAGGGTTGAGAAGATGCAAAATAAATAAACCTAAGCTAACAAGGTGATGCACCAAAGGAATGTTAAACACCTATTTTGGAATTTAACACAAACCATAAAAATGTAATACAAACACAATGCAAAGATAACCAAACTGCAATGAGAGATCAGAAGATAACAATGAACACATGAGAGGGTTGAGAATAATCCATAAACACATATTATTGCTCCATAGTTGATACAATACAATAGAGTTAGCCAAGAGGAAAAACTCAGTATTACTATTTGAATAGGAGGTTTGGACTCCACAAACTTGTCTACAGACCAAAGGAGAAGGGAGGGTGCAAAACAGAAATATCTAACCCTTTACAATGAGCCCAGCTCCCTCTTTTATAGATGCAGTGAAGATGGAAGAAGAAACAAGATGGGAAACTTGATTTTGAAGCTCAGCTACCAGCCATTAATGCCACTACAAATCCACCTACAATCTTTCGAGTCTGACACTCTATGTTTTCTCAGCGTGTAGAAGAAGGGAGAACAGATGATCGAACCAAATCTAATCTTTTTTTTTGGGGACAATCAGACTACATATTAATGGCGTGAATACATTTACCTAATTTTCACCCACCTAACCTCATCAAAATTAAAGTTTTAGGCTCCCATGGCATAGATGAGGTCGAGACCTTTCCAATGGTGCCAATTTTTTGGATATTCGGGCACTGGATTGAGAGATATGTCCATTTCAATATTTTGGTTAGAGTCCATACAAAAATGGTGAAAACAAGTCGAGTAGAATGGGTCCGTGGGCCCAAAATTTACTTTTGCTACTTTTGGCATGAAAAACTACAAAAATGTAAAAATTTCTCCGCCGCCCCACAATTCATTTTGCAAAAAAATCATCTTCGGGCCTACCGGTCCACATTTTCTATTTGGGAAAAAAGTATCTCCTAGGCCCACCAGCCCACATGCAATTGAGGCTTGACATGTGGCTCCTTTGGGCACTAGTGGAGGTGCGTCTCATTATTTTAATTTATTCCTTCTCGGGATAAAATTTCAAACTACCTCTAACGACTCGCCTTCCTACTTTGAATTTTCAACATGGCCACTTGTCGAGATGGCACTAGTTTGGGGAATGCTTTTGGATTCAATATTTGTAGGTGTGCCAAAGAGACACATGGCACCTTCCACATCTTGTTTAATTTCCTTGTGTTTTTGGCTAAGTACTTTCATTTGGCGGGGCCATAAGTATTACTAGGGACACATTGAGGCTTAGAGCTCGTTCGGAAACCCACTGCAAATTTTACTTTTGAAGTAGTGCCACGCGGACACTTGGCACCTTCCGTGAGTCTACGATACTTAGCCAATTTGGGCTGATGCCTTTGTTGAACCCTAGACACGTGGAAGCCTCGTGCTCATTTGAGTCTCCACTCAAGGTCATTCCTTTGAATGTGCGTCGTTGAGATACTTGGCATCTTTCGCTAATGCTCTTATAATTTTCAATGATGGATAATACTTTTGAGGCTCTGGACATGTGGAGGCTTGGTGCTTGTTTGATTTTCAGCTTTTAGATTTAACCTTTGAAGATGCACCGTTGAGACACTTGGTAGCTTCGCTAATTCTTCCATACTTAGCCAATTTTGGCTCACTCTGAATCATTTTTGAAGCTCGAAACCTTTGAGTCTTTCTTTGTTTCTCTCTTTTGAGCCTCTAGTTTTCTTGACCTTTGTTTTCTCCTTCCATAACCTTGTTCCTCCATTTAAGAGCCGTCGCCCGCAACCTGTTTGTTAGATTTGAAATGTGGTTTCGTACGATGACAGGACCATCCCTTGGATTTCTTCTTGCATAGAGTTGTGTTTGATCAATTTTTCTAAGGGAGAAATTGAGATAACAATTTGGCGAATCACTGGGGATGTTTACTGCTAGATGAAGAGATCAACTTCCTTGTTGCATCTATTGGAAAAGAAATCATAATTGATAGCCGATCGGATCTCATACTTTGAAAATTTGATCCCCGAGCCACTTGGACATGATTAGAATGAGATTTGACCCTGAATTCACCCCCCACTGTCGGAAATGGACCCTTTGAGACCCGATTTTAGTTGTTGTGAATTTGTTCTATTTTAAAAATAACAATTGTTGGAAACTATGGGTCTCCCTAATGCAAATGCTTTGAGGGTCCTAGCACATTCACTGGATGTGCATTGAATCGTAAAATGACACAAACCTAGAGTAACAAAACTTTTCTAGAGAACTTAAGGAAATAAAACCTATACTACAACAAAACAATGTGCATATGCACTTAGGGAAATTAAAAACCAAGATAATATTTTACAAGGTCGAGGAATTTTTCCTTATAGTAGTAGTGTTTGAAGTAGATCCCATTGACTAGGATCTATAATTCTTTTCCATCTAACTTAGCCATCGGAAGGCATTGCTACTTGTACATCTTGTGACCATGTAGGGG
The DNA here is from genome assembly GCA_018340775.1 of Taxus wallichiana var. yunnanensis. Lineage (NCBI taxonomy): Eukaryota > Viridiplantae > Streptophyta > Pinopsida > Cupressales > Taxaceae > Taxus > Taxus wallichiana. The sequence goes on along the minus strand of CM031234.1, from coordinate 411,126,450 downwards.
CCACTGCAAATGGCATCAAACTTGGAAGGCTTTCTTGGGTTTTCTTGAATCGCATCACACTTTAGAGCTAAGTCCCCCTCTTGAAAGGTCCTTGCTCTTGATTTATTATCACAAGTCTTCTTGATCGATGTTTGATCATTCTCCATGACTTAAATTGCATGGTCTCTTTCCTCTCCTACTTATCAGCTCTACATACCGATTGCCATAAGTTCAAAATCAGTTAGCTCCAAGTGGATCATGAGCTCCAAAGTGGGAAACTCCAGATGATATGGGAAATATTGCCTCTTTTCCATATACAAGCTTGTATGGGAAGTTACTGTGGACTTTTTCGATGTGATCCTATCGGTCCATAGGGCTGATTTGAGCTTTGTATGCCAAGTTCTTTGATTTTCATCGGGGGTCATTCTCCGATAATCCTTAGTAGGTTCTTGTTTGTGGAATCTACTTGGCCATTACCATGAGATTAATAGTTTGATGAAGTGCTAAGGTATACACCATTTTTTACAGCCCATTCAAAGTGCTTCTTGTACTAAGGAATGCTAATGCATTATCTAAAATAATAGTGGCAGGGACTCGAAACCTAGTTGTTATTCCTTCATAAAAATCCAAGATGTTAGATTCATTCACCTCCTTAAGTGCCATTGCTTCAATCCACTTGGTGAAATAGTTTGTTGCTATAAGTATCCACTTGTGGCCCTAGCTTGAGTTTAGGTTAATCATTCTAATGAATTCTAGCCCCATTGCATGAATGGTTGATCCACCGAGATTGGATGACGGGTAAAGGTTGCTAGCTTTTCAATCCCTATGAAGAATGCATAGTTACGGCACTTCTTGACCCATGAGTAGCAATCCCTAAACATTGTAGGCCAATAATAATCAACTTTCATAATTTTGAGAGATGTTACTCGAGGAACAAAGTGGCCTCCGATTACGCATCATGGAACTCATGCAATACCCTTTTAATTTATCCTCTCCCAATGCACCTCAATAGGACACTATTGATATCCTTCTTGAAAAAAATTCCATCAATAATTACATATTGGATGGCTTATATTATGAAGTATATCCTTTTTACTTTGTTCCATTATGGAGGGAAGATATTTGTTTGGAGATAGTGCACCAAGGTTTGGGTCCAACATGGAATAGGTGTATCATTATCTAGCTACTATTGATCATTCAGCAAGTAACAAAATAGCCTCTTCTTCATCCACTGACTCATCTTGTTGCTTGGAAGAGAGCTTCTCACATAAAACCTTGCCACGAACCGGTTTGGTCACTTTGATCTCAATGTCATATTCCATTACCGAAGTGATCCGCCTAGTCTCTTCTCTTTAAAGTCCTTGTTCAGGATAAAATACTTAACACCAACATGGGATACTAGAAGTTGGATCTTATTGTTTGATACTAAGTTTATGAAATTATTCAAAATCGATGACGACAATGACCTCGCTTCTTAATGTAATAGTATTTTACCTCGTAATCCTCTAAGCTTTGGTGAAGAAGGATATGGGCTGTTCTAAACCTTCTTTATTAGAATGAACCAAGATAGTCAAGACTAAATCTCGATCCTCCAAAAGCATATAGCATGAAGTCTTTTGAAAAGTCTGCAGGTTAATAAGAGTTCGGGCCTGAGATATTACAAGCTTGATGGCCTCAAAACACTCTTTTCCTTCTACTATCAATTTGAATGCAAGACTCCTCTTCAACATCAATTTTAGAGGCTTCACAAGAGTGGAAAAATCAGGAACAAACCTATGAACAAAGTTTATTCTCCCCAAGAATCTTTGGAGAAATCTTTTGTGTTGTGTGCAAATGGATGTGTTCGGATGGCTTCAACCCTTTAAGGATGAATTATTAACCCCTCTCTCGAGACAATGTGGCCCAAAAATTTCCCCTCTTTTTCTAAGAATACACGCTTCTTTGGGTTTAATGACACTCTAAACCTTCTACACCACTAAAATACTTGTCTAAGGTGGAAGAGATGGTCTATCTGCATTCTTTGAGAAGAAAGTGATGTCTTCTAGATACACGAGAACCATATTGTTGATCAAGCCTTTCAATTCCATTTCCATATCTCGTTGGAATTTTTCTCCAAAGCATTCGATAACCGAAATGGCATCTTATTATAAGAATATGTACCCCATTTGGTGGTGAAGGCTATCTTGAATTGATCTTCTTCTTTCACCATTATTTGATTATAGCCTGAGTATCTGTCTAGCAGTGAAAACCTTTCAGAGCCAGCTACAACCTATAATATCTGTTCCATTGATGGAAGTGGGTAGTGATCCTTGAGTGATGCTCCATTCAAATCATGAAATTCTACACACGTCTGATTTCTCAACTTCTTTTCCTCACAGACACCAAGTTTGTAACCCAACTTGAATGCTTGATAGGGAAGATGATGTTGGGCTCAATTATCTTGTTCAACTCTTTTCTCATGAGATGCTTAATGTGAGGGTTTATGGCCTTTTCTTCTGTCTGAAAGGCTTAGATTCTTGATCCATCTCGATAGTATGATGTGCCTTTCTTGGGTTAAAACCTCTTACTGACATTGTAGGTACAAGAAAATACATATGGGAATTCTTGACAAAGTTGAATGAATTCATATTTTTCTTGTTGGGTACTTACCTTGCCAATCCACAATGTTTTTCCTTTGTTTATGGAAATGGGCTTGGAATATTCACCCTTTACATAAATATTCAACTTATCCTTTTGGAATTGGTCATTTAGGTTGAAGATTGCTTCCAACGTTACAAGACCCTTTGGTAGTTTATTGGTCCTTAGATGTACCACACTGGTCACCATATTGTTGCTCTAGTTTATCTTGGATCTTGGAGGATAAATCAGCTTCTTCTTGTATAAATTTGACCATTTGTTGACCATTTTTGAAGACTTTCCAACTTGTTTTGTTATCTGGGATGGTTTGCTCACAACCAACTTGATATGTGGCTGAGATTAATCACTCTTGATACTCTCCACAACGTCAAAGGCTGCCCCAATTACTACCAACTGTCATCTCTTTGCTTCATTATTTTTCCTCAAGATGGAACTTATGTTGAATGCTTTGAAATCCTTGATGAGGTCCCATACCCATTTCTTATAGTTTTTATTAGATCATTCTTGACCAAAATTTTTTCCTCGGACTTGATTCACAACTAGCTCATTCTCGCCAAACACTTGCAAGTTCTTTATATTCCTTTTCCTATCACAATGCAGTCCATGGACTAAAGACTCATACTCTACTATATTGTTTGAACAATAAAATTAGAAACATAAAGCTAAGTAGTATTTCATACCTTGAGTCTAAACAGGCATAGGCCCTCCTCCAACTCCTTGTCTACTCCTTGAGCCATCAAAGAGAAACTTCCATACTTCATTATCATATTTGTTTTCAGACTTAATGATGTCAGGAAGAGGATGATTATCCTCATGCAAACATTAGAATCCTAGCTCAGATTCCTCCATTTCCTTATAAAGGTCAAAAGCATGCCTCTTTGTTCACAAATTCGTTGAGAGTCAAGTTTTGAATACACCCAACCTTGGTATTTGTCTCACATGTTCTTGGGAGGTCTTCCTAATCAAAAGATGAATAGTTTGAATTGATTGAAATTTGGGTATATGATGCTCAATATGGTAATCAGAAATGGGCTTAGATCTGATCGTATCCTTGGCCCCACACCTTGTTCTAAATAGCATGTGTGACCAATTAACAGAAAAATAGTCTCCAATTTGACGGTGAAGTCTCTCAACAAACACAATGCAAAATGTGGTGGAAAGTCTATGACTGATATGTTTTGTAATACTGAGTCACATTGGGGGATGTGTACATTATGAGGATCAAATACTTTATGACTCTAACCTCTGTTACCGCTGTCCCATCTAATTGTACTACACCCTTGGAGATGACTTCATATTGAAGACCTAGCTGATTGACTTTTTTTCTTTGGCATTACTGAGCTAATTTCCCTAAATTAATCATGCAATTATGTACCAATTTGTCCCCAATGATCAATGAAACATAGAACAAAGGAGGATTCAAATTCTTACCTTGTTTTCCTCCACGGTTTCCTTCAGTTGAGCAGCATTCGTAAGCACTTTCTCTTTTTGGTTGGGGGGCTGATTTGAGGTTGACCAATTGGCCATAGGAGCCTACAACAGGTCCCTCTTTCTGTGATAGCTAATGACTCCCACATTGAAATATTCACATTTGTTTCCTTCATTTGTTTAATTATGTTAAATGGGGATGAGCTTTATTTTTTCTTCCCCTTCCCTGACACATGTTTTTCTTGCACATTGGGAGTTGCACTTTGAGTGTCAATACCTTGTGGAATAATAGAGGGTTGGGGATTACCTAAGTTTGATAACCATCCCTCTCCAATATTCCTTTTCTTGGATCGTGTATTGGTAGCTACACTTTGAGAAGGTGTTTGATTCATCCTACCAATTGACAAGCATGGTCTCACTTGGAGGTGCCTCTTTTTGGGTTTCTTGGTGTTGATTTTCTTCTTGACTAGGCTCTTGGGACAGACCAATGTTTTGTAACATTAAGGCTTGGTTTAGTGTACCATTGAAAAAAATTGGATGGTTATGGGGCTGACCGAATGGGAAAAACCAATCATATTCTTGTGCCATGTTGAATTGTCTAGAATCCAATGCCCTTGATTTTGAAGATGTGTTTGGATCATATGGTTGATAAGGCCTAGTAGCTTGAGGTTTCCCTTGGTTTTGATTTTTATTTGTAGCTTGAGCTAGTGGTATATTTTGTTGGTATGGGGGCCTAGCTTGATATTGAGTTTGAGAATAATATGGCCTAGAAATCTGAGCTTGTTTCCTTTTGATAGTCACTAGCTCATTCCCTAGGTTCTGCAGTTGTTTTATAACTTCTTGTAGCTCTTTTGAAATGTTAGATGATGAGGTGGAAGCTTCATCTGAGCTCTTATTCCTTGGAGTGGGTATGGGAGCTACTGTGGGTGTTTGAATAGTGTTTGGGACTCCTAGTTCCAGATACAGATGCATAGGTGGCCTAGGAGCGATTTTACCATCTTGACTTAAAAAAAATTCAGCTCTAATAGAAATGTTATAGGCTATAGGTAAGGTTATGCCTCCCATTGATTGAATCATTAAGGAAATATCAGAATTTAAAGCTCTAAGAAATTATAAGAAAGCACCTTCATTTGTGGGCCTCATGCTTGATGGAATCCTATCTCATGTACTTTGAAATATGAGGTTGAAATATGTTACCGCTCATTAGGGGTTGTCTTGATTGTTGTCGATTACTCCAACAAAGATGGGTTATCTCCCTTGTCTCCAATTTGATTATAAAGAGCTCTGCACAAATGGTCCGAAGTCTTATTAGATCCTATTATTAGACGCCTAAACCATTGTGAAAATTTACTATTGAGTGAAGAGGCTAACAATTTGACTACAATGTCCATCTCAGTGATCTCATGAATTAAACCCACATTTTCAATGTCTTGAATGTGATCACTAGGAGAAGTCTGGTTCTCCCAGAGTTAAATATGGGATTCTCTTTAATGCTACAATTTGATCGTATTTTGTGCATTGAGAGAAAGTGGGCTACTGATCATGAATTTGACATAGGGGTTGGGTGGTTGTGCCATTATGATTGGCCTAAGAACCCTTGTTGATTGAATGAATGGCCTACCAAGAGGAGGTGTTGAAAAGGTTCTATTTGGTGGAGATGGAGACCTCTGGGATCTTCTCCCTCTTCTCCTTTTATCTAGGGATAAGTGTAGATAGACAAATAATCCCTCTTCTCTAGTTATTGATCTAGTCTAGATTCTTCTCATGAATCTACCAAGCACAGGTCTGTGAAACCATAAAGTATGATATTTTGGAGTTGCTAGATGTGAAACTTCAAAGATTCTTAAAAGATGAAAAGATTACAACAAGTGCACATCAATCTTGCTACAATAAGGATGGATACTTCTTCTCCCACCAGGCATGCCAAAACTATTAGTGCAAAATCATAGCACCCCTGAATGTCTGCAACCAGATGGGGTGAAACTCTTAGTGTGATAGCATAACATGGAGCATCTCTCAAAGTTTGGGACTTTGAAATCGAGAGAGATCTCTAGATGAAGGTTGGTTCCTATTCCTCTGTTTAGGTGCACACAAATAAATTATATAGGATCTACTCTAAACCTACTCTATCTTGCCAAGGGGACAGGATTGAGAAGATGCGAAATAAATAAGCCTAACATAACAAGGTGATGCACCAAAGAAATGTTAAAAATTGTTTTGAAATTTAAAAGCAGACCATAAAAATGCAATATAACCACCATGCATGAGATAACCAAAATGTAATGAGATATCAGAAGATAACAATGAACACATGAGAGGGTTGAGAATAATCCACATACACATATTATTGCTCCATAGTTGATATAGCACATTAGAGTTATCCAAGAGAAAAAAATTGTATTACAACTTGAAAGGGAGGTTTGGAATCCACGAAATCATCTCAGAGACTAGAGGAAAAGGGAGGGTGCAAAATAGAAATGTCTAACCCTTTATAATGAGCCCAACTCCCTCTTTTATAGATTCTGTGAATGGGGAAGAAGAAATGAGGTAGGAAACATGATTTTGGAGCACAACTATTGGCCATTAATGTTGGTGAAAATTCACACACAATCTGTTGATTCGTCACTCGATGTTTTCATGACATGTTGAAGAAAGGAGAATAGAGGATCGAATTTTATCGGTTGTTGGGGACAATAGGATTACATATTAATGGTGTGAAGATGTTTACCTGATTTTCACCCACCTAACCTCATCAAAATTAAATTTTCAGGATCTCATGGTATAAACAAAGTCGAGACCTTTCCAATGGTGCCAAATTTGTTGAGATTCGGGCTATTGATCATGAGATATGTCCATTTGAATATTTGGGTCGGAGTCAAGTACAAAATTGTGAAAACAAGTTAGCAGAATGGATGGGTCTGCAGCCCCAAAATTCACTTTACTACTTTTGGCACCAAAAACTACAAAAATGAAAAAAATTCTCCTTGTTTGCACAATTCATTTGCGGAAAAATGATCTTCGGACTTTCTAGTCCACATTTTCCATTTGGGAAAAAGTCTCTCCTGTGTCAGTCGGTATGCAATCAAAGCTTAACTTTGTGGCTCCTTGGGCACCCATGGAGGTGTTGTTAGGAAATAAGGGATAAAATATGTAGAATAATCCCTCACAAAATCACAACAAAGAGAAACTAATATGTAGAAATTATTACAGATCTCAAATAAAAGTGCAGAATAAAATAACACAACACAAAGAGACAATATTTAATGTGGTTCACCCAATTTGGGATATGTCCACAAAGAATCACTTGCTCAAATTTTATTACAAGCCACCACTCTCTCAATACAATACCCAGATCCATTTGGAGCTATGCTCAACAAACTCTACAGAATTCACAGCCAAATTCAAAACACATCTGCAATGTTTACATTATACCTCTATCATATGCATAAAACCATATAAATAGACAACTGCTTAAGCAGTTTTACAAAACCGTGGGTATCAAAACCATGGGCAAAAACCATCCCATAAACCTATGGGTCAAAATCCCACCCATATGAGAAAATCATGTTTCTGATATATCGGGCACATTTTAAGGCCCAATAATTTACAAGATTTTACTCTTAGTATGCAGTCTTCAACACTTTCACACATGAAAACAGGATCCACAACCTAACATTCTCCCACTTAGAGACTAGTTTTCCTCGAAGCAAGATTCTCAACCCTTCACTAGTTTCTATGAAGATCAATCAAAGCTAAACATAGCTTCAATTTTTCCCTTGTGACCACCTTGGTCATCATGGCTCAGGATTCTAATCTGGTATGAATATTCTCTAGCTTTAACTTCTCTTCCTCCAAAACTATCCACGATGAAATGGTACCTTAAGCTTGTATATGCTTTGTCCTAGAGTAGAAAGCAAAGTTCTTAGCTAGGTGTATAACACTCGACTACCACTATGTAACTTTCCTTCCTCCTGCTTATGCCCCAACTCCTGAAGTAATTCACGTAACCAAATCATTTCCTTTCTTGCTGCTTTATGGTAGCAACATACTCAGACCTCTGTGGTTGACAAAGCCACCAACTTCTGTAGTCATGAAATCCAACTTACTGTTGTTCCACCTACAGTGTAAACATAACTGTTATGCTCCTACTATCTACATCTCTAGCCATATCTAAATCTACATAACCACACAAAGTGGTGTTTGATCCACAGTAGCACAAAATTGTCCCCATGGTCCCACGGAAATACCGAAGGATCCACTTTACTACCTACCAAGTGATATCTACCTAGATCACTCATAAATCTACTCACCACTCCCACTGCATGGGAAATATCAGGCCTAGTGCACACCATGGCATACATCAAACTACCAATCAGCTGATGAGTAAGGTACCTTGGACATTTGGTTTCTCTCCTGCTCTTTCTTAGGACATTGTTCCTTTGATAACTTGAAATGGATTGCCAAAGGAGTCCCAACTAGTTTAGCATCCTACATATTAAACCTCTCCAAGACCTTCTTAATGTACTCTTCTTAAGATAAAATCAGCTTTTGTTCCTTCCTATCCCGAGATATCCTCATACCAAGGATTTTTTTGGCTGCTCCCAAATCCTTCATAAAGAAAGAATTAACTTAGTTGTTTCTTGAGTACTTTTTTTTTCTGCATGTTTTTACCTATAACAAAAATGTCATCCACATACGGTTAAAGGATAATATAACTTCCATCCTCAACTTTCTTTGTATACATGCAATGGTAGAATGACATCTAATATAACCTTGCTCCATCATAAATCTATCGATTTCTTATACCATTGACGTGGAGCTTGTTTCAAGCCATATGAGCTCTTCTTCAATTTACCCACCATCTCCTCTTTACCTTTGACCTCATAGCCCTCTGGTTAGTTGTTGCATATATACTTTTAGTCTTTACATCAAGTTGTTCGAGTGTAAGTCTTCTCACTGTAACTATTCCTAGAATAGTTCTAATAGAAGTCATTTTTACTACGGGAGAAAAATCTCATCAAAATCTATACCTTTTTTCTATGCAAACTCCTTGACCACCAACGGGCCTTGTATCTTTTCTTGCCTCCTTCTTCATCTTTGACTCTAAACACCCACTTGTTCGTAATGCTCTTTTTCCTTTGGGTAGATTTACCAAATCCCATGTCTAGTTCTCTATGAGAGCTTGATGCTCCTCATCCATGGCTTACTCCCACTTCTTTCGACATCTACCTACATTGCTTCATCAAAGATCTCGGTTTTCCACTATCGGTGAGTAATAAATAATAAAGAGAAGGAGAAAAATGTTCAGGTTCTCTTCTTACCCTAAAAGACCTCCTTAATATAGGATTTTGGGGTTCGTGTTGAGGAGGTTCCTAAATTTATTCATGTGTCACTTTTCCATCTAGAAGATCCTCTACCACTACATATTCTTTCTTGGATTCTTCCTGTGTTTTCCTACAACTGTTGCTTATACATGAATTTCTCATTAAAGACCACATCGCTAGATCGAAAGATTTTCTTGTCCTTAATAATCCAACATTTATATCCAAAGTCATCACCACCATAACCAATGAAAGTACATTTTTCTATCTTAGCCTCTAGCTTGGTTCTATCATCCTTGTCTATATGAACAAACACCTCACACACAAAGACTCTAAGAAATGAATAATCAACTTTCTTACCATACCAAGCCTCCTCAAGTATGCCTCCATCCAAGGCAATTGAGGGTCCTCATTTATCACACAGCATTGTGCTCACCACTACGCGCCCAAAAATAAAGATGCAGTCCTACATGTAACCTCATGCTCCTAACATGTTCCATTATTGTTTTGTTCATCCTTTCTGACACCCCATTCTGTTGCGGAGTTCATGGAACTATCTTTTTCCTATAGATTCCATTCTTAGAACAATAATCATCAAATTCATTGCTGCAATACTCCCTTCCATTATCTGACCTGATACATTTTACCTTAATACATGTTTCATTCTCTACTAAGGCTTTCCATTTAACAAAAGTTTCAAATACATCATATTTGTTTCTAATACAATAAACCCAAACTTTCCTTGTTGCATCATCAATAAAAGTAACATAATAACTTGAACCCCCAAGAGATGATACTTGAGTCGGCCCCCACACATCAGAATGCACCAGACTCTAACTTACTCTCTTTCTTTGTAGGTCCAACCTTGAGAAACTTTACTCACTTTTTTTTCCCATATATGCATTCCTCACAGAACTCCAAACCTATTTCTGTATATCTAGGAAAATCCTTCTTTATGATCTACATGCCCTTATGGCTCATATGACCGAGACTATAGTGCCACAATGTTGTATCTACTTCTGAAGCCACAATATTACAAACATTAGTGCTATAAGTGGTTAAATACAAGGTTCCAACCTTCTTACCTCTTGCCACCACAAGAGAACCCTTGGTAACCTTCCAAGAGTTAGCTATAAATATCACAGTACAACCATCACTTCCCAAATTCCCTAGCGATATCAAATTTCATCCGAATGTAGGCACATGTCGACATCCTTCAATAGCCAAGTATTCCCGGTCTGCATCTTAACTTGAACAAAACCTTTTCCATCTATGCTACAAGGCTCATCATCACCAAGAAAAACATGCCCAAAATCTCCTTGAACATAATTAACAAAATAATGCCTATGTTGAGAAGCATGGAAAGAAGCCCCAAATCTAAAACCCAGATTCAGTAATATTGTGCAAAGAAAGAATCAAAACATCCTAACATACTTTACCCATTGCCACATTTGCCTCCTTGTTTTCTTCTTGTTGTTTCTTCTTGTCCCAAAGCTCCCAACAATCCTTCTTTCCATGCCCAGACTTTCCATAGTGCCAACATACTATCTTTCTTTTTGATTTTGACCTTGCCCGATCCTTTGATTTTCCATGGCTTCCTCTATTTTTGTATTTCCCTCTAGTTTCCCTTTGTCAAAGCATTCACAAAGTAGAAGATTCACCAAAGATTTTTCTTCACATTTCCTCACTTAGAATCACCCCTACAACATCCTCAAACTTAAACTTTGAGTTAGCTGGAACCGAGTTGCTTACCGCCATTACCAAGTTATTCCAACTCTCGGGTAAAGAGCACAAAACTAATAAAGCCCTAAATTCTTCATCAAATTATATTGTAGCTGAAGCTAGCATATTTACAATTTGTATTAAAATTTTTTAGATGATCTCGCTACTAAACCATTCTTAGAAATCTTCATATTAAAAAAATTCATTAAAAATATCTTATTAGAGGCAGAGGGATTTTCATACAACTTCCCTAATGCATCCATCGAGTTCTTTTGTTTTGAAACATTAAATAATACGGAGATGCAAGACATAGCCAGATTGTCCCAAGTGCTTTTCTATCAAGAAAATCCCATTCCACATTTGTCATGCTTGAGGGTTTGTTCACCTTCTCAGATAGCGGAGTATAAAGATCCTTTTGATGAAGGTAATCTTCCATCTGCATCTTCCAAAGACTGAAATTCATCCTGTTGAATTTATCAACACTAGATCTTCCATCGTCTGCCATAGCTCCCACTCAAGATAAAACTTTCCCTGCGATTCAACACTTCAACAAACCAAACCAAGATTTGATACCAATTGTTAGGAAATAAGGGATAAAATATGTGGAATAATCCCTCACAGAATCGCAGCAATAGAAACTAATATGTAGAAATTATTACATATCTCAAATAAAAGTGCAGAATAAAATAACACAACACAAAGAGACAGTATTTAACGTGGTTCACCCAATTTGGGCTACATCCAAAAGAATCACTTGCTTAGATATTATTACAAGACACCTCTCTCTCAATACAATAACCAAATCCATTTGGAGCTATACTCAAATAACTCTCACAGAATTCACAATGAATTCAAAACACATCAATGTTTACATTATTCCTCTATCATATGCATAAAACCATATAAATAGACAATTGCTAAGTAGTTTTACAAAACTATGGGTATCAAAACCATGGGAAAAAATGTCCCATAAACCTATAGGTCAAAATCCCGCCCATATGAAAAAATCATGTTTCCCGATATATGGGGCACGTTTTAAGGCCCAATTTTTTTTTTCGGGGCTACATCCCCGAACCCGATCGGGCCTAGCCCGGCCCCGAACCCCAGCAAGGATACATGAAAATTTTATGGTACTATTAGTGTACAATCTTCAACACTTTCACACATGAAAACATGCTCCACAACCTAACAAGTGCAACTCATTTTTACTTTGCGCCTTCTTTATGAAAAAAGTTTAAATTGCCTTTGATAACCCACCTTCCCACTTTGACTTTTCAACATGGCCATGTGTTGAGTGGCACTAATTTTGGGAACACTTTTGGATTGAATCTTTGGAGGTGCGCTAAAGAGACACATGGCACCTTTCGTGACTTATTCAGTATTCTTTTGTTTTTGGCTAAGTCATTTCATTTGGTAGGACCATATGTCCGACCAACGACATGTTGAGGCTTGGCGCTCATTTGGAAACCACTCCAAATTTTACTTTTGAAGTAGCACCACACTGACACTTGGCACCTTCCATGAGTCTACAATACTTAGCCAATTTGGGTTGATGCCTTTTTCAAACCCTAGACATGTGGAATCCTTGCGCTCATTTGAGTCTCCACTCTGGGTCCCACCATTGAATGTGTGTTGTTGAGACACTTGGCACCTTCCGCCAACACTCTTAGAATTTTTAACAGATCTTGAGATGTGGAGGCTTAGTGCTTGCTTGATTCCCCACTTTTGGATTTAACCTTTGAAGACGCGTCGTTGAGACACTTGGCAACTTCGTTGATTCTTCCATACTTAGCCAATTTTAAGCTGCTTTATGAATCATTTTCAAGCCCGAAACCTTTGAGTCTTTCTCTCTTTCTCTCCTTTAAGCCTCTTATTTTCTTTGACATAGTTTTTTCCTTCCCTGACCCTAGTTCTCCATTTAAGAGCTCGTCTGCAACCTGTTTATTGGATTTGAAACACAGGGTCTTACGACAGACCATCCCTTGGATTTCTTCCTACACAGGGTCATGTTTGATCAATTTCTTCTTGGGGAAACTTGAGAAAACAGACACTTTATACCAGTCGTTACAAATTCAATATTTTCTCCTTCATCAAGGAATTTATTTTCTTCAAAATTTTGGTCAACATATTTCTAAAGAATTTCACCTCATCTAAGCTCAATCTCATGACTTGATCAATGAGCTCTTCAGTTATTTTAACGCTGATATCTTTGAATTCAAATTCTCTTTTCTTCCAACCATTCATGAATTGAACTGAGATATCTTGGTCATGACCCCGCATTATTTCTATTAGTTCGACACCCCACCCATTTTTAAATACTTCCATATGAGCATGTCATTATTCCGAATGGGTCATGAATGGGTTTTGTTTTGCAAGGAGGCCCATCCATTCCACTACTATTTCTTCATTGGTTCTCAATGGTAAAATTTTTATCCTAATATTTCCTTTCACCACCGAACTCGTGTACCCGTAAAGAGTGTGAAATCTTAATGAAATTATTAAGCCTATTTGAGAAGTTAATAATCACTTTCCCATTGGCGGAGGGAGATTTCTTAATGATTATTTTGAATACCATACTTATCCTTAATGATGTCATTATGTACCTTGGCCAGGAGAAGGTCACCACTAAACCAATTTGGTATGTTGTTACTAACTCTATAGTTGGAAAAAATATCCGCCACTTTATTAGCTTCATGCTAAGAATGTATGATATTAGAATTATCAAAATATTTACAAATCTTTATAGATTCATAAATAAAATCCCTAATGGTCCAACTTGGGGATTGCTCTTGATTTAAAATATTTATAATGTTTAAATATTCCCCTTTAATTATATTATTTGAAATATTAAAGTCTCTTATAGTCCTCATCCCCCATAATGCTTCCCAAGATTCAAAATAATGATTTTTCAAAACATCCTCTGTGATCTTTGATCACCCCATCTCCACTTGAAGCTCTGGGATTACCTTTTGAAGTTCCATCAAAATTCAATTTATACCATCGGTGGGTGGTGAATCCAATGCACTTTGAAGATCTGTCAATGTTGTTGTTAACCTTATTATGATTTTTTTAGTATCAATCCTCCAAGCGAGTAAGAATGTTTTCCTCTATCTTGGGATATAATCTATTTTTCAAAGGCCTAAACCTTTCAATGTTATCCTTGACAACAATAAAAATTTCGTAAAAAATCGTTGTAAACCTATCTTCTATTCCTAAATATAACATCATTTCTTTCTTTCTACAATATCCATATGGTATGAGGAAGAACCAGAATCCATAATATCCCTATCATGAAATGTTTATACAAAGTGGATCCCATTGCTCCCATGTCTGCAAGAAAGTATGAGGAAGAGTACAATGTAGATCAAAATTTTCAAACATAAGACTCCAAACACTTGAAGCATACTCATAATGTAAGAAAATATGCTTGATGTCAAATTTTGGATGGTAAATTCTTTTATCATTTTAGAATTATGAACTTGAGTGATGGAGGAGCACTTTCGCTAAGTTTGACATGGGTGTGGGATTGTGTCCTTAATGTCTGTTGAGTGATCCACATTCAGAGTGGCCCGCTATATTCCACTTGGTTCATATGGGGAAGTTCAACCCCTACCTCAAGGTGTCCCCATGTCCACTTATTAAAAGCATCCAATGAACTCAATGGAAATGGAAATTGGGTTCATGATTACAAACTACTTGTTGATACTAGTGTTACTGTGGGATAAATGAATTATTTTTAAATTTCCATGTCTTTTTTTCTTTTTACTTGATCTATTTTCTCATTTGTACCAGGGGCCATTGTATGGGTGATTTTGAAGTCTACACATGTGACAAAAACATAAAATTTCAAAATAAAATATGTAAATAAATAAATTGAAGACTTTGTATACTATAAAATCATCCAATGGTTGTATATTTGTATGCCACTAAAGAAAAAATCAAATAGAGGTTACCATCTCATTACTCAAATGCAAAGTTACTATCTTGTAACTAAAATACGAGTTACTATTGAGTAACTCAAATGCAGGTTACCGCTTGGTAACTAAAATATAGGTTACCATCCAACAACTCATATACATATTATCATCTGATAACTCAAATACATGTTACCATCTAGTAATATCATTCATAGGTATTCATATGCTAAAATTTATTTAAAAACACCTTCACCATTCAAATTTTTTCTCTTACCTTTTTCACTTATACCTTTAGATCTTTGGCTTAGTCTTTCATCATTTTCAAAGGCTTATTTTATTTTACCTTTAGCTTCAACTCTAGATCTCAAAACTAATGAACTTTGATATTATATTGTATTACTAAATTATAGAAAATTAATCTATATATAATATTATGTTACAATATAAAAGTGAATCTACCAACATTGGTCACCCCTTGGTGGAAACAATAAGGAGATATTAGTTTCAAATTTATTTAGGACCCATAAAATTTTAAAGCACATGCTACCATACGGTAGTAAAAATTCACCAATTTATGAATATTCACCCCTAAAATGAATCGTGGACTCCACCAACATGCTCAATAACTCATAACCATATGCCACGCTATGAATTTCACAAATCACCTTCTTGATAGGCCTAATCGGGAAGTTTTGGCCGTTAGAAATTAAGTCAAAATAAATCAATATAGATCATACCAAGTACTCAATCACATCATAATAATCCTCTATATTAAAACCATAATCACATACCATTATTGAAAAATACATTTCATTACAACACAATTCAAACCTACAAGATCTGGTTTTCAACCCTTTAGGCCAAAAGTGGGAGACCAATTTGGACGACCTATTATTCTAATTTTTTCTATATAAATTTTCCAAATCACTTCATGGACACTTAGAAGAGATCCCACGATTTCTGCCACATCAATTATTTCATAATGACACCTAAAACCAATGTCTATATATGTAAATATCTTCATAATAGATATATTTTTGAACTTTACAAGTTAACCAAGGCTATTAAAATACCACAAACAGGATCCCTAGATAATTATTTACTACCCTAAATCATCACATTAGATTTCCCAAGTTATTTTCTGACAAATACCCTTAAATGTTTTCTATTTATCTATTATTAGGGTTTAAGGAGGGTTTTAGACCAACTTGACTTGTTCATAAACATTTGAGGACAATATTGATTCATTATTTTTTAAATATATTACTAACCCCATGCCCCAACATACTTAAAAGGCTCAAAATACCATGATCCGTACACCCATGTGGATTACCATCTAAAATAGACTATCAATCTTGGAATGAGTGTTTTGTTAGCTTGATAGAACCAAAAACCCCTTTACATGATTTTTGTCACTCTTATGTCCTAAAATGTTTCTCACATCTCAGAACGACTTCCTCAATAATCTCTAATTATCATACATGTTTTGATGCCTATAAAAATTACCATGTCATCTAATATTCCCATGTATTTTTGATGTATTATCAAGAGCATGCCTCACGAATACCCTAAAACATTCACTAATATCCTACAAAATGACCTTTGTGCAACTTCCACACATGCCCTACAACCTCAAAAACATATCACATACTCACATAAGCCTTCTCTACATTATTTCATGCCACCATAGTATACTATTTAGAACAGTCAAGAATAAGGCTTAGAATGGCTTATTTTAACCCATTCATTACACAAAATGACTCGATATCCATCTTATAGACTCATTATCTTATTTTTCATAAAACATTGATAATGGTAGACAACACATATACTTCATAAAACATTTGGACCACACCTATAGACATCTTAATGCTAGACACATGCACTCAACCATGCATGCAGACTAAGACACCATGACATGAATCCAAAAAAATACCCTAATAACAAAATTAGGCACTAGAAATCAACATTCGAGTTTTATTATGATCAAAACCTTGTACAAACTATTCTACCACCTTGACACCATTTGCGATCAATAACACTTGAATTTAATGTCAACAACTAAGATGTTATATCCAACACATGGCTCTTTATATTTAACATTCATGGATAAGTATCCCTATTATTCACATGAAAGTCTAAATCGTCATCTACTCACCCCCACCAACTTATAAATGACTAAGGAAATACAATACCACCTCATATCTTGGACATTTACTCCTTACATAAAGACCTAGGGACTAATTCGGAAATAATGTTCACAGGGATAAACACCACCATAAAATATAAATATACTATAGACTTCCTGTAAAGCATTAATATTATTCAAATAATGTAAACCACTCCCTAGAACGATGACTATGCTACAAAATTACTATTAAAGTTTGGGACACTCCTTGGAGGAGTAACATGCAGATTAGAATAAATTATTGTTGTAGAAAACTCCCTATAAGAATGGTTACTCTTAAAATAAATGTGCCTTACTCATTTTTACATACAAATCAAGTTTTTTATCTTTATAAATCCTCATGTAACGATTGGATTTCTTGCATAAAAATACCAAAAGCACCATATCGGGAGGCTAAATTATAAACACCATGGCTATTTTGGGAGGATGTGTCCTTTGAAAAAGGCATCTCCCTTCCAAAATTTCTCGCTAAAGGTAAAAATTATCCCCTCGTCCATATAATATAAAATCAAACCACCAATAAACAAGGATTTTAAACCACCCTTTCAACAATTTTAAGATGTAAATGCATTACAAAAACCATATAATACATCACCATATTCTATATATACAGTAAAAGATAAAATAACTCACATTTCCTCCTTTATGTAGCTATGAAAAATAAACTAGTACATCATTCATAAAATCACCTAAAACATTCAACATCCATAATCACAATAATGCCACATATACATCATCATAACTTAAAATCCATCCCATATCATCCACATACATCCAACACAATAAAATTAATTTGCATCACAAACCATCCTATCACATTTTATATCACCATAAAACATGAACCATCAATATTATCATCTAACACATATGCAACACATCATAATCACATTTGCATCATCTAAAAATAAATAATCAAAACACATTTATATATCAAAAATTCATATATATATATATATATATATGTATGTATGTATGTATGTATGTATGTATATATGTATGTATGTATGTATGTATAGACACACACACATACATACATACATACATCCAAATCAAAATAAATCTGAAATTAATCATAAAATATAGCCCATAAATAAACTACATGGTAAATTATACATCCAAAATTCCTAAACCACTAGTTATACCCTTGGGTTCACACTCGATTCCCCTGATACTCTATGAACTAGTTATGCGGGCTTGCTGATATGAATTATTTTTACTTACCAAATACTTAGCATATCACAGAACCTCAAATATTATATATGTCACCACCCCCTCATATTATATATGTTTACCTATAGCCCTAACAAGATAGTAGGTCTTAGGAAGTAATCAATCACAATTAAGGATGTACATAGGAAATACACCATCTGCTACGCTAAACGAAAAAAGAGTAACTAACAATATGCAAGATAATTTAATCCCAAAAATTTAATCTTTACTTAGATATCAAAATGCATTACATCAGTCCAATACATTTACATTGCTTTCATTCTAACCTCTTTTTTATCTTTCTTACAACATTGCAAAATGGCACTCTCACATAAGTCTTTCATGAGGCATAATTTACATAATACATTGATTATAATAAATACAAAAATACAATCTATTTCAAATGTCACTTCATTTGACTTTTGGCTCTTTTGGCTTATGACATGGTCGACATGATCTATCTTCAATTTGTGGAATTACGTCAGCTTTTGCGGCTTCTTCAAGTCTTTTGCTAGTCTTTTTAGTATGTCATGGCTTTACTTAGTCTTACGTGGATTTTTATATGTATCACGGATTTGTAGTATTTGGCAGATTTTCTTTGTATCTTATGGCTTTACTTCATTCTATGGCTTCCTATAATATTTCATGGCTATCTTCTTAACTTTATAAACTATTTAATCCCTTCACAAAAATATCTATTATTTCATGGATTTATTCCTAAACTCCTGCCAACATTATCCACCATCTTAAATTTTATCTAGTCCTCGAGAAAGCAATTGATGATAAATTTTAGTCCTCCCTTCAATTTTTTCCAAAATTTCTGGTGTAGGAAGGGTTCCCTCGCTCGACTCGGAAACTTCTTGGATTTATGGGACACCAAGGTGTAGAATCGTCAACCTCCCCAAGAACTTAGATGCCGGTGTAAGGAGGAGTTCCTTCACTTTACTCACCCAACTGGGTTTATTGGGATGTCTCAACCTTTTATCTTATATGGTGTAATCTATGGTATGTACTTTGTAATTTGGGGAGTGATATTTTTTCATAGTTTATCCAGGAAGTCAAATGACTATTCACCTAATTAATCCATTCTGTAGCTATGTATTCTATTGAATAAGTAACACAAATTATGATGCACTGGGATGTTCTTTTACTTTATTCCATTGATCTTGGGAAAGTGTAGTTTTTGTTCATCCGCATCAAACCTTTATCTAATACAATGTTATAGGGTTGCATGTCATAGATCATTTCTTCTTTGCTCTGCTATTGATTTTGATATTTCTCTGTAAGTTCTACTAATTTTCTCCTTTGTGTGCCATCATTATCATTTCCAATGTCATATTCTATGGAAATATTATGTATTTCTTGTTCAATTTTTACACCTTCACCTTTTCTTTTATAGTCATGATTTCTCGACCAACAAAGTGTATGTTTAGTGTACTATGGAATTATTTAGTTTTGTATTGAGTTTCTTCTTTGTTGCTTGAAATTCACTTCTTTGTTTCTAATTCTCGGCTACATGATATTTCTTGGAATTTTTTTTTTTATTCTCTAATTACAAATTTGTAGATTGTTTATTTTTCTTCCTCAAGGTTATGCGGTGTTATTTCAAGATTTATCCTATCGTGTATTCTCGTAAATTCTTCAACCGACAATGTACTATCAATTTGGATCTGTGGCTTATCCATTTGAATCTTTGGTGAGAATATTTTGCATTAACTCCTCTAATTCTACACACCTTTGTATCCATTCCTATGTGGCACTCTATTCTAATACATGATTGTAACAAGATTTTTGTGAAGGATTGAGTTTTTCTAAGTGGAATTTAAAGCCTTTCGCAGTTTTCTCAACAACTCCTTGTTGTAGTTGGAAATATTGTTCTTGTTTCCTCTTACGCATAGCTTATTTGATTCGGCTAGTGAATCTCGAGGTGTCTTTGAGTGTAATGGATAGGCTACAATATGATAGTTTTAGTGCTTATTTATCTGTTTTGCCTTTTCCTTTTCTTCCTTCTCTTTTTCTTCTTTCTTTTTTTGTTCTTGCTCTACTTTTGCTTTCATCTCTACCTCTTGTTTCGATGCTTTTCTTTTATTTCCTTCTTATTTTCTTCTACTTTCTTCTACTTCTCTTCTTCTTCTTTTTCTTCTTTTACACCTCTTCTTTCTTTATATTTTCTACTTCTTCCTTATTCTTGTTTTATTCTTCTTATTTTCTCTTCTTTCCTTACACTTCTTTCATTTTTTTTTCTTCTTCTTTTATTTTTCTTCTTTCTTATTCTTTTATTATTCCTTCTTCTTTTTTTATTCTTCTTCTTCCTTCTTTTCTTATTCTTCTTGATTTTTATTTTCTTCTTGTTCTTTCTATTTCATTTCTTCTGCTTTATTTGTTTTTGCTTATCTTCTAATTAAGTTTTCAGTTTCCTTTTTTTTGTATTTTTACCTCCTTCTCCGGTTTCTACTTTTTATTGTCTTCATCCTTACATTTACTATCCAATTCTTATTTTTATTTATTTTTGTGTTTTCTCCTTATGTTTATTGTATTTTGATTCATTTTACTTTTTTGATCTTCTTTATCCTTATTTTGGTTCATTAACGGGACAATTATCTCATCCAATTCCTTTATGCACTATAACACACTCTCTTGGTGCAAAGTTTATTTTTCTTAAGGGTAGTTTTTTCTTGCTAAAGTACCACTAAGTGGTTTATTTTATCTATCTCTATTTTCTCCTTTATTTATTCTTTCAATGATGTTGTAAGAAAGTGACTCATGTCTTTGAGTATGAATGCATGCTTCCCTAGATAGTACATTATGGCTTCTGTTATAGCCATTTGTTCTCCCCTGCACATGTGGTGTATTCTTGGGAAAGTTGTGAGATGTCATCGAGTAGTTAGACATTTACGATAGTAGCCATAGTCTTGTTGCCTTAGTCTTATTTCTTATATTGGTTTCGCTTCTTTAGAAATTAATGGTGCTTATGTGTCCTATGGATGTGGTATTCATGGAGTGTATGATTGTTCTTCCTCTGATTCTGAAATGTATTCTATTTATTTAATCTTTGTTATATATTTTCCCTTATTGGCCACGACTTCTTCCAATTTTGATTTCTCATCTAAATATTTTTTCCTTTTTGTGAAGGTTTTTGTAATGCTAGGAATTTCTTCCGTTTGTATGTCTTAGGAAGGGCTTTGATTTTTTCTTCCTTATCCAATTGTGTGGACAATTTATGTCAATATTCTTCAAATGTCTCCTCAATTACCTCATCAAAATTTGACAACTTGTATTTGGTAGAATTGACGGTGTGTAGAATTTTAATTTCTTCTATAGATGTAGCTACTAGAACATCCAATGCCTAATAATGTAATGGGGGAATGTGTTGTGTGTGTGGGAATGTTGGCAAAATAGATGTATAATCTATATCGTAATAGAATAAGCCTCTTTTTTTGTATTTTGGAACAACTTTCTCGGATACCATAGATTTTTTTCCAATGATTTTCTTAATCCTTATAATCTAGCCTAATAATGAGGTGATTTGAGTTACTGCATCAATACTAGCCATATGTTCCCAAATTTTTTTCTCGCGATAGGTTTAATTAACTACCATTCTATTGTGTTTGTGGTATGAGGTAGGGTTTTCATGAAGTGCATAGCCTGACATATCAATAATGATCCGTAACAAAAAATATGCTTTAGTTCTTTTATCCTCCCAAAGTATTTTCATGGAATTATGTCGTTAATAGTTCCACAAGGTTATACTATGAATTAAATTGAACCATGTCTAGGGAAATCTGTGCGCTAAACCCACGGGCCACATATTCCCTATTTAAATGATAGATTTTCAAACATATGGATTTAGATCCATACCTTAATGTATGGTTGGAATTGTCTACTATTCGTACTCCATTCTTTGATTTTGTGACACCCATCTCTTGAGTTGTTTCTTTTAGATCCATCTTATTTTTGGTAATTTTTGAACACCCTTTATCCTATAAGCCAATAACCGTATCTATTACCTATATATTAATCTTATATGGTTGGTCTAAGTATAGCATCTGATTGTGGATTCTGCTCAATAGAACTCAAATTATGGAATATTCCCTAGGAAATAAGGTTATTTGACTCAAACATTAAATTTTAATTCCTTGATGACTTCAACATTCTTCTTGTATACCAATGCCTTTGTATTAGGATCATCATCTAATAAAGCAACACTCTCTCTACATCGAGTGTTGTGTGATTGTATTTTAGTTTTTAGTGTATATACTTTTACAGATCACAGGGTGCATGAATTTAAATATAATGTTTGAAAAATTGCATTCTAGGTCGGTTGTGTGGGATCTGCATCAAGTTGTTAAAATAAATTATCTCTGGAAGGTCTTCATGTGTGATCGAACCACAACATCCATTTTTCTTTCATAATCAGCCCTAACAATGCCTTAGTTTTCTTCTTCACACTTTTACTTGATATTTCTTCTATAGTTTTATGCCTTAGTTTTTCTTCCTTTGATGTCTATTACATTGTTATCTTTCCACCATTATTTCTTCTTACGAGGGAAATTTATTCTTCCTCGATAGCTTGATGTTACTCCATGTATTTTCTATTTTTTTATAAATTTCCTTCATTCGATTATTTTTGTTCATTCCATGCACTTGTTCCTTTGTTACTTTTGATTTGTGGATTTTCTAATCCTTATATTCGAGGTTTTTATTCCTTTTACTATGTTTTCCAACATTATGTGTTTTTGTGTATTACGTGTCCTCTTTATGTTCTTTATATGTGTTTTCATTATCTCTTTAATTTTGTGGCTTTTACCTTTCTCCATTTATTCTACTGAGGTATGCTTCCTCGTATATTTTCTTTTCCCTCATTATGTGGGTATGTTACTTCCACGGCTTATATTTCTCATTATCCTTCTTTAGGTAGAGATTCCCTTGGAGGTATTCATCCTACCCCTTGACCTATCTCCCGAATTGACAATTTTCAAATAGGTCGGTGTTCTTATTTTCATATCTTTTTCTTTTTCTTTTTCCAAGAGTAGAGATGACCTTGTGGGTTTTCATTCTACTGTTTGACATACCTGCCAAATTGTCAGTTTTCAAGTAGGCCGATATTTTTAATTTTTCTCTCTTTTTTTAATTTTTAATTTTTTTATTTTAGTTTTATTGTTTTTCTAAGTCAATTAGGTCTTCAACCTTACGTCATTCACATGTCCTAGTAGCTCTTGGAACTATAAGGTCTATAATTTTACCACTCTTGAAGATATTATTTCTTCAATAAGATATGGCCCCAACCATCTAACCTTTTATTTCCCTAGATATTTGTATTTACTGTCATAAAGGAGTACCGATCTCCTTTGTCAAATTACTTTTTTATGTGGGTCACGTGCCATGCCTTTTTCTTCTCTTCTTCTATGTTTGATTGTATATGGATATAAATCTCTTTTCATGTAACTTTTCCAAATCTATCAATCACTTGTGTAAGGAATCATATTTAGTTATGCAAAATGATAAGGAAAATCTCAAACAGGGTAGAACAAACTCTATGGGAACTACGACTTCCACTAATATGAATAGAGTATACTTTTTGATTCTCTTGTATGTTGTGTGATATTCCCATAGAATGGCGGGTATATTTATATTCCTATCAGTAGTTTGTAGTGAGAAAATATTTTTCAATACCTTCTTGAGCACTTTGTTAAAGGCTTATCCTATCGAATTTTGATATGGATGGTATGGGGTTCTTCTGTGAGGATTAATCATGAATCCTCTCAATAGCTCTTGGATGGTTTTGTTTACAAAGTGCTTACCTTGATCATTGGTGATACTCAAAGGGCATCCAAATCTTATAATTATGTTCTCATACAAAAATTTAGCCTTAGGTTTTGTAGAGAAATATTTTGTGGGAACCACTTCTACCCAACTTGTTATATATTTTATTCTAGTGATGATAAATATTTCTTGAGAATGTTTGGCAGCTAGTTTGATGGGTCCTATGAAATCAATGACCCATTTCTAAAATGGGTCTAATGCCAAAATAGGTCTGAGTGGCATTTAATTTGTTGCATTTGGTTTTCCAACTCTTTGAAAAATACCATAGTTTTTGGCTTGTTTATGATCATCTTTAAATAATGTGGGCCACCTCAATCTAGCCATCATCACCTTTCTTGTTGTTTGTTCTCCTCCATTATGTCCACCAACTATCCCTTCATTTTCTTCTATTAATATATTTTTGATTTCATGCTCTAGTATTACCGTTCTTAGGAAATAATGTTGTCCCTTTTTGTAAACTTATCCTTAGATTAGAGTAAATGGGAATGCTCTTGTCAAAATAATATTCTTTTGTTGTTGGGTGTACTCCTCTGGAAATTCTTCTATATGTAGAAGTTGAGAAATTTCATCAAATTCCTTTGGTATGGCCTCAATTTGGAATAAGTGTGCTCCAAGAAAATCATCCTCTATCAGTCCTTCATCTTCTCCATTCTCGATCCTTGATAAATAATTAGGGCCATAAGTTAGTTTTCCAAGTTTCTCTTCTATGGTGAAGTAAAATTATTGGAAGGGCATAAACCATCAGCAAATTCTTTCTTATAGTACTAGTCTACTTAGTAGATATTTTTGTGGTTCACAATCAGTGTAAAATGTGAAGGAAGTGGCAAGTAAGTACTGTCTATATTTAATTAAAGCATATACCATACTTAGAGAATCTCTTTCTGTTGTGGTATAGTTTCTTTCCACCTTTGCTAACTTCCTGCTAGAAAATGCTACCCGATGGTCCATTTTATCCCTCATCCGTGTCAACACAGTCCAATCGCTATTCTAGACACATCCACATGAGCGTGAGATGGTACCTTCCAATCGGGAAGATAAATATAGGTGCATGCAGAATTTTATCTTTTACAACTTCAAATGTATTTACACACTATTTATTCCAAAGAATTTGTTAATTGGTCCTTTTCTTCAATAAATCCTCTAAAGGAGTTCTTATATATACATAGTTTATAATAAATTTCTTATGATATCTAGTATATCCCAAGATTTTCCTTACGTCCTTTTGAGTTTTTGGTGGTGGTAAATTTACAATTACTGAAGTCTTCATAGGATCAATCAACAAACCTTCCTTGCATATTATGTGGCCTAATAGAGTACTACAAAGAGTCAAAAAGATGCATTTTTTCAAGTTCAAATTAATTTGTAAGGATTTTCACCTTGAAACATCAGTCTTAAAAGAAATATGTGATTTAAGGATAGGCCATAAACCATCCAATCATCAAGATAAACATTGAAAAAATCATGAATAAAATCTTTGAAAGCATTTATCATGATCCTACTAAACACGAGATAATGTGTTTTTAGTCCAAATGACATGATTGTATACATGAAATATCCCCATTTGGCGGAAAAAATGATTTTTATCTGGTCCCCCTAATCAATTTTGACTTGGTGGTACCCACAGAAACCATCTATGAAAGAATATACTTCTCTGTCACTACATTTTCTAGTACTTATTCTGAAAAGGGGGTTAGAAAAGGATCATGTACATAAAATTTATTTAACTCCTATAGTTTACATAAATTTGGATCCCTCCATCTTTTTGTTTTTGATCACCATAGGACTAATCCATTTTTCATCATGGGCTGGTTTAATAATTACAGCACTTAACATTTTATCTAATTTAGATTTCACCTTCTCTTTCATATTTGGGTTTAGTTTGTATGGCCTTTCCTTCATTGGTCTCAGTAACCCTCCACGATCCGAATCTTCATTATTCAAAGTTCTTCTTTTATCAATTTTAATTGTTTTAAATCCTTTAGGAAGATGTCTTGGGATTCTTGTAGCAACTCTACTACTTTAGCTACTTCTTCCTCTATCCAATAATCTTAAATTTCTCGTCAGTTTTTAGTTCCTTCTATTCATGTAATATTTTCATTCCTTATTTTTAATGGCTAATAATAGTATTTTTCTCCTTCATCTTTGTTTTCTACCACTGATATCTTATCTTATATGACTTTCTATTTTAATTTATCTAGTTTTTATTCCTTTTCTTATTTGTCTACATTGTACCATCTTACCAACTCTTTAATTTCTATTAGGATTTCTTGTGGTTTTATAATGTCCCCTTCTTGTTTCTTTGTGTCTTCGAGTATTGTTTTAGTACTTCTTAAGGAGTTATAAATAAGTATTTTCTATTCTTCTGTAGTACCCTCTAAAAATTCAAATCGAAGCGTTCTCCAAAAGGAAAAAATTTCCTTGACAACTGATCCTAATATTTTGTTTCCTCCTAACCTCTTGGTGTGTATACACTGACCGTTCTATGGGCCGAGGGTCCATACAAATAATTGAGTCCATAATAGAGGATAAGTCTCTTTGCATAGCTTCCAATGCTTCTCACATGCTTGAACATGTTTTCATGGATGTGTTTGTCCGAGATACTTAAGGATCATGGCATTATACTCCTCACTTTCCACGAATATTGATTTAAGTGGGATATTTACAAATTTCTATAGAGATATAGTTTCTTTCTACTTTGCCCACAAAATCATGACATTTAGGGTCAAGGTATCATGCAGTGCTTATATCCTTACTTGATCATTTGAAAATATTCTCTCCATAATCTTTATGTATCCTTCTATATCTCCAAATCCTGAATACTTTTGTAGAATTTGATGAAATGCTCCCCTACATAATCCTTATAATATTTTTATTGGAAGATCCTTTATCTTATCTTCTTCTGTGGAAAAAATCTCTTGGGTTGGAATAAGAATATCATATTCTTTTTCTTGAGATGAATAATGTGATTCTTGTTCATTAAAGCAATCTTTGGCGGGTGCAAAAATGTTACCCGCAGTATCATAGTTATCTTCCTATGTGATGAGCCATGGTGGTATTCTCCTTGTTGAATATAATTTTTACATGTTTGTTTCTGGGAACCCATGAATCCATGCTTCCACCACATTATTTGAATCTTCCATAGTATCCTCTAATTTGACCAAAATATCTCCATATGAGTTTGTCTCAAATTATTTATCAATAATAAAAAATATGTTTAGTGCATATACTTCTTATATCTAATCAAATATTGGGACATACCTCCTTTTTTCACATGAAAATCATTCCAACATGTAAGGGTATGTGAAAACATATCCCATATCGTTGTAATGTTACTTCTTCTTTAGAGATAAAAATTATATTGTAATCAAAAAACCATTCTAACATGAGAATGACATTACATGAAGGGTTCTCATTGAAATTCTCCACTACCCACGAAGTTCACCAATTTTTGATTCGCATAAAAGTCACCTCGACAATATTAACACTCCTATAGGTTTTTTAGAGGATCCATCCTCCAATATTGTAAAATACCTTGTAGGATCCATAATAGGTTTTCCAACCATTTCCCTTGAGGTTTAGGATATCATGTTCACATCTGCACCAAGATCTAATAAAACCTTGGTGATGGTGGTGTCAAAAATATCCACATCTAGATAGATGGTGGACTTGTGCCATGTTCGTTGAGTGCGAAATGTATTTATTTTCTTATTGGGTCCTCTTTCAATTTGATGGACATGATGCATCCTCTCCTCCTTATTCCAATATTTTCTGAAATGTTTTGAGTTTTTCTACTAAACCTTGATTGATGGTCATCTTTGCCAATTCCTTTAGTGCAATCACTTCTTCACTAAAGTAATTCTTCTCTCTTTCTTCATTTTCTTGTGCTTATTTTACCAGTGCTCTACTCTTTTTGACTTATTTTAAGTGTAGTCTTCGTCTAATTTCTTTGGGATTCCACTCCTCTTCATCTAAAGAATGTTGTTCTTGGGGAAGCCTTATTATTTTATTTTTCTTTGGGACTACTTCAATTTTAGTGCCACGTCTAGTTGTAACTCCTATCTTGTACCATAGTTCTTTGATGTTTTTCCCTACCTTTACCTCCCTTCTCCTCAAGTCTCTTTCTCTTATTTCTTGTATTCTATCCTTTTCTATTGTCCTCCCTCCTGAAGTATTATTCCTCTAAGAAGCAATTGTTTTAGCAACATCCCTTACAACCTTATCTTTTTGTATGGTAGCTTCATCCCAAGGAATTATAGTTATGTGATGTACCTTCCTCTGAGTGTCTCTTGCCATTTCCTCTTATCCTATTAATCCACTTCTATAAAATTGTACACCTTTCATATAATGGGTTGTATCATCTCCTTATTATGAAAAAATCCACATGGATTAGGTTCTATACAATTTCTAGCAAGGTGTCCATCTTGCCCACATTTTTAGCAATTCATTGGTCATTTGTCTTGGTATCTACCTCCTTGATTGTATCCCCTACGGTAATAACCATCATTATATCTTTGATATCCTTGGTAACCTATACCTCCCTGATAGTAGTTATAGCCTCCTCTATATCCACCTCTATATCCTACTCTATAGCTTCCTCTAATTCCTCCACAATACCATCTTTGGAAACCATGATCGTTGTAACCTTGGTAATTTGGATTATAATTGTTTCCTTGGTATCCACATCTAAGTTGTGGTTGACCACCTTGTTAATTTTGGTATTGTGGTGTAGTTATCATTTTTTGAGATGGTTTTGTAGGTATTGTAGGTGTTGTATTCATTTGTGGTTGTGTAGGATGGTTAGGTTTTGTATTCTTCCTTACAGTCATAGCTCTCCTAGTAGTGTAATGCTTTAAATTATCCAATGCATAAACCAAAGAGAAAGTATGGTGGTAATGATTGTAAGAACCACATGTGGTATAGTACATCAATTTATTTCTAGGCATGCTACTTCTAATAGAGGATAAGTGTCATGAGTGTGCTTGTCCCAAATCATACAAATTATGAACCTTGTTCATTAAGATGGAGTTATACTATTGGATGATGCTTTCTGTGAAGAATGTACTCATACTACAATTGCTCTTCTTGCATGTTCAAAGTAGGTGCATTCAAGTCTATTGTGCCCTTCATTGCAACAAACAATACACCATATTTTTGGTCTTGAATTAATTTTAGGAGTATAAGTACTCCTCAATCTTCCAATCCTCTGTATTTCTTATAATTTTAATTTTAAAAGTTCTAATTGTACTCTTTCATGTTCATTTTTATTAATGTCTCTCCTTCCCTTATCCAAGGTTGAGCCTCTAATTTGATTGCCATCTTAATTGCTTTTGCAAGTTTCTAAAACTGTTGTGTTTCTAATGGATCTATGAGATAAGGAACCAAGTTAGAGGTGAACCACTCAACCTTTTGCTTATCCATTAGGTGTTCTTCTAACTTTCTAGTAATAGTGTTAAATCTTTGAGGAAAATATTTTACTCATTCTCCTTCTTTTTGAACCAGATACCTCATTTTTCTCACTCCTACTTGTGCCTCAGAGAAATGAAAATATTTTTTGAATTCTTTCTTGACATTTGGAAATGGTTTTGTACCTTCTGATGATAACCTCATAAAGCACCTCAGCACATTACCCTTCAAGGAACACATGAAATCCTACTACTTCATTTCTTCATCTGTGGTATTTTTACTCTTCTAATTGTGTTCTAGTAGGAAAAAATGTTCCAATGCATCAGTTGAATCTTTTTCAAAGATTGGCATTTTAATCTTTTGAGCCATGGTGGGTTAATTATTTGTTCTAGGCTGTATAACGGGTTGTTGTTTTATTTTTTTACTTTCTTGGTTTGATTATGTACTTGATTTTAAATTTATATTTCTCCCTTTATCTGTACTTAGTTCAATATTAAAGTATATTTTACCAAATAATTATTGAAATTCTCTTATTGCTTCTTGTCTCCTCTTACTCTCTTCTCTTAGGATTTAATATTGTTCCTCAAGAATTATTTCTTTTTGTAGATTCTCAATTAGTGTCTCAAGCGGCGCATGGAATGAAATATGCTCTTGGGGGTCATATCCTTTGGGAATTCATGGTGGTTTGAGATCTCTCTTTATTTGGCGTCTTTTCATAACTAACATTATCAATAACTACTTTTCTATCTTTAATATTCCTTAGTCTATGATCTACCTCTAACTCTTCATCGCTTCTTCTTTTCTTATTTTTTTCTTCTTTCCTTTCATGGTCCTCTTCTCTATCCTTTTCTTCAATATTTTCTTTTATCCATTCTATCTTATATTCATCTTGTATATCTACACTTTCTTTTTCCTTATCTTGTTCATCCACTATCTCTACTTTATCACCAAATTCCTCTAACAATTTTCTCATAATACAACTTCCTCTTTATCTCCTTTTCTTTAATCATTAATGGGGGTATCATCTCCTATTATTTCCATATCTCTTCTTCTAAAACTCTTTTCAATGTTGGTTCTAAAATTCTTACCAATTGTTGTAAATATCTTGCTAATATTTCTTCTCTCATCATTGATTGCTGAATTGGACTTTCTATAGTATATTATACCATGAGATTCCATGAAGTAACAAAACCTAATTGGTCTCCACATGATGCAGGTATTATAGTAAGACTTGAAGTGTCTACCTCCATTTCTAGGTGAGCCAATTTTTGGCCTCCACTTGATGTGGGTGAATCTTCTATTTTCTCTACCTTCTCTTCTCCTTTCTTGACCTTATTCAACTTCTCCTTTATTTCTTTCATCTTCTTTGCTCTCTCTTCTCTTTCAAGTTTCTATCTTTCTACCTTTTCTCCTAACTACTTATTTTCTATGAATAATCTCACTCTCTCTTGTATTCCCTTCATTCTAGTTATCTCCTAGTTTTCTTTATAATTTTATTAATCCTCATGTTCTAACCCTCTAACATTTCTATTTTTCCAGTTTTTCCTTTTTCTCACATCACCTATTTCTACCACCCAAACCAATGCCCAATTAATTATGATAAGTCACACTTCCTTGATCACCCCCATTCGGTTCCAACATCCCGTAGTTCCGCCCCTAAAGGAGCTTGTCTTCTTCTCTAATTATTCCTTTTTTTTATTATTAACACCTTAATTAGGAATGAAACTGATTGAAGGAAATGAGCATGTGCTCGCTTTAACACTTCTTGTTTCTTATTATCAAAACTCATCCAATCTTGTATTTCCCACATGATTATATGGTAATATAGTTTATTCTCATACCAATAGTATATTTCTCTAGTCCACGGTTCGTCAAGGTATTTTACTATTGTTAATTTTTATGTAGTCCACTTAAAAGGTTGTTTCAAATACATGCAATTCCATTTGGTCATTTTTTCATGTGCTAATAAGTAAGGCCACAAGTAGTGAGGAAAATAAGATTATAATTTCCCCGAAATCTCAAAAAAATTCTTCTTCTACCACTTTGTAGGTGATTTTTTGTCTTTATATTCCCCTTTTACAAATATGTCAATCTTTTTCCCACCAATTTTCAATTTCTAATAATGCAGGTTTAGTATCCATGTGGTGAGATCTTTCCGACATCCACTTAATATGAGAAACCTAGGATCAAACAAACCAAATTGACCCATAACCCTAACAAGATTATATGTACTACAAAGTAATCGCTCATGTTAAGGATGTACGTGGAAATACACCAGTGTTATGCTAAGGATAGAAAAATAACTAACAATCTGCAAGATAATTTAATCCCAAAAATCCATTATTTTTCATATATCAAAGCGCATTACATCATTTTAGCACATATAGTTTTCTTTCATTCTAACCTCTCTTTTATATTTCTTTCAACATCACAAAATTAAACTCTCACATACACCTTTTGAGAGGAACGGTTTATATAATACATTGATTACAATAAATATACAAAATAAAATCTATTTAAAAGTTCACTTCCTTCGACTCATACCTCGATCAACTTCTAACATGATCTAATGTGACTTATCTTCAATTCACGACATTCTATTATTAGCTTCCATAGGTTCTTCTAGTCTTCAATGGATCTTCTTAGTCTTCTTAGTATTTCATGACTTTACTTATTCTTACATAGGTTTCTCTATGTCTTTGTGGATTTGTAGTCTTTGATGGATTTATTCTATATCTTGTGGATTTACATCATTCAAAAACTTCCTATAGTTTCTCAAAGCTATCTTCTTAACTTTTTTCTGTTTCTATCCCTTCACAAGTAATTTCTATCATTTTGTGGCTTTATGCCAAAACTCCCATAATCAATATCTAAGATCACTTGTTACCACCTAGTATCAAGAAAAACTCATTATGCCCAATGGCCCCATCATACCTCTTAATGCCCCCAACCACTTCTATTGGCACCCCTACTTCTAATCATCTTAGCCTTAATATAGCTAATGTGCTCCCTATCACCCCATACCTATCCTCTAAAGATCAAACTATCAATTTTATTGATCATGTCACACATGTCGAGCTCTTCCTCTATAGCTATCACCCACTCATCCTACTTGGCTAGATCCTACCTCAAACTAGTTACTTCCATAGGTGTTGTAGCCACCTTAGCATCTAATCAAACCCCCTTCCCTATTCCTCCTCCATCATCTCCACATGTACCTCTCCCTCCTCCACTAGTGCCCTCATAACTCTATCCTCATGATAATTCATATGTTCCCACCACCATGCCACATACTTCAATGTCATCCTACAATAATTAATATCCATGGGTGTTACCTCATCCTTTGTCATTAGTTAGATGTATCTCACTTGCATCACTTGTTGATCAATTTCCATATCACCTCTTCTATATATAATAGAATCCACCAACACATAATGTACCAAACAAAATTCCTACTCACCCACTTTGAAACCTAACCAACTCAATCACCTCCATATGAATCTGATATATCCACATCTCCTATTTCATCCTACATAAAAATTCAATTCTTCATCCCATTTACAAAACCATTCATATGGCCTCAATATAACATCATCTACCCCAAACTATCAATCAACCCTGTATAATAGTTAAATCTTTTTGACACTAATGAGGCCAAAATATGTCTCGATTAATGTATGATATATGATATCATATTGATCTCCTTTTGATTAAGTTTGATTGCATTATATGAATTTTAGTTGATCGATATGAGTTAGGATGTAAATGTTTGTCTTTTGGTGATTGTGATTCTAATGTTAAAATCTCTGGACATCCTAACAAGTGTGTGTGTTTGAATTCAATTTTGTAATAAAGTAGGTCTAATAAATCAAGGAAATCAGCGGTGGCATTAAAAATGTTTTCAATAGCGTCTATTCCTACACAACTTAGTTCTAGAACTTCCAAGCTAGTTCTGGAACTCCATCACACATTCATCATTTAGTTCTAGAACTTTCGGACTTAGTTCTAGAACTCCAGTATTTAGTTCCAAAATTTTTGGACTTAGTTCCAAAGATCTAGAACTCACACATTTTTATCCTTAACAATTTCCTATGGTTCTAGAACTTCTCTAAAGTTCCGGAACCGATGGGAGTTATCTATTTTAAACCACATCCGGAGATTTTACATCTACGACCCTTTCAATCAGGAAGGATGAGAAGATTTTTGAATGCATATCCAAGGAGAGTTATCCTACATCTATCTGATCAACCGCAATCCGACTCAACATCTATTCTGGGCATGATTCGATTTTATCAGAATCATTGAGACAACTGTGATTGTAAAATGTATATAAAATCAGACTTGTAGTAGATAGAAATAATAATTAGATATATAGAAATAGAGAAATAGACTAAGTACTCAAATCCAGTACGTTTGTAATTCCAAATGTTTTATCAATAAAATAGCCATTCCTATTTGAGATAATTATGAGTTGTTAAATCCTAATTTGAGGAGGAGCAAGGGCCCACTCCCCCAAGGACCAGGATATTCATTTATTTGGTATTTATATTTCTTCAACAAATAGCTTAGATATATTAATTATGTATTGTTTAAAATCCTTCCAATTAAAATCATTGTATAATTGTTCTTGCGCAGTGTTTAGATAGATTCTTATATTTCTTGCAATTATTTTCAAGAATTCTAAATTGAGTGTGTTTATTTCCAAAAGCAAGTGTGTTTACTTTTAGAAGAAAGTGTGTTTATTTTCTAGAAGTAAGTGTGTTTCCTTTTAGCAAAGCTTTCAATGTGTTTACTTTAATAGGTTTTCTTACTTTTATATGAATAAGGTTTTACCAAGAAGTCCTTAAGACATTTAAGATATCCCCTAGAAAATATAAAAATAAATACATTCAACTACGGATCGTTAAAGTACTTGTTAGTGCAAAATCACAACACCCCCAAATGAGTTATGGATAAAATTTTGTAAGTTAATGTCGTTTTGTGTCATTGAACAACATTGAGATTTCCCAAAGTGTGGGACCTTTACAAATGGGGAAAGCTCTCCAAATAAGGTTGGTTCCTCTTCCTAAACTACCGCCACATGTTATTCAAGTGCGGGAAAGCTAATCTAACCTAATATAACTTCCAAGGAGACAAGGAGAGGAATAAAACAAGGAAAACCATAGCCTACACTAAAATGGTGATACACCGGAGAGAAGAAAAGTGTTGAATATCTATCAAAACTGTCATGGAATAAGAAGAGGTGAGCAATGGAAAGGATGGACAAGTGCATCACGGACCAAAGATGGATTTCACAAAAAAATGTTCCAAAAATCCATGAACACACGGCTCCAAAAGCTACAATGAACATCCAAACATGCACAAATACCCTGTAAGGAAGAGAGGTAAGGAAAAAACAAAGAAACCGAGCCAAGGATAGACAAATGCATCAAAAAACATATTTTTATTTCTTAGAATTTACACAAAGTGTATCATTTCACGGGTAAGAGGCAAAAATGCCATTACATAGTGGGGGAAATTCAAACTCCATTTTCAACCACCGGGAAGAAAAGAAGGGAGAGGTAGAGAAGAAGGATGAACAACCTTTTTCAAAATGAGCCAAAATTGGTTTTATTATAGCAAAATGAATGAAGGAAATGAGAAAACATGGGTAAATAAATTTTAAAACTCGAACCACTAACAAGATCCATTTAATTAGGCTACAAAATGATGGGTTTCCATGAAAATACCATACTTCATCGTACATTTCTTTGTAGATTAAAAAAAGGCCCACACTTCATTAATTTTGTTGGTTGGGGCCGTTTTGTGTAATTTTTCCATGCCGTAGAGACATTTTCCCATTTTTTCCCTTCAAAATTTGTCAAAATTTAAAATTGAAGTGTCCAGCATGTGGATAATTTCACCAACTTTCCAATGATACCAAAATCGTGAAAATCTGAGCTCGTGTGAAAGATATGCCCCTCTGAAGATTTAGGGCAAAAATGGTGAAATTACGGAAAAATCGAGTTCACACGACAAAATCCGATTTTTCCCTCTTTTTTCAAATTGGAAAAATATTCCAAAATTCTCCATGACCCTGCCACTATGATGACATGTGGTTCTTTCTAATTCACTTATGGGATCGTAGACTCATTTCTTACCTTCAACCTTTTTGACCAAAAATGAAAAAACATAACTTCTTCCTCGACCCACGTGGCGCTACTTACATGGACTAGACACATGGTGCCTTTCTATTGGATGCAGAACCTTGGTCATTTTCCTTCCATTTTTCTTTTCCAGATCCATGGGCCAATTCTTGACTTTAACCCTTTTGCCCAAAAAGGCTAAGTGGAAAATTTTTCTCCGTACTACAAATGCGCTTTGTTCCTCCTTCAAAGCTCATGCGGGCTAAAATTTGACTTTGAGCATTTTGAAAAAAATTCCTAAGTGATAAAAGTTTCCCATCACTCCGCCAGTCCACCAAATCTCCTTGGAAAAAATTATCCTTACCTCCACGGGCCCGCCTAGGGAAAATTTTCCCTCCAAACTCCATCGAGCCATAACTCAAAAAATACAAGGAGTTAGGAGGACTTCTTTACCTTTCTGGAAAGGGAAAGAAAAATACTATCTGATGAATCCATTTCCAGAATCTTTTGAGTGCTTGAAATGTGTGAAAATTGAATTTTAAGCACAAGGAAGGAAAGAATGAAGGCAAGTTAGCCAAAATAAGTAGGGGCTCATTTTGGATAACAATTTTGAAACTTAGATGGATCATCTACCTGCTAGATGAATGATTAGTGGCCTTTTGAAGCATCCATTTGGCATGGAGTCAATCTTGATAAGAAACTCTTATCTAAACTATGAAAATCAAATCTCTGAGCCACTTGGAAACCCACTAAAACTTGGAGTTGATCTTCACCAAAATAGCACTGAAATGGATTGTGCAAGAGCAATACAACAACACCAAAAACTATGTACAAACTGAAAATAATACATGCTCCAAATGGAACATGTACAAAGTGTTCAAAAGAACTTATTCTACCAAAAAAAAACCTACCTACACTACTCTAACCAAGAGCAAAGGGAGCTCAAACAAAGTCTATAACCTGGAAGTGAGAAGTAACTTCCCTTCCTCAAAAATGACAGCCATGGAAATGATTTGGATCTGATCATGGCTAGTTGGATGAGTGGAAAATCAACAAGAAGTTTCTATTCTCCCCAAATTAGCAAGGTTTAAACTAAAAACAAATTAGATAACTCTTTTAGTTGCTCTGCATTTGGATTGAAGAGGCATCAGTTTATCCTCGGCACTTTGATGCTCATACTCATGCCCTGAAACAAGCATGATTGGTTGTGGATTCTCCTTTGGATCCAATGAAGCCAAATACCTTATATGGAAAGGTTTGATCCATTTGATATGCCTACATCTCTGAAATTTTCCTCCAAAAATGGAGTCTTCTTGCAGACCTTATTGGGTGGATGGTGTGGAAGGAATGTTGAAATTTTCTACTCTTTTCCTTCCTCTTCCAGTGAAGAAAAGGGAAAATTAATATCTTCCAACCTTGATTTAAAAGAGCTCTTTATAAAATGCAGGCTTCGTGCAAATGATTTCTCTCCTTCATGGCAAGATATGTTCTTATGTTTGGAAGATGGATGATGAAGGAGAAAACAATGTGATTTCAACTGGTTCCTCTCCATCAAAACAATCCTCCAAATTTGATAGATAATCTTCCTTTTTGTTGTCCTGCTGCAAATGTTCAACCTCTTCCATGGTGTGTTCTTGGTCTCTGACTTGTTCACCGTTTTTCCTTCACTCTTAAACATGAAGTTTGAAAGATCAAACTCTTCTTCAATGTTGGAGCTTGAAGAGAATGAAGTAGAAGGAAGAACTGAAGGTTTTTCTATAGCCTATTTTTGTGTTCAAAGCTTTTGGATCTGCATTTTTCTCCTCCACAGCTGGAATGTACTCCTCTTCTTTTGGATTTGGAGCAGCTTCTCCTTCCTCTGCTGTTTGAAGACCATCTTGCTCTTGATTGAACTCTTCCTCTAGCATGAAGTTTTCAATATCAAACTCCTCAAACTGTTGCTCTAGAGGACAAGTTGGGACTGCAAGATTTCTTTTAGAGCTTTCCTCCAAAATGGATTCATCAACCAAAACAGGCCCTTCAAATGAAAGCAAGAAAACACCAATAATGTCTTCTTCTTCTGCTACTACAAACTCTGATTTGGTCTCATCCACTTGCTCCTTTCCAATGGGACTTTGAGCTGATTTGTTTTCTCCTTCCTTGGCTGATTGGGCAGTTTGAATTGGATCAACATTCTCTTCACTTAAAGTGCCAACATGGACACTACATTATGAGTAAACTGACTGCTGATTTTCTTCTTCCTTTTCTTGTTCTTTCTCTACTACAAATTCAGTCTTAGCCACCACTACTTCTTCAACCTTTGCTTCCTCTGTAGGCTTAACTAGCAAAGGAATTTTCTTGATTCCAAACCTAAGAGCTAAGCTCACTAATATTTTAACCATTTCTTCTTCTTTCACTTCTTCTTCTTATTATCCTTCATGACTAATTTTTATAATTTCTTCTTCTCCACATGGAATTGGGAAGGAAAGATAAGGAGTGGGTTGGTATTCAACCATTTTTTCATTTTTTTGTGGTGGTGGAAGAGATGAAACTTCTTGTTTCCTTGGGGTGGAAGGTATTTCTTTTTTCTCTTATGGAGGGGATGATTGTTTGGAAGGGAAAAGGACAAAAGAACTGAGATGAGGTGGAAGACTAGGGAATGGAGAAATGAAATCAACACTTGGGGCAACATGGGCTGGATTTGGAATTTGGCATTCAAAATGAGATGGTGTTGCTTGAGGAATGGAAAGAGAAAAACCAGATGATGGTGTAGAACTTACCCATTAACAAGGTTTCTCAGCACCAAATTCATAGGCCCTTATCTCTTCAGTCCATTGTACAAGTTGGGGAAGCATATCCACCATGAAGTCCAACTTCTCCTGAGGGATGAAGCGTCTTGGAAAAGGGCCAACCCATGCATAAGGTGCCCTACAACCAATTCGAAAGCCTTCATTTGAGTTTTTCTCTTGATTGCACCATGCCAATCTCCATTTTTTGGATCTTCTCCAATAGACCAACATCTTGCATTTGATTGTCTTCATTGTTGGCATACCCCTGCTCTTGGAAAGCTCCATAGCCAAACTAATTTTGGCACTACCGCTTGATATAGGGGTAACCATGCGATATTGAATTTGTTCAAAATGTTGATTTGGAGGAGTTGTAAAGCATATTGGAGATGGAATGTACTGCTCTTGTTGAGAATGTGAATTCCATGAGCAAAATGAAGTCATGATTTCACAACTTCATGGTATGAAATAAGAATGAAGATATGGAATGAAAATGGAATGAAAAAGGAATGGAAATGAATAGAAAGAAGGTCTACAACTTGAGAGATGGGTTCTTGATCGGATGGAGTCACCAGATGTGTTTGCAATTGCCTCCAAAGGTAGAAATATTCACAAGTACACACCAACCAACAAAAATGAAATGGGAGACCTCTTGGTCCCACCAGGATTTCCAAAACTATTAGTGGTGCATGAGGGTGTAAGTTTTGTTGTTTTTCTTAGACACTAAGAGAAGATAAAATATCTAACCCTAGTGTCCCATCGGGTGTGCCAAAACTGTTAGTGCAAAATCACAACACCCCCAAATGAGTTATGGATCTACTTTTCTAAGGTAATGTCATCTGGTGTGATTACAAAACATTGAGATTTCCTAAAGTGTGGGACCTTTACAAATGGGGAAAGCTCTCTAGATAAGGTTGGTTCCTCTTCCTAAACTACCTACCACAAGCTATTCCAGTGT
Organism: Taxus wallichiana var. yunnanensis; assembly: GCA_018340775.1. Lineage (NCBI taxonomy): Eukaryota > Viridiplantae > Streptophyta > Pinopsida > Cupressales > Taxaceae > Taxus > Taxus wallichiana. Next base: position 411,086,975 of record CM031234.1, on the reverse strand, counting down.
AGGCAAGATAATCTAACCTAATCTAACTTCCAAGGAGACAAGGAGAGGAATAAAACAAGGAAAAATAGATCCTACACTAAAATGGTGATACACTAGAGAAGGAAAGTGTTGATTATCTATCAAAACTGCCATGAAACAAGAAGAGGTGAGTAATGGAAAGGATGGACAAGTGCATCATAGACCAAAGATGGATTTCACATAGAAAATGTTCCAAAACTCCATGAACATAGCTCCAAAACCTATAATGAACATCCAAATATGCATAAATAACATGTAATGAAGAGAGGTAAGGAAAACAACAAAGAAAACAAGATGAGGATGGAAAAATGCATCACAAAAACATGTTTTTTATTGTTCGAAGGAGAAAGTGTTGATTGCATCATTTCATAGGTAAGAGGCAAGAATACCATTACAGAGCATGGGAGGAGGTTCAAACTTCATTTTCAACCACAGGGAAGAAAATAAGGGAGAGGTAGAGAAGAAGGATGAACAACCTTTCCAAAATTGGCTTTTATCACTCGAATGAAGAATGAAGGAAATGCGAAAATGTGGGAAAATAAATTTTAAAACTCTAAACACCGACAATATCATTTTAATTAGCCTGAAAATTCGAATTACGACAAACATGATGGGTTTCATGAAAAATCCCATACTTCATCATTCATTGCTTCATGAGCAAGAAAGAGGCCCATACTTCATTAATTTTGGTGGTTGGGGTCATTTTCTATAATTTTTCCATCAAAATTTAAAATTTAAGTGTCCATCATGTGGAGAATTTCACCAGATTTCCAATAATACTAAAATCATGAAAATCCAAGATCGGTGTGAAAGATACGCCCTCTAAAGATTTAGTCTAAAAATGGCGAAATTAGGGAAAAAATCGGGTTCGCGGGGCAAAATCCTAATTTTTTCCCTCTTTTTTCAAATTGGGAAAATTTCTGAAAATTCTCTATGGACCCACCACTCGATCACATGTGGTGCTTTCTAATTCACGATGGGATCGCATGATGATTTTTTGCCTTCAACATTTTTTACCAAAAAGGAAAAAACTTAACTTCTTCCCGAGCCCCGTTGCGACACTGCTAACGTGGACTAGACACATGGTGTATTTATATTGGATGTGAAACCTTGGTAATTTTCCTTCCATTTTCCTTTTCTAGATCCGAGGGCCAGTTCTCAACTTTAACCCTTTTGCCTAAAAAGGCTAAGTGGCAAAATTTTCTCCCTGGCCCCGCAAATGCGCTTTGTTCCTCCTTCGGGCCTGCGGGCTAAAATTTGACTTTGAGCATTTTGAAAAAAATGCCTAAGTGCTAAAATTTTCCCATCACTCCACCATTCCACAAAATCTCCTTGGTAATAATTCTCCTTTACCTCCACGGGCCCTCCAAGGGAAACTTTTCCCTCCAAACTCTGCGGAGGCATAAATCAAAAAATACAAGGAGTTAGGAGGACTTCTTTACCTTTTTGGAAAGGGGAAGAAAAATCCTATCTGACGACACCATTTATAGAATATTTTGAGTGATTAGAATGTGTGAAAATTGAATTTTAAGCACAAGGAAGGAAAAATCCCTAAGTTAGTTAAAATAAGCAAGGGCTCATTTTGGATAACATTACTCTTGTTGCATATAGGTTTAGACAAACCCCTGGTTTGATATGATATCAACAAGAAGTTGATTAAATGAAGGGAATGATGACACCCATCATTTTTGATACCATTTTTAGGGAACACCAGTTGGAACTTTCTAATTAAGTGTTAGCAAGAGCAACAAAACATACATCTAGTAGTTGAAGGATCTTCCTTGCTATATCACAAAATATATGAGTAGACCAAGAGAATCACAAGGTAGATTACTCCAAAAAAATATTCACAAGAATTCATAACATCATCTAGTCAAAGTAAGGAAATTAATCAATAATTGGAGGCACCATCATCCTCTGTTAGACAAGAAACAAAATTTCCATTTTTGGAATTCTTAAATCAGTCACCTGAAGGGAGTGGAACTTTTAGGATAAGGCTTATTACCCAAGATCCATTTAGGTAATTTTTGATTCTCAATTGAGTAGTCAACCTCCTACTCCTAATTTTATACTTTCCCAAGGAATACCACTTACCAAATTGATTGGGAGGAAAATTCAGAAAATGTTTTTAAAATGACACAAGAAGTTTGAGAGAGAACCTAATAGGACCTTTACCTATCGAATACAATTGGTAGATGATGACACATAAATGAAAAATATATCACCTACACATTTACCCACCTTTAGGGGATGTCATCTCCGAATATCCCGACCAATTTCTGTTTGAATTCAAGGTACTATGTCATACCTATGATTATTAAACAAATAATCAACAACTCAAGTTGTTTCCATCCACTTTGAATGATGCGCAGCAATGAGGTGGTTCATAGGATTACCATCCAACTCTATTAGCACTTGGGTAAAAATGGAGACTGCCTTCCTAGATAAATACCGGGTTTATTACAAAGGAAGAAATAGGATGGAAGAATTCTTCAAAATCAATCAGGAGGATGATGAAAACATAGAAGACTATTTAGATAGATTCCTCTTTCTTAGCAAAATATGTGGATTTGTGCTTCGAGAGGAGTTAAGTAAAAAAAAAAATCTTAAAGGTTTGGATGATGAATCTAGAGAAACCCTTAACTTGATAGGAGGTGGAGACATTGATCGGATAAGAATGAATGAAATTAAATATATTTGTAGAAGCTATTTCGTAATGAGAGGTGGACCTAGAAAAGGAAAATCAGTGAAAAGTCGAATCCGAGATATGAACAAACTAATGGATGAGTTAGCCGACTTTAAAATAGTCATTTAAGTGTAATTAACCTCTATTATGGATGGATTACAAGCTAAATAAAATTCTAAAATCGAACCATTGGCTATGTATTGTCCTAGATTATGGAAGAAGCATGCATTAAGAGACTGTCCTTTGGATAAAATAGAAATGTGTCTTATCTGTGAATCTAAAGAATATGATACTGATGTTTTTTCTTTACTTCTTGTTATTAAAAATCAGCTTAAACAAACTAGTGCCTCATCTACAATAGAAGAATTGAATTTTGTTTAGAGATAACCTAACCAAGGGTAGTTTATGCCAAGATCAGTTCCTAATCCATGGACAATGCCATGGGCTATTTAGGTACTACAACAAAATTAGGACAACCACCTTGGGTACCTCGGATAACTTGGAACCCTCAAGATTGGGCAAGTCAAGCTTAGTATGTTCAGGGACATCAACAACCATGGGATGGTTAAGGAAATCCTTATGCTGGTCACAACTTAGATAGAACCCTAATAATTATTCCCAAGGAAGAACATATAAAAATCACAATCAATAGGCCATCATGGGATCCCCTACACAAAATTCACAAAATGAGAATGTAGTCCAAACACAAATGTCAGCACAACTAGTAGAAAATCCAAGAAACAAACAAACAACTCCTGTTTATGGAACAAAACAAAAAAAATCAATTGATTTACGTGCTATGGATTGTAAGGATATTCAAACTAGATCTCAAAAAATCATTAACAGTCAACCCCTTATAATCACTAAAATGATAGAAGAAAATGAAATCCCTAGTACTATTGTTCCAAAAGAGGATATAGAAAGAAAAGAAAAGGAGCCAGATAGCAACACTACTGAGACTCCATTTCTAGATAGATTCAAAGAAGCTATAGAAATCAAAGAGTCTAAATTGGTACATGAACTAAGGAAATTGAATATTGAAATACCATTATTACAAGCAATTAAAGATATTCTAGAATTGAACAAATTAATCAAAATTTTATGCATGAAAAATCTTGGAAGGAAGAAACATTACCCCAAGACTATCAAAGTTGATTGGAAACTTTCGATTTATTATTAGGAAAATTTTACTTCCCAAATACGGAGATCTGAAGTCCCTGTTATTTCTATCTCTATAGGAAATAACGATGTACATAATTTTTGATAGATTTGGGAGCTACTATCAATGTAATGACAATGGATACTCTAAAAATATTACCATTAATGGGTATACAACCTACTAATACCATATTACAAATGGAAGATCAGTCTGTAACAAAACCAGAAGGAATTATTGAAGACGTTTGGTTATGGTGGAGTCATGGGAATATCAAGTTGACTTCCTTATACTACAGCCAAAAGGTAAAACATTGGGTTATCCCATTATTTTTGTAGACCATGGTTAGCTACAATTGTTTACTTTGATAGATTGTAGGTCAGGTGATATGATAATCTCGAATGGTAAGAACTCTAAACAAATTTCCTTATATCCTACTGCACAACCTTTTACTGACAATCATGAACAATTGTGGGTTGATTCTCCTAAAACTAATAAGAAAATTTTCTTCTTTGGCTATGATCACATTGTAGGATCATGTAAGAGAAGTAGAAGAGATTATTAATCCACCATTGGATGAGAACCTATTATCTTTGGAGCAATCAGAAATAGTTCGAAACTCCGTGAACTTAGTTCGAAACCCGCAAACTTGGTTCTGGAACCACCACAATAGTAGTTCTCTTTGATTGAAAATTATTTCAATCTAGAGGAATGAGATTTCTCGTGGGGAGAGGATGAATCAATAGCTTTAGTTTCAAGTACATCAGGAAGTGGTGAAGAATTTTTGGAAAGTAGCAGTGACAAGGAATTTGTCCTACAAAGAGATAAGTATCATAATTCTCATTACTGTCCTTTTATGATATTTTGTCTCAAGGAACTTTTGGAGATGTTTCTACATACCATATGTTGTTACCACATGCATATCCATTAAATAAATTAATGAAACCCTTTCCATAAATCAGTTCATCACATATTAGAACCAAGCATGTTGAAATTCAATTAGGGAAAAATTTAAACATTAACAGTTAGTTGTAGAAGGAGGGTGAAGAAGCTAAATTGTTCGATCTTCTAAAAAATCGTACTAAATATTTTATGTGGAATTATAAATATATGAAGGGGATTCATCCAAGTATCTACATTCATCAAATCTATGCTGAAAACATTAAACCAGTTAGGCAAGATCAAAGAATGATTAACCCATCTTAAGGGATATAGTCAAACAAGAATTTGAAAAACTATTACAAGTAGGTATCATCTACCCTATCTTAGATAGCCACTTGGTATCTCCTCTTATAATTTTTAAAAAAGAATAGAAAATGGAGAATATGTGTTGACTATAGGGAACTAAACAAAGCCACAATGAGAGTTTACTTTCCTTACCATTCATAGATCAAGTCCTAGATAACCTTTCAAGTGAACAATACTTTTCTTTCTTAGATGGATTTAGTGGGTACAATTAGATTAGAGTTGTTGTTGAAGATTGGGACAAAACTACATTTACATGTCCATGGGAACCTTTTCCTATAGGGTGTTACCATTTGGTTTATGCAATGCTCCTGCTGACTTTCCGAGATATCCGTACTTGCAATCTTTGTTGATCTAACAAATTATTGTGTTGAAGTATATATGGATTACTTCACTATACATGGAGATACATTTGAAGATTCTTCGAGAAATATGGACAGAGTGTTAACAAGATGTGAAGAACACAACCTATCTCTTAGTGATGAAATTTTTTTGATGATGGTGGATGAGGGAATTGTATTAGGACACCATATTTCAAAAAAAGAAATCTAGGTGGATCAAAACAAAATTAGGATCATTTTAGATTTACCTATTCCTAACCCCACAAATATCAAATCATTTCTAGGGCATGTTGGCTACTATAGGTGATTTATAAAAGATTTCAGTTAAATTGCTGACCCCATGTTTAATTTGCTAACCAAAGACTCATGAATTTATTTGGGATGAAAAGTGTCACCATGGTTTTGAACAAATTAAAGACAAATTAATCAGTGCCCAAATATTGAGAGGTCCTAATTGGGAAAATCCATTTCATATCTAAATAAATGCCTTAAATTATTCGATTGGTGCAATATTCAGACATAAAGATGAATAAGGAAAGATGTATGCCATTTACTATCTCAGCAAGAATATTACTCCCACTGAAATGAATTACACGACCACTGCAAAGGAATTTCTTGTTGTAATTTATGCAATCAATAAATTCAGACATTACATTACAAGGTACAAGATATTTATACACACAGTTATTATTCAGCAATTAAGTATTTAATGAACAAACCATTGGTTGGAGGAAGATTCATTAGATGGTTATTACTTTTACAATAATTTGATATTACCATTGTGGACAATCCAGGTAAATCTAGTGTGGTAGATGAGTTTTTGTCAAGACTAACTGCCACAGGGGAGTAAGATCTAGTCAAGGATAAATTTCAAGATGAACAATTGTTTACAATCTCTGTAAGTACATCATGGTTTGTTGATATGGTAAAGCATCTTACTACAGGAAGTTTCCTCCTTCTTTCACTAAGAAACAAATAAAGAAGTTAATTAAAACCAGTGAAAAATTCAAATGGTTAAATGGAATGTTATTTAAGTGTGGTATTGATTTTGTCTTACACACGTGTGTAAAAGAGGATGAAATCTTTGACATCCTCGAGCACGTCATGATGAACCAAGTGGAGAACACTATTGAGTAAAAAAGAAAAACTCATAAGATACTTGGCATTGGTTATTATTTTCCATCTCAGCATAAGGATGTGAAAATATATATCAAGAGGTGTGATCCTTGTCAAAGGATGGGAAAGCCAACTTTCACCAATGAAATGCCTCTTCACCTCAATTTGTGGTTGAACCATTTACGATATGGGGATTGGATTTTGTTTTTCCTTTAATCCTCCTTCACAAGGGAAGGGATATATTCCCGTATGTACCGACTATGTTACAAAATGGGAAAAAGTTCAGGCATTGACAAATACCACCGAGGAAGCAGCTTGCTGATTTCCTTGGAACAAAATTATGATAAAGTTTGGAGCACTAAGGAGCATAGTTTCAGATGAGGGACCACAATTTATGTCTAATATGATCAGAGCTTTCACAAGGTATTACCAAATCAATCATAGGAAGTCATCTCCTTACCATCCATAGTCAAATGGATAAGTTGAAGTAACAAATAGAGAATTAGAGAAAATCCTTATCAAACAAATTGAAGTGGGAGAAAATATTTGGTAAAGAGACTACCTAAAGTGTTTGGGCTTGTAATACATCTTGAAAACTACAACATGGTTTTAACCATATGAATTAGTTTATGGTAAAAATCCCTTGTTGCCTATAGAATTTGAACTTCAAACATTGAGGGACAGTGAAGGTGGGAATTGGGTTGAATGTAGCTCAAAAGAAATAATCCTTCAATTCAATGAGTTGGATGAATTAAGGTTAGAAGCACTTCATTAGATAAAGATGATTAAAGAGCAAATGAAGCAATGACATGACATACATATCAAGAAAAGACAATTTAAAGTAGGAGACTGGGCATTGTTGTTCAACTCTAAGTACCAACGCTTCAAGGGAAAATTGAGAACCAGATGGTTGGGACCCTACTAAATTGAACAGATATTTGACAATGGTTCTATTCAGTTACTTCCCATTGATTGCAGCAGAGAACACTCTTGGTCAATGGACATAGGCATAAACTCTATAGGAAGCCTCCACTAAGGATGAATTTTTGAGGAAAATTGAAGAAGACAAAGAATTTGATCGTATGGAAGAACCCGGTTCTTCCAAAATGATTAAATAACTAGATGATAGATCCAGAATAAAGGGAAGAAGATGAAAACCAGTAAATGGTGTTTTCTTTTCCAATATATATATATATATATATATATATATATATATAAATAAAAATAAAACATGAAAAATATCTCAAAGGTCAATTGAAAACCAAAGAAATGGCGGTTGACCTCTTTTGGCTAGTTCAAATAAAGGAATTCTTATGAATTCTAGTAGTGTCTAATCTAATCATGTTTTTTTCCACTTGTAGGAATGATGAGTCATCATAGAAAAAGGATTACATCATCAAGGATAGTAATTATGTCTTTTAACTCATTTAGGGTTGATTAAATGTTTGCATGTGTGATGTGACTTAATTTAAAAGTAGGTATGATGAGTCATCTATTTATACATTATGATTACAAGTGTGTAATCATGAAATTGATTTGGATGGAATAAGTGGTGGCATGGTTATCATTAGTAATCATTATTGTAAAAATCAAGTGAAATAAGTTGCAGAGATATTTTGAGGAAGGAGCAGTGAATTGAGTTTGTATTCTATAATAAAGAATAGAGAATTCAGAAGTTCGCAACTAATAACTGAGGTTCCATACCTAAAAATAGAGGTTCCGTAGCCAAGTCATTACTTCGCAGCTAAGAAAAAGGGCCTACAACCAATTCACACAAAATCAAAAGAGATATAACTCAAGCCGATATGGGGATTAAGAAGAAATCTGAACTAGAGGATGATTCCTAGCTGCTCGCAGATGAAGAAGTGGCATCCATCTTTGAGCATGCAGGATGGCTTGAATTCCTAAAGAAATTTTCAAGGCATAATGACAAATTGGTAAGAGAACTCTTCATAATCCTAGAGCAATCCAAAACAAAGGTGAAAAATTTATTTATTCCTTTTTTGCAAATACCGTAAGTAATGTGTCTCAGAGTGCCCATTGTGCATGTCCCACAACCTGCCAAGGGGACTTTGATAGAACTGGTTGAAGTCTTACTAAAAGAAGAAGAAACTGAACCCTAGTACATATATAATACAAAGAAAATAATAAAAGGGGTCAGAAGGGATAGTTTTCCTAAACCCTTTGACAGGGTAGCATTTTGGATAGTAAAATATTTAACTTGTGATAGTTAGTTGGGTCTGTGGGAAAAAATGTCTTAAAAATGCTCATATATCTAAAGTATGGAGACACCAAACATGAATACATAATAAACCTCCCAGGGTTTCTTTTTGATTCCATTAGACCATGGCTCAGAGGTATTCCTAGGGTGTTGGGATAATTAGGCATCATGGTCTAATTCATTTGATATGCCAACACCATTTCCGAGAAGAAATTTGGGACAAGTTTCTTGGAAAGTTCAAGAAAAACCCTAATATTATCAGAAGAACAATTCCAACCCCATCATTTTCTTCACCTAATATGGAAATTGATGCCTCTGTAGAAGGATAGAGGGAAATGGAAAGAGAAAACATACCAAAAAAATAAGGTCGGTGAGAAAGATAAAAATAGCAAAGCCTTATGTACATGTGAAGGAAATTCCTTCTTCTACAGTAGCTTCAGGGGAGCCAATATCCGTCTCTAACGGTGATAGGTCACCCACACAAGAGTAAGAAAGAAAAGTAAGAAGAAGCTCTAGAAATAAATTCACTACTAGGCATGTTGAACTTACCGGATAAGAAAAATTCATAAGAGTTTAAGGGAAACCCCAAAAGAAAGGATTGAGCGGGGAAAGGATGGAAGAAGAAGCTGCTGACATTTTGGGCAGTATGGCCATGACTCCTCCTAAGCCAAGTCAAGCTGAAATGGACAGAGGAGAAGAGAGATTTGAAGATCAAGATTTTTAGGAATTGGCTGAGCCATCGCAGGTGCCACATGAAGAAGAAGAGTTGGCATCCAGGATAAGAAAAGAAAAATTTCCTTTGATAGAGGAAAAATTCCCAACTCCTCAAATAATTTCAGAGGAAGAAGAAAGACAGCAAGTTAAACAGGCTATGTTCTTGTCTAGAGCAGAGCTCATTATCAGAGAAAAATATGAGGAATTAGATTTCCTCAAACTCAAGTTGGAACAAAGGGAGATTCTCATTGAAGAGCTAACAACTCAGCTTATAGCCAAGACTGAGGAATTATTAGCAAGGGACAACTGATAGAAAAAAGAGAAGAGTTTCAGGCTTCCAAAAATAGAGTGTTATGTCCATAGTCTCTTTACAGACTGAGTTGACCTATTTACCTCTCCAACAACTATGGAATGATACTTGTAGGGAGCTCAGAGAAGCCAAAACATTGAATGAAGAATTAAATACCAAGATGGAGGAAGAGATGAAGGCAAGAAAGGAATGGGAAGAAAATTTTTATAAGGAGGAAGGAAATAAATATAAATGTCTTGCCAAAATTCATATGGTTTATATTATGAGTGAGAAATTACTTTCTGTAGGAGGCCCTCTCCTGCATATAGTGTGTTTTTAAAGAAGCGAGTTCATTCGCTGGTAGCTATCAAGAATTGCATGTGGGATTCCACATGAACTACAAGATGAATTTGAATTCATGGCAGCTTACTCTCTATCTAGCCCTGAGTAGAAAAATCTCTGTGTGAATTTTATCTTTGCAATTTTATGCTAGAGAAAAACATAGGATTTATGATCAACTTGTATGTAGGGGAGAGCCAGCTCAATGCATTTGTCTCTGTTTTGCAAAACCAGATTGCATGGAAGGAAAGGGAATCTAAATTTTTATTGAAATCCAACTCAACAGGCCTCTATATGAGAGCTCACTATGGTAAACCTTCTACCTTCCTCACACATTTTATAACTCATGCCTTTGATAGGAGATTCAAGACACATTACCCTGCCATTCTATAAAAGAGTATTGATGCCTTCACCTCCTATGAGGAGAAATTTTTGAAGATATTTATGAAGGATGCTTAAAGAGGTGGGAAATCCTTACTATTTCTTTGAAAATAAGGGAAGCAATTTCCCCTAAAAATCTAATCTGGAGTTTAGAGAGGGTTAAAGCATTATGCATAATAATTCCCCAAGTCAATGAAACCTACAGGAAAATATGGATGGGAATGCGAACAAGACCTCCTCTAATTCTCACACCCATGTATCCTTGGCAAAACAGAGAACCTTAAGACCCTACTTAATTTGAACAGTGGGAGAGGAAAATAGAAGGAGTAGTACAAGTACATACAAGTTTACACATTGGGAAATCTATTTTCAGCCATTTGATCTAAGAAATCAAACGGAATACGAACTTATAAACCTAATTTTGAAGAGTGAATTTTGTAAAGGGAATTAAAAATAAGTAATTTTTGGGGAAATGATGAGGCCATAATATGTCCAATTAATGTATAATATATGATCTCATATTACTCTCCTTTTGATTAAGTTTGATTGCATTGTGTGACTTTTAGCTGATTTGATTTGATTTATGATGTAATTATATGTATTTTGATTGATTGTGATTCTAATGTTAAAACCTCTGGAATTCCTGACAAGTGTGTGTGTTTGAATTTAGTTTTGTAATAAAGTAGGTCTAGTCGATCAAGAAAATGAAGCAGGTGGCGTTAAGTATGTTTTTGATAGCATCTGTTCTACACACGGCTAAGTTTCAGAACTTCTAAGCTAGTTCAAGAACTCCATCACATAGTGATCATTTAGTTCCAGAAATTTCAGACTTAGTTCGAACTCAGAGGATAGCTACGAAACTCTCACAGCTTCCGATCCTTAACAATTTCCTATGGTTCTGGAACTTCTTCTAAGTTCTTGAACCAATGAGAGATATCTATTTTAAACCACATCTAGGATTTTTCATCTACGACCCTTTCAATCAGGAAGGATGAGAAAATTTCTAAATGCAGATATAGGGAGTGTTATCCTACAAACTGTTTTATCAACCACAATTTGACTCAGCATCTTTCTAGGCATGATTTTATTTCATCAGAATCATTGAGACAAATGTGATTGTAAAATGTATATAAAAGCAGACTTGTAGTAGATAGAAATAATAATTAGATATATAGAAAAAAGAAATAGAATAGAGAAGAGAAATAGACTAAGTACTCAAATCTAGCACGTTTGTAATTCCAAATGTTTTATCAATAAAGTATTCATTCCTATTTGAGAGAATTATGAGTTGTTAAATCCTTATTCGAGGAGGAGCAAGGGCCAACTCCCCATGGACCAGGATATCCATTTATTTGGTATTTAGATTTCTTTAACAAATAGCTTAGATCTCAGTTAATCTCAGTATTATTTTAAACCCTTCTAGTTAAACTCTAGTGTATACTTATTCCTATAGGTGTTTAGATAGATTATTATATTTCTTGAAATTATTTTCAAGCATTCTAAATTAAGTGTGTTTATTTCAAAAGAAAATGTGTTTATTTTCGAAGCAAGTGTGTTTATTTTCTAGCAAGAAGTGTGTTTCCTTTCGGTAAAGCTTTCGGTGTGTTTACTTTCAGCAAGTTTTCTTTGTTTTATTTGAATAAGGTTTTACCAAGAAGTCCTTAAGACATTTAAGATATCCCCCAAAAAATATAAAAATAAATACGATCAACTACCGAGATCGGTTAAAGTACTCTTTGTTGCATATAGCTTTAGACACACCCCTAGTTTGATATGACATCAACAAGAAGTTGATTAAATTAATGGAATGATGACACCCATCAACACTACATCCCGAGAAAAATCACTCTTCCGACTCATAAACCCAACAAAGTATACACTCTCATACCTTCCAATAAATGGAATACCTTGTGGTCGGATCATTATAATATGTTTATAGTCCTAGTATTATAACACAAAATTCACATGTAACCCATACCTTCTCCCCAATGCCCACTCCCATAACTCCCTATAAAAATTTTCTAGTAAAGCGAGATTCCGAGGAAAGAAGGTATAATTCCATATTATTTTTGTTATGACCCTCGAAACAATCATACAAAATATCCTCCTCCAAAATTTGGTAACACATAACACATCATACCTACTATAATTGTCATAATAAAATAATGTCTATGTATTGTATCATCACATAGGATTAAAATCAAACCTTCTGTAATATAAGGTACATGTAAAGCATCATGTTCATATAATAGTATAATATTTATACCCTTCTAGCCTCATCAATAGGAATAATAGCCTCTCCGTAAATAGATAGCCATAAAATCTTATGTATATCATGTAAGTTGATGGTAATATCCTTTATATGTAACCAAAATGTCCATGTACTTCCATCCCAATAATTTAAAAATTCTACTATCATCTTCAAATCTCAATGGAAGTGCTTATCATGACACAATCCACCCAACCTCAACAACTCAAAAATAATCCATTCATCATCACCCATCTCATGACATAACTAATCTAACATTGGTGACACCTAATCTCTCATCACAAGGCATATCTTCACTCGTATTCACAAATAACATAATAAAATACTAGCCCTAAAAACACAAAATTCATCCCAATCCTCGAAGGAAAAAAAAAAAGCACATCTAAATGGCGTTGATCATGTAATCAAAATATATTTTATGAATCGATACAAAATTTAAACAAATTGACATTAATCACAGTAAAATAGAATCCATCCTATATCCCAATATAGTAAGACATAATCCATAACATAAAATAAAAACATCCACCTCTATTTGAGATTGTCGTAGCCTCCTCTATCCATGCCCACTAGTTTCCATTTTTCATAAATACTCCGAATATCCAGTTATATAATATAAAAGCATAATGTGCATAATGAATACACATACATCCCCACTTCTATATATAATAGTTTGACACAATCGATGTCGATCCCAAAATCAAATCAAATTTGATTAATCGGTATTGATCCTCTAAATTAGTAACAATTCACTTTATGTTACGACAAAAAATTATAATTTTATCCCTTTTTCCCCAAGACCTCCACTATGTACTTGTCAAAACAAATAAATCTCATTCATTCTTTCTTATTATATTTTTAGTTTATAATCTATAATGATTTCCTTATACACTAAACATGTATCAAAAAAATATATGTCTAGAGGTCAAACCTCTTCATGGAGCCCCTTGGGAACCTAGGTGAGTTTCTCCCTATCACTTTTTTTCCTATAATATTTCCCAATTTCCACTCCATTACACATATATATACCATCCCTCTTCCTTAGGGTACCATAAAGGCTTAAACATACACCTTTCTAAAGCATATATACATCCACACCTCCCCAAACTAGTGTTTGACTCAATTTTCCTTGTCAATGCCAAGTTTGACGAGGAAAACATCATCACCACACGACCTGGGAAACATACCATTTTAGTTTTTGTCTCACAATTTACCTTTATAAATCACTCAATAAAAATGGATAAATGTAAACATAAAATTAGGTCACCCTAATTCATACCCGTATATACACAACTTAGACCGCCTTTATAAACACACATGACCAATTTACCCATAATAATAATTACTGAATATTATATATTCATATACATACTATTTTGCCTCACTAATCACTCATAACCATAATAAAACAAAATAAATAAATTTTCAAAAAAAAAAACTAGTAAAACAACCCGAACTCTCTAAAAAAATCTCCACGGAATAAAAACCACCTTAAAACCATTACAAATTCCATCATTCCCAAAATTAAATAGTTGGAACTATGTTCAACCAAAATCCCTCAAAAAGGTAGAAATCAATATTGATTCCCCAATTGTTTCCAATTGTTATTGAATGGAACCAATTATGTTAAACGACATCAATTCTACATAAACTAGAACATGACATTGCCCAAGGATTATTTTAACTTTTATATGATAAAGCTATTGGAATGCACCCTTAGTGAGGTTAAATTAAATCCCCTATGGATGTGAAGAAGCAAGAACATCTTATCACACTAGCCTCCCTTTAGAGAAACCATTTTCATCCTTCAATCATCTATGTTGTCATCATCACAACTAAGGTATGTTTTCATATGCATTTATGAGCCATTATTTCTAGATTCAATAATATCATTGTATAATTTACCCTACCATTTGTTAATAATTTTTTATTAAAAATATAGGAATCGACACCAATCGTATGGACCGACATAAATCAGCCATACCAAATCTAATACTGTTAAAATTACCTAACCTACAATTTTTAGTACGTTATGATAATTTTTCTTTTTTTGAAACACAATGAATGGTCACCTATCTACAAGCATGGTTCTCTACTTGATGAACATTACAAAATCATTTTATAAATCCACTTACATTAATAACCTTCCTTTAGTTTTTCAATATTTTGTATACAAAAAATTGATATCAATCATGGATTGAGTACATGTGTCATCGTCCTTATGCCCAATCTGGATGACATTCCAAAAATTTGGATCTGTTCCTTGAATATAATGACAAGGCCAACTTTATTGAGATAATCACTCTAATCAACCACACCCCATCATTGAATATGTTGATTGAGTCCTAGTGTCTAATCATTGCATATTATAAATTTGTTATAAATATTGTCACACATTAATGGTTCCAATTGTCATTTAGTATTTATCTAGCTTAATTTATTGAAAGTGGATTGACATCCAAAAAAGGAATTATTTTCATGCTCGAGGCAAGAATTTATCAAGTAACTCACCAATTCTCATACTAATCTATCTTTGTTAAGTTTTTTACTTGTGTATAAGTTTTCATTCCTACCTAAAAAGGATTTCATATATCACATGGATTCAACAAAGTGTCCATTATTCATCATGCAGTAACTATAAAGATTTTCATTATTCTGAGTTTTATTCCTTAATTTCCTAAAGGAATTAATGTAATATAAAATTACTAAAACATTATACACTAGGGTCAAGACTGTATAGACATTCCTACCCTTATTGTACATTTTGGACTTAGGAGTGGAAATTTTCCATGTGAAGTTTGGAAGTCGACGGGTGGATTTTATTACTCTCTTTCATGCATTCAATTATAAAACATTGTTGATGAATGAGTGTGTATGAGTATACAAGATAGACATGAGACTTAGGGATTTGTTAGATTAGAATGGGTAAAGTGCACTAGTTTGAGAAGGAGAGAAACGTGAGTAGAATCGTATTAATGAGTAGAATTACTAAATTTGATCTGTCTACATTTCCCACCTTTAATTATGAAATAAAATTATATGCTTAAAGGAAAATATAAATGAATGTGAAGACACACGTTTTCTTTACTTGATGTTTGTTTTGTAAGATACTTATAGATTGGTGATGACATGCTCCAAAATGAAACTTGGAAGAAAGAGCGTAGTCAATGTCTTTCATAAAAATTGAACTTTAATGAAAGTGTAAAGATATAAGGTAATAGGATTTGAAAATATAAAGAGTGAAATAAAGAGTTGTAAACTATGGAAGGAATAAATCTATTGGTTTTTTTAGAGAAGAGCTTCATGTTCCTAGCTTGTCCTTAGAGATTTCAATTACATAACTTTACCAAAGGATTACGGGTGATCATTCTCCAATTTTTCTAAGAACATGTCAAATTATTCGGTGTATGGAACCTAACACACCAATTTCAATAAGAGAATAATTACAAGGATATGAAACACCAGATGAATGAATATGACCGCACATTAAATTCTTTAATCAACTATGATATCTTCCCCCTTAGGTATAAGAGGAAAATATATAATTCCTATAAATAACATAGTTACTTTGTTACCTTTCATAACCTCACACACCACACCAATCAAGCAGAAAGAGCTAGGCCCAATTTTGTAAATTAGAACATAAATTAACAAAGAGAATGGGCTACTCCTATACTCTCTCCATGTGCCAAAAAAATGAGTAGAAAATTAGTAAAACTAAAATATACTAAAATATAGGTTGGAAAAAGGAGACCCATACCCTAATATTCGTAAAATTGAAAATAAAATTCATGGTTGTGGAGAATTAAGAATGAAACCTTTCATACCCTATAAAATTGATCTAGAATCAATCCTTTAAGTATGAAATTTTTCCAAAAAACTTGTCCCTATTGATAAAATTGTTACAACTACTATAAGGTAAAAACATATATGAATGGGTCAGAACATTTTATCTTGATCCATGACCATATTATATAGTGTTGAATCTATGCGTTCTTTTATGAGTTTTTTTCTAATGTTGTTCCTGAGTGTTTTTTCCTCGTTTATGTTTATTTCTAACTCTAAACGTCTATCTATGTCTGTGTTGTAGGTGTATAATATTCCCATATGAATTCCTCCTCTTTTGAGGCATGTACGAGAAAACTTGTAAGTTTCTCGGATCAAAATAATATATGTGTGTGCATGTCCGGTAAGTCTAAAAATCTGCATAGAAACCATGTGAACGGTGTATTAGGTAAATTTCAATTCTTTTCTATTGTATTTGGAAAGTACCTAAAACTAAAATAAGGTAGGGTTTAATGATACATGCACTAAAATTTTTAATGTTGGTATGGTTAGATATAGAAAAGGAAATGTTCTCCTTTCACCAATCAAGAGACCAGTAATCAGAGACAACTAAACAAGAAATATTAGATAATATGGTTAGACCAACTTGTCAAAAACAATGATTCTAGGAATCCAAATGGACTTCCTTAGAGGATATCATCTCATTTTTAAACAATTAAGTGACACAATAGGAATGATAAAAATGTTAGAAAATGATAACTATAGATAAATGATAGATATGGAACTAGAACTCAAGGTCGAAAGATAACTCTTGATATTCTTTGTAGGTATCCCAAGCTAATTTGGCAGCTATCTAGACAACTTTGAAGTAATCATACTAGTAGTTTGCACTTTCTTGTTGGATATTGTGGAGGAACTCGATAATATGATTTATATCCTTGATGTTCAATGCAAATAAAATGGCACATAAGGTTATTTTATAATTAATGTCAAATTGCTTCAATAGAAAAGGTTTCAGAGATGATTGGGAGGTCACAAATTCTTGTGATTGTCCTAGAATAGTCTTCTAAAGAAAATCCCTACCTGCAAAAGACAAGTTAAATTAAAATATGTTAATAAAAGTTGACAAAATGTTATAATTTATTAAAAATATCTTGAAAGAAAGGTATTGTAGGTGATTCAAAGGAATCGCCAGTGATTACTATAAAAATGCTAATTTTCTTGAAAAATGACAAGTTTAAGCAACTAACAACAAAAATGATTGATTTATAAATTTTTATGTAGATAGAAAGGACAATAATGGATCAAAAGGGCTTACATTTGTGGCTCGGATGCATTAGATAATTCCTAAAAGAATAATTACGTTGATATTGTTATTTGTTGAGTTCATAGAAATCTTGTTGGAGATAAAGCTATAAAAATTGATGTGATTATAGGCTTTTGATGTTGTTGATGCTATCGCTTGACTTGGATATCTCTAAGGTGGCATAACTTCTATGTCTTGTTTAAAAACAAGGATGCATTAATTTTTAAGTATTTTTCGAAGATCCATGAGAAAGGAGTTGAAACTCCTTTTATAATCATTGGTGATTTGTTAGAATCATCAGTGATATGGAAATTGGGAAATTTCTTAGAAGTGGTTCAAAAAAAATTCCTAAAGAGACAAGTTAAAATGGTTGGGAAGAGTTTATACAAGTTAATAAGTGTGAGAGGTTGGGATAAAATGGGTTAGGTATGGTTTATAAATGGTAACGTGGTTTTAGGGGGTTTAACTTAATTTTTGATGAGTAAAATAATAATTTATAAAGGAGGTAAAATTTATATTTACCTGGATGAGAGGGATCTCTTAGGTAGTGTTTTTAATTTTATGTCCATATAAAATAGTGTGCTTGTGTGGGGAGTACGTGGGTGACAAAAACTTGGTGATTACTTTTCCCCTTTTGTTGAGTATTTTGTGATAGAGAAATTGCTGAAAAAAATAGTTTGAGATGATTCTCTTTTTGTTTGGATGGGTGACCCCTCCCCAAACTAGGGGTGTTTAAAATGTGCAAGGATCACAAATTTAGTTGAGGTGATTGAATAATTTTTACATGTGTATTTCATTTTAAGTTTCCACAAGATAAGGTATAGAATCAAGGTGGGTACTGCCATCAAATCAACTCGATAGAAGAATTAAAAGGTTTTTTTCCTATAGAAGTATGATTTTTAAGTAGAAAATGTGGTCGTAAATATACCAAGAAACAAAGTGATAGGGGAGCTAAGGGGCTTGTGCCAAATAGATGGATTAGTTATCGTTGTTTAAGATCAAAAACAAATCTATGGTGGATTGTTGGTACAAGTTAGATTTTAACTATGTTTGGAATGTGTACTTGAGGTATTCATTGACTGGTTGATTACTTAATGTTGCGAGGGGTTCATGAAAATTTAAAATGGGACACAAATCGGAATAATGTGTCACTTGGATGACCTTGATAGTTTTTTGAATAATTTTTCTATTAAAAATGTGTTTTTGATGATTAAAGAGAATTTTAGGAGATATAAGTGAATTGCACAAGATTATGGGCAATCACTTGGGATTATTCAAATTTTCGGTGATACTTTAGGGAGGTGAAAATGAAACCTAATAAATAGATGAATTTTCCATAGTAAATTTATTTTTAGAGATTTGATTCAGTGATTTGTGATAGATAAGGAAGAGATGGAGGCTACAAAAGGATTGGTGAAGCCGAGGATGTTCACCCAAGGAGGTAAGTACCCTTTTGATGTTTTTTATGCTTTTTAGCTAGTTTTTTAAAAACAATTAGTGTTTGGGGCCCATACTAGGGCACATTATTTTAAGATGTTAGAATCACTAATGATTTTGTCCAATCACTTATGATTTGGATGAAATGATGGTATTTGGTGAATCACTAGAAATTTTTGTTTCTTGTGTGATTTTGATAATTTTTTTATGAAAGAAAGGTTTTAATGAATGTTTGATGTTTTTGGATTGAGGTGAAGGAAAATTTTACCATAAAAGAGAATATTCTTGTGATCCTAAAGGATGTGCAAGACTAGTTTTTAGATGATGATTGGTTTCAAGTAGATGATGTAGGTTTAGTAGTGATGCATCATTATAAATAGATCCACATGTAGTGGGTGTTATTTCTTGTATTATTAGAGAGGTGGGATCCTATGACATGCACATTTTGGATTCTAGCAGTGATATGACTATCACCCTAGAGGATGTATAAAGGATTTTGAGGTTTCATGTGTAAGGAGAGGGTAGATATTTTATTGATCGGCTAATAGAGATGGTGTGATGAGGAGGTTGTATGGGGGTGATGGTGATGGTGTGGATATTTCATCAAGTGGTTATTGATATGGGGCCTTATATGCTCCAAAGATAGAAGGTCATACTTTGATGACCCCGATGATAGTGATAGAGATTACGTGTCATGATTTTCTTATGTCTTTTGGGGTAAATTTTCTTTGACAATGACTAGTGTAATGACATATAGAATGGAGCACATGTAAATGTTTTCTTAGGCCCTCAATTACTATCCGATACCTATAAGGATATGTACATGTGTCGATCAAGAAGAGGTTTATAATTGATTCTTGTTTTGTATTACAAATGTTGGGTGGATGAGAACATAATACTAGATCATCCTAGATGTCTACCATCAGGATGTCTAGATGTGTTGTTGGGGATAGATGTATTTTTCTAATGGAAATAAAATAGAGGATATGTTTGGCTAGTGAGAGGTGAGGAGATCTACAAACATCTCATGTCAATTTTATAGGATGGTGATGGAAGATGGATACCATATGTCGTATCTAGTGTGGGAGCGGGAGGAGGGTGAGCATAGGTCCATCCAAATATATATATGGGTATATGGATGATGGCCAAGAGAGTGGGAGTTGATATGATTCACTCACATTAGGAGAAATTTTGGGTTAATTCAAGATGTTCCAAAGGAAACGATAGAATATAAACATGATGATCGGGATGTAGATACACCAATGCTAGTAGTCAATGTGCCTCATTCTATTACTAATGAGGAGGGGTAAATGGATGTATATGATCGGGGAGTTCCTATAGTTTTATATTATCTTGGTGTTACTGCAGAATTTTATGCATGGTAGAATGCTCAACATACTAAATATCACAAACAAGTTCAAGCTCACGTAGAGGGAGCTCATCAAGGAGGTGATGGTGAGGTAGAGGGGTAGGGGTGAGGATTATAGGGGTGATGACTACATATATTTGAGGCAACCATTACTCACTTGAAGGATGATAAGGACGTACTATTAGTTAATAGGGCTATAATGATGGTAGAGAGAGATGGTTTGATAGATGAACATGATGTCCTGTAACGGTGGTTATTAGGTGTATAGGTGGAGTTAACACAAGTGATAACTGATCAGATCAATATAGACAATAATGAGAGACATTGAGAAAAGCTCTTGGTATTAAGGTATATTAGTATCAAGAATTGAGCTACACAGCAGCAAGATACAAAGCCAGTGGGAAGTTGGGGCCACCGCTAGTGTTATCTTGGCTAATTACCGATATTTATCCAAGGAGTTAGGGTATTATGAGGTGATATTTTTACATAGGTTTCCGATGAGACTCATTTTGTTCTATATCATGTGCGGAGATGAGCGTGACTCGTGTCAATGATGTGAATGTGGGTTATTCATCACGAGATCCAAATGGTGGTAGTATTAGTACGAGAACCTAATGGAAGTGTTCGTAGTAGAGGAATTGATGGAGGTTTTCCTAGTAGAGGACCCTTTGGAGGTGATGGTGGTGATCATAGGATTAGTACTCAAGGAAGTATCCTATTTATGAATGTCTAGCTTACTCAATAGATATGATATTTTCAATGTATATGGTTCTTTGTGGAGGCTATTTTCGATACGTTATTTTGAGATATGGAGCTTTTTTAAAATCTAAATGATGTATAGATACATATTGACATGATATATGATTATGATTTTGATTTATGATCCATATGTTGATTTTTATTTAATGTGATGTTTTAGATACGATAATGTAATATTGAGATGTGATTAGAATGTATAGATACCGATATATGTGGACGTTATATGGATGTTTTTTTTTTATTATTGGCAAATAGATTTTTGAAAGGGACTATACCCTTGATTACAAAAGAAGGCCTAAAATCCAGGATAAGCAAGAGAACTAGAGTGAAAAGGATCAGAATCCAAATGTTACAATGATGTTCAAAGTAGCTAAAAAATAGCTACCAAAATGAGACAGAACAACAAAATTACTGCAAAAAAGTAGTAAAGGATCCGCAAAAAAATAGCAAAAAAACAAACAAGGACAGCAGAATCAACTGCAGCTACTTCCTAGTAGCTTTGTCTATGATGGTTTTGATATTCTTCCAGGATTTAAACATACCCAAAGTAGTCATATGGGCAGCGTCATTAGAATCCAGCTGCTCCAAGGTCTTCTTGCTTTCTTTATCAGTACCCCAAAGAGTTTCCGGCACTCCGCTTAGGTTGGAGACACTTCTGACGTGTTGTTCAATAAATTCCTCAATCGCCCTAAAGATGGTGATGTTGTAATCATGCCTAGTCTTGGCCTTCCCTAAGCGAGAGTCCAAGGAGTGTAATTTCTTGTATATATCTTCAACTTGGCTCTGTCCATATCCTCCTCCTCCTCCTTCCAATTTGGCTGATGTTATATGGATGTTAATAGATGTTAATGTTACATTTTTATATGGTGTGTTATTGATTATTTTATCTTAAAATGTCTTTAATGTATATAAACATGTTTATTAATCATGAATAGGAGTAGAATGTGAAATGAATTCTTTTATATTATATTTGAATCAATAGATCAAGGCTCTTGCACATTTGGCATTATAAAATATGTTAACACATGACTAACAATGGGTAGTCACACATAGGATCTTGGATATAGATGGAAGTGAAATATATACCTTCCTAGAAAATTAGAATGGTTGACATATGTAGGTTGTGTTATAGATTAGGTTCTCCTTTCAATGGTTTCATAGGGAGATGTCCCAATAGTATATTTTAATATAACAAAAACTAATCGATGTGGGAATTTTTATTCAATGGGAAATATGATCGATGTGGAAATATTTCCGAGGATTTTTTTAATATTTTGAGTTTTTTTAAGGTTGATTAATGTGGGAAGTTGTTTTACATAGGTAGCCATCTTTCGAGGGAGTGGTGTAATTGTTTTGAATTTCTGATTATGGATAGCCATCTTTCGAGGGATCGGTTTATGATTTTAATGGGAGGCTATCCTTCTAGGATCAATCGATTTTTGACAATATGATTTTGATATTTGATAGTTTTCCTTCGAGATATAACCCTATTTATTTTTGATAAGATGCATCCATAAATATTTTATGACTTTATTTTTATGTTAAGGGAAATCTGATAGACCAATTCAAGGAGGGGAAGAGATGTGTGCATAAACTAAAGATGTGTTTCTCATAACATGTCTATGGTTGGTAGACAAAGTGTAAGGATGTAAGGATTTTGGGGTTCATACTACAAAGGAAATTTTCCATGAGAAATATGCAATGAAAAGAGCCATTTTCCTAATATTTAATGGTTTTTATGATAGTGATAGAAACACCAAATGCTTTCAAATAATTATGATGATCAAATAAATGGTTGGTGATGGAATTAAATATTTTATGTGACTATTATTATGATAGTTGATGCATTAACAGAGAAACTCCATAATTGGAAGAAATTTAAAGGTTATTTTTAGGTATAACATTAAGGGAGGTAATTAAATAATATCCTAACCCATACTTGTGAGTGATGACATATGGACCGATCCAGTTAGGGGATAAATTTCCACATTTAATCCTTTCCAGAGTAGTAAAATTTTGATTTTATTTGAGAACAACACCACCTATGTTAAATTCACATTCTTTGACATGTTTTTTATACACGCACTTGATTTTCTCTTTATATATATGATGGTATTCGTGAGTTTTAATATGTCATTCATCTAGTAATTTTAATTGTGCTAGATTTTCTTGATGATAGTCCTCATCAAGGACAAAATATCTAAGGGATACTTAGAGTGATGGGATTTTAACTTCAAGGGTAAGATCACCTCACATAAATAGAATAAATAAAAGGAAGTAGCATGTGTAGGAGTATAAATGCTAGTATGGTAGGCCCAAAGGGAAAATGGGATTTGGAGATGTCCATTCTCGTATGCTTGATCGATGATTTTCATGAGAATTTTGTTAAGTATTTTATTTGAAGCCTTAGCTTGTCAATTTTATTGTGGATAGTATGGTGATGAGAATTTTATTTTGGTATTGGATTTGTCGTATAATTTCCTAACTTATTTATTCTTGAAGGATTATCAATTATCGGTGACTTGCTTTTGAGCTCGATACCAAAGCAACATATAATATGTTGATAGATGAAATAGATGATTTTGTTATGTTTAGTATAGGATAAGCGAATGGTATTTACCAATTTAGTGAAATATTCAATGGTCTGTCATGATAGAGTGATGTTATTATGATGAAGCGAGGGTTGATGAGACCTATGAGGTCTAACCCCATTGTGATAAGGGCCATACACCTTGAGTGGATTATAAATATTGATGCGAATGTGAGTGAGGTAGGAATGGTTTTGACATTTAATGAATTTTTGACATATGAGAAATAATTGTGATTATTAGTAGGCAATAGTATTCCATTTGAGGACATGATTTTTGATAGCTATCCCATTAAAGGGTTCATTGCATATGTTGTCATGGAATTCTTGGATGAATTTCAAAACTTTGGGAGATTTCAGACATCTTAACAACATGACATCAAATCCATGTTTATATAAAACAACCCTATGCAATGACATACCGAGGGAGTGTTTGAGAAAAGATATCTTGGCATTGCTAGACAAATTAGATAGTCAAATGTTTAGCTATACCAAAGGTCCGGTGGATTTTATTTTATGAGGTTGATAGAATGTAGTTCATTATTGTGATATCGTTGATCAAGTATGTGCCCAATAATGAACGAGCAGGTTTAGAGTCGTTAGTCTATATAGGGGAGAGATATGTAAGATAAGAGATGGTGTCTTTGTATTTATTACATGATCATGTAATATTCAAAGTATTCTATGCTTGCTTTCAATCCCTAGATATGCTTTGATAGACCCGAGAGTCTTCATTTTAGTTTATTTTTATTTTCCTTAGCTAATGAACTCGTAAAAGCTCTAGTGGCTTCTACGGGACCTCCTTCACTCTATCAATCTCCTTCAAGCATGAGAATACCCTGTAACATTAGTTATAGCATCAAAACTGATCTACCAAAGTCATCCAATAGACTCGTGTCAACAATGTATAATAGTTTCAATTCCTTTTCAAATTAACCATGAACATGAATAAGGGTATACACCTAATAAATGTTCTAAAATCTCCTTGATAATGTAAACTTGTTATCCTATAGTCTTAAGTCCTTATAGAGTCTCCACACTCATTCATTCACTTACATATACAACAATACCATCTCTTACCTCATATATCACTTTGCCCCTCTCGCACTTTGTATGAAATCTTGCTTGTATGATGCCAAATCATTTTCAAACTCTTTTTGCATATTCTCCACAAGCCTATACAATCTTCATACATCCTGCTTGATAATATTCTTTATACCTAGAAGAAACTTCTTACAACTAGATTTTCACCTTCACAAGACCTTCATCAATCTACTGTACAAGTCTCCTAAGCTAGTAGAGAGAGATATAAAAACATTCCATCAAATTTCTTTCAATAAACCCTTCCTACTAAATTTATGATAGGGTAGACTGTGTTCTCTCACTTTATAGTACAAAACCTTCATATTTTTTCTTTAGAAGCCTCATACATACTTGTATTATCTCTAACATTCATTAATATTTTGTGGTTACACTTGAATTTATGCACTTTTCTTTCTTTCAAGCCCTAGATATGCTTCGATACACCCAAGAGTCTTCCTTTTAGTTTATTTTTATTTTCCTTACCTAATGAACTCTTTCAAAGCTCTAGTGGCTTCTACAGGACCTCCCTCAGCTCTATCAATCTCCTTCGAGCATGAGAATACCTTGTAACATTAGTTACAACTTCAAAATTGATCTACCGGTCATCCAATGGATCTGTGTCAACAATGTATATGAGTTGTAATTCAATAATATCTTTATATTTTTGTATAGTCTAACTTTTACATTGATAAATTCCTTTGATTTGATTAATGAAATTTTTTTAGTTTCCATAGATGTATAAGATTTGAACATTGAGCGTGACGACAGGGTTGGAGTCCCATGATTAAATATTTATATTTAGAAATATTGTTAGTATTTTGGAAATTTAGTTTGAAAGATAGAGGGATAGCGATCCCCCAAGGAGGTATAATAATGATACCATCACCTACCCCTTGTTGACACTTATATCCATTAAGGAAAAGTGTCATTTCTAGATGGGTGTATTGATAGTCGACAATGTTGATATATTCATCAAGGAATTCTTCATGAAGTGGTTGATAGTAAGGTATATGGGATTTTTTGACCTAATCAACAATGGATTATCCTTTAACTCATTTTCAAATTCATTTGCACATACTAAGTTGCTGATTTTTGATCTTTGAGCCCACGGTGACCTTTTTTCATTTTTGAGTATGGTTGAATGGAATGGAATTAGGAATCGTATTTTGTGTTATTATTGCCCCTTTGTTGTCCTGGGAAATTTTGAGAAGAACTCCTAAGAAATACATTTCTAGAGTGGTCATGAGGGGCCTCAAAGTGGCAGATAGATAGAGTGCCTTTATCGATTAGTCTCCATCTTGTGTAGCATACATGATAGTTTTGGTATTTCATGCTTATCAGAAGTCTTTATAACGCACCTAGTGTGCGATGGAATTGTAAAAACCTATGACACACAATAATCTCACTTGGAACCAATATAGACACAATGCAAATAGAAGAGAGATAGCAAAAGAGATATGAGCTTGGCTATGTAATTCCTAGCGAGATTATTGTAGAAAAACAATACAAGATACATAGAATTCTCAAGCCCTTTTCTTGAATACAAGCGTTGAATATATAGGAATGGAGGCTAGGAGGTTACTTCATGCACAAGGCAAGAAGGATGAGTTCCAACCAATTAAATCTATTTAAAAATAGAAGAGAGAAAAAATACCATGAAAACAAGAATTTTGTGACCATTTTCCCGACAATGTAGCACATGACCTTCAACCGCACTCGACCCCCTTAGGGCATGCCGAAGAATCCAATGTTGAATGTGTGTAGCTAACTATAAGAGGATCATAGACTAAGATCTGGTAGTGTGATCTCCTCGTAGCCGAGTTGACAAAAGGAATATTTAGAGGCTATGAACGGGTAGCGTGAATTCCATATGGTTTATTTTCCTAACTTGAATCTAAGTGTTGATCTAGTTCAAAGTGTCCATGTAAGTTGAATGAAATTAACAATCTATGCTACTGCTGAAAGGAAACTAATCTAAACAAGTCACAAAACTAAAATATTACAATCACAAACAACAATTCACTTTTATTCTAAATAATCAAATCTACTTCTACACTAAAACTAAACAAGAAAAATAACCCAGTGTGGTTATTTTCCTGTGCTGAGTGTATTGAATCTAAACTAACCTAAAACAAGTTATTTTCCAAATGATCTATGATATGTAGACAAAATCCTATAGATATTCTCTTCTTCAGATCCACGGGGATAGGAAGAAGAGGACATGTCACTAGGGATTGCTATGAAATGTTCAAACCATCATGGAAATTAACTAATTACTTACAAATGAAAGGACATTGGTTTCTACTCTATTTGATATGCAATTGAAATTAACAATTCATAATTGACAATTTTATAAACATAGAAAACAAATGCACAACTCCAACATGGAAGAGTAAGAACCTTATCAAATCCAAGAGTATTAGTATCTATCCCCTTAGTTCTTTCCTTTCATTATCGTATTGTTTATGTGAGTCCAATGAATTCAGAATGCAAAGAACAAAAACAATAGCATGGTGCTTGAGTAATGGCATCTTGGAAGAAATTTAGATGTAATGCAAGTAGAAGAGAGATAGCATAAAATATCTGAGCTTGGGTATGCAATTCCTAGCAGGATTATGGAAGAAAAACAATACAAGATACACAAAATTCTCAAGCCCTTTTCTTGAATACAAGCATGAAATATATAGAAATGGAGGCTATGAGGTGACTTCATGCACAAGGAAAGAAGGAGGAGTTCCAACCAATTAAATCTATTTAAAAATAGAAGAGAAAAGGATTACCATGCAAACAAGACTTTTTTTTAGGAAATTTGGTTCATAAGCATCGTGTGTCAAAAACATTCATGAAGAGTTATGGAAATTTGATTCAAGACCACTACCCTGCATAGGGAGGTGGTCTTAGGACCATTTCCCAAGCCTGGGAGGTGGTCCTAGAACTGCCACCCAAGCCTAGGAGGTGGTCCTATCATCAAAGCCAAAAATGCATAGAAATGAGGGGGAAGTTGGAAGAAAGTGTGGAAAGGATAACTAATGATGTCTAGGCTACAAATATACACTGTAAATGGGTTTTAGAGCTTGAACACCTTATTGAAAGGATTTTAAATCATCATTGGGGAATTTTGTAACCATTTTCCCGATAATGTAGCATGTGTAATTTTGGGTGCGTACATATTGCCCCCTTGGAGAAGCGTCTTAACCATGAAGAGGTGTAAAACTTAGAGTCTGAGTATGGCATTTCGAAATGGTGAATTAGAAGCTATACCGACAAACCTATGTGTCAAAATATCACCATCCAAACTCCCACTACCTGTAAGAGAAAAAGAATAATCGAGTGTAGATAGATAAAATATTGAAAAATAAACAATAAATTAAAACAATAAGAGGACTTACCATCGTAGGGATATAGAAATATACATGCACCAACTCTCCATCCTGTTAACAAATATACATAAAATGAAGTTATAACACACACACACACACACACACACACACACACACACACACACATATATCTAAATAAACTCATTTTCAAATTCATTTGCGCATATTGACTTGGTGATTTTGAGCTCGAGCCCATGGTGATCGCTTTTTTCATTTTTGAGTATGGTTGAATTAGAATGGAATTACGAATGGTAATACGTGTAAGGATTTCCCCTTTGTTGTTTGGCTACTTTTGAGAAGAACTCCTAAGAAATACGTTACTAGAGTGGTCATAAGGGGCCTCAAAGAGGCAGATAGATAGAGTGCCTTTATTGATTAGTCTCCATATTTTGCAAAATATATGATGTTTTTTGTATTTTATGCTTATTGCGAGTGTTTATACCGCACCTAATGTGTGATGGAATTATTAAAAACTATGACACACCATGATATATACATATTTTTTCGGCTTGGTTATTCCCCGCATAGAGTTGGATTACATTGATGATTTGATTCACGTGTGTACCCTTAGATGTTTAGAATTTCTTATTTTCTATGCTTTTCAAAATGAATGCAATGGATATGAATGCTAATGAATGATTTCTCTTTTTCTTGTATTTTACTTTGTAATGCCGATATATGATAATGTAATCACATTGTGATGTTGAACTTTAGTTTATCTACGAAACTTTGATACTCGTATTGTTTTGGTAAAACATGGTGAAAGAGTGAAATGATAAGAGAATGAACTTTCCCCACTCCTAGCTCCACACAACCAGTAGGATGCCATGGCTCAACACCAAGATCCAGAAAGGGCACAAGTTATGAAATTTTTTGAATGGTAATGATGAGAGAAATAAAAGGATTTGGCAAGACCAAATTTAGACACCACAACCTCACTCTACTCAATTTTTATTCATAGTTTAAAATGTGAATTGCTTTCTAGTTTATTCAGAATTATATCCATAGATGGCTACTTGGTTGAAAAAATCTGGTTTTGAGGTTTTTGACTCTTTTGGAATTTTGGACATCTAACTCACTTTGTTTTTTGACTTATGATTTCACAACATTTGAATTATTTGTAACTTTAAGATTTATCAAAGGGACCCCTACACCTTGCCCCATGCTACTAGTAGGCGTATGGGTTCATCACCATGAACAAGGCATACACGAGTAAGGCCACTTCTCTCTTTCCCAACCCTATATCACGAGTAAGAGATGCAAGCTCAACAAAAATGTTGTTAGGGAAAAGAAATGTATAAAATAATATTTTTGTGGATTTGCGTTTGACTTACTTATTTGGGAAAAATGTTTAGAATATTCTTATTTCCAAAGATATATTATGGGATAGATGTGACACCATGAAGCTTCTAAAACAGAGTATAGGCAAATACAAACTAACCCAAAAAGAGACTATAAGTAGAGGTAAGTATGCAGGCCTTGGTATGACCAAGGTCAAAACTTTGTTTTATCTTGCTGAAATGATGAGATGATTTAGAAACAATTCATGATAATACTGTGAAGATTTGAAGAGACATGATTTGAATTTTTACCAATATTTTTAGAAGGATTTTAGGAATTGCTATAAGAATAAGTCCCTTAATCACATATTTTACAAAATGAAATGGAAGATGAAAATGTAATGTAGATGATAAGTAATGTACATATGGAAATGAAAGTAAAACTATATGTCATGATGTCTAAGGTGAAGAAATTTTGAACATCAAATTCTTCACCCCTAAAAAGTACATAGCAGAGAACAATGATCCTCAAAATTTATGTTCTCTTGACAAGGGCCTACCATTCTATATTTAAACTTAAAACCCTTTCTCGAAGTTTATATGTCTAGTCATTAAAAGAATTTATCGAAAGAGGTGTTCATGCACCTCTTTGCAATGTTCTTGAGACATGGCATATGGGTGAGCATGACTATACTACTTGGCCTTGTTTTCTATGTGGAGCATTATATTTATTTATGACTCTTGTTAAAGGATGAGGCCTTACCCACTGGATATGGAAATCTTAGTTTCAAATGCACATGGGTTGAAACCGGGTTTTAGAAAAGAAAACCCCTCAAAGATGGTTTTTATGGGAATCATTTTAATCTCAAATTTCCCTTCTTCATTTTTAATTCTATCATGTTTACACCTAGACCTAGGTCATTGGAGGAAGAGACACTAAACCGAGAATACTACCCATTCCTTGTGGTTCAAACGAGAGGAAGATTGGATCATCATTCTATAAGAGTTTCATAATTTATGCTATGGTCTTAATGGACATTGCTTCCACAGATATTGATTTACCTTTCTCTGCATTTTCTACCTCAAATGTTTTTGGGTTAATGACTTCATCCTTTGGAACATCTAGGGTGACCTGGGACTAACACTTTTTTTGGAGGTGGTTTGTTCAATTTATTCGTAGGAATTTCATACTACTGTATGAACTCTTTTCTTCTTCTCGAGGTTTTCTAAGTGTATATGGAAGGGATTAGGATCCCCTTGAGTGATGAAGACATTCTCCAAAAGGAGGAATAAAATTTGTTGGGACATGATCAAAGGGATAACATTCATTTGATGAATCCTGGGTCTCCCAAGGATCATGTTATAACTTGTTTCCCTGTCGATAATGTAAAACTCCATCAAGATGGTTTTGGAGCAAACATTACTTGAACAAACTATGGTTTCAATCGAGGTTGCCTTAAGAATGTCATACCCACGTAATGTGTTTCTTGTAGAGGAGAATTTTTTCTCTCCATATCCCGACTTCGTAAGAAAGAGAATGGAATCACATTTACATCAGCCCCATCATCAATCATGGCTCTCTTAATGCAATTATTATAAACCTAGAATTGTAAAAATAAGGCATGATCACCTTTTTGGGAAAATTTAGTGTCAAATGACATCTTGTTTATATAAAAAGACCAAGTATCCTATCATTACGTCTCGGAGGATACATGTCAAAGTCAATATGATTTGTTTGAGTGTTAGGAGGTGGTGTAACATGGATTAAATGAAAATACGTAGTGCATTGAGAAGCAGCACGGTGAAGTGTAGGTGAATTCTTTAGAAAATCTAGAAATGAAATGTGAGAAGAGGTCTTGCTCAAATCTTATATTAAATCATAGGATCCTACCTGGTTTTGTGATTGTAGGAAAATCATCCTATAGGAAGGAAAGATTGGGTAGGGGTTGTGAAACGTACTCCGTTATCTAAGTTGTTTCATTAATTTTACATTTAACCTATAGCTCAACTAATCACAAGATTTTTGTGTTATCGTTTGTACCAAGGTTAGGAGAGACCGAGAGTTATTGGAAGTTGAGGCTTTATGGTCATTGTTTCCTATAAGAATGCATTTTTTTGTGTTTTGTGAATTCACCTTGAACTTTTCAGATGTGTAGGGAATGGATCTTAAAATATGCTCACATTAGCATTCTTAAGAGTTACAGGTCCTGTATAGTCAGATTGTGAGTTTGCTTTAGGATTTGATAGGAACATGTATACAAAGGGTTTCCTTTGGTTTTCGGGAATTATTTACGAGAAACTTGTTGGAATCGTAGTAGGTCCTATTTTCATGACCTCGAACCTTATAGAAACCACAAAAGATAGATTAGGGTCATAATATTTGTACCTTTGATAAGCATATTTTTGTTGTTGATTATAACCTCAGTTGTAATTTTGGAATTGGTTGTTATAACCATGATTCATTTCCCCTTGGCTAGAGTTTTGATACTGGTTTGGGTCTTGGATTTGATTTTGTTTTGCGGTCGACGATTTACATCGGCTGTGTTGATAGAAGACAAAGTTCTAGGGCTTCTTTGATTTCCCAAGTTGTTTTTATTATTAGTGTTTATGCTGTTTATAAAACAAATGTTCTTTTTTAATCAATAGAATCATTCATGGTAGCACCATGTGTTTCACCATTTTCTTTACCTTTTTGAATGAAAAAGCAGAGATAATGGTAAGGGCTATGGAGGAATACCTTTTAAATTTTGGTTAGTTGATGGTTATTGCACACTTTTTGACTTGTTGATCCATAGCTAAATGTGAGAGCTTCCTTTTGCTAGGAGTAACTACATGTAATAGAAAACAAGACCATAGAAATATAGTTAAATGATATGTGACAGGTGGGTGATTAGCATATGCTAGTTCGGGGAAGTGTGATACTTCCTAGATGGCTGTCAATCCACTGTTTAAAACAAGTTAATGTGAGAAATAAATAAATTCCTATTGTATTTGATATGATTTATGTATCTCATTCAAATACAATAAGAAAATTCAATCACAATAGGCTAGGTTATAGTTGGATCTGAGAGATGACGTATCTGTCAAGGTATTGGAACTGGTTAGGGTCAGATTCTAGGTTATTTAGGTCAACCTGTAGGTGATTGTTGGGTATGTTCTTGGTCAAGGTGTAAAACACACAAACTAATGTTGGCTAAATGTGACCGATGCCAGTTTAGGTAGAACCAAAAATTGTTTTGGATTACTGACATTGGTATGATCAAGGTAAAAGAAACTCAAAATAGATTAAATGACAAGGGTGATCTAAGGTCAAATAAAGTCTGGGTGAGTGAATTGGGAGGTTTGTAGATATCTTAGGTATTATCAAAGTATACATCGGGTAAGGATAGGTGATTTGGTGATTTTGGTGAAGGGATTTTTGAGTTCATAAGAAAGTGGGTGATGAAACAATAAGCATGTAAAGAATAGATTAATAACATGAGTAATAAAGATTACTAATTGAAATAAACCATATTGGTTAGGGCCATACTTACTATGTTAAGGATCTGATGGCTAGGTGGTCGATGTGGTTGATCAGAGAATATATGTATGGTCATGTAATGGTGTTTTCCCAGAGTGCTCCCATGAATATAATGGCTCTATGATTGATCCTAGTGATGGCTCTAGATGTCTAGATGCGTAAAAGGATGCTTGTTTCACTTGCATGTAGCTCTGGTCTCCTTCTTTTTCTCTCAGAATGTGCCAACCTCGAAATAAGGTTACCAAAGGGAATAAAAGGTAACCAATGATGGTTCTGGGTTGACCGGCATCGGTTTAGGGGTGACCAGCATTAGTTAAGGTGGGATTCCCTAGGTTTACTAAAAATAGGAGATCATGGCAATGATTTTTGCCAAATCTCTCTATTCATCCGGGAAAGAGCAGGAGTTACCTTTTCTTATGTGGGAATGTGGTTAGAGGGGATGTAGGCTTTGATTTTTAGGGTTTAGTTAGGTCTTAGTTAGTTATGGCAACATACTAAGAATAGATTTAGGGTGAGGTGGCTAGGTGAGGTGGTGGGGTGGGAATTATCTTAATTAGGATAATTAAATAATAAATATTGTGAGGACATGGATTAATTTAATTAAATTAATATTAGTGTGGGGTGTAAGGGGCCATGGTTAGGTGAGTGTGTTCAAGTTGATTATTTAACGAGGGTCAAGGAGAGTGTGACCCAATTTTGGTGTCTACATTTTGCCCCTTTTTGTTATGTATATTGTATTGGTAAGTGACACTGACGAAAACAAGATGTGGTTGCCCCATGTGTGGGTGAAGGTGATCCCCCTCAAACTAGGAACTGATGTGGTAGAAGATAGAATTGGTGAGTGGTTTGATAAAAGGTGAATGTGATGAAGAGGAAGGTGGACAATGGGGGTAAGGGGGTAAAGGTCCAATTAGGTAATCCAGGTAATGGGCCAGGGTCAAAGGTAGTGATAGTCAAACACACGCACATGTATAAACTATAGCATGGTACCATGTTAAAGAGCATGAAAACTCTACATTGTCTAAGGTCAATAGGTTTATCCAAACAAGGTTGAGGTGATTTCGGTATCTAAGGTATAGGATATGGTGTGGAAGCACTTCGTAGGTTAGGTGCAGAAACATTTTGGTATGTTTCGGTACACCAAAGGTTGGGTTAGGATAAACGATGATGGCAAGAGGCAAGGTAAGATCATTAGGTCAAACAACATGGGTAACAGTGTCATAAGGTATAGAGAGCACATGAGTTTATAGGTCACGAACAATGTTTTGGGTCCAAGTAGCTAGGTCACAACATGGGTAGGGCCGAGGTATGGGTAAAATAACAAGTCCCAAAATGCAATTAAGGACAAGTATAGGTAAGGTAGGCATGGAGGTTGGTTGCAATAAGGGTGGGTAAGGTCAAATGGTGGCTAGGTTGGTTAAGTGGGGTCAGCAATGGGGAAAGGGTATGGGCAAGAATATGACAGGTAACTGATGCCGGTCATACATAACCGGTGATGGTCTAGGTAAGCCGATCACAGTTTATTGGGGGTAGATGACCGATGTTGGTCTCGATATAACCGACCATGGTGAGCTATGACATAGGACCGATGTCAGTTTAGGTATAACCGACATCGGTTAGGTCGATGCGGGTATACACACACACACACACACACACACACACACACATATAGAAAAATTTGTATAATATGGAATCATTTGTATGTTTTGGATTTTGTAAAAATGACAAAGCATTGAACAAGTTGCTCTTTGTCAGGAGAAAAGACAAGGGACAATATCCTACTGAGGTGGAGGGATCTAGTTTGTTAGAGGAGCCAGGTAGATGGGTTAACGAGCACAGAGGGGATTGATTGTGATTGGGTGGAGGTCAGGAGGATTGGATTTGGTGATTGGACATGGTAAAGGTGGGAGAGGGATTGGGTGGACCACTAGTGCAGTGGCTTGATGTGCCACCATGGAGATGACAATGTGATGAGGTAAGATTCAATCTCTTGCATTAGTTTGGGAGGTAGATTGGGTATATAGGTTAGGGAGGGAATACAAGATTTTGGGAGGAAAAAGAGGATTTGAATTTGGGAAGGAAAATTGGGTAAAATAGGAATGGGTAGAGGTGTGGTTAGGTGTACGAGGGGTGGGGAGGAGATGAGGGTAGAGTTAGGTAGGAATGGGTGAGAAGAAGGGAGTGTTTTAGGAAAAAAGGGGGTTTGGGTGTTGCATATTTCTACGTGACAGTGACCGGCATCGGTCAAGGGGTGGCCGACGTTGGTGGTGTCGAGCCGTACCGATCATAGATAAGGTGACCGATGCTAGTTTGGGATAGATTGTGGTTGGTTAGAAGTAACCGGTACCGAGTCATCATGTGGAGAAAAAGGGGCCAAAAGATCCCTAGGGTGGTTGGGTGGGATAGATAGTGGGAAAAGAAGATGTTGTTGATGAAAAACAGAGCATGGGTAAGAGGTTGAAAGAGGTATGGTATGATCAATAGTGGGTTAGGGTTGGGGTGGGTAGATAGAATATGTGATAAGAAGGTAAGTTGTGAGGGGAAAAAGAGGGAGGGTAATAGGTGTAGGTGAAGTGTCAAGAGTGATTGTGGGTATGATCAAGGTGTATTAATGTGATGTTTTTTTAATGTAGGTGAGAGACCAGCTGCGGATGCGAGATAGGGTGCCACCCCTACTCATGATGGTTCGAGGAGATGTGATGATCAAGGATTGGCGGAATCTTTGTAGAGGTTGCTTTGATTAGCATCGAGATGCTTATCGCATGTACTCTTATAGCCTAGTTTGATGGTTTCCCTCATCGATAGATGGGATTCAAGTGAGATCACGGTCACCCTAGAGGATGTGTATAGGATCCTGCAGTTATCGATATTGGGGACATAGGTATATTCAATCTCCTCAGAGGCATATGAGGAGTTGATGTTGATAGTCTTTGGTGAGGGGTTGGTAGAGATGAGGTTTCATAGTGCCAGCATGAGCTATGGAGAGATGTACTTGGCTTGTCTAGAGGAGACTAGGCTAGTAGTGTTGCTGATGGAGGCAGTTTGCTATTTTGCACTACCAGATGTAGAGGGTGGGAGATTCCCATGATCCTTGATGGGGGTCCTACATGATATGGTGGTGGAGAAGACCCATTTTGCATGGGTGCTAGCATTTCTAGTGTAACTATATAGGGAGTTATGGGTAGCTATGGAGGTTCAGCTTATGCTACACTTTCCTACTTCATTATTGGGCATATGAGCACATTATGTGTGTGCGCCTAGTTGGTATGGCCCGGGTTGATGCATGTATGATAGGTTTTGTTTGAGTTGGATATAGGAGATGAGTGCCTATTATTCGAGAGTGTCGAGAAAGAACGGTGACTTATGATGTCACCTACTACAGGTATTTACTAGAGGGGTTGTTCGGCATAGACATCATTTGGAGGCCCTATGTGGGTTATCCATCATATGGGTAGATGGCCATGGAGCTAGATGGATTATAGCTACTTAGATGGATAGAGGGGTAACATGCTAGAGAGCACGAGATGATACCCGTAGACAAGGTTAGATAACTTGATTTTGTCTACCGTAGGATATACCTCCACCCTTCCCACAGTATAGGAGGGATGATGTGGAGAGGCCATTGCCTCTACCCTAGCTAACAGTGCCTATAGGGAAGGAGGAGCAGGTGAGAGACTAGAGGATTGATGATGTTGGGGTGGTGATGTGATATAGAAATTGGTGGGCTGAACACCTACAAGTAGTACCACCGAGGCCGGGGTAGCTATATTTAGCCACCATCACTGTTAGAGGGATGCCCTACAAGGGGTAGGTGGCTACCTTGATTACATAGTTGGGGATGGTGCAGGGGTTGACAGGTGCAGAGGCATAGGTGGCCACTTTACAGAACAGTGGCTAGTTTATAGGCCCATATAACACAGGGATAGGCACCCGCATAGGGTGGTGATGGTGAAGGGATACAGATGGCTGCCCTACAGGTGCAGATTATAGGTTTGTAGCGCTAGTTCGCTAGTGCACAAGCACAAGTTGTGAATCTTTAGACCTAGATATAGGAAGGAGTGGGACAGGTCCCTCAAGATAGGCACAAGCATAGGGACAAGGTTAGAGGCCAATGGGGCCACCACAAATAGTACCCATAGCAAGATTGTGAGATGTCGTAGGTGAGGTCAAGTATTATCAGGATATTTTGATGGAAGAAGGGATATATTTTCTATCTAATGGAGGGTAAAGGGCATAATAGGCCTCAAGTGAGAGGACCAAGTCATGCACCCATAGTGTGGAGAGCACAAGGGCCAACGAGCCCGAGGCAGAGGTCAGTCGGGGAAGGCCACTAGTTCATGGAGGCTAGTTCTAGGTGTGGTACCAGCAGGGACCCAACCACGACCCATGATGGGTGGTGAGTAGTTAGTAGGATTTTATATAGGAGCTAGGGAGTAGAGATATGTGAGACACATGCGGAGGATATCCAGTAGGGTGATATCTAATAGCCATATGTACCTCCTATTTTGTATAGTTATTTATTTTTGATATATACCAGCCCTGTGTGCCAAAGAGAGTGAGGATGTATACGAGAGTTGATTGATTTTGATCATATACTAGCCTGCGTGCTGAAGATGGTGAGGATGTACATAAGGTTTTTTTATATTTGTATTCATTTGTATCGGTGTACATATGTATGTATACACAGACGTCATGATTTATAGATGATGATATTTATACTATGGATGGTGTACTTGTTTTAATTTCCATTATTATTTGTGTATGTGATGGAAACTAGGTGAATTAAGTATGATGGAGTCAAGGTCATGTAGGCATGGTGGAGTTAGGTCATAGGCATGGATTGAGTCAGGTTGACTTAGGTATGATTGAGTTTAGGTTGGTTTAGGTATGGTTGAGTTTATAATTCATTAATTTTTCCAATTAATGATGATTTGGATCATGTTAAGATGTGTTGTAGTAAAATTCATGATAATGGTAAAGAAATGATAAACATAATGAATGCATGAGTGATGTTGGTAAAGATGTGAAGAAATTGTTGTTTATTTGGTTTAATTTCCAATTATTGATATAAAAAGGAAACTAACTAGGGTATAATGTGAATAGGAAAGGGGGAGATGGAATTGGTTAAGGTAGAGAGTGGCTGAGCTAACCTCCAAGGTCCCCATGCCCTCTGAGTGCTACCTACATAGTCCCAGCAAGAAAGGGACCTCAGGCCAATGTAGTTCTCCCATAAGCTAGGGAAGATTAGGGTGAAATAGTGGAATGGTCTGATAGGTGCTAGGCATGGGTGATGTAGGTCATATGCATGATTGAGTTTAGGTTGTAGGTATGCTTTATTGATTGTTAAATACATGTGCCAAGGATCTGGTCATTTATGGGATAGTCAATAGGTAATGACGAAGGTGAATGGTAAGAGGTGGTAAAAGAGTTACTTTATTCATAAGAACCCTGATGAGTCTACCATACCCTAGATGGAATTATGAATGTAAGACCCTAGAGGCCTTGCATAATGGACTATTTTAAGGGTGAAGAAAAGTCACATGATCACAAAATGTCACATTTGAGGCAAGTCCCTTGAGTAACAAGGAATTTAGTTGAGAAAGACAAGGAGGTGATAATGAGAGGTTTAGCGTAACTTAGTGTACAACAACGTGTATTTCAGAAAAAGAAACCCAGAATCCAAAATAGGCAAGTCCATGATGAATATTTCATCTTTTTCTTGATTTGTTTATTTTTAATAGACTGATCGATGTAGGAAGTCTATGTGGGATGAATATATTATCTCCTTGAGGTCTTCGTTAAGCTGATCAATGCAGGAAGCTTATGAATATTTATTATATTTTTGTAATGAACGTATATAGTTATCCTTCAAGGGAGCAGTCTATTGATAGTGGTGGAATATAGAGAAGAGATATCTCTTTTGAGGAGTCATATTTTTCCAGAAGTTTGATTCAAGGAGGTGTATCCCTTTTTTTTTAGACATTTAAGTCATGGACAAGATTATAGAGGATGATTAGGTTCCAGTTTTAGAAGACAAGATCATAGTACACAAAGATTAACTATGACAGATATGTTTTCAAGTTATGAATGACCATGGGATTCCATATTAAAGAAAACAAAAAGTATCCATGAGAATCATGCTATGAATAGAGCCGTGGTACTCATATTGAAGACAAGGCTAAAAGGTGACGGGTAATCACATGATTCTTGTTTAGTCATGGATCCTCAAAATGGGTAATAATGGAAGGTGAACAATGCTCAAGGGACGAGTGACCAATTGACAAAAAGTGATATAGGAATTGATATCAACAATTAAGGGGCTTAGGTTTGGGTTTACCTTCGAGTGAAGAAAAATGATAAGCACCCGATCCATAGGCATGGGTGACAATATAGGGTCCAAGCCAATTAGGAGAAAATTTGCCCCATTTACTTTTCTCCTCTTTGGTTACATGTTGATTTTCCTTTAGGACGAGGTCACCCGGCTTCAAAGGTTCATTAATGAACACATTTTTCATAGGCACGTTTGATATGTTTTGGTAGATTTGGAGATGGTCCATGACATTGAGACAACATTCATCTAATAATTCAAGTTGAGACAAATGATCCTGGTGAAAGTCATCATCATTGAGCATGTCTTGTAGTGAGATGTGGAGGGATGGAATCTGAAATTCGAGAGGTAAGACAACCTCGTCATGTAGACTAGAGAAAAGGGGGTGGCCGAAGTCAAAGTGTGAATACTACTGTGGTAATCCCACAAGACAAAAGGAATGTGTGTATGCCAATTTTTCCCAGATCATTGACCACATTCATAAGAACTTTTTCAAGGTTTTATTGGTTGATTTGACTTGACCATTGGTTTGAGGGTAATAATGTGATGAGAAACCGAGTTGGATGCCAATTAGGGTTTTGTTTGTGAATTATTTTCCGTTATTTGTGATAATGCAGTGAGGAACACCAAAGTGATAGATGATGTGATGGTTGATGAATTCACATATTTTCTTAGCTTTGGTGGAAATGAGGGGAATGGGTTCTACCCATTTAGTGTAATATTTAGTAGCGGTTATGATCCATTTGTTTTATTGTGAAGAATGGGTGTTGATCTCACCGACAAGATCCAAACCCCATTGAGAGAAAGGCCAAAGGTCTCCCGTGACCTATAAGGAATGACTAGGGGTTTTATGGAGATTAACATGTTGCTGGCATTTTACACAACATTTGACATAATCACAACAGTCACGTTTTAGGGTTGGTTAGTAATATCCTAGGCGAAGAATGCATTTTATGATAGCAAGACCACTAAAGTGGCCTCCACAAAACCCATCATGGAATTCCTTAATGGTGTAAGGAATTTCAAACCGGTAAGGCATCGCTAGAGAATGTTGTTGAAACCGCATTTATACAGAAGACCATCCATGATGACATAACATGAGACCTTTTTAAGGAAGGCACATTGTCCATTATGAGTGACATTGGCGGGTAAAATGGAGAGGGAAAGATAGTCTGTGTATTGCTTATACCAAAGGTCACTTGGGTCAGGAGCAGCGGTTCCGATAGAGTAAAATTCATGAGGAAAATAAGAGGGTGATTGTAGTCTTTGTATGGTGACAAATATTTTAGATTCAACGAGCGAAGCAGTATCTAAGAAGCCAAGCAGGCCATGGTATCTACAAATTTATTGGTAGAATGTGGGGTGGTTTGAAGGGCATAACGGTCGAAGGTTGTCAAAAGTATGTCCACATGATGTTCATAATTTTTAAGTATCTCATTACGACACTAGTATATACCATTGACTTGGTTTATGACCAACTGAGAATCACCGAATATGTTGATTGACTTAACATATAAGGTATAAGCATCCTAGAGACCCAATACAAGTGGTTCATATTCAACAATATTGTTTGTACAATCAAAATCGAGTTTGAAAGACAAAGGCATAGGTTCACCATCACATGGAATGAGGATAACACCAGCCCCACCCCCACGCTGTCACTTGGAGCCATCAAAGAATAGTGTCATTTGGTAAGAGGGTTCATCTAGGGAAAGGGTAGAAATAGAATCATCTAGAAAGTCGAAGTTAGAGGGTTGATCCTCGGACATGGGTGTGTAAGCCAATTGGTCAGCAATAGTTTGGCATTTGATGGAATTTTGATTGATGAATTCAAGGTCAAGGTCTGCCAGAATCATAAGCCAGCGTGTGGAACGTTGATTTTGATAAGGTTTGGCATACATGTAGTGTAATGGGTTGGTATTAGTAATGACGAAGGTTTTGTGGTTGAGTAGGTAATGGCGGAGTTTGGTGGTGATGAAAACTAAGGATAGGTAAAGTTTTTGGCATGGGTATATCTAGTTTTGTAGTCAAGAAGGGTACGGCTTATGTAATAAACCACTTGCTCTCGGTGTTGGTCGTCACGATGAGCGAGCATGGCACCTAGAGAATGGTCAGTTGCAGAATTATATAGGTAGAAGGGCTGGTCATCCTTAGGAGGAATGAGTACTGGTGGTTAAAGTAGGTATTGTTTCAAGGCTTTAAAGGCTTTATGGCAGTCATCATCCCATTTGAATGAAACATCTTTCTTGAGAAGATGATGGAATGGTTGATAGTGGTCAGAAAGCTAGGAGATAAAATGACGAATTGATTGCAATTTTCCTTGTAGGATGTGAAGTTGATGGAGATTAGTGGGTGGCGGAATTTCAAGGATAGCCTTGACTTTAGTAGGATCGACTTCTATGCCATGTAAAGAAACGATGAAACCTAGGAGTTTCCCTAAAAGTACCACAAAGACACATTTTTTTGGTTGAAGACAAACACAATATTTGATGAGGTAGTCAAAGATGACTTTAAGAATGGGTAGGTGTTCGGTTTGATGTTTGGATTTGGAAATAAGATCATCTATGTAATCCTCCAATATGTGATGCATGATGTCATGGAAGATGTAAGTCATGGCCCACTGATATGTAGCACCAACATTTTGAGACCAAAGGGCATGACTCGATAGTAGAAATTCCCCAAGGGGTGATGAAGGTAGTCTTGTGTTGATCCTCGGGAGCTAGTAATATTTGATTGTATCCTAAGAAACCATCCATGAGTGATAAAATTTCATGGCCAGCAGTGAGATCAACTAGTTGGTCGATGCCTAGTAGTGGGAAATCATCTTTGGGATAGGCGAGGTTGAGGTCATGGAAATCTATGCAAATGTGGAGTCCCCTGTTGCTTTCATGACAAGAATGATGTTAAAAATCTATGGGGGATAATCAATGGGTAGAATTAAGGAAACCAAGAGAAGTCACTGAAGCTCTTCTTTGACTCTAAGAGAAATGCGAGGATGCATTTTCTGTAGCTTTTGTTTGATAGGTTTGGCATTAGGAATGGTCACGATATTTTGAACCAAGATTTTAGGATCGATACTAGGGATATCAGCATATGACCAAGAAAATGCATCACTATGGTCCTGAAGGAAAGAGGTGAGGGCTTCTGTAGTAGCATCTAAAGATTGGCTGATCTTTAGAATGTACGGGTTATCTTGAGTATTAATGTTTATTTTGATGGTCGATTCATTCAACATGGTTTACATCTCGAGAGGGTAACGACCGGTGAATATAAGAGTCTTTTGCACCAAGGTAGGTGAGAATGGACTCATTTTTCTAACATTGAATGATGTTAATTGAAGGTGTATCATTATCGATCATGTCAAGATATAGGAATGGGAGAGAAAAGGGAGCCTTGCCATCACATTGATAGGATAGCAGTTGTAGGGAAATGGTGTTTACAATTTTTTTAGGAGGCATGATTCGGGATCTATGGACTCCGTGGGTGAGGATGGTAATGTGGGTGAATGAGAGGGGGAAGATTTCTCATCCTAAATAAGGTCGATGTAAACCTTCTTAGAAGATGGAGCATCAAAACTAATGCCACTACGGTCATTTTGTTTATGAGAGGTACAAGAGATGATAGTGTGGTGGCCTTGTTCATAAAAACCGAAGCCAAATCCTTTCCACGCGCACCGGTGTAGGAAATTGTGAATGAAACAGAGGTTAGTGAGGGAGTGTAGGTCAAAGTAAAATTCTTGGGTTTGGGATGGAGGTTTGGGTTTATAGGTGGCCATATCAAGTCCCCTATATGTTAGATTAGTGCAAAGATGGGGAGGGCCATAATGGAAAATGTCACCAATACGAATGTCATAGCTGGGGTGTTGACGTAGATTCCCATACTCTTATGGGGTGAGGAAGGTATTAATATTTTATAGGCAATATTCCCCCAGATTGAGGCATTGAAAAACAACTTCTAAGTGTTCAAGTAGTTGGTATGTGTGTAGTGGGTATAGATGGCTCACTAGATGAAGGGAAAATAGGGGCACTAGCAGTAGAGGATACAACTACATTAGGGATAACAAGGTTAGACATAGTAGAAGTAGTGGAAATTTTGGTGGATGGGATTGTGGGTGGAGGTGAAGTGGTTTTGGTGGCGGATGCCTTGACTGGTACAAGCACATCATTGGGTCGATATAGCATGTTACAGGTCTTGAAAGGTGAGGGGTCGATAGGGATGGTGTAATTATGTCCCTCATGTTCAAATTTGAGGCATTGATGTAACGTCGAAGGGACACAACCCATAGCATGAATCCAAGGTTGGCCAAGTAGCAAGTTATACTAGAACTCCCCTTCTAGGACATAGAAAAGTTTCGGGACGGTGCGGGGACCTATGCGGACATGGAGAAAAATGGTACCCAGTGTAGAGGTCATGGGAAAATTGAAGGA
This sequence comes from Taxus wallichiana var. yunnanensis, assembly GCA_018340775.1. Taxonomy (NCBI): domain Eukaryota; kingdom Viridiplantae; phylum Streptophyta; class Pinopsida; order Cupressales; family Taxaceae; genus Taxus; species Taxus wallichiana. The sequence continues at coordinate 411,042,938 of CM031234.1, read as the reverse complement.
ATGCAATATAATGGGGTTATTAGGTATGCAATGGGTAGGTAATTGCATTTGGTCATACGCATGGGAGGATATGATGTTAATGTTATCACCGCCATCGATCATAACCTGTTGTATGCGTATATTATCGATAAAGACAAACATGAAAAGTGTGGGGTTAGGGTCATGAGAGGCCGGAAGGGAGTGATCTCTTCATCCATAAAACTTAGGCGGTAACTTAGTGAGTGATTGAAGGTGTATAGGAAGGAAAATACCTAGTGAGAGAGGCTACATGGTGAGGGGTAATGATGGAGGCTACGAGTGTTGGGTCAATTGATAAGACTTCGATAGATTGAAGGACCTCCATGAGGTCTTAACGATGTGACTCTGAGGTCTAGACAAGGTCATATAAAGACATTTTGAGGGGGAATTGGTGTAGTTTTTTTAGCATTGTACAATGTGTGACCCGTTGGAAATGGGATATGCAGGACCTTGAATGATGACTTTGGGTGTGGGTACAGACGGTATGGTTTGTACCAAGTTGGTTGATGGGCCACTTCCTTTCTCCTTGCCCTTATCTTTCTAACCATAGGTGGACATTTTGATCATTTTAATTTAAGGGGAAGTGGATGAAGAGGGTGTGTCATGGAAGGTATAGTGGCAAGAGGGACAAAACCCTAGTGGTGGATACAAGCCTTGTGAGATGAGTAGGGTACATTGGCATTTGGGTGGTGGTTTGGACAAATTTTTATGTGAACCATGTTAGTTTTAAATCTCATAGATGGATCTAAGAGTTGTGGGGGTGGATATTTTTATCGCTGAGTAGGCAATGAGGGAAGATCAATGGAAATTGGTGACAAAAAAATTGGGTCCTCATCAAGAATATTCGATGATGGTAAGCGAGGTGCTTTGTAGGTAGGTGGTATGGGTTGGGTAGGATGCGTGATTGAAAGAGAAGGAAGTGTCATGGTTAGTGAAGAAGTTATCGACGATATTGGAGGTATGGGTGGTAATAAGGTTACGGGTGAGGGAGAAGTTGTGTAGGTCACTTGGGTATATTAGAGGCCTGTGATGGGGAAATGGGTTGTTGCGTTCTTCATTTACTAGTGCATGTGGATTTCATGGCCGGGGTCAAGGGGTGAGGTCCTAGGAAGGACGGAAAGGGTGAAGGTGATAAGGGTGTGGTTAACGAGGTTGGGTTATGAGATCTAGCAGATTGGATCTTCCTTTTAGGAGCCAAAGTTAACTTTGGTGTTAGTTTTGGAAGATGTAGCTAAATCTAATTTGATGGATGGGTGAGTAAGGCTATTTATTGGTATAACCCCTAAGGTAGTGATAGGTTTAGGAAAGGGAAATGATATAGGTGTGGGTTTGGGTTTAGATAGATGTTGGGTTATGGGCAGAGGTGTGTGTTGAGTCATGAGTGGTGTTGTGGGAGGTATTGCTCATAGTTGTGGTTGTGTTCAGTTTGTTCGGTTGAAACACTTTTTGATACATAGTTGAGGTTTTAGTGAGTGACAAATACATTTTTGTTGAAATAGGAAGTAGAAGATGCCCCCAAAGTAAGGCTTTATTGACATAGTCCAAGAGATTGACCAAGCATGAGAATGGTACTATTGTCAGAAGCAGAGCCGACGTGGAATAGAGTGGAAATCCTTATAAAACATGTTTGAGATATAGGAAATGGCTAGCCTCAAACTTTGTGGATAAGAGAGATGAAAGTAGATCAACGGGATCTTGAAGGTCTAATCGTGACTTGGTTGTCTATAGGTGGTTTTACTTCTATAGTATCCTTAATGGGTAGAGGATAAGACGGGATAGATGAATTGGGCTCGCTTACATTGGTGTTGGTGGTGGGCCTGCATCTTCTATGAGTAGGAGAGATGCCACTAACAACTACCGAGAATTTCTAGGGGTCAAAGGTAGTGTGCTGATTATAGGCTCTTTCACGAGTGGAGTAGAAGATGAAGGTGGTTCCTATCGGGTAGAGGAGTAGATGAAATAGGTTCTAGTGCAAGTAGGGGAGCATGGGCTCAAATGTCATCTATGGAAGGAACATGAGGCAATTGGGAAGTAACTAGTAAATTATTGAAAATAGTGTGGGCCTCGCAAACATTGTTATCATTGTTTGAGATATCACCCCTTAGTCAAAAGATGGGGCATGATTAGGGAATGGATTCTTGATGATGAGCGAGGTTTTGGTTAGCAAGTGCATTCAGCTATAAAAGACTAGATCGTTGTTGTCTATCATTCCTTGGATGATATTTTTGAAGGTGATGTAGTTATTGTCATTGTGACCTTTGACACGATGATAGTTGAAAAATCCGTGTTCCTTATACCACGTGGGCATGGATCTCTTTGGGTCAAAACCATTATGTCGTATTATAGGTGGAAGTGTCATGGTGCCACTTTGAAAAGATTTTCCAAAACAGAAGAAAATGATTCTTCTATGGAAGTGTACATTTTTGTTCTCATATGAACTGGAAAGCTTAGACAGGAGAGAGATTAGAAGGGGGTTTGGCTAGGTTTGATTGATGAGGGGGACCAGCTTTGAGAACTATGGAATTAGTAGACCCTTTAGGATTTGAATAGTTGTTTTGGGGTTTTGAAGATGAAGAAGCATCATTTGATTTGAACGCGATGTTCTTGTTACAAAGTTGAATCTTCTTTTCTTCGATAGCAAGAATTTCCAATTTCCGTGCCATGGTGAATAGGGTTGGCGAGATGTGTCTAGCACACATGCTGAAGTAAATAATTCTATAAGCTTGGTTTGAGGTAATTAGAATGTGAGCTGGTTTATGAGGCTACGCCAAATGAGTGACAAAGTCATTGATAGACTCATCATTGTCTTGTCATGTGGAATAAAGATTTGTCATGGTATCCTTCTTAACAATGTTGATGGAGAAATTATCTAGGAAGGCTTGGGCTACTTGATTGAATGAGTAAATGGAGTGTCTTGGTAGTCCACTTTACCAAAGTAGGATGTACATCTTGTCGGGGACATTGGGAAAGTCCTCAAAATTAAAGCATCATAGTGGGAAATCACGTAACACCCATGTTTAAAGGACCACAAATGTTGTTGCGGATCTTCTTTACTAATAAAGTGGTTGAATTTTGGCATCTCCCAATATACGGGGTATGGTTGAATAGGAATGGATGGGTAAATAGGCTCATTACAAATTTCATCATAAGTGAGGGAATTGTGTGAGCCAAAAACCGATGCTTCTAGTTTCTACATCTTTTCCATCATCAACTTGATGCGGTCATTGGTAGGTTATGATGGAGGAACACCTCCGTGGCATAAGAAGGTAGATATTGGACCTAATAGGGAGATTGAGAATAAGGAACCCACATAAAAGGTACATAACTAGAATGGGTAATGTTGTTGCAGACTCACAGCACCCCGGATGCGATCGAGGCTTCTAGGTTTATCACTCTAGCATCCGGTGTGATTGCACAACATGGAAACCTCTCTCCATGTATGGGGACTTGTGAAACCGAGAGAGGAATCTCCAAATTAGAGGCTGGTTCCTCAAAATCTTCTGATTTAGATCTATATTTTGTAAAACTATAGAGGTTCAGATACTAATCCTACTCTAAACTGCAAGGAGAAAGGGATAGAAATGCAAAAGATATGAAACTAACTAAAGGTGGTGATGTACCAAAAGGAGTGGTGAAACATTTCTATCAAGAAAATAGACACAGACCAAAGTTTACAACATAAAACATACAGATGATAAGATATAACTTAGGATCTGAAATGAAGCAAATAATACAAACAAAGGACTGAAAACCATTCACAAAGCTTGCATTATCATTTCCAGTACCCAAATCACTGCATTACAACCTCAGAGAGGTAAAAACTATTACAATCTTTTGGAGAGGTCTGATTCTTGCATCAACCACCTGCTGGAGGTGAAAGAAGAAGTTTCTATGTCAAAAATTGTTCCCCCTTTTGAAAATGAGCCAAATCTAGCTTTTACATTACATGGGTCGAGCCTAGGAGACAGAAAACGTACAAAACATGAGAGCCCATTCCTTCTTGACTACAGGTGCATTAAAATGGCATGGGGGACCTTACAAACCCATACCCTGTCATTTTGACCGAATTACAGGAGAATGCGACCCATTCTGCATTAAATCTGGTCGCTGAAATGTCACTTCTGGCCATGAACACGTGTCAGATCCATTTCTCAATTTTCTCTCTCCTGCATAAAAATTCAAGATTAACCCTAGAATCATGTAGAGAATTTCATAATATTTCCATTGATATAAAGAATGTGCAAATCCGAGCTCTGGATCGAAAGATATGTCGATCTGAAGATTTAGGGCACAAAACAGGTGAAAATGTGTTTTGAAAATCTTTCCCACGCTCTGCCACCTGGATGACACGTGTCAAGTGCTGATTGGATGCATAATTCTCTCTCCTTCCCTGCTTCATTAGACACATGTCCTCTTTTTATTGGCTCGGGTCAGTGCTTGAAACCTCGCCCTTTGACTTTTTGGACTTTTCTCCTTGTGACACGTGTCATGATTTGGTTGGTCCGCGGGTCTGCCGGCTCTTCGCGCCCTTCGCGTCCATTTGTCCCGAATGTCCCAGTGTTGTGTGGGACAAAAACTTCCGATCCACCTGAAATGGGCTTCCATGTCCCTTTTCTACCGGTGACACGTGGTGTGATCTGATTGGCCCTTGGCTTTCTCGGCTATCCGCGTCCCACGCGTCCCTTTGTCCCAATTGTCCCAGTGTTGTCTTTCCCCATTTTGGCGAATGGCCGGTTTGTGTCTTCCATGTCCCTTTGTCCCACTTGTCTTGGAATGTCTAGGACAAATTCTTTTAAACCACCCGAAATGGGCTTCCTTGGCTCTCGGCTGCTTTGCCTTTTCACGTCTTTCACGTCCTCGTGGCCCAGATGTCCCAACTGCTTAGTGCGAAAGTTCTCCTTTTCGGCCAAACCGGGTGGTTCGCGCCCTTCACGTCTTCATGTCCCAAATGTCCCAGAGTAGTTAGTCAATTTTCTTCTCCTTTGGCTAAACCGGCTTCCGCGTCTGCCGCGCGTCCCGACACTGGATGTTCCTTTTGCTCGCAACCGGTGGCGGCCTTTCACCGATTCGCGCGCCCGACGTCCCTCATGTCTGGCTCGCTGGAGGACTAGGACTTAACAAATTTTCACAATTTTTTCTGGCCCAAGCTTGTTTTTTGCAGCCTTTTCACCTTTTCTCGAGAACTTTCTCTTTTCAACCTGGACAGGAGAGTTAGAAAAAAATCTGAGGGGACCCTAGAAACATGATTTTTACCTTGAATCAATCAATTTGCACAGGACTTGAGAATTCTGATGTATGTTATCAAATCAACCATGGGGGTGAATTTGGATAACAATTTGGCAACTCATTGGGGATACTATCGACACTAAAATTTTCCTCCATAATTTCTATTTCATTAATGTATGTATTATGAATAAGATGTTGTTAAGTATAATTAGTAGTAGCGTCGATAGAAGATAACGGTGCCATCGACAGTGTCGCCAATAATGTGGAGTACGGTAATAGTCAAAGTACAATAGGAATGTTATAAAAGTAAATATTTGTCGTAAGTGCTCAGTAATGTTAAAATGTCAAAGTTTGGGTTATTAGAGAAGTACGGTCTACATGATTAGGAATTAAAAATATTATATTGGTAATAAGGACAAGGAGTGAGGTCATAAATATTTTGTGTATTTTATTTGTAAAAATTCTAAAAATGTGGAACCCATGTAAAATGATAAGGTTTATCTTATCTTAAGAGATAAGCTTACATGTACAGATAAGAGTTAAGGTATGGAATATGATTCGTCAGAGTGGATTTCTTATCCTATCTTAGAGATAGGATGGATAAGCCTGGAAGTTCTATAAATAGAGAGGCCACCCCCCTCATTTAGCATAGAAAGAAGTAGTGAGAAATATTGTAGGAAGTGTGCAAAGGAAGCCATCAGTTAAAGGTGTGTTGAAGAAGCCATCGAGAGGTGTAATTGTAAAGTTTCTCCCATAGTCTTGTTGAAGTACCTCATGGGTGAGATTGTAACAATTTCATGTTAATATTATAATTTACTTTGATATTTCAGATTTGTCATCATTCCGTCTTATCATAGTCGATGGTATTCTTGTGTTCGGTTGTTGTTTTGTTTCCAGATTACATCCACCAAACTAAAGGTTGTGCATTAGTAAATAATCATAGCACGAGGAGTTCCCGGTGAAGAATTATCATAGTGCCGGATTGGTGATGACATTTTGGTTCCATTGCCGGGACCATTCCTCGTTGGTAGATTTTTGGAGAGATATTCCAACTTAGTCAAAAATCAATTGGAGGGTAACCTTGTTTTTACTGTGCATAGCAGTTACCATGGTAAGGTCATTTTTGCCATGAATAGTAGTTACCATAGTAAAGTCATTTTTGCTGGGAATAGTGTTTAACACAGTAAAGTCATTTTTTACCGTGAATAGTATTTACCGCAGTAACTTCACTTTTTACCGTGAATAGTGTTTACCACAATAAAATCAGTTTTTACCGCAATAAGTCATGTTTTACCATAGTTTACCGTGGTCAAATCTATAGTAATTCCAATTATTTGTGCACATTAGTCTTTTTAATTGTACTTATGGGTTGGTATTTCACGGTAGTTACTTTTGAAAATGGGAAAGATTCCGCTTTTTTCAGCTCAATCTAATGAAGATGCTTCTTCTTTCATTCAAGAGTTTAAGCGATCTTGTATTTATAATGGCCTTATAAGAAGAGAACAATGGACTGAATTTTTCCTACCTTTTGGATGGTTCAACACTTAGGTGGTTTGAAACACTAGGTGATAATGTGAAAAATTCATGGGATTTATTAACTGGAAGTTTTCTTGAAGAATTTGGTGAACAATAGAAATATGTAGATCTCATGATCGAGATCACAAAGCTATCCCAAGGAGAGAAGGAGAAGATAAGGGATTATCATGCTTGTGTTCTAGAGCTAAGGAGGAAGCTCGATGCCCAGATCCGGAAGGAAGGACTAGCGAATGGGTTGATGAATGGCGTGGATAATCTCCTCTGTAAGCACTTCATTCTTGGGATGAAGCCAGAGATCAGACAACGAGTGAAGTATGACCGCCTAGCCACCATTGAACAAGAAAAGGAGATTGCAAGAAGGCAAGAAGAAAGCATGGAAGAGGAGCCCAAAGAAATTGTTGCTAAAGTAGAGCCTACACTAGCACCTTTGGTCCAGAATCCACAACCACTCCCTGGTGAGCACAAATATTTCTCCTAGTACATCTACTGAGTATGAAGATCTGCTCAAAAAGATGGGTCAATTAACTATTAATCTTCTTCAAGGAAAGGAATTTAGTTCTCAGGGAGGAGATAGAGGTCTAAAAAGAAATATTTCTAAAGTTGTTTGTTATGGTTGTTATAAAAAGGGTCATTATAAGTATAATTGTCCAGATAGAGCTTCTACATCTGGTACAAGAGATAATGATAAAGGAAAAGCACCTGTGAATTCTCTTGATGTAGTAGATAAGAGTAGAAATAATGAAGTAGATGTGTTTGTAACAAAAAGAAAGAAAGAAAAAGATAATCAAGATGGAACTGATCCTAAGAAGATGAAAGGAGAAACTAGTAAGAAACATAGGAGAAGAAAGTTGGGTGTGCAGGATTTTCTGATTTCACAGGGGCAAGGACCATACTCCATCTTGGAAGATCTGTCCAAAAGGCCTGCAAATATTACATATGGTCAACTCTTGGCTATGTCTTCTGAGAAGAGGCGGGAGTTGCGAGGTGGACTCAATGCTCGAAGAAGGAAGGAGGTTGAGGTCCCTGTTTTGGAGGTAGAGGCAGATCCCTATGCTCCACAAGCTGAGGTATTATGTAATGGTATTTCAATTCATGATGTCTTAGTTGATGGAGGTGTTGTAGTTAATGTAATGACCGAGTCTGTAATGAATATGTTGGGTTTAAAAATTGATCGCCCTTCAACACTTATGTTAAGGTCATTAAATAAGGGAAAAACTAAACCAGAAGGTGTAGTTTCAAATGTGGCAATATCTGTTATGGGTGTTGTATGTGTGGTAGACTTTCGGGTGATGAAAATGGTACTTGTTGCATACCCAATGCTGCTGGGAAGACCATGGCTAAGGAGAGTTCATGCAAGAAACTCTTTGGAATGAAGGTTTCATGACACTTGGACGTGGTAGAGAGAGGGTGAAGATAAACGTGATCCATCGACATCATAAAGCGAACACGTGGATTCAAGTGATGAAACCGATGATTGGACATCCTCTCGATTCTTGTAGTACCGGTGAAGTGGACATCGAAGATGAAGAAAGTGAGGTGGATGTTTCAGTCATGGATATCTTGCCAGTCACACCAACTCATGACCCCATAAAATTATCTGAAGAAGAATTTGATGATCGTCTCCAAAAAATAAAGATTGGTGATCTTTGTGATGGAGAGTGAGAAGGAATCCTACCTCCATCTCTTTCGAAGGTACATACACCTATTCACTTTTGATTACAAGGAACTCCGTCAAGTAAGTGGGTAGAACATTGTATTGAGTGGTAGATGGTGCTAAACCCATAAAGTAAATGCCATATAGAATGAATCCTAATTTTTCCAAGACCTGTAAAAGAAGAAATAGATAAGTTGCTTGATGTAGGAGTCATATTTGTTGTGGAGAATTTAGAATGTGTTTCTCCCATTGTGATTTCAATAAAAATAATGGGAAGCTACGCATTTGTGTTGACTACAGGAAGCTCAATAAGGTAACAAAGAAGGATCATTACCCTCTTCCATTTTCAGATTAGATCTTGGACGAAGTAGCTGGCCAGGAGTGCTATAGTTTTGCTGATGGATATAGTGGCTACAACCAAGTTCGTATAGTATAAAAAGATCAGCTGAAGACCACGTTCACCACTCCTTGGGGAACGTTTTCTTATAGAGTTATGCCCTTTGGGTTGTGTAATGCTCCAGCAACATTCTAGCGTTTGATGAATAGGGTTTTGAACCCTACATTGTGACCTTCATCGACTATTTCTGGATGATTTTTGCATCTATGGGAGTAAGTTGGACCACCTTCACCAAATGGAGACAATATTTCAAAGGTTAGATGAAGCACAAGCCTCACTAAACCCTACAAAGTGTGTCTTTGGATGTTCTAAAGGTGTTTTGTTAGGGCATGTTGTATCCAGAGATGGTATTGGTGCGATCTTGATAAAGTTTCAAAACCAAAGATTTACCATTTCCTCTTAATAGAAGTAAGTTGAGATCATTTTTAGGCCATGTGGGTTACTATAGAAGGTTCATCAAGAATTTCTCAAAGATTGCACAACCACTAACCCAGTTCTTGAAGAAGGATGTTACTTATGAACCAGGAAATAAGGCGCATGAAGCTTTTGGACAATTGAAGGAAGCCCTAGTGTCTTCACCTGTTTTGAAGAATCCAGATTGGAGCAAGCCATTCATTGTGTACACTGATGCCTTAGATGCAGCACTAGGAAGTACTTTGAGCCAAAAGGATGAAAATGGGAATGAACATCCAATTTACTTTGGGAGCAGACAAATGAGCAGTGCTAAGGTAAACTATATCATGAATCGAAAAAGAGGCTCTGGCTATCATTTTTGCTGTAAAGAAGTTTAGAAATTACTTACTAGGGCAGAAATTTATAGTTGTAATAGATCATCAGGCTCTGAAATATATTGTCAATAAGCCTAACCCATCAGGGAGGATAGCAAGATGGATAATTTTTCTACAATAATTTGAATTTGATATTATAGATAGGCGGGAAAGAAGCATGTCAATGCAAATGCACTCTCTCAAGCCTATGATGGTTTAGGATCATCTTGTGATGATGATGATTTTCCCGATGCAAGCATTGTTCTCCTTGACACAATCCCTAGTGAATACATAGATATTTGGAATTATCTGAATGAATTCAAGTTTCCTGATGGTGCCAATGCAAACACTAAGAGAAAGATTACTCAAGCTAGTCATCCATATTCTATTCTGCATAGAGCATTATTTCGAATAGGACACGATGGACGAAAGACAAGAGAGGCGGTTGGACGTGATCAAGGAAAGGAGCTGCGAGAAGAATTCCACAATGGTACATGTGGAGGGCACTTCTACGGACAACTTACAACAAGAAGGATCTTGGATCCAGGTTATCACTGGCCCACTCTTTTTAAAGATTGTTATAATTATTGTAAGACATGTGATATTTGTCAAACACATGGTAACCGTAAGACTTCATCAGCTCCATTATGTCCTATTCTTCCACTTGGTCCCTTTGAAAAGTGGGGAATATACATTGTAGGTCCACTTCTAACTACATCACGTCAAAATAAGTATATTGTAGTTGCCTGCATTATTTAACCAAGTGGGTTGAAGCTAGGCCATTGTAGGCGGCTTTCATGGATGAAGTGGCAAGGTTCATATATGAACGTATTGTCACCAGATTTGGTTGTCCATTAGAAATTGTAACAGATCAAGGAAGCCACTTCATTAATGAGGTAGTAGAAGCCCTAGTCAATAAATTTTCTATTAAGCACAGGAAGGCAACAACATACAAGCCAAGTACAAATGGACAGGTGGAACAAACCAATTTTGTGTTGTGTCAAATTCTAGCAAAAGATGCAACCTTGCAGGTACATAAGTGGGATAAAAGGATTCATGCAGCATTGTGGGCATATAGGGCAACATCAAAGTCAGCAACAAGATACTCCCCATTTCAGTTGGCCTATGGCATTGATCCAGTTCTTCCTATTGAGTTTGATATTCCCACTGTGAGAGTTATGAAAAATGAAAGGATGGATGAAAGTGATTCAGTAAAATAAAGGTTGGTACATCTTCATTTGCTGGAGGAAATGAGAGAAATAGCAAATGATACAAGCCATAAGAAGAAAATGAAGCAGAAGGAATACTTTGATCAAAAGATCCGGTGGTCTCCATTTCATGTGAATGACTTGGTCTAGTAGATATGATTCCGAGATACAAAAAAAAGAAGAGAGAAAATTTCTTCCAAAATTGATGGGGCCCTACAAAATAGCAGCTGTGCATGAGAATGGTACGTATCGACTGGAGGAATTGGATGGCACTCCCATTACGAAATGGGTCAACCACGACAAGTTGAAGATTTTCCAAGCACCAGAATAGTCTACTCCAAGGACGGAATAGAAGCTAGGAAGGGGGAAGATGTCGACACTAAAATTTTCCTCCATAATTTCTATTTCATTAATGTATGTATTAGGAATAGGATGTTGTTAAGTATAATTAGTAGTAGCGTCGATAGAAGATAACGCCACCGTCGATGACGGTGTTGCCAATAATGTGGAGTACGGTAGCAGTCAAAGTACAATAGGAATATTGTAAAAAGTAAATATTTGTCATAAGTGGTCGGTAATGTTAAAATGCCAAAGTTTGGGTAATTAGAGAAGTAGGGTCTACATGATTAGGAATTAGAAATATTATATTGGTAATAAGGACAAGGAGTGAGGTCATAAATATTTTGTGTATTTTATTTCTAAAAAGTCTAAAAATGTGGAACCCATGTAAAATGATAAGGTTTATCTTATCTTAATGAGATAAACTTACATGTACGAGATAAGAGTTAAGGTATGGAATATGATTCGTTAGAGTGGATTTCTTATCCTATCTTAGAAATAGGATGGATAAGCTGGAAGTTCTATAAATAGAGAGGCCACCCCCTCATTTAACATAGAAAGAAGTGGTGAGAAATATTGTAGGAAGTGTGCAAAGGAAGCCATCAGTTAAAGGTGTGTTGAAGAAGCCATCGAGAGGTGTAATTGTAAAGTTTCTCCCATAGTCTTGTTGAAGTACCTCATGGGTGAGATTGTAACAATTTCATGTTAATATTATAATTTACTTTGATATTTCAGATTTGTCATCATTCCGTCTTATCATAGTCGATGGTATTCTTGTGTTCGGTTGTTGTTTTGTTTCCAGATTACATCCACCAAACTAAAGGTTGTGCATTAGTAAATAATCATAGCACGAGGAGTTCCCGGTGAAGAATTATCATAGTGCCGGATTGGTGATGACAATACACTGCTGCTAGGTAGAAGATACCAGTTTCCTGAAGCAGTCCATTGGGCATGGAGTCATCAAATATTCTGTTTAGAATCCCAAACTAAGAATGTGTAAGGAGGAAGATGGAATATCACCTGATGAAAGCAAGGACTGCTAAACATCTCCATGGACAAGCTGTGCCAAAGCACTTAGGGAAAACAAAACTAACCTACAACAAAACAATGTGCACAAGCACTTGGAGGAAAGAAAATCTAATCTAATATTTACAGAGGTAGTGAACTTCCCTCTAGAAGCAATGCTTGAGATAGATTCCATTGACTAGAATCTAAGTTCTTCACCCTCCAAAGTGAGGCTAATTGGAAAGCATTGCTGTTCTTGCACTTTGTGACCACGTATGGGCCACTCCAAATGGAATTAAAGTTTGAATTCCTTCCCGTTTTTTCTGTCCACATCCCATTTCAACACTAGATCTCCAACTTGAAAATATCTATCTTTGGCCTTTCTATCAAAGGTCTTCTTGATCAAATCTTGATCCTTTTCCATTGCTTGGGATGCCTAATTTTCGATCTCTTGCAGCTCCATCAAATCTGCATACCTCACCTCCATGGGCCCAAATTCAAGCAACTCCAGCTGCTTCATGAGTTCCAATGTTGGCAACTCTAGTGACATGGGCAAGATTTCCTCCCTTCCATACAAAAGCTTCGAATGGAGAATTACCCGTGGATCTTTTGGGAGTGATCCTATCAGCCCATAAGGCTGATTTCAACTTGGTATGCCAAGACCTCTGATTCTCATCAAGAGTCCTCCTAATGATCCTCAACAATTTCTTGTTTGTAGACTCAGCCTGGCCATTACCACGAGGGTAATAGTTCGATGAAGTGCTTAGGTAAATACCGTTCTTGACCGCCCATTCGGTCACCTTGGATCCAATGAATGCCAATGCATTATCAGAGATTATTGTAGCGGTACATCGAATCTTGGCATTATTCCCTCATAAAAGTCTAAGATGCTAGACTCATTTGCCTCTTTGAGTGCTCACGCTTGTCCATTTGGTGAAGTAGTCGTGGTTGTCAAAATCTATTTGTGCCCTTGGCTTGAATTGGGATTAATGAATCCAATAAATTCCAAACCCCATTGCATGAATGGCTGGTCAAGCGAGATTGGATGCAATGGAAGGGCAGCAAGTCTCTCTTTTCTGTGAAGAATGCACAATTCTTACACCTCTTGATCCATGCAAAGCAATCACTGAAGATTTTAGGCCAATAATAACCAGCCTTCATGATTTTTAGAGCTGTCACTCTTGGTGCAAAATGGCCACCAGCTGGTCCATCATGGAACTCTTCTAATACCCTTTGAATCTGATTTGTGCTAATGCATCTCAGCAGCACTCCATTCACATCTTTCTTAAACAAAACTCCATCAACAATGGCATACGGGACACCCTGCAATCTGAAGTGTCTCCTTTGGGTCTTGTTCATCTCTGGAGGGCATAGGCCTGTGCCTAGGAAGTGCATAATACCTTGGGTCCAGCAAGGAGTGGGGGAAGCATTGTCTTCTTCATGGTTGGCACTTGGCTCATGGCTGTCTTGGACTATCAAAACAGTTTCTTCTTTATTGCATACTTCTTTTTGCTTCCCCAAAACCAGCTACTCATACAATCCTTTCCCTCTTACCAGCTTGGTGATCTTGATCTCAATTTCATACTCCATGACATGGGTGATCCAACCTACCCTTTTCTCATTCAAATCCTTATTGAGGAGGAAGTCCTTAACTCCAACATGTGAGACCAGCAACTGGACCTTGTTGTTTGAGATTAAATGCTTGAATTTCTTCAAGCTTCTGATTACTACAAGCACATGCTTCTCAATAAAAGAGTACCTTACCTCATAGTCATCTAGGCTCTGGCTGAAGAAGGCAACCGGCTGCTCATCATTATCTTTGTTCTGCTGTACTAGAATGGTAGAAATAGTGTCATCACCTCCAAATGCATAGAGGATGAAATCCTTGGAGAAGTCTGGGTTGATGAGAGTTGGTGCTTGAGAGATAGCTTCTTTGATTGCTTCAAAACTCTCCTTGCCTTCTGTTGTCCACTTAAAAGCCATGCTCTTCTTTAACATTTTGGTGATGGGCTTGACAAGGGCTGCAAAATCTGGGATAAACCTGTGGACAAAATTGATCCTTCCCAAGAAGCTTTGAAGAGCCTTCTTGTGACTTGGCAATGGTAGTGCTCTTATGGCTTCAACCCTCTCTAGATCAATTGCCAGTCCCTATTTCGAGACAATATGGCCCAGAAGTTTCCCCTCATGAGCAGAAATATGCATTTTTTGGGATTCAATGATAACCAAATCTTCTACACCTCTGAAATACCTGCCTCAGATGAAAAAGGTGATCCACTGCATTTTTGGAGAATACAGTAATGTCATCAAGATATATCAAAACTATTTTATTGATCAACCCTTGAATGTCATATCTATTGCCCTTTGGAAAGTGGCTCCAAAGCATTTGATAGGCCAAATGGCATCTTCTTGTACGCATATGTTCCCCATTTGGTGGTGAAAGCCATCTTGAATCTGGTCATCTTCTTTCGCCATCACCTTATTATACCCGAGTAGCCATCTAGAGAGAGAATCTCTCCGAATCGGATACTACTTGCAATATTTGTTCCATTGAAGGAAGTGGGTAATGATCTTTGAGAGATGCCCTATTAAGGTCTCGGATGTCCACACACAACCTGATTTCTCCACTCTTCTTCCTAAGCTGGAACCAAGTTAGCAACCTAGCGTAAGTGCTTGATCGGGAATATAATGCTTGCCTCTATTAGCTTATTTAGCTCTTTCTTCATTAGAGGCTCAATGTGAGGGTTAATGTGTCTCTACTTCTACCCGATGGGCTTAGCATCCGGATCCAATTCTACGGTATGTTGTGCCAAATTTGGGTTGAAACCTCTCGAGATCTTTGTAAGTCCAAGCAAAGACATCTGGGAACTCTTAACAAAGCTGAACAAAATCAAATTTCTCTTGTGAGGTACTTACTTTTCCAATCTGCAATGTTTTGCCTTCTTCCACTAAAATAGGCTCTGAATCTTCACCCTTTACTTGAATGTTTGCTTTCTCCTTCCGGAACTGATCATTCGGGTTGAAGATTGACTCCAAGGTTATGAGGCCTTTTGGTAATTTGTTAGTTCTCAGCTGCACCACTTGGTCACCATACTGCTGATGCAGCTTGTCTTGATTCCTGGCGGAGAACTCAACTTCTTCTTGTAGGAAATTAACAATTTGCTGATCATTCTCGAAGACTTGCCAACTTGTATTGTTATCCGGAACAGCTGGTCTCACAACCAATTTGATATGAGGCTGAGATTTCTCACTTTTGATACTTTCTACAACATCAAACGCAGCCCCAATTGTTGCAAGTCTGTCAGTGGCTTCATTCTTTTTTCTTGGGATAGAACTGATGCTAAAAGCTTCAAGATCTTCAATAAGATCCCATACCGATTTTTGTAGTTCTTCAACAGATCATTTTTGGCAGCATTTTTTCCCTTGACTTGGTTTATGATCAGCTCACTATCACCAAATACTTGTAAATTCTTGATGCCTTTCTTCATTTCCCAGTGTAATCGATGAATTAAGGCTTCATACTCAG
The DNA here is from genome assembly GCA_018340775.1 of Taxus wallichiana var. yunnanensis. NCBI lineage: Eukaryota > Viridiplantae > Streptophyta > Pinopsida > Cupressales > Taxaceae > Taxus > Taxus wallichiana. The sequence continues at coordinate 411,027,265 of CM031234.1, read as the reverse complement.
CCGTGTTGTTTGAACAGGAAAACTAGAAATGGAAGGCTGAGTAATACCTTATACCTTGCGGTGAGATGAGCATAGCTCCTCCTCCTGCACCTTGTCTACTCCTTGACCCATCAAAGAACAATTGCCATACTTCATTCTTGTCTTTATGATCTGGCTTGGTGATGCTGGGGAGAGGTTGATTCTCTTCATGTAAACAATAAACTCCTAGCGCAGATTCTTCTACTTCTTGATAGGGATCAAAAGCATGTATCTTGTTTTCCCATTCATCAAGAGTTAGATCCGGGATGCTTCCAATCTTGGTGTCAGCCTCATCAGTGCTAGGGTGATCTTCTTGATCAAATGCTGAGCAATTGGCATTAATCTGACTTGGAGTGTAAGGCTCAATATGGAAGTTTGTAATAGGTTCGGATCTGATTGTGGCGTTGGTTCCATATCTTGTTCCGAATAACATGTGTGACCAATCAGCAGACAAATACCCCCCAATATTGGCTGTGAAGTCCCTTGACAAGCAAAGGGAAAAGAGTGGTGGAAGGTCTATGACTGATACATCTTGTAAGACAACAACATTTGGACATGCATGCAAGGTAAGACTCAAGTTTTTAATCACTCCAACTGTTGTTATTGATGTCCCATCTAGCTGCACTACCCCTTTGGATGTTGTTTCATACTGGAGCCCTAGTTGATCAGCTCTTTGTTTAGGCATTACTGAGCTACTTTCCTCGGAGTCTATCATGTAATTATGTACTATCTGATTTCCAATGATTAATGAAACATAGAAAGGAGGGGACTTCAACATTTTACCTTGTTTTCCTCCATGACTTCCTTCAGGCTGGGCAGCATTTGTAAGCACTTTGTCTTGCATCTGATCCTACCGATTCGAAGTTGGCCAATCCTTCATGGCAGCTTGTAGCAGATCTCTTTGTCCTGGGATGGATAGGGATTCCCACATTGATATATGGACGTTAGTCTTCTTCATCTGTTCAATGATACTGAATGGGGATGAAGTATCCTTTTGTTGTCCCTTGGTTTACACATTTACTCCTTGCACGTGGGCAGCAACAGCTGGCATTTGAGTTAGCCTAGGGGCTGTTCTTGGCTGCCCTTGTGCATTTGAAACTAGACTTTGCTTTCCAATCATTTGTGGAGCCATGGAAGGTTGTGGATTGGCTGGGGCTAATGGCTGTTCTTCACCCAAATTTCTCCTCTTTGACCTTGTGTTGGCTGCAACACCTTGAGAAACTGCTTGATTCATGCCACAGAAATCTTCTGCTTGCCAGTTCACCAATGTGGTGTCATTTGGGGCTGATTGTTGTTGGAATGTTTCTTGTTGTTGGTTGTTTCCTTGACTGCCCTCACCCTCCACACCAGTAGTTGTCACCATCAATGCTTGATTGAGAGCACCATTGAAACACATGGATTGGTTATGAGGCTCGTTGCATGGAAAGCACCAATCATATTCTTGGGCCATGTTATTTTGGACTGGCACTAATGCTTTAGAAGTAGATACGACATTGGGGTTATAGGGCTGAAATGGTCTATTAGCGGGAGGCCTTACTTGGCTTTGATTTTGATTTGCAGCCTGATTTGGTGACCTATTTTGTTGGTATGGGGGCCTAGCCTGGTATTGCACTTGAGGCTGATACGGTCTAGCACTTTGAGCTTGCTATCTTTTGATAGTAACCAACTCATTTCCCAAATTTTGCAACTGTTTCATGACCTCTTGGAGTTCATTTGAAGCACTAGAGGATGAAGTAGAAGTTTCACTTGAACTTTGATTTCTAGGGGTGGGAACAGGAGCCAAAGTGGGTGCTTGACTAGTGCTTGGATTTTCTAAGTTTGGATATAAGGGCATGGGAGGCCTAGGAGCCAGTTTACCAGCTTGAATAAGACAATTTTTGGCTCTAATGGAAATGCTATAAGCAGTAGGTAAGGCTATGCCTCCCATAGATTGAATTAACATAGAAATATCAGAATTCAAAGCTTTAAGGTAATATAGAAAAGCACCTTCATTGCTTATGGCTCGACCGCCTTTGGAATCCTATCCCAAGACCTTTGAAATCTAAAGTTGAAGTCACGCCACCGCTGCTCGTTGGGGGATCTCTTGATAGTTGTCACTACTCCAAAAGAGACAAGTTGTCTCCCTTCTCTCCAAAGCTGCTCGTGAAGTGCAATACACAGTTGATTCCAGTTTGTGATAGAACTAGCTACAAGGCTCCTAAACCATTGTAATGCTTTACCTTTGAAGGAAGATGTCAAGTAACTTGTGACCACTTGCATTTCGTTGATTTCATGAATTACACAAAGGTTAGCAATATCTTTAACATGATCACCTGGAGTAGTCTGATTTTCTCCAGTGAAGTACGGAATGTTCTTCAAGGCTGCAATAGGAATTGGATGTTGTGCATTGAGGGCAAGTGGGCTGCTGCCTGTGAAGTTGACGTAGGGATTGTTTTGAGCCATTCTAATCAGTCTTAAAACCCTTGTATACTGAATGAAAGGCCTGTCAGGTGGAGGAGTTGAGAGAGTTCTGTTTGGTGGAGATGGAGACCTTTGAATCCTTCTTCCTCTTTACCTCCTTCTTGGAGATCGGGCTTCTAGGTTGATCGGGCTTCTAGGTTGATCACTCTAGCATCCAGTGTGATTGCACAACATGGAAACCTCTCTCCAAGTGTGGGAACTTGTGAAAATGAGAGAGGAATCTCCATATTAGAGGATGGTTCCTCAAAATCCTCTGATTTAGATCTATATTTTGCAAAACTACAGAGGTTCAGATCCTAATCCTACTCTAAACTGCAAGGAGACAGGGATAGAAATGCAAAAGATATGAAACTAACTAAAGGTGGTGATGCACCAAAAGGAGTGGTGAAACATTTCTGTCAAGCAAATAGACACAGACCAAAGTTTACAACATAAAACATACACAGACTGATAAGAAATAATTTAGGATTTGAAATGAAGAAAATAATACAAACAAAGGATGAAAACCATTCACAAAGTTTGAATTATCATTTCAGTACCCAAATCACCGCATTACAACTTCAGAGAGGTAAGAACTATTACAATCTTTTGGAGAGGTCTGATTCTTGCATCAACCACTTGTTGGAGGTGAAAGAAGAAGTTGTTATGTCAAAAATTGTTCCCCCTTTTGAAAATGAGCCAAATCTGGCTTTTACATTGCATGGGTCGAGCCCAAGAGACAGAAATGTACAAAACATGAGAGCCCATTCCTTCTTGACTACAGGTGCATTAAAATGGCATGGGAGACCTTACAAACCCATACCCTATCATTTTGACCGAATTACAGGAAAATGCGACCCATTCTGCATTAAATTTGGTCACTGAAATGTCACTTCTGGCCATGAACACACGTTAGAGTGGTTTCTCAATTTTATCTCTCCATATGGCATCAAAATTCGAGATTAAGCCTAGAATCTCATAGAGAATTTCATAAGCTTTCCGTTGATATAAAGAACTTGCAAATCGAGCTCTGGATTGAAAGATATGTTGATCGAAGATTTAGGGCACAAAGCAGTGAAAACGTGTTTTGAAAATCATTCCGCACTCGCCACTGGATGACACGTGTCAAGCACTGATTGCATGCGTAATTCTCTCTCCTTCCCGCTTCATTGGACACATGTCCTCTTTTTATTGGCTCAGGTCAGTGCTTGAAACCTCACCCTTTTCACTTTTTGGACTTTTCTCCTTGTGACACGTGTCATGATTTGGTTGGTCCGCGGGTCTGCCGGCTCTTCGCGCCCTTCGCGTCCATTTGTCCCGAATGTCCCAGTGCTATCCGGGAAAAAAACTTCCGATCCACCCGAAATGGGCTTCCATGTCCCTTTTCTACCGGTGACACGTGGCATGATTTGATTGGCCCTCGGCTTTCTCGGCTATCCGCGTCCCACGCGTCCCTTTGTCCCACTTGTCCCAATCTTGTCTTTCCTGTTTCGGAAAAACCGCCAATTCACGTCTTCCACGTCCCTTTGTCCCACTTGTCTTCGGACTGCTGGGACAAATTCTTCCGAACCACCCGAAATGGGCTTCCTTTGCTCTTGGCCGCTTCACCTTTTCGCGTCCTTCGCGTCCTCGTGGCCCAGATGTCCCAACTGCTTAGTGCGAAAGTTCTCCTTTTCGGCCGAACCGGGTGGTTCGCGCCCTTCACGTCTTCATGTCCCAAATGTCCTAGAGCAGTTAGTTGATTTTCTTCTCCTTCGGTCGAACCGGCTTTCTGCGTCCCATGCGTCCCGACGGCCCGGATGTTCCTTTTACTCTGCAGATCGCCCTCAGCGGCCTTTGGCCGATTCGCTCCCTGACGTCCCTCATGGCCCGACTGCTGCGAGGACTAGGACTTAGCCAATTTTCACAATTTTTTCTGGCCCAAGCTTGTTTTTTGCAGCCTTTTCACCTTTTCTCAAAACTTGTTCTTTTCAACCTGGATAGGAGAGTTAGAAAAAATTCTTAGGGGACCCTAGAAACATGATTTTTTACCTTGAATCAATCAATTTGCCTAGGACTTGAGAATTCTAATGTATGTTATCAAATCAACCCTGGGGGTGAATTTGGATAACAGGTAATAGACGAGATAAGGGGTTTTTGATAATAGGTGTATGTAGGTGGGATGGTTTTCGTGACTATGGTAGCGATTGGGGCAAAGTGTTTGCGGGAGGAAGAGGATGAGATTTTGGAATGGAGTAGGGTCACCTATACCACAAGTGGTTATGTTTCATTGGGTATTTTTGAGACAATGGGTGTAGATTATGTTATGGTGCAGGTGGTGGATGAGGGGACAATGGAAATGACAAGTGCAAGGAAAATGCCGATGCAATGATCATGACAAGTATGGGTCCTAATTTGTGAAACTATTGGGGCGAAGTAGGAGAGGGTAACACCACATTTTTAGGGGTTGATATAGTAGTAGGAATAAGGGTAGGACATATTGATATAGCCATGTCCTATATCAACCGACGAGAGGATTCTCGGGTGGAAGAGTGGGAAAGGTAGTACTCTAAGGTCTGCGGGATTATGATGAAGGAGTCATGTAAACTCTTTATCACCGGAAGCAATGGTGGTAGGTAAGGTTGGATCCATTGGTTATAGGACGGAAGGTGTTGAGGGACTACATGGGAGTGGTTGATGACTAGTGTTGAATATGAGGGCGTTATTTTGGCTACGAGTCAGCACCATGTGAACAAGTGGTAAACCGGTAAGACTTTATTCGTAGATGACATAGAAAATAATAGAAAGCTAGAATAATGGGGTCTGGGAGGTCAATCTGGTCAATGTCTAGAATTTGAAAAATCAAACACATATAACTGACGATGGTCAAGTTGTGGGTGACGGTTATGGAAAAACTAATGATGGTCAGGATGACTGGTGATGGTTGGGAAAACATCAATGACGATTTCTAAAACTGATACCATTCACTGTGGAAGAAACTAGTCTCTAAAAAATGAAGTGAGAATGTTGGATTTAGACTTGGTAAAACTATGTAGCATAGTAAATATCAACAAGGAGAAATATGATGATGCCCTGAGGGCCAGAAACAAAACATAAGTAGTGATGAAAGCTATTCTAGGTAAAGTAACTAGAAAGCTAGAAGCTGACACTTGTTTAGGGGTTAATTGATGATGGTCGGATGTGAATCGGTGACGGCCACTGGACCGATGTCGGGAAGCTGTGAAATTTGTAAGAAATGAAGAAAATTTGTTTTGTGAATTATATTAAGGAATAAACTTAGAAGCCCGAGAATGAGGAGATGGGGCCCTGGCACACTAAATTTTTTTAAAATACTCCAATTATGATGTGGAGTATGCAAGGAAGAAGAAAATTTGAGATTCGTAGGCTCACACCTCAAAATACAAGCCAAGAGGAATGCTAAGAAAAAGTGTGATCCTAACAATGATTTTCTTGTGTTTGTTTAGCTTATGATATTTAGGACTGATTGTGTGTATTTAGAATAGAATGTTTTGGTTGGGAAGGCATCCTAAAAATAAGGATCTAAAAGGAGAGGTTTCAAGTATGTTATGGTGGGGGCGGGCCGTCCTCGAGATGATGAATCGACAGAGGAAATGAGTCATGGAGTACCGCCAACCAAATTGTACGATTAATGATAGACTTTCCTAGGTAAGATTTTGTTTAAGAAAGATTTGTATATTTGATTTTTTGCAAGTTTTGTAAGACAGAGAGAGAGAGAAATGTGCTTTCTATGATTCTTTGTATCAACCATTAGTGAGGAACGATTTCCAACATATGATTTGCCCTTAGTTTTAATGTGAGCTAATAATGCAACAAATCAGAATGCAATGCAAGTGTTTTAAACCCAAATCAAATTGTGATATTCAATGTAGCAAGAGATGAATAGGAAGAGGGATGCTCTTTCACTAATGCAATGAAAAAGAAACAAATATGTGTTCTTTTTAAAGCACCAAATACATGATTGGTTTTAGACAATGAAAGAAGGAGAATGATTCCAAACAAGAAAAATTAATGTGGAAGCTTTTGAAGGAAACAAACACAAAAATTTCACCTAGGAATGAATAAATGCAAAATAAGCCCCTGATGCATCCCATCAAGCATGCCAAAATGTTTCACCATTTTCTTTACCTTTTCAAAATGACGAAACAAACAAGGATAAGGGCCAAGGAGGAATACGTATTGAATGCTAGTTGGTTGATGGTTGTTGCACACATTATGACTTGTTGATCCATAGCTGAATGTGAGAGCTTCCTTTTTGCTAGGTGTAACTACCTATAATAGAAAACAAGACCAAAAATATATAATTAAATGATATATGATAGTGGACTGCCTAACATATGCTAGTTCCAAGAAGTGTGATACTTCCTAGACGGCTATCAATCCACTGTTTAAAACAAGTTAATGTGAGAAATAAACAAATTCCTACTATAGTTTATATGATTTAGGTATCTCATTCAAATATAATAAACAAATCCAATCACAATAGGCTAGGCTATAGTTGGATTTGAGAGGTGAGGTGTCTGTCAAGGTACTGGGACTAGTCAGGGTCAGATTCTGGGTTATTTAGGTCAACTGGTAGGGTGATTATTGGGTTTGTTCTTGGTTAAGGTGTAAACCACAGAGATTGACATCGACTAAATGTGACCGATTCCGGTTTAGATAGAACCGATGACAGTTGTGGATAACCGGCATTTGTATGGTCGAGGTAAAAGAAACTCAAAATAGATTAAATGACAGGGGTGATCTAAGGTCAAATAAAGATTGGGCGAGTGAATGAGGAGTTCTATAGAGATCTTAGGTATGCTTAGAAGTATACATTAGGTGAGGATAGGTGATTTGGTGATATGGGTGAAGGGATTTTTGAGTTCACGGGAAATTGGGTGATGAAACAAGAAGCATACAAAGAATATATTAATAACAAGAGTAATAAAGATTACTAACTAAAATAAACCATATTGGTTAGGTCCATATTTACTGTGTTAAGGATCTGATGGCTGACTGGTGGAGGTGGTTGATCAAAGAATACATGTATGGTCCTGTAGTGGTGCTTTCCCAAAGTGCTCCCATGAATACGTTGGCTCTATGATTAATCTTGGTGATGGCTTTGGATATTTGGATGCATAAAAGGATGTTTATTTCACTTACATGTAACTCTTGTCTCCTTCTTTCTATTCTTAGAATGTGCCAACCTCAAAATAAGGTTACCAAAGGGAATAAAAGGTAATCAACCATGGTCCCAAGTTGACCGACATCAGTTCAGGGGTGACAGGCATCAGTCAGGGTGGGATTCCCTAGGTTTACAAAAAAATGAGATCATGGCAATGATTTCTACCAGATCTCTCTATTCCTCCGAGGAAAGAGTGGGAGTTACCTTTTCTTATGCGGGAATGTGGTTAGAGGGGATGTAGGCTTTGATTTTTAGGGTTTAGTTAGGTCTTAGTTAGTTATGGCAACATACTAAGAATAGATTTAGGGTGAGGTGGCTAGGTGAGGTGTCTAGGTGAGGTGGTGGGGTGGGAATTATCCTAATTAGGATAATTAAATAATAAATATTGTGAGGACATGGATTAATTTAATCAAATTAATTAAATTAATATTAGTGTGGGGTACAAGGGGCCATGGTTAGGTGAGTGTGTTTAAGTTGATTATTTAACAAGGGGTCAAGGAGAGTATGACCCAATTTTGGTGTCTACACCATGATTACGATTCAAAACCTTAGGTCCTTGGTTGTTAGCACCATTGTTTTGATAATTTGCACTATTTTGATTTGGGGATACAAATTTACCATTGGGACCATAGGTCTTACACCCACTTTCTATAGAGGCTTGGTCAATTGGAAGCGCATATTCCAAAACTTCCTCATAACTACAAAAAGGAAAATTTTGGACCTCTTCCTTAGTCTCTCGATTAAGCAAGTAAAGGACAAGATCACAGAGTTCCATCCAGTCCATGTTGGGTGCACTTGCAGAGGAATAGAGAACTTTGTGCCATATCTAGATGAAATGAGTAGCATATTCATTTTGCTCTGAATAATATGCAGAACTCCCTAATCCCGTATGGAATAACTTGTTCATGTAAAATGGTTTGATGAACTCAGACAAAATCTATTTAAAGGAGTGTATGGAAGCTTATGGAATATGGTAATACTAATCCAATGTGATTCCTAAAAAAGAATTTCAAAATATCTTAGCCACTATAACATCCCAAGGAAGCAATTCCCTAATAGTAGTAGTGTAGGCCTTGATATGAGCATGCGGGTCTCCTTATCCCTTAAATTTTGGAAGATCCGATAATGGGCATGGAAGCATGACACCACGTATGGTGAAGTCAAGAGGATCCTTTAAGTACTCAACATATGTACCATTACATAAGATTCCACCATTGAAGATCCTTGATAAGGAGGTGGAGGAGGAGGAGTTGGATAAGCTGCACTATAAGCATTGACAAGAATGTATGGGGTCCCTTTATATGGCATGTAAGGAGTAGGAATGATAAATTGGTCCACCTGGGGATTTTTTGAATACATATGCAAGTAGGGTGGGATAGTTCTAGGATATGGACTAGTGGGCATAAAACCAGGGAACGTTGCATTTCTTGTTGTGGTGGCATTCAAGAACGCACTTCCAGCAAGCCCTTACATAGGATAAGCTTGAGAAGGATGAGGATTCATCCCTAGTGTGTCAAACCCTATGAGAAGATCACCTGGATTTGAATGAGTTGGATAACCTTGTTGTACATTATATTGCATTGGTTTCTCATTGGAAGGGCTGTATCATTTTTTGTCAAATGGATACCCTTTGTTGTACCCTACTACATGTGTTTGTTGTGAAGTCTGGGAACTTTCTAGTTCTCTAATTCTCCCCACTAAAGTAGAATCGAGATCATCGAGAGAGGATTGAGTCCCTTGTTAGGGTGCTATGGCGTAGGGTTTGATTGAGCAGGCTCTTGATACCCTATCATGAATTGTTTAGTGTTATAATTCTTGTCTTCCTCAGAAGTAAGAATCTTGGGATAGGTATTCAAAATTTCAAAGGAAATTTGTGGTCTTCATTCTATCCAAATAATCATCTATCCGATGAAGAGGATCAGATATTCGTGTAATAGATAATCCTATATTGATTACATGATAATGTGATGCCTTCAAAAGACCCTATGGTAAGAACCTGTTCCATTTGTGATAACAACGTGGTTTGTATTGGGTTGATCGTATTGCATTTTTAACGGTTGTTCAACCTCCTCCATCCTTACATAGCTAATGGGGTTTGAAGTTTGACTAGGAGAGGTTTGGATGTTTCTTGTGTAATTATCACCCCACCTTGAAAGAGAAGGGATTGTTGTGTCTGCATGTTGGTGTAATATCTATCAGAGCCAAATGGCCCACCAAACTCTCTTCCAGACATATTTTAAAAGGTATAAAATACCTACCAAAATAGGGGAAGAAATGGAAAGACGAGGTAATAGAAATGGAAGAAAAGAAACAAGAAGGAATTAATCCTTCATGTCCGGTTCACCAATTTTTACAGATGAAAATAAACATGTGACCTTCAACTTCACTTCACCCTCGAGATCATGCCAGAGCAGATGATGTTCAATGTGTGTGTCTAACTATAGGAGGATCGAGACTAATATCCGGTAGTGTGATCTCCCGGAAGTTAAGTTGACAAAGGAAAGATTTAGAGTCTATGAATGGGTAGCATAAATTCCCTATGGTTTTTTTTCTTACCTTGAATCTAAGTGTTGATCTAGTTTGAAGTGTCCATGTAAGCTGAATGAAACTAACAATCTATGCTATTACTGAAAGGAAACTAATCTAAACAAGTAACAAAACAAAAATATTACAATCAAAAACAACAATTCACTTTTATTATAATTAATCAAATCTACTTCTACACTAAAACTAAACAAGAAAAATAACCCGGTGTGGTTATTATCATGTGTTGAGTGTATTGAATCTAAACTAGCCTAAAACAAAAGATTTTCCAAATGATCTATGATGTGTAGACAACCTCCTACAGATATTCTCTTCTTCATATCCACAGGGATGGGAAGAAGAGGATCTATCACCGGGGATTTCTATGAAATGTTCAAACCCTCTTGGAAATTAACTAATTACTTGCAAATGAAAGGACATTGATTTCTACTCTATTTGATATGTAATTGAAATTAACAATTCGTAATTGAAAATTTGATAAACAAAGAAAACAAATACACAACTCCAACCTAGAAGAGTAAGAACCTTAGAAAATCCAGTAGTATCAGTATCTATCCCCTCAGTTCTTTCCTTTCATTCTCTGAGTGTTCATGTGAGTCCAAAGGATTGGGAATGCAAAGAACAACAACAAGAGGATGGCACTTGAGCAATGGCAGCTTGGAAGCAATATGGATGCAATGCAAGTAGAAGAGAGATAGCACAAGATATTTGAGCTTGGCTATGCAATTCCTAGCGAGATTATGATAGCAAAACAATACAAGATACACAAAATTCTTATGCCCTTTTCTTGAATACAAGCATGGAATATATAGGAATGGAGGATAGGAGGTTACTTCATGCACAAGGAAAGAAGGAGTTCCAAAAAATTAAATCTATTTAAAAATAGAAGAGAGAAGGAATACCATACAAACAAGACTATTTTTAGGCAATTTGGTTCATAAATGCACCCTAAAAGTTGAGTTAAGTGAAGTTTCGTGTGTCAAAAACATGCATGAAGAGTTATGGAAAAAGCATTCAAAGACCATCACCTTGTATAGGGAAGCGGTCCTAGGACCTCCGTCCAAGCTTGGGAGGTAGTCCTAGGACCACCACCCAAGCTTGGGAGGCATTCCTAGGACTACTGGCCAAGCATAGGAGGAAGTTCTAAAACCACCGCCCAAGCCTAGGAGGTAGTCCTATCACTAAAGCCAAAAAATGCACAGAAATGAGAGGGAAGCTAGAAGAAAGTGTGGAAAGGCTAAGGATGTCTAGGCTACAAATATACACTACAAATGGTTTTGGAGCTAGAACACCTTTTTTAAAGGATTTTGAATCATCATTGGGGACTTTAGTAACCGTTTTCCTAATAATGTAGCACGTGTAATTTTGGGTTGAAGGTCACGTGTTCATTTTAATCTATAGATATTTTTTTTGGATTGGTTATTCCTTGCATAGAGTTGGATTACATTGATGATTTGATTCATGTGTGTACCCTTAGATGTTTAGAATTTCCAATTTTCTATGCTTTTCAAAATGAATGCAGTGGATATGAATTCTAACAAAGTGATTTCTCTTTTTTGTATTTTACTTTTTATTGTTGATATATGATAATGCGGTCACATTGTGATGTTGAACTTTAGTTTATCTACGCAAGTTTTGATACTTCATATTGTTTTGGAAAACATGGTCAAAGAGTGATATGATAGGTGAATGAACTTTCCCCACTCCTATCTCCACGTAACCAAGTAGGATGCGAGGCTCAACACCAAGATCCGGGAAGGGCACAAGTTATGAAATTTGTCGAATGATAATGATGAGAGAAAGACAAGGATTTGGTAAGACCAAATTAGACACCACAACCTCACTCTACTCAAGTTTCCTTCATATTTTAAAATGTGAATTGCTTTTCAGCTTTTTCCAGGACATAGATCGTAGATGGATACTTGGTTGAAAAAATATGGTTTTGAAGTTTAAGACTATTTTGGAATTTTGGACATCTAACTCAATTTATTTTTGACTCATGATTTCACAACATTTGAATTGTTTGTAACTTTCAATTTTATCAAAGGGATCCCCTACACCTTGCCCATTTCTACTAGTAGGAAGTATGGGCTCATAACCATGGACAAGGCATAGGTGAGTATGGGCACTTCTCTCTTTCCTAACCCTACATCACCAGAAGAGATGCTGGCCCAACACCAAAGATTGGTAGGGAAAAGAAATGTGTAAAATAAAAAAATTCTGTGGATTTGAATTTGACTTAATTATTTGGGAAAAATGTTTAGAGTGTTCTTATTTCTATAGAGATTTTTATGGGATAGATGTGACACCATGAAGCTTCTAGAGCAGGACTATAGACAAAGACATCTAACCCATAAAGAGACTATAAGTAGAGCTAAGTGTGTGAGCCTTGGTATGACCATGGTCAAAACTTTGTCTTATCTTGCTTCAACCGATGAGATGATTCGGAAATAATTGATGATACCATGAAGATTTGAAGAGACATGATTTGAATGTTTTTTTAATATTTTTAGAAGTTTTTTAGAAATTTCTATAACAATAAGTCCCTCAATCACAAATTTTACAAAATGAAATGGAATATGAAAATGCAATGTCAATGTAGTAATGTACATATGGAAGTATAGGTGAAACTATTTGTCATGATGTCTAAGGTGAAGAAATTTGACGAATATTGAATTCTTCACCCCTAAAAGTACGAACGGAGAACCATGATCCTCAAAATTTCTGTTTTCTTGACAAGGGCCTACCATTTGGGGTTTAAATTTGCAACTCTTTCCCAAAAGTGTATATGTCTAGTCATTAAAAGAATTTTTCTAAAGAGGTGTTCATATACCCCTTTGTCATGTTCTTGAGACATGGTGTGTGGGTGAGCATGACTATGTTGTTTGGCCTCGTCTCCTATGTGGAGCATTTTGTATATTTGTGACACTTGATGAATGTTGAGGGCTTGCCCCATGGATATGGAAATCTTAGTTTCAAACACACATGGGTTGAAATCAGGGTTTAGAAAAGAAAAACCCTCAAAGTTGGTTTTGATGGGCATCATTTCAATCTCAAATTTCCCTTTTTCATTTGTTAATTCTATCATGTTTACACCTATAAATAGGTCATTAGAGGGAAGAGATGCTAAACTGAGAAGACCACCCATTTGTTGTGGTTCAAATGGGAGGAAGATCAAATTGTCACTCTCTAAGAGTTTCATAATTCCCGCTATGGTGTTAGTGGACACCGCTTCTAGAGATATTGATTTACCCTTATCTATTTTTGTCACCTCAAATGTTTTTAATGGTGAATATCATTTCTGGAAAATGGTAGAAGCGATAGCCTTCATTTAATAAGTCTAAGGTCTCCCAAGGATCATGTTATAACTTGTTTCCCTATCGATAATGTAAAACTCCATCAAGATGGTTTTTGGACCAAGTGTGAGTGGAAGAAATATGATTCCAATTGAGGTCACTTTAAGGCTGTCATACTCGCATAACATGTTTCTTATAGAGGAGCAATTTGTCACTCTATATCTCAACTTCTTTAAGAAAGAGAAGGTAACTCCATTTACAACAGCCATGCCATCAATCATGGCTTTCTTAATGCAATTGTTATAAACCTAGACTTGTGAAAATAAGGAAGGATCACCTTTTAGGTAATTTCAGCGTCAGATGGCATCTTGTCTATATCAAAAACAAACCCAAGTATCCCTATCATTCTATCCCGTAGTATGTATGTAAAAGTCAATATGATTTATTTGAATGCTAGGATGTGGCGTAACATGGATTAAATGACCAAGGCCTAGTGCATTGAGCAATGCAAAGTGATGCGTAAGTGAATTCTTCAAAGCAAATATATAAATGAAATATGAGAAAAAGTCTTGTTCGAGATATTATATTAAATCATAGGATCCTACCTGGTTTTGTGATTGTAGGAACATCATCCCGTGGGAAGGAAATATCGGGTAGGGGTTGTGAAACATAATCCTTTGTCCAAGTTGTTGCATTAATTTCATGCTTAACCTCTAGCTCGACTAACCACAAGATTTTTGTGTTATCGTTTGAACCAAGGTTAGGAGCAACTGAGAGTTATTGGTAGTTAAGGCTTTGTGGTCATTGTTTGCTATATAGGATTTCCTTTGTTTGTGTTTTATGGATTCACCTTGAAATTTTCAGGATGTGTAGGGAATGGATCTTAAAATATGCTCACATTAGCGTTCTTAAGAGTTATAGGTCTTGTATAGTTAGATTACAAGTTTTCTTCAGGATTTTCTAGGAACATGTTTATAAAGAAATGCACTTCGTTTTCGAGTAGTCTTTGCAAAAACTTGCTGCAATCATGGTAGGTCCTGTCATCATGACCTTGAACCTTATGGAAACCACAATATAGGTTAGGTTCATAATATCTTGGCCTTTGATAAGTGTCTTGTTGTTGCTCATTATAACTTCGGTTGTAATTTTGAAATTTTTTGTTATAACCACGATTCATTGCCCCTTGGCGAGTTTTGATACTGGTTTGGGATTTTGGTTTGATTTTGTTTTTAGAGTGGATGATGTACATCGATCAAGTTGTGAAGATATAGTTCTAGGGCCTCTTTGTTTGTTCCAGTTTTTATTTTCAATGATTTCGTTATCCTGAAAACCAATATTTTTGGCTTGATTAGTAGCACCATTCATGGTAGCACCATGATTGCGATTCAAACCTTTAGGTCCTTGGTTGTTGGCACCATTGTATTGATAATTCTCATTATTTTTATAAATGGGGATACTAATTTACCATTGGGACCATAGGTCTTACAACAACTATCTTTAGAGGCTTGGTCAATCGTAGTGCACCTTCCAAAACTTCCTCATAACTACAAAAAGGAAACTTTTGGACCTCTTCCTTAGTCTCTTGATTAAGTGAATGAAGGAAAATGTTGTAGAGTTCCATCCGGTCCATGTTGGGTGTACTTGCGAGAAGAATAGAGAATTTGGTGCTATATCCTGGATGAAATGAGTGAAAGATTCATTTTTCTCCTGTTTAATATGAAGGAACTCCCTAATCCCTATACACATCAACTTATTCATGTCAAATGCTTTGATGAACTCAGAAACAAGTTATCTAAAGGAGTGTATAGAAGATTCTAGAATATGGTAATATCAATCTAATGTGATTCCTTCGAGAGTCTTTGGAAATATCTTAGCCACTACAACATCCCAAGGAAGTAATTCCCTAATAGCAGTAGTGTAGGCCTTGATATGAGCATTTGGGTCTCCTTCTCCCTTAAATTTTGGAAGATCTGAAAATTGGCGTGGAAGCATGACACCACCTATGCTGAAGTTAAGAGGCTCCTTTAAGTAGTCAAAGCATATGTACCCATTGCGTAAGATTCGACCATTGAAGATCCTTGATAAGGAGGTGGAGGAGGAGGAGTTGGATAAGATGCACCATAAGCATTGATGGGAATCTATGAGGTCCCTTGATATGGCATGTAGGGAGAAGGAATTATATATGGGTCCATCTTAGGAGTTTTTGAGTACATATGCATGTAAGGTGTGATAGTTGTAGGATATGGACTAGTGGGTGTAAAACTAGGGAACGTCACATTGTCTATAGTGGTGGCATTCAATAACGCACTTCCGAAATCAATTACATAGGAAAATCTTGAGAATGATGAGTACCCATCCCTAGTGTGTCTAACCAAGTGAGAAGATCACTTGGATTTGAATGATCTTGATAACCTTGTTGTACATGATATTACGTTGGTTTTTCATTGGAAGGGATGTATCCTTTTTTTTCAACTAGATACTGTGTTGTGCCCTACTACATGTGTTGGTTGTGAAGTCTAGGAACTTTCTAGTTCTATAATTCTCCCCACTAAAGTAGAAACGAGATCATTGGGATAGAATTGAGTCCCTTTTGGGATATCGTAGTGTTGGGTTTGATTAAAGAGGCTCATGATACCCTATCATGAATTGTTCAAGATGTTATAATTGTTGTCTTCCTTAGAAGTAAGAGTCTTGGGATAGGTATTAAAAATATCGAGGCTATGGCCTTCATTCTATCCAAAGACTCATCTTTCTAATGAAGATGATTAGCTATTCATGTAAATAGCTAATCCTTTGTTGATTGCATGGGAATGTGAGGCCTTGACAAGACCCTATGGTAAGAATCTGTTCCATTTATGATAACAATGTGGTTTGCATTAGGTTGATCATTTTGAATGTTTAACGGTTGATCAACCTCCTCCATCCCGTGAGATCATGCCGAGAGAAGCCGATGTTCAATGAGTGTGGATAACTATAGGAGGATCAGTGACTATGATGTAATAGTGTGATCTCTTGGTATTGAGTTAGCAAAGGGGAGATTTAGAGGCTATGAACGGGTAGCGTAAATTCCCTATGTTTTGTTTACCGAACTTGGATCTAAGTTTTAAACTAGTTTGAATTGTCTAAATTAATCAAGATGAAATTAATAATCAATGATATTGCTGAAAGGAAACTAATCTAAACAAGTCACAAAAGTGAAATATTATAATCACAAACAACAATTCACTTCTATTCTAAATAATTAAAATATTTCTACACTAAAATTAAACGAGCAAGATAACTCAATGTGGTCATTCACTTGTGCTAAGTGTATGGAAACTAAACTAACTTAAAACAATAACTTTTTAAAATGATCTATGATGTGTAGACAACCTCCTACACATATTCTCTTCTTGAGATACACAGGATGGTTAGAAGAGGATCCATCATTGGGGATTGCTATGAAGTTTTCAAACCCTCTTGAAATTAACTAATTACTTGCAAATGAAAGGACATTGATTTCTACTCTATTTGATATGTAATTGAAATTAACAATTTGTAAATGAAAATTTGATAAACAAAGAAAATAAATATACAAATCCAACCTGGAAGAGTAATAACCTTAGCAAATCCAAGTAGTATCGATGTCTCTGTCCCTCGTTCTTTCCTTTCATTCTCTCGAGTGTTCATGTGAGTCAAAAGGATTGGGAATGCAAAGAATAGAAAAGAGGATGGCACTTGCATAATGGCAGCTTGCAAGCAACTGGATGTAATGCAAGTAGATGAGAGATAACACAAGAGATCCGAGCTTGGCTATGCAATTCCTAAGCGATATTATGGCAACAAAACAATACAATATACAGAAAATTCTCAATCCCTTTTCTTTAATAAAAGCATCAAATATATATAAATTAAGGCTAGGAGGTTACTTCATGCACAAGGAAAGAAGGAGGAGTTTTAACCAATTAAATATATTTAATAATATAAGAGAGAAGGAATACGATGCAAACAAGACTATTCTTAGGTAATTTGGTTTAGAAACATACCCTAAAAGTCGAGTTAAGGGAATTTTTGTGTCAAAAAAAAAAAGGGAAGAGTTCGGATAACGTGTTCAGGATTTTCACCATGTGTAGGGTGGTGGTCCTAGGACTGCCACCCAAGACTGGGAAGCAGTCCTAGGACCGCTGCCCAAGCCTGGGAGGCGGTCCTGTCACTAAAGCCAAAAAATTCACGGAAATGAGAGGGAAGCTAGAAGAAAGTGTGGAAAGGATAACTAAGGATGTCTAGGCTATAAATATACACTGCAAGTGGGTTTTGGAGCTCCAACACCTTCTTGAAAGGATTTTGAATCATCATTGGGGACTTTTGTAAAACTTTTCTCGACAATGTAGTACATGTAATTTTGGGTATGTACAATTGCCACTTATATGCTTTGAACCGACCAAAAATATGAGCTCAGACTCTAATGAGACATTTCACAAGGAATAAACATTCATTGAATACCATGCCTTAGTTAGCAAGGAATACATCCCCTACAAACATTGATGATCCAAACCATAAAAATCACAATGGTTGAACAAGAAATAGATAAATAACTATGATATCCAACCAATGACACTCAAATACTAAGAGATGTTTGAGGAAATTTTATTAAAAGAAAATTGAAACCAAGTTTTAAGTATAACATGAAGACCTAGGACACTCAATAATCAATAGATCTCAAGAACTTAATTTCGAGTCAAGAAGGGTGACCTTTCGAAGAAAAACATAACCATCAAGAGAGAGACATGAATTTTATTAGTCCCTATTTCCAAAACAGACTAACTCGAGAAGGGTAAATAACCAATAAAACGTAACTAAAAGGACAGAGACATAAAACTCTATCGATCCACTTTTCTACTATGCACATGCACTACTCAAAATATCTCTACCAAGAGTACATAGTATGGGTCGAAGCTCAACTCACATAATAACAATAAAAAGAGTAGTTACGAATTTAAGCCAAAAATGAATGACCCAAAAACTGAAACCAGATCCAAGTTCGGGCATTAAGAATTCAACACAATATACATTTGTTTCCACCCAATTTAAAAACAAACTGAATCATTACAAAATATGAAAAATCTTCAACAAGAACCTTGTGAAATCATTTAATGTCGATAAATTCCATATACAAGGAGATATATTTATCAGAAGCAAAGATAACACAATATCCCCGTAAACAATCTTTCATAGTTTAATATATTGTAGTCACTATAATTTTTCCAAAATTTTCAAACCTAAAATCAAGTATAATAGACGTCATACAATAGAGTCATTTGTATCGACAAGAAACCATAACTTTCATGAAACCCAAAGAAGAAAGAAAAATATGAAAACACACAAATTATGAAAACACTCTCGGGGACATTTTCACGAAGACCGAGTTCATTTTATGAAAATGTTAAATAAAGAAATAAATATTAAATATATAGAGCCTATTATGCCCGGTAGTGCTCATGGTTTCATTTCAATGCTTGTATACTTTCTAGAAACTTCCACCGAGATATTTCCATTGAAAATGCCAACCAAATCCCCTACAAATTCCACCACTTTCCTTTAATAGTATCCCCAACAATTTTTTTCCATTATTTCTGCCATGTAATGGCGATATTTAATTTGTAACAAAATTGAACTAATAGTCAGAAAAATGAAAATACCACATGTAAAGCCAAGGAGCTCGAAACATCCGAATGCACAGTAAAACCAAACCATTCATTTTTTCCCAACTCATCTTGTTATTCCCCATGAAATTTTTGGTCAAGGGTTGAGGTTTATTAATGAAAATAGGACTACCAAGTAACCTCCATGAAATTTCTACCTATTGCATCCTTTGGTTAATTACGACTAACATTCAAAAATTTATTCACTAAAACTTAACGGAGTTGTAATTTTAGCAAATTCCACTATAAGCACGCCTCGATGAAAATAGGTGGTAAAAAGCATTTAATGAACCATAGCTTAGGAGAAATTAGTATCAATTACTTCGGATAGTCCTTTAATACGCTTCAAAATATATATTCACCTTAACTTAGGTTAGGGTAATGTAAATAATCATAGGAATTTAGATTATTTAGGTCCCAAATATTAATCAAACGACATTGCCTTTTGAATATTTTTTATCAAAAGAACGTACTTAGATAACATATAATGGTGTACCCTTAAGATGCTACAAGACACCCTTGTGATTCTAAAAATGCAAGCCTCGGTTCTAAGACATCTCAACAATCAAATAGGCTAACCAACTTAATGAAAATGATTGAAACATTTTAGAATCATATACATACCTTAGATCATTGTAATTGATCCAAGGTATGGATATTTTACATTTTAAAATCAAATAGGCTGAGAAAACAAGTTTAATATTGCGAAAGAGGAAATGAACGAATAAGACTCGATTTATTTCCTTCATTAGCATACATAATTCATTTAAAATTTCAAGATAAAGAGCATATGAAATACTTAAATATTAGTTCGAATTATTATGGCATGATTATATCCAATTTTAAAAGATAAAACATATCATTGACAATAAACATGATCACTCAATTCTAAGGTGTACACCCTCTTAAAATAACAATCATTTATTAACGTTCACAACTTTAGTTTCAGAATAAAGCAAGGATATCAACCATGGTGAAGGAATTAAATACCCCCTCTAAAAGTATCCCCAATGATTAACTTAATCCATATTTATATTAAAGAAAAATAATCATAATTATATTTCTTTTATCAAGTAAAATTTTCAAATAGCAAAAATTTGCAGAAACTTAAGTCTTTCATAACTTATTACAACATCTAAATTTTTGTCTTAGTACTAGAAAAATATAGTACTGCCAAAACGGCAGGAATTAAATATAGTTCCTAATAAAAATCTTTAATTATTACAAAAATCAGAATTAATTCTATTCAAATAGATGAGGAAAAGTATTTTCATATCCTCAAGGTTTTACCATGATGCGCTTTCTTCACTAAATTGGTCCCATTGGACCTTGAATTGACTTATTTCAAAATGACATAAGTTCAACTCATGATTTTCCAAAACTCTTATGGGTTAAAAATGATTATTCTTAGGTCGTTGAGCTGCAAGGAATCCCAATTTAATACATGTGATAAATCTGAAATGTATTTGTTAAGAAAATAAATATGGAAAACATTATTCATTTGTGTCAAGGTGAGAGGTAATGCTAAGTGATAAGCTATGTGGCTAATCACTTCTACAATCTCAAAAGGTCCTACAAAACAAGGTTATAATTTAGCTTCCTTGCTAAAGGTAATAAATATATTTTTAGGCTTAACACATAAAAATAACTTTTCACTAAGTTTAAATTTCTTATGGAACCTTTTCAAATCTGTATAACTTTTCTATCTCATGAACTTCTTTTACTCATTCAAGAATTACTTTCACTTGTTCCATTTCAAAGTAAGAATTTTAGGTCCAATTACCTTGCTATCTAAAATTCTATCTGAATAATTGGAGTTTTGCATTTCCTTCCATATAATATTTTAAAAGGTGTCATTTTTAAAGAGGAGTGATAAGTATTATCATCGAGAAAAATTAACTAAAGGAAGGTATTCTTCCCATTTGAACTGCTGATCCATATAATACATTCTTAACATATCCTCTAATAACTAATTTACCCTCTCTATTTGACCATTTGTTTCTAGATGGTGTACGGAAATCAAATTTAGTTTTGTTCCTAAGGCTTTGTTTAGTGTTTTCAAAATATGGGATGTCATTCTAGGGTCTCTATAAAAAAGAATCAATTCAAGTACCCCATGTAATCTAAAAATTTCATGCAAAAAACTTTTTGCTAAAACAGGTGAATCAAATTTAAGATTACAAGCAATAAAATGTGCTACCTTTATTTATTTTTCAACCACAACTAAAATAACATTATGCTTATTTTTACACATAGGAATCCTACGAACAAAATCAATACTTATTACTTGACAATTAATTGTAGTACACTATGAGGATACAAGTAAACCATCTAGTTGCATATGGTCAACCTTAACTCGTTGACATTCAAGGGAATGTGAAACAAAATAAGTTGTCTATTTATTAATCCCTTTCCAAAAATAAATTTCTTTTAAATCACCAAGCACTTTTGTAACACCAGGATGTCCTAAGTAAGGTGAATTATGAAATTCCATCATTAAATTTTTCCTTAACTAATATTTCCAATGGTACATACAATCGATTTTCATATCTTAAAATTCCTTCATTATCAAAGTTAAAACCTTTGCATCTTGCATCATTAGGATCTATAGTAAGTATTGTTTTCACTTGTTGAAAATATAAATCAGAATCCATGGTAATCTTTCCTTCATCCTTAAACTGCATTCTCAAAGTTACAAGTGTGGAAATATGTTTCTTATGACTTAGTGAATTTGCGACTCTATTTTTTTCATTTTATGTAACTTATGTAAAAATCATATTGTGACAAAAACTCTAACCATCTTTGTTATCTTGCATTCATATTTGGCATAGTGAAAATACACTTCAGCCTAAGGTGGTGAATGTTTAACTCAAAAGGTATACCTAATAGATAATGTCTCCATACTTGAAGTCCATTAACAATGATAGCACGCTATAGGTCATGGGGAGTATAATTAAACTCATGAAACTCAAGTTTTCTACTTTCATAAGCTATAACATGGTCATCTTGTAACAATATACCTCCTAGTCTTTCTCTGCAAGCGTCGATAACTACCGTAAAGATTCCATTTAGATCGGTATAGTAAAAATTGGCACAAAAGTTATTTTTGCTTTAGATTTTTAAATGTTGATTCCTATTTATCACTTCACACAAAAGTTTTGTGTTTCTTCTATAATGAAGTAATTGGAGCAGCGACTTTTGAAAAGTCCTTAACCAATTTTTTGTAATAACCAGAATGCCCCATGAAGCTTCTAACTTCATGTAACTTTTAGGTGCATGAGATTTAGTTATGACAACAATATTTGATGGATCAATTGTTATTCCATCTTTGCTAATGACATGTCCTAAATATTTCACTTTTGTTTCATAAACAGAACATTTGGACAACTTATCATAGAATTTTCATTTTCTCAAAAACTTAAGTATAATTCTCAAGTGCTCCTTCTCCTCAATGCTCTTAGAATAAATAAGAATATCATCCAAGATCACAAGTACAAACTTTTCCAAGTATTCTTGAAATATATTATTCATCACATCCGTAAAAGCTAAAACAATGAATTCATAATTTTCATACCTTATTCTAAAAGTTATTTTAAGAATAACTTCAACCTTAAATATCAATTCTTGATATTGAGAATGAAGATCTATCTTTGATTAAACCGATGCACCAAGCATCCGATCAAACAAATCATCAATCCTAGGAAGTGGATATATGTTTTTGTTTGTTTCTTTGTTTAAAATTCTATAATAAATACAAATTTGAAGTGTTCCATATTTATTTTTCATAAAAATTATTGATACTCCCCAAGGTGAGACACTCGGTCTTATAAAGCATTTAAAACATAGTGCTTGTAATTGTGCCTTAAGTTTTACTAGTTCGGTTGTAGTCATAAGGTAAGATTTATTGTTAGGTTGTGGAGCCTGTTTTCATGTGTGAAAGTGTTGAAGACTGTACACTTTTCATGACTCTTGCCGGGGTTCGGGCGTAGCCCTCGAATTTTATTTTTTTGGCGTAAAATTTTTGGCCTCGAAAAATGCACCCAACATATCGGGAAACGTGATTTTCTCATATGGGTGAGTTTTTGACCCATAGGTTTATGGGATGGGTTTTGTCCATGGTTTTAATACCCACGGTTTTGTAAAAGCGCTTAAGCGATTGTCTATTTATATGGTCTTATGCATATGATAGATGAATAAGCAAATGTATTTAGATGTGTTTTGAATTCAGTTTGTGAATTTCTGTAGAGTTTGTTGAGCATAACTCCAAACGGATCAGGTATTCTATTGAGAGAGTGATGGCTTGTAATAAAATCTGAGCAAGTGATTCTTGGTGGACGTAGCCCAAATTGGGTGAACCACGTTAAATACTGTCTCTTAGTGTTGTGTTATTTTATTCTACAATTTTATTTGAGATCTGTAATAATTTCTGCATATTAGTTTCTACTGTTGCGATTCTGTGAGGGATTATTTCACATATTTTATCCCTTATTTCCTAACAATTGGTATCAAAGCCTGGTTTGGTTTTCTAAAGTGTTGAATCACAGGGAAATTTTTTAGCTTGAGTGGGAGCTATGGCAGATGAAGGAAGATCTAGGGTTGATAAATTCAATGGGAAGAATTTCAGTCTTTGGAAGATGCAGATGGAAGATTACCTTTATCAGAAGGATCTTTATACTCCATTGTCTGAGAAGGTGAACAAACCCTCGAGTATGACAGATGTAGAATGGGATTTGTTGGATCGGAAGGCACTTGGAATGATCCAGTGAGTCTTGCATCTTCGGTATTATTTAATGTTTCAAAGGAAAAGACTACAAAAGATCTAATGGATGAATTAGGGAAGTTGTATGAAAAACCCTCTGCCTCTCATAAGATATTTTTAATGAAAAAGTTGTTTAATATGAAGATGTCGAGAATAGTTTAGTAGCGAGATCATTTAAATGATTTCAATACTGAGTGAATATACTAGCTTTGATTCAATAGAATTTGATGAAGAAGTTAGGGCTTTATTAATTCTATGCTCTTTACACGAAGTTGGAATAGCCTAGTAATGGCGGTAAGTAACTCGGTTCCAGCTAACTCGAAGTTGAAGTTTGAGGATGTTGTAGGGGTGATTCTAAGCAAGGAAATGCGAAGAAAAATCTTTGGGGAATCTTCTACTTCAAGGAATGCTTTGATAGTGGAAACTAGAGGGAGATAGAAGAATAGAGGAAACCGTGGAAAATCAAAAGATCGGGCAATGTCAAAATCCAAGAACAAGATTGTATCTTTGGAATAGTGGAAAGCATGGGCATGTAAAGAAGAATCATTGGAAGCTTTGGGATAATAAGAAACAACAAAGAAGAAAACAAGGAGGAAAATGTGGCAACGGGTAATGTATGTCGAGGATGCTTTGATTCTTTCTTTGTACAATATTATGAATCTTGGGTTTTAGATTGAGGGCTTCTTTCCATGCTTCTCCACATAGGCATTATTTTTTGATTATGTTCAAGGAGATTTTGGGCATGTTTTTCTTAGTGATGTTGAGCCTTGCGGCATAGTTGGAAAAAGTTTTGTTCGGGTTAAGATGCGAGAATGGGAATACTTGGCTATTGAAGGATGTCGGACATGTGCCTACATTAAGACGAAATCGATATCGGCGGGCAGTTGGGAAGTGATGGTTGTACTGTGATATTTATAGTAGACTCTTGGAAGGTTACCAAGGGTGCTCTTGTGGTGGCAAGAGGTAAGAAGGTTGGAACCTTGTATTTAACCACTGATAGTACTAATGATTGTAATCTTGTGGCTTCAGATGTAGATACAACATTATGGTACTATAGGTTCGGTCATATGAGCCATAAGGGTATGAACATCATAAAGAAGAATTTACCTAGATATATAGAAACATGTTTGGATTTCTGTGAGAACTACATATATGAGAAATAGAAGCGAGTAAGGTTTCTCAAGGTTAGACCTACAAAGAAAGAGAGTAATTTAGAGCTGGTGCATTTTGATGTGTGGGGGCCGGCTCAGGTATCATCTCTTGGGGGTTCAAGTTATTATGTTACTTTTATTAATGATGCAACAAGGAAAGTTTGGGTTTATTGTATTAGAAACAAATATGATGTATTTGACACTTTTGTTAAATGGAAATCCTTAGTAGAGAATGAAATAGGTCTTAAGCTAAAATGTCTCAGGTCAGATAATGGAGGGGAGTATTGCAGCAATGAATTTAATGATTATTGTTCTAAGAATGGAATCCGTAGGAAAAAGATGGTTCCAGGAACTTCACAACAGAATGGGGTATCAGAAAGGATGAACAGAACAATAATGGAACATGCTAGGAGCATGAGGTTACATGTAGGACGGCCTCTTTCTTTTTGGACAGAAGCGGTGAGCATGGCTGTGTACTTGATAAATAGAGGACCCTCAAGTGCCTTGGATGGAGGTATACCTGAGGAGGCATGGTATGGTAAGAAAGTTGATTATTCATTTCTTAGAGTCTTTGGATGTGAAGTGTTTGTTCATATAGACAAGGATGATAGGACCAAGCTAGAGGCTAAATTAGAAAAATGTACTTTCATTGGTTATGGTGGTGATGACTTTGGGTTTAAATGTTGGAGTATTAAGGACAAGAAAATCATTCGGTCTAGGGATGTGGTCTTTAATGAGAAAGTCATGTATAAGCAACAGTTGTAGGAAAATAGGGAAGAATCCAAGAAAGAATATGCAGTGGTAGAGGATCTTCCGGATGGGAAAGTGACCCATGAATCAGTTCAGGAACCTACTCAACAGGAACCCCAAACTCCTACAGTGAGGAGGTCTTCTAGGGTAAGAAAAGAACCTGAACGGTTTTCTCCTTCTCTTTATTATTTATTACTCACTGATAGTGGAGAGCCAGAGAGATTTGATGAAGCAATGCAGGTAGATGCCAGTAAGAAGTGGGAGCAAGCCATGGATGAGGAGCATAAGTCTCTCATGGAGAACCAGACTTGGGATTTGGTGAAGCTACCGGAAGGCAAAAGAGCATTGCAGAACAAGTGGGTGTACAGAGTTAAAGATGAAGAAGGAGGAAAGAAAAGATATAAGGCCCGGTTGGTGGTCAAGGGGTTTGCACATAAACAAGGTATAGATTTTGATGAGATTTTTTCTCCTGTAGTAAAAATGACTTCTATCAGAATTGTTCTTGGAATAGTGGCAGCAGAAGACTTGCACTTAGAATAGTTAGATGTAAAGACTGCATTTCTCCATGGTGATTTAGAGGAGGAGCTATATATAGCGAGAAGGATATGAAGTCAAAGGTAAAGAGGAGATGGTGTGCAAACTGAAGAAGAGCTTGTATGACATGAAACAAGCTCCACGTCAATGGTATAAGAAGTTTGATAGCTTCATGATGGAGCAAGGTTATATTAGATGTCATTTTGACCATTGTGTGTATACAAAGAAATTTGAGGATGGAATTTATATTATCCTGTGTTTGTATGTTGATGACATGTTGGTTGCAGGTAAAACATGCAGGAAATAAAAGTACTCAAGAAATAGCTAAGTGAATACTTTGATATGAAGGATTTGGGGGCAGCCAGAAAAATCCTTTGTATGAGGATAACTCGAGATAGGAAGGAACGGAAGTTGACTTTATCTCAGGAAGAGTACATTAAGAAGTTATTAGACAGGTTTAACATGCAGGATGTTAAACCGGTTGGGACTTCTTTGGCAGGCCATTTCAAGTTATCAAAGGAGCAGTGTCCCATGACAGAGCAGGAAAGAAACTAGATGTCCAAGGTACCTTACTCATCAGCAGTTGGCAGTTTGATGTATGCTATGGTATGCACTAGGCCTGATATTTCCCATGTAGTGGGAGCTATGAGTAGATTTATGAGTGATCCAGGTAAAGAGCATTGGCAAGCAGTAAAGTGGATCCTTTGGTATTTGAGAGGGACCATGGGGATAGTTTTGTGCTATAGTGGATCAAACACCACTTTACGTGGTTATGTAGATTCAGATATGGCTGGAGATGTAGACAACAGGAGGAGCATGACAAAGTTATATTTACACTTGTAGGTGGGACAGCGGTGAGCTGGATTTCAAGACTATAGAAGCTGGTGGCATTTTCAACCATAGAGGCTTAGTATGTTGCTACCATAGAGGCAAGCAAAGAGATAATTTGGTTAAAAATTTCATTAGGAGTTGGGACATAAGCATAAGGAATGTAAGCTGCATAGTGATAGTCGAGTGTTATACACCTAGCTAAGAACTCTGCTTTCCACTCTAGGACAAAGCATATACAGATTAAGGTATCATTTTATCGGGATAGCTTTGGAGGAAGAGAAGTTGAAGTTGGAGAAGATTCATACTAGTCAGGATCCTACAGACATGATGACCAAGGTGGTAACAAGGGAAAAACTAAAGTTGTGTTCAGCTTTGGTTGGTCTTCACAGAAACTAGTGAAGGGTTGAGAAGCTTGCTCAGAGGAAAACTAGTGTCCAAGTGGGAGATTGTTAGGTTGTGGAGCCTATTTTCATGTGTGAAAGTGTTGAAGACTGTACACTTTTCATGTATCCTCGCGGGGTTCTGGGGCGCAACCCCCGAATTTATTTTTTTGGCGTAAAATTTTTGGCCTCGAAAAATGCACCCGACATATCGAGAAACATGTTTTTCTCATATGGGTGAGTTTTTTGACCCATAGGTTTATGGGATGGGTTTTTTCCATGGTTTTGATACCCACGGTTTTATAAAATTGCTTAAGCAAATTGTCTATTTATATGGTCTTATGCATATGATAGATGAACAAGCAAATGTATTGCAGATGTGTTTTGAATTTGGTGTGAATTTCAGAGATTTTTTGACCATACCTCCAAATGGATCTGGGTATTTTATTGAGAGAGCGGTGGCTTATAATAAAATCGAGCAAGTGATTCTTGGTGGACATAGCCCAAATTGGGTGAACCACGTTAAATCTTGTCTCTTAGTGTTGTGATATTTTATTCGCAATTTTATTTGAGATCTGTAATAATTTATGCATAGTAGTTTCTACTGTTGCGATTTTGTGAGGGATTTTTTCACATATTTTATCCCTTATTTCCTATTATTTCTTGCAAATAGGTTGAGTTCCAGGTTTTATTTTTATTGTAAACTCAAATTATCATTTGGGTGAAAGACTAGGTAGTTCTTTGGAAATATCTTAACAACGGATAATTTTCCAAGAAATTACTACCTTCTTATGCTATTTCAGAAATGATTATTGCATATAACGTGCATCCTTTGTATTTTGCCTTCTCAAGCTGCATATCGACAATTTCTAACTAAAATTTCTCGTTTTACTCCTTGAATGTCTGTTGTTTTTATAGATCATCAAATCATCTAATGTGTTTTTCAAAACAATCAAATTTTTATTTATGTTCAGCAAGCCAGATAACACCAATTATGACATCATATGACCCCAAAGGAGAAACATAAGTACCTACTTTGGTTGAAACACTTAGTAATTCTAAAAGCTGCTCATAATAGACATTTACTAAAACTATGGAAAACATTATTACCATAATGTACAATTCAATATTTTCCATTATTCTGGTTTTTTTAATTTTACATCTAATTTACTACAAATAAATCATTTTGTAGATTTATTATAAAGTGTATAGTAACATGTGTACCAAATAATTTACTGGCACTTCTATGGGCATAAATTTCTTTTCAACTTGCTTATCAACTACTGCAACATGTATCTTATACTAATGGTTGTTGACATGTTTCTTTAGAGGACACTAATTTATGTAGTGATCCTTAACATAGTTAAAAAAACCTCCTACAAGTCCCCTTTTTGGTTCATACTTATTTCAGTCTTGAAATTACTATTTTGACCTTTATAGGATTTTTTTCCATTATTTTTATTCTTTACAAAAAAAATTCTAATGTTCACAATAGGTTTATTTTGTGTGTTTTAGTTATGGTTATCAACCACAAACTTGTTCTTATCTCCAAAAAATTTCCATTCCACCTTCTTAGGTCCAAGTGACAAAAAAGAGTTTGTAATTCTCTTTCGATTCTATTCTATATGTGCAGAAATTGCCTTCAATTTTTGTTCTTGCCTTATAGATTTTTCTATAACCCCTTCCATGGTGGTTGGGTTGTGTACATGTACCTCTCCTCCAATGAAAATATTTAATCCCATAATAAACTTGCATATCATGAAATTTTCGTCATTTGGATATTGTGGAATGTACTTAATATGTTTTGTAAACCTCTCCCAATACTCAATTACAATTAACTTTCCTTGTACTAAGTTCTGAAATTCTATCATTGTTTTAGCATAATAGAGTTACAGTAGCCAGAGCATTTCCAAAAGTATCCCTTAAAATGATCCGATGTAATGTTTTTTCAATAATATCAAGTTGACCTTATGGTTGTCTTAGTAGGAGGATGCCTAATGGGAAAGATGGTAATATGCCATACCACTTAGTTTCTTCCAAGAAGTTCCTTATTGAAAACTACTTCTCCATTTATCGAAGTATATTCTCGGTCCCATTCGCTAGTGTAATGACATTAAACTTTGGTGGGCTTTTCCTTTTTATGTCATTAGTAAGTTCATGTTCTAATCTTGCCTTTTTATTTTTATGTGGATTGGGTACATTTACATTTTGATTTGCAGTGTTATTATTGGCTTCTATAGCATTGTCATTGTTTCCTTAAGCTGGCTTAATTTTATTATCAGCATCATCTTCCTCCTCTTCATTGCCAATTACTTATTGTTCAAGTACAACAAGACAATCTCTTGTGTAAAATAGGGTAGCAAGAATTTCATAATTTTTTGTGTGGTAGTTACCTCTCCACTTAGAGGTAGATCATTTACAACACCTCCTTTATTTTAACCATTTTTTTAACAAGAAATTAATTTTCTATTAGATATGGACTCAATAGGTCCAAGAGATGAAACCTTCAACTTTGATACAAAAATATAACATCCAATTTTTATGAATTAGAAACAAGGAAATTTTTTAATTTTTTACATAATGTTCTTTGTTCTAAATTCATACAATTCAGAACACACATTCCATTACAAGTCCTTCTCATAACAAAAAAACATATGTAGTTGTAATGACTTGGTATAACAATGATATCTCTTTTCAAGACTCGGTATTAAACTGATCTCTCATGTTTAACTTGTTCCTGTGTATACTATGTACACATTTTTTTACACATTACAAGTCACTCAAGTGTTTTTTCTAATAATCCTATATAAGTATCTATTATTGATATTCATCTTAAATTCCACAATCTTAGGTGGGTGACATAAGACAATGCAACAACGGTTTGTGATAATTTGGCCAAATTTTTAAACATGTTTACAATGTTTACATTCCAAGATGACATACTCATCAAAAGGAATAATTATTTCACTTGCACTCAATTTTTATCTCATTTGATCTTCCTTGACTTTTGTACATTGAATCTTAGTTAGAGTTTCACACTAAATAGAGACAACTCACATACACTAGTGTCGCTTGAGTCTACTTGTGGTGAATAAAGATAAATAAATATAATAAAATTAACTCTCATCGATTTGAGTATGTTTATTTACCCTAGGTCAACATGATTTGATCACTACACTTTTCCATATGGATATCTTAGTTTAGAG
Source organism: Taxus wallichiana var. yunnanensis (assembly GCA_018340775.1). Taxonomy (NCBI): domain Eukaryota; kingdom Viridiplantae; phylum Streptophyta; class Pinopsida; order Cupressales; family Taxaceae; genus Taxus; species Taxus wallichiana. Next base: position 410,996,491 of record CM031234.1, on the reverse strand, counting down.
TATAACTATGAACTGAATTTCCACTTATGAAAATCTGGGTAAATGAGATTAGTCGGTTGTATAAGCATAGTGATTGCTTCACAGTATCCTCCTAATGAATTCCATTATTAAGAGGGTACTTTGCAGCAGTAACTATGTTGCACTAACTTACTAAGTTCCTCTAACATGAATGACATACTTAAGAGTAATCAAAATTTTACTAACCTTCATCTTATTAATTGGTTTAATTAATCGTTGCATAACGTACTAGGATTCACTAAGTATGTACGATTGATCCAATAAAAATGATCATTAATGAACTTTTACACCATTTGAAGGAATCTTGCATAAAATTTGTGTTCATGCATATGAACTCTCTAATCCTTACCCATTATTTTCATTGAGCAATAAATCTCATTCTAAATCAAGTAAGTAAGATCATTAAATCTCTTTACTTTAGTTTTACTATGTAAATGATCTCGATTAAAAGCTTTTTAACTATACTTAGTGTTATAATAATTTTTTAAACCATCTAACTAATTATTTAAGCTTTCCAATTACAATTTATTGTTCCTTAAAGTATAGAAATTAGTCAACCCAAATTATAAATCTATAATTTACCACATAATTAAGGATAACATACTTGGTTCTTATTTAATGATTATAAGGAAGTATTTTCATCTTCCTAATTAAGGATTAATGTCCTATTCATGAAATTGGAAAACATAAGGAGAATTAATGTAGTGAAAATGTCACATCTATCTTAATAGCGTACCATTGTAATTATCATTTCTACATAAGGTTTAATATATTATAATCATCATAGTTTAACCATTACCCATAATAAATTGATTCAGATTATAGTTTTTATCCAATCAACACTTTGTCGAAGATAATTATTAACTTATGTAAGTTAATATTTCAAGGATTTTAATCAAATATAAATCATACATGCAACATATATAATTCAATTATCACAAATCAATCATACAACAATTCATTTATAAGAAAATGAATTCATTTCATCCCAAAGCAATAAATATTTCATAAACTTTAAATAATTTTTTTGTAGTACAAAAAACTAATGTGATATGCCAAAATAGTTTTTCCAACAATTTTCTTTCAAGATCATTTAAGTATAGAAATAAAATAAATGAATTTGTTAATAAAACAAATAAAACTTTTTATAAGTATTTCTCCTTCCACGTTTCACGAATTCCATCTGTAAATTGTTAGCATGAGTCGAGTTCACAAGAAGGCATGATAAGTGCTATAGATTTAAAATAATATGTTATTATCTAACAATTTCGTAAAAGAGAAACTTTTGTTTATGAAAATGTTTAAGTACTCAAAATAACATCAATTAAAAAGTCATGCAAGAAGAAGACACACTTTATCGGAAATAGAAAAGAAGTCATTCAAATGTCTTTAAGAACCATTTGGCCATAAAATAAGTTAACTAATCCAATTTTAAACATGATAACATTTTAAAACTAGAACAAACTATTATAGAAGATAATTAATAAAAATCATCATCAATCCTCATTAATATCTATTTAATCCACCAAGCCATAAGTTTAGAGTATATCACAACCTATTCCCTATAACCAATCTAAAATGAGTTGATATATAAACACAAATGACTCGGCATGGACAAAATATTGTCACTATAAATCCCTCTAACCAAATCCCGCCATTATCTATAAATGCATGCCATTAAAACAAAGAAAAAACTTGATAGGAACCAGATATACTTAGAGTACATTTCTACAAAAAATTTACTCTAGTCCATTGACAAGATGATTTAATCACCAAGAAAAACAACTACGAAGGGTTTGTCGAAACAAAATGAAGCGAGATCTAAAACCTAGTTGATCAATACTTTCTTTTGAAGAATTCGATAGAGATATTTATAATGAAAACATGTATTTCAAATGATCAACCTACACTAGAATGCACAAAACAAATCTTGCATAAATTTACATGATAAAAAAACCGAACAACTCAAAGGAACAAAATCAAAGAGTATGGCCTTCACTGGTAAGGATCTTGATCTAAGAGTTAAGGATTAAAAATTCCATTAAAAATGATCAAAAAAATACTCATAGTGCCAACACACTTGAAATTAATTTGGAATGTGAGCAATAGTCACCACGTATATGTTTTTAAAATACCAAAAATACGAGCTCGAGTCTCTAATAAGACATTTCACAAGGGATAAAAATTCAATAAATAACATGCCTCGATCACCAAGGATTACGTCTATTGTAAACATTGATGACCCAAACAAAAAAATTACCAAGGTTGAATAAGAAACAAATACAAAACTTTTATATCCAATCTACGATGCTCGAAGACTAACAGATCATCGAAGGAATTTTTATCAAAAGAAAATTCAAACCCAATTGAAGTATAACACAAAGACCTAGGATAGTCAATAATCAACGAGAGATCAAGAACTTAAGCTGATCTAAGAAGGGTGACGTTGCAAAGAAAAACATAACCATCAAGAGAGAGAAAATAAGTTTACGGTCCTTGTTTCAAAAAAATACTGACCCAAGAAGAGTAAATAACCAAAAAAATGTAAGTAAAAGAAAAGAGATAGAAAACTCAATCAATCCATCTTTCTATTATGCACATGTAGATCTCGAAATACCTCTATCAAAAGTACCTAGTATGCCTCAAATCTTGACTCACATAATAACAACAAAAAGAGAAGCTACAAATTTAAGCGAAACGAATGACCTAAAAATTAACACTAGAGACAAATTCATGCATTAAGAAGTCAACACAATAGCCATCTATTACTACCCAATATAAAAACAAACTGAATCGTTACCAAATCCAAAAATTCTTCAACTAAAACCTTGTGAAATTGTTTAACACCAACATATTACATATACAAGGAGATATATTTATTAGAAGCATAGATAACACAATATCTTTTTAAACAATAATTCATAGTTTAATATATTATAGTCATAATCATTTTTCCAACCTTTTTGAATTATGAATCAAGTATAACATACTTCATACCACAGTCATTTCTATTGTCAAGAAACCATAAATTTCATGAAACCCACATAAGAAAGAAAAAGAAAACAACACACAAAACATGAAAATAATTCTCAGAGACATTTTCATGAAGAGAAAAGTTCTATTTATGAAAACATTAAATATAGCAAGAAATCTTAAAGAGATAATTCCTGTCATGCTTGGTAGTGCTCCTGGTTTCTTTTCCACACTTCAAACCTTTTTGCGAAGTTTCCACTAAAATATTTACAATGAAAAATGCCAACCAAATCCATTCAACTTACCCCGGTTTCCTTTTATAGTATTCTCAAAACAATATGACATCATTTCTACCATGTAATGGAAATCTTTAATTTGTAAAAAAATCAAAGCGATATTTTTAGAAATGAAAATACCACATCGAGAGCAAGGAACTCAAAAAAACTGATTGCACAATAAAACCAAACCATGAATTTTACCCCAAACCCATCTTGCTATTCCCTAAGCGGTTTTGAACAAGGGTGGAGGTACATTAATGAAAAAAATACTTTTAATGACCCCCGAAATTACCACAAATGTAATCCTTTTGTTAATTACAATTAATAATTAAAAAAATCACTAAAACTTAGCAGAGTCAAAATATTAGAAAATTTCATTATAACCATGCCTCGGAAAAAATTAGCAGCAAAAAACATTTAATGAACCATTTAAATATTTTTATGCCTTTGGAATGCTGCCATCACCCATTCCCTAACTTGTTATACTGTAGACCTTGGTTTTACCTTAGGTTAGTTTGATGCCAGCTAGGCTAGATTCCTTAGTAATAGTTTTAACCATAGCTTACGACCTTAGAAAATTCCAATATAGCTTAGGATAAATTAGTATCAATGACTTAGGATAGTCCTTCAATACCCTTCAAAATAAAAATATTCACCTTAATTTAGGTTAGGGTAATGTAGATAATTATAGCAATTCAAATTATTTAGGTCCCAAATATTTATCAAAGGACATTACCTTTCTCATTTTTTATATCAAAACTACGTAATTTAACCACATAGATGGGTGGAACCTTAAGATGATACATGATGCCCTTGTGATCCCCAAAATGAAATCATGAGTTCCAATACATCTCAATAATTAAACATGTTGACCGGACTAATTAAAAATGATCGAAACATTGTAGAATCATAGACATGTCATGGATCAATGTAATTGATCCAAGATATGGCTTTTTCTGCATTTATCAATCAAATAGGCTAAAGACCAAGTACAATATTAAAAATTGAAAATGAACGAATAAGACTTAAATAATTTCCTTCGTCAAAATACAAAATGCATTTCAAAGTTCAACATAAAGAGTATATGAAATACTTAAATATAAATTCATAATTTTCATGGAATGATTGTATCCAATTTTAGAAGATAGAACATATCATCTACAACAAACATGATCACCGGTTTCAAAGGAGTACACCATGTTCAAACACGAATCATTTATCAACATTTCCAAGTTCGGTTTAGAAGAAAGCTTGGATATCAACCGTGGAAAAGGCATTACATACCTCCCTTCTAAAAAGCATCTTTATCGATTCTTGCGTTAATCCATATTTATATTCAAGAAAAATAATCATGATTATAGTTCTTCTATAAATTAAATTTTCAAAGAGAAACAAATTTGCATAAATTCAAGTCTTTCATAACTTATTACAACATCTAAATTTTTATCCCAAAGTATTAGTAAAATATATTACCTACACAAAACTAGAAAAAATAAAAAGATAGTTCTTAATAAAAATGTTTAATTATCACAAAAAAAAATTAATTTTGTTCAAACAGAAGAGGAAAATTTTTTTCATATCCTCAAGGTTTTCCCAAGTTGTATTTTCTTCACTAAACTGGTCCCATCGGACCTTGCATTCACTAATTTCATGATTTTGCAAGTGCAATTGGTGAGTTTCTAGCACAAGTATGTGTTCAACCATGATTATTCCTTAGTTTTGGACCTACACGAAATCTCAATTTAATAGATAAGATAAATCTTAAATGTATTTTTATTCAAATAAATATGGAAAACATCATGCATCCGTCAAGGTGGGAGGTAATGCTAAGTGATAAGCTACGGGGATAATCACTTCTACAATCTCAAAATGTCCCACAAAATGAGGTGATAATTTAGTTTCCTTGCAAAGGTAATATATCTCTTTTAGGCTTAACATGTAAAAAGACCTTTTCACCAAGTTTAAATTTCTTATCAAACCTTTTTAGATCTGCATAATTTTTCTTCTTGTCAACAACTCATTTTAGTCGTTCATGAATTACTTTCACTTATTCTATTCAGGTAAGATTTCAGGTCCAAGTACCTCTCTATCTTTAATGCTATCCAAACTAACTAGAGATCTACAATTACTTCCATATAATGCTTCAAAAGGTGTCATTTTAAAAAAGGAATGATAAGTATTATTGTATGAAAATTAAACTAAAGGAAGGTATTCTTCCCATTTGTACTATTGATCCATACAAAGTACATTCTTAACATATCCTCCAATACATGATTTACTCTCTCTGTTTTATCATCGGTTTCGGATGGTATGAGGAACTAAAATTTAGTTTTGTTCCTAATGATACATTTAGTGTTTTCCAAAAATGGGAAGGTATTCTAGGGTATCTATCAGATATAATCAATTTAGGTACTCCATGTAATCTGAAAATTTCATGCACAAATATTTTTGCTAAAAAGGGTAAATAATATTTACGCGTTACCAACAATAAAATGTGCTACTTTTTTGATTTGTTGATTTGTATCTGGTACAGTCCAAATTGTCGCATAAGTTCATGTTCCTTTGGAATTTTAAATTTTGATTCACATCTATCACCCCACACAAACGTTTTGTCTTTCTTCTATATTGTATTAATCCAGTCCATATCAAATTTTACGTAATAATCGACAAGCCCCATAAAGCTTCTAACTTCATGTACATTTTTAGTTCTGAGTCCATTTAGTTGTGGCAACAATCTTTGGTGAATCTCCTATTATTCCATATTTTCTTTCATAAAAGAACATTTGGACAACTTACCATACAATTTTATTTTTCTCAAAATCTTAAGTACTATTCTCAAGTGCCCTCAATTCTCTTAGAAAAGATAAGAATATAATCCAAGAACACAAGTACAAACTTGTCCAAGTATTCTTAAAAAATATTATTCATCAAATTCATAAAATATGTAGGTGCATTTGTCAAACCAAAATGTAAAATAGTGAATTCAGTAACGTCCATACCTTATTCTAAAAGTTGTTTTATGAATATATTCATCCTTAATTCTCAATTGATGATATCCAAAATTAAGATCTATCTTTGAATAAAATAATACACCATACATTTGATCAAATAAATCATCATTCCTAGGAAGTGGATATTTGTTTTTGATTTTTACTATTTTTTTTAACATTCTGTAATCAATAAAAAATCTAAGTGTTTCATCCTTCTTTTTCACAAAACTTACTGGTGCTGCCCAAGGTGAGACACTCGGTCTTATTAAGCCTTTATACAATAGTTCTTGTAATTGTACCTTAAGTTATGCTAGTTAAATTGTATGCATATGGTAAGGTGCCTTGCAAATAAGTTCGAGTCCGGGTTTTATTTCTATTTTAAAGTTAAATTATAATTTAGACAGAAGGCCATGTAGTTCTTCTGGAAACATATCACTGAAATCTCCCAACAAAGCATACTTTTCAAAGAAATAACTACCTTCTTCTTGTTGTTTAAGAAATTGTTTCTGCATATAGCATGCACCCTTTGTTTTTGGCCTTCTTAAGCTATGCAGATGAAAACTTCCTAACCCAAATTTCTCATTTTACCCCTTGAATATTTGTTGTTTTTCGTGGATCATCAAGGCATCAATGTATTTTTCAAAAGATTCAACTTTTGATTTATGTTCCATAAGCTAGTTAACATCAATTATGACAAGACATATGACTCTAAAAAGGAGCAACATAAAGATCTACATCAGTTGAAAAATTTGGTAACTCTAAAACTACTCTAAATAGAAATTTACTAACAATATGGACATCATTATTACCATAATGTACACTCCAAGATTTTTTAATCATTTTTAATTTTATTTTTGATTTGGTAGATAGTTTACTATAAATAAAGCATTTTGTACCACAAGTATCAATAATTATAGTAACAGATGTACCAAAAATCAACTAGGCACTTCTATGGGTGTAACATTCTTATCAGCTATATCATCACGTATCTTATGCTACTGGTTGTTGTCATATTTCTTTAAAGGGCACTGATTTACGAATGATCCTTAACACAGTTAAAACAACCCCTACATGTCTCTTTTTAGGTTGAAACTTATTTTCGGTCTTTCAATTAATGTTTCGACCTCCATAAGATTTTTGTCCATTATTATTATCCTTTACAAAATTGTTTCTAATGTTAAAAGGTTTATTTGCTATTATTTTCTTATGGTTATCAGCCATAAACTTATTTTTAACTCAAAAAAATTTCTATGCCACCTTCTTGGGTGCAAGTGAAAAAAAAGAGTTGGTAATTCTCTTTCGATTCTCTTCTTTATGTGTATAAATTGCCTTCAATTTATGTTCTTTCCTTATGTATTTTTCTATAACCCCTTCTAGGGTGGTTGTGTTACCTCTCCTCCAATGAAAAGATTCAAACCCATAATAAACTTACATATCCTAAACTTTTCGTCAATTCTATAATGTGGAACGTACTTAATAATTTTGCTTAACCTCTACCAATATTAAGATACAATTAATTTTTCTTGTACTACATTATGAAATTATGTCATTTTTTATCATAATAGAGTTTTGGCTGCCAGTGTTACCTAAATTAACCCTTTAACCGATCCCATGTAATGTTTGTTTCATCAATTTTCAATTCATCGTTACAGTTGTCTCACTATGGGGATGCATCATGGGAAAGTTGATAAAATGTCAATTCTACTTTAGTTTTTTGAGAAGTTCCTTATTGCAAATTACTTCTACATTTTCGATTCAATTCTCAACTCATATACCTAGTGTAGTGCCATAAAACTTTGCGGGACTTATATTTTTTATGTCATTAGCAAGTTAAACTACTAATCTTGGCTTTTTATTTTTAGGTGGATTACGTACATTTCCATTTGTAGCATTGGAATTATTTCATGGAGGTTGCTGATTGTTATTCTAAAATACATCCTCCTCCTCTTTTTTCCCATTACTTGTTATGCAAGTACAACAAGATGATCTCTTCTTTCTAATAGGTCAACAATAATCTCATCAATATTTTTTGTGGTAGTTGCCTCTCCACCTAGAGGTTGATTATTTACAACACCTCCTATGGTACTAACCATTATATATTAAAAATAAATTATGTTTCTATCGGATATGGACTCAATATGTCCAATAGCTACAACCTTTAGCTATGATACCAAAATTTAACATCCACTTTTTATGACTTAGAAATAGGGTAATTTTTATTTTTTTACATAATGTTATCATTCCAAATTTATAGAATTCAAAACACACATTCCATTGTCATGATAATTATCATGATAGAAAACCATATGTATGTTTGTAATGACTAGGTGTAACACAAATCTCTAATTTCATGACTCGTTACTAAATAGATTTCTCATGTTTAACTTGTTCTAGTATATACTATGTATAGTTTGGTTCTTTTACCCATTACAGTAACTCAATTGTTCTATCTAAGAATCCTATCGAGCATGTGTTATTGATATTGATATGAAATTATGCAATATTAGACTAGGTTACATAAGAGAATGCATCCAAAACTTTGTGATCCTTTGGCCAAAGTTTTAAAACATATTTACCATGTTAGCATTCCAAGATGACATATTCATCGAAGAAGAAATTAGTATTTCCCAAGTCGATCTGTTATCTAGATTGGTGTTTCTTTACTTCATCAATCAAATCGAGTAAGAGTTTTACACTAAATAGAGACAACTCACAAACACTAGTGTTATAGTCCACTCATGGTGACTAAGGATAAATAGATATACTCAAATCATCTTTTTCTATTCGAGTGTGTTTATTTACCTAGGTCAACATGAGTTGATGACTACACTTGTCCATATGCCTATCTTTGTTTAGAGTAGAACTATGAACTAAATTTCCACTTATGAAAATTGGGTTAGACAAAGCTGAGTGGGTTGTTGAAGCCTAGTGATTGCTGCACAATATCCTCCTATTTAATTCCATCATTAAGAGGGTACTCTACAACAATAGCTAATTTGTAATTGTTAGGTTAATTAACTATGCATAGTATATATTAATTATTTAATTAATTATATTAATTAAATAATGTTGTTATATGGTTTTTTAACCATATTTTTCTTATTGAGTTATAATATTATTTGTTGCATAGTTGCAACTTAATCATTTGTTTATATTAATTTGATTGTTACTTCTGGATGTATTATGGAAGCTGTTGTATTTTTGGTTGTACGTGTGCAACCTCTATTTTTCCTGCACATGACTATACAATACCTATAAGTATTGCATTCCATCTATTATAACAAGGTTGATTCGATTAATATAAACTTGAGGGCTTCCCTCCCTATTTACAACAATAACCTACTAAGTTTCTCTAACATAATTGACATATTTAAGAATCCTTAAAATCTATTAACCTTAAACTTATTAATTGGTTTAATGAATCATTGTGTAATGTACGTAGGGTTCACTAAGTACATGTGATTGACCTAATAAGAAAGGATCGTTAATACACTTTTACATAATTTGAAGGTATGCAAATAAAATTTGCATTCATGCATATGAACTCTTTAATTCTTAACCATTATTTTCATTGAGCAATAAATATCATTTTAAATCAAGTAAGTAAGATAATTAAATCTCTTTATTTTAGTTTAACTATGTAAACAATCTTTATTGAAAGATTGTTAATAAGACTAAGTATTATAATCATTTTTGAAACCATCTAACTAATAATTTAAGCTTCCCAATTACGTTTACAGTTCTATAAAGTAGATCATAAATCCAATCCACATTATAGATCTATAATTTATCACATAATTAAGGATTACATAATTGGTTCTTATTTAATATTTATAAGGAAGTATTCTCATCTTCCTAATTAATTACTAATGTCTTATTCATGCATCAAGAAAACATGAGGATAAATTTAATAAGAATTTCACATCCATCTTAATAGCATACAATTCTAATTCACATTTTTGCATAAGGTTTTATATATTACAATATTCATAGTTTAACCATTACACATAGTTAATTGATTCATATTATAGGTTGTTATACAATCAACACTCGATCCAGAAGATAAGTATTAACTTATGTAAGTTAATATTTAAAGGATTTTAATCAAATATAAATCTTATTTGTAACATATATAATTTATTTATTAGAAAATTAATTCTTTTCATCCCATACTAATAAGTATTTCATAAACTTTAAATAAACATTTTTCGTAGTGAAAAACATTAATATGATATGGCGCATAGTTTTTCCAAAAAGTTCCTTTCAAGAGAATTTCAATACATTAAGTATCCAAATAAAATAAATGACATAATTAATTAAAAAAATACATATTTTTATAGTTCTTTCTCCTTTCACTTTTCACGTAGTCCATTTGCAAAAAAATTTAACATGATTCACTTCAAAAAAACTAAGCGTGATAAGTGCTATAAAATTAAAACTATATCAATTTATCTAATAGTTTTGAAAAGGAACATTTCTATTTATGAAAATGTTCCATGTACTCAAATTAAGACAATTAAAAAAGACTGCCCAAAAAGCAACAATGTCGAAATAGAAAAGAAGTCATTTAAATCTCTTTAGGAACCTTTTTCCAATAAAATAAGTTGAGTAATCCAACAAAATTAATTCCATCCTTATTACTGATCATGATAATAATTTCAAAAAGATAACATTTTAAAACTATAGCCAATTATTATAGAACAAAATTAATAAAAGTTCATGATCAGTCCTCATTAATATCAATTTAATTCACCAAGCCATAAGTTTCCACTATATCAAAACCAATTTCATATCACCAATCTAAAACGAATTGATATATAAACATGAATGACTCAGAATGGATAGAATGTTGTCACCATAAATCCCTCAAACCAAATTCTTGCTTATATCTAAAAAGGATACCATTAAAACAAAGAATAGACTTAACAGGAACAAAATATACTCACAATACATTTGTACAAGAAGTATACTTTGGTCCATTGACAAGATGATTAAATCACAAAGATAAATAACTCTAGAAGGGTTTTGGAAACAAAATAAACTAAGATATAAAACCCAGTTCATCAATACATTCAATTTAACTAAGTCAATAGAGAGAGTTGAGCGAAAAACATGCATTCCAAATGATTAAACTATAATTGAATGCAAAAATCAACTCTCACAAAAAAATTACAAGATAATGAAAACTAAATAGCTCTAAAGAAAAAAGTCTGAGTACAACCTTCACCTAATAAGGATCGGGATCCTAGATTTAAAGATGAAAATTTTCCTTAAACATGATCACAACAATACTCAAAGGTCACAGCACATCTTAAGTGAATTCGAATTACAAGAAATAGTTACCACTTATATGCTATAAACTGACCAAATATAGGAGATCAATATCTAATGAGACATTTTTCAAGGAATAAAAAGTTAATAAATAATGAGGCCTCGATCACAAAGGAATACATCCTTGTAAACAATGATGACCCAAATCACAATAATCAACAAGGTTGAACATGAAATAGATACATAACTTTGATAACCAACCCACGATGATCAAATACTAATAGATATTTAAAGGAAATTTTATCAAAAGAAAAGGGAAATCCAGTTAGAAGTATAACATGAATACGAGATGGTAAATAATCAACATAGCTGAATAAATAAATCCAATTTGAGAAGGGTGACCTTGCAAATAGAAACATAACCATCAAGAGAGAGACTTGAATTTTACCATTCCCTGTTTCAAAAATAGATCGACCCGAGAAGGGTAAATAACTAACAAAATGTAACTAAAAGGATAGAGAAAAAAATCTACCATTCCACCTTTCTATTATGCACATATATAGATAAAAAAACCTCTATCAAGAGTACCCGGTATAGGTCAAAGCTTGAATCACATAATAACAAAAAAAAGATTAGTTATGAATTTAAGCAAAAAATAAATGACCCAAAAATGAAACTAGAGAAAAGTTTAGGCATTAAGAATTCAACATAATATCCATATATTACCACCCAATTTAACAAAAAACTCAATCGTTACCGAATCAAAAAAGTCTTCAACTAGAACCTTGTGAAATCATTTAATGCCAACAGATTTAATATACAAGGAGATATATTTATCGAGAAGCAAAGATACGAAAATATATTTATAAACAATCATTCGAAGATTATTATATTGTAGTCACAATCAATTATCCAAGTTTTCAAATCTAGAATCAAGTATAATAGACTTTATACCATATATTCCTTCTATCAACAAGAAACCATAACTTTCATGAAACCCAGAGAAGCAAGAAAAAGAAAACAACACACGAAACATGAAAACAATTCTCAGAGATGTTTTCAAGAAGAGTAGAGTTATTTTTATGAAAATGTTAAATAAAGAAAGAAATCTTAAAGAGATAGAGCCTATTATGTCTTGTAGTGCTTGGTTTCTTTTCCACGCTTCAAGCCTTTCTATGGAGCTTCCACTGAAATATTTTGACTGAAAACACCAACCAAATCCTTTGTAATTTCCCCACTTTCCTTTTATAGTATCCCCAAAAATTATTTCCATTACTTCCTCCATGCAATGATGATCTTTGATTTATAACAAAATCAAATTGATAGTTGAAAAGATGAAAATACCACATGGAGAGCTAAAGAGCTCAAAAAATCCAAATGCACAATAAAACCAAAAATTCCTTGTTCCCCAAACCCATCTTGCTATTCCCTAGGTTTTTTTGGTCAAGGTTCGAGTTCATGAATGACAGTAGGACTACCGGTGACCCCTAAAATTCCCACCAATGCCATCCTTATGTTAGTTACAAGTAACAATTAAAACTTTATTCACTAAAACTTAGAAGAGTCATAATTTTAAGAAATTGCAATATAACCATGCCTTGACAAAAATTGTTGCTACAAAACATTTAATGATCCATTTAAATCTTCCTTATGCCTTTGGAATGGTGCCACCACCCATTCCATAACTTTTTATCCAAGCCAACCATGGTTTCCCCTTAGGTTAGTTCAATACAATGTAGGCTAGGTTACTTAGTAAGAGTTTTAACCATAGCTTAGGACCTTAGGAAATTCACATTATAGCTTAGGATAAATTAATATCAATGACTTAGGATAGTCCTTTAATACCCTTCAAATATATATTCACCTTAACTTAGGTTAGGGTAATGTAAATAATCATAGGCATTTAGATTATTTAGGTCCAAAATATTGTTAGCAATATTTTAATATTGTGAACATTATTATTATTGTGCAAATAATGAGTTGGTGACAACTCGTAGAGATCTCTTAGAGAGATTCTAGGTTTGTTGAGTGAGAATAGGTATTGGGAGAGATTTGTGGGATGCTGAGTGATTAGTGGGATGAGTGTTGACTCCTAGAATCAAGGAGATCAAACTCTATATATGTAACCTCTACCTGTGAATAATATATCTCGAATGAATTGAAATCATTGTGTTCATGTTTACTGTTCTATCTGTTTCATGGTTATAATCTGAACAAAATAATATCATTGGTATCAGAGCAGGTTGATGGTCTGATGGGAGAGATGGAAGATCCGCCATGATAAAGGAAGGAGGAAAATTTTCATGGATCCGGTTGTTCCAAAGCTCTACGTATTTCCTATATCTTTCTCATTTCATGTTCACTACAGTCATAATTCCCAATAAGGAAACGCATAAATGATTTGAAAAGGGAATATTGTTTAGAATCATTGTATATTGAGATCTGAGCGATACTGTTATATTATTGCCATTTCTGTTCACGTAGCATTTCCAATGATGAGATCTCATCAATAGATATTTTCCTACAGCGCGTGATGCCCATGTTGTTCAAAGCTTGCCATGAGTCGTGAATCGTGACTTCTTCTACCAGTATTTCTTTTTTGGATCGTTTGGTGTTATTTCAATTCTGCGCCCACTATCTACATGTCTGCATTTAGTAGTTGATCGCCCAAATTTATTTTCTCAAAATTGTGTGGAATTTGATCTTGTATGAAGAAGCTTCCTAACGCCTTTGTGTGGGCTCTCACCTCCCTGCCACGAATCTTGAGCGCATATTATCTGCATCAGTGATTTTAAATACCAAATGTCTGAGATCTGAGCAGAAATTCGTGATGGCATTGTATTATGATCTGTAACTGAGTGCACAGACCTGCATTAGTCATTGCACTGTTCTCATACGACATCAACGTACCGATTTAATTCAGATCTGGGTCATTGTGCTGTGCATTCCCCTCAGAAAGCTCACTATCCATTGTGAATTCGACACAATTAGTGGTGGTCTATCAAACTTCAACAAATCTATGTAGCGTGTGAAGATCTACCCCTTTATAGCATGCAAGATTGATCCATCTACCGAACTCTTACTCCACCACAGCTTCACTTTCAACGTGATAAGATGCTCTCACGGCTAGCGTCAGAATTGAAGTATGTCATTGCATGTTATTAAAATATCATTTTTGTGTGTGGATCTCGGTCTTTGCATGAGTCGTGTGCCAGTTGTCTCGATTGGCTGAACCAACTGTCATCCCGGAACAGTTTATACATGCCATGCGTGTTTGATCAAAGAGAAAGAATACAATTTTCTAATACAAAGATGTTCGTCCTTTTCTTATCTGTCCACAAGATTATTTTATCATTCTGCCACTGATCTGGAAAGTCTCTTTGCATGCGACTTAGCTTTTCTGCCCACACATAAGGGCTTATTGATTTTCAGGAAAAGTTTTAACTGGAAATGTTGCAGCAACAGGCCGTTAGTCTGGCCCTTGAAGAAGAATGGAACGAGGCAAGCGTTGCAGGAAAACGCATAGAAGGATGGCTTAAAGATGTTACGGGTATCGCAAGCGTTCAAGACCCGAGGAGGACATATCCCTATGAAATCTCTGAACATGGCACCGATTTCCTGTTCATTTTTGTCAACCAGCGCGCCGTAAAAGAGGCGTTGAGAGTAGATGTTAACATAAATTGGAAGCACTGGAGTGACGCTGTGGAAAGCAGAATGAGCGCGGATTACATGAAGAGAATGAACTAGAAGGTTGAAATGCTCGTAAAGCGGATCTTTGGTTTTGGTGTATCAAGGCGGTTTGATCACGGGGTTATTTGTTTTGGTGGAAGAATGGTTACAGAGTGTGGATTGGAGTGGAATGAGTGAGTTTTGGCGTACGAGAGAGAAAGGTGTGGAAGGTAGGATTTGTTGTGACAGGGTACATTAGATCCCATTCAAATCTGATAAATGTGGTGGTGGCGAGAGTAGGGCACGAGGCCGCTGTCGATCAGAGGGGTTCATGCCAGGTGATGATTGAATCCTGGGTTAAAAACCAGGCTGCTGCCAATACAGATCATGTTTTTCAATCTCCAAGCTGGAATTTAACGATAGCGTAAAGTTTCTCGATGGAGGCAGGAGGCAACGGAGGAAGGAGGACAACCAGCGTCCTCTCGCCAGCCGCAAGCGACGGGGCCACATAATGAGTTTGTGGCATTTTTTCAGTTGTGTGTTTGATTTCATTATTGTGTGTTTTATAATAAGAACAGATGTTACATTCATGTTCAGAATTGTATTTCCTTTTATAACCTCCTGATGTAAATATGTGATAGTAGAAAGATAAAAGCACAAGAAAAAGCAGCATCATGTTTTTCTTGAAGAGGATGAACAGAGGTTCATGAGCAGGGGCTCGTACCTAGGACAGAGGTCCGTTATTGTCGAACAGGGGTTCGTATTCGGTGAATAGAGGTTCAGCGTACCAAGATCATGAGCATGCGAGGCGAGGCAAGTTTGTAGAAGACGTGTGAATGTTTTTCTCTACATTGTTCACATTAGGGGAGTGTATGTGTGGAAATAATAATGTTAACAATAGGGGAGTGAATGTTAGCAATATTTTAATATTGTGAACATTATTATTATTGTGCAAATAATGAGTTGGTGACAACTCGTAGAGATCTCTTAGAGAGATTCTAGGTTTGTTGAGTGAGAATAGGTATTGGGAGAGATTTGTGGGATCTTTGAGTGATTAGTGGGATGAGTGTTGACTCCTAGAATCAAGGAGATCAAACTCTATATATGTAACCTCTACCTGTGAATAATATATTTGGAATGAATTGAAATCATTGTGTTCATGTTTCTTATTCATGTCTGTTTCATGGTTATAATCGAACAAAATAATATCAAATATTAATCAAAGCGACATTACGTTTTGAATATTTTTTATCAAAACAATATAACTAGATCACATAGAATGGTGCATCCTTAAGATTTCTACGGGATGTCCTTTGATCCCATAAAATTAAGTCTAAGTTCTAAGATATCTCAACAATCAAACATCTTTGAGCGACTTAATTAAAAATGATCGAAACATTGTAGAACCAAAACAATGCTTTAGATCACCACAATTTATCCAATATATAGATATTTCTTCTTTTAGCAATCAAATAGAGTTAAAAACAAGATCAATATATAAAAAAGGCAATGAATAAATAATATTGAGTTTATTTCCTTCATCAACATACAAATGCATTTCAAATTTCATCATAAAGAGTATATGAAATACTTCAATATTAATTAATAATTGGCATGGCATGATTGTATCCAATTTTAGAAGATAAAACGTATAATCTACAACAAAAATGATCAATAAGTTCTAAGGAGTACATCGTCTTCAAACAATAATCATTTATCAATGTTTGTAAGTTCATTTTCAAAATCAAGCAAGGATATCAACCACGGAAAAGGCATTACATACTTCACCTCTAAAAGTATCAATGTCTTGATGATTAACTTAATCCATATTTATATTCAAGAAAAATAATCATAATTATAGTTCTTCTATTAATAAAATTTCTAAATAGAAATAGGATTTCCATAATTCAAGTCTTTTATAACTTATTACACCATCTAAATTGTTATCCCAAAGACTAGAAAAATATAGTGCCACCCAAAACTAGCATAAATAAAAGATAGTTATTAATCAAAATATTTAATAATCACAAAAATAAAAATTAATTCTATTCAAGCAAATGAGGAAAATCAGTTTTCATATCTCAAGGTTTTCCCATGTTGCACTTTCTTCACTAAACTAGTCCAATTTGACATTGCATTGACTGATTTCATGATTACCCAAGTGCAACTAGCGAATTTACAACACTCTAATGGGTTCAACCATGCTTAAACATGGGTGTTGAACTGCAAATAATCCGAGTTTAATAGATGTTATGAATCTGAAACGTATTTATTAGGCAAATAATTATGGAAAGCATCATGCATTCGTGTGAAGGTGGGAGGTAATGTTAAGTGATAAGCTATAATGATAATCACTTTTACAATATCATAAGGTCCCGTAAAATGAGGTGATAATTTTTTTGTCTTTCCAAAGGTAATAGATATCTATTTAGGCTTAACATGTATAAAGACCTCTTCACCAAGTAAAAATTTCTTACCGAACCTTTTCAGATCTGCATAACTTTTATACCTATCAACATCTTCTTTTAGCCATTCACAAATTACTTTCACTTGTTGTTCCATTTCAAAAAGGATTTGAGGTCCAGTTATCTCTCTATCTTCAATGTTATCCCAACTAAATGAAGTTCTGCATTTACTTCCATATAATCCTTGAAGGTGTCAATTTTAAAGAGGAATGATAAGTATTATTCAAGAAAATTTAACTAAAGGAAGGTATTATTCCCATTTTTTGTTGATCCATATAGTACATTCTTAACATATCCTCCAATACCTAATTTAATCTCTTTGTTTTACAATATTTTTACGGATGAAATTTAGTTTTGTTCCTAAGGTTGCATTTAGTGTTTTCGGAAACATGATGTCATTCTAGGGTCTCTATCTAATATAATCAATTCAGGTACTCCATGTAATCTGAAATTTTCATGCACAAATCTTTTTGGTAAAACATGTGAATCATATTTAAGATTGTCGGGAATAAAATGTGTTTCCTTTGTTAATTTTTCAACCATGACTAAAACAACATCATGCTTATTTTTACACATAGGAAGCTCTTGAAAAATTCCATACTTATTATTTGCCACTTATATTCAAAGTATGCTATGAGGATACATTAAACCGAGTTTGGTGCATATGCTTAGCCTTAAATCACTAAGATTCAAGGCAATCTAAAAGAAAATTAGTTCTATCTTTCTTCATCCCTTTCCAATAATATTGTTGTTTTACATCAGCAAGCATTTTTGTAACAGGGATGTCATGAGTAAGGTGAATTATGAAATTCCATCATTAACTCTTTCATTAACTCATTTTCTTACTGTACATACACTCGATTCTCATATCTTAAAATTCCTCCATTATCAAATTTAAAACCTTTGTATCTTTCATCATTACGATCTACGGTAAGTCATATTTTTACTTGTTGAAAATATGAATCAAAATTCATGGTACTCTTTACTTCATTTTGAAATTAAGTTTGAAAATTTACAATTGTGGAAATATATTTCCTATGAATTAAAGCACATCTACCAATCTGTATTCTTTACCTTTTATGTAACTTCTTTCAAAATCATATTTTGATAAAAATCTAACCATCTTCATTGTCATGCATTTACATTTAGCTGAGTGAAAATATCTTTTAGCCCAAGGTGGTGGGTTTTTAACTCAAAAGGTCTACCTAAGAGATAATGTCTCCATAATTTAAGTGCATGAACTCGGAATCAAGCTATAGATAGTGGGTAGCATAATTCAACTCATATAACTTGATTTTTCTGCTCTCATAAGCTATAACATGATCATCTTGTAACAATATTCCTCCTTTTCCTTCCTTGAAGCATTAGTAACTACCATAAAGCTTCCATTTGTATATGTTACAGATAAAATTGGTGCAAAGGTTAGCTATTCCTTTAGAGTTTTAACTGTTCATTCACATTTATCACTCTACACAAACTTTTTGTCTTTCTTCTGTAAAGAAGTAATCGGAATCGGGCGATGAATTTTGAAAATTCCTTGAAAAAAATTCTCTCTAATAACTAGGAAATCCCTATGAAGCTTCTAACTTCATCTACATTTTTAGGTGTAGGCCATTCAGTTATGGAATAAATAGTTTATGGATCAACTACTATTCCATCTTTGCTTATGGCATGTCCTAAATAATGCACTTACATTTCATAAAAGAACATTTAGACAACTTACCTTGCAATTTTCTTTTCTCAAAATATTAAGTACAATTCTCAAGTGTTCGTTGTGCTCCTCAATGCTCTTAGAATAGATAAGAATATTATCCAAGAACACAAGTATAAACTGGTTTAGGTGTTCTTCAAAGATATTATTCAAATTTTTCAAACCAAAAGATAAAATAGTGAATTTGGAATGTCAATACCTTGTTCTAAAATATGTTTTATGAATATATTCATCCTTAATTCTTAATTGATGATATCTTGAATGAATATCTATTTTTGAATAAACTAATGCACTACACATTTGATCAAACAAATAATCAATCCTAGCAAGTGGATATACATTTTTATTGTTTCTTTGTTTAATATTTTGTAATCAATACAAAGCTAAGTTTTCCATCCTTATTTTTCACAAAAATTACGGTGCTCCCCAAGAAAATATACTCTATCTTATTAATCCTTTAGAAAATAGTTCTTGTAATTATGCCTTAAGTTTTACTAGTTCAATTGTAGTCATATGGGAAGGTGTCTTGTAAATAGGTTAATTCCCGGGTGTTTGATTTCTATTTTAATGTAAAATTCTCATTTACGTGGAAGAGTAGGTAGTTCTTCCGAGAAACACATCACTGAAATCTAATAACAACATATAATTTTCCAAGAAATTTCTACCTTTTCTATTGTTTTAGAAATGTTTACTACATACAACATAAAACCTTTGTTTTTGGCCTTCTTAAGTTGCATAGATAACAATATCCTAATTGAAATTTCTCTTTTTACCCCTTGATTTTTGTTGTTTTATGTAGATCATCAAGGCATCTAATGTGTTTTTCAAACCAATAAACATTTACTTTATGTTCACCAAGCTAGTTAACAAAAATTATGACATAATATGACTCCAAAGGAGTAACATAAATATTTACTTTGGTTAAAACACTTAGTGACTCTAAAACTTCTCCAAATAGAAATTTACTAACAGTATGGACATCATTATTACCATAATGTACAACCCAATATTTTTCCATTATTCATAGTTTTTTTAATTTTATAGTTAAGTTATTTGGAAATAAAGCATTTTGTAGCACCAAAGCATCAAAAAGTATAGGAGAACAAGTGAACCAAATAATTTACCTCACACATATATAGGTGTAGCTTTCTTTTCAACTTGCTTATCAATTGCATCATGTATCTTTTGTTGTTGGTTATTGTAATATTTCTTTACAGGGAACCGATTTTCATAGTGATCCTTACGAGTTAAAACATCCCCCATAGGTTCCCTTTTTGGTTCAAACTTATTTCGGTCTTCAAATTTTTGTTTTGACCTCCATAAGATTTCTATTCATTATTGTTATTTTTTACAAAATTATGTCTAATGTTCTCATAAGGTTTATTTGTTTTTGTTTTCTTATTGTTATTAGCCAAAAACTTATTTTTAACTCCAAACGTTTTCCATGGCACCTTCTTAGCTGTAAGTGACGAAGAAGAATTGGTAATTCTCTTTTGATTCTCTTCTTTAAGTGCATAAATTTCCTTCGATTTTTGTTCTTGCCTTACGCATTTTTATATAACACCTTCCATGGTGGTTAGGATGTGTACATCTACCTCTCCTCCGATGATGAGTTTCAACCCCATAATAAACTTATGTATCCACGATGTTTTAGTCGAGTTTGATATTGTAGAATGTACTTAAGAAGTTTGGTAAACCTCTCCAAGTAATCAGTTACATTTAATTTTGATTGTACTAAATTCTCAAATTAAGACATTTTTAATCATAATAGAGCTATGAAAACCTACATTTCCTAAAGTATCCCTTAAATTGATCCCATTTAATGCTTATTTCATCAATGTTTAGTTTAGCCTCATGGTTGTCCCACCACGAGGATGCCTCATAGGAAAGATGTTAGGATTAATATTATTGTTTAACATTATTAATCATAATTATTATTTGTAATATAATATGAGTTGGTTAACAACTCATATTATTAATTGTTAGGTTTGTTATTATATTTGTTTATATGTGAAGTTGTTAATAAACAACTTACGTATATAGGAAATGTGAGATATTTGTGGGTTGGGTAGTTCAAGCAGTTTCCTATATTCTAGGGATGTAAAATCCTATTTATATGGGTTAAATAATATATTGAATATACAATGTGAAGAATATGATTTTGTGATAGTTTATTTTGTAAATATGGTCTCAAGTTTTCATTTGGCATCAAAGCAAGCTGAGTAATGGAAGAATTAAAATAGGGGCAGTTGTCATGTGATTTTCTCCTCCTGATGAGGAAGATTAATGCCTCTGTGAAAAAGAGTTTTTATTGTAAAATGTCTTCACGGGAAGTTTAGTTTGCATAGGATATTCGCAGTGATATGGTGATTTTTATATTGAAAAAAATACGAGTTCATTTATCATCTCTCTTGATCGCACTTTTTGTAGAGAAGGCAAATGTTTTGGTTGAGAAGGTTTTTAATCTATCGAGCTCTTTTATTCTTGAACCACCCTTGGTTTCTTTTATTTGGCGTTGAAATCATCCCAGGGTGCATATTTTGTATACTAAGATCTGTGCATAGGCATTTTCTCCAACAAGTTTTTGATATTCCAAAAATTTTGGATCGCTATTCAAATAGATCAATCAATTCTGCCAATTCTGTGAAGGATTCATGATGTTTTTATAAATATTTTCCTTTCATTGGTTGTTGCATGCAAGCTCAGAAATGATCTCACCATTTTGACATCCATGTGCACGTGTTTTCCTCCAAAACATCATATCCACCGGGTGCTTATGAGTGATAGTTATGCTATGTTACATCCACGTGTCTTCCAAATATTTTATGCTATAAACAATATTTGGATATCATCGACTTCAAAATTTTGTTCTGCAAATCAATTTAACTATTTCGACATTTGTTCTACTCTGAGAGGTTGTTCCTTGCATGTGGAGATCTCCTTATAATTCCTAACTCGGAAGCATAAAATAGGATGTCTATCACTACACCAGAATTCTCCATGGATTTAGCACATTGGTTATCTTTCAAAGGCGTAGTATTTAATAATATCTAGATCGAGTGGCTCAAACTCATTGCAATATCAGATAAAGTATTATGTAATTTAGTATTTAAAGGATTTTAATAAAATCTAAATCATATATGAAAAATATATAAGCCATTTATCACAAATCAATCATACAACAATTCATTTATCATAAAAGGAATTTTATTCACCCCATACGAATAGTATCTCTTAAAATTTAAATAAATATGTTTTTACATTAAAAACACTAATGTGTATGCCTACATAGTTTTCAAACAAGTTCCTTTCAAGAGAATTTCAATACATTAAGTATCTAGATAAAATATATGAATTCATAAATAAAACAAATGCAACTTTTTATAAGTGTTATTCTTTCACTTTTCACGAATTCCATTTGGAAATTTTTTAGCATGAGTTAGTTCACAAGTACTTGAGCATGATAAATGCTATAACATTTAAAAATATGTTTTTATCTAATAGTTTCGTAGTAAAAGAACACTATTTTTTATCAAAATGTTCCAAGTACTCAAAATAAGATCAATTAAAAAGTCTTCCCAAAAATCCACAATGTCATAAATAGAAAAGAAGTCATTTAAATCTCTTTAGGAACCATTTTCCCATAAAATAAGTTAAGTAATCCAATAAAATTAATTTAATCATTTTACCAGTGATTATAATCATTTCAAACATGATAAAATTTAAAAACTACAACCAACTATTATATAAGATAATTAATAAAAGGTCATGATCATTCATCATTAATATAAATTTAATTCACAAAGCCGTAAGTTTCCACTATATCACAACCAATTCCCTATTACCAATCTCAAAGGAGTTGATATATAAACACGAATGACTAGGAATGGACATAATGTTGTCACTATAAATCTCTCTTACCAAATCCCTTCCATTATCCATAAAAGCATGCCAGTAAAACAAATAACAAAATTGGCGGGAACCAAATATACTCACAGTATATTTCTACAATAAGCTTACTTTGGTCAATAGACAAGATGATTCAATCACCAAGATAAAGAACTCCATAAGGGTCTATTGAAATAAAATGAACTAAGATCTAAAACCTAGTTGATCACTACATTCTATTCAACCATGTCGACAGAGAGATGCGTACCAAAAACATGCATTTTAAATGATCAAGCTACTGATTGAATGCAAAAAACAACTTTCATCTAAAGTTATGGGATAATGAAAACCAAATAGCTCAAAAGAAAAAAATCACGAAGTACAGCCTTCACCGATAAGGATCGGAATTCCAGATTTAAGGATTAAAAATTCCTGAATAATGATCACAACAATACTCTCAGCTCCCAACACCCTGTAAATGAATTCAAAATATGAGTAATACTCACTACATATACACTTTAAACCAATCAAAAATATGAAATCAGTCTCAAATGAGACATTTGACAAGGAATAAACATTTAGTAAATAACATAACTCGATTACAAGGAATTCATCCTCTGTGAACACTAATGATAAGAATACATGAAAAGTGTACAATACTCTTAGTGTACAGTCTTCAACACTTTCACACATGAAAACAGGCTCCACAAGCTAAAAATAGTTGTAGAAGAATCTTCTGAATCGAGAAGATGAGCAGTGACTAATGAACTGATTATAATTATGAAGATTACTGGTTTGAGTTCAGATTATCGAGAGGATGGAGGAAAAAAGAGGTTGGAGGTCATTCGGTGACCTCTCATCGATCCGCTAACGATGGGGCCACATAGATGGTTTGGTGACATGTGTGCAGTGTGGTTTCTTTTTGATTCGGTTTGTGTTCTGTTTGTAGTGTGATGGTTTGCTAAATAAACCCTTTTCGATATTTTTGGAGGAGTCATGTTTTAAGAATAATCACTTTTGGGAGCAGGAGAATATTTTGAGGTTGACTTAAGGGATGGCTATCCATCTAGTGTGAAACTTTTGGATCTTGGAGATTCAAGAATTCGGGCCCCCAGGGAGGAAGGGAAAGTCCCACAGGAACCCAAAGAGGAAGGGAGCATTCCTACATAATTCGGCTCGACACTACGCCTTTACGAGGGTAAAGATATCATCTATGGCATCTTTACTTGGTCTAAGAAGTTCTTTCAGGAGGTAGTTCATCTTCTTCGAATATGCTTCTTCGCCATGTTCACATTAAAGGGGTGAATGTTAGGATTAATATTATTGTTTAACATTATTAATTATTATTATTGTTTGTAATATAATATGAGTTGGTTAACAACACATATTATTAATTGTTAGGTTTGTTATTATATTTGTTTATATGTGAAGTTGTTAATAAAAAACTTACGTATATAGGAAATGTGAGATATTTGTGGGTTGGGTAGTTTAAGAAGTTTCCTATATTCTAGGGATGTAAAATCCTATATATATGGGTTAAATAATATATTGAATATACGGTGTGAATAATATGATTTTATGATAGTTTATTGTGTAAATCTAGTCTCATGTTTTCAAAAGATGGTAAGTTTCCCATTCTACCGTAGTTTCTTTCGTTTATTTCGTTATTGCCAATTACTTCTCCATTTCGGTGAGCTAATTATCAGCACCATCCACAGTATAGTGCCATCAAACGTTGGTGGACTTATCCTTTTATGTCATTAGTAATTTCAGCTGCTAATCTTGATTTTTTATTTTTAACTAGATTAGGTACATTTACATTTGCATTTGTAAAGTTATTGTTGTCATTTACTGACATTGGTGTTTTTTTAGGGAGGTGGATGATTGTTATTATCAGCATCACTTTCCTTCTTTTCATTTCTCATTAGTTTTTGTTTAAGTAAAATAAGAAAATCACTTATGGTTAACATGGTAGAAAGAATCACATCATGTTTTTGTGTAGTAGTTTCCTCTCCACCTCGAGGTGGTTTATTTTTAGTAACTTTGCCTTGTTCTAACCATTTTATGTTAACAAGAAACTAATTTTTTATTTGATATTGACTCAATAGATCCAAGAGCTGTACAACCTCAATATTTAGT
Source organism: Taxus wallichiana var. yunnanensis (assembly GCA_018340775.1). Classification (NCBI taxonomy): domain Eukaryota; kingdom Viridiplantae; phylum Streptophyta; class Pinopsida; order Cupressales; family Taxaceae; genus Taxus; species Taxus wallichiana. Next base: position 410,971,089 of record CM031234.1, on the reverse strand, counting down.
ACCAAAATGTAACATCCACTTTTTATGAGTTAGAAACAAGGTAATTTGTTTTTACATAATGTTCTCTATTCTAAATTCATACAATTAAAAACACACATTCCATAAAGCTGACACCCATATGTAGCTATAATGACTCGTTGTAACACCAATCTCTCATTTTGGGAATCAATATTAAAGTAATTTCTCATGTTTAACTTGTTCCTATGTATCTTGTATATACTTTTCTTCTTTTACCCATTACGGATCACTCAAGTGTTCTTTCTAAGAAGCCTATATAAGTATTTGTTATTGTTATTCATCTAAAATCGCGCAAGGTGACATAAGACAACACAACCAATAGTTTGCGATACTTTGGCCAAAGTTGTAAAGATGTTTTTCATGTTTACATTCAAGATGACATACTCATCAAAAGGAATAATTATTTCACCTTCTTTGGATCTATTATCTAGATAGGTCTTGACTTCATCAATCAAATACGAGTCATAGTTTCACACTAAATATAGATATATCACATACACTAGTGTTGCGATCCACTCATAGTGACTAAGGATAAATAGACATCTGAAATAGACTCTCATTGATTCGAGTGTATTTATTTACCCTAGGTTAACATGATTTGATGACTACACTTTTACATATGGCTATATCTATTAAGAGTATAACTATGAACTAAATTTCTACTTATGGTAATTGGGTTAGATGAGCGAATTGTGTTGTTGAATCCTAGATACTACTTCGTAGTTTTCTCGTAATGACTTTTATCGGTAAGAGGGAACTCTGCAGCAATAACTACAATGCAATAACCTACTAAGTTCCTCTAATGGAACTGAATTACTTAAGAGTCCTTAAATTTTACTAACCTTCATCTTATTAATTTTTTTAATTAATCGTTGCATAACGTACATGGAGTTAACTAAGTACGTATGATTGATCCAATTAGAAAGGATAATTAATGCACTTTTACACCATTTGAAGGTATGTAGATAAAATATGAGTTCATGTATATGAAATATTTATCCTTAACCGTTATTTTCATTGAGTAATAAATCTCATTCTAAATCAAGTAAGTAAGATCATTAAATATCTTTACTTTAGATTAACTATGTAAAAAATATTGATTGAAATATTATTAATTCGACTTAGTTTTATCATCACTTTTGAAGCCATCTAAGTAATTATTTAAGCATGCCAATTACAAATTATCATTCCCATAAAGTACAACATACAACAAATCCACATTATAGATCTATATTTTATCACATAATTAAGGATAACATACATGGTTCTTAGTTAATGTTTATATGGAAGTAATCTCATCTACCTAATTCGGGACTAATGTCCTATTCATGAATTGAGAAAATATAATGAGAATAAATTTAATATGAATGCCACATCCATCTTAATATCATACCATTCTGATTCTCATATTTCCATAAGGTTTAATATATTATAATCATCATAGTTTAACCATTTCCTATAGTTAATTTATTCACATTATAGTTTGTTATCAATCAACACTTTGTCTTAAAGATAATTATTAACTTATGTAAGTTAGTATTTAAAGGATTTTAATAAAATCTAAATCATATATGAAAAATATATAAGCCATTTATCACAAATCAATCATACAACAATTCATTTATCGAACAGAATTTTATTCACCCCATACCAATAGTATCTCTTAAAATTTAAATAAATATTTTTTTACATTAAAAACACTAATGTGTATGCCCACATAGTTTTTCAAACAAGTTCCTTTCAAGAGAAGTTCAATACATTAAGTATCTAGATAAAATATATGAATTCATAAATAAAACAAATGCAACTTTTTATAAGTGTTTATCCTTTCACTTTTCACAAATTCCATTTGGAAAATTTTTAGCATGAGTTAGTTCACAAGTCTTGAGCATGATAAATGCTATAACATTTAAAAATATGTTTTTATCTAATAGTTTCGTAAAAAGAACACCGTTTTTATCAAAATGTTCAAGTACTCAAAATAATATCAATTAAAAAGTCTTCCCAAAAATCCACAATGTCACAAATAGAAAACAAGTCATTTAAATCTCTTTAGGAACCATTTTCCTAGAGAATAAGTTAAGTAATCCACTAAAATTAATTTAATCATTTTACCAGTGATTATAATCATTTCAAACATGATAAAATTTAAAAACTACAACCAACTATTATATAAGATAATTAATAAAAGGTCATGATCATTCATCATTAATATAAATTTAAGTCACAAAGCCGTAAGTTTCACTATATCACAACCAATTCCCTATTACCAATCTCAAAGGAGTTGATATATAAACACGAATGACTAGGAATGGACATAATGTTGTCACTATAAATCTCTCTTACCAAATCCCTTCCATTATCCATAGAAGCATGCCAAGTAAAACAAATAACAAAATTGGAAGGAACCAAATATACTCACAGTATATTTCTACAATAAGTTTACTTTGGTCAATAGACAAGTTGATTCAATCACCAAGATAAAGAACTCCACAAGGGTCTATTGAAACAAAATGAACTAAGATCTAAATCCCAGTTGATCACTACATTCTATTCAACCATGTCGACAGAGAGATGCGTACCAAAAACATGCATTTCAAATGATCAAGCTACAATTGAATGCAAAAACCAACTCTCATCTAAAGTTATGGGATAATAAAAACCAAATAGCTCAAAAGAAAAAAATCACGAAGTACATTCTTGGTGATAAGGATCGGGATCCAGATTTAAGGATTAAAAATTCCTGAATAATGATCACAACAATACTCTTAGCTCCCAACACCACCTGTAAATGAATTCAAAATATGAGTAATAATCACTACATATACACTTTAAACCAATCAAAAATATGAAATCAGTCTCAAATGAGACATTTGACAAGGAATAAACATTCAATAAATAACATAACTCGATTACAAGGAATTCATCCTCTGTGAACACTAATGACCCAAACAACAAAAAACACCAAGGTTGAACAAGAAACTAATACAAAACTCTTATATCCAACCCACGATGCTCGAAGACTAATCAATATTCAAAATTTTTTTATCAAAATAAAAGTGAAACTCGATTCAAAGTATAACATGAAGACCTAGGATGATCAATAATCAACATAGCTCAATAAATTAAGATGACCCGAAGCATGACCTTTCAAAGAAAAACATAAACCATCAAGAGAGAGACATGATTTTTACATTCATTATTTCCAAAGCAGACCAAAGCGAGAAGGGTAAATAACCAACAAACCGTAACTACAAGGACAAAGATAGAAAAATATATCGCTCCACCTTTCTATTATGCACATGTAGAGCTTAAAATATCTCTATCAAGAGTACCCAATATGGATCAAAGTTGAACTCACATAATAACAACAAAAAGATTAGTTATGAATTTAAGCCAAAAATGAATGACCCTAAAACTTAAATCGAGCCAAGTTCAAGCATTAAGAAGTCATCACAATAGCTATATGTTACCACGCATGATTTAACAACAAACTAAATCATTACCAAATACAAAAATTCTTCACCCAAAATCTTGTGAAATCATTTAACACAAACAAATTTCAGATATAAGGAGATATATTTATCATAAGAAAAGATAACATAATATCCCCATAAACAATAATTCCTAGTTTAAAATATTGTAGTCATAGTCATTTTTACAACTTTTTCAAACCCAGAATCAAGTATAATAGACTTCAAACCACAGACTCATTTCTATCTACTACAAGAAACCATAATTTTAATGAAACCCTCGAAGCAAGAAAAAGCAAACAAAACACGAAACATGAAAACAATTCTTAGAGAGGTTTTCACGAAGAAGCGAGTTATTTTTATGAAAATGTTAGATAAAGAAAGAAATATTAAAGAGATAGATCCTATCATGCCTGTTAATGCTCTAATTTCTTTTACATGCCTCAAGGCTTTCGTGAATCTTTCATTGAAATATTTCTACTAAAAATGTTAACCGAATCCTCTGTAACTTCCCCACTTTCCTTTTATAGCATCCCCAAAACTATTTTTCCATTATTTCTATCATGCTGTTGTGATCTTTAATTTGTAAAATAACAAACCGATAGTTTGAAAAATTAAAATACCACATGCAGAGCCAAGGAGCTCAAGAAATCTGAATGCACAATAAATAAAAAAGCATTCCTTTTTCCCTAAACCTATCTCGGTATTCCCAAGAGTTTTTCTCTAAAGGGTATAGGTTCATTAATGACAATAGGACTACCGGTGAGCCCCTCGAAATTACTGCTAATTCCATCCTTTTTTAAGTTACATCTAACAATTAAAAATTTATTCACTAAAACTTAGTCGAGTCTTAATTTTAGAAAATTACATTATAAACATGCCTTATAAAAAATCAGTGGTACAAAACATTTAATGAACCATTTAAATCTTCCTTATGCCTTTGGAATGGTGTTGTTGGTGCTCAAAATAGTCTCTCCCCAATTTTCATTTGAAAATCTATCGATTTGAGGCCTCTTTCACTATTCTTTTATCCCCGTGTTGTGTCTGTCTAGTATTTGTTGCCATTTATAATTTGTTCTTATGTCATAGATCACTCATGGGTCCATGGTTTTCTTCTTGTTTCTTTTTTTCCTCTAGAAAAGGTATTTAATTTAGGTCTCATGTTCTCTGTTCATCTAAAAAGCGAGGTTCTCCCATGTTTTCCATTCTCCACGGTTGAGATTTATCTTCCTTGTCATTTCTACCCTAAATACTTAAAGAAAATGCATGGATGTATCTATGAGAAAAACATTTGAGCCTTGTAACATTTCTAAAATCTTTTTCTTTCAAGAAATTTTCATTTTCGGGCTCAAATGGTCATTTCTCTATATTTTATGGTTTGATGAGTGTTTCTTCTAGTAAAATTTACATCCTTTCATTGACATGGGATGTGGCACCTTTTCGTTGGATTCAGCTCAACTAGGTACTTCAAAAATTCCATGGAAAGCATTGGCTCAAAATGTGTCCACGTGGAGGAACGATGCTCATTTGAGGATCTACTTTTTGGTTTGGCCTTGGAGTAGTATTGGGAGGACACGTGGAGGTCTCTTCTGCTTTCCCAGAACTTAGACAAATTTTATATAGCTGGTATAGTTTGGTAGAACAGGACATGTGGCGAGTTTTCTCTCATTCAAGGTCTCTACTTTAGGCACCATCTTGAAGTTACGCCATGAAGACATGTGGAGGAACCATGCATGTTTTGGGACCAGTCGTTGAGTTTCATTTTAAAGAAGCACTAGGATGACATGTGGAGGCCTCCACTCACTTTAATTTTTACTTAGACTTTTCAACGGACAAAGGAGACTACCTCAGAGCATGACATGTGGCACCTTCCACTAATCTTCAAGCATTCATACAAACCTTTCTAGAAAAGGACACGTGGTGAGCCCGCACTAGTTCAAGGTGTCAAATTTTTGGGAATCATTATCCATATTTAGCCCGAGATAAATATTGGATCGAATCACGACCCCACATAAAAGGGACTAAGAGAACTCATTTTAATCCTATAAATTGGTTACAAAAGATTCAGTAATGAAGTGGTGGAGATGAAGAAAGAGCAATGGATCTTGTATGAAAGGAAATGACTCTGTTGGGCCGTCTCTATGCTTTAAATCCATTCTCCAAGTTATAGGTAGGAAAAACCATCAAATAACAGGGTTGGATAACTAGGGAAGATGCTACAAAGGATCCAGAAGCAAGAAGGAAGAAGAAAAATGAAGATTTAATGCCCTTGGGCTCAAAACGGTTCAGGAAAGGCCTAAAAAATGACTAAGTATGGAGGAGGTAGCGGAAGAGACCACATGTCCTAACGATGCTCCAACTCTTGTAAATCAGATGAGGAAATCAAACTTGTGTCATCCCTCCACGTAGAAAATGCTCAAAGGAAATCATTGAGCCAGAGGAGAGAGACAAGTGTTGACAACGCGATTATCCAATGATGGATCTAAATAGAGAGGCTCAAACAAGCGCCGCATCTCCACCTATCCCAGGGCGTAACAAAGGAAGGGTCAAATGGTCAAACAAAGTCAAAGGTTAATAGGAAGGGGCTAAAAATTGGCTAAGTATGAACATGTGAGTAGAGAGTGCCAAGTGTCAGCATGGCGCATCTCCAAGAGTTGGTCCCAAGGTGAAAGACCCAAATGAGCGCAAGCTCACCACATAGCCCAAAGCCTAAAAATGAGAGGAATCGTTGAAAAGTCCACTGAATAGCGGAGGCTGAAAAGTGTCAACTCGGCGCTCCTCAAAATGAAAAACTTTGGGTCAAGTTTGCAAACAAGAGCAAGTGCCTCCACATGTTTTATCAATGGAGGCAGAATTAGTTGAATAGTCAATACACAAACAAGCTAGCAGAGGCTGCCAAGTGTCGAAGGGCGTTGTTTCAAGGGTAAACTAGAGAAAAGGTTCCCATATGAGCACAAGGGTGACACGTGTTCTAGAAGAAAGTAGGGCATTGGGAAAAAGTTGATTTTTTTGCCCTTTACCTCAAAAGGAGTAAAAGTTGCAAAATGGCCTGCAACTCTGCCCATGGAAAAAGTCAACATTTAGACCCAAGTCAAAGCCAAGGTGTGGAGTCGGGGGAAAAAGGGAAAATTTTCCTTTCACCCAAAAGGCATGAAGGTAAAAATGGGAGTGCATTTACCATCCAACAAAAAGGAGCCATGTGTCCATGGGGAGCTTCGGAGCTACGTGAATTTTTTTAGTTTTGCATTTTTTACACAAAAGGATAAAAGGTGAATTGTGGACCCGCTAGCCCAAATTTTCTTCTAATCTAGCTGCCATGTGTACCAATATAAAAGGGGACCCATTTTTCAAATTGTTGTCCAAGAAATTTGTATGAAATTTATTCAAAGTTCAAAGGGGCATATATTTCAACCCAGAGCTCAAAATATTGCAAATCGAAACCATTGGAAAGATCTCAATCTCTTCTATGCCATGAGAGTCTGAAACTTTGATTTTTGGGAAGTTAGGTGGATGTAAAATGGAGAAATGTCTTCGAGCTTTCAATACAAGATCATCAGTCTCAACAACCAGATCAGATTCAATCTATTTCCGTTGTTTCCTCTTCCTTCAAGGCACCGAACCAAGGATCGATGTAGTAAAGATGGATTTGGGGCATATTTTAGCAGAGGCATTAACAATGGTGGTTGAGCCTCAACCCACGTTTTCCTACTTCTCTCTCTCTCTCTTTCTTCTCTCAGGCTGAATCTATAAAGACAGATGCAAGGTTCATTGTAAAGGGTTGGATATTCTTAGTTTTACAGGCTCCCTTCTCCTTCTAGAAAAGGATTTGTGGGGTTCAGGCCTTCCATTAAAATTATAACACATTTCTTCTTTTCATCTATTTTGTAATGAACTGTATCAATCTATAGATCAATAAAATATGTTTGTGATCGAATTTATATCCTTCTTGTTTCTTTTGCTTCTATCCAGTCTCTCATTAAAGATCTAACTATCTGTGTTTGTTTATGGTATGCATTTAATTGGTTCATGTTGAAATCAAACTAAGTGTTCATCATTCCTTTGGTGCATCACCTGGTAGTTTAGTTATTTCTCATTTCTGTATTATTTTATCCCTATCCCCTTGGAAAGTTTAGACTAGATATGAGAAATAGATCCTCTATAAATCCTCACATATGCACCTGAATAGAGGAATAAGGAACCAACCTTTAATCTAGAGATCTTTTCCAATTTGTAAGGTCCCACACCTTAGGAAAAGTTCCATGTTATGTAATCACACCAGATGAATCTACCTTAGAGAAGTAGATCTTTTAGAGCTCATCTAGGGGTGTTGTGATTCTGCACTAACAATTTTGGCATGCCTGGTGGGACAAGAAGTCTCCATCTTATTATAGTAGGGATTGATGTACACTTGTTATGATTCTAGATTTTAAGAAGTTTTAAAATTGTACATTTGGTGACTCCAAAAGAAACAAATCTACTGGTTTCAGCAATCCAAGTAAGTTCATGAGAAGAATACAAACATGGTCAAGAACCAAAGAAGAGGGACTATTTGTCTATTTAAACTTATCCCCAGATAGAGGGAGAGGAAGAAGAAGAGTCCAGAGGTCTCTATCCCCACCAAGCAGAGATTTATCAACACCTCCTCCCGGCAGACCATTCATTCAATCAAGAGGAGTGCTCAGGCCAATCAAAATGGCTCATCCAAATCCTTATGTTAACTTCACTAGTAGTAGTCCACTTGCCTTGAATGCACAAAATCTAGTTCCTATTGCAACATTAAAGAGTATCCCATATTTCACTAGGGAGAACCAAACTTCTCTCGGGTGATCATGTCCAAGATATTGCAAATGTCTACACAATCCATGAGATTCATGAAATGGACATAGTATTCAAGTTGCTTGCCTCTTCACTCAAAGGGAAGGCTTCACAATGGTTCATGAGTCTTACACCAGGCTCTATCTAGAACTGGAACTAGTTGTGCATGGCCCTTCACAATCAATTTGGGGAAAAAGGTGATAACTTGTCTTTTTAGAGAACCTAACAACAATCAAGAGAGCCCTAAATGAATAATTGACTGACTTCAACCTCAGATTCCAACAAACTTGGGATAGGATTCCAACAACAGTAAATCCACTGATGAAGGTGCCTTCTTATACTTTCTTAGGGATTTAAATTCTCATATTTCTCTAATGATTCAGTCAATGGGGGAACTACATTACCTGCAGCCTATAGCCTCTCTATAGGGACTGAAAACCATTTGATTCAAGCTGAAAAAATCACTCCTAGGCCATCCATGCCTTTGTACCCTGAGTTAGGAAGCCCAGATACTAACCAAGTGCCCACATTAGCTCCTATACCCACCCCCAGGAGTCAAAGCTCAGTTGAAGCTTCCACTTCATCATCTAACACCTCTAAAGAGCTTAAAGAAGTGATGAAGCAACTCTAAAACCTAGGAAATGAACTAGTGACCATCAGAAGGAAGTAAGCACAGAGCTCTAGGTCATATCAGCCTCAGGCTCAATATCAAGCTAGACCCCAATACCAGAAAAATAGGCCACCACCTCAGACTACAAATCAAAATCAAAATCAAGGACAACCTCAAGCTGCTATACCTTTTAGGTCTTATGATCCTAGTACAGCCTCAACATCAAAGGCATTGGTCCTTGCACAGAACAATATGGCATAGGAATATGATTGGTGTTTTCCATGTAGTTAGCCACATAACCAATCCATGTGTTTTAATGGTGCTTTGAATCAAGCTCTAATGGTGCAAACTAGTATGGTGTCACAAGAGCCTAGTCAAGAGGAAGATCAGTAGTAAGGAGCTCAACAAGGTGAACCTCTAGGAGAGACCATGCTTGTAAATTGGCAGGCTGAAGATTTTGTGGGATGAATCAGTTCCCTCCTCAAAGTGTGGCTACCAATACACGGTCCAAAAGAGAAGCATTGGAGAGGGCCAACCACTGAACTCAGGTAATCCTCAACCTTCCATCACTCCACAAGGTCCTGGTGTTCCAAGTAACCCCCAACATGCAAAACCAATCCAAGCCACCTTCCAAATCCATTAGCCACCGGTTGTAACACCTATGTGTAAGAAAGAAATTTGTTTGGGAAATGGTAGTAAAAAAGATAGCTCATTCAATATTATTGAGACAATGAAGAGGACAAGTGTAAAAATTTCATTATGGGAGTCATTGGCCATTCTAGGGTAGAGGGATCTATTACAAACTCATCATCATGCAAAACTGGTCAAGTTCAAATCAAACCCCTAACCAGCAAGAGAGGGTGTTTGCCAATGCATTCAACTTGAGAAGAATCAAGGAGAACAACAAGGTAATAAGTTAAGACCCCCTCCATTCTATTTCTCATTAAATATTGGGAAAAATTAGTTCACAATTGTATGATTGAATTTGGGGCTAGTAGTTCTACGATTCCCAAACAAATAGCTGACCTGTTGGGTCTCCAATACAAGGTTATCTCTATAGGAGTAGTTCAATTAGATGGGACAAAAGTGACCACTATGGGAATCATCAAAGATCTGAACCTCACCCTACATGCCTACCCCAATGTGACTGTATTGCAAAATGTGTCCATCATAGATTTTCCACCACATTTTACTTTTCGTCTATCTAGAGACTTCACTGCCGAAATTGGAGGCTACCTGTCTACTTGACTAGTCACATATGATATTTAGTAAAAGTTATGGGAAAAGGCCATAATAATATCTAAACCTATTGCTTACTATCATATTGAATCCTACGTACCTAGCCCAATCAATACTAACTACTCAGATTTTGATCAAGAATACCTCATAAGGACTAATGAAGCAAATACCAAGTTGGAATGTATCCCAAACTTGACTCTAGATGAGTGGGCCAGAAAAAGACATGCTTTTGACCCCTATGAAGAAATGGAAGAATCTAAGTTGGGTGTTTACCTTCTACATGAAGAAAATCACCCCCTTCCTACCTTAATCAAGCCATAACATAAAGATGACAATGAGGTATGAAAATTATTCTTTGATGGTTCAAGGAGTAGACAAGGAGCTGGAGGAGGAGCTATGATTGTGTCTCCCAAAGGTATGAAGTATTATTCAGCCTTTAGATTTCAGTTTTCTTGCTAAAATAATGCTAGTGAATATGAGTCTTTAGTCCAAGGTCTTCATTGGGCAAGAAATCTAGGAATCAAGAATTTGCAGGTGTTTGGTGATAGTGAATTGGTTTCTAATCAAGTCAGAGGACTTAATGTTGTCAAAAATGACCTGCTCAAGAACTATAAGAATATGGTATGTGACCTCATGGAGGATTTATAAGCCTTTAGCATTGTGTCCATATCCAGAAAAGAAAATGAAGATACTGATAGACTTGCAGCAGTTAGAGCAGCCTTTGATGTGGTGGACATCATCAAAAGAGACAAAGAATAGCCACATATCCATGTGGTTATGAGGCCAGCAATGCTAGATAATAATACATGCTAGTAGGTGTTTGAGAATGATCAGCATATCATTAAATTTCTATAAGAAGAATTGAATTATTAGCTAGAAACAAGAGCAAACTAGAGCAGCAAAGTACATGAATCATAAAGTAATGCATGCATACAAACAAGTTTCCCAAAGGTTTAATTACACTGGAATCCATTTTTAATCGTAATGATTAGTTCAGAAAAGAGAAAGCTAAAATTTAGATCAAAGGAGAAGATTCAAAGTCAATCCATGTTGAGAAGACAAAATACTTCAAATTGGAAAGGTGGCCTTTGAGCAGAAAGGTATGAATTCATACGACTCGCGATATTTCCTTGATGTGTTTGCTTGGAGTTATTAGTAATTGAGGGGTTTTAATCCAAAACCAACAGAACACACAATAGAATTAGACCCATTTTCTCATCCTATCAGGTATAAGTAGAGACCAGTCAACCCACATATTGAGCCTCTGATGAAGAAGGAGTTGAACAAACTAATAGAGGCAAACATCATATTTCCAATTAAACACTCAAGTTGGGTTAAAAATATGGTCCCATCGAAAATAAAAATGGAGAAATCAAGATGTGTGTTGACTTCAAGGATTTGAATAGAGCCTCCCTCAAAGATCACTACCCACTCCCTTCAATGGAACAAATCTTGCAAGTGGTGTCTGGGTCAGAGAGATTTTCTCTCTTAGATGGCTACTCAGGATACAATCAGATCATGGTGAAAGAAGATGATCAATTCAAAACTACTTTCACCACCAAATGGGGCACCTATGCATACAAAAAAATTCCATTTGGATTGTCTAATGTTGGTGCTACTTTCCAAAGAGCCATGGATATGGAATTCAAAGGGCTAATCAACAAAATAGTGTTGATCTATCTAGATGATATCACTATGTTTTCCAAGAATGCACAGAGACCACCTTTTTCATCTAAGGCAAGTGTTTGAAAGATGCAGAATATTTGGGGTATCTTTGAACCCTAAAAGTGCATATTATTTTCCCATGAGGGCATGTTATTAGGCCACATTGTGTCTAAGGAGTGTCTGGAAACTGATCTAGAAATATTTGAACCAATAAGAGCATTGTCATTGCCAAGTCACAAGAAGGCTCTTCAAATATTTCTGGAAAAAATAAACTTTGTTCAAAGGTTTTCCAAATTTTTTTGCTCTTGTTAAGCTAATAAAACTGATGCTAAAGAAGAGATTAGCATTCAGATGGACAACTAAAGGGAAGGCAAGGTTTGAATCTATCAAAGAGGCCATATCATAGGCCCCAACTCTTATAAATCTATATTTTTCCAAGGACTTCATATTGTATGCCTTTAGTGGTAGTGACACTATCTCTGCAATCCTAGTTCGAGAAGAACAAACAAATATCAAAACAACCAATTACTTTCTTGATCGAGTCTAGAGAGGACTATGAGGTGAGATATTCCTTTATTGCGAAGAAAGTCCTAGTGGTGATCGGGGACTGAAGAAGTTTAAGCATTTGGTGTCAAACAAAAAAATCCAACTATTGGTCTCCCATACAAGAGTCAAAGAATTCCTCCTCAGAAAGGACCTGAATGAGAAACGTGCAAGGTGGATCACTCATGTCATGGAATATGACATTGAGATTAAGGTCACCAAGTTGGTCATGGGAGGGGCTTGTGTGAGCAATTAGCCTCTGCTCTACAAGATGAAACAAACAAGTGATAAAGAGGCCATTCTTATCTTACAAGATGATCAAGGAGAAGGGAGAGATGATATACCTGCTCCTTGTTGGACCCAAGACATGGTGCACTTCCTTCAAACAGGTCTATGTCCTCATGGGATGAGTAAAGAAAAAATAAGGCATTTCAGGCTACAGGCCATCCCATATGTTCTTATTGATGGTGTCTTGTTCAAAAGAGACATCAATGGTATTCTACTGAGATGCATTGGGACATATCAGGTGGAGAGAGTGCTACAATAATTTCATGTTGAAGCAGTTGGAGGCCATTTCGCTCCAAGAGTGATAACACTCAAAATCATGAAAGTAGGATATTATTGGCCCAGAGTGTTTAGAGACTATTTCACATGGATCCAAATGTGCAAGGTTGTGCATTCTTTAAAGGAAAAGATAAGCTAGCAGCACTTCCATTGCACCTAATCTCAGTCGACCAAATTTTCATGCAATGGGGATTGGACTTCATTAGAATCATCAACCCAAACTCAAACCAAGGTCACAAATAGACCTTAACAACAACTGATTATTTCACTAAGTGGACTAAGGAAGTGGCACTCAAGAAAGCAATTGAGTCTAGTATCTTGGATTTCTATGAAGGGATAGTGACAAGATTTGGAGTACCAACCACCATCATCTTAGACAATGCATTAGCATTTATAGGTTCCAAGGTCACAAGATGGGATGTTAAAAATGGGACTTATTTGAGTACTTCATCAAACTAATACCCACAAGGTAAAGGCCAGGCCAAGTCTACAAACAAAACCTGTTGAAAATCATCGGGAGAACTCTTGTTGAGAATCAAAGGACTTGGACTAAAAATCTCAAAATGGCCTTATGGGTTGATATAATAATGCCCAAGAGATCTACATGAAGCTCCCCATTTAAGCTTGTCTATGGGAAAGAAGTAGTGTTGCCCATATCACTTGAATTACCAACATTAGAGAATGTGAAGTAACTAGAGATGTCTGAATTTGAACCAATGGAGGCTAGGTACATAGAGATGATAGAATTAGAAGAGACTAGAGAGCAAGCACTCTAAGCATTGTAGAAAAACTATGCCTCAATTAAAAGATTCTTTAAAAATAAGGCTAGAACAAGGGCCTTCCAGGGAAGGGGACTGATTTTGAAATGGGATTCAGATCGAAAAGCAAACACTAAGGAGACATTAGTGGCCCCTATATGATAACAAGATGCAAGAGTAGTAATGTTTTCCAATTTTCTACATTGGAGGGTGAGGAGTTGTAGATTCCAGTGAACGGGATCTATCTTAAACACTGCTACTAAAAGGGAAGTCTCACCCTATACATATTAGCTTAGTTTCTTTTCCTCCAAGTGCTTCTACACATTGTCTTGTCTTACTATATTATAGATTAATTTTCTCATAAGTTCTTTTGTATTCTTTGCATGTTCCATTTGGAGCATGTATTATTTTCAATTTTGTACATAATCATGGCGTTGTTTTGTTTCTCTTATGCAGTTCATTCAGAGAGATAGACGAAGCCCTAGATTTGAAACAATTTCCTACTCTCAAAAATTTTCATTTCAAAATTTTCTCATAAAATATGAGAATGCAAGCATTCGGGCTTGTGAACTAGAGGTAAAATTAGTATCAGACTATTATTCTTGATTCCATGCCCAAGAAATACAATAAGGAAAATGATTTCTTCATCTAGCGAGGGTAGATGTCCTGTAAGTTGCCAAATTACTATCCATATTTAGCCCCGAGGTAAATATTGGATAGAATCACGACCCCACATAAAAGGGACATAGAGAACTCATTTTAATCCTACAAATTAGTTGCAAAAAAGATTTAAAAATGAAGTAGTAGAGATAAATAAATACCAATGGATCATACGAAAGGAAACGACTCTATCGGGCCGTCTTTGCGCTTTAAATCCATTCTCCAAGTTACAGGCAGGCAGAACCATCAAATAGCAGGGTTGGATAACTAGGGAAGATGCTACAAAGGATCCAGAAGTAAAAATTAAGAAGAACAATGAAGATTTGGTGCCCTTAGGCTCAAACGGTTAAGGAAAGGCCTTAAAAACAAATAAGGATGAGGAGGCAAAAAGAGACCTCTTGTCCTAACGACACTCCAACTCTTGTAAATCTAGAGGAAGGAACTCAAACTTGCTAGCCCTCCATGTAGCAAATGGTCAAAGGCAATCAAGAAGCCAGTGGAGAGAGAAAATTTATGACATGGTGCTTCTCCAAGGATGGATCTAAATAGAGAGGATCAAACAAGCGATGCATCTCCACTTGTCCCAGGGTGGGACAGAGGTAGGGTCAAATGCTCAAATAGAGTTAAAGCGGGAGGGTGGGCCTCAAAATTAGTTAAGTATGAACGTGTAAAGGGAGAGTTCCAAGTGTGGATATGGTGCATCTCTAAGACTTGGTCCCAAGGTGAAAGACCAAAATGAGCGCAAGCTCGCCACATAGCCCAAAGCCTATAAATGAAATGAACCATTGAAAAGTCCACTGAGTAGTGGAGGCTAAGAAGTGTCAATTTGGACGCTCCTCCAAAGGCAAACATTGGGTTGAGTTTGCAAACAAGTGTAGTGCCTCCACATGTTCTATCAACGAGTAAGATTTAGTTGATAGTCAATGCAAAAATTGCTAGTGGAGGCTACCAAGTGTCTCAAGGGCATTGTTTCAAGGGTAAAATGGAGAAAAGGTTCCCAAGTGAGCGTCAGGGTGACATGTGTTCCTAGAGAAGAAAGTGGGGCATTGGGGAAAAGTTGGTTTTTTCAACCTTTGCCTTAAAAGGGAGTAAAAGTTACAAAATGGCCCACAACTCCGCCCACAGAAAAATTCAACATTTAGACCCAAGTCAAAGCCAAGGGTGGGGGAGAAAGTGAAAATTTTCCTTCACCCAAAAGGCATAAAGGTAAAAATGGGAGTGCATTTACCATCCAACCAAAATGTGCCACGTGTCCGTGCGGAGCTTCGGGGTTGTGGGAATTTTTTTAGTTTTGCGTTTTTTTTGCAAAAGGATAAAAGGTGAATTATGGACCTACAAGCCCAAATTTTGTTCCAATCTAGCTTCCACATGTCCCAATCCAAAAGAGGGGCCCATTTTTCAAATTATCTCCCTGCTCATTTGTACGAAATTGATTCAAACTTCAAAGGGGCATATCTTTCAACCCAAGGCTTGAAATATTGCAAATCTTACACCGTTGGAAAGATCTCGATCTCTTCTATGCCACAAGAATTGGAAAATTTATTTTTTGGGAAGTTAGGTGGAAGTAAAATGGAGAAATGTCTTTTATATTTCAATGCAAGATCATCAATCTCAATAACCAGATCAGGTTCGATCTATTTCTGCCATTTCCTCTTCCTTGAAGGTGCCGAAACAAGGATTGATGCAATAAATATGGATTTGGGGAAGATTTTAGTAGATGCATTAATAGCGGTGGTTGAGCCTTGACCCACATTTTCCCACTTCTCTCTCTCTCTTTCTTCTCTCAAGTTGAATCTATAAAGACGGATGCAGGGTTCATTGTAAAGGGTTGGATATTCTTAGTTTTGTAGGCTCCCTTCTCCTTCTAGCAAAGGATTTGTGGGGTTTGTGCCTTTGATTAAAAATTTAACACATTTCTACCTTTCAGCTATTTTGTAATGAACTGTATTAATCTATAGAGCAATAAAATATTTTTGTGATCGATTTTAGATCCTTCTTGTTTCTTTTGCTTCTATTCGGTCTCTCATTACAGATCTAGCTATCTGTGCTTGTTTATGGTATGCATTTTATTAGTTCATGTCCAAATCAAACTAATTTTTCATCATTCCTTTGGTGCATCACACGGTAGTTAGTTATTTCTCATTTCCTATATTCTTTTATCCATGTACCTTCGGAAATTTTAGACTAGATATGAGAAATAGATCCTCATGAATCCTCACATATACACCTCAACAAAGGAATAAGGAACCAGCCTTTAACCTGGAGATATTTTCCTATTTGCAAGGTCCCACACCTTAGGAAAAGTTCCATGTTATACAATCACACCAAATGAATTTTCCTTAGAGAAGTAGATCTTTTAAAGCTCATCCAGGGGAGTCTTTGTGATTCTGGACTAACAAGACCATCTCAAAGTGTGCCATGGTGACACATGGAAGTTTCAAAAGCCAAAGAGACAAGGAGGTAGACCATCGAAGGCAACTTGGATTTATTTCCTTTTAAGTATTAAAATCTCAAAATGTCCCACAAGCCCGATAAGGGAAATAGTGATTTTACCTTAGTCAATGGTGGAGGTATAGACTCTCGGGGAAATTTGGAAAATTTTCCTTTTGGGAGAAAAGAGTCAAAAGTAAAAAAGGAAGCACGGTTCCAATTGAACCACATTTGGACATGTGTCAGGATCTTTTCCCGAGGGAAGAGCTATGGGGAAAACTTGGAAAAATTTCCTTTTCCAAAAGAGAGTAAAATGGTAGATTTGGCTATGGTTTCACTCGAACCACATTTGGACATGTGTCGAGGCTCATTTACGAGGGTGGAGCTTTGGGAAAAATGTCAATTTTTTCCATTTTTTCAAGAGTTATAAAAAGTCAAAGGAAGCCCCCGGGTCTATTTTAAATTGAATCTTCCATGTGGATGGCCCAAATTCAAAGTAAAGATCAACAGTAGTTGAGAGTCTAAATCTATTTTTTCCCACCATTTCTTGAACCACATCGAGAAGTGTAAGTCTTATTTATTTCTTTATATTTTCTACAAGCCAAGTAGAGAGGGAGTTAATGTTGATATATGAGTTTGGTGGGAAGATCTGGAAGACATATTTCACCATTAAAATGGTCTAACTTTCATGCTCGATTGAATTTTCTATTTTTATTCTCCCAAGTACATAAGGAGCTAGATTTTATAGATTAGTGGCGGAAGTGGTTGGAAAATTGAAGAAAGAGTGATGTGGTAGAGAAAGGATTTGAATGCGGGAGATGTTCGATGAGATGCCCCCTCAAGCACTTGGTAACTTTTGCAGATTTGATTTTGAGAATCACAATCTAAATCATGGTGAGAAATGGTGCATTAATTTTTTTTTTCTTTTGGGGAGAGAAGGGGCTCTATGTAAATGTTATAAATGGCATAAATTTTTTGTGCAAGTTTTTGGAGTGTTAGGGGTTAGGACTGATTTTTCTAATAGAAATATTAATAGAGCTCATTGTTTTTGAGAAAACATTTTGAGAAGCTTGTAAATCTCTTTTGTATTAAAATCGATCATGTCAAGGTGGTTGCAAGTATACTGACCATTGACAAACTCGATATCTTGTTTGAGAAAATTTCCCTGCTTTGATCACTTTAATAAAATTCAGGTTATTTTGTGTTGTCTTGAGAAAAATGTGTTTGTTTTACTTCGAATGTATGTAATTACTTTTTCTTGTTTCATTACAATCTTGCATCAAAACCTGATTCAATCACACAATCCTCAATCTTTGTGATAGTCTAGTGGCATCTACAATTTCATTTCTCACAAGAGCTTTCATTTGGGATTGGAATAAACAATTTAAAATCACTTTTCTTTCATATGTTGATAGAGATTGTCTGTAAGCCTCTAGGTGTACCTTAGGTGTGATTTGGCTTAGATCTTGATGCTTTGTTGGATTTCCTAACTTGAGCCTTCGTGATAGAATCTCAAAGATTGTGTGAAAGAGTGCTAATCTAGGCCTCCATTGAAGCACATATTCTAGTTGAAGAAAAATTTTAGCTGTTTTATGTCATTCTATTTATTTAACACTCCACTTTGTAAGGTTCCTCAAGGATCTGGTGAATCAAGTTAACCCTGCACCACCTCCCACCAAAAATTCATTCAAAAACAACCAATCCTACCTGTACTACCCATGTTTTCTGTGTGCATACAAATGCATAATCTCTATTACCAAAACATGCAGAAGCAATCAGGGTCTCAAATGTCTTTAGTAACCTTTTCCTTTTGTGAAAATATCTCCATGATCTGGAAGTGACAACTTGTGAGAGTCAGATCTAGTGTGTTGATCATATTTTCCCAAGGTATTCTCTATCAAATTTATGTAAAAGAAGGATTTATCATTGTCCTTAAATAAACAAGAGGTTACAAAATAGGTTCTCTTACCTTGGTTGAAAGGCATAACCTAAAATAGTGAGGATAAATCAAATCCTCTTGAGGGTGCTATCCATATATCCACATTTGAGTGAAAAAAACCAATTAGATCTCATCCTCGGCTACAAAACGACTCACCACGATCTAATTTGTCTCTAAGTTTCCTGTCAAACTATTGATGTTGCTCAGAATTTTGAGGGAGAATCGGTTTGGGTACTAACACCGAGTGGCACCATTTCTAGGGACTTCAGTTCAAAATCAAAACCCTTGTAAAACACTTCTTGTATGCTCCAAGTACTATGTGCAGTTCTTTCAGTCTTCCCACCTAGGGCACTAGATTTCATTTGATAAATCTTAGTAAAGAAAGGTCAGAATCTTTCCATTTCCAGTTTCTAGCATTGAAAGACATTTGTGAGATCATATTTAGTGCACTTGAACAACTAGGGTGGAAATATTGATTGGTGAATCTATATTGATCTGATTCTTAATAAGTACCAGTGTCTTACAACTCGCCAACGTAAGATTTGTTACTAATATTTACAAAGCTGGAAGGAAGAAGATCTTTTTTTGCTAGGGATCTTGCTAGGACATTGTTTCTAGAGCTCGGAAAAGCAAAATCAGAAGGAATAAAATCCTGGAGAGCTATTAGATATCACCAGACAAGAAAAGGGATCTCCATTGATGAAATTTATAGGCCTATCATTGAATATTTCCATTCAAGTGACTCTTAATCACGTAGCCTCTTTGTGGAATTGAACTCTCTAGCTAGAGAAGGGCCTTTATTTTATTTTGAAAGGTTTTCTCCATACTTTGCTCTTGTCTTTTCCGAGGTTGATATAGATTTCCAAGAGACAAGGCCTTTGGGGGTATCCAATTTGAAAATTATACTCTTGTGTTCAAGGGACGCTCAGCCCCTTATCAACTTTTAACCCTCAAGGGTCACCTTCTCAAATCAACATGGCCCAGCCCCCACCTAGACCCCATTTTGTTGTGAACACCTTTGGACCTATAAATTTTGTTGGAATAGTTCGATATCCAAATGCGTGCCTCAAGATATAAGGAACAAATTGCTAAAGTTCCAAGGAAACAATGTCATTACTAATGATCAAAGCATCTAAAGCTTTTTATCAATATGATGGAATATTTTGAGATTGAACATGAAGATGTATATATCCATATATTTATCCATACCTTAGAGGAGGAGGATAGGGACTTGTATAAATCATTGCTAGATAACTCTATTGATTATTAGAATGAGATGAACAATGCATTGATTGCAATATGGTGATAGAACCTGACCCTAGGTTTCTTTTGATAGAATTTGAAAACATCAAAAATAACCCTAATGACTTAATACATGATTTCAACACAAGGTTTAATAATACCTTGAGGAGATTACATGTTAGGATAAGGCCTTGTGATGAGTCATGTTAGATCAAATATACCGATGCATTTGATAAAAGGATGAATATTATTTAAGAGACAAAACCCCATAAATTTGAGGCGAGGCCTTCACCATGGCTCGCAAATAGAGAATAACATCAAGGAAATTGGAAAGCCTCCAAAGAGGGAGGGTGTAAATATGTTTAAGCTAGAAAAATCCCAAACAAGCAAGGCTACTGATTTGGAAGAAGTTGTGAAGACTTTGGTAGGGTGTCCAAAGAGATTTCCTAAAAACTATCCCGGGATGAGAAGGTGATTGGGTAGAACTCACAAGGTCAACATAAGCAGCAAGGTCAAAACATGTTAAAAATACCCAAAGATTTGATGATAGAGGCAAGGGACCTGTTGGATTTGGAAATAGATAGTCTCAAGCTAGGGATAACAGAATGGTACTTGATCCTTTGGCTGCTAGAGTTGCTTTGGTGGAGGATACATATGTCATTGATTGGTGTGACAAATGTTTCATGCCTCATGCTCCTTGTGAAGAATATCAGCAAGAAGAGTAAGAATCTGATGATGTCGACATGATGGGTAGCTCCACAAGCTTACAAAAAGGGGCAATTTAGACTAAGGTGATAAGTGCCCAGACTGCTGCGACTTTTTGGGACTGCATTCATAGGGTACCTATTCTTCCTTCTTCTCATACTTGATAAGTACATAATGTAAAATATTTTGAATTTCCCAATAATGAATTTGAATATTTAAGGGATTTAATGATAAAGAAGTATGATGGAGGAATCCCATTTGAGGAAGATAGGAAAGTACTGATGAATGTTTTTGTTTCTCAAGAGAAGGGATATAACACAAGAAGTAAGGTTGTCAAAGGGTAGGACATCATGCCAATCCAAAAGCTCCCTTACTTTCAAACATTCCTTAAGAGGCTCCTAGGAAAGAGGCATCTTCTAAAAGTCCTGTAGTTCTAAACAAAAACCATACCCCTCATCATGCCCAAGTTATCAAAAATCCTGTACCACCTAATGAGTGTGTTGGATTTCCTTCCAATACTGCCTTGCCAAAAATGTCCCATATGATATTGCCCAAGTTTTAAGTCAAATAAAATTCTCTGTTCTAATTGTTGAGTTGCTTAGGATTCTTGAGCACAAAAAGAGATCATTTGAATACTTGGGGTTGAAAGAAGAGAAGACTACCCTAGGCAAAAACATAAACATTGTGGAGATCCCACTAGTCATTGAAGAACCAGAAGCACCACCAACATCAAAAGAGCTAGATGAACCACCTGAGGTCTATTTGGGAACATCCTTGGTGGACTCTCAGATGAATGTGGATCCATTCTTCACCACTTTGATCATTAAGGATAGACTATTGCATAACTACATGTTTGACTCAGGGGCATCATGTAATGTCATGCCTTTGGAGGTCATGAATGAGATAAACATCAAAGTGATAGCAGCATATGGGAAGTGCATTGGCATAGACTCTAGAGAAGTGCCGGTGGTAGGATGTGTGAAGGGTTTGGTGGTGCAAATTACAGCTTACCTGTAAACAATTAAAACTTGATGTTTTCATTAATGATTTGCCTAGCCAAGTGTGGCATGCTCTTGCCAAGAAAATTGGTTGCAAGTGTTTGTGGGAGTGTCCAAATCGACATGTCCTATGCCACCATTCCAATTGAGGGAAGCCTTGTCAGGTTGTATGGGGAAAATAAAATGTTGCACCTTATTAAGGATCCCAACAATGCATCCTATGAGGTATTGTACACAAATGTTGATGGAAAGGAGCACAAGATTGAGGAATACAAATTCCTTGAACAAACAGGATCTCCCTAGTCTCTATTGTTTGATGGAGCTTGCTCAATTTTGGGAATGGTGTTGGTGTTGTTTTGCTTTCTCTAGGTTAGGCAAAAATTAGTTTTTCCTTAAAAATCAACTTTGAATGAACTAAGAATATTTCGAGTATGAGACATTATTATTATGTTTAAGAATTTCTTGGAAATATTGTGTTAAGGATATCATTGTCAAAGGAGACTTGGAATTAATTGTAAAAAAGTCGAGAAAATTGTATGCCACAAAGAATCAAGGAATGAAATAGTACAAACATGCGGTTTGGGATTTCATTGAGATGTTTTATTCAACATAGTGCATCATGATAGGAAATTCAATGATTTTATATATAGGCTTGTAGTGTTGGGGACTCGGTTTGAAAATTGTACAATGTCCCCATATTGTGAATATGAGGTTGAGGTATTGTCAAGACCTTACGTCTCTGACAACATTAAACATTGGTAGGTTTTTGATGATGATGCTTAGATTAGAAGATTTCTATAGAACGGGGAGAGTTTTCTTATCAATGCATTGATCTTGAGCCAATGGTATGTACAATGAAGGAAAAGAAACCTTGTTTAGGAAGGGTATCATCGACCAAGGACCAATACCATTGCTAGAGGGCTAGTGGCTCTTAAGTTTAATTTTGATAATGTTGAGTGCATTATTAATAGATGCATGGCAGCCTCAAGGGATATTGAGGAGCATGACCTTGGCATAGAGGAGAAGCCAAGGAAGATTTGGTTAGGAAGTAATCTCAGCAAGGAGGAGAAGCATTCATACATCCAATTGTTGAAAAAGTATCAGGATTGCATGGCTTGGACCTATTCTGAACTAAAAACATATAGAGAGGACTTGTTTCAACATGAGATCCCCTTGGAGCCTAATGCAAAGCCATTCGGAGGAAGAAACAAAGGCCCATCAACCCACTCTTATCCCTCAAAATGTAAGAAGAACTAAAGAAGCTAAGAGATGGAGGGATTATCCATCCCACACGATATTCCTCTGGGTTGTAAACCTAGTGCTAGTGGGAAAGAAGAATGGTGACATTAGGTTGTGTGTGGATTTCAGGAGTCTAAAGAAAGGATTAGTGAAGGATGATTATCCTTTACATGCTATAGTTAGTGACTGGTTCTGAGTTGCTTTCCACCTTGGATGGTTTCTCTGGTTATAACCAAGTTGTGGTGAAGGAATTAGAAAGGATCAAGATAGCCTTCACTACTCCTTGGGGGACCTATGTCTATGTCAAGATGCCCTTTGGTCAGCTGAATGCTAGATCCACCTTTCAAAGATAAATGGATGTTACTTTTGTTGGTTACATCAATGAGTTTATGCACGATCTATCAATATGATGTGACCGTGTTTTCTAGAAAGATAAGTTACCACTTGCAGCACTTGGAGAAGATGGTGATAAGATGTAGAGAATATGGCATCTCACTCAATCCAAAGAAATGCCATTTTTGAGTGTAGAAGGAAAAGTTTCTTGGTCACATAGTATCACAAGAAGGGGTGATAATTGATCCGAGAAAGAGTAGAGGTCATAGGCAAGGTCCCAATCCCAAGGAAAATGAAAGGAATTAAGTCCTTCATTCGGAAAATAAACTTCATTAGAAGATTCATATCAAACTTTGCTGATTTAACTATTCTAATCACTTCCATGCTGAAGAAAGACTAGATCATCAAATGGGAGGAGGCTACCATTATAGATTTCAATGGGATTTAAGAGGCACTAAAGCATGCACGAGTTCTAGCAGATCCAAATTATAAGAAGCCCTTTCAACTATTCTCTTTTGCTTTAGAGAACACTATTACTTTTTTCCTATTGCAGAAGGATGATGAAGGGGCTAGGAGGTTGATTTCCTTTTTTAGTAAGGCATTATATGGGGCTGAGATAAAGTACATTATCATGGAAAACTAGGCATTTGCCTTGGTAAAAGAAACAAAGTTTTTTAGACCTTATATTTTAAGTTGTAAAGTAGTTGCTTATGTTCCCCACACCATGGTGAAGGACATCTTGTCGAGATGGAAGTCTAAAGTAAAAGATGCATGTGGGTGAACAAGTTGTAAGAATATTATATGGACATATAAACCACAAAGTTGGTGAGACGTTTGGGCTTCGATAAGCATATGGCTAAGAGCAAATTGTAAACTATTGAGGTAAATGAGGTAGAAGAGGAAATGGTGGGTGTATTTCAAACATTGATGAATTCTTAGTGGTATAAAGATATAATATTTTATCTCAAACATCCGAGCTCTTTGTGAGAAATTAAGTAAGAACCATAATAGAGCCCTTATGTTAGCTTCCCAAAAATATGTCATCACTGATTATGGGTTAGCTTGGAAAAACTCGAGGGAGTCCTATTAAGGTGCATTACTGAAGAAGAAGCCCCCAAGATAATTTCTAATCTCCATGGAGGTGTTTGTGGGGGGAACTTTACTGTAAAATTCATAGCACACAAGATCATGAGGGCTTGTTATTAGTGGCCAACTCTTTTCAAGGATACAACCTTGTTGATTAGAAGATGTGAGAGCTGCCAAATCTTCTCTCTGGAAGATCAAGGCTTGAGTGCTCCCTTCCTTTGTGGCTCTGTATCAATTGAAGCCCCATTCAAACAATTGGGAATGGATTTCATTGGTGAATTTTAAGACACTTCAAGTGCTAGCCATAAGTGTATTCTTGTACCAATTAATTATTTTACTAAATGGGTGGAGGCAATCCCCACCAAGAAGGCAACACACCAAGTTGTCATGGAATTTGTGGTAAATAACATCATCTGCGGAGTTTGGGGTGCATCAAGATTGCAATTGAAAATGCCATGAGATTTAGAGCTAAAACTTTGGTGGGAGCATGCGGGAGTATGGAATCCACTTGGAATATGCCTCCAATTACAATAACCTAGGAAATGGACAAGATGAGTCCACTAATAAAAATTTGTTGAAGATCATCAGAAGAACATTGGAGCAAAACAAGAAAAAGTGCGGTGAACAGTTGAAGTTTTCTATTTGGGCAAGATAGGATCACTGTCAAGAGGGTCACTAGAAAGAGTCCATTTGAGTTGGTATATGGGACTCAAGCCCTATTGCCCCTTCATATGCAACTATCTTCATATCAGTTTATGCAATAGCTAGAAGATCAAGAGGTAGGTCCTTATGATGCTCGTATTAACCAAATTATTGAGCTTGATGAAGAGAGGAGGGCATCCCACCAGAGGCATGTAAAGTTCAGAGAGAAACTAAAGAAGTTATTTGACAAGAAGGTCACTCCCAGAGCTTTTAATGTTGGAGATCTTGTGTTGCTATGGGATAGTAGACATGAGGATAAGGGCAAGCATGGAAATTTTGACTCATTATGGATGCACCCTTACTCTTGTTGGTACCCAATTTTTTTCTCCTTTTCAATCTTAACAAACATAACAAATATGGCATGAATCTTGAAGGTAGATAGATCTTGATATATGCCATTTTGTAGCCGGGAATGTGATCTACCCGGAACTCAAATTTATGGAGAGATGGATAGAACTTTGAAATGATTTCATCTAACCCTCACTATTTTAGGTTGTGCCTTTCAACCATGGTAAGAGAACCTATATTGCAGCCTCAATTTTGTGAAGGAGGTGGAGATATCCTTATCTGTGCATATTGTATGGAGATAGGCTTGGGAAAACATGATCAATTTTCCATTATTTAAACTCAATAGATATGTTACTACTAAATGATGGAAATGTTTTCAAGACAAGGCTGAGGCTACTGGACACATTGTATGATCCTGATTTTCTTTGTGCATTTTTGTAGATGGGTTAGATTCTTTTTTTGACACACAATGCAATGTAGGGGTAGTATGGGTAGGATTAGTTATTCAAATAATTTTTTGGTGGGGTATTGACAAGAAAAACTTGGATATATCAAATCTCGACAACCTCTACAACACTTGAACAACTATAAGATAAAATGCTTCAAATAATAAGGACGTTCTTGCAACCAGAAGATGCATAAATTGAAGCCTAGGTTGCACTCTTCACATAATACTTGAGAACTCACCACAAAATCTTGAAGTAAATAACTCAATTAAACCCAAAAATCTTTGATCAAACCATGCCTAAGGTACCCCCAAAGGATTACAAACAATCCCAATAAAAAAATGAAGGTGGAGTGATTTTAAAAGCGCTTATTTTCAATGCCAGATGAAAGCTCTTCTGAAAACAAAAACTGCAAGTGCCACTAAACAATCAATAAGGATGAGATTCTTTGTGATTTTTAAAGAATTTCAATGCAAGATTGCAACAAGAACAATGAAAACTATTTACAGGTATTTAAAATGATAACAGATGTCATATTGCCCATAAAAAACATAGATTAACTCAAAAGCTTATTAGATTCATCAGCAGGGGAGAGTTTCATCAACAATCTCGAGTTGTGTGATGGCTATACACTTGTAACCAAATCACATACACGAAGATCCAACACAGAAGAAATTACCCTGGTTCTTTGGTGGGTTTTTATCGAGAATGAGCTTTCTCTCATAATGTTTTCATGATTTTCAATTTCCCCCCTTCTTTTCATTTCTCAAAAATTAATTATATATCTCTTTCCACATTCGAGCCTTCTTTTCCAAGCAAAGTATATGCCAAGGGATAAAGTTTGTTACAACAATTTCTCATGATTCATTGAAAATGACATTTAACAAATTTGCAACGAGAGTTTCCAGGTGTTTTAAAAAGACTGAATCATTACAAATATTCAGATCATTATCTTTCTTGGAGGCACGTTTTTCATCATTAAAGCATGCAAATGCTTTTCCTCTCATCATTTCATTTCACGTTTTCACCTTTTAAAACTACCTCTGTAACTTTTAAATTTGACATTTCACGTGTCCGGATAGATTAGGAAAAAAAAATATAAAAACACCTCAAATCTACAAATTGAGTCATGAAACCGATTCCAATAATCCTAGAAGGCCAAAACGACATGGAATCACCAAAAATTGATGAAATTTGATGTAAAATTTGTAATTCCAAGTTTCCTGGAGCAAAAATGGCGGCCAAAAATGAAGATGTACAATTACCCTTGATCTGCTCCTTATCCTTCAATCTAGGTCCTCCACGTGTCAAAATATGATTGGAAATCGGTTGGGCTCACCTTTTGAGTTTTGACATTTTTGGAAAAATAGAAAAAATTAACTTTTTCTTTGCACCTCTACCCTTGAATTTTGGTCATGACACGTGGCACATGGTGGGTCTTATTGGGATCTTTCATCACCAATATGACACTATGATAATTCTTTATCGGGAACTCCTCGTGCTATGATTATAACCTAATGCACATCTTTTAGTTTGGTGGATGGAATTTGGAAACACAACAACAAACATAACACAAGAATACCATAGACTATGATAAGAAGGAATGATGATAAATCTGAAATATAAGTGTAAATTATAATATCAACATGAAATTGTTACAATCTTGCCCATGAGGTACTTCAATTGTTATCGACTTCACTTGCCTTCCAATAATAACTATGGGAGAAAATTCACAATTACACCTCTTAATGGCTTCTTTAACACACCTTCAAAATGATTGCTTCCTTTGCACACTTACTCATATAATATTTCTCAATACTTCCTTCTATATTAAATGAGGGGGTGCCTCTTTATTTATAGGAATTGAGGCTGATCCACCCTATCTCTAAGATAGGATAGCAAATCTCTTCTGGCCAATCATATTCCATGCGTAAACTCTTGCCTTTACATGTAGGCTTATCTTCTAAGATAAGATAAACCTTATCACCTCACATGGTTTCCACCTTTTTAGTCTTTTCCACAAATAAAATACACAAAATATTTATGACATCACTCTTTTTCCTTATTACAAATATAATATTTATAATTCCTAATCATGTAGACCCTACTTCTCTACTTACCCCAACTTTGACATTTTAACATTACCGGACCACTTACGACAAATATTTACTTTTTACCACAACATTCATATTGTACTTTGATTGTTACCATACTCTACTTTATTGGTGGAACCATACTGACGGTGCCATTATATTCTATCAAATGACACTACTAATCATACTTAACAACATCATATTCCTAATACATACATAATAAAATAGAAATTACAGAGGAAAATTTTAATGTTAACATTTTCCCCCTTCCTAGCTTCTATTCCATCCTTGGAGTAGACTATTCTAGTGCTTGGAAAATCAATAACTTGTTTTGGTTGACCCATTTTGTAATGGGAGTGCCATCCAATTCCTCTAGTCGCTATGTACCATTTTCATACACAAGTTGCTATTTTGTAGGGCCCCATCCATTTGGGAAGAAATTTTTCTACCTTCTTTTTTTGTATCTGGAATCATATACTAGAACCAAGTCATTCACATGAAATGGAGACCAATGGATATTTTGATCAAAGTATTCCTTCTACTTCATTTTCTTCTTATAGCTTGTATCCTTTGCTATTTCCCTCATTTCCTCTAGCAAATGAAGATGCGCCAACCTTTCTTTTACTAAATCACTTTCATCCATCCTTTCCTTTTCCATAACTCTCACAGTGGGAATATCAAACTCAATAGGAAGAACTGGATCAATGCCATAAGCCAATTGAAATGGGGAGTATCTTGTTGCTAACTTTGATGTTTCCCTATATGCCCAAAATGTTGCATGAATCATTTTATCCCACTTAT
Organism: Taxus wallichiana var. yunnanensis; assembly: GCA_018340775.1. Taxonomy (NCBI): domain Eukaryota; kingdom Viridiplantae; phylum Streptophyta; class Pinopsida; order Cupressales; family Taxaceae; genus Taxus; species Taxus wallichiana. Next base: position 410,942,442 of record CM031234.1, on the reverse strand, counting down.
GTACCTGTAAGGCTGCATCTTTTGCTAGAATTTGACACAACACAAAATTTGTTCCTTCCACTTGTCCATTTTTGCTTGGCTTGTATGTTGTTTCCTTCCTGTGCTTAATAGAAAACTTGTTGACTAGGCCTTATACCACCTCATGAAGTGGCTTCCTTGATCTGTTACAATTTCTAATGGACAACCAAATCTGGTGACAATGCGTTCATATATGAACCTTGCCACTTCATCTATGGAAGTTGTTTTCAATGGCCTAGCTTCAACCCACTTGGTTAAATAATTTGTGGTAGCTACAATATACTTATTTTGGCATGGGGTAGTTAGAAGTGGACTCTACAATATCTATTCCCCACTTTTTAAAGGGACCAAGTGGAAGAATAGGGCATGATGGTGCTGATGAAGTCTTACAGTTGCCATGTGTTTGACAAATATGACATGTCTTACAATAATTATAACAATCTCTAAAAAGAGTTGGCCAGTGATAACCTGCATTCAAGATCCTTCTTGTTATAAGTTTTCTAGAGAAGTGTCTTCCACATATATCATTATGGAATTCTTCTATCATCTCCTTCCCTTGATCACGTCCAACTACCCTCTTGTACTGTCCATCAGGTCCTATTTGAAATAATACTCCATACAGAATAGAATATGGATGACTGGCTTGAGTAATCTTCCTCTTAGTCTTTACATTGGCACCATTAAGAAACTTGAATTCATTCAGATAATTCCAAATATCTATGTATTCACTAGGGATTGTGTCAAGGGATAACAATGTTGCATCTAGGAAATCATCATCATCACAAGATGAACCTAAACCCTCATAGGCTCAAGAGAGTGCATCTGCATTGACATGTTTCTTTCCTAGCCTATCTATAATATCAAATTCAAATTCTTGTAGCAAAATTATCCATCTTGCTATCCTCCCTGATGGGTTAGGATTATTTACAATATATTTTAGAGCCTGATGATTTGTTACAACTATAAATTTCTGCCCTAGTAAGTAATTTCTAAACTTCTTTATAGCAAAAATGATAGCTAGAGCCTCTTTTTCTGTTACAGTATAATTTACCTTAGCACTACTCATTTGTCTACTCCCAAAGTAAATTGGATGATCATTCCCATTTTCATCTTTTTGGCTTAGAGTACTTCCTAGTGCTGCATCTGAAGCATCAGTATACACAATTAATGGCTTGCTCCAATCTGGATTATTTAAAATAGGTGAAGACACCAGGGCTTCCTTTAGTTGTTCAAAATCTTCATGTGCCTTATTTCGGTTCATAAATAACATCCTTCTTCAAGAAGCTGGGTTAGTGGTGTGTAATTTTGAAATATTCTTGATGAACCTTTTATAGTAACCCATATGGCCTAAAAATGATCTCAACTTACTTCTATTCATAGGAAATTGTAACTCTTTGATTTTTAAACTTTATCGGATCAGTACCAATACCATTTCTGGATACAACATGCCCTAACAAAATTCCTTTAGAACATCTAAAGACACACTTTTTAGGGTTTAGTGAGGCTTGTGCTTCATCTAACCTTTAAAATGTTGTCTCCATCACAGTGCGAGTGGTCCATATTGCTCCCATAGATGTAAAACTCATCCAGAAATACTCTGATGAAGTTCCCAATGTAGGGTTCAAACACCCTATTCATCAAGCACTGGAATGTTGCTGAAGCATTACACAACCCAAAAGGCATAACTCTATAAGCAAACGTTCCCCAAGGAGTGGTGAACGTGGTCTTCAGTTGATCTTTCTCCACTATATGAACTTGGTTGTATCCGCTATATCCATTAGCAAAACTATAGCACTCCTGGCCAGCTACTTTGTCCAAGATCTGATCTGAGAATGGAAGAGGGTAATGATCCTTCTTTGTTGCCTTATTGAGCTTCCTATAATCAACACAAATGTGTAGCTTCCCATTCTTTTTATTGAGATCACAATGGGAGAAACCCATTTTGAATTCTCCATAGCAAATATGAATCCTGCATCAAGCAACTTATCTATTTCTTCTTTTATAGTCTTGGAAAAATTAGGATTCATTATATATGGCATTTGCTTTATGGGCTTAGCACCATCTACTAGCTCAATAGAATGTTCTACCCAACTTACTTGACGGATTTCCTTATAATCAAAAGTGAATATGTGTATGTACCTTCGAAAGAGATGGAGGTAGGATTCCTTCTCACTCTCCATCACAACATCACCAATATTTATTTGTTGGAGACGATCATCAATTTCTTCTTTAGATAATTTTATGGGTTCATGAGTCGGTGTGACTGGAAGGATATCTATGACCGAAACATCAACCTCACTTTCTTCATCTTCTATGTCCACTTCACTGGTACTAGAGTAATCAGAGCATGTCCAATCATCAGTTTCATCACTTGAATCCACAGGTTCTACCTTATGATGCCGAGGGATCATGTTTATCTTCACCCTCTCTCTATAGCATCCAAGTGTTATGAAACCTTCATTCCAGTAGTTTATTGCATGAACTCTCCTTAGCCATAGTCTTTCCAACAACATTGGGTACACAATAAAGAGTACCATTTTTATCACGAAAGTATACCACACATACAACGTCCATAACAGATATTTCCACATTTGAAACAACACCTTCTAGTTTAGTTCTTCCCTTATTTAATGACCTTAACATAAGTGTTGAGGGGCGATCAATTTTAACCCCAACATATTAATTATAGACTTGGTCATTACATTAACATCAACACATCCATCAACTAAGACATCATGAATTGAAATACCATTACATAATACCTCATCTTGTGGAGCATAGGGTTCCACCTTTGCCTCTAAAACATGGACATCAACCTCCTTCCTTCGTCGAGCATTGAGTCCACTTCGCAGCTCCCGCCTCTTCTCGAAGACATAGCCAAGTGTTGACCATATGTAATATTTGCAGGTCTTTTGGGACAGATCTTCTAAGATGGAGTATGGTCCTTGCCCCTGTGAAATCAGAAAATATTGCACACCCAAATTTCTTCTCCTATGTTTCTTACTATTTTCTCCTTTCATCTTCTTAGGATCATTTCCATCTTGGTTATTTTTTTCTTTCTTTATTTTTGTTGCAAACACATCTGCTTCATTATTTATACTCTTATCTACCACATCAAAAGAATTCACAGTGCTTTTCCTTTATCATTATCTCTTGTACCAAATGTAGAAGCTCTATCTGGATAATTATACTCGTAATGACCCTTTTTATAACAATCATAACATACAATTTTAGAAATATTTCTTTTTGGACCTCTATCTCCTCCCTGAGAACTAAATTCTTTTCCTTCAAGAAGATTAATAGTTAACTAGCCCATCTTCCTGAGTAGATCTTCATACTCAGTAGATGTACTAGGAAAAATATTTGTGCTCACCGAGAGTGGTTGTAGATTCTGGACCAAAGGTGTTGGTGTAGGCTCTACTTTAGCAATAATTTCTTTGGGCTCCTCTTCCATGCTTTCTTCTTGCCTTCTCACAATCTCCTTTGCTTGTTCAATGGTAGCTGGGCGGTCATACTTCACTCGTTGTCTGATCTCTAGCTTCATCCCAAGAATGAAGTGCTTATAGAGGAGATGATCCATGTCATTCATCAACCCATCCGCTAATCCTTCCTTCCAGATCTAGGCATCGAGCTGCCTCCTTAGCTCTAAAACGAAGCATGATAATCCCTTATCTTCTCCTTCTCTCCTTGGGATAGCTTTGTGATATCGATAATGAGATCTCGCATATTTCGTTGTTTACAAAATTCTTCAAGAAAACTTTCAATTAATAAATCCCATGAATTTTTCACATTATCACCTAGTGTTTCAAACCACCTAAGGGCTGAACCATCCAAAAAGGTAGGAAAAAATTTAGTCTATTGTTCCTTCTTATAAGACCATTACAAATGCAAGAGCGTTTAAACTCTTGAATGAAAGAGGAAGCATCTTAATTAGATTGGGTTGAAAAATAGCAATCTTCCCCATTTTCAAAGTAACCACAGTGAAATACCAACCCACAAGTACAATCAATAAGACTTATATGCACAAATAATTGGAATCACTATAATAAAAAGTGACTTTACACCTTTCTACAAAGTAAAATAGAAATGGCCACGGTAAACTATGGTAAAACTTGACTTACTGTAGTAAAAAATGACTTGATTATGGTAAACACTATTCACGGTAAAAAATGAAATTACTGTGGTAAATACTATTAACGGTAAAAAGTAAAGTTTCTGTGGTAAATACTATTCACGGTAAAAGATACTTTACCATGGTAACTACTATGCATAGTAAAAACAAGGTTACCCTCCAAATGATTTCTGACTAAGTGGGAATATCTCTCAAGAAAATCCACCAACGAGGAATGGTCCCAATAATGGAACCAAAATGTCATCACCAATGGCACTATGATAATTCTTTACCGGGAACTCCTCGTGCTATGATTATTTACTAATGCACATCTTTTAGTTTGGTGGATGGAATTTGGAAACACAAAAACAAACATAACACAAGAATACCATAGACTATGATAAGAAGGAATGATGATAAATCTGAAATATAAGTGTAAATTATAATATCAACATGAAATTGTTACAATCTCACCCATGAGGTACTTCAAGTGTTATTGACTTCACTTACCTTCCAACAATAACTATGGGAGAAACTTCACAATTACACCTCTTAATGGCTTCTTTAACACACCTTCAAAATGATGGCTTCCTTTACACACTTACTCATACAATATTTCTCACTACTTCCTTCTATATTAAATGAGGGGGTGGCCTCTTTATTTATAGGAATTCAGGCTTATCCACCCTATCTCTAAGATAGGATAGGAAATCTCTTCCGGCCAATCATATTCCATGCCTAAACTCTTGCCTTTACATGTAGGCTTATCTTCTAAGATAAGATAAACCTTATCATCTCACATGGGTTCCACCTTTTTAGTCTTTTCCACAAATAAAATACACAAAATATTTATGACATCACTCTTTGTCCTTATTACAAATATAATATTTCTAATTCCTAATCATGTAGACCCTACTTCTCTACTTACCCCAAATTTGACATTTTAACATTACTGGACCACTTACGACAAATATTTACTTTTTACCACAACATTTATATTGTACTTTGACTGTTACCATACTCTACTTTATTGGCGGCAAAGACATCTTGTGATGTCATTATCTTCTATCAGATGACACTACTAATCATACTTAACAACATCCTATTCCTAATACATACATAGTAAAATAGAAATTAGGGACAAAATTTTTAATGTCAACAAATCGTGCTTCAATTCTATGCATTTTGACACTTTTTGAAATTTGGAAAATTTTCACCTTTTGTTCTCGCACGCCCTCGTCTCCACCTTTGTCCTTGACATGTGTCATGCTCTTTATCGCTGAAATTTTGCGGGCTTATTTAATGTTTTGACCCCTTTTTCGCTAAGGAAAAATTTCAATTTTTATTTTGCGGGCCCGCACCTCTGATTTCTCCCTCGCCACGTGTTTCTCAATGATTTTTCGTGGGGCCACACCTCAAATTTTTCATTCCAAGTATTTCTTGCAAAAGGGAAAAAATTCGCTTTTGCCTTCACGACCCTACCAACCCACTGCCGCACCACATGTCTCCCCATGGCTCATTCGCGGGCCCACGGGTTAATTTTTTTCCTTAACTCCTTTTTCCAAAAAGGAAAAAATTCCCCATTTCCTTCCATGGCCTTCACTTCCCTCCAACTTTTCATGGGCACATGTGCACTGTGATTGGAGCGTGTTTGAATCGCTTTTGAAACTTTAGAAAAAATAGGGCAAAAAAATAGAAGTCCCCCATTGGCCCGCTTCTCCCTTTTTGATTTTTAGGACACGTGTCCACTCCTGATTGGTGGTGGGGCTTCAGACCATTTTGTGACTTTAAAATTTTTGCAAAATAAAGTTCTAAAAACTCTAAGGAAATCCAACCACCTGCCATCCCTTAGCCAATTAGAACCCGCCACATTGCCAATGCATGTTGAGGAATAATTTGATGGGAAAATGACGCCTGTCTGACCGTCAAAATACAGAAAAATGTCAGGGATGCCCTAGAAATTGATTTTTTTGCCAAGGATGGAATTTTTTTGAATTGGAACTAGAAAAACATGATTTCGAGCATTTCTCAACCTTGGGATTGAATTTTTGAAGGCATATATGTATAAAATGATCAATTTTGATTTTTCACGATCGGGCAAAAGGGAGAACATGGCATAGCCCACAGATTTGAAGAATTTAGGGCAAAAATAGGGCAAACTTGAGCATTCTTGCAAAATGGGGCATGTCAAATGATTTTCAAATGGATTAAGGCATGGGAACAGAGGTAGCAACTTCATCTTACCCATTAAAACTATAAAAACATTTTAGGAAATGTAGAGTGAAAGGAAAATTAGGGAAAAAGTATTGCAAGATCAAAATGGACACCAACATCGGCTCCAGCTCGGGGATGGGCACTCCCAGTGAGTTCCACAAGAACAATAAGTAGACCAAGTGCCAAAAATCCATTGGGCAAAGGAGTCATGAGCCAAAATTACCAAAAACCACACGAGAACTTGATAAAAAGGCTGCCACACAAAGAAGGAAAACCAAAAACTAACAAAACACCAAAAACAGAAAAAAAAACCAAACACTATACATTGTACAAGTTGTGCATACCTCAAATTTGGGGATTAATCCAAGAAATGCTTCAGATGCCTGCCATTAATAGGTAGTTCAAGAAATTCCCCATCTAAATCTTTGAGAAAAAAGGTATTCTCACCAATTTTGATATCAATGGAGTAAGGGCCCATCCATAATGCATCAAATTTTCCATGTTTACCCTTATCCTCATTTCTACTATCCCACAACAAAACCAGATCTCCAATATTGAAGGCCCTAGGATTGGGCTTCCTATCAAACAATCTTTTCAAATTCGCTCTAAATCTGATATTCCTCTAGTGGGATGCTCTTCTCTCTTCATCTAGCTCCATAATCTAATTGATCCTTGCTTCATATGGACTGACCTCTTGATCCTCAAGTTGTTGAACAAACTAAAATGAAGATAACTACAGATGTAAGGGCAACAGAGCTTGGGTTCCATACACCAATTCAAATGGGCTCTTACCAGTAGCTCTCTTGGTAGTGATTCTATAAACCCAAACTTCAAATTTTAGTTGTTCACCCAATTTTCTCTTATTCAAATCCAAGGTCCTCCTAATGATCTTTAACAAATTCTTATTCTTTGGACTCAACTTGTCCATTTCGTAGGGGTTATAGTTTGAAGAATAAGTGAGATTGGTTCTATACTCCTTACACATTTTCATCAAAGGTTTACCATTAAAACACATGGCATTATCATCAACAATCTTGACCTGGCACACCAAATATGCATATGATATTGTTCAAGTAAGAAGTCAATAACAACTTGGTTGGTTTCTTTCTTGGTGGGGATTGCCTCTACCCACTTGGTGAAGTAATCAGTGGCTACAAGAATCCACTTATGGCCAGCACTAGAAGGATTTGAAATCTCACCAATTAAATTCCATTCCCCACTATTTAAAAGGAGCTTCAATTGATACAAGATACAAAGGAAGGGAGCTTGAATATTTAATTATTCTAGAGAATGCTGACAAATTTCACATTTTCTAATCATAATGGTTGAATATTTGAAGAGAGTAGGCCACCAATAACCAACTCTCAAAACTTTGTGTGTTGTAACCCTTCTAACAAAGTGTTCTCCATAAACTCCCCCATGGAAATTGGAAATCACTTTGGGAGCTTCATCTTCAGTTATACACTTCAAGAGGACACCTTCAAGGCTCTTCCAAGCTAGCCCAAAGTCGGTGATGATGTATTTTTGAAGCCTTGATTCGAGGGATCTTTTCGATTTTTATTTAAATGATCAGACAGGAAAAGTGTGTGAGGTAAAATATTATATCCTTGTACCACTCAAAACTTACCAATTTCCTAAGAACATCTACCCTTTCTTCTTCTAATTCATTCACTTCCACAGTCTGTAGGTTACTCTCAGCCATGAGCTTAGCAAGACCCAAACCTCTTACCAATTTTTTGGTTTGGATGTCCATATCATATTCCTATAGTTTGTTCACCCATCTAAATCTTTTACTTGAGATCTCCATCTCCAATAAGATGTATTTTACCATGGTGTGGGGAACATAAGAAATAACTCTTGAACTTAAGATATAAGGCCTAAAAACCTTTGTTGCTTTCACCAAGGCAAATGCTTTTTTTTTCCATGATTGTATACTTTAACTCAGCAGCTTGTAAAGCCTTACTAAAGAAGGAAATAGGCCTCTCAGCTCCATCTTCATCATTTTGGAGTAAAATAGATGCAATAGTATTTTTAGAAGCAAAGGAGAAGATCTAGAAAGGCTTCTTGTAATTCAGGGCTGCATATTTAAGTGTTGTTATCTAAAATAAGCCCCTTGCTCATTTTTGGCTAACTTCCTTTCATTCCTTCCTTCCTTGTGCCTCAGTTGAATTTTTCAACTTTTTAGGCACTCAATTTTTTTTGGAAATGGTTTCATCAGGTAGATAATATTCTCTACTCTCCAGAAAGATAAAGTTTTCCCTCTAACTCCTTGTATTTTACAAGTCATGGCTTGGCAGAGTTTTGGAGGGAAATTTTCCCTAGGGAGGTCCATGAGTGAATGGAAAGGTGACACGTGGTCATAGGCGGTGGGTAGCAGACGTAAGTTATAAATTTTCACCAAGAGTGGTCGGGGGTGCAAAAGAAAATTTTGGCCCGAAGGTCCATTGGTGAATAGGAAGTGGCCATGTGTCCGGGAGGTCGTCGGGAGTCGGATTTGGTGGGGAAAAGTTAGAAAATTTTCCAAAATTGGCGCAAAAGAAGAATCTTGGCCCGAAGGCCTGCAATGAATGAAAAGGTGTCACATGTCCATAGACCACATGTGGCCGACAATAGTCAAAAAGAGGTGCGACGTCGAGGAAATGTTTGGATTTCACGCTCACGCCAATAGAAAGGTTCCACGTGTCCTGTTCGGGGCAATTGTCGGTGTCAATGAAAAAATTGGAAGTGTGCCCCGTGAGTGAATAGAGAGGTGACACGTGGCAGCAGAGCAGCGGGAGGCAGATTTTTTTGGGAAATTTTTCAAAAAAATTCAAAAAGGGGAAAATTTTAAACTTTCATCCCACCAACCCATTTTTGCTTTATTTTTGCCCTAAATCTTCAAAGGGGCATAAATTTTGATCCAAAGCTCATATTTTCACATTCTTGGTGTCATTGGAAAGCTAGTGAAATTATCTACATGATAAAGGGTCCAATTTTGTATTTTGATGGAGAATTGTGGGAGAAAAATGGAGAAACGTCCTTGGCATGAAAAAAACACAGAATTGACTTTCAACCACCAAATTTAATGAAGTATGGTAAATTTTTTTAGATGTACATAACAATGTACTTCTAAGTATGGGTTTTTCCATGAAGCCCATCACTCTGCAGGAAAAATTTGAGGGATCTAGTTAGTGGTTGAGTTCATAAATTCATTTTGCCCACGTTTTTTTCTTTATCTCCTTCTTCTTGACCATTAAAAGCCATATCTGGCTCATTTGTAAAGTGTTATGTTTGTGGAGCCTATTTTCATGTTAAAGTGTGGTACACCTTCTATGTGTTACAATCGGGTATTTTTACGGTGGTCCCGCTCGCCGGTGAGTGGGTCAGGGGGGTTCGGCGAAGCCCCAAAGAAAATTTTCATGGGTGGTTTATTAACCCATGGGTAATGGGTAACCGTTATGGGCTGTTTTTGGGCCCATGGTTTTTCGGTCTTTTGCCCATTGTTTTGATACCCACGGTTTTTGCCCTTGGTTTTGATACCCATGGTTTTGTATCAAACTGCTTAAGCAATTGTCTATTTATATGGTCTTATGCATATGATAGATGTACAAGTAAATGTATTGCAGATGTGTTTTGAATTCGGGTGTGAATTCTGTAGAGTTTGTTGAGCATAGCTCCAAACGGATCTAGGTATTGTATTGAGAGAGCGGTGGCTTGTAATAAAATATGAGCAAGTGATTCTTGGTGGACGTAGCCCAAATTGGGTGAGCCACGTTAAATCTTGTCTCTTTGTGTTGTGTTATTTTATTTCGTAATTTTATTTGACATCTGTAATAATTTCTGCATATTAGTTTCTCACATTGTTACGATTCTCGTGAGGGATTATTCCACATATTTTATCCATTATTTCTTAACAATTGGTATCGGAGCCTGGTTTTGGTTTGCTGAAGTGTTGAATCGTAGGGAAATTTAGCTTGAGTGGGAGCTATGGTAGATGAAGGAAGATCTAGGGTTGATAAATTCAACATGGCATAATTTCGATCTTTGGAAGATGCGAGATGGAAGATTACCTTTATCGAAGGATCTTTATACTCCGTTGTCCGAGAAGGTGAACAAACCCTCAAGTATGACAGATGCAGAATGAGATTCATTAGATTGGAAGGCACTTGGAACGATCTGATTGAGTCTTGCATCTTCGGTATTATTTAATGTTTCAAAGGAAAAGACTACAAAAGATCTAATGGATGCATTAGGGAAGTTGTATGAAAAACCCTCTGCCTCTAACAAGATATTTTTAATGAAAAAGTTGTTTAATATGAAGATGTCTGAGAATAGTTCAGTAGTAGATCATTTAAATGATTTCAATACGGTTGTGAATATGCTAGCTTCGGTTATAATAGAATTTGATGAAGAAGTTAGGGTTTTATTAATTTTTTGCTCTTTACCTGAGAGTTGGAATAGCCTAGTAATGGCGGTAAGCAACTCGGTTCCAGCTAACTCGAAGTTGAAGTTTGAGGATGTTGTAGGGGTGATTCTAAGCGAGGAAATGCGAAGAAAAAGCTCCGGGAATCTTCTACTTCAGGGAATGCTTTGACAGTGGAAACTAGAGGGAGACAGAAGAATAGAGGAAACCGTGGAAAATCGAAAGATCGGGCAAGGTCAAAATCCAAGAACAAGATTGTATGTTGGAATTGTGGAAAGCTCTGGGCATGCAAAGAAGGATTGTTGGGAGTTTTGAGATAAGAAGAAACAACAGGAAGAAAACAAGGAGGTAAATGCGGCATCGGGTAATGTATGCCAGGATGCTTTGATTCTTTCTTTGCATAATATTACTGAATCTTTGGTTTTAGATTCGGGGCTTCTTTTCATGCTACTCCACATAGGCATTATTTTGTTGATTATCTTCAAGGGATTTTGGGCATGTTTTTCTTGGTGATGATGAGCCTTGTGGTATAGTTAGAAAAGTTCTATTCGGGTTAAGATACGAGAATGGGAATACATGGCTATTGAAGGATGTCGGACATGTGCCTACATTAAGGAGAAATTTGATATCGGTAGGGCAATTGGAAAGTGATGGTTGTCTTGTGATATTTCTGACTAACTCTTGGAAGGTTACAAGGGTGCTCTTGTGGTGGCAAGAGGTAAGAAGGTTGGAACCTTGTATTTAACCACCGATAGTACTAACGATTGTAATCTTGTGGCTTGGATGCGAGATACAACATTGTGGCACTATAGGCTTGGTCATATGAGCCATAAGGGCATGGACATCATAAAGAAGAATTTTCCTCGATATACAAAAACATGTTTTGATTTTTGTGAGGATTGCATATATGGGAAACAAAAGCGAGTAAGGTTTCTCAAGGTTGGACCTACAAAGAAATAGCGTAAGTTAGAGTTGGTGCATTCATTGTGTGGGGGCTAGCTCAGGTATCATCTCTTGGGGGTTCAAGTTATTATGTTACTTTTATTGGTGATGCAACAAGGAAAGTTTGGGTTTATTGTATTAGAAATAAATCTGATGTATTTGACACTTTTGTTAAATGGAAAGCCTTGGTAGAGAATGAAACAGGTCTTAAGCTAAAATGTCTCAAGTTAGATAATGAAGGAAAGTATTGCAACAATGAATTTAATGATTACTGTTCTAAGAATGGAATCCGTAGGCAAAAGACGGTTCCAGGAACTCCGCATGAGAGAATGGGGTATCAAAAAGGATGAACAGAACAATAATGGAACGTGTTAGGAGCATGAGGTTACATGCGGGACTACCTCTTTATTTTGGGCGAGCGGTGAGCACGGTTGTGTACTTGATAAACAGAGGACCCTCAAGTGCCTTGGATGGAGGCATACGAGGAGGCATGGTATGGTAAGAAAGTTGATTATTCATTTCTTAGAGTCTTTGGATGTGAGGTGTTCATTCATATAGACAAGGATGATAGGACCAAGCTAGAGGAAAAATTAGAAAAATGTACTTTCATTGGTTATGGTGGTGATGACTTTGGGTTTAAATGTTGGAGTATTAAGGACAAGAAAATCATTCGGTCTAGGGATGTGGTATTTATGAGAAAGTCATGTATAAGTAAAGCAGATTGTAGGAAAATAGGGAAGAATCCAAGAAAGAATATTCGTGTGGTAGAGGATCTTCCGGATGGGAAATTGACCCATGAATCGGTTCAGAACCTACTCAACAGAACCCCAAACTCCTACAGTGAGGAGGTCTTCTAGGGTAAGAAAAGAACTTGAACGGTTTTCTCCTTCTCTTTATTATTTATTACTCACTGATAGTGGAGAGCCAGAGAGATTTGATGAAGCAATGCGGGTAGATGCCAGTAAGAAGTGGGAACAAGCCATGGATGAGGAGCATAAGTATCTCATAGAGAACCAGACTTGGGATTTGGTGAAGCTACTTTGGAAGGCAAAAGAGCATTGCGAGAACAAGTCGGGTGTACATAGCTAAAGATGAAGGAGGAAAGAAAAGATATAAGGCCCGGTTGGTGGTCAAGGGTTTGCACATAAACAAGGTATAGATTTTGATGAGATATTTTCTCTTGTAGTAAAAATGACTTCTATTAGAACTATTCTTAGAATAGTGGCAGCAGAAGACTTGCACTTAGAATAGTTAGATGTAAAGACTACATTTCTCCATGGTGATTTGGAGGAGGAGCCATAAATAGCCAGAAGGATATGAAGTCAAAGGTAAAGAGGAGATGGTGTGTAAAATGAAGAAGAGCTTGTATGGCTTGAAACAAGCTCCACGTCAATGGTATAAGAAGTTTGATAGCTTCATGATGGATCAAGGTTATATTAGATGTCATTCTGACCATTTCGTGTATACAAAGAAATTTGAGGATGGAAGTTATATTATCCTGTGTTTGTATGTTGATGACATGTTGGTTGCAGGTAAAAACATGTAGGAAATAAAAGTACTCAAGAAATAGCTAAGTGAATCCTTTGATATGAAGGATTTGGGGGCAGCCAGACAAATCCTTGGTATGAGGATAACTCGGGATAGGAAGGAACGGAAGTTGACTTTATCTCAGGAAGAGTACATTAAGAAGGTATTGGATAGGTTTAACATGCAGGATGCTAAACCGGTTGGGACTCCTTTGGCAGGCCATTTCAAGTTATCAAAGGAGCAGTGTCCCATGACAGAGTAGGAAAGAAACCAGATGTCCAAGGTACCTTACTCATCAGCAGTTGGTAGTTTGATGTATGCTATGGTGTGCACTAGGCCTGATATTTCCCATGCAGTGGGAGCTGTGAGTAGATTTATGAGTGATCCAAGTAAAGAGCATTGGAAAGTAGTAAAGTGGATCCTTTGGTATTTGAGAGGGACCATGGGGATAGTTTTGTGCTATAATGGATCAGACACCACTTTACGTGGTTATGTAGATTCAGACATGGCTGGAGATGTAGACAACAGGAGGAGCATGACAAGTTATATTTACACTATAGGTGGGATAGCAGTGAGATGGATTTCACGACTACAGAAGCTGGTGGCTTTGTCAACCATGGAGGCTGAGTATGTTGCTGCCATAGAGGCAAGCAAAGAGATGATTTGGTTACAACAATTGCTTGAGGAGTTGGGGCATAAGAAGGAGGAATGTAAGCTGCATAGTGATAGTCAGAGTGCTATACACCTAACTAAGAACTCGCTTTCCACTCCGGTGACGAAGCATATACAAAGTAGAGATATCACTTCATCGGGATAGCTTTGGAGGAAGATAAGTTGAAGTTGGAGAAGATTCATACCAGTCAGAATTCTATAGACATGATGACCAAGGTGGTCACAAGGGATAAAATAAAGCTATGTTTAGCTTTCGTTGGCCTTCACAGATGATAGTGAAGGGTTGAGAAGCTTTCTCAATGGAAATCAGTCTCCAAGTGGGAGATTGTTATGTTTGTGGAGCCTATTTTCATGTTAAAGTGTGGTACACCTTCTATGTGTTACACTCGGGTATTTTTACGGCGGTCCCGCTCGCCGCTGAGTGGGTCAGGGGGGTTCGGGGTGAAGCCCAAGAAAATTTTCATGGGTGGTTTATTAACCCATGGGTAATGGGTAACCGTTATGGGCTGTTTTTGGGCCCATGGTTTTTCGGTCTTTTGCCCATTGTTTTGATACCCACGGTTTTGTATCAAACTGCTTAAGCAGTTGTCTATTTATATGGTCTTATGCATATGATAGATGTACAAGCAAATGTATTGTAGATGTGTTTTGAATTCAGCTGTGAATTCTGTTGAGTTTGTTGAGCATAGCTCCAAATGGATCTGGGTATTGTATTGAGAGAGCGGTGGCTTGTAATAAAATGCGAGCAAGTGACTTTTGGTGGACGTAGCCTGATTGGGTGAACCACGTTAAATACTGTCTCTTTGTGTTGTGTTATTTTATTCTACAATTTTATTTGAGATCTATAATAATTTTTGCATATTAGTTTCTCTTTGTTGTGATTCCGTGATGGATTATTCCATATATTTTATCCATTATTTCCTAACATAAAGTGTTGGACATATTTTTCTTGCAAGCTCTCTTTTGTTCCTTAGAGTCGATTTGTAGAGTTTCATACCTCTCATATAGACTACAACATGTATTTTTCCTCCCGGCTATTGTAATGCATTGTGTTGGACTTGGGAATGATATGTATGTTTTGTGATTGATTTTTCCCAATCCTCTCATTTGTTTATCATTGTCTTTTGATCTCTCATTACATTCTAGAAATCATGTGCATATTTTGTGTTTAATTTCTTATGATTTGTGTCAATTTTACAAATTATATATTCACCACTCCTTGGTGTATCACCACTTTCACTTAGTTTTATTTCTTTTGCATCCTTTATCTTTGTCTCCTTGGAATTTAGATTATGATCTAGTATTAAACCTCTACAAATTTCATGCATATACGATCATAGGAGTGAAAGAACCAACCTTTAATCTGGAGATTAATTTTCCAGTTTTTTTGCAAAGTCTCACACTTGGGGAAAATATTCAATGTTGTGCAATCACACTGGATGCCCATTATCAAACTAGAAATCTAAAAAGAAAACATCCAGAGGGTGGTGTTGGTTTGCACTAATAGTATTTTCTCACCCGGTTGGACCTTAGATGCCTTCGTCTTCATTACAATAAAGTTGATGTGCATTTGTTGTAAGTTTCTTTCTTAAAAAGATCCCCGATCTACACATCTCGCAAGTTCAAAGAGATAAAATCAAGCTGGTTTCAATAATCCAAGTCTTAAGATTCATGACAAGGATCCAAACAAGGTCAAGGGCCAAAGAAGAAGGATTGTCTAAGTATCTACGAGTTCTCCTAGGAATAAGATAGAGGGGAAGAAGAATTCAAAGGTCTCCATCTCCTCCAAACAAAACTCTTTCAACTCCTCCACCTGGTAGACCTTTCATCCAATCAACAAGGGTTCTCAAGCCAATAAGAATGGCACAACACAACCCTTATGTCAAATTCATTAGCAGTAGTCCACTTTCCCTCAATGTACAAAAACTAGTTCCAGTTGCAGCATTGAAGAACATCCCATACTTTTTGGAGAAAATCCGACCACTCTGGTGACCATGTCAAAGACATTGCTAATTTTTGTGCAATCCATGAGATTGTTGAGATGTAAATTGATGTCAAATTGTTGGCATCTTCATTCAAAGGGAAAGCCTTGCAATGGTTTAGGAGCCTAGGGGCAGGATCTATCCAAAATTGGAATCAGTTATGCATAGCTCTGCATGAGCAGTTTGGAGAAAAGGGAGATAATTTGTCTCTATTGGAACAATTGAAAACTATCAAGAGAGCTCCCAATGAGAAGCTAACAGACTTCAATTTCAGATTTCAAAGGACATAGGATAGAATCCCAGTGGGAATAAGGCCAATAGCTGAAGGTGATTTTCTATACTATCTCAAATCTTTAAATTCTAATATTTCTATGTTAATTCAATCCATGGGAGGTGCAAATATACCTACAGCTTATAGTATTGCCATTAGGGCTGATAATTGTTTGATCCAAGCTGGTAAAATAGCTCCTAGGTCTCCCATGCCCTTGTATCCAAACTTGGAAAGATCAATCACTAGTCAAGCACCTACTTTAGCTCCTATTCCCACTCCTAGAAATCAGAGTTCAAATGAAACTTCTACTTCATCCTCTAGTGCCTCAAACGAACTTCAAGAAGTCATGAAACAACTAAAAATTTAGTTAATGAGCTGGTGACACTACAGAGGCAACAAGCCCAAGGTTTTAGACCTT
This sequence comes from Taxus wallichiana var. yunnanensis, assembly GCA_018340775.1. Taxonomy (NCBI): domain Eukaryota; kingdom Viridiplantae; phylum Streptophyta; class Pinopsida; order Cupressales; family Taxaceae; genus Taxus; species Taxus wallichiana. The sequence goes on along the minus strand of CM031234.1, from coordinate 410,925,885 downwards.
CTTACCAATCTCGGGCTCACCTAATAGGCCACCTAATCCAAACTGCAAATCAAAATCAAGTAAGGCCTCTTGCCAATAAACTATTTCAACCCTATAATCCCAATATTGCATCTACCTCTAAAACCTTAGTGTCGGTGCAAAATAATATAGTGTAAGAGTATGATTGGTGTTTCCCATACAATGAACCGATAACCGGTCTATGTGCTTCAATGTGTGCCTTGAACCAAGCTTTGATGGTGACAACAAATGGTGTAAAGAGTGAGGTGAGTCAAGAAACAAACCAAAAATAAGGAACATCTCAACAAAATACAACTCCAAATGAGACTACACTTGTGGAACCGGCAAGTGAAGATTTTTGTGGCATGAATCAAACAATTTCTCGAATGTAAAGCAGCTAACACAGGATCAAAAAGAGGAATATTGGTGAAGGGGAGTCATTGGCTCCAGTGATCCATAACCTTCCATCACTCCACAAGGTGTTGGAAAGTAAAATACAGTTCCAAATATGTAAGGACAACCTAAGCCACTTTCTAGACCAGCTCAAATACCCAAAGTGCAGTCCATGTACAAGAAAAGAGTGTGTAGGCTAGGGGGTAGAAAAGAGATGTTTCATCCCCATTTAGCATCATTAAAAATAGATGAAGAAAAAAATGTAAATATATCTATGTGGGAATCACTATCCATCCAGAGCCAAAAGGATCTACTACAAGTTGCCATGAAGAATTGGTCAACTTCAAATCAACAAGCTTATATGCAAGAGAAGGTACTCACAAATGCTGCTCAGCCTAAGGGGAAGCTTGGAGGACAGCAAGGTAAATTTTTGAATCCCCCTCCATTCTATGTTTCATTGATCATTGGGAATAAATTAGTACATAATTATATGATTGATTCTAGGGCAAGTAGTTATGTGATGCCCAAGCAAATAGCTGATCAGCTGGGCCTCCAATATGAAGTCATATCCAAAGGGGTAGTGCAATTGGATGGGAAAACAATAACAACAGTTGGGGTAATTAAATATTTGAGCCTCACCTTGCATGCATGCCCCAATGTCACTGTTTTGCAAGATGTCTCAGTGATAGATTTACCACCACTTTTTGCCCTATGTTTGTCAAGGGATTTCATAGCTAGAATTGGAGGGTATTTATCTATTGATTGGTCACACATGTTGTTTAGAAAAAGATATGGAACTAAAGCCACAATCAGGTATGAACCTATTGCAAACTTCCACATTGAGCCTTATACTCCAAGCCCAATCAATGCCAACTATTTAACATTTGATCAAGAGGATTACCCAAGCACCGATGAAGCTGACACCAAAGTTGGAAGCATCCCAGATTTGACTCTTGATTAATGGGCAAGCAAGGTGCATGCTTTTGATCCCTACAAGGAAATAGAGGAATCTAAACTAGGGTTTATTCTATACATGAAGAAAATCAATCTATTGCTAGCATCACCAAGCCGACCATAAAGATGATAATGAGGTATGGTAGTTATTCTTTGATGGGTCAAGAAGTAGATAAGGTGCGGGAGGAGGAGTTATGATTTTTTCACCTCAAGTCATTAAGTATTATTCATCTTTTATATTTCAGTTTGCATGTTCTAATAACACTTTGCTGAATATGAAGCTTTGATACAAGGATTGCATTGGTCAAGGAAAAGGGGTATCAAAACTTACAAGTCTTTGGTGACACAGTGTGCTAATTGTTAATCAAGTTAAAGGGCGACATGCTACCAAGAATGACCTACTCAAGTGTTATAAGAATAGGGTGTGGGACCTCATTAACGACTTTGAAGGATTTGGCATCAAATCTATCCCTAGGAAAGGAAACCAAGCTCTTTGACAAGCTTACAACAATTAGGGCAGCCTTTGATGTTGTGGAAAGTATCAAGAAAGATAAAGTGTAGCTAAACATTCATGTGATTGTAAGGCCATCATTGCCAGATAATAATGTAAGTTGGAAAGTGTTTGAAAGTGACCAATAAATCATCAATTTATTGCAAGAAGAAGCTGAGTTCTTAGCCAAAAATTAGGAAAAATTAGAATAGCAGTATGGTGATCAAGTGGTACAGTTGAGAAATAAAAACTACCAAAAGGACTTGTAACTTTGGAGTCCATTTTTAATCCTAATGATCAATTTAGGAAAGAGAAAGAAAAAATCCAAGTCAAGGGAGAAGATTCAGTGCCCATCTCAGTAGGAAAAGGAAAATTACTTCAAATTGGCAAAGTGGCTACCGAGAAAGAAAAGTATGAGTTTATGTAACTTTGCCAAGAGTTCCCAAATGTATTTTCTTGTAACTATGAAGACTTGAGAGGTTTCAATCCCAAGCTAGCTCAACACACAATTGAATTAGATCCAAGTGCTAAATCCATCAGGAAAAAACAAAGTCAAGTCAATCCACACATGGAGCCTCTCATGAAGAAGGAATTGAATAACTTAATAGAGGCAAGTATCATATTTCCCATCAAGTATTCAAGCTGGGTAGCAAACTTGGTTCCAGTTAGAAAGAAGAGTGGAGAAATTAGATTGTGCGTAGACTTTAGAGATTTGAATAGAGCATCCCTCAAGGATCATTACCCACTTCCTTCTATAGAGCATATTTTGCAAGTTGTTTCTGGCTCTAAGAGATTTTCATTGCTAGATGGTTATTAAGGGTATAATCAGATCATGGTAAAGGAAGATGATTAGTTGAAAACTACCTTCACCAACAAATGGGGAACCTATGCATATAGTAAAATGCCATTTGGGTTGTCTAACGCTGGAGCTACCTTCCAAAGGACAATGGATATGGCATTCAAGGGATTGATCAACAAGATAGTGCTAATATACCTAGATGATATTACTATATTTTCTAAAAGTGAAGTAGATCATCTCTTTCATTTGAGACAAGTGTTACAGAGATGTAGAATATTTGTGGTGTCCTTGAATCCCAAAAATGTATTTTCCTAGCTCATGAAGGAAAGATATTTGGCCACATTGTTCCCAAAGAGGGATTAACAATTGATCCAGAGAGGGTTGAAGCAATAAAAATGTTGTCATTACAAGTCACAAGAAGGCCCTTCAAAGTTTCTGCGTAGGATCAAAATTTTTAGATTTTGCAGCCCTTGTCAAGCCAATAACTATGATGTTGAAGAAAATGATGGATTTCGAATGGACAACTGAAGGTAAGGTAAGTTTTGAGGAAATCAAGGAGGCTATCTCACAAGCTCTAACTCTCACTAACCCATATTTCTCCAAGGCTTTTATCCTTTATGCTTTTGGAGGTGATGATACTATTTCTGCAATTTTATTACAACAAAATAAAGAAAATGCAAAGAAACCAATTGCCTTCTTTAGCCAAATCCTAGAGGACTATGAGGTGAGGTATTATTTCATTGAGAAGCATGTTCTTGCAGTTATTAAGAGCTTGAAGAAATTTAAGCATCTAGTTTCAAATAACAAGGTTCAACTATTGGTTTCTCATGTGGGAGTTAAGGACTTCCTCCTCAACAAGGAGCTAAATGAAAAACATTCAGGGTGGATTACTCATGTCATGGAGTATGACATTGAGATCAAAGTCACCAAGTTGGTCCAAGGAAAGGGATTATGTGAACAACTGGTCTTGAGAAAATCAATGGAAGCAAGTAATGAGAAGGATGTTGTTTTGGCATTGCAAGACAACCAAGAACAAAGAGGTGTTCAAGGAGAGAATGATGATATGCTCACTCCTTTCTCGGACCTAAGACATAACGTAATTCTTAAAAATAGGCCTATTCCCTCCGAGAGATGGAAAAAATCAAGAGAAGACATTTCAAATTGCAAGCTATTCCATATGCACTTGTTGATGGTGTCTTGTTCAAAAAGGATATAAATGGAGTGCTGTTGAGATGCATTGGAATAAATCAAATTAATAGAATGTTAGAAGAGTTCCATGGTGGATCAGCTAGGGTCCATTTTTCTCCAAGAGTCACAGCCCTCAAGATTATGAAGGGTGGCTATTATTGGCCCAAGGTGTTTAGTGATTGCTATGCATGGATCAAGAGATGCAAAAAATGTGTGTTCTTCATAGGCAAGGAAAGATTGGTATCCCTTCCATTGAACCCAATTTCAGTTGACCAGCCATTCATGCAATGGGGTTTGGAATTCTTTGGAGTCATTAACCCAAACTCAAGCCAAGGACACAAGTGGATCCTAACAACCATAGATTACTTCACCAAATGGACTGAGGCGGTGACACTTAAAGAAGCAAATGAATCCAACATTCTAGACTTCTATGAAGGGATAGTAACTAGATTTGGTATACCTACCACTATAATATCAGATAATGCATTGGCATTCATAGGATCAAAGGTAACAGAATGGGCTATTAAGAATGGGATCTATCTAAGCACTTCATCAAATTATTACCCTCAAGGTAATGGCCAAGTTGAGTCTACCAACAAGAATTTATTAAAGATCATTAGGAGGAATCTTGACGAAAACCAGAGGACTTGGCATACTAAATTGAAATCATCCTTATGGGCTGATAAGATAACTCCCAAGATATCCATAGGTAACTCTCCATTCGACTTGTTAATGGAAGAGAGGCAATCTTGCCTATGTCACTTGAATTTCCAACATTGGAACTCATGAAGCAATTGGAATTATTGGAGTTTGGACCCATGGAGGTTAGATATGTAGAATTGATGGAGCTCCAAGAAATTAGAGAGCATGCAGCCCAAACAATGGGGAAGGACCAAGCCTTGATCAAGAGAACCTTTGATATGAAGGCTAAGGCTAGAACCTTCTAAGTTAGAGATTTAGTTTGATGCCATCCAGGAAGGCATTCAAAGTTTGATGCCATTTGGAGTGGCCCCTATATGGTCACAAAATGTAAGAACAAAAATGCCTTCCAATTATCTACATTGGATGGTGAAGAACTGCAGATTCGAGTTAATGGAATCCATCAAAAACATTGCTACTAGGAGGAAGCTCCTCACCTTGTACATATTAGCTTAGATTTTCATTCTTCCAAGTGCTTGTGCACATTTTTTTGTTGTATCTTAGTTTTCCATTTCCCTAAGTGCTTTGGTACAAGCTTTGCTATCCCAAGAATGCATCTTTGCAGGCCATGTTCCAAATTAGGTGATTTTCTACTCTCACAATCTCCATTCTAGAAATTTTCTAACAAGTTGAGAGCACTAAGTAGTTAATTTGATGAATCCATTCCTAATGGATTGCTTCAAGTAGCTGATCATTCATCCAGCAGGTATATGCCCCATCTGATTCACCAAAATTGTTATCTAAAATAAGCCCCTTGCTCATTTTTGGCTAACTTCCTTTCATTCCTTACTTCATTATGCCTCAGTTGAATTTTTCCACTTTTTAGGCACTCAAAATTTTCTATAAATGGTTTCATCAGGTAGAGAATCTTCTCAACTTTCTAGAAAGGTAAATTTTTCCCTCTAACTTCTCTTATTTTGCAAGTTATGGCTCGACGAAGTTTTGGAGGGAAATTTTCCCTAGGGAGGTCCGCGAGCGAATGGAAACGTGACACATGGCAGCAGACCAATGGGTGGCGGTGGTAAGTTAGAATTTTTTTCCAAGAGTGGTTGGGGGTACAAAATGAAAATTTTGGCTGAAGGCCCGCCGGCAAATAGGAATTGGCCACGTGTCAGGAGGTTGTCGGAGGTCGGACCGGCAGGGAGAAGTTAGAAAAATTTCATAAATTGCCAAAAGAAGAATCTCGGCCCGAAGGCCCGCAGCGAATGAAAAGGTGTCATATGTCCACGGCCGTGGCTGGAGGTGCAGAGGGGAATTTTCTATTTTCGCCAAAGTGTGGCAAATTATGCAATAAAACCCTTCCCCTGATGGTGAACGCCAATCAAAACATGCCACATGTCCATGTGGCCAACAATAGTCAAAAGGGGCACGACGTCAGAGGAAATGTTTGGAGTTCAAGCCCATGCCAATAGAAAAGTGCCACGTGTCCTATTTTGGGAAATTGTCGGCATCAATGAAAAATTGGAAGTGCACCGCATCAGCATTCAAAAAGGGGAAAATTTTAAACTTTCATCCCACCAACCCATTTTTGCCCTATTTTTCCTTAAATCTTCAGAGGGGCATAACTTTAGATCCAAAGCTCACATTTTCACGTTCTTTGTGTCATTGGAAAGCTAGTGAAATTATCTACATGATGGATAATTGTGGGAGAAAATGGAGAAATGTCCCCGCACAGTAAAAAAACACAGAATTGACTTTCAACCACCAAATTTAATGAAGTATGGTCATTTTTTTTGGATCTGTAGAACAATGTACTTCTAAGTATGGGTTTGTCCATGAATCCCATCACTCTGTAGGTGAAATTTGAGGGATTTGGTTGGTGGTTGAGTTCATAAATTCATTTTTCCCACATTTTTGCTTTCTCTCCTTCTGCTTGACCATTAAAAGCCAGATTTGGCTCATTTGTAAAGGGTTGGACATATTTTTCTCTTGCAAGCTCTCTTTTCTTCTTCAAAGATAGATTCATAGAGTTTCATACCCTCATGCAGACTACAACACATGTTTTTCCTCCTAGCCATTGTAATGCACTGTATTGGACTTGGGAATGATAATGTATGTTCGTGATTTATTTTTCCCAATCCTCTCATGTGTTTATCATTGTATTTTGATCTCTCATTACAATCTAGCATCTGTGCATATTTTTTGTTGTATTTCTTATGACATATATCAATTTTACAAATTATATGTTCACCACTCCTTGGTGTATCACCACTTTCACTTAGTTTTATTTCTTCCCGAATCGTTTATCTCTATCTCCTTGAAATTTAGAGTAGGATCTATTATTAAACCTCTCGCAAATTTTACGCATATACTTGATCGAGGAGTGAAGGAACAAGCCTTTAATCGGGACAGTCTTTTCCTAGTGTTTTTGTAAATTTCCACACTTGGGGAAAAGATTCAATGTTGTGCAATCACACTGGATGCCCATTATCAAACTAGAAATCTGAAAAGAAAACATCTAGAGGGTGCTGCTGGTTTGCACTAACAAGTGCCTATTTGATTCCTTCAAAATCCTAAACAACAACCTCTTCCCATTTGATAACTTGATATTTCTTTAACATGCATGTGATAGGAACAGTCAACTCAGAAAAATTGGACACAAACCTTCTAATGAAATTGATTTTCCAAAGAAATATTGGATTCCCTTCTTCGTTCTTAGATTTGGCACCCTACTAATTGCTTCTATTCTCTCAGGATCAATCATGACACCATCCTTTGAAACAATATGACCAAACATCTTGGCCTTTTTCACCCCAAAGTGACACTTCTTTGGATTGAGAGAGATTCCAAATTCTCTACATCTGATCAACATTCTTTCCAAATGTTGCAAGTGATCTTTTGCTCTTTGAAAATACATTCACATCATCTTTATAAAGCGTAATGATGTCACTTATATAACCAGCAAAAGCAACATCCATTACTCTTTGAAAGGTTGCTCCAGCATTCATGAGACCAAAATGTATTCTCACATAAACATAGGTTCCCAAGGAGTGGTAAAGGTAGTTTTAAATCTTTCGACTCCTTGACAACAACCTAATTATAGCTAGAGAAACCATCTAAGGTGGATAACAATTCAGATTCATCACTAATCGCAACATGTTTTCCATGCTTTGGAAAAGCATAATTTTCTTTCAATTAAGCTCTATTTAGATTTGAAGTCTACACAAAATCGATACCTCCATTCTTCTTTCTAATCGACACAAGGTTTACAACCTAAGATGAATACCTCGTGGGATGAATAATCCCTCCCTCCAGTTTCTTCAATTCATCTTTCATTTCCATGGAGAGGAGTGGATTAATCATTATTTTCTTCTATTTGAATGGTTTTGATTTTGTTTCAAGAGGGATCTCATGCTAAAACAAGTCTTCTCTATATGCTTTCAGCTCTAAATATGACCATGCAAGGCAGTCTTGATATTGTTTCAATAATTGAAGATAGGATTGTTTTTCTTCCTTATTTAAAATGCTACCCAACAAAAATTTTCTTTGTTTGTCCTTTGTTCCCAAGTCATGCTCTTCCACATCCCTCGAGAAAGACTTGTCTCTATTGATGATGTGATCAGTATTGCTAAAATTTGACTCAAGAGAAACAAGACCTCTAGGAATGGTGTCAGTTTTCAATTGCATAATATATTTTCCAAAAAAGTCTCTCTTCCTTTAGGAACACACACCATTGGTTCTCAATCAATATGTAAATCTAAAAAATCACCTCGATTTTGTAAGAACCTTTGCACTTGAGCATCATCATCAAACACTTGTCAATACTTGATGTTGTCGGGAGACGGTGGCTTAGTTAACACTTCAACATTGTACTCACAATAAGGTGAAATGGTGAAATCTTCAAATCTTGACCCCATCACTACCAAATTTTTAGTAGTAGGATTCAAACTTCTATCATGGTGTACAATATTGAAGGAATCAAACATCTCAATTAGATCCCAAACTGCATGCTTATATTGCTTCATCCACTAATTTTTTGTAGCATATAGTTTTCTTATTTGTTTGACAACTAGCTCTGAATCTCCCTTTTCAATGATGTCCTAGACACCACAATTCCATGCAACTCTTAGAGACAACAATAAGGCTTCATACTCAACAATGTTGTTAGTACATTCAAAATTAAGCTTGAAGGAAAAAACAAATTCTTCTAAGCTAGGAGAAATCAGAATTACACCAGCACCATTTCCAAATTTGGAGCAAGCTCCATCAAATAGAAAGGTCTAAGGAGAACATACCTGTTCAAGGAACTTTGACTGATCCATTTTTTGTTCTTTTCCATCAGCAAAACCAATAAAATTATCAGCATCAACATCAACAAATAATACTTCATAAGAAGCATTGTTAGGGTCCTCAATTAGATGCAACATTTTCTTTTCTTCATAGAGCTTGGCAAGGATTACCTCAATGGGAATGGTGGTAAAAGAAATATCCATTTGGACACTCCCTCCAACACTTGCAGCCCACTTTCTTGACAATAACATACCCCATTTGACAAGGCAATCAACAATTACAACATCCAATTTTGAATTCCTCCTCGGATAAGATGCAAGTTGCACTACCAAATCATTCACACAACCAACAACCGGCACTTCTCTTGAGTCCATAGCACTACATTTTCCATAGGCTGTTGTCACTTTGATACCCAACTCATTCATGACTTCTAGAGGCATGACATTTCATGATGCACGAGAATCAAACATAAAATTATGAAGTAGCCTATCCTTTATGATCAATGTTTAAATAATAGATCAACATTCAATTGGGAATCAACCAAGGATGCCCCCAAATATACCTCATGTGTCTCCAAGATCTTATACTACTGGTGGTGTTTCAAGGTCAACAATGATTTGAGGAGGAGTTTTAACAACATTTACATTTCTTCCTGGAGTAGTCTTCTCTTCTTTCAACCCTAAGTACTCAAATGCTCTCTTCTTATGCTCAGGAATCCTAAGAAACTCAATGATTAGAACACTCACTTTTATTTGTCTCAATACTTGGGCTATGTCATAGGGAACACTCTTTAGCAAAGCATCATTGGAAGGGAGACCGGAAAATTCATCGAGATGGCATGGGATTCTTGCCGGCTTGGGCATGAGGAGGATTGTAATTTTTGCTTGGGACAACAGAGCTTTTAGAAAGTGTTTCTCTCCTAAGATCTTCTTTTGGATTGCTTGTGAGAAAGGGTGTTTTAGGTTTGGCTTGAGGCCCAACTCCTTTAACAACTTTTCTTCTAGTGTTATAATATTTCTCTTGAGCTACAACAACATTCATCAACAATGATCTATCTTCCTCTGAACGAATACCACCATCATACTTCTTAATCATCAGAGCTCTTCAGTATTCAAATTCATTTTTAGGAATTTAAAAGCTTGCACTACATCAACTTTAAGAGTATGAGGGGTAAAAATAATTGTACCCATTTGATGCAATCCCAAAAATTTGCAGCTATCCTTACACTTATTACTTAGGTAGATGTTTCTCCTTCTTGTGAGCTTGAAGAACAACCCACAATGCAATTATAATCATCATTAGTAGCTTCACCTTCTTTCTAGTCCACTTCACATGGAAGATGGGGTAAAAGATACCTATCACACCAATCAATATCAACAACTTCTTCAACAACAGTAACCCTAGTTGTTAGGGGATAAGGTAACACTCTTGCTTCATGTGCTTGAGGTTGTCTATTTGCAGATCCAATGGGTCATTTTCCTCTATCATCATGCCCTTTGATCACCTCTAGGATGACTAGTAAATCTATCATGGTTTTTTGCTCTTGGCCGACCTTGTGAAGTCTTCCCAATTCCCTTATCAGCTCTTTCCAACTTATATGAGATTTCTTTGACAACCCCTACCAAATTTTTCATAATATCTTCTGAATCAGCACCCTTGCTAGCTTGAGGCTTTTCAGGGTTTATCAACTTTACACCATCTCTCTTGAGAGGTTTCCCAACATCCTTGATACTATTTTCAATTTGAATTGTCATGGTGAAAGCTTGTCTTAGATTGGTAGGGTTCTTGTCTCTTAGGTAATAGGCTACCTTTTTATCAAATGCATCTACATATTTGATTAAACAAGATTCATCACACAACCTTAGATTAATAAGCATCCTTCTCAAAGTTTTGTTAAACCTTGTGTTAAAGCCATGTACTTGATTCATTGGGGTTCTTCTTGATATTCTCAAAGTCGAAAAGAGAAATATAGGATCAGTCTTGTCACCATATTACAACCTAAATGCATTCTTCATCTCGGTCCAAGAATCAATTTAATTATCAAGTAGAGCCTTGTACCAATCCTTAGCATTCTCTTCTAGTGTATGAATGAAAATGTAATATACACATCTTCAAACTCTATCTCAAAATCTTCCATCATGTTAGCAAAAAGTTTGAGATGCTGAAAATTGGTCATTACATTGTTACCTTGGAATTTTGGCAATCTATTTCTGACATCTTGTGGGACAACATTTGGGTAACCATCCATTCCTCTAAATTCTATAGGACCAAAGGTGTTAACAACAAATGGAGGTCTAGGCTGAGCCATATTGTTTGGTGGAGGTGATCTTGGGGGTGACACAAGCTGATGAGGAGTGCAAGGTCTTTGGGGCTCAAGAATGTGATTCACAAGACTGGTATTCTCTAAGTGCTGATTTTCTTGGAAAGTTTTATTAGGATTGAAACACATAGGTGTAGATTGAAGAAGGAACTTACCAGGTACAACAAAAGGACCTTCACTAGTTGAAGTAAACAAGTTTATGAGAGGATTTCTTGAATCAGAATCACTTGAAGAAGAGTGATAATCCTCTACCAAAGGTTGATCTCTCTCACCAATGGATATATTTTTGCTGATGTCTAACCTTTAACAACTTTCCAAACTCTTCTCCCTTCCAAATCTAAGTTTCTTGAATCTGTAAACAACTTCTTAGCAGAGTCTTTAAGGAAGAGAGATATTCTTCCTTCTAGTTTTGCAAAGATTAGCAACACAAAAGTAAATGACAGAAAGGTTAAGACACTGGTACTTTATCAAGATCAGAACAACATGGAGTCACCACTAAGGAATTTCACCCTAGTTGTGCAAATGCACTAAAATACTTTGTCAAATATCTATCAGCACTAAAAATCTTGCCAAATTTATAGATCAGACCTTTCTTTCTTTGAATTTATCAATCACAAATGCAAATGAAGTGCAACTACTGCTGAAACTTGGTCAAATTGTAGGAAGAACTTATATCTTAACTTAATCCTTACAAGTCTGATTATAAAATGATGCTTCAATAATGTATTTGCATGTAGAATTTGCAAGGGAATTTACCAGGGTTTGATATGCATTCAAATATCTCAAATATGTATGCACATGGATCAGATTAAACTAAGAGAATATCATAATCAAAACTCTACTCTTCATTCTAATCTTATAAATCTGATCAGAAGATGATACTCAAATTTTGTAATTGCACATAAATCATAGAAGAAGCATTAGCAGATATCTGAAATACTAAAATACTAAATAATGTCCCAGTAACAACATCATTTAGGAATCAAACATACTGATGCTTCTTATGAAGTATTATTTGTTGATGTTGATGCTTTGATAATTTTATTGGTTATGCTTGATGGAAAAGAACAAAAATGGATCAGTCAAAGTGCCTTGAATAGGGATATTCTCCTTAGACCTTGCTATTTGATGGAGCTTGCTCCAAATTTGGAAATGGTGCTTTGGTGTAATTATGATTTCTCCTAGCTTGGAAGAATTTGTTTTTTCCTTCAAGCTTAATTTTGAATGTAGTAATAACATTTCGAGTATGAAGCCTTGTTGTTTGGTATGAGAATTGCATGGAAGTATGGTGTCAAGGAAATCATTACAAAGGGATATTCAAAGCTAGTTGTCAAACAAATAAGAAAACTATACGCTACAAAAAAATAAGCGGATGAAGAAGTATAGGCATGCGGTTTGGGATCTAATTGAGATGTTTGATTCCTTCAATATTGTGCACCATGACAAAATTTTGAATGCTGCTACTGAAAATTTAGCAGTTGATGGGTTTAATATTTCAATATTTCACCATTTCACCTTATTGTGAGTACAATGTTGAAGTGTTAACTAGGCTAGTTGTCCTTGACAACATCAAGCATTGGCAAGTGTTTGATGATGATGCTCAAGTGAAAAGGTTCTTACAAAATCAAGGTGAGTTTTTAGATCAACATATTGATTGGGAACCAATGGTGTGTGTGACTGAAGGAAGAGAGAATTTGTTTGGAAAATATATTATCCAATTGAAAACTAACACCATTCCTAGAGGTCTTGTTGCTCTTGAGTCAAATTTTAGCAATGTTGATTGCATCATCAATAGAAACATGTTTGCCTCAAGGGATGTGGAAGAGCATGACTTGGGAACAAAGGAAAAACCAAGAAAATTTTGGTTGGGCAGCAGTTTAAACAAGGAAGAAAAATAGTCCTATCTTTAATTGTTGAAACAATATCAAGACTGCCTTGCCTAGTCATATTCAGAGCTGAAAGCATATAGAGAAGACTTGTTTCAGCATGAGATCCCTCTTGAAACAAAATCCAAAAAATTTAGATAGAAGAAAAGGACAATTAATCCACTCCTCTCCATGAAAATGCAAGATGAATTGAAGAAACTGAAGGAGGGAGGGATTATTCAGCCCACAAGGTATTCATCTTGGGTTACAAACCTTGTGCCAATTAGAAAGAAGAATGGAGATATCATACTTTGTGGAGACTTCATAAATCAAAATAGATCTTCATTGAAAGACAATTATCCTTTGCCAAACATGGAGAACATGCTGCAGTTAGTGACTGGATCTGAATTTTTGTCCACCTTGGATGGTTTCTTTGGCTACAATCAGGTTGTTGTCAAGGAGTTAGAAAGATTTAAAACTACCTTTACCACTCCTTGGGGAACATATGTTTATGTGAGAATGCCTTTTGGTCTCATGAATGCTGGAGCTACCTTTCAAAGAGAAATGGATGTTGCTTTTGCTGGTTATATAAATGACTTCATTGTAGTTTATTAGGATGATGTGACTGTATTTTCAAAGAGCATAAAAGATCACTTATAGTATTTGGAAAGAATGTTGACCAGATGTAGATAATTTGGAATCTCTCTCAATCTAAAGAAGTGTCACTTTGGGGTGCAAAAGGCCAAGCTACTTGGTCATATTTTTTTAAAGGCTCGTGTCATGATTGATCCTGAGAGAATAGAAGAAATCAAAGGGGTGCCAATTCAAAGAACAAAGAAGGGAATCCAATATTTCTTTGGGAAAATCAATTTCATTAGAAGGTTTGTGTCCAATTTTGTTGAGTTGACTCTTCCTATCACATGCATGTTAAAGAAAGATCAATTTATCAAATGGGAAGATGTTGATGTTCAACCTTCTAAAGGAATCAAAGAGGAACTTAAACATGCACTGTCTTGGCAGCCCCTGAATTACAAGAAGCATTTCCAGATCTTCTCATTTTCGTCTAAAAATACTATTGCATTTGTTTTACTCCAAAAGGATGAAGATGAAGCTGAAAGGCCTATTTCCTTCTTTACAAAGGCTTTACAAGCTACTGATTTAAAGTATACAATCATGAAAAAATAAGCATTTGCCTTGGTGAAAGCAACAAAGGTTTTCATGCCTTATATCTTAAGTTCAAAAGTTGTTGCTTATGTTCCCCACACCATGGTAAAAGACATCTTATCAGAGATGGAGATCTCAAGTAAAATATGTAGATGGGTGAACAAACTACAGGAGTATGATATGGAAATCCAAACCAAAAAATTGGTAAGAGGTTTGGGTCTTGCTAAGATCATGGCTGAGAGCACTGCAGTCTGTGGAAGTGAATGAAGTAGAAGAAGAAAGGGTAGATGTTCTTGGGAAATTGGTAAGTTTTGAGTGGTATAAGGATATAATATTTTACCTCAGACACCTTTTCTATCCTGATCATTTAAATAAAAATTAGAAAAGAGACCTCAAGTTGGCTTCTCAAAAATACATCATCACTAACTTTGGGCTGGCTTGGAAGAACCCTGAAGGTGTCCTCTTGAAGTGTGTAACTAAAGATGAAGCTCCCAAAGTGATTTCTGATTTACATGGGGAGTTTGTGGAGGACACTTTTCTGGAAGGGTTACAACACACAAAGTTTTGAGAGCTTCTTATTGGTGGCCTACTAAGATGTAACCTGCTGATTACAAAATGTGAAAGCTACCGGTGTTCCTCTGGATGAATGAAAGCGTCATGCTCCCTTCCTTTTGCAGTCCATATCAAGCTGAAGCTCCTTTTAAATAGTGGGGAATGGAATTCATTAGTGAGATTTTAGATCCTTCTAGTGTTGGCCATAAGTGGATTCTTGTAGCCACTGATTATTTTACAAAGTGGGTAGAGGCAATCCCCACCAAGAAAGCAACACACCAAGTTGTTATTGACTTCTTGTTGAACAATATCATATGCATATTTGGTGTGCCAGTTAACATTGTTGCTAATAATTCCATGTGTTTTAGAGCTAAAGATTTGATGGAAATGTCTAAAGAGTATGGAACCAATTTGACTTATTCTTCAAACTATAACCCCTAAGGAAATAGACAAGATGGGTCCAGCAATAAGATTTTGTTAAAGATCATTAGGAGGACCTTGGAGTTGAAAAAGAGAAAATGGGGTGAACAACTCAAATTCACAGTTTGGGCTGATAGAATTACTACCAAGAGAGCTATTGGTAAGAGCCCATTTGAATTGGTGTATGGAACCCAAGATATGCTGCCCTTACATCTGCAATTATCTTCATTTCAATTTATTCAATAGCTTGAGGATCAAGAGGTCAGTCCATATGAAGTAAGGATCAATCAAATTATGGAGCTAGATGAAGAGAGAAGAGCATCCCACTAGAGGCATATCAGATTTAGAGAGAAGTTGAAAAGATTGTTTGACAGAAGCTCACTCTTAGGGCCTTCAATATTGGAGATTGGTTTTGTTGTGGGATAGTAGAAATGAGGATAAGTGAAAACATGGAAAATTTGATGCATTATGGATGGGCCCTTACTCCATTGATATCATAATTTGTGAGAATACCTTTTTCTCAAATATTTAGATGGGAATTTCTTGAACTACTTTTTAATGGTAGGAATCGAAGTATTTCTTTGATTAATCCCCTAATTTGAGGTATACACAACTTGTATAGTTTATAGTGTTTGGTTTTTCACTTTTTTTTTTTGTTATTTTGTTGGTTTGTGGTTTGCCTTCTTTGTGTGGCAGCCTTTTTGGTCGGGTTCTCGGCTAGTTTTGGTGCTTTTGGCTCATGACTCCTTTGCCCAATGGATTTTTGGCACTTAGACTACTTGTTGTTCTTGCGGAACTCATGGGAGTGCCCATCCCCAAGCTGGAGATGATGTGTGTGTCCATTTTGATCTTGCAATACTTTTTCCCTAATTTTCCTTTCACTCTACATTTCTGAAACATATTTATAGTTTTAATGGGTAAGATGAAGATTCTTGCGCATCTGTTCCCATGTCTTAATCCATTTGAAAATCATTTGACATGCCCTAATTTGCAAGAATGCTCAAATTTACCTAATTTTTCCCTAAATTCTTGAAATATGTGGGTAATTCCATGTTATCCCTTTTGCCCGATCGAGAAAAATCAAAATTGATCGTTTTATACATATATGCCTTCAAAAATTCAATCCCACGGTTGAGAAATGCGCAATCATGTTTTGTTTGGTTCCAATTCAAAAATTTCCATCCTTGGCAAAAAAATCAATTTCTAGGGCATCCCTGGCATTTTCTGTATTTTGACGGTCAGATAGGCATCATTTTCCCATCAAATTCTTCCTCAACATGCATTGTGATGTGGCGAGGTTTTAATTGGCTGAGGGATGGCGGGTGGTCAGATTTCCTTAGAGTTTTTAGAACTTTATTTTGTAAAAAATTTTAAAGTCACAAAATGGTTTGAAGCCCCGCCACCAATTGGGAGTGGACACGTGTCCTAAAAATAAAAAGGGAGGAGCGGGCCGATGGGGGAATTAGATTTTTAGCTCTATTTTTTCCAAAGTTTAAAAATCATATTGAGACCGCTCCAATCATAGGTGGAGTTGTGCCCATGAAAATTTGGAGGGAAGTGCGGGTTGTGGAAGGAAATGGAGAATTTTTCCCTTTTTGGTAAAAGGAGTTAAGTAAAAAAATTAAGCCCTGGGCTCACAAATAAGCCATGGGGAGACACGTTGCGAGAGGGGAGAGCGGGTGATTGGGCGGTGGAGTCAAAAGGGAATTTTTCCCTTTTGTAAGAAAGACTTGGAATGAAAAATTTGAGGCATGGACCCATGAAAAATCATCAAGCGACACATGGCAAGGGAGAAATCAGAGGTGTGGGCCCGCGGAAGAAAAATTGAAAATTTTCCCTTGGCGAAAAAAGGGGTCAAAACATGAAATAAGCCCGTAGAATTTCAGCGATAGAGAGCATGACACGTGTCAAGGACAAAGGTGGAGATGCGGGCCCGTGGGGCAAAAGGTGAAAATTTTCCAAATTTCCAAAAAGGGTCAAAATGCGCAAAATTGAAGTGTGATCCCAATGGGACCCACCATGTGCCACGTGTCATCACCAAAATTCAAGGGCGAGGGGTAGAGAAAAAAGTCATTTTTTCCATTTTTCCAAAAGGTGAAAATTTTCTAAATTTCCAAAAAGGGTCAAAATGCGTAGAATTGAAGTGCAATCCCAATGGGACCCACCATGTGCCATGTGTCATCACCAAAATTCAAGGGTGGAGGGGTGGAGAAAAAAGTCATTTTTTTCCATTTTTCCAAAAATGTCAAAAAGTCAAAAGGTGAGCCTGAATTGATTTCCAATCATATTTTGACACGTGGAGGGCCCAGATTGAAGGAGAAGGAGCAGATCAAGGGTAACTATACATCTTCATTTTTGGCTGCCATTTTTGCTCCAGGAAACTTGGAATTACAAATTTTGCATCAAATTTTTTTTGCGATTCCATGTCATTTTGGCCTTCTAGGATCATTGGAATCGGTTTCATGACTCAATTTGCAGATTTGAGGTGTTTTTGAAACAAAGTTTTTTCCTAATCTGTCCAGACACATGAAATGTCAAATTTGAAAGTTGCAGAGGTAGTTTTAAAAGGTGAAAAGGTGAAATGATGAGAGGAAAGGCATCTACATGCTTTGATGATGAAAAACGTGCCTCTAGGAAAGATAATGATCCGAATATTTGTAATGATTTAGTCTTTTTAAAACACCTGGAAACTCTCATAGCAAATTTGTTAAATGTCATTTTCAGTGAATGATGAGAATTTTTTTAACAAACTTGATCCCTTGGCATATGCTTTTCTTGGAAAAGAAGGCTCCAATGTTGCAAGAGATATATAATGCATTTTTAAGAAATGAAAAGAAGGGGGGGAAGTTGCGAATCACGAGCAAATTCTAAGAGAAAGCTCATTCTCACGAGAAACCCACCAAAGAACTAGGTTCATTTCTTACGTGTTAGATCTTCATGTATGTGAGTTTGTTACAAGTGTATAGCCATCACACAACTCGAGATTGTTCATGAAACTCGCTGCTTGATGAATCTAACAAGCTTTTGAGTTAACATATGTTTTTCTAGGCAATATGATGTTTGTTATCTTTTTAAATACCTGTAAATAGTTTTCATTGTTCTTGTTGCAATCTTGCATTGAAAGTATTTAGAAATCACGAGAATCTCATCCTTATTGATAGTTTAGTGGTACTTATAGTTTTTTTTTGTCGAATAGCTTTCATTTGACATTGCAAATAAGCAGTTTAAAATCACTCCACCTTCATTTGTTGATTGGGATTGCTTGTAAGCCTTTGGGGGTACCTTAGGCATGGTTTGATCAAGAATTTTTGTGTTTAATTGAGTTCTTTAATTCAATATTTTTGGTGACTTCTCAAAGATTTTGTGAAGGTTGTAACACAGGCCTCCATTTATGCATCTTGGTTGAAAGAACATCCTAATTATTTGAAGCATTTTATCTGATAGTTGTTCAAGTATTGTAGAGGTTGTCAAAGATTTGATATATCCAAGTTTGTCTTGTCAATACCCCACCAAAAAATCATCTAAATAACTAATCCTACCCATACTACCCCTGCATTGCATTATGTGTCAACAAAATAATCTAACCCATCTACAAAAATGCACAAAGCAAATCAGGATCATACAATGTCTCTAGCAGCCTCAGCCTTGTCTTGAAAGCATTTCCATCATTTAGTAGTGACAACTCTATTGAGTTTGAATAATGGAAAATTGATCATGTTTTCCCAAGGCCATCTCCATACAATATGCACAGTATAAGGATATCTCCACCTCCTTCACAAAATAGAGGCTGCAATATAGGTTCTCTTACCTTGGTTGAAAAGGCACAACCTAAAATAGTGAGGGTTAGATAAAATCCTTTCAAAGTGCTATCCATCTCTCCACAAATTTGAGTGCCAGTTAGATCACATCCCTAGCTACAAAATGACATATCAAGATCTATTTTCCTTCAAGCTTCATGCAATATTTCGATCTTGCTAAAACTGAAAAGGAGAACAAATTTTGGTACCAACAACTCCATTGATATCGTGATTGGTGAGCATACCTTCTTCCTCAAAGAATTAGATGGTTAACTTCTCAATTTTCCTATCATGGAAGGCATTTGAAGCATTTATTGTATTGATCCCCTTAAATTAAGGCATGAATCTTGTGTACAATGTATAGTTTATTGTTTGTTCCATGTTTTTGTGTTTTGCTCGTTCTGGTCCTCGATGACCTATTTTTTCTGGTTTCTTTGTTCATATTTGAAAGTGGCTCGGTTTCTCGATTTACAAGATGACTCTATTACCCAATGGCTATTCTTGACACTTTGTCTACCTTTGTTCTTGTGGCACTCTGAGTTCCCATCCCGATTCGGAGTCGGTGTTGGTGCTCAAAATAGTCTCACCCAAATTTTCCTTTGAAAATATCTCAATTTGAGGCCTCTGTCACTATTCTTTTTCCCAGTGTTGTGCCTAGCTAATATTTATTTCTATTTATAATTTTTTCCTAGGTCATAGATCACTCATGGGTCCATAGTTTGCTACTTGTTTCTTTTTTCCTCTGGAAAAGGTCTGTAATTTGGGTCTCCTATTATTTGTTAATCTAAAAACTCAGGTTCTCCCATATTTTCCATTCTCCACAGTTGGGATTTATCTTCCTTGTCATTTCTACCCTAAATACTTAAAGAAAATGAATGGATGTATCTCTGAGAAACACATTTGTGCCTTGTAACATTTCTAAATTCTCTGTCCTTGGAGAAATTTTCATTTCCAGGCTCAAATGGTCATTTCTCTGTATTTTATAGTTTGACGGGTGTTTCTCCCAGTCAAATTTACATCCTTGCATCGACAGGGGATGTGGCACCTTTTGGTTGGATGTAGCTCAGCTGGGTACTTCAAAAATTACATCGAAAGCCTCGGCTCAAAATGTGTCCACATGGAGGAACAACGCTAGTTTGAGGATCTAATTTTTGGTTTGGCCTTAGAGCAGCGCCGAGAGGACACGTGGAGGTCTCCACTGCTTTTCGAGGACTTAGACAAATTTTATGCGGTTAGTACGAGTTTAGCGGAACAAGACACGTTGCAAGCTCATGCTCATTGAGGGTCTCCACTTTGGGCACCATCTTGAAGTTGCGTAATGAAGACATGTGGAGGAACGATGCATGTTTGGGGACCGACCCTTGAGTTTCGTTTTAAATAAGTGTTAGCATGACACATGAAGGCCTCTGCTCACTTTAATTTTTGCTTAGAATTTTCAAAAGACAAAGGATATTTCCTTAGAGCATGACATGTGGTGCCTTCTGCTGAGCTTCAAGCATTCAGACAAACCTTTTCGGAATAGGACATGTGGTGAGCCCGCACTCATTCAAGGTATCAAATTTTTGGGACCATCTCAAAGTGTGCCACCTTGTGACATGTGACGATTTGAAAAGTCAAATAGGTGGACCATTAGAGGCAACTTGGATTTTTTTCCTCTTAAGGATTAAAATCTCAAAATGGCCTCGCAAAGCCCGATAAGGGAAATAGTTAATGTTTTACCCCGGTCAATGGTGGAGGTGTGGACTCTCGGGAAATTTGGAAAAATTTCCTTTTTGGAGAAAAGATTCAAAAGTAAAAAAGGAAGTGTGGTTCCACTTGAACTACATTTGGACACGTGTCGGGCTCATTTTCCTAGGGCGAGCTATGGGGCAAAATGTGAAATTTTTCCATTTTTCCAAAAGTTGTAAAATTTCAAAGGAAGCCCTTGGGTCTATTTTTAAATTTTGAGTCTTCCACATCGATGGCCCAACTTCAAAGTAAAGATCAATGACGGTGAGAGTCGAATCTGATTTTTCCCCATTTTCTTGAAACACGCCCGAAGTGTGAGTATTCATGATTTCTTGATGTTTCCTACATGCCAAGCAGAGAGGGGAGTTCTTGTTGATATCTGATTTTGGTGGGAAGATCGGAAGACATATTTTGCTATTAAAATGATATGAATTTCGTTCCCAATTGGATTTTCCATTTTTCTTCTCCCAAGCATGCAAGTAGCTAGATTTGACATATTAGGGGTAGAAGTGGTTGGAAAATTGAAGAAAGAGTGATCTAGTAGAGGAAGGAGTTGAATGCGGGAGATGTTCAATGAGATCGCCCCCTCAAGCACATGATGACTTTTACTGAGATTTGATTATGAGAATCACAATCTAAATCATGGAAGCACCGGTGCATTAATTTTTTTGTCTTTTGGGGAGGGAAGGGGTTTTGTGTAAATGTTATAAATGGCACAAATGTTTCGTGAAAGTTGTTGGAGTGTTAGGGTCGGGATTGATTTTCTAATAGAAAGCTTGACAGAGCACATTATTTTGAAAAACCATGTTGAGAAGCTTGTGTATCTCTCTTGTATTAAAATTTTAACATGTCAAGGTGGTTACAAGTGTACAACCATTGAAAATATCTTATAGTATTCTAGAAACTTTTCCTACTAATTAATTTAATCAAATTTGAGTTATTTTGTGTTGTCTTGAGAAAAATGTGTTTGTTTTCCTTCGAATGTATGCAAGTAGTTTTTCTTGTTTTGTTGCAATCTTGAATGAAAACCTAATTCAATCACATAGGCCTCAATCCTTGTGACATTCTAGTGGCATCTACAATTTAATTTCTTAGAAGAGCTTTCATTTAGGATTGGAATAAATGATTTAAAATCACTTTTCTTTCATCTCTTGACAGAGATTTTATGTAAGTCTTTGGGTGTACCTTAGGCACGATTTGGCTTAGATCTTGATGCTTTGTTAGATTTCCTAACTCGAGCCTTCATTATAAAATCTAAAATATTGTGTGAAAGAGTGCTAATCTAGGCCTCCATTGAAGCACATATTCTAGTTGAAGAAACATTTTAGCTATTTTGTGGCATTCTATTGGTTTAAATTTCCATTTGTAAGGTTCCTCAAGGATTTGGTGAATCAAGTTCACCCTTCCCCACCTCCCACAAAAAATTCATTAAAAAATAACCAATCCTACCTGTACTACCCTGTTTGTCTTGTCTACATACAAATGCATAATCTCTGTTACTAAAACATGTAGAAGTAATCAGGGTCTCAAATGTCTTTAGTAACCTTTTCCTTGTTGTGAAAATATCTCCATGATCTAGAAGTGACAACTCGTGAGAGTCAAATCTGGTTTGGTGATAATATTTTCCTAAGGTCTTTTCTATACAATTTATGCAAAGAAAGGATTTATCATTGTCCTTCAATAAACAAGAGGTTACAAAATAGGTTCTCTTACCTTGGTTGAAAGGCACAACCTAAAATAGTGAGGATAGATCAAATCCTCTTGAGGGTGCTATCCATTTCTCCACATTTGAGTGACAAAGGGCTAGTTAGATCTCATCCTTGGATACAAAACGACTCACCATGATCTAATCTGTCTCTAAGTTTCCTGTCAAACCGGTGATCTTTGCTCAGACTTTTGAGGAGAATCAATTTGTGTACCAACAGGTGCCACTACCCATTCCCTAACTTGTTATCCCTATTAATCATGGTTTCCCCTCAAGTTAGTTCGATGCTACCTATTCTAGCTTCCTTAGTAATATTGTTAACCGTATCTTAGGACCTTAGGTAATTCCCAATATCGTTTAGGATAAAATAGTATCAATTACTTAGGATATTCCTTCGATAACATTCAAAATGTATATATTCTCATGACTTAGGTTAGGGTAATGTTGATAATCATAGGCATTTATATTTTTAAGGTCCCAAATATTAATAAAAGGACATTACCTTTTGCAAAATTTATCAACAAAACATAATTAGATCACATAGAATGGTGTATCCTTAAGATGCTATAGGATGCCCCTATGATCCCCAAAAAGGATGCTTGAGTTTGAAGACATCTCATTAATCAAAAATGCCGACCGAATTAATAAAAAATGATCAAAACATCATGGAATCATAGATATGCCTTGAATCACTATAATTGATCCAAGGTATGGTTATTTCTACATTTAGCAATCAAATAGACTAAAGAACAAGTTCAATATTGTAAAATAGGAAAAGTATGAAAAAGAACAAATTTCTTTCCTTCATCAACATATAGAATGCATTATAAAGTTTAGAATAAAAATAATATGAAACACTTTCATATCAAATCAGAATTGTCATGGCATGATTGTAACAAATTTTAGAAGATAAAACATATCATCTACAACAAACATGATCACTCGGTTCTAAAGAGTAGACCGTCTTCAAAAAAGAATCATTATCAATGTTTAAAATTTCTATTTCATAAGCAAGAAAGGATATCAACCTAGGTGAAGGCATTACATATACAATGATTACACTCCTAATCAACTTCTAGATCACTCTAAAACCTTGTAGGTCTACATATTTCATCTGCGGAGTTTAGATACATCCTCTCGAGTCACTATCGACCTGCCTCTACATAAACTAGGTCGTCATCAACCCGGGATAGGTAATGTGAGTCAATTCATAATTATTGATGTCTAATTAGATTTAGATCAATTTATCTTATTTTTATATTAATTATTATTTCTATTTCTTGATGTTATTGTTGTTTTATTTCACTTTATCTATAAAAATAGGGGTTGAAATCACCAAGGAAGTAAAAATATTCTTGGAGTCCTGCTAGTCATGCCCTCACATCTTTCTATCTAATAAAAATAATTTTCAGTCTTATTTATAGGTATATCAAGTTTTCGGAGAAAGAATCAATCATCTAGCTCTGTATAACACTTGAGGTAATATAAAGCCTCCAAAATTTTTGAGTTGCATAACTTCTTTAGTAGCTAGTTCATTAACTTCATTACAAACAATAAATTTGGACAACATTCCTAGCACGCTTAGGTGGTATATTTCTTTTTATATTCTATTTTTTCCTACTAACATTGTAGGTTGAGGCTTCAATTTATTTCTTGTTCGTGTTGGGTTGTGGCTTATAAATTTCATAATTCAAAAGTGCAGATAAGTAGGAAAATCACTATCCAAGTATTCCTATTTTTGCTATTTTTAGTTTTACATCATACTTTCCCTTCCTATATGTGTCCTCATAAAAATTAACACTTTGTTTTGGCCTAAAAAGAACCCTTATTTTCTGCATCCTACTTGCTTATATAGTCTAAGTATGGATTCAATATTATGAATCTCACATTTTTCAATCACGCCCAAAACCACACAAATGAATTAACACATCAAAACATTCCATTTTCTAGTAGACTGATTTGGATTTTATCACCCAATAGAAATCCACCTCGGTCATTTCCCAACCAAGACTTACTTGAAACCAAACATCAAAATCCTTATTGTAGGACCTATGTTATCCATCTCCTTTTATTTTTCACATTATTAATCAGAACATAAAAGGAATTATTTTCTTGAATTTTCTATTTAATAATGGAACCAAACTTTTCCTCAAGCAATTCTCAAGAGTCCACCATAACCCCATCGAAACCTTGTTAGGAATTGATTGTTGTAAACATTATTAATTAATTATATTATTATATGAATTTGATAACTAATTAATAATAATATAATTTTGATATATATTTTTATACGAGTTGTTAAAACAACTCATATTCTTTAGTTAGTTATTACACTGTAAATTGATTAAACAGGTATTTGTTAATTGTGCTCCCCATTTAATAAGAAGTAGTTTAAGCTATTATATTACCTATATAATAGATATTGTATTGTATATTGAGACATATAGTGAGAAGATGATTTGTTTGCTAAGTATGCTTCCTCATTACCAAGATTTTGTATTAGATTTGGTTGGGTTAATGAGAATCAGAAAATATCTTTCGATCATTAAAGATCGTATGTGTTCCCATGACTACTATATAGACATGCATCTCCATTTTTTAGGACTGGTTTCTCCATATACGTTGTATCCCATAATTAATGTTGAGCATAAATGTGTCTAGGGTCTAGCTAAGAGGGGATGTGATCAGAGATCTGCAAGCTGTAGTGCATGATTTCTAAGCTATAATCTTGGCACCAGAATAAAAAGTATTTTGAGAGATCACAATTTGGTTTTAGTAGATCATTGTATGCACTTCCAAGTTTGGAGCATGAGTGAGGTGTTCAATGCAGTATCATCACGTACTTAAATTAGAAATCTTCTTCATTGGTCCAATCAAATAGTTTGGTTGATCTATGCATCAATGTGAATGCATTCAGTAGTGCCAAAGAAAGCCATTTTGGAAATTCTGTGTGTAGATAAAATGTAATTAAAATTTCAATATGCATCATAGAATATTTTTTACTGCAACACTCCATTTGGCCATGTATTTATCAAGCATTTCAGCTTAACACTCCCTTCCTCTTGAGTTTGATGTCAATATAAATATTTTATTCATACATGTCTTTGCCAATGTTACCACCGAGTTTGATATTCAATACAACATATCAATGTTGCCACAATAGTGGAACATGTTAATGCTATTGTTGGAGAATTCAATGAAAATATAACTATTATCAAAAGGTGTGTCATTCTATTATAGTCTAAAAATCCATGTAAGTCAGTGTCTAAAAGTAATTCATCCAAAAAAAAAAAATTGTTTCGTTTTTTTTTGTTGATTTCAAAGTTCTTAACATTAAGTTTTGAAGAAAAAAATGTCTATCCTCTTTAAGGGTTCCTATCAAATCTTAAGTCTTATATTTATAGTTCATGTGTGTAAATTAAGTATGAGTTATATAGGAATCCTCATATTTTGTCTAAGTAATTAAGGAAAAATAAATAAATCATTTGTACATAAGATTTGTTGACACTATTTCATGTTATATGTTAAAATATTGTGTATCAAGTTAATTGTCATTAGAATTTTTTCACATTTGTATTTTTGTCTCCATTTCACAATGGAATTACCATTAAAAAAATCATTAAGCTCAATTTTCACACTTGTAAAGTGAAGATACAGATCTGATTGATGAACAAAAATCTTTGGACGATAGTAGATGGAAAATAACTAGCACCTACGAGATCCAACAAAATTAGCAGAATGGGAAACAAGGGATGATAAAGCCAAAGCCATTATTGGCCTTCTCTCTCAAATTCAGAATTGCATTATGTTGATCTTGAGAAAACATCAAAGGAAATGTGGGATACTCTAAATAAATTGTTTGGATCCAAAGCAGTCAATGCAAATTTTTCTCTAAAACTTCAGTTGTTCAAACTCAAAATGAGTGATGGAGTTACAATGTCTAGTCACATTAATGATTTGAGATCTCTTTTGAGAGAATTCAAATCTACAATAGAAGATGAAGATGAAAAATTGATTTTTATTAAATAGTTTACCACCTAGGTAAAGTAATGTTTTCTTTACTCTTGGGAAAATGCCATCACAAGGTCTTGAAGATATGGTTTTAGCTCTTCTAGCTGAATAAAAAGGACCAAAGAAGATGTGGAATAAGAAACCAAAATGTATGTGAAAAAGAAATACAAAAATTTCTCTAAAAATGAGGACTTAGAATGCTTTTATTGCAATAAAAAAGGACATACATCTAAATTTTGCACTGCTCAAACCAAAGATCCTCTTAGTGGAAAATTGAAGCCAAATGAAGCAAATATACTTGTAGAAGAATATTTTGAATCAGAAGATGAATGAGTGACTGATGAACCTAATTATAATTTTGAAGACTACTTGTATTGAGTTCAAATCACTGGAGGACAAAGAAAATTAGAGGTTGGAGGTCATTTAATGACCTCTCATTAGTTGCCAACGATGGGGCCACATCGATCTCGGTGACATGTGTGTAGTGTGGTTTATCTTTTTTAGTATTCTTGTTTGTAGTGTGATGATGTGATGAATAAACCCCTTTCAAAGTTTTTGAAGGAGTCGTGTTTTTAGAATACTCAATTTTGGGGAGTAGGAGAATATTTCGAGGTAGACTCAAAAGATGGTTATCTGTTTAGTGTGAAGCTTGTGGATCTTGGAGATTCAAAATTTATACACCAATGGAGGAAGGGAAAGTCCCACAAGAACCCAAAGAGGAAGGGAGCATTACTAAATAATTCAGATCAAAACTACACCTTTATGAGGGTAAATACATAATCTATGGATTTTTTTACCTGGTCTAATCAGTTCTTTCAGGAGGTGGTTCATCTTATTTGAATATGGTTCTTCGTCATGTTCACATTAAGGGGGTGAATATTGGGTATTAATAATGTTCACACCAAGGGGGTGAATGTTAGGAATTAATTGTTGTAAACATTATTAATTCATTATATTATTATATGAGTTTGATAACTCATTAATAATAATATAATATAGATAAATATTGTTATATGAGTTGTTAAAACAACTCGTATTATTAAGTCAGTTGTTACACCCGTAAATTGATTAAACAGGTTATTTGTTAATTGTACTTCCTATTTAATAGGAAGTAGTTTAAGCTATTATATTGCCTATATAATAGCTAATGTATTTCATATTGAAACATATAGTGAGAATATTATTTGTTTGTTGAGTATGCTTCCGATTACCAAGAAACCCTTGTTTTGTTACATACCTACCTCTAGTCCTATCTATTATTATCTCCACCACAAGCCATCAACTTCTTGACCACATCAATTAGTAGCCCTTGTTTTATCCTTACCTCCTTTATCCCCATCTCCTCACACCATTCTTGATTTTACCCTACTATATTTGTTTCCATTACTACATACCCTTACCGAGTTATCCGACATCACCATACCCACTTTATTTATGGATATTCCCCATGCAAAACCCATATCTAACTTCCTCCTCTATAGATATCATGTAACAAATCTTGTTTTACCTTATGGAATTTACCCTTCATTTGATATACCTATCTCACTTAGGGACATCCCTTATGACCATTTTGTATAAGATCTTCCCATTCTTGCTCCATCTGTATCATCCGGTCATGACCTTGCTCCTACATCCCAAAAGACAATCCCATCTTCACCATCTGACATCTTTAGTAATTTATTTCCTAATCCCCACCAGCAAATTCATCTTCACCTTCTACATCACATCAATTTAACCCATTCTCAATCAACACCATACATTAGGCATCTTATCCAACATCTATTTTACCATCTTGATCATCGACCCCCATCTTAGATATTGTGTCGACCCAACCTTCAAGGGTTATTCTCACATCCACTATATCTACGATCCCACTACTTACCACCTTAACCTCCACTACTTCTCTTTCATGTATAACCAACCCTACTCTTACCACATCCACACTAGCCTTTCCTACACCCATCTCTCTATCCACACCTATCATGCCTAGACAATTATCTACATCTCTCCCACACACACTTGTTACCCTATTTATTTCTTCCTCATCCATGAGTCCACCCCAGTATTTATTGACATCATTATCACATATTTCTCTACCCATGCCCACATCATCAAGTCCTCCGCCATATATCATTCCAAGATCCACATATGTTATCACACCCATCACATCTCTTCAATCCACCTATGTGTATCTTGAGACACCCAAAATAAACATAGTTGACACTAATCCCTCTTCCATCTCTACCCAAACCCATCCTCCATTTACAACATATCACATAAACATTATTAACCACATGATCTAAACACCCTTTTCTATTTCCATATTCATATTTATTTCTACTATCGGTCCCACATATGAATCTACTCAAACCACTATATCAGACCTTGTTCTCCTATTTCCTCTACCTTTTCCTATCATACCTTCCTTGGATTCCATACCGAATCCTCCTTTTTGTTCTTCCCATACCCACCGCATCGAATATTGTGATCACAACCCCATTATCTCCTTAATCCTCTAAACCACCTACATCATTTGAGAAATTTTGGAGAACACTTCAACTCACACTACCATAGGTGATCCTCCTATCCCATCTACACCACCGGATGTTTCCACATCAAACCAATTCCCATTCTCCTAGGAAAAAATCATGCAAAAAATACTTCCTCCATCAACCACAACCCCACCTTCTGGTCCACCTATCCAAATATTTGTTATCCCTACCAAAGGCACTACTCAACAATCCAAATCTAAAGACCTTGGTATCCTACCATATTCATCACTTGATAATTCTCACAAGAAGATAAAAATCCCTCCTATTAAGACCAAATCTACATATTCCATCATGGGGCCTCATACCTCTATCTTAGGACCCCATCCTTCATCGCAACCAATCAAATGATCCAAATCCAAAATATTGATTCCCTCCAAGGGCCAACCCCTTAATCAAAAATACCTCTAATTATCCATTTATTTAGGCCTAGATAATCCACCACTATGTCTTCTTCTAGACCACCTCGACCTCAACGCAATCCACCTACACCATCGCCATCCACACCATCTTATAGAACTTTCCCTAGTGCCAACATCAATTCATATGTGGAGGTCCTCCAACATTTTATTTAGATTTCTGCCATCATAATCCCACCTATCATGGCCTTTTACCCAAACAATCTGAATCCCTCATGATTTGATCCCTACTACATCTATTCTTATCATCGTAGTATGGGCCATGACACCGAGCATTGTAAGGCCCTTAAAACCATTCTCCATGACCTTATTAAGTAAAAGGACCTCATAAATAAGTCCCATTATCCATCTCTTGCCTCATCTATAGCACATCTGATCCCTTTTACTACATCTCCATCGATAAAACCTCTTGGGTCCCTTCACTCATCTAAATCATCTCCTATCACTTCTCTTCATGATGTTCGTCCCTTCTTCATCAATACTATTCACATTGATACAACATATTCTTGAATTTCATATCCTTTGACATCCATTATCTTATACGCATCTCTTTCATTGGGGGAACCTCTTCCCTCGATTATTGATAGTTTATATTATTTCTTCTCATCTTCATCGAGTCATCTCTGTCTACGCTCTAGGGACTTATTTGTACATAATTTCTATTCATAGATTAGTTCCTTTCTATATTAAACATCATCTTATCTCATCTAGCTCAGTGTATTCGATCTTACTTTCATCCCCTCTTCATACAACCATCTATGTGGTGATATCTTTTTTTACCTATGGAGGCACAATGGCTTTAATCTTGTCATTGTGGTGGCTTTTACATAATATTTACTTAACTCATCTTATATGATCATGATTTATCTTGTCCCTCTAGGGGATGATTTATTCATCTTAAAAGCATATTATTTTCTTACTTAATAGGTAGTTCTCACTCTTATTTTAATTTTTTCATCTCATCCCATCTTCTTTATGAGATGCTAATATCAAAGGCCTCATTACTTTAAAATAATGACACCACTCTAGAAATAATCCAATGTAGAAATTTTTCCCCTAACTTGATCAGACCATATGTTATTATACATAAGTATGGGTCATGATCCTATTATTTGGCCTACTTTGATGGTAAACTAGAAGTGAAACCCTTAATGCATTAAACTTGTGAACATTCTAATTTTACCATATTTAGCAATGTGCCCATAGTCATGTCTTCAAATCATTCCTCCATGTCATCCCCTTTCATTTCTCATCGTGATGATTTGGAATTATGTGGTGCTCCATCACTTCCTAGATGTGACCTTAAATATGGGCACCACGGCTCTACCCATAACATATTAATTATGGATATCTTGTCCCCTTTTGTGAGAACCCTACGATCATCACATCGGTCACCTTATTATTCACCTATTGGAACCATTCAAAGGTTCTAATGGCATAACTTGTACATTATTATCCCCTCCTAAGTGGTCTACTTGTTTAGTTCTAGCTCTCCCCATATAAATGAAAAATTCATGGATGCATAAATCAACAAATAAAAATGATCAAGAATAGACTAATCCCTCAAAGGATAGTTGTTCATGTAAAAGAAAAGAAAAGAGGAAAAAAAATCAAAAGCATGAAAAAAAACCAAAATGAAATAAATAGATTTATCCCTCGAAGGACAAACTATCGATTATAATTTTCATCCATATATTGTATAAAGTAGACCATACCCTTAAAGGATGGCTAATCCTCGTGGGATTTGAAAGATTCTGCATTGATCAACCTTCCATTGTATCAGCATCCTAAGAAACCTTCCCGCATTGATCAACTTTCTCTTTCCCCTTCCTAAAGCTCGGGAATAGTGTAGGGAACACCACTTTTGGAGAACCCTCTTCCCTATGTACACGTTACATATTAAACACATTGTTTCATGTCAAAATTATGTTTATGAAATAATCTCATCCATCGTTTCCTTATGACCTATGAAATGACTAACTATTGTTGGTTATTTTCTAGCATTAGTTTTAGTTACACATGCCTTGCATTACATGGATCCCCTTTTTAATTACCTATAACGAATTTGGAAGAATATTTTCCTCGTACATTCCTCACTATAATGTATTGTTGTTTACACCTATCGGTCAAAACTTCTATAATGTATTGTTGTTTACATCTTTCTTCATCTCAATCAATATTGGTGAGAAAATTTGTCGAGTTCACACATTTGTGGGTTTATTTCCAATGTTTTGGGATTCAAAATCCCTCTACTTAAAAATTTCAGATTCTATATTTTCATGTGTGAGTAAATTTATTTTTATTTGTGGTGGCCTTGCGGCCCGAGGATCTAACAGGGCACTCTATTGACTCTGCAACAAAAATAGAAATTTCTTTCTAGAGAGGAATTTATAAATAGAGTGGTAAAGGGATTCGGAATATGAAGTAGGGAAACTAATGTTGCATGTCAAAACTCATATTGTTACATACATCAGCTATAAAATGTTACACTTGCATTTTAAAAGAAGAAAACAACATGATTTTGGGGCCACTAGTGGAGGAAACTATACATATAAAGACTTACACATTCATGTACCTTGGAAAATGTAAAGTTATTCCTTTATTATCTTGCAAAATCACAGTTTTAAATAGTGACAAATTGAGGAAATTAAAGGGAGTGAGATAGCAAAAATGGCTAAATATTTTCTAGTCACAAGTAAAAATAACTCTCAATGAATTTAGAAGAATACAACCAACTAATAAATTTCATAAGTTCAAACGATTCAAAATAAGCTCAAATGAGGATATCGTTACAATTTATAGAAGAGGATAAACTCTTCATCTTCCCGGTCACCTTTCATATATCCGATTTTTGACTTTAGACTATTCATATTCCTACCAAGTATTAAGTCCCTTTTAAAAAAACATGACAACTTAATTTTTACATTATGTTTCTAAATTCACTTTTAATTGAGTTAAATACATTAAAAATACAAACCCCAACATCAAATTAAGAAATTTAAGAGAGATAAAGTTGGGGGAAGGAGAGAGAGAGAGAGACAGAGAGAGAGAAGTAGAAGAAGATGAAAGAATAATGCGAGAAGAATGAGCTACTCTAGTGGACTTGATCTCACTTCCGACGAGTCTCCATCTTGGGCTGCTTTGATAACATATTATTTCTCCAAAATATTTTTGAAAGGATCCATTATGGGTTCTACTCTATCAAAATGGGGAATATGCACACATATTAGAGTATCTTTACACTTTACGAACCATGATGGATGTTTTCTTGCAATGAATGCAATGGCAAAGCACAAATCTCTTAGATGAATTATAAGGAATCCTTATTAAAGGATAATGGATTTACCATCTATTTTTAATACATTTTTCAAATGTTCCAATCATCTCATTGGATGTTTTGTCTTCTCACATTGGAATAACTCCAAGTTTATGAATTTGATGATTAATAATATCTTACAACTTATACGCATGTTCCTCTTTTTCCTCTAACTCGTTGATGAATCAATTGATTTATTGAAATATGATTTATAAGGCCCTTGAACATATGCACAATTATTCAGGAGTTCCAAAAACATTTCTCTAAACAACTTCTAAGAGTGATTGTTTCTCGTTTCACTCACTAGTGGACACACAGTCCTGAGTGAACCCTTTCTTTCTCGAAATCTACTCGAGTTCCTACATCTTATTTATAGTTACACATATATAGGTGAAGAGTTTGAATACCTCTTGGATCTCCAAATTTCCCTTTTAGGAAATTGTGTTGATCCATTTGTTATTATCTCTTCCTTGTATTGCGAGCTCTTGTGCCCTATTGATAGATTTTGGGTTGAAGATTTTGATGGGTGAAAATTCTTAGATAGGATTTTTTGAGCCATTGGGATCCACTGGTGTTTGACATAGGATGAAAGAGTTTACACCTCCTCTTTTATCCCATTAATAGTTTTCTTATATTGTTTGTTCCTTTCCACTAAGTGGGTAGAAGACTACTTGGTATGTATTAAAATCCCCATCATGAGTAGCCGACCCTAGTTAGATTATTCTTATTTCACTATCATTCAAAGTCATTTCATCCACTCGATTAATCACCTTACGTTGAGCTACCTCGATATACTAGTTACATGTTTATCTACTTTAGAACTATGAGGCCATGTGCATGAACTTTTATTTTCTTCCCTTTTCTAATGATGAAATTGCCCATAAATTAGGGATAGTGACTTGTTTAACAATACGTGTATCAAGTGTTATTTTCTCGATGCATCCACTGGGAACATTTTATTAGAATTAGGCTCTACAATAAGTATATCATTCATTAGCTGATCTAGTAGAGAAGGCATATATTAGATGAGAGAGGTAGTACTATGGACAAGAGGTGAGGCCTCCTATGGTAGTTGGAAGAACGGGTTTTGAATAGTTTGTTCTTCTTATACTTTTGTCTCTATCAATAGCTCTTCCTCTTGCATTTCTATTTGGGTCTTCCTCGTTCACGGCTCTCGTTGGTTATTTTCATGAGAATAATTATTTGATTCTATAATTTTTCCCTTTGAATTTTCTTGAGTGTCTTTAATTTGAAGTAATATCCACATATTTCGATGATGACTATTGCAAAGCTTGTGTTTGACTCACGAGGAAACCTCATGATTGCATGACCTTTAGAAAAAATCCTTTATTATTCTTAACACTTTCTTAGTTTGTTCCTTGATGTCTTTTGACTCATGAACATGCCAATTAACACGAGGTAATGGGGAAAGATTGATCACCGCATATTTAGGATCATATATTTCTTTCTGGTAGCTTGTAAAATGTTCTCATACAAAAAGAACTAGAATTTCATCATCTCATCAACTATCATCCTCATGTGATTCTTCTCCCACACTTAAAATTCATCCATTTATAGATCATGGCGTATCTCTAGGATATTAAATTTATTCATATCAGATTGTATGTTGAAGTTGGGTTTGAGGATATATGAATGCAAAGTTGAATGTCCGAATGGAGCCTCCATATGAGATGCATAATTTGAATTCTTACACATGAACACCCTGAGAGAGATGGGAAATGAGATCAACTTCTTTTTTATGCTTCGAGTTTTTGTTGACCTATGTGAATTACCCGTGGAGCTGAAATAGCACAATTTGGCCACTAAGGTACTTGGGAAACATTAGGGAGGTTGGTCAAAGTTGGTAACTTGCAAGTAGGAGAAAGTAAATAATTGTATGAAATAGGAACCATATTTTTAATTAAGGATGTCACTTAGGCGACATCCTTTCCTCCAAATCACCTGTCTAGAGTTTGGACCATGTACATTATGAAGGCATCATTCACGTGGGTGAAATGTCTCGTGAATTTCTTCCATAATTGTGGAAGTTTATTGAATGTTGGGATTTTAACAATAATGTTATGGGTGAGATCATGTCTCTTGAATGAATTTAAGCTAGCGAGGAAATAGATTAAAAAATAAGTCATGTGTAACTTCTTTTCATGATCACTTGGAGTAGTTGCAGATACAAGTTGTCAATGATTATCTACCCCCAACCAATCCATTTTTTCATGCGATCAACATCTTTAGGAGGAAAAGTGCCATCCAATTGTGAAAGTACCTTGTAATTGCTTCTCCCATTACCTTGTTGAGAATATTAATGGCATCTAAGTATCCTTCATGAAATTCACATGATGAAAGTGTTTTTGGCATCCTTGAAGGCTTTCTTCCTATCTTCATCCATGACCCTCACACAACCTCTTGTAGGTATGTGTCCATTTTCCCCACTCATGTACAAATTTCTCGTTCATGATGACCACCATGTTCGGTGAAGTTGGGATTTCCAAGCCAAGTGAGATCGTTCTAGGTACTATGACTTCTATTTCCATACCATTTTCAACCCAAATTATTCATGTGTTAGGCTCATAATGATGTGAGCAAGCCAAGACCAGCTTAGTGCTTTGTACGGACACACGGTGTCCCACAACTATGAGCAAACCACTTGTGAAAACCTCATACTCAATATTCTCTTTTTCCTTTACCATTATGTGATATTTTAAATCATTGAAATCCATATATGAGACATCGATGTCATTTATCTCATACTCAAAAGAGAAAGGTTGTGTTTTGTTGATCCCTAAAAACTTGAACTTCATGATTACTTAGCACTTATTATGTCTTGGAAGGGTTACTTACTATTTTTAGTAAATGAGAGAAAATACGTCTTTGAACTCTAATTGTGATTTGCCTACTTGAATTTATAACTCTCCATATGCTCCTTTTTTGAAATCAAACCTCTAGAATGACTTACTATTTTTGGTAAGTGCCTATGAGACAACTTACTATTTTTAGTAAGTTTAAAAATTCAGCTTTTTAAAACTTCAATTTGGGATGAAAACTTGAATTCCATCTCCTTATGTTCCTCTCTCCTTCTGAACTAGTTTGATATTTTTAGCAGGTGTTTATGGGACCACTTACTATTTTTAGTAAGTGTCGATTTCAGAGTTAAGGTTTCCTTTTTGATGATTTTATCCTATGATATCTGTCTCGTGTTCACTACCTCCTTCGAATCTTCTTTATATGGTGACTTACCCAAAATAATTATATCCCATGTAGAAAGGCCTACTATTTTTAGTAAGTATGCTTCTACTTATCGGATCATGGTGGGATGAAGTTTTTGATATTGTTTTTTCCCAATACCAACCCTCTAAAATTTTAGGCTTAACCAATCACCTGGTTTATGAGATTTTAAAACATGTATTTTTTTACCGGTAGCAAATATGGATACGAAAACCATTAATAGAGATTGGAAATTTTAGGTCTTCCCCTCCTCTTTGGATGTTAATAAAATTTATGTTGGCTAGATTTTTTGCATAGCTAAAAACCTAGGAAGTCATGAGATAAATATCCCTCATTTAATAGCGAGGCTCCGTGTATGATATTTATCAATATGGTGACTAAAAATCCTAATAAATGTTTTTAGAGGTTTTACTTTAATTACAAAGCTCTTCAACCATATCTTAGTTATTTTGGATGTTTTACAGAAGATGGAAATAATAGAAGGAAAGAAGAAAGGAGGATGTGCTAAATCGACCAATAGTTATTAGAGTTGGTCTCATCTACAAAAATCAAATAAACATATAGATATCACAATAATAACAAGTTAAGGAAATGAATAGATTCTAACCTAAATCTTTGATAACACAAAGTTTATCTAAAAATTAAAATAGAAGAAAGAAGCAAAGCAACGTAGGCACAAATTTCTTTGTAAATCCACCTTTTATTCAATTCCCCAACTTTCACAGACATAACAATATAAATTGTAAAGACTCCAAAATGATGTAGAAAAATTGTGATCTTCCCCTCTAACCTGTAGGCTCTTCCTCTATTCATAGTGTGTAGAGGGAAATTACAAATAGTAAGTTTTGAACAAAATTCTAGATGTGGAAGCTATGAAAAGGGAAGCAATTTGGAAATATTTCTCCTAGAATTCTTCCTTGCATAACATATATGATTTATAACTTAAAAT
This sequence comes from Taxus wallichiana var. yunnanensis, assembly GCA_018340775.1. NCBI lineage: Eukaryota > Viridiplantae > Streptophyta > Pinopsida > Cupressales > Taxaceae > Taxus > Taxus wallichiana. The sequence goes on along the minus strand of CM031234.1, from coordinate 410,889,100 downwards.
AGAACCTTCTATTTTTCATTTCTACCACCTATTTCCAAGTAATTGAATTCTTCAAGTAACTTGAAGTAATGGATTTTATAGATAATTACATAAGCTTTAGCATTTTAATTGATTGCTCAATTGCTTTGTCAGAGAATATAAGAGAAAGGAAAAGATGTTATTCCAGATGTAACAATCTCGGTTTTTTCCTTCTTCCATTCTTTGCATTTTGATCCAATATGCATTGTAATTATGCTTCGTCTATTTTAGCAATGAATGATCTGAATGATATCTCTTCCTTGAATCTAAAATGTTTTTTTCTCACATGTATTATTAAATCCTTTCCTTTTATTCTCACCAAACTGGATCTTGAAGCAATTGACTATGTTTTTTCTTGTGGGTGTTTCCTTTGACCATTTTTGATGTTATCCTCGAAGCTTTTGTAGTTCTTCTCTAGCATGTGTATTTTGTCTATAATGCATGCATTAATAAGATGCTTTCCATAAATAATTCAGAAAAAACTCATCACCTTTTATTTTTAATTGCATATGAGTAATTTTAAATTCTTGAAAGCAATATAGGTGAATGAAAATAAAAGTAAATTCAATGAAGGATTCAACTAGAAGATTGGGAGCACATGCACAAGCTCTTGAAAGGAATTTTCCATGTAATGACTTCTACATGGGCTATGTTAGAAACAAGATGATGAATTTTTTCTAGAATCCTTTGAAATTATGAGAGATGGATCTATTTCTTCCTCTGATTATGAAGATATATTCAATGTATCAGACATTAACTTCCGATTTCTTCACCAATATGGGCATAAATGAAGTATTCCTACAAATAATTAAGACAAATATGTAGTCCAAAGCATAAATATATAATTTATTCACCAATATGTGATTATAAAGCATGTTTACCTCTATTTTAAGACTTTTCTTGCATGCCAATCAAGAAAAAAATATTATTATATTCACCTATGCACTCACATTAACATGTAGATATACAAAATAATAAAAAGAATCTTTTCCAACCCTAGACGCTTAAAGCTGGATGCTTCTGAAAATCAAAAGAAGTCAGATTTTAGGCATTTAATATTGTAATTATAGGTCACACTTTTTGGCTATAAGACAAGGGAAAAATAAAAGGGCATGGACAAGTAAAATTTACCCTTCATGTTAGGGTCTAATTCTCATCTTTTCACTTAAGCTTTTGTTTAGGGAAAAACATAGGTAGGAGGCAAGTAAAATTTTACTCTACTGCTAAGGTTTAATTTTCTTCTTTTCACTTAAGTTTCTTTTGAGGGAAAAGCATAGGCACTAGGTAGCTAAAATTCTACCCTTCTTATTAGAGTCCAATTTTTCGATTTTCACTTAAGTTACTTTTTAGGGAAAAACATAAGCAGCAGGTAGGAAAAAAGTATGACTTTCTTTCAATTTGACTTCCTATTTTTGGCATGGACATTCAATTTGAAGGGCAACTTTGAAAATTGTGACTAGCATCAAGACTATATTTCTTTCGATTTTTGGATTCTCAATGAAGAAAAAAGTAGAATAAATTTTTCTATTTTTGGAAAGGTTCCACGAAGATATAGCAAGTAAAATCTTGTCAGTGCCATAAATTTCACTATTTGGCTCCGTTTTAGGTGTCATTTTCTCTAAAAGTACATATTTTCTTGAGATCTACACATTAGTGGTAGTATTTCTCTTACTATCATCAAATCCATTTTTGCACCTTTTTTCACCAAGAAAGATCTTGCAATATCTTGAAGAAATCTGAGCTCGATCACCTTTAGACAATTTAGTTAGTAATTAAAAACACTAGATAGATTTTCAAAACCCTAGGCCCGATAAAAAGGTATGGCGGGAAGAATGAATAGGATATGGGGATTTCCAAATGAAAAATGAAGAAAAACCAAAACAAAGAAGAAATAAAAAATTAAAACCCTATCAGAAGATGCTAATTGCTATGAAAATAACTTGTCAATTAGGTGGTTAGTAAAAACTCTTCCTGGTGAACACTCCATTGCGACGTGGAAGCAATAATGACATGAAAATCCTCGGTAGGGTTCAACCGCAACGTTTATTTTTAAACAAAACTTTATTTATTTAATAAATAAATAATTAAAATTCTCTTAGACAAAACTTGGTGAAGGGATAGAATGAGTTTTAGCATGTGGGTATTTTTCAAATTTTTCTTTTATGGTTCTCGGGGATATCTTAGAGCAATGAAATCAACTACGGGGAAAAAAACACAAAACAACCCGTTAGTTATAAAATAATAAGAAATTTTTAAAAGGGGTAGTCCCAAATTTCAAGGTGAGATATTGGGGACACTAATTTATGTTTTTGATGTGGGTTTTTTTCTTCTTGTTTCTCCTTTGAATTTCCTTTGTAAACCGATCAATGGTTTGTGAGAAAATTGGCTACTTGTCTTTGTTGCATGGAAAAGAGGAATTTATCACTGCAAAAATCCTTTCTATGAATGGGAAATATATTATGGATGTTTTTATGACCTTCAAAATGATGAAGACATCAAAAATTATTCTTTGATCGGGGCCCTGGTTTGTAAGTTACGAAAGTTTTTTCGTCATGTGGCAATTAGGGTTTTTAGATAAAATTCTTAATTTTACCTTTTTCCTTCACCTTTTCAATCTAATTATTCTGAAATCTATTTGTTTCAATGTTAGAAGGAATTGGTGGAGTATTTGAAGTACATCAATGGTGTTTTAAATGTCTAAAGAAAGGCTTCTAGAGTTTTGGCAAGGTATGGAGGTGTGGGGGATGAATAGGCATGCAAAAATGACTAAGTCTGAATTTATTCATCCAAGAAGCAAACACTAGGGGTTTCTTATGTCCTTGATGTCCCTTTAGATAAATTATTTAGAAAAAGGTATTAAAGGGACATGAAATTCCCCATTGCATCTCATCATGCCACTTGGCAGGATTTGACTAGCTAAGCATTTGAGAGGGAGAGATTGAGGCAAGCATTGGGGGTTGAGTTTTGAAGGTATGGAGGACCAGAAGGAATAGATAGGGCTGCATGAAATTATTTTTCCATGATTTACCTTTATCTAAACATAGAAATGGGAAATAATTTTCCACTTTGTGTTAGGTTCCGATACTTGGTGATCATCCGTGCAATGAGTGGAAGTTCTCCAACTAGTTCTTAGGGGCTGAATATGCAATGTGAAGTGTTGTGTTGGTGATAAGAGGGATAAAAGGTTTGGGAAAATTTTCATGTCCCTTATTTAAATATTCTAAAGGGATGAAAGGGACATGAAATCCCACCAGGTTCTGGAGATCACATCTATTTACTTCAAAAATTGACTATCTACGAGAACTCTTACCTTGAGAGTGAACTTGTGAAGGTCGTATTTGGAGTTCTCAGAGGAATGTATTGATAAAATTTTGACTTGAAATGGAATTTTTAATCCAATAGTGGGGGTATTATATCAAATTTTATCAATTTGGGTCCTGAAAAATTATATTTTTGTCTAGTTTATATGAATGAGCATGAGAAATACTAGATGTAAACAAATTACGGCTAGGTGTCGTGAAAAACATGATTCCACAATATTATCTTTATCTTAATTACCTTCCTATTTATATCATTTTTATCTCCTAAATCCTTACGGAACTCACATAATTACTTCCCGAAGCTTAGGCACTTTTTTAACGCTATGTGGAGCATAGGCATGAGAAGCCATTTCTAGCGGACCTACCCAAAAACTTCCAAATATTTCTTAAATCCTCTAAAATATTTTCCCCAATGTTCGTATATATTTATTGCATATCCATGTAGAATATTTATTCTCTGCTCCACTCGATGGGGTGAAATTACTCTGGGAAGACCGGTGGTACCCCTACCCAAAAGCTGCTCAAAACATGGCATTCTTCACAAACTCCTAAAATCACCTAGAGGGTACTGGGATTTATTTCCTAAATAACTTATGGGAATTATAATGACATCCATTTGGGGACCATTACATCACTTGATTTAGGCATGGTGTTAGGGATGGGAAGAAGCTGGGGTGTCTTGGAATAGTAAAATTCAAAAAAATCACATAGGGGTATTGTTGTCATTCTTGGAAATTATAAATTTTATTACTACACATTTACATGAAAATAATCACTTATATGTTATCTATCTTACAAAATATTTATCATTAATCACATTCATTCTTTTTTTTTCCATCACATCTTACCCATATACATTCTAATCATCATGATCAAAATTAAGCAGAATGTATGTTACCACATAACACATTTATATCATTATCTATACACATGGAAATCTAAATAAACATCTAATTATACATATATTTTATCATCGTCATCAAATATAAAACAAACATATAATATAAAATCATTATCACATAAAAATTAAGATCCATCACATCACATAATGAAAACATAATAATCCACACAAAACCACATATCATATATTAAAAACGTAAATCAATACATCATCACCCTTTGGGGGCTCCTCAAGAATAAATGTTATTAAAATCATGAAGTGAATATCTAACGCTCTCAACTCCTCACCTTGCCGGGGTAGGCACAATACCTTATCCATAAACATCTATGCCACCCTCATCACCTCCCTCTACTTTTTGTGGCTATGCTAAACTAGATGTACTCATAGATGCCCTTGCTCCTTTAGCCACCTTCCTCTCGAAGATTCTCCCAATAGCGCAAGGTCCTCAAAAAAATTTTCAAACAGAATGCCATCATAATATCTATCCTCTATAGCTAGTGCTTTATATCTATCCTTATAAATCATTCTAGGGGTACCATGTTTCTTGATCTCTATGGGACTACCTCAATATACCCTTTAGTTGACTCTATTGCTACAATAGTAGCCAAATATCCAAAATGTGCCCTATAGGCCTCCCTTTGCCTATGGTAGTAGTACCACTCTGAATAACTTGGTCTCTCTCGTTGGTGACCATATCCCACTACTGTAAGGTTGTATCCATCTCTACTCTCATATGATCTAGCTTAGTACACAAGTATGCCACCTCTACAGCCTCTTCTACTCCGTCTCCATTGCCTCATAGAGCCACTAAATCTCAAGCTCCATCTCCTATATCTCCTCCTTTCCTCCCTCCTCATCCCCCCAAGATTCCCATATTTTTGTGTGCCAATTGGATTATCCTTCTTCTAATCCCACATTGTTTTCATCATCCACGACATAGCCTCCTCCTTCGATGGGTATTCCATAGTAGGAATCGACATCTCTCTATCTACCTTCTCTCTCTGTATAAAATAAGATCATGAGGCATTGACTAAATGAATCCAAAATGTTGTTCATTCTATCAAGCCTGAATGGCCTCTATCACCGTGTGAGTCATCTCCCTTACACCCATCTCGTCCTCCTAGTGCCCACCGGCTCCACATCCACACCAAGATAGGTAGAGAAATCCCGATATGGCCACAACCTAATTAGATCAACATCTAAGTCTAAGATCTGATCCACATACCAATCCACCCTTCTCTTTCCTTTGTCTCCAAAGGTGTCATTATACCTCCATCTCATAAATCCCATCTCTAGCTGAATATGGTCGCATGTGATGCATGGAACCCCTAGTAGCCTAATGATAACAATATGCTCATAGTCCAAGTAATGGAGAAAGAATCCTAAATCTAACCTTAAACTCATTCCCACCCTTTATATAGATAGCTCATGGTACAATGAGCCAATAGTCTGGACCGAATGAAAAGATAGTCTAGTGATAAACAATATTAACCTCTACACCATTCATCACCCATCAAAAACAAGCTCCTCCTATGTCCATAAAAAATGATAAGAAACTTCCATCATCACCATGAGGTTCAACTAGTTGTGTGCCACCCCATCCTCATATCTCTACTAATAGGAAAGATCCCTGAAGAAAACTTGATCCGGGGCATATCGGATCTAAAAGCCATGCCAAAATTGCCACTCTATCATCACTAGTAATGGGAACTATTTGTTCCTCTTGTATTGGAAGCGTCATAATCCAATATACATCCTCTTGGGTGATAGTCATCTCCCCTTTCCTGAACCAAACTATAAATGTTTTCATATCCAACCTTTCAACCAAAGGAATCATAAGCCCCACATCTCGTGGGATCCTATGATAATGTCTAAATCCACCTAATATATCTATAGATATATGATCCCACTCAACATATGTGACATCCTCTCTAATCTTCTCATATAGAGATGACACATGCTCTCTAAGATATAGGGTCTCTCTAGCCTATAATCACAAGAAAATCATGTGTATACTAGACCTCTAATCAAAACTCCATCCAAAATGCATCAAATTCCATCTAAATCTGTTTTTGGATAATCTAACCCAAGTTGACGATGACCCAAGTCAAGTTGAAATGTTTCGTGGTCATCAACTTTCCTTAGCACTAGGTCAATGTCGACCCACGGGTCTCTGCCAAAATCCGTTGGCATCATCAAATTTTACAAAATAATGAAAAAATAATAATAAAACATTAAATTAAATCAAAAATCAGTGTGAATGTTTTTACTCACCATCCTCGACACCCTCTTGTGTTTCCTCATAGCTCTAGTGGCGTCCATTTATTTGGTTTCCCTCCTCCCACTCTACTCTCTCTCACAAAATTTGCACATGAAAATGATAATTTTTTATTGACCCCTTGGCTTATATACCCCATCAAAAATTAGTCACCATTGACCCCCTTGGGTCGTTATCAAATTTCCTTAATAGTAACCATTTTGGTATTTCTCCCCTCTTATTTACATCCCTTTCTAGGGCATCATTTATCGTTGACCATTAAATCCCCCACTTGTGGTCATCTCTATTTTATTTCCCATAATTTTTCATATTACATTTTTAACTATTTATTCCTTCGATAATATATATTGTTTAAGTCCACACCCATCACCATAATTAGTCTTCTTTCGGGCATACATACACTTTAACTCCACATTCATGGGCATACATATTTTGAATGTTACCATACTATACTTTATTGGTGGTGTCATACTGGTAGCGTCATTATCTTCAAGTGGATGCTACTACTAACTATACTTAACAACACCTTATTCCTAATATGTACATTAAGGAAATAGAAATCATGGAGGAAAATTTTAGTGTCGAGATAATCTATGACTAAAATAAATTAAGAATTTTCTCACTATATGGAAATGGAAGAGATTTTCCATCCATATAGTGCAAGTAGAAGGAATTTTCTCCAGTGAAGTGTTTGATTTTGAAAGGATCCAATCCGAGAGAATCAAACTTTCCATGACTTCCCCGAGGATCATGCCTCTTGTCCTAGAGTAGAACAATGTATCCAAATCGGAAGTCTCTTGGAATATCCTTCTTATCAAATATTTGTTTTAATATTTTTGATGTCCAACAATATTATCCACCACTGCAACCTCTCTTCATCCAATTTTGTAGGTACATGATTATGTTCCCCAAAGCACTAATAAAGTTTGAATCTTTAATGGCCTTCATCAGCTCCAAAGTCGGCAGTTCTATAGTCACCGGGAGTTGAGCTTCCGTTCCATAAAATACTTGAAAATGATACGTCCCAATTGTCCTTTTGGGCATAATTCTATTTACCCAAAGAGCATCATACATCTTCTTATGTCAATTCCTTTGTGATTTATTAACAAGATTTCGAATGATGGTTACCTGGTTTTTGTTTGTTTATTATTATTTTCCATTTCCTTGGGGATAGTAATGCGAGATAATTTCAAGGTAAATTCCATACCCATAATATAAATCCATAATTTCATGAGAAGAGAAGTTAAGAGTATTGTCAATGAAAATTCTACTTAGTACCCTAAATCTAATCAGAATGTTTTCATTGATAAAGTTACATACCACTTCAGAAAATGTATTTGTTAATGGAATGGATTCCACCAATTTGGTGATATAATCAGTGGTATTTAATACACGAATCATCTGTCAAGATTGGAATGAGGATTAAGAGTACCCATGAAGTCTAGTCACCATTATTGAAAGGGTTACTCTATCACCACAGGACTTTAGTGGTAAAGTTGCAAGCTTGGGCCTCCCCATAAAAGTTTGTAACGCTTCACATTTACCTACCAATTTAGTTGCATCTCTAAAAAGGTCGACCTGTAGTAGCCAACATGAAGGATTTTATGAGAAGTCACAACAGATGAGAAATTTCCTCCACAATCTTGATCATGAAAATCTCTAATCCACATTTTTTTGTTCTCTATCCACACATCTAAGAAACCTTCCATCAATCCCTCTTTTGAATAAGGAATTTTCCAAAAGCACATACTATGGATATCTCAACTTAATGGCTCTCTTTTCCTTAGCAATTAAATAAGATTGACATTCTTCATAAGTTAGAAAATAGGCAATATCAACATACCCTTCGTTAGTTGAACTGATAAAGATAATAGTGGGAATATTTGTGTCTTCCTTGGGAGGGTTATCTTCAACACCTTTAGTGCTAAATTCACATACCATTTTCCTCGGACTAACTTAGTTGGCTTGATGTAAAAATCATATTCTTCTACCTTTGCTACCCAATATCCTCTCTTGGTGGACTAAACTCCTGTTGTGTGAGAATAGACTTAACCATTGTATCTCGTACAAAGAAAATAGAGTGAGAAGCTGGGAATATAGAAACAAAAGTATTTGACTACCTTCACCACAACAAAAGCATGTTTCTCTATCTCGAGTGTATTTCAATTTGTTATATTTAAGGAAATAACTCATGAAAGCAATGGGTAGTTCACATCCCTAATGATTCTTCTTCATCAAAATACCAGCCAAAGTACTCTCATTGGCATAATAATAGATCAATAACTCCTCAAAATTAGGAAAAGAAATAACCGGAGTTTGGGAAATTTCCTTTTTGATATTTTCAAAATATTCTTTCCCTCTTGGTTTTCAACAAAAAGTCGTTTTCCTTTCATCATCTAGACTATACTCATAGTTAGATCTACAAAATTAGGAATGAATCTCCTTTACAAATTTATCTTTCCAAAGAAAAAGTGCATACCTTTTTTACTTGTGGGGAGGGAAATTAGCTAAATAGCCTAAAACCTCTCTGGATCTATCTTGGTTCCCTCTTTTGAAATGATATATACAAGAAGCTTGCCTTGAGTGACATAAAAATATACTCTTTTGGATTGAAAGATATCCCATGTTCCCTACTGATTACGAAGGAAAAATTAGAGATGTTGGAAATGGTCTTCCCTTCTATTGGAAAAGACAGTTAAAAATTTGAGATACATAATGATACATTTTACTTTGAAAGACCCAAAATCCAAATCCATTTTAGATTGGAAAGTGGCACCAACATTAATCGGACCAAATGGAATCCTCTTATAAGAAAATTTTCCCCATGGAAATATGAAATCCATCTTATGTTAATCATGTAATCAACTTTAACCTAATTTTACCCTAAAAAACCATCCAACATAGACAACATTTTGAGCTAGTAACAACTTGCAAAATCCGATCCGTCATAGGGAGTGGATATCTATCATTAAGGGAGGTTTGGTTTAGAATTAGAAAATCTACTCAAATTTGGATCTCGCCATTATTTTTCCTTACTAGCATAATGTTGGCCACCCAAGCTGAGTGGTAAATTGGAAAAATTATCTTTTCCTTTAAGATCTTCTTAATCTCTTGATAAATGGTGTCAAAGCAATCTTATGGGTGTATTGGCTTTATTTTTTCCAAAAAGGTTTGATTCCTAGTTTTAGAGGAATATAATGCTACATTTCTCTTGGTTTAAAAGATTTTAGATCATCATATGAATAGGCAAGTACATCAGCATACCTTCTAATAAATTTACGATTTTAGTCCTTTCCTCCTAAGTGCAACATTTGCCAATATTGATGACCTTGGGTTCTTGATTGCTTCAAACATTAACCTTTTCATACTCTGTTGAGTGATGAAATCCCATGTGAGACCCGTGTCTTTATATATTTGTCATGTTTGTCAAACAAATATTCTAGGATTACTAATCCCTTGGGAATCTTGTTACCTTTCAATATGATACAACCATTTTTGTCGATTCCTCTTTGAATCTTTCTTTTGATGGTACTTGATTCATAAGGAAGAGTTTCACTTCCTTCAAACTAAAATTGACATAAATTATCTGAAGTTCAAGAAAAAGGAGAAAATGTTAATCTTCATTGAATACTTTTCAATTCTTAAAATTATCTAGCACACTTAGTCTATGTATCATTTTGATTGTAAACTTCTCATGAGTAAATTAAGGATGAGGGATTAACAAAGATCCACGAAACAAAAAAAGCATCAACTCTAGTGTTCTTTTCTCTCATTACAACTTCAATGGAAAAAGCATCCATTAACTCAATTTAATCTCATATAAGATTTACATAATGCTTTAGTCTCTGATCTTGACTGGAAAATCCCTTTGACTTGCTTGACAATGAGATTTGTGTTCCCTCATACATAAAAATTTTTAATTCCTATTTCCCTAGCCATGGCTAGTCTTAAAAGGAGGGATTCATATTTTTTTTAATAATATTTTTCAAATTGAAGATTATAGGGGAAAGGTTAAGACACACTTTTTCAGGGAGAAAAAATCACACTAGCTCTATAGCCAATGATGAGAAACTACAATCAAATTCAAGAATCCAGACACTATTAAGGACATTCGTTATACCTCTATGGACATTCAATTAATCTTTGGCCACGATCATGTAATTATCATGACCCATGTCTTCATAGAGAATTTATGCTTTAGGGTCATTTGTTTTCTGCACAATATATTTAGTCTTCTTTTCAAGTAATAATTTCTTCACTTTCCCATTCAATGGAAAAACAACATGTGAGTAATCCACCTTAATCTCCCCTCTCACTTCTATAGAAATTTCTACTTAATAACATTCCATATGATGGGGTATATCCACCACTAGGATAGTATCCTTGAATATTTTCTCGGGAAAGTGGCAAAGGAAACTTGTGCATCTTTGATCCTTCATACTCATGAAAACTCCTTACTCTCGATATAATAACATGAGCAAAAGTGCAAGTTAAATTCAATCCCGGAGCGTGAGAAACTTTAGGTGGCATTACATTATCGATGCTCTGGAGTCAATGACACACCATCGAGTCTTTGACTAGTTATGAGTAATTTAACATAGAAAGGATCAATTTTATCATTTTTAGAATGGGCTATGGCTATGATATTTCGTTGGGGTGAAGAGGTTGGAATAAGTAAAAGGAATTTATAAGTAGTGGGCATAGGATTGGATTTGAAAAATTTGAAAATGTGAGAAAAGGTGTTAGGATCTGTCTACTAGAACATAGCTTCTAAAATTTGGATTTTGGTTTTTCAGATATGATCAATTATATCAAATGATCCCGAGGAAGATGGAATGTGTGCATTAGAAATGGTGGCCAAGCTATAATTTTCATCTTTAGTGTTTGGGAGTATTCTAGGTATAGGGGTTGAAGCTCCTTTGGTTTTAAGTACGGGGAGGAAGTTGGAGTTTTAACATTGCTAACCTTAAGAGAGGAGGTTGTGGGTTCATAGGATCTCCTCTCACCGCAATAACTAGGATTGTGGTCGATACTTCCTTATACCTTCTAGTGGGTTTTATCACTTCCTTCCTCTTATTCATATATTCTCTAGTCATGACAACATATGATTCACTTTTCATGGCTGCAACTACCTCATCATAATCATCCTCATCATCAATACCTTCGGTGGTAAGGAATTTTACCGGGAATCATAAGATTCTTATTTTCTCTGTACTTAATTCATCTTTAGGTTCTCCATACTCTTCAGCTTATATCTTGTCATCTGGTTCTTGAAATTCAAATGCTACATTAACCAAAACCTTGAGAAGTGGCCCCTCGATTGCTAACTTAGGTTGAGTTGGAGTAAAATGATATCGGGCCTAAAAGTTATTCCTCGGGATGTCCTTATAAGGGATATTATGAGATAACTAATTTTTATACCTATGAGATCATTTTCTAATTTTTGCACTACTTAATTTGAATTAGTCCTCGAGGGAGAAGATTTAGATTTAGAAGGCTCTTTCTTAAATTTTCAATATATCATCAAATCATCTTCAACAATTATAGCTAAGATTTGATCAACATCCAAGGTAGTAGGATTATCTCTTCTCAAATAATAGCTTAATTTTAGTAATTTAGAATTTAGGAAGAATCATTTCCTAATTTGGTCAATAGGGTGAGTGGCTACTTGTAATTTTATTCACAAGTTTATTGAATTTTATGATGAGCTCTCGCATGGGCTCATATGGTTCTTTCTTTATTTGAGAAATCTGAGCAAGGAGAGCATGCACATCCTCAGCAGGTTTAAAATAATTCTCAAATTGATTCCTCATGGAATTCTAGTTGGTGATAGTGCTAGGTGAGAGATGATAGAACTAGTCATCAACATTGTCTTGAAGTGTCTCCACAAAATTCAGGCAGAAATGTATTCATGCTCCAATCAGATTATTCCAAATGACAAGATGAATGCAACAATGTATTGATATGGGTGCACCTTCCCATCACCCCTAAACTTTGGGAAAATCTTCATACTACCTTTGGGTAGATCATGCGAGTGGTGGAGGAAGAGCCATAGGGCCAACCTATTTCCCCAAGGTAAAGGTGCAACATTATGGGAAAAATCATCTATAAAGGGACCATGACTTAAGAAATCAATAAAGTGTGAATTCTAGGTATTCATTGTGTTTGGGAACTTGTGGATCTTGTTCTCCTTATTTCTGGAGTCTACCCAAAGCCTTGATGTTCCAATAATTTAAAATATAGATCTTTAATACGATGTGGTCTTTGACCTCTTTTATATCTTTTGTCTGCTAGGCTAATATTTCTTCTAGTTTGATTGAAGTTTTTTGGTAGGAATACACAAAACGTACCCCACAGTGGATTCTAAAAACTATTGCTTGTTAATTTATAACTTGAGATTAAGCAACAATTAGGGAACAATATTCCCTCCTCTTTATGAGAGAGGTTCCCTTATTGAACACAAAAGAGAAAAGCCAAAGCACTTATTTACAATATAAACATTTTTTCAATATTTTAGTAAATGTTTTGATACTTTAAATTCCTTCATTCAAAGGTTTTCAATATAAAGGAAAGGAAAATACAAGAACTATATCTAGAAACTAAAGAGAGGAGAACTTTCAAACACCTATATTATACGGTGCTATATTACTTGTACTTGATAAAATAACAAGATTTAATCTAAACATGTAAAAACACAGGACATGCAAGTATTAGATAAAAGGTTCTAAGTACAAGTGTAAATTCAAAGACTTAAAGCTCTTGTTTAGATACACATAGCTTCGTATCAATCAGAAAAGGAATAGAAAGAGACAAACCATGAGATAAAAATGAAAAATTCTTCTATATTGATTGGCAAATCAATGTTCTTTTCATCCTAGAGATAAAAACTCAGATCCTTTAGAATTTTAAGAAAACTTGTTTAAATAACCCAAAAAAATGGTTACAAAATAGCCTTTCCAGTTTCCTTTCTTTTAATCCCAAAATTTAATACCGAATTAAATATTATAATCCCAATTTATCTCTTATTTACATAAAATATGGCTAAAGAGACAATAGCCACCTTAATTATATATTTCAAATAAGAAAGGAAATTATGAAATAGGAGGTGGGACACTCGAAGAAGTGATTTTAATGCATTTTGTCTTAAGCACTGACCCCTAAATATATTTAATGCCACTGTAATATCCATACCCCGAGGAATAGTTATATTCGTGGTTGTATGAGTCCAACCGCTTAGGCAATTATCCATCTCTTTTCAAAAAAATCTTGGTCTAAGAATTCTTTATTGGCTTCCCTTATGGAAAATAAAAGTGAATAAAATTCTTTCATTTTATCTTTGGACATGGTATCCAGTTTGAAGAAATCATTTCTAAGAAAATTCTAAAAATGAGACTTGCTTTCTTTGATAGTGAATTTATCATCTGAATTGTCTTTGAAAATTTGGCAGTGAATATCCTGGAAAGTGGACTTGACACAAGATTTGAAGGCTTTTCCTTTCTGCAACATATTCTTTAGTTCATCAATGGCCTCTTCAAGAACTTTTTCTTCCAATCGATGTTGAAGACCCATTGTTTAGATAAATTCATCTTTGCATCATTGAATACCTTATTTTTCAAAAGAATTTGTACATCTATATTACTCATTAGTCTAAGATATTGGATACATTCACTCCATAATTTCAATTCTCTATCTATTCCAATGAGTGTAGTAGTAAAATTCAATTATATTTTAGAAATTCTTTCATATGACTTAAATGCTTCCTCAATGAAATTCAATCCTTTGATTAACATCTCATCAACCAAGGCTTCCATTGGCTAAGAAGGATGATAAGGTGAGAAGGAACATATTTTTCACGTGTTTCAGAATTTGATGAAGGTATGTATTTCTAACGGGTGAAGGTATCTTGAGAATAATAGTTAGATTTTCCTACTCTAAACATCTTCATATTTCTATCAAACACAATCTTAGTTCTCATCAATACGGGGTTGATGAGATCTTTTAAATCATCTCTCTTGGCATACCAATTAATGGTTTTAATAGGAGTGTGCTTTATTGGTCTCTTATATTCAAGGGATTACAGTTCTTAATAATCATCTTCAAGTCCTTAAGAAACCTTATATACATCAAAATCCTTAATTTTTGCAGAGAAAATCCAACGTAGTATCTTCTCCGAGATTTGTAATCATCATAACAATCACCCTGTAGTATTCAATATCGGCAAGGTGGTGAAAACCAATGCATAAATTGGTGGCACTGAACTCCTTATTATAAAACTAAGTTCTTGGTTTGTAATAATGACTCGTGTAAGAGAATAAATTATCTTGTCAATGTTTTGAGCATCTAATGTAGTATTGAAATTGTAGTTACCCAATGTGATTGGGAACTAAATACTGTAATATTTTTATTCCAATAGGTTCTATGCATTTTATCTAATATTTTGCATATCTCAACCAAATCCATCTTATCACTACAAAGACATAGGGATTTTTAGGTGTGTTCTTTCAAATCTAACTAATCGTATGTATGAGAATTTTTCTGAATTGAGTGTGAAAACTGCCATAGACATTGATAAATTGTTTTGATTCATCTCGAGAATATTCTATCAAGTATCTCCTTCCAACAACCCGACGATATACATAGTGAATGCATCAATCACCCTACTAAAATGATGGTTATTAATATTCAAAGTTAACTTTGGATGATACACATAGATACGAGCATCTTTCTTGTCTTTGAGAGGGGAGAATACCAACCATTCTCTATAAGCTATAATGGCGTACATCAAATAAGATATCATGTAAAAATTATAAGTCTTTAGAACATCTACAAGTTGTTTAGTCAGCTGTTATAGATTATCCCCGCCCAATTCAAGCTTTTCTTTCCTTCACATATAATATTGATATAAAGGCACATCCAATAATGAAATTCATTGATAGAGGACATTCCCATTATCCTTATAAGAAGAGTGATAACATATTATAATTATTCATTCAAATCAACCTTGTACATTGTTTTGGGTAGCGTTGAGGCTCCATTCTTTGGATCCTTAGACAAAGATTAAGCCACTATGATTTTATACCATTCAACGTCATGATAAAAAGAATAGTTTCTTGATCTTTAGTAAGTGTTTTCGAGCCTTCAACCATGGTGATTCTAAAATCATTACTAATACAATTTTCATCAAGACGAGACATTAATTTTCCTTTAGGGCCAATGATCTCTTTTGTCTCCGATTTGAAAAAATAACTACTAGCTAAAGACCGTATTGGCACATTGGATATAAATTTTAAAACTCCTCACCTTTGCGATTCCACTCTCTTTAATTACTTGAGCGATGGGAGAATGGTTTTTGTAATTAATGCAAGCCCAAAATCTTCCAAATCGAGGTGTTGGGCGTCGCTATCACCTATATCTAGTATAGCCATCTCTAAATAGGATTAGTTATAATGTCTCTTGTAATTAATCTTCATTTTATGGGACGAGAAGAAGGGATTTCTAATAAAACTTCTTTAGTTATATGGGCTATGATTTCAATGATCCACAACTTCCTTTGTAAATGTAAATTTTAAAATATCTTTGGAACATGGCTCAACTATTGATACAAATAGTGGAGAGGAGAGACTGGGAAGGTTATAAACAAATACAAGTAGGATGGTAAAACAAAAAATTACCGAACTATTTATACATATCTATATCCAAGTAGGTCGGTGAGGTGAACTAAATGTGGTAATACATAATCCATGTTTCCCTAGGATAGTGAAAAGTATAAAAGGTGGGAAAATGTTCCTAACTTGCCCATGGGACACTGGGACATTTGGGACGTAATAAGCCAAAATATCTACATTCAATAGAAATTGGGAAAAATGAACTTGAGGAGAAATGAAGGTAGACAGGAACTTAGGACATGCGCAGGATGCAATGAGCCGAATGTACGTAGTATACCAAAATCGTATAAGTCGGGAAAAATTGGCACAAATAGTCCTTAGGACATTGGGACACAATTTTTATGAAAATCCAAAATTTCCAAAAATAAAGGAAAAACATGGATGTGAGGAAAGCGGGAATCTGAAAAAGGAGGCCCAGAAGAACTTGGGACATGAGGGAAATAAAAACCCAAAATTCCTACATAACAAAGTAAAAGAAAAAAGAGACTCAAAATTTACTCGTCTTTATATGGACTTCCTAAGGACATCTTGGCAACCAACCCGCTCAATGTTTTTGAAATTGAAGCGGAAAAATCACAACCCCGGGAGGTGACAAAAATCGCGGACTCACATTTTCATTAATATAGGACTTGGGTGATGGAATCAATTGGTGCATCATCCTAGGAATTAATTAGTTCTCCAAAGGCAAGACTTTCATTTACTTTAATGTAGGAATCATAAAATTAACATAAAACTTACTATAACTAAAATTGTAGAACAAAAAATAAGAATATGAGTGAGGTTTATGTTCCTCTTATTTCCAGGAGAAAAATCCTTTGTCCATTTTTATACCAAAATATTAGGTTTGAAGATATCAATATTTTAATAAAAATGTTTTCAAGCATATTACTATTAGAACCAATAAAAGAATCACTCTAAATAAAATTACAGAGCTCTAAACAAAAATATGAGAGATGTTTTTGTTTCTCTTATTTCTAGGAGGAAAATATATTTCGTATTTTTACACAACAATAATGGTTTTAAGATATCATAATTTGAAGGAGATGGTTTTCAAGTGGAGGACACACACAAACAACATGAGATTCACTCTAACTAAATTTGAATATATCCAAATTAGAATTTGAGAGATGTTTTTGTTATTCTTATTGTTTAGAGGAAAAAAATATCTCCATTTCTATACAACAATAATAATTGAGGATATATCTTCATTTGAAGTTTTTGTAGAATAAGTTTGAAGAAAAGTAAATAAAAAAAAAGCATTCAAGTAAGAATGTGATATCTCCCTCATTTCTCAATGAAAATAACAAATTCAACATGTTCTAGAAATCTTACAACAAGGAACACCAAACTTAGAAAATGTTTGATGACATTCTTGCAAATGAATTCATGGTAATGATCAGAAAATCAGGGATGAGAATATTGTGGGATAGTTGTCATTTTGAAAGATTAAATCATGTAAGTGTAAAGTTGAAAAATGAAAAGAAATAGTTAAGTGCACATGGAAGGGATAGTTCAAAATAGATTTGTAATATTTGATTAATTATCTTCCACATTTTTCTCCTTTTCATGTGGAAGAAAAAGTAGTTAGATCTAGAGTTGCATTGTTTGATTAAAGATCTTCCACATTTGTCTCCTTGTAAAGTGGAAGAAGAAGTAATTAGATATAGAGATGTATTGTTCGGTTAAATATATTCCACATTTATCTCCTTATAAATTGAAAGAGGTAGTACTTAGATCTATAGTTGTAGTGTTTGATTAAATATCTTCCACATTTATCTCCTTGTCAAGTGGAAGAAGTAGTTGAATGCAAGTAGTTAAACTTGGGGTTGTAGTGTTTGAATAAATTCCTTCCACATTTATCTCATTGTAAAGTGGAATATGTAGTCATGTATTTCTCAATATTATAGGTAGGTAGTTCTATAATCTTGGAGTAGGGATGAGTTATAAATATCTCTCCAAAGCACTTAATGCAACAATGGTAGGAGATGGATGATTTTTGTAACATCATTTCTGATTAATAAAATCCACAATTAAAGTTTCTTGACAAAACTTATTTTTAATTTCGTAACCCAAAATCGAGGGAAGAGCAAGCGCGTACTCTTACCCAAGGAGGATGCTGATTTATTGTTTTTAGTAATATATCTTTACTATTTTACTTTGTTTGTTTAAATTTGCATGGCGTGTTTTATTTAAATATTTTCATGAAGCTTCCCTTTTATTTGCTATCATGTATTCATTTTGTGTTATTGATTTTGATTTCAAAGATCAAATTTTATTTTTGTTATTTATTTCAGCTTGTTAGATTGGATTTTATTTTAGTTATTTATTTAAGTTGTTACATTATATTCAATTTCATTTATTGAATTTATTTTCATGCGTTCTTAATTCTAGAGAAAAAATTGTAAAATTGTTATTTTCTTGAGCCCCGTTTTAGACATCCTGGACAACATGTAATTTTGAAATTAAATGGTGTGGACTACAACAAACCTCATCAGTGTTGGTACCATTTCTAGGGATAGGTATCTTTAGGGGTAAGTTGCTAAGTTAAGATTAGTAAGAAGAATCTCATAAGTTTCCATTTAGAAAAATGTTTTTCAATAATTCTTTCTTTCAAAATCAAAGACCTTGTAGTGATAGCATGATTATTTTTATGCTTTGGAGTATGTGTAATAGAAACTTCTTCTAAAATTTTAATTCAGGGGAGATATTAGTTTGGTAGTCCTTTTAGACATTAGTTTAAATTTTTCTATTTTATTAGTTAATTTCTTGGGCTTATTGAGAGAAATTCTATAATTTTTCATTCCTTTAGATGATATAAGGTAAATTTAAAGATATTTGAGTGAATGGAACATGAATCTCTTACAAATCCTTAGTTTAGATTAGAGATTTAGCGATTAAAACAAGATATACTAAAAATAGACCCCCCAAAATAAGCTTTTATAAGGATAATAACTATTACAGGGGAAGATCTACTCACTCATTCCCATGTAGGGGTTAATAAATATGAATACCTAGCTGTTGTATACCAAGAGATGACAAGCCTCAAATTTACAATTGAAGAGCTATATAGAGGAAGAAAAATGTCCACCAAGTTTATGTTTATAGAGATGAAAAATAAGATATCATATTGAATGTTTATGCTAAAATAAAATAGACCGCATGCATTGATTACAACTCATGCCATTTAAAAGAAAATGTGTTGCATGCATTGATTGTAATAAATGTATTTTTTTAATCAATATTCAACTACCACTTTTATTTTTATTCTAGGTATGAAGGAAGAGAATATTTTGTAGAAGTAAAAACTTTGCGCAGTAACAAAGAGATCTCAACCATGGGTTCACAAACAACTAAGGATGTAGATATCAACAACTACATGGTTTATCAAGGAGTGCAAAAAAAAGGAAAGAGTTGAAAACCAAAAAAATAACGACTTTTTTCTTCAAAATCAAACAAAGGTAAGAGTTTAAAATTAGCAAATGACAAATCTTTTTTTTAAAAAGAGTTGAAAACCTATAAATCAAAGAATTTTTCAAAAAAAGGGGGAAAAGTAGAGATCCAGCAAATGGCTATTTTCCCAACTGTGATAAAATATCTTCAATACAATTTTATATTTCTTTTAGATCTACAAGGTTGGAGTCTTTTGAAGCTGATTTTCTATTTCTTCAGATCTACAAGGTTGGAATCTTTTGAAGTTTGTTTTCTATTTCTTTAGATTTTCTATTTCTCTATATCTATAGAGTTGTACTATTTTAAATTTGTTTTTATATTTATTCAAAAAAATTATTTCTTAAGATTTGCTTAATTGGAGTATTTTGAAATTGGTTTGCTATTTATTCAAATTTGTAAAATCGTATTCCTTTAAAATTAAAAAAAATGGTGTTGCAAGTAAAGGAGTTGGATGTATTTACTTTTTTCTAACATTATAGAAATGAAGGATGTTTATGAAGAAGAAAGCATGTATAAATTAAAGATATGGTCCAGGTATCTTCTACCATTTTATTAATAGATAAATTTAACAGCTTTTTTCGATTCCTGATAAGTCCACTTTCAAGAACTTATCAAAAAGAGAAACATTTTTTCAATAAAACTTGTAGCAGTAAATGAAATAAATTAGATGTTGATAAAAAAATAAAATAACTACTTTCGGGAAGTTTTTTTTTAAACTGGCCATGAAAGAATTCATTTGTGGGGGACAAGAAAATACAACACTACAAAGATATTTGAAAACTACATAAGATAAGGGTTGATATATGCAAAACATATGTTGATTTTGAAATGAAAAGAAAAAAATACTGATTTTGTTAAAAGGAAAAAAATATCAGTCTTTTACAAAAAAGAAGAAAAGAAAAAGAGGAATCAAAATTAAAATGTGCATTGAAATCAAAAACATGCATGAGGCCATGCATGAAGTTAAGTGTGGGAGAATGACGAGACAAAATCAAGTCTCATCCATTACACCGAATAACATTATTATTTATCTTATGAAGTGGATTTAAATGTAGTGTTAAGAACTACATAGCTTATTTATGATTAAATGTAGAATATATTTGAATTTTTTTTTACAATTTGAATATTTTAATTTCTTAATATTTTTAAAATTTTGAGCAAGTCTTATGTATGTGCAATTCATTTGATCTCTTGAGTGTATTACAACAATTTTATTACTCACATAGCTAAGAGCACATGACTCACAAAGTTTGTAACATTCATAAAGCAAAGAGTGCATGACTCACAAAGAGCGAAGGAGTCAATTGGTACACAAGTGCCGGGACTCAAGGAGTACACTGAATATGACTCACCTTAGTGCAATACTCTCCTTTGCATTATTATAAGACTTGGTTAAGACTCAATTGGTGCACCGATGTAGGACATAATTAGTGCACTAGAGAAGGACTCATAGAATACGTATAGAACATGATATAACTAAAATTTAATAGCTTCAAATGAGAATATGAGAGAGGTTTTTGTTCCTCTTATTTATAGGAGGAAAAAATCTCCGCATTTTTATACAGAAATAATATATTTTAAGATATCAACATTCGAAGAAGAAGGTTTTTAAGCGCAGTACTAGCAGAACCAGTAGAAGAATCACTCTAAATAAAATTACAGAGATCCAAATTAGAATTTGAGAGAGGAGTTTATTTCTCTTATTTCTAAGAGGAAATCCCTCTATCCATTTTTACATAACAATGATTTGCAAGATATCATCATTTGAAGTAGAAGGTTTTCAAGTGGAGGACTCACACGAGATAGCATCAAATTTACTCTAACTAAATCAAGACCCCGAATGAGAATATGAGAGAGGTTTTCGTTCCTTTTATTTTTATAAGAAAAATATCTCTCATTTTTACATAGAAACAATAATTGAGGAAATATATTAATTTTAAGTTTCAAAAAAATAAGGGTTAAGAAAGTAAATAAGACAAAAAATAACATGTTTTGTAATACTATGATATCTCCCTCATTTATCAACTAAAATAATAAATTCAAGATGTTTTGGAAGTATTTCAACATGGAGCACCAAACATGTAAAATGTTTGAATATATTCTTCTAAATGAATTAACAAAGTAATGATAAAAAAATCGGGGATGGGAATATGGCGAGACAATTGTCACATTGAAAACTTCAATCATGTAAGAGACAATTCAATCTAGATTTATAATATTTGATTAATTATCTTCCCCATTTTTCTCCTTGTCAAGTGGAATAAGTAGTTACATATAGAGTTGTATTTTTTGATTAAATATCTTCCACATTTGTCACCTTGTTAAGTGGAAGAAGAAGAAGTACTTAGATCTAGAGTTGTATTGTTTGTTTAATTAAATGTCTTCCACATTTTTCTCCTTCTCGAGTGGAAGAGGAATTAGTTAGATCTATAGTTTTAGTGTTTGATTAAATCTCTTCCACATTAATCACCTTGTCAAGTAGAATAAGTAGTTGAATGCAAGAAGTTAAAGTTGGGGTTGTATTGTTTGAAAAAATTCCTTCCACATGTATCCCATTATAAAGTGGAAGATGCAGTCAAATCTTTCCTAGTATTATAGGTAGGTAGTTCTCTAATCTTTGAGTAGGGATGAGTTATAAATATCTCTCCAAAGAACCTAATGGAGCAAAGTGGAATGAAAAGGATTATTTTTTAACATAATTTCTTATTAATAAAATCTATAGTTCAATTTTCTTGTCAGTAGATTTTTTTATTTGTGTTAACCCAAATTGGAGGGAAGATTAAGATCCCATTCTTACCCTAAGAGGATGAGGATTTATTGTTTTTTTAGAATAGATCTTTACTATTTTACTTGAGCTTTTTAAAATCTCCATTGTGTGTTTTATTTACTTTGTTTATAAAGCTTCGTTTTTATTTACCGTCACTTATTTGTTTTCCATTATTCATTTTGTTTTCATATATCAAATTTAATTTCTGTTATATATTTCAGCTTGATAGATTGAATTTTTGTTTAGTTGTTTATTTGAGTTTTTAGATTAGATTAAATTTCAATTATTGAATTTCTTTTCACGTATTTTTAATTATAGAGCAAATAATTGTAAAATTGTTATTTTATTTAGCCCATTTTGTAGACAACCTTGGACACCATATGGTTTTGATATTTGTAGGGACTAAAGGGTGAGGAATGCAATGACCCTCAACAATCATATTGGTAGTAAAAAAATTTTCCAAGACTGCATCGTAAGATTCAATGATATGTGTGTAATTACGTTGAGGATGAGTGCATTTGGAGGCCAACCGTTATTTGAAAATAATCTTTAAAACCACCTTATTTTCTATTTTTTTCGTTCTTTAAAATATGGGTTGAATGAAGAATTTGGTTTTTCTTTCTTTGATATATGTTTAACCCTATCATCTTTAGGAGCATGAAAATCAATTTTTTATCCATGGTAAAGGCTGCATTCTGATTTAGAAGGATTGGATTTGTAACGTAGATAAAATGTGCTTGGAATAGGATCAATAAAATAATTCAATTAACACATTATTTGGGAAGGAATCTCATAATTGAATTCTAAGGCCCTCTAACGGGAAATGAAACCTATGATAGATTCATATTAAAATATTTTGATGGCATACAAAGCTAGTGATAATGATCTAGGAACAGTTGTGAGAGTTGGGAGAATGAGGAAATTTAGTATTGAGTAATGTTGTTATACCTATCTAAGGTAGGGCCAGCTAACGACATGGTGAATAACCTCAACATGAGGTCCTAGTGATGTGCTATGAGGTAACAAACATGTCCAAGGCCCGAATGTGTAATTGAGGGTCTTTGTTTCGTAAAATTTGAGGAAGTTAGGAAGTTCCGAGTGCAGAGGATATGCTTTGAATGTTAATTATGGGTGGATGATTTTTTACTGATTTGTTTGCAAGATAGTGTGTTTTTATAACCCATAGAATAATCTTCGAGACTAGATATTTTGTTCATTAGTTCCTACAAAGTATTTTTGCAATTGTTTTTGTTGAGGATTGAACGATGAGGAACTATAATGATTCTAAATGGATGAGGTTGATTATTGATATGGTTGATAAGGAAAAGGAATGTTATGTTGAAAATTTGTACTCATAGGAATAGTTTTTGTAGGTTATGAGCCTATGAGTTTTGAAGGTTGAATGGAATAATATTTGATAGGAAAAATGTAATGAAGAGGCATTGTGATTGTTGGGGTATGTGTTGAAAGCAAGTTGATGAGTGAATGAAATATTGAGTTTTTCAATTTATGTGTTGGAAAGGGATATAATTTAGGATACGTGGTTGAGATTGTTAGGGTATGTGTTGAAAAGGAATAGAGGAGTGTATCGGTGGTTTAGATTGCTAAGGTATGTATAGGGAAAGGTAGGGGCGGTTGATTATTTTTTTATGAGGGATAGAAACTAGATATGAAACTCGTGTTGATAGGTGGAGTTCATGTAGGTATAGACATAAATACATTTTTAATAGATCACATGGGTTGGTAAGAGGATACAAGATGAGATATGTTTAATGGGATAGATATTTAACTTATAGGTGGGGTTTGGATGGTAGAGGAAACCAAAGGGATTGTATTTATGAAGTTATGTTTGTGTTGTTTTGGGACTAGACAGAGCGAGATGAGCGGTTGAATGAAGATGAAGATTGTGGAGTAGTTGTGTCTTGTGAGTAAGCAACATTTAGATCAAAAGTGATGATAGGATCAAATAACAAAATATTGAATGTTTTTAAATTACGATGTTGGTATAAGCATATACTTGTTAGATGATTGTCTCGTGGTTGGGGTCAACAAGCCAAGAGAAGTCGTATGTGGTTTTGGTGTAGATTGCTAAAGAGGAACACCTTAGGAAGATAAATAAATATTAAAGGAAATGCGGTTTGAATCCAAATATCATTAAATAATGGATCCCGACTATCGAATAAATAAGGACTTGATGGGTTAGATATTTTAGATGAGGTAAATTGACTTCTAGGAGAGTGTGGGGTTCTTTATTGTGTGGTAATGGTGATAAATACAATCGATGTTTGTTTATTAGATGTATAGCATCATGGATGCAAGTTTGAAATTTTGGATAGAATGTTTGAAACATTCATCAAGATTTACTTTAGAATTTTTTGAGGGGCCTATTTTTGTGTTAATACCATGAAGGAAACACTCAATGGAATAAAAGGTAAATATAATGAGTAGATTACATCAAAGAAAGTAAGTGAAACAAGAAATACTTTATGTCTTGATCAAATTAGAAAAAGTTGAAATCTAAAAATGGCTTTGTGGTCCTCATAAATGGGAATCTATGGTTGGTTTTAGTTGATGTTAAAGGTTAGAGCCCTTCATATACCCAAAGTTTTGTGAGGCCTAGATCTCTATTGGTTTGATTTTGATGCATGGTATTGGACCCTACTCCCACATCATGGTCCCGTAGCAATAATGGTGTTGAGTTCTTAGCCAATATACCACCCACTAATTATTTATCCTTGGAGAGAACATAGAGTCAACTTATCATCAAGTAAATTCATGCTATACTTCATAGGTAACCCAAGATAATGTGGCATATATCTAGATGAGTTCAAAGTAATTATACTAGTAGTAAACATATTCTTGTTTCATCTTGTGGAGGAAAACAAGTTGATCCTTGATATCCTCGATGTTAAGTGCAAATCATATGTCACATAGGGTGAGTTCATGAAGGATATCAGACTTATCCCATAAAAAAATGTTGCTTGATGATTAGGAGGTCGCAAATGCTTTTGATAGGGTGTGATTGGCTTTGAATAGTCATCTAAACTAAATACATACTTACAAAAGACAATTTAAATCGAATGATATTGAAATGAAAAGATCACGAGAAAATTGAAAGGAATCACTAGAAATTTGTCAAAATCATGGGCGATTGAATGGAATCATCAATGATTACTTTTAAAATGTTGATTTTATTGAAAAATGACAAGTTTTAGGAAATAGAGATTGAAATTATTGATTTGTAAATGTCTATGTAGATATAAAGGACATAAATTGATAAAAAGGAATTATAACTTTACAACTTGGATGCATTATATAATTTCTATAAAGAATAATGATTTTGATATTCGTGTTTGTAGATTGCTTCGAGATTTTGTGGGAGACAAGGCTACAAAAATTGATATGATTGTGGGATTTCGATGTTTTTGATGTTGTTATTTGACTTAGAGATATCTATGGTGGTATAAATTCTCTTTGAAAATAAGAATACATCAACATATATGAATTTTCTGAAGATCCTCATAAAGGATTTGAAAATCCTATTTATACTCACCGACGTTTTGTTAGAATTATCCACGATCCGAGAATTATTGGAAATTTTTTAGAAGTGGTTCTAACCAATTCTTAAATGGGATTTTTGAGTATGGGTATGAGGTTAAATTGTTGTGAAGAGGTTATATGGGTTGGGGATGTTGATAGGTTGGGATAAAATGGGTTAGGGATGGTTTAGAAATGGTTAGGTGGTTTTTGTGGGAGGTTTAAGCTAATTTAGTTAACTAAAATAGTAATCTCTAAAGGAGGTTAAAGTTAATTTTACAAGATGAAAGGGATGAATTAGTTAGATTTTATAAATATATGTTTGGATAAAACAATGTGCATATTTGAGAGTAGGCGGGAGATGAAAACTGAATGTTTACGAAGGGCTGATGTGATGGCGAAAAAGAAGAACATATACCTGTAAAAAGGATGGTCATGGTGGAGAAAATGGAACATAATAAAATTATTAATAGTAACTAAAATAATAGTAGAATCAATGTAAGCAAGAGAGCTAGAATTAGTCATCAATAACAAAGGATATGTAAGGAAAAAGATAACAATGCAAACAATGTCACATAAGCATATCAACACCTAAAAATATGGGACATGCACAATGTGACAAGATAAGCAAGGCCCTTGGGCCTAAAATAAATAAATGAAATGTCACACAAGAAAGTCATGAATCCATAAACATGAGATACACATGGTCTTGTAAGAAAAAAAAAGCACATATGCAAGAATCAAAGTAGTGAACAAGGAACTACAAACAAAACTAGAAAGCATGTATAGAGTAATAGAGCATTACAATGTGATAAAAATAAAAAGTAAGTGATCCAGAAGAACACATGAGACCAAAATTTCCCAACATCGCATAATACACATATCTTAGTCCTATTAGTTCAAAATATATAAAATACATTATGTATGTAATCAAATGTAATGAGGAAGTGAACATGTACTATAGTGAAATAATAAAAGCTAGTTCGTGTGGAGGGATGCCTCTAGAGATATTATGTAAGGAACAATGATAGATCCCATAAAAATGTATCTATTTGTATGTCTCCACATCATACTTAATATACCTCATGAATTCATGTATGTAAATAAAATTCTATCCAACAAACTAAAATGATAGACAACATATATAATATAAAGTGTAAATAATATATGATACTAAAATCGGTCTAGATATTTTATTTTGATAATATTTGAATGCTTTTACTTTTTATAATAATATCAATAGTTTTGGAATTTTATAGTGCATAGCTATGTAAATAATAAAGGTATATTTTGAAATCTATCTGATGAGAACCGATAGATGAGGTGAATCAACCATTGTAGAGGATGGATGCTTAGACCTCATATGCACCCAATAATGTGACTCAAGTTATAATGGAATAGTAGCAGTAATATGTGCCAAAGAGTGCCTAGAAGAAAAGTAATTTATAGTAGTGCAATGACAAAGTATGTCGCTTATTTACGATATTTATATGTTGGACTAGAAGAATGAGTATTCCTTACTGAATAATGAGGTGATGTTGAGTGTCATGGGGAATTACAGATTGGTGGAGCATCCTATGATAATTTAATCTAATTGAGGTAATATGTGTGGATGAAATGTTAGCCATAGGTCATGAAATACTAGAGCTATATGAATCAACATATACAATGAAAGGCCTAATAAGAGAGCTAGGAGGACTAGATCTATGTGAATTAGTTTCTATCTATGTCCAAGGACGTATTAAAAGACCTAAGTGTAGGGGTAGAGGTTACATGATAATGACTAGGTATGTTAGGAGAATGAGCACGAAAAGGGATACAATACTTATTTTACTAAATCTGGACCTATTCTAGTCCGAGAAGCTAAAAATATAGCTAATATTGGAATCTAAAATTACTATTTTTGAATTCAAAAATGTTAAATATTTGAATTGTCTACACTCTAAAACCACACATATTGGATTCTAATAACACATATATTGGAATCTAGTATCACATATATTGGAATCCAAAATCATATATATTAGAATCCAAAATTACATATATTATTATTTATTATACTCCAAAATCACATATATTGGAATCGAAAAATCAAAATATTGGAATTCGTTATTTCTCCTTCAGAGTCCAATATATCTGATAAGGATTGAAATAAATGAGTATGTTGATTTTTTTAATTATTTCAAGAAATCCATGATTGATTTGAGAAATAATGTTTAGTGGTCACTAGCACATATAAAAGAGATACATGTTCCATTTTATATGCGGTAGCGGACGATAAACTTAATGTTTTCTTTGGGATAATTCTCTTATAAGTTTAAAGATGCATTTAAGATTAAAATATGAAAAATTGAATATTTAAAATGTCCTTGACCAAGTAGACAATAAGCTAATGACATTCATGAGATGTTAGACACTTCCATATTAAATTACTATGGTGTGATTGAACCTAGGGGCAGCAAGAGAATTTCTGCAAATGTTATGAAGAAATTTATAGAGGATGGCAATTTAATTTAAGAGAATGTATTTAATTTTAAAATAATTCTAGATATATTTTTATATTTAAATTTAGGTATCAAATTATCTTCATTTATTATGGTGTGATTGAATTGTTATATCTCAAAAGTGTTCCCCTGTAGAGAGATGGCTGCAGTTTCCTACGCTTGCAAAATTTAATCTCTCCCTTTCGTAGATACAATCGAAATACCTCAGGTCTATGGGTATACCTATTTTGAGGTGAGTCTCTCAGTACCAAGGTCGGTTCCTTGTTTATGTATCCTAAATTGATTCTCGGGGTTTAAGAGTAAAAGATGAGTCAGTAAAGTAATTAAAACTAAAGTGATA
The DNA here is from genome assembly GCA_018340775.1 of Taxus wallichiana var. yunnanensis. Classification (NCBI taxonomy): domain Eukaryota; kingdom Viridiplantae; phylum Streptophyta; class Pinopsida; order Cupressales; family Taxaceae; genus Taxus; species Taxus wallichiana. The sequence continues at coordinate 410,860,320 of CM031234.1, read as the reverse complement.
CACAAAATTTGTATGAAATATTTGGTGGGTATAAGACTATTTTCAGCTCGGATAGCAATATCGTAGGCTACCGAGAGTGTCTCTCATCCCGTTAACTAAATCATAGTTGAGATATCACTATTTAATGCATTAAGATAATAAAGGAAAGCGTGATCAACTTGAGACTTGACACTTGCTGAAATTCTTTCCCGGAGTTCGGAAAAATGAATATTGAAACTAGACATAAACTCATTGGGAGCTCTTTTAATAGTAGAGAATTGTTCAATGAGAGACAAATGATCTGAATTATCCTAGAATTGTTTCAAAAAAATTCACCTAAGTTATCCCAAGTTCTTATGCTTCCAATTTCTAGGTTTCTATACCATTGCAAGGTCTTCCCTTTAAAAGAGGCAGCTAAAACTCTTAAAGCTACATCCTCATGAGTGATATTATGGACTACACATAGGGTTGCAACATCTTTGATATGTTCAGCAGGTGTAACCTGATTTTCACCTGTGAATGATGGAAAACTTTTCATGGCAGCATTAGGAATGTCATGGTAGACTAGGATTACTAATGGACTACCATTAGTAAAGGTCACAAAATTCCTTAGTGGTTGAATAGCCATTTGAAAAACTAGGATGTTAATAGAGAAATTGATATGTGGTGAAGTAATATCAGGAGGAGGGTTATCAAAACTAGGTCTATTATAAGGTAATGTATTACCAACTCTTCTCCTTCTAGCAGAATTCAAGAGTAAAGAAATAAACTCTAGGAGGAATTCCTCTTACCGATGATCTTGTAGTCACTTTAGGCATGGAAAATTTTGCAATACTTGTTTGATATCAGATCTATGAAGTCACGAAAATATCTTCAAATCTTTAAAATAAATTACTGCAACTCGCTCCCAAAAGTGACTTTGTAACTATTGTAAATTTGTTGTAGATCTGCTATAGAATTTGTAACTTGCATGCAGATTTGATTCATCATCCCATCAGGCGTGCCAAAAACTGTTATCTCTTGAAAGTGCATCTTGTAGAGAGATGCCTATAGGTTTTCTAAGATTGCAGAGTTCAATCTCTCCCTTTCATAGATACAATGGAAACACCTCATGTTTATGGGTATACCTATTTTGAGGTGAGTCTCTTGGTATCAAGGTTTGTTCCTTCTTGATGTATCGTAAATTGATTATGGGGTTTAATAGTAAAAGATGTCTATAAAGTAATTAAAACTAAGGTGATACACCAAATTTTTATGAAGGTTTTGACGAGTATATGCACAATTGATATGTGAAGGATTTTTATGCATGAAACAAAGTTTTCTATAGAATTTAAGGAAAAACACTTTGTTATCGAGTGAAAAATACCACAATAGCATTGATAAGTTAACATGGACATTAAAATTATGCAGAAAATACTAAATTTGCAGTAGGGTAAGATGATTCATCAGGGAATTTGCATTCACAAGACTAATAGAAACATACACAAGACCTGCAAAAAATTTGTAAGGTAAAAATTCTTCACAATCAGAAGGCAAAAATGACAACAATTGCTTCAGTACTCCTATATCAAAAATTCCTCTAGTAGTTCCCCTTGTGCTTTGCAAAGGCACACAATATATAGCAAAAATAAAATTCACCCTCTTCCTAAAAATATCCTAAGGCTTGTACTCACGCCCATGCATTTATTTTTATCCTTTATTTAATAATAGATAAAGGAATAAAAATAGAACATGCAATTACAAATAGGCATTAATAGCCTTGATTACAATTGGTCAACTGAAGTTGACTGATCTATTTTTAAGAAAGAGAAGGATGAATAATTTGCTAAAAATAAGATTGCTTGCTAGGCAAGTCTCTCTCCATGAACATGTAACTCTGTCTCCATCTCTATTATGTCTGTTGTGAATGCATGCAAAAATATAACTCCCTGTTTGAAAAAAAAATAATTACAACACTTGAAAAATTCACAAAATAATACATAGACCACCATTGGGGACCACTTTTTATTCATACGCTTGTCCTCAATGACTTTTTACCATTCTTGTGGACTTAGCAAATATACATGCCATAATACTTTAGTCTCTGCCACCTTTGATAAATACATACATGTATATATGTGTCGGCCTTTGTATTTGAAAGAATATAGTTTAAAATTTTACCTTTTCGGTGATTATTGATGGCATGATTTGGTCAGCCCCATTTGCTTTTATGGGCATGCAGCAAAATTTCAAAAATTTTAAGTCCTTTGTAGACTCTCGGACCTTTTGTGGATTTTTTGCCCCTTGGCGGGTTTTCGGGCCTGCGGGAAACTTTGGCATTTTAAACTCTTCCACTTTGAGCCTTAAAGTCAACATTTACTCGATCTCCCACTCAGGGGAATTGTGGGCCTACGGGGTAACTTGAAATTTTAACCACATTTGCATAAAGTCTCAAAACTTTGAGAAAACCCACCACTCCACCGATACTATGTGGAATCAATTTTTGAATTTTCTCCTGATATTGACTTTGTCCTTGTGGAGGCTTGGGCTTGCGGGAAATTTTGAAACTTTTATCTGTTTTTACAAAAGGTTTAAAACTTGAAAAAACCCCGACCTCTACTTTTTATATGGTGATGACATGTATCTTTGTCACGCCTACGGGTGGAAATTTTACAATTTGAAAATTTTGCAAATTGGACTAAGTTCAACTGCCTTTCCAAACTGAAAAATTTTACCTCAATTTTGGTGATACATTAGAGATCATCGATCTCTGTACTTATTGATTTTCAACCATTGATCTCCAAGGGATAATTTTAGGGTTTCTGCCATGTCATAAATGCATTTTAACCATGGTTTGCATTGATCGCAGAGCTTGATCTTTGGCCTTTGATCTGTGTACTTGTCATTTTCGATCGTTGATCTTTTAACTGTGGTTGAATTCTGCTAATTCATCTCTCGAGTTTGCATTGTAAGATCAATTCAACCCTAAACATCATTTCATTTGGACTTTCACTATGGGAAAATCCCTAGCAAAAAAAAATTGATGCCATTATTTTGAGCATTCGAGCTCGATTTAAACCGTTTCAATGGCCCTTAAGCATCTGCATCTTCTCTTAGAGCTTTCTGAGAAATATTTTGATAGGTTCTACCATTATTGGAGTTTTCAAAGCTCTGTTAGCTCATCCTTCATGAGATTTGGTTGTTTTGGGCTTTGTGTGCAAACCATTTTGGGATCTTTGTTAATATTTTACCACCATTGGTAATATTATAGCTCGATTCATTGTTTTGTTACTCTGATGGCTGCCATGGCTCGATTCATTGTTTTGAGCAAGATATTTCTCTACTTCTTTCTAAGTAAATGAGCTCTTGGTTCTTAAGATCTTTACCTTTTCTCCTTGGCCACCATTGGAGTTTTTAGAGCTTGGCTCTATCTTTAAAATGGTCTCTGTGTGATGAGCATCATTGTGCTTTGCCATTGTGTTTACTTTTGAACCCGACCCTTGCATAAATGATTCTCTGAGCTGGGTTGGGTCTACCATGGAAAGTGAATATGAAGCTCTTTGTATCTCTAATCCTTTGTTCATGCTTTGGACTTGGAGATCGATTTAACCTGACTTTTATGACTGGTAAGTTCATTTCCCCTCATGGGTATTTGGTTTTCTTAAGAAATGGATCATTGTTCTTCTATACTGAAACCTTTAGGCTCATTTTGGGGCTTCAACCTGTAGTCATGACTTGTAGATCTGTGTATCTCATGTTCTAAGTATCATTTGCTTCTATGATCTGTGCTATATAAATTTCGAAACATTACTTTTTAAAAGAGTTTGAACCTCGATCCTTCTGGATAAGTATTGCTTCCATTTACACTTTCTTTCAAAATTGAGTTATGATATATGTAAAATCCTTTGTATTTGACATTCTAGTATTTTTATTCTTCACCATAGAGTTCCCCTCTATCCACTTTTGATTTTTCTGACTGGAACTAGCCCATGGGAATAAGAAAAATACATGAATATCTCTTTTCTTCAATGATACTAAGTTATATGTCTCGTTCAATCACTTTTGAGGATTTCCACATTGCATTCTGATAATATTTGGTGAAGTTTTCAAATATGGGGTTGACATCTCAAGCTTGATTCATAACTGAATTCTCAATAATCTACTTTTTCCTGCTCATATCTACTTATTGACCTCATGTGATTTTGCAAGGTTTGAATGATGTTGATAAAATCTGTAAATGAAGTGGTTGCTTGTACATCTCTTCCTTCAGTTCACTTTTGAAATGCCTATTTATAACCTGTAGTTGCACTTATACTCTTTGATACCTGCAGTAATTTTAAGCAATTCTTGATCTATTTTGATGTCATTATTAGGCATAAGCCTTGATTCAGATACTTTTTCTATTACTTTTCTTTGTATTTCTTTGATTTCAGCTTGATATAGATATTGGAAAATTTGTAAATATCCATTTTACATGGTGAAGCCCTATCAAATTTTTCCTGAATTCCTTTTGTTTGACTGAAATCTGGAAAATGTACCTTGTCTGCAAGCATATTCTTTTTTGTAGTATTGTGATCCTCTTCCATTTGTAGGAAATATCTGAGTTTCAGTTACATTGGTCTTCTTTTTCAGCATGTATATGCTTCTTTCTTCTTGACTACAACCTGTACCTACACACTTAAGAAAATAGTTAGAAAATACTTAGGCTTTTTGGCCTCTCTTATGTCCATGTTTTCTTCTTTTCTTTTCTTTTCATTAATTCTATTTGAGTGAATAAAGCATGTATGCAGTTTAATATTCAAGTAAATTACATTTCCTCTTATTAGAGATTTGTATTCACGAATTAGGATAGTGTAGAATATGGATTAACCCCGACTCTTGTAATTGATAGTTATCCTTTTCTTCTTTTCAGGTACAGTTGCTTCTACAATGGAGATGAAGAAGAAGCTAGAAATGGAGATGTTTTCAATCAAAGAAAGAAACCCCAAGGCAATGATGGGTTCACTCATACTCCTTTGCTTTCTCTTTCATGCATGTGTACCTTTTATTTCAGTAGTTGTACTTTACTTTTTAGTTACATCCCATGGCTTGTGTGGGAAACATTTGACCTTCCTTGTGAATAAAACATTGAATTCTGAAAATGAGTTGTATTGTTCTTCCTGCATTTCAGCTTTCTGTATGGATTATATGATGAACCAAACAACTTAGTAACATAATTGAATTCTTAATCATGAAGGAAAAAAACATTAATGAGAACCTGTAACATTCAACAATGAAATTTGATTTTTCGTAATCTATATTTTTGTTTGGTGATTCAAAACTCATCACTTCACCTACTCTGTAATTCATCGTCTTCATCAAGACAAAACATAATTTTCCTTTGGGGATTTGTGTTCTTTTGCTAAAGATGGCATGAAATTAAAGACTATGTGATCTGTTATGTTTTATGATAGCACATATAACTGCAGATTTCATTTAATCTTATAACTAATTCAAGTAAAAAATGATATCTAACTCGCTTAGCTTAGGTATACTTCACCCATGACTTTCATCGTAATGAAAGTTTCGAGTTGCCCATTTTTGCACAAGTGCAAAAATTGTCAACATTTCTGGCGATCCTACGAGGAAAGCTCCTGCTAGCTTAAGATTAGTGCCTTGCTCTTGTCCATTGGGCATGGAGTCCAAACATGTAACCAAAATTTTCCTTTCCAAAGGTCCAACCCTTCCAAAATGAACTAAAACTGGGAAAGGATCTGGTAAACTAGATCACGTGCACGAATGCACTTATTGAATTGAAAAACAATGCAATGTGTAGAAACTACACTTATTGAAGGGAAATCCTACTCTAACAATCATTGTAAGATTTTTAATAATAGTGTTTGAGAAACATACCATTCAGAGGAATGAGAAGTTCCTCTCCATTCAAATTCAAATGTTGAAAAGCATTATGTTCCTTGCTAGCTAAAATCATGTAATGACCACTCCAGCAGTGTATCAAATTTTGAGTGTCTTCCTATATTTATACGATCAACATCCCATTTTAACACAATATCTCCTTCATTGAAGACTCTAAATTTGGCTTTCTTGTCAAAAGTATTCTTCATTTGTTTCTGATTTTTCTCCATATTTAAATGAGCTTGATCTCTTAGCTCTTGTAATTCCATTAACTCTACATAACAAACCTGCAATGGTTCATTCTCAAGAAACTCCATTTGGTGTAACAAATCCAATGCGGTAACTCAACTGAAATAGGCATTCTTGCTTATTTTCCATACACAAGTTTGTATGGTGAATTGCCAACTGATCTTTTAGGAGTCACTCTATCAGCCCAAAGTGTTGAATTCAACATCAGATGCCAAGCTCTTTGATTATCTTTGAGTGTTCTTCTGATGATCCTTAACATATTCTTGTTAGTACTTTTAGCTAAGCCATTACCTTGTGGGTAATAATTAGATGAAGAACTTAGATAGATTCCATGTTTGACAACCCAATCTATTATCTTAGTACCAAGAAAAGCTAAAGCATTATCTGATATGATAGTTTTTGGAACACCAAATCTGTAAACTATACCTTCATAAAAGGATAGTATTGAAGCTTCATTAACATCTTTTAAAACTACTGCTTCCATCCATCGTGTAAAGTAATCTGTAGCAGTTAAGATCCACTTGTGTCCTTGTGATGAGGGTGGGTTTATCATGCCAATAAAGTCAAGACCCCACTACATAAAAGGTTGATCAACTGAGATAGGTTGCAAAGGTAACGAAGCTAGACATTCTTTTCCAACAAAGAAAGCACATTTTTTACACTTTCTAATCCATTCAAAATAGTCTTTGAATATGCTAGGCCAATAGTAACTAGATTTCATAATTTTTAAGGCTATGGTACATGCTAAGAAATGACCTCCTGCAGGTCCTTCATGGAATTCTAAAAATATTTTCTGAATTTTATCATAGTCAACACACCACAACAAGATTCCATTTATATCTTTTTGAATAACACATTATCAATGAAGATATAAGGTACAACTTGTAATCTAAAATACCTTCATTTATTCTTGTCCATACCTTTTAGATAGGTTCCATGCTGTAGATAGTTAACCAAATCAACCATCCATCTTGATTCCTGAAACTCTTGAACTGACTCAAGTTGTTGATTTTTGGTTGAACCATAATTTTTGATTGTTGATACACAATTTCAGCATGTTGTTTTGAATCATCTAGTTTCTGTAACTTGCTATTTTTCCATATCAGCAATTAGATGTTCACATAAACCTTTCCCTCAAACCATCTTAGCAACCCGAATATCAACATCATACTCCATGACCTTCATTATCTAGTTTGCTCTTTTCTCATTCAACTCCTTATTTAGTAAGAATGCTTTCACACTTGGATGAGAAACAAGAACATGGATTTTATTGTTTGAAAGCATATACTTGAAATTATTTAGTCCTCTGACTACTAAAAGTACCTTTTTCAAGAAATGTGTACCTTGTTTCATAATCATGCAAGCTCTATCCAAAGAAAGCAATAGGTTGTTCAATATTTTCATCATTGAATTGAGTCAAGATAGTTGAGATTGTTTCAGCTCCTACAAGTGCATACATTGTAAAATCTTTATCAAAATTTGGATTTGCAAGAGTAGGAGCTTGAGAGATAGTTGTTTTGATTGATTCAAATCCTTCTCTCCCTTCACTGGTCCAAGAGAAAGTTTTTCTCTTTCTTTAGCATAGTTGTGAGTGGTTTAACCAATGCTACAAAATCTGGAACAAATCTTCTAACAAAGTTGATTTTTCTAAGAAAACTCTTGTAATGCCTTCTTATGATGGGGAAATGATAGCTATGATATGGCTTCGATCCTAAAAGGATCAATTGCTAAACCTTTCTTAGAAACAATATGACCAAGTAGCTTGCCTTGATGTACTAAAAAGATAGACTTTAGTGGATTCAAAGATATTCCAAATTGCCTACACAACTGAAAAGTCTGCCTTAAATGCATTAGATGTTCTTCATAATCTTTTGAAAATACAATAACATCATCTAAATAAACAAGGATGCATTTATTTAATAAGATACGAAAATCCATGTCCATTGCATGTTGAAACATTGCACCGACATTTGAAAGACCAAAAGGCATTCTTTTGTAAGCATAAGTACCCCACTTGGTGGTAAAGGCTATTTTATATCTATCTTCTTCTCGGACTAAAATATAATTATATCCACTATAACCATCTAGAAGAGATAGTCTATCTGAACTTGAGACTGTTCTCAAAATTTGATCCATATTTGGGAGTGGGTAATGATCTTTTAATGAAGCCTTATTAAGATCTCTGAAATCTACACATAGTCTGATTTCACCATTCTTCTTCCTAACAGGAACAAGATTGGCTACCCAACTTGAATGCTTAACTGGAAAGATAATACCCGATTCAATCAACTTAGATAATTCTTTCCTCATCAGAGGCTCTATTTTGGGATTCACATGCCTCTGTTTCTATCTAACAGGTTTAGAATTTGGCTACTCAATCAATTGTATGTTGTGCTAAACTGGGATCAAATCCTTTTAGATCTTGGTATTTCCAAGAAAAAACATCTTTAAACTCCTTGCAAAGATTAATAAATGACTACTTTTTAGTTAAGGAACATACCTTTCCAAGAAATAGTTTTTTCCCTTCATCAACCGAGATCTCTTCGTAATTATCAGCGTGGGTTGAAATTTTAGTCTTGACCTTTCTTAACTAATCGTCAGTGCTGAAGATGTCTTCCAATGTGACCAGACCTCGAGGTAGTTTATTTGTCTTCAACTGAACAATCTGGTCACCATATAAGTGTTGTAATTTATCTTGATTAATTGCAGAAAACTCAGCTTCTTGCTGCAAAAACCTACAGATTTGATCATCACTTTCAAAACTTTCCAATTTGAATCATTATCAGGTATTGAGGGCTTGAAAATTAACTTTATATGAGGCTAGATTTTTGCTATTTTCAATCTATTCCAGCACTTCAAAACTAGCCCCAACTGTTGCAAGTCTATCTGCATGCTTGTTTTCAGCTCTAGGAATAGACTGAATGTTAATAGCATCGAAATATTCCATTAAGTCTGAAAATCTATGTCTGTAAGACTTCATTAATGGATTCTTACAAACATTGAAATTTCTTACTTGATTGATAACCAACTCAGAGTCACCAAAAATCTGTAGCATGTTGATACCTCTCTTTCTGGCCCAAAGCAAGCCATGAATTAAAGCTTCGTATTCAACTACATTGCAAGTACATGAAAATTGGAGACTCAAAGCGAAAAATACCTTTCATTCATTGGGGAAGTGAGCATCAGACCTGCTCCCTATCCCTTCTTGTTCTTAGCTCCATCAAAATGAAGCTTCCAAATCCCTTCTGTTGAATCTTCTATTTTGGATAGCAAGGGAAGTGGTGTATTTTCTTCATGCATACAATACACACCAAACAAGTGTTCTTCAACTTCCTTAAAAGGATCATGAGCATGTTCTTCCACTGTATTTTCATCCATAAACATGTTAGAAACACCATCTAATGTTGAAACATGAGCTACCTCATCAAAATCAGACTGATCTAGGGCTGAATAATTAGCCACTGCATTTGAAGAGTGAGGCTCAATGTGAAATATGGCCAATGGCTCTAAATTGATAGTAAATTTGGTACCATAACGAGTAGTGAAAAAAATAAGGACCAATCTGAAGAGAGATAACCTCCTATTTTTTCCGTGAAGTCTCTAGATAAGCATAAAGCAAAGTATGGAGGTAAATCTACAATAGTAACATCTTACATAATAGAAACATTTGGGCAAGCATGTAATGTCACTTCTAAATTTTTATTATACCAACTATATTAGTTGTAGTTCCATCAAGTTGTAAGACACTCCTTTTTGTAGGCTCATACTGCAAACCCAATTTTTCTGCAATCACTTTTGGCATAACTGTGCTACTTGCACCACTGTCCACCATGCAATTATGAACTAGATGTTCTCCAATAATCAGTGATAAATAAAATGGTGGTGGTTTCTTGATGTCATGAGCATTCAGAACCTTTTGAACCATCCACTTAACTTCTTTAATGCGGTCTTGTTCAAATGTTCCAAGGACCATGTCTGTCTTTTAAACTTCCTTTTTCGTTGTATTTGAAGAAATCTGTAGCTTAACTAGTTCATGAGAGAGTAAAAATTGTTGTCTAAGAATACTTAGAGCATCCCACATTGAGATGTTAACATTATGCTTTTTCATTACATCAACAATGTTAAAAGAAGAAATTGTTTTAGAGACAGATTCAACTGTCTTAGAGTAGGCCTTAGTGAAAACTGATTCTGCTTCAACTGCCTTAGATATCTGAGGTATAAACAATCTTCTTGGATCAGGCTGTAGCTATTTTTGATGGCCTTTATCAACTAGAACACTTGTTGTTTTTGAGGAACAACAGGTTGTTGGTTGACTTTGGAACTGTAGATGTTGTCTTATCAGTGACAGTAGGCAGGATAGGCCTATTTTGTTGTTTTTGACTTTCAACAGCTTTCCTTGAGCCCTAGTAGTGACTGCAATGAAATCCTCCTCATTAAAACTGACTAAATTTGTTCAGGTGCTTTCTAGAACATGAGTTCCTTGCTGCCCACCCTCCATTTGAGGCATGAACAATGTTTCAGATTGAGGTTGTGCAACAAGATTCAAATTCAGAAAAGCATTTGGGGCAAGTTGCAGCTAAATGAGGTTGATTGCAAGGTTGACACCACTCTTCTATAGCCATATTAACTGGGACTAAAGCATTAGATGAACTAGGAGCCTTTGGGTCAAACTGCCTTTGCTAGTAAGGTTGCCTATAATTTTGATTTTGTTGATAAGGTTGCCTATTTTGTTGATTCTATTGATTTTGCTGATAAGGAGCCTGATAGGGTCTGCTAGATAATGCAATTCTGTTATCAATCGAAGTCAATTTATTTCCCATAGTTTGCAAAGCTTTAAATACATCATCTGATGGAGCTACAATAGTAGGTTCTATGATTGTAATAGGATGAGGAATAGGTGCTAAATCTACCGAAAAGGGCATTGAAGGCCTTGGTGCCAATTTTCCAGCTTGAATAAGACTATTTTTATCTCGATAGTGATATCATAGGCTACTGGGAGTGTCTCTCCCCCCATTGATTGAATCATAGTTGAGATATCATGTATTTAATGCCCTAAGATAATAAAGGAAAGCATGATCAGCTTGAGGCTTGACACTTGTTGGAATTCTTTCCCAAGTTCTGGAAAAATAGATATTGAAACTGGACATAAACTCATTGGGAGCTCTTTTAATAGTAGACAATTGTTCAATGAGAGACAAATGATCTGAATTATCCTGGAATTGTTTTAGAAATTTTTCACCTAAGTTATCCCAAGTTCTTATGCTTCCAATTTCTAGGTTTCTATACCATTGCAAGGCCTACCCTTTAAAAGATGCAGCTAAAAGTCTTAAAGCTACATCCTCATGAGTGATATTATGGACTGCACATAGGCTGCAACATCTTTGATATGTTCAAAGCAGTGTAACTTGATTTTCACCCGTGAATGATGGCAAAATTTTCATGGCAGCATTAGGAATGTCATGGTAAACTAGGATTACTAATGGAATGCCATTAGTAAAGGTCACAAAATTCCTTGGTGGTTGAATAGCCATTTGAAAAACTGGGATGTTAATAGAGAAATTGATACATGGTGAAGGAATATCAAGAGGAGGGTTATCAAAACTAGGTCTATTATAAGGTAAAGTATTACCAACTCTTCTCCTTCTAGCAAAATTCAAGGTAAAGAAACAAACTCAGGAGGAATTCCTCTTACCGATGATCTTGTAGTCACTTTAGGCATGGAACATGTTGCAATACTGGTATGAAATCAGCTCTGTGGAGTCACCAAAATATCTTCAAATCTTTAAAATAAATTTGCAACCCGCTATCGAAAGTGACTTTCAAACTATTGTATATCTACTGTAGATATGTTGTAGAATTTGTAACTTGCATGCAGATCTAATTTGTTGTCCCACCAGGCGTGCAAAAACTGTTATCTCTCGAAAGTGCACCCTGTAGAGAGATGGTTGCAGGTTTTCTAAGCTTGCAAAATTTTATCTCTCTCTTTTGTAGATACAATGGAAACACCTCAAGTCTGTGGGTATACCTATTTTGAGGTGAGTCTCCAGTATCAAGGTCAGTTCCTTGTTGATGTATCCTAAATTGATTATGGGGTTTAAGGGTAAAAGATGACTATAAAATAATTAAAACTAAGGTGATACACCAAATTTGTATGAGGGATTTGACTGAGTATATGCACAATTGATATGTGAAGGATTTTGATGCATGAGCCAACAATTTTCTATAGAATTTAAGGGAAAACACTTTGTTGTACTGAGGGAAAATATCACAACAACACTGATAAGTTAACATGCACATTAAAATTATGTAGAAAATACTAAATTTGCAGTAGGGTAAGATGATTAATCAAGGAATTTGCATTCACAAGACTAATAGAAACATACACAAGACTACAAATAATTGGTAAGGTAGAAATTCTTCACACTCAGAAGGCAAAACTAAAAAAATTGCTTCAGTACTCCTATATCCAAAAATTCCTCTAGTAGTTCTCCTGTGCTTTGTAAAGGCACACAATATATAGCAAAATAAAATTCACCCTCTTCCTAAAAATATCCTAAGGCTTGTACTTGCCCATGCATTCTATTTTTATCCTTTATTTAATAATAGATAAAGGAATAAAAATAGAACATGCAATTACAAATAGGCATTAATAGCCTTAATTACAATTGGTCAACTGAAGTTGACTGATCTATTTTTAAGAAAGAGAAGGATGAATAATTTGCTAAAAATAAGATTTCTTGCTAGGCAAGTCTCTCTCCATGAACATGCAACTCTGTCTTCATCTCTATTATGTCCTGTTGTGAAGGCATACAAAAATATAACTCCTTGTTTGTGAGAAAAATAATTACAACACTTGCAAAATTCACAAAATAATAGCATTTCTAGTGCCACTGTGGGGACCACTTTCTATTCATAGACTTGTCTTCAACTGAGTTTTTACCATTCTTGTGGACTTAGCAAATATACATGTCATAATACTTTAGTCTCTGCCACCTTTGATAAATACATACATGTATATATGTGTTGGCCTTTGTATTTAAAAGAATATAGTTTAAAATTTTACCTTTTCAGTGATTATTGATGGCATAATTTTGTCACCCCATTTGCTTAAATGGGCATGCAGTAAAGTTTCAATAATTTTAAGTCCTTTCCAGACTCTTAGACCTTTTGTGGCTTTTTTTTTTTTTTGGCAAGTTTTTCGGCCTGTAAACAACTTTCACACTTTAAACTTTTCCGATTTGAGCCTTCAAGTCAACATTTACTCCGATCTCCTGCTCAGGGGAATTGGGCTCTACGGAGTAACTTGAAATTTTAACTACATTTGAATAAAGCCTCAAAAATTTGAGAAAAACCGTCACTCTACCGATCAGGGGTTAAATTTAACGGTCACCTACGCCTTTGGTGGGAACTTTGTCACACTTTTTTTTTGGGTGATGGTAATTTTTAATTTTCGCCCTTTAAAAAATAAAAAACAATATTATTTATACCAATTATTCTATGGATATTTAATTATTTAAAAATATATGTATACATATCTATGTAATTTACATATAAATGTATATAAAATATGACGATCAAATTTTAAATATGAAAGTTACATGTGACAGCTTAATACAAATATTTACAAGTATTTTATGACCTAAAATCACAAAAATGTCTAAAGGGTCAAATTTAACCCCTGCCGCCAATACTATGTGGAATTAATTTTTGATTTTTCTCCTAATATTGACTTTATCCTTACGGTGCCTCGAGCTTCATGGGAAATTTTTAAACTTATGAATTTTTTTGCAAAAGGTTTCAAACTTGAAAAACCCCCGGCCTCCGCTTTTGTTGTGGTGATGACACGTATCTTTGTTGGGCCTGTAGGTGAAGTTTTACAATTTGAAAACTTGGCAAATTGGACTAAGTTCAACCACCATTCCAACCTGAAATTTTTTTCCTCAATTTTGGTGATTCATTTGTGATCATCGATCTCTGTACTTATTGATTTTCAACCATTGATCTCCAAGGGATAATTTTAGGGTTTCTACCATGTCATAAATGTATTTTAACCATGGTTTGCATTGATTCATGGAGCTTGATCTTTGGCCTTTGATCTGTGTACTTTTCATTTTTTATCGTTGATCTTTTAACTATGGTTAAATTCTCGCTAATTCATCTCTTAAGTTTTTATTGTAAGATCAATTCAACCCCAAACATCATTTCATTTAGAATTTAACTCTTGTGGGAAAAAAATTCTTTGACACCATTATTCTTATCATCCAAATTTTGATTTAAACCATTTCAATGGCCCTTAAGCATCTGCATATTCTCTTAGAGATTTCTGGCCAATATTTTGATAGGTTTTGCCATTGTTGGAGTTTTCAGAGCTCTATTAGCTCATCCTTCATGATATCTAGTTGTTTTGGGCTTTGTGTGCAAACCGTTTTTGGGATCTTTGTTAATATTTTACCACCATTGGTAATCTTATAGCTCATCTTCATTTTGTTACTCTGATGGCTATCATGGCTCGATTCATTGTTTTGAGCAAGATATTTCTTTACTTCTTTCTAAGTAAATGAGCTCCTAGTTCTTAAGATATTTACCTTTTCTCCTTGGCCACCATTGGAGTTTTTAAAGCTCGGCTCTGTCTTTAAAATGGTCTCTGTGTGATGAGCATCACTGTGCTTCACCATTGTGTTTACTTTTGAACCGACCCCTTGCATAAATGATTCTCTAAGCTGGGTTGGGTCTGCCATGGAAAGTGAATATGAAGCTCTTTGTATCTCTGATCCTTCATTCATGCTTTGGACTTGGAGATCGATTTAACCTAAATTTTATGACTGGTAAGTTCATTTCCCCTCATGGGTATTTGGTTTTCTTAAGAAATGGATCATTGTTCTTCTATACTGAAACCTTCGGGCTCATTTTGGGGCTTCAACCTGTAGTCATGACTTGTAGATCTATGTATCTCATGTTCTGAGTATCATTTTCTTCTGTGATCTGTGCTATATAACTTTCTGAAACATTACTTTTTAAAAGAGTTTGAACCTCAGATCCTTCTAGATAGGTATTGCTTCCATTTACACTTTCTTTCAAAACTGAGTTCTGATATATGTAAAATCCTTTGTATTTGACATTCCAGTATTGTTATTCTTCACCATAGAGTTCCCCTCTATCCAATTTTGATTTTTCTAACTGGAAATAGCCCATGGGAATAAGAAAAATACATGAATATCTATTTTCTTCAATGGTACTAAGTTATATGTCTCATTCAATCACTTTTGAGGATTTCCACATTACATTCTGATAATATTTGGTGAAGTTTTCAAATCTGGGGTTGACATCTCAAGCTTGATTCATGACTGAATTCTCAATAATCTACTTTGTCCTGCTCAGATCTGCTTATTGACCTCATGTGAGTTTTGCAAGGTTGAATGATGTTGATAAAATCTATAAATGAAGTGGTTGCTTATACATCTCTTCCTTCAGTTCACTTTTGAAATGCCTATTTGTAACTTGTAGTTGCACTTATACTCTTTGATACCTATAGTAATTTTAAGCAATTCTTGATTTGTTTTGATGTCATTATCAGGCATAAGCCTTGATTCAGATACTTTGTTCTATTACTTTTACTGCATTTCTTTGATTTCAACTTGATATAGATATTGGAAAAGTTGTAAATATCCATTTTACATGGTGAAGCCCTGTCAAAATTTTCCTAGAATTCCTTTTCTTTGACTGAAATCTGGAAAATGTACCTTATCTACAAGCATATTCTTTGTTCTGTAGTACTGTGATCCTCTTCCATTTGTAGGAAATATCTAAGTTTTAGTTACATTGGTCTTCTTTTTCAGCATGTATATGCTTCTTTCTTCTTGACTGCAACTGTACCTACACACTTAAGAAAATAGTTAGAAAATACTTAGGATTTTTGGCCTCTCTTATGTCCATGTTTTCTTATTTTCTTTTCTCTTCCTTCATTCTATTTGAGTAAATAAAACATGTATGTAGTTTGATATTCAATAAAATTACATCTCATGTTATTAGAGATTCATATGCACAAATTAGGACATTGTATGAATATGGATTAATCCCTGAGCTCGTAACTCATAGTTATCCTTTTCTTCTTTTCAGGTAAAGTGGCTTCTACAATGGAGATGAAGAAGAAGCTAGAAATGGAGATGTTTTCAATCAGAGAAAAACACACCCCAAGGAAATGATGGGTTCACTCATATGCCTTTCTTCTCTATTTCATGCATGTGTAGCTTTTATTTTAGTAGTTGTACTTTACTTTTCAGTTATGTCCCACATCTTATGTGGGAAACATTTAACCTTCCTTGTGAATAAAACATTGATTTCTGAAAATGAGTTGTATATTTCTTTTTGCATTTCAGCTTTTTTATGGATTGTATGACGAACTAAAAAAATCAGTAACATAATTGAATGTTTTAAACATGAAGGAAAGAACATTAATGAGAACCTGTAACATTCAGTAATGAACTCTAATTTTCTAATGTCTATATTTCTGTTTGCTGCTTCAAAACTCAACACTTCACCTACTCTATAATTTGTCATCTTCATCAAGACAACACAAGGTTGTCCTTTGGGGCTTTGTGTTCTTTTGCTGAAGATGGCATGAAATTATAGACTATGTGATCTATTATGTTTTGTGACAACACACATAATTGCAGATTTCATTTAATCTTATAACTAATTCAGCAGTAACAAATGATATCCAACTCCCTTAGCTTAGGTATACTTCACCCATGACTTTCATCGTAACGATGAAGTTTTGAGTTGCCCATTTTTGCACAAGTGCAAAAATTATCAACATGAACCTTAATGGAACAAGAGAATTAATGAAGATGTTATGAAGTATTTACCAGAGGGTGATGGTCTAGTGCATGAGAATGTAAATAACTATAAAAATATTCCCAATATATTTCCATATTTATATTTCAATATAATATTAAATATAAGAAACATGGTATAAAAAAATTCATATTCAAATATGGATATGAACTTTATTAAAATTAAATATAAAACCATCCCAAATAAATTTTAGTATTTAAATATAGCTATGAAAGAAATTGAAATTACTTTAATATAGTTATAATTGTAGTAAAAATTTTGAAAAATAATTTGAATTTATAATGTAATAGTATTCCCAAAGATGGGCTTCCAAATCAACAATACAATTCATAAGTAAAGCTCCAATAAAAATATCCCTTTAATTATTTTTTTGATCTAATATAATCACGAACATCTTCGATGTCCTTCAATGGTTATAACAAAGGACACAACACATCTAACAAGTGTTTTTGTGCTGACATAGAATCCATGTTAAATGTTTAAGCAATTATGTAGTTTCAGTAACATCATTAAACTTGTTTTTCTCTAAATAGTCATCTATAAGCACTCTATTTTTACAATTGTATGATGCATTAAACCGATGCCAAATTTAGTTAACATTGTTGACATATAACTTGGGATTCATATAACCTTCATAATCAAAGTGTTTAGTCTTGACACAATCTTCCTATGTAATTATGAACTCGAATCTTGCACGATCCAAGGAAATGTTTTGAAGGAATGAAGGCATCATGTCATCAACATTCGAATTTCTCGCCATTTTTCATAATGCTATTTCGAAATATTTTTGCGGTTCTGAAAGAACTCTTTCACATTAGGTTTGAGAAAACAATTTATTTTTTAGCTCAACGCCACCAAATTTTTTAAATTGATTAAATGTTAAATCATCCTTTTGGAGGGTGTGTGCCAAAAAATGTTTATATCAAATATGATCAATTTCATGTTGCATGTGTTCATAGCTGTAAGTGGAAAAAAATTAAATGGTTAACAACATTGAATCAATTGAAAAATAAAAATTAGTCTATTTCGATATAGTTATATCAAAAATAAAATCGTTGTAGGTGGTGAAGGAGGTAAAAATATAAGGTAATTCCTCATATCTTATTGTTACTCTAGGAATATTTTTATGTAGAATTTATTTGAATAAAATGTTATATTTCATCACAATTAGTATTTACATAACCATATTGTAGTTATTTTGGTGCATTGGAAAGTGGTATACATTTTATATTATGAAGCAAAAACTAGTATTTAAGCATGCTCAAAACAATTTAGGAATACATATTTGATTAATAATAACTTATCAAATATTTGTTACAATAAATTTTCTGCTTCAATTTGCATTCAGTAACTTATACAATCAAACTTTGAAATTATGATTAGGAAAATATAAATACTCCCAATTTATAATCGTATAATCTTAGCATACAAATTAGCTAAGTAGAACAATCGTAAAAAAATATTTATGTATAATATTTACAAATGTTAAGTTGTATCATCATAATAACATTTTGAAACTCTAACTTTTGATTTTACATTTACTCACCCAGATATTTGATTTCCTCTACCATATTCAATCCCTTGACACTAGTACCGATAATTCATTACAAAATTTGATCATCAACCACATATCTTTTGAACAAATTTCTCCTTTATTTTTCACCAAAACCTTAAAATTTTCTAGAGGGTTTCCTTTTCACCGAATGTAATACACATTATGTCTTTAGAACTATAGAAAACATCCTTTCTACTCTAGACCTTTTCTATATCTTTTATTTCAATTTCATCAACTATATTGAAATTTCCTTTTCCCTGTGTGAGTATTGGATTCAATTTAGTCAATAATTTTTATTAAAGGCCTTTGTCAACTTTTTAACATCAGTAAAAGTGATTTTTTCTTATTAGAATCCCATTTCAATTTTTTTAATAATGATATTATAAACTCTTTCAAGCCACCTTGCAAGCTTATAGTTCCTTTCGAACTTGAATGATATCTCCTAGAGGACCATTGGTTTTTATCATACAAGAAGCCCTCTAAATCTAAAATAAACAAGTAATTCTTGTGGATAATTATAGTGAAGTAAATAATTTTTTTAATCAGTCTCATATAAATTATAACCAATGGAAAGAATCAACATTTTAGCTTATGGCTACCACTTACCAATGTGGATTACATGTAGGATTGCATCTTTTTACCCACGGTTGGATGCCTTTATGCAAGACCTATTTTAAACAAACATTATTATATTGATAATATATCTATTTCTATGGAAAATGAAAGCGTATTTGAAAAAACATACTTTGGTGTATGTGGTAAAATAAAAAATTCAATATCAAAACCTTAGGAAGCTACCTCTTACCATGTGAGCTTCTTGGATCGCTCAGCATAGACCTTACTCACCGATGGTTTTTTTATGCAAGATGTATTACAATCAAAATTAATCAATTCATAATCAATTTCATGCTATGTAAAATGAAATAATAATTTAAAATAAAACTAATCTTGATGGTAATATGGTAAGTACAAATACAATTGTTCTATGTCTTCGTAATGAATTTTAATGGCCGCTAGGGTTTATTTATGTCCATTGAACCACTCATTGAAAGAAAGCAATTCTAAGATATTGGCATGGATTAGCAACTACTAGTATATCCCATCATTGGATAGACTAAGCATCGATACTAATGGTTGATGCGAGATAACCAATAACCACAGTAATTATAAACTATGTAGCATTAGATGCCACCATGAACTTTTGAAATAGGTTACTTGGTAATTCCTTCTTTAAAAATTTTCCCGCTTCTATAATTAGTTGATATCATTTTCTACAATGTTTTTAGCCTTATAAATAGATTTTTATAAAAATACACATGGCTAACACACCTGGTTCCGACTTCGTATTCATGTTGGTTACCACTATGAACTATGTTGTTACTTTCTCTAGATGTTGGTTGTCTGCATAAACCATTAATTGTCTTATAAATTTGTGGGGCTTATTAGTCATTTTTATTTATAAATGCACACGACTAACATACTAGGATTTGATTTCATATTCATGCATGATGTGGATGAGTTATCCTCACTCATCATCGAGAGATGATGAACACGATTATTTTCCAATATATTAAAAAAATGACAATTTAAAATAGTGCTCATTAAACATATTTATAGAATTATTGAAGGTCAATTTCCATGTTGAGTAGGTTGTGAAGTGTCAAGTTGAATGGTCTCTACATCAAATATTATTGTTCTTTGGTTTTCTACATAATTAAGAAATGTGTAAGTACTTTTTTGGGTTGAAATAAATTTAACATAATCACATGTTTGAGTTGTATTTCTGTATGAACCTTTCTTCATATGAGAATAGGAATGTTTCAAAAACATTTACTTATTATGTGTCTTAACAATAAACACAACAGATAGATTGTATTCAACTAATGCACACAAAGTGTAATACTTGTCGTTGTAAAGCACTAATAATAAATAATTCTAGGAACAACATCAAGTGAACATCTTGACCCAGAACACATATGATTTCTCATGAGGAAAAGGATCTTTATACCCTTTTAGGCCAATTTTTGTGACAGCTTTTTCTGTCCAATCCTAGTGACTTCTTCTCTTTCATCATTGTTATTATTGCAGTTGTGTACTCCATTTATTTTGTACATAAGAAAAAAACTTTTAAATTTCCCATTGCTTATATAGAGTGTATAACATCCATGTAGAATCAAGTCTCCAATGTCTTTAAACATTTCCATGTATTTTTTGCTATTTCTCTAAAAAAAAATTTAATATTTAATTGGTATGAGAATAATAATAATAAAATCCATCACATTGGTTCCCATAAGAGTTAGTAGCTCTTGATTATTACTTCATAATAAATATCGCTACGCAAATTATAAAAATCGGTGATAACACATTCTCGTATTGAAAGGATTGGTGGAAAAATAGTTGATAGAGTTGATGGAAACTGAAACATGTATGCACATTGACAAGTGAAATCTTCTATGTCCTTCATCCTTGAGGTTTATTTTCTTCCATTGACATCACATAGTTATCTAATATTGTCTAAGCCTCGACGGAAGAACTTCTTCCGCCACCTAGTCATTTTTTTGTATCATTTTTTTCCCCTATTTGGGATTCAAATTTTCCATTTCCTTTTTCTCTTCACCCAATAAGTATCAATAACTAACGGAAATGTGATTCATGCAATTTATATGTTTCAATTACAATTGATTCATTGCAGGATGTCAATAAATTATTATCTGGATGTTATACTTTAATATATTGTAGAGATTTTTCTCTCATTTTCCTATCTCCTTTTATTCTTGAAGTAAGAATCAAATGTCTCTACTATTAGTCTTTCCTTAAGAGGGTCGATTAACTTGAGACATTTCCTAATTTTATTTTATTTTTCGTAGAGATAGTTCTTCGTTGTTCATTCCTCTAGCATCCCTAAATGAATTGGTCACAAATCTTGTGAATGAATTTGGTTGAAATTTATCCTAGTTATCTTTAAAAGGTGAACAATAAAGGCTTCGGATATAAAAATGAAAATTTTTAGTCCATTTAGTCCATATATCATCTCGATAATAATAGAAAATTCCATTTTTGTATAAATTTTTTATTTTTTCCACTTTTAAAATAAAAAGGAATTGATTCTCGAAGTTATCAATTCAAATGAAAATCATATGTTTTATGTTTTTATATAATGAATGTAAATATTGATAACAAATGTAATTAAATTAGAATGCATTACCATCCACTCTTTTCTTTTGGTTATCATCAACTGGGACTTTGAGGAAATCCAAGAAATTTCTACAATGATCTAGCTTTATACAGTAAAATAAATAAACTTTGTTTCTATCTAATTTCTTTTCACTTCATTTTGTTGTTTGCAAATATTAGTAATGTCTTCATTAGTTTCATTTGTAGAAATAATGTTTGTCCTTCGAAACCATATCCTGTTATGTCAAGACTTGTAAGTATCTCGAGAAAAAAAAAAATTGTGCACATATTATATGTTGGCTATAAAATATATAAACTTTAATACCATCCAATTCTAGGTATTTTATATCTTGGATCTCCACAATGTTATTCATAAACTCTAAGAAGGAAAGAATAATTGTGTCCCTCTTTGTAGGAATAACACTTATCAACATGGAGTGCATAAAAAGGTAAACATTCTCATTGTCTATAGGATGATACTAAAACTCTAGAGGTGATATCTAATAACTTGAAACATCAATTGAAAATAATTTACCATTGAAAAAAGTAATCAAACTACTGAATAGTACAAGGTTTTGTTTTTGTTAATATAGTGGTTGCTTTCTTCAGCAATGTAGGTTATTTAGTATTCTTTTTCAAACACAAAGCAAATTTGATTTGGATGGATCGATCTTTAATTTTTCAAACTATGTTCACTGAGCATAGTAAACAACTTGGCATGTTTAGGAGGTCAAAGAGAACCTTTTCTATTTAAAAAATGACAAACAAAAGAGGTTTTATCACCTCTATACAATGTTTTGTGTACTTGAAAGCATGCCACCGTGAATGTCTTCTACATTTAAATAACTATTTTTTCATTATATACTAATAACCCTAAATACCAACCATATATTAAACATGAACATTGTGTTTTTGTCTTCTAAGGACTTCATTTCTTGTTTCTGAATAAAGAAACACCCAAATCCGTATCCAAAATAATACAATTATCATTTTCATAGTCAATTCATTCAAACTAAACATGCAAAGGTGTATCGAATAAAAAAAATATTGAGAATATAACCATATTGAATTCCTCATGTTCATCATCTATTATACAAAACAACCATAGGTCAGCTTAAGTAGTTATCGTGGTTATGGATTTGAGAAAACTATTCCTCGTCTATTTTCTTCCAAAGACTCAATGTCTTCAATGAATGAAATTTTCAAGAATGGAGTGGAAGCAATGGAAGACATGTTACTTTTGGAGTAATATATATTAATAATTACTTCACAAATGCGCTTAAAAAAATAGCATTGTATGATAATGAATGTAAGTATCATCCTTTATGATCACCAATCTCTATAGTAGATTACATTTTATCATTGGAGAGTAATCAATGTAATGGTTAGCGACCGCTAGGATTTGATCGAAATGATACCTAACCTTTAATCGGTTCGTAGTTCATATTTTGAGGATCACATCATTAATAATAGAAACTATGCAAAAATTTCATGACAAATAAAATACAACATATTTTGGAGGGATTATTTATCGTATGACAACAATCCATATTGCCTAGATAGTATGAAACCAATGTTTGAAAATATAAATGTTAGTGACATGAGATAGGATTTACGTTAACATATAAAGTGATAGTTTTGAACATTACTTGTTAGCAATTTACACCAACCGAATGTACTAGCATAGAGGTCATTGACATTTAATTTTTGTAATTTAAAAAGAGTTTGTGAGAAATAAATAACATTAATAGGGTCTGAAAAGAGTTTGTGAGAATTGAATCGAAAACGAGGCACCACGAAGTAGTTGCACTCCAATGGAATCGTGATAGCTCTAGCGATAGCAAGGAAAAAAAACTGATCAGTAATGGAAGAACTTTCTCAACAGAAACAAAGCTTGCATAGAGGAAAGACAATGGAGTGTCTTGGCATGCTCATAAATGAATAGAAAAGGGGTACATATAGGGTGTTGAGTAACCCTAGTGCATGACACATATGAAACCCTAAACCTAACCCATGTGAGATGACCCTCCAACATGAGAGGAGGACACATAGGATAACTCACACTAACATCCCCCCTTCATCGAAGCTGGGGTAGTGGTTGTGATGAGTCAAACAAAAGAGGAAGACACTCCTAAACAACTAAGAAAGATGTGCCAATGGGGCTCGGCAACTAAAGGCCTGATAAGGTGCCCATATACAAACACAATATTCCTAGAAGAAGAAGAAGAAGAAAAGAAGGACTACATAGCCCTAAGAAGATGGGTAGCTGCAGAAGACCTCACCCCAAGAAGAGACCGTAAGTGAAGAAACTTCATCTCAGTGAAGGGCTTGGTGAATAAATCTACAATCTGATCAGCTATCTGAATGTATTGAATATCGATGATGCCATCATGAATAAGCTCTCGTATGAAGTGCATATGGATCTCAATGTGCTTTGTCCACTGATGCTAAACCTGGATTTCTACAAATAAATATTGCACTCGTGTTATCACGAGTAGATAATGGTAGGCCATCGAAAGTAGATGCCAAAATCTGTTAGAATACCATGTAGCCAAATAGCTTCGTGGCAGCGTTAATCGCTCCCTCTACTACGCCTCAGTAGATGATATCGTAATTTCATTTTGCTTCTTTCTAGATCAACTAATAGGACTGAACTAAGAGAGAAATCAGAGCGAAGTAGATTTCGATGATCTAAGTCACCGCCCAATCAAAATCATGAATCCAATCAAGTCAATATCAATTACTCCATGATAGTGTATGCCATTAGCATAAGTGCCACAAACATAATGAAGGATCTGTTTAGCTGCTTTCCAATGCAGCTCATGTGGCTCCTACATGAATCTAGACATGATCCCAACAACATATGATAAATCCGGTCGAGTGTGAGTCAAGTAGATCAAGCTCCCCACTAACTGTCAATAAAGAGTACCATCAACCAAGGGAGTAGAGCAATCTGAAACCAACTTAACCCCGGAAAGAAAAGGAGTAGGAGAAGACTTGTAATTGGACATCGAAACCGAGCTAGCAAATGAAGACCATACTTAGGTTGCAAAATCAAGATTCCCGAGTCAGATTTTGAAATTTGGATCCTAAGGAAGTAATGAAGCAGACCAAATTCAGTCATGGAGAACTTGTTGGCTAAGGTGATCTTCACAGAATCAATAATAGAGGAAGAGCTTCCTGTGATCAACAAGTCATCAACATATAGAGAAAGAATGAGTATGGAGTCATCTTGCCATAGAATATAAACATTTGGATCAGAGTGACACCTAGTAAACCCTGATGTAAGTAAGAAGGAGTCCATCTTAGCTTACCAATCCCGAGGGTCTTGTTTGAGGCCATAAAGAGACTTCTTTAACTTACAAACAAGGGAGGAATCTTGGACATAACCCAGAGGTTGTTCCATATAGATCTCTTCCTCTAGGTCACCATGAAGGAAGACACTCTTAATGTCCATTTAATGGACTTTCCATCTATTCGCTGCGGCAATGGCTAGGGTCAGTCAAATAGAAGTCATCTTCGCAACTGGAGAAAAGGTTTATATATAATCAACCCCAGCGATATGGAAGAACCCTTAGCTACTAATCACACTTTAAACTTTTTGATCTCTCCATCTACTCCATACTTTGTTTGGAACACCCACTTACACCAAATAATCTTTCTTCCTTTCGGAAGAGTGGTGAGATCCCAAGTATCATTCTTCATGAGAGAGGAATACTCATCATCCATGGCAGAATCCCACTTAAAAATACCAGAAGCCTCCCAGAAAGACTGTGGATCAGAATCAGAGGTAAAGAAATAGTGGGGTCCAATGAAATCTGAGCGAGTACATCTCATATCCAAAGTATCTCCAACTAAATATCTAACACTTTGCAATGTTTTCCTTTCCCAAAGGGGACCGGGAGGATCAGGCTCAGAGTCAGAAGATTCTTCACTTGAGTGAGAAGGGACATAGTCCTCATCATCACTATTGTCAGAATCAAAATACTCAAATATCTGATGGTTGGGAGGATCCGAAAGAGGAGTACGCTCAACAAGTATCATCATCTCGATGAGTCAAAATCTGAATCAGTGAGCTAAAGAACCTATATTGGTGGAGAAGTAGAAGTCAAAGAAGACTCATTGAACTTAACACTTCTCGAATATATAGCTCAAGAGAAGTAGAATTCATCAATTGATATCCCTTCACGCCATCAGGATACCCTACAAAGATTCAAGGTTTGGATTATCGTTCCAAGGCCTTGTGTTTCTTCATGGGAATCTAAGCCATAACCTTGGATCCGAAGACTCAAAAGTGATCAACATTAGGCTTGTGTCCAAACTAGGCTTCAAAGGGTGTCATCCCTCTTACTACCTTATGTGGAACATGGTTCTGAATGTAATTTGCACAATTCACTGCTTCGGCCCAATACTACGGAGGAAGAGACTTCGAGTGAATCATACAAGTGGCCATCTCTTTAAGAGTACGGTTCTTTCTTTTTGTGACTCCATTTTGTGAAGGGATATAAGCAACTGTATGTTGCAAAGAGATCCCTTTAGAAGTATAGAAATCCATGAACGTATTGTTTACATATTCACCTCCATTTTCAGTTCAAAGAACCTTGATAGACCGTTCCACTGTTTCTCAGCAAGAGCCTTAAAGTCCTAAAAATGTTCAAAGACTTCAAACTTAATCTTAAGAAAATATACCCAAGTATATCACAAATAGTCATCAATGAAGGTTAGCACATAAAGAGCTCTAGTAAATGAAAGAGAAGGAAATGGACGAGAAACATCGCTATGAACAAGATCCAAGGGACGAGTGGCTTTCCAGGCATTTCCTTTGTCAAAGTTCTTTTCAGGATGCTTTCCAAGGGTACAACCCTCACAAATACCCTTAGAAAACTTGACGCGAGGTAACCTGTTGACCATTTTATTTTGACTCAATTATTCAAGGTAGTGATAATTTAGATGTCCAAAATGCTCATGCCATAGGTTACTAACCTCATTTGCATGAGTGAGCAAGGCAGTGGGCATAGAATCAGAAGTAAAGTGGGAGAAGGTGTACAACCATGAAGGGTGATTTGCCTTTCCCTCAGCCACTGTAGTGTCATTGTTAAGCTCACGAATAATCAAGGAGTTAGGACCAAATTCCACTTGCATTCCTTCACCAAGGTGAGTAATTTGGTAAATTGATAGGAGATTGGTAGAGAGATCAAGAACAATCAACACTTGGTTAAATGTTCCCCCATCTATCTCTACCAATCCACTACAGAAACCGAAACCGTCATGTCATTACCCATCGCAATTTTGGACATTCCACAAGGTTCGATGTTGGAAAAATCAACATGCAAAGAATCCATGTGGTGTGAATCACCGGAATCTATATTCCATGTTAATGAAGGAGAAATTTTGGCTATAAGGGCCTTTCCTTTCTTCTTATCATTTTTAGCACCTTCTATAGTAGAAGACTCGGCCTTCGGAGCACTTTGTTTTATGGATTCAGGAACACTTATTTTATTTTTCTCAAGTAAATGAGATAAGTGATCAATCTATTTCTTAAAATAGTGTTGCTCATCGTGACCATTCTTTTTGCAATAGGAACACAAATACTTGCTTTTTTGTGCCCTAGGCTCTAATTCAAGTGTTTTGTCATTTTCGGGTTTGATCTTGGTTTCTTTCTTAGGTTTATCCTTAGTTTCTTTATTCTTTTCAGTCATCTTTCCCTTGCTAGTACTTGTTACAAGGGCATGTGACTTGGACTTGAGAGATCCCATTTGAATGAGTTTGTCCTATTCTTGAATGAGTTGGGACGAAAAACAGTCAAAGGAGGGCATCGTCCAAGTATCGCCCAAAGTAGCTTTTGTAGCGTAGAATGTTGACACGAAGACAGAATATTCAGGACCTAGCTTAGAGAGAATCGACAAGATCAGTTGAGAATCTTTCTTTTCTACTTAAAATCCTTTTAACAATAATCTAATGTGGACAAATTTCAAGAAGAAGACTTGTAGGTTTTCATAGTCACTAGGATTTAACCCTAGTAGTTCGTTTTCCACTCATGCGCTCTCATGGCATATAGTTGTCCAAACATTACATCTAGCATTTTCCACGTAGATGTAGGTGTTTCAAACGTCTTAATGTGGAAGAGCAAGTCAGGAGAAATGGACATGCAAAGAAGACCTAAAGCATCATCACTACGGTTTAACCACTTAGATTTTTAGGTTTGTCATCTGGTTCAGTCTCAGTTCCCATGGTGATGTGGAATAACCCTTTACCCCTTAGTTTCATTATTATTTTCGATCTCCATTTGAAAAATTTGAACGACATAAGCAAAGGAATTGAAAGTGCATCCATAGTGAGAGAGATAGAAAGAAATGCAAAAAAGAAACACAACCACCCAGGACAATAACAACCCCCCTGATTTTGGCACTTTATAGGTTAGTGCATTGATTACAATTAGGTCTATGCGTGTGGTTTGAAACACTTGGTAACTCATCTTGTAATTAGCGTAATAACGTGCAAGAGAGGAGACCACAACAGTGTTTCGTGTAGCGCAACAAAAAAGGACACCGTAAACAAGCACAAGCAAAAAATAGAAAGGAGGTGAAAGCCAACCCTGGTGGTGAGAAAAAGCATCTCACGTCACACAAAATAATCCCTTTTTCGTAAGACTATGGTGGATGCACTCACAAGTCCACTAAAAAGAAGGAATAGAATAAAACTCAAAAGAATGAGTTGAATTAAGCATTACAAAGACACCCCCGAGAATGCAACACTTTATAAAATTAGTGCATTTACAAAGATAATGATCCCATCATCTAGAGTGTGAAAAAAAATGCCATTTTTTCTAAAGAAGTTCTCAAAACCGAACAACGAGTCACAAGTTATAAAGCAAAAACTAATTCTCGCAATTGATGAGAAAAAACCAATAAGCCTGTAAAAGGATTTAAAAAAGTGCCCTAAATGCATGCAAAGGGTGTTGTATGTATGCTCGTTGGAAATGGAACAAAATTTGACATAGGGTTTGTTTATATTGCGAGGGGGGATTAGCCACCTGCCTATCCCAGACCTCACCCTTCGTCTTCGACACTCGATGGAAGGTTAAAAATACACAAAGCCAATAGACCAAATTTTATAATGCCAAAGAAATATAGTGTTTAAATAATGTTAATGAAATAAAATTAGATCTAATGTAATTAAATCTAATGAATGTTGAAAAAGGCTTTAATTAAACAAATCACTGAAAAAAAGCACTTTTTTGAATATTTTCTAAAACAGAAGATTTTAGAAAGAAGGCGTTTAAAACAAGAATTTTAGATGAAGATTTTTAAACAAATAAAGATTGAATGCATTTTTAGAAAGTATCTTTTAAATAAAGAAAGATTTGGTGATTTAAAACGCATACTAAAAAAGAGATTGTTTGATTTTGTGTTTTAAAAGGAAGCTTTTAATCAAAAACCAAGAAAACACCGGTCGTTAGGTTTAAAAAATGAGGATTTTAGAGATATTAAAGAAGGAAAGTAATTAAAAACTTACTAAATCTTACAAAGCCACGCCAAAAGACACAAAGGAAGACTACAAGCCACGTTAGGAGGAAAAATGCAGAAAAAACTAGTCAGAGGCCGCATTTGCATGTACAGCCGTGTTTTACCTTGCTTAGACAAAAAAAGCATGGAAAAGTTGTTTTAAAATGCCCTTTCAAGAAAAAAAATGTGGCTGTGTTGTTGAAAACACCCTTTCAATTATAAAAATGTGGCTGTGTTGTTGAAAATGCCCTTTCAAGAAAAAAAACGTGGCTGTGTTGTTGAAAATGCATGTGGTGTTTACAGATGCTTGTTGGCAGATGCGTGAGCACTAAAAAGAGATTACAGGCCATGCATAGTCAAAAGTTCCTCCATAAGCAACCACGTCAGAAGAACACAAATATCCTACAACCACAGACTATAATGCATAGAAAAATATACTCTGATTTCTCAAGGTATTTTGAAAAAACCTGCACATGCACAAGAAAAAAAAACACAAAAAAACTTTCTGAGAAATCTTGTTATAGATATTTGCAAGATAATTTCAAGAAAATAGTGATCAAAATACTTACATGCAGAGTAAAATAACAAAACCAAGGAGTAATAGCAACAAAAAACAAATCAAGTTGGAACCAAGAAGGAGTAATAGCAACAAAAAACAAATCAAGTGATTTTAAGGATGAACAATAGCCTAAATTCCCCAAAAAAAAATTGAAAGTCAAAATTTTGGGATTTCAGAGATTGCATGCATTTTGGACTCAAAAGGAAGATCAAGAACTCATAATATTTCCAAAATGACACGTCAACCTTGGTGTGGCCATAAGTTTTGACTGGGAGCTTGAATTTACACAAGAAAGGATTTTTGGAGATTTTATAGTCTTTGCTACTCAACTATGAGACTAATTTATCTTAATTTAAGTGAGAGTAAGTTATTGAAAATAAAAATATATAGTCCTCCATTTGAGACGGTGTCCTAGGTTTCTCACCTACCACAATAATGAAGGTATGGGATTCCTTTCTTGCCCAACAAGGAATAGTACATGGGGGTATGGATTCTACAATGGCATCGATCATTGTTAAAGGTGAATTCAATCAATTTTAGGGTGGTTGGAGTAGGATTTTTAATTTATTTCTCTTTCTTCTCTCATTATTTATATATATTGTAAGGAGGGGCATTTTTCTAATGTTGGATAATTTTTCTTTGCACCCTCCCTTCTTCTCTGATCTGCAAGTGAATTTGTGGAGTCAAAACCTCCCATCTAAACTGTAAAACGAAATCTTTCCTCTTGGCCATTGTAATGCACTGTATCAAATCTTTGGAGTAGTAATAAAATTCTGTAGATGATTTTGAACCCTTTCTTATGTTCATTGCATCTTCTTGATCTCTCATTACAATCCTTGTTATTTGTGCATGGTGGTTGGACTAATTGTTTAATTGTTTTTGTTTAGTGGAAAAGTAGGTGTTCAACATTCCTTCAGTGCATCACCTCCATTGGTTTAGATTTATTTTCTTGTAATCTTCTTAACCATGTCTCCTAGGAAAGTTAGATTAGGTTTTAGAGTAAATCCTCTACATTTTTATGTTCGCATAAGAATATAGAAATAGGAACTGACCTTCACCTAGAGAGCTTACCCAATTACAAAGTCTCACACTTTTGGAAAAGCTCTATGTTAGTAATCACACTTATAGGTTCAACCCATCAAGTTTCGACATCTAGAGGTGTTGTGATTACACATCAATAGATATGTAATAACAAATAATGCTATAGCTTAGTAGCCACTAGGATCCTATCATTACAACTTTTCATTGTAATCATTATCTGCTCATCTTTGGATTAACAAGTTTTTCCATTAATATAAATTGAATTGTATTGGCTAGACTTCACATGGTGGATGCACTAGCGCAACTACATTCCGTCGAGAGGGATCAAGAGTTATTTATTTAACATTAGATATATCTTTGTAAATTATAATTCATATTTTTTTGTATCAAATAAAAATCCTATCGACACATAGGATGATTTTTTTAAAATTTCAAGATAGGTATTGAATAAAAATCATAGTCTAACTTATCATCTGCTAGGATCCTATCTTTTCCTCTTGTTGTAGTAATCACTATCTATATATATTTATATCAGTTGTAATTTTCAATGATTATAATTGTATCAAATTAGCCACACCTTACCGGTGGAGCCAACTTTGTTGCACTAATTTCTATCCGGAGGGATCAAGACTTTCTCTTCATATCAAAGAAGCGCTTATCGACCACTAAGCTCCATTACTATTTGAAAAGAATAACGTAGTGGCCACTAGGCCCAAGTTTTTCTTACTTTTAAAATAGCTATATAATAACAAACAATGTTCTAGCTTAGTGGCCACTAGGATCCTATCATTACCACTTGTCATTGTAATCACTATATGTTTAACTTTTGAGTGAAACATTTTCTCATTGATAGTAATTGTATCGTATCGGCTAGACATCACATGGCGGACCTAATTACTACACTATATTATCATGAGAGGGATCAATACTTATTTGTTTTACCTAGGATATATCTTTGTAAATTATAATAGAAACTCATTCATATCAAAGAAAAATCTTAGAGACCTCTAGTCTAATTTTTTTATTAATTCACAAATACCTATGAATAACAAATCATGGTATATCTTAGTGGACACTAGGATCCTATCATTACCTCTTGTCACAGTAATCACTATCTTTACATCTTTAGATGGATTATAATTTTCAAGTATTATAATAGTATAAAATTAATTAGAAGTTACCTAGTGGAACCAATTCCGACACTACTTTCCATCGGTAAGTATCAAGAATTTGGTTCCTATAAAATAAAATTCTTAGTGATTGTTAAGCTCCATCACTAGTTGAAAGGAATAACATAGTGTTTGTTAGGCTCAAAAATTTCTAAATTTGAGTATAGCTATAAAATAACAAACAATGGTCTATCTTCGTGGCCTCAGGCTCCTATAATTACCACTTTTCATTGTAATCATTATATGTTCGCTTTATATCGATAGTTTTTTTCTTTAATTTTAATTGTATCCTATTGGGTCGGCTTTACATGGATGACCCAATTGTTGCACGATATTCCATCGAGACGGATTAAGTCATATTTGTCTCTTTTATTTTATATCTTTGTAAATTGGAATCCATAATCATTCATATACAATAAAATCCTAGTGACCACTAAGCTACATTACTAATTAAAAGGTATGACATAGCATACGCTTCACTCAACAATTTATTGATTTTGAAATAGCAATAGAATATAAAATTATGTTATAGCTTATGGGCCTCTTGTACCATACAAACACCTCTTTTAATTGTAAACACTATCTTTACACCTTTGGATCACTACTAAATTTCATTATAATTCACATTAGTTCTTATCAAATAAAATTCTTAGCGACAACTAAGTTTCTTTATTTATTTAAATAAATGACAAAAGGCTGCTAGGCTAAATGATTACTTAATTTAGAAATAATGATAAAATAAGAAATCATGATATACCTTAGCGGCTGCTAGGCTCATACCAATACCTTTTTCACTATAAACGCTATCTTTACAACAATGAAGTGCTACTATTTTTTGTTTTTTAAATGCAAAAAACACCTTTTGAGATTTTGGAATTTTCATCCCACATGTTGTCAATTTATCGGGTCCTATTTATATTATAATATCACGTTTCATATATGTTTAAAATTATTTATACTCATTTCTTTATATATAAAGTATGTGATAAATGTGTCAATTATAATGTTTTCCAATTATTAGGTTCAAACATTCCACATGACACAAAGTAATGGGAGAATTATATTTCATTAGTGCACTATAGCTAACATTGTCTAGGTTGATTTTGATCAAAATATAAATAAATGTATCGATACATTTATACAATTTAGTTCTTCAATATTCTTATAATATTATATGTTTTATTACGTTTTTACTACTTTAAGATATAAACAACAACAACAAAAGGCATTGTTTTAAATATTACTTCTTTTTCGATATCCCACACCTTTTCTAAATGATTAGTAAATTCACATTTTGAATTTTTAATTCCCACGCACTTTAGAGTATTTAAAATTTGAATATAATCTCAAATTCACCGCTGATTCTCTTAATGTTCGAGGGAGTCTAATTTACAAATGTTCATATCCATTAGTTCTTAGATTTTCAAAATTTCTAACATAGAATGTGCAAGAAAAAATTATTAAATACCATGGAGAAATAGTTTTTAGGGTTTTTAATTTTTTTATCTTACGTAAAAGTAACTCATGAAATCATATAACAATACAAGAAAATCGTATATTGTAAGGCTAAGTGAATTAATCCCGCTATTCTAGAAAGGAACAATCATGAAGTTTTTATAATTTGATTTGAAGGTAAAACACACAAAGGAAAGATACAAATAAGGCACAAAAAGGGTACACAAAACTAGCGAAGGAAAATGGGTTGGGGATAAAATAGTGCACATAATTAGTTTGATGTAGTAGAATGAGGTTTGATTGACATCACCAAGCATGAAATAATCTCATATTTAAATAATATATTTACCAAAAATGTATATTATACTA
Source organism: Taxus wallichiana var. yunnanensis (assembly GCA_018340775.1). Taxonomy (NCBI): domain Eukaryota; kingdom Viridiplantae; phylum Streptophyta; class Pinopsida; order Cupressales; family Taxaceae; genus Taxus; species Taxus wallichiana. The sequence continues at coordinate 410,826,537 of CM031234.1, read as the reverse complement.
AATGTGGACCTTTTTAATTGTGTGATTTTTCACTCGCTCTGTCTTTGAATAGTTCATATCTTTTTCACATTAGTTTAGTCTTGCATTTCTCTACAAAAATGCATTCCATGGCCCAACTCTATTTACCAGTTCCTTCCGATCATTTTTTCAAATTGTCTTTTTCTTTAAGAAAACAAGGATTTTGTTTTTCTCTAACCAAATAAAATTTAATCCCTTCTTAGCCCTAATTTTATTTCATTTGAATACTTGCATGTATCCACAATTTTGTCCCCATGTGAATTGTATTTTCTTGATAATGAAAGTCTGTCTCATAATCACTAGTTTTTAAAATTGTAATTTTTGCGATACTCAAAGTATTGTTTTGGTATTCATTATGAATATCTTTTATTATGATGATAGAAACAACCCAAGGAAATTATTTCATTGTATATTATTTATATGGTTGTCATGTTGACTTTGTGAGAGGATATTATTATTTTCAAACTATAAAAAAATCACAAAGCTTTGTAGTTACGATGATATTATTATTTTCAAAAATTATTATTAATCTGTTGTGTATTTGGTGAAATATAAAGTGTTTTCATATATATTAATTCATGATTCTACACATATGTATTCAAATGGAAACTCCATATTTTTTTTTATCATTTATAGGTTTTCAATTTGATTTCTCCTATTAGAATATAATCAATCAATATTTTTTTGGCTTAGCGGTCATTAGGCTATAATTTCCTTTTGACGAAAACATGTTTGAATCTCAAGGATAATGAAAATATATTTATAATTGTATATAACACATAGAAGGTTTATGTTTAGTACTTGGTGGTTGCTAGTATAACACTTTCAATTTCAAAATTTGAAGTAACTTTTTTGGGTTTAAAACCCCTAGGATATCCTAAAAAATAATATTTGGAACTTAGTGGACTCTAGGTAATGCACTTGAATAATATTTCAATTCATGTCATGGTTATGATGTAAAAACATATTAACATATTATGATGTTATCGGCGACTACGATTTGAAAAAATATTATTTAGAGATTACCGTCCACTAGGTTATACTACAACATCTTATTTGGATATTATTTGTCCTTGTGATTTAAAAAAACAAGAAATCTATTGTGAGCTTAGCAACCGCTTATGGTATCACACAATACCATATTGGTATCTTAGAAATCGCTAGGAGGTTATGGACATTTTGAACTTTAGGCCTCTAAGACACTACCAAAACATATTATTTCGAACAAAATAGTCACTAATATTTAACAAAATTAAGAAAGATATTTCAATATTAGCATCCGCTCGCATGGCTACAAAATATTATTTGGAGCTTAGCGATCACTAGATTTCACAAATTGAATAAAGGTAGTACTTAAATAGCGGTCGATATGTACTACCACAACATCGTTTAGATAAAATTCTTCAACAAGATTTAACAATTTAAATGAAATTAAACTAACCTTCAAGGCTGCTAGTCTCTATATGGATATCATAATTTAAGCTTATCAATCATGAGGATTCAACACATGATATTTGTCTAATATCTTTTGTCAGGATTTAACCCATTAAAGAAATAATCTATAAGCCTAGAGGTCGTTAAGATATGCATAAACGTAATATTTAGAAGTTATTGACCATATACTTTAACAAATTATCGGCATCTAGGTGCTTCCATTATATAATATTTCGATCTTAGATGTTTAGCATTTAACAAGACATACAATAAAATTTTTACATTAGCGTCTAGCTTATGTTGTAACAAATTATATGAATATATGTTGTCACTAAGATGCAACAAAAATGAGTAAGATATTTTGAGCTTAGCAGACACTAGGTTATGCATCAAAACATTTTTTGAGCTTAGCAATCGGGTACTCAATAATGGATATCTTGAAATTTTCAGCCCAAGAAGATACATTAAAAACATAATATTTAGAACATAGCGGTCGCTAATATTTAACAAAATAAAGAAATATATTTTGAGAACAACGTCCATTATATATTTCGTAAAATATTATTTAGAGCTTAGCGGTCACTAGGATTTCACAACTTAAATTAAGGTAGCATCAAATTCGCGGCCACTACGTCATCGCCACAACATAATGTTTAGAGAAAATCCTATCATAGGATTTAATAATTTAAATGAAATTAAATTAAATTTCATGGTCATTAGTATTTACAATGATGCAATAATTTAATCTTATTAGTCATCAAAATTTATAAACTTAAATTAAGAATTTTGGAGCCTAGGGGCTGTTAAGATATGCATAATTGGGTAAGTGCAACAAGTTAGGGGGCCGAAAAGGGGTCATAAGTGGACATCATATTGCAAATAAAAATTAAATCTCAACTTGTACAGATTATTAGGAATGTGTGTACTCAAAATTAGAAAAAATTATAGAAATATCAATCATAGCATCCAAAATCTAGTTTCTAAACTAAGAGTTTTATTTGAAAACAGACAAGTTTAGCTATATTAAACACATAAAGATCAATGAATTGGTTTTATTTTTGAAAAATCATATAAATTTGATATATATTTTTTTCATTTGAAAAACATTTAGACCCAACTATCTATCTTGGGATAGATTTTATTGTGTATTTTTTTTTAGTAATTGTTTTTTTTATGATTTTTTCCGTGAAAGTGGTCTCAAAACATAAAGAAAATGGATCCCTTTGTGTTTTCTTGCCATAACTTCACAATAAATATCAAAATCAAATACTTTTGTTTTTGAACATGTATAGAATTTCACCTGGTTTGGGATGGTGTAGGTTTTATCTTATTATAGAAAGTGAAACAAAAGTTTCAATCTTAAACGTAGACATGAACACTCACGAAATTTTTGTAAAGACCTACTATTAGTAAAACAATTATAAAAATATATTTATCATATTCTATTCACTTTAAAATCAATATTTCTACAATGGTAATAGTTTCTCCTATGCGATGGTATCATTTTTGTTTGTTTTTTTAAATTTTTGGCATTGTTCAAGTCCTGGAAGAGAAAATTTGATGTTTTACTATTTTTGATGTAAAATTCAGGATTTGATGTCCACTATTTGGTCCCCCAACTTGTTGCACTTACCCAATCGTAATATTTGGAATTTATCAACGGTATGCTTTAAAAAATAAAATAAATATGCTTTCACCTACTCGACATCTAGTGCTTCCACTATATAATATTTCAAGCTTTGATGTCGCTAGCATTTAACAAGACAAATAATGAAATTTTTATCTTAACATCCACTAGCTTATGTTGCAACATATTTTTGAAGATATGTTATCGCTAGGATTCAACAAAAAATAAGTAAGATATTGCTATCTTAGAAGACGCTAAGTTATTCCTAAAAAACTAATTATGATCTTAGAAATTGATACTCAATAACATGTATCTTGAATTTTTATTTTGTTAATACACTACCACATCATAATAGATGGAACATAGTGATTTATAAGATTTCACATAATATAGTAAGATATTTCAAGACTAGCATTCCGCTAGGTATTGTCACATTATATTATTTGGAGGTTAGCGGTTGCTAGGATTTCACAAATTTAATTAAGGACGTATGAATTATCAGCCACTTCATATTCACGCAACCTAATATTTAAAACAAAGCATTTGGTAGGATTTAAAATTTTAAATGAATTTAATTTGTGATTAGTGGTCTGCTAGCATTTAAATTAATGGAATAATTTAATCTTAGTGTTCATTAGGATTTAACGTATAATATTCAGAGTGTAGCATTTGTAAGAATTTAACACATTAAATTAATATTTTAGGAGGATAGTGTAAATCTAGAATACACATAATCATAATGTTTAAACGTTGTCGACAATGATGCTTTAACAAATCATATTAATAACATTTGAGCTACATGACATCTAGGTGCTTCCATAATAGAATATTTGAAGATTTTATGTCTCAAGAATTCAACCAAGAAAAGAATTATATTTTTATCGTAATATCTTCTAGCTTATGTCATAACATAATTGTTAAAGATATGTTTTTGCTAGGATTCAATAAAAAAAGTAAGATATTGTGAGTTTATTGGACACTAGGTTCATCCTTTAAAACATTTTTTGAGCCTAGTGATCGGTACTCAATAAAAGATATCTTAAAATTTTATGCCAACAAGAAACTACAGCATCAAAATAGTTGGAACATAGAATTTTCTAAGATTTAAAAAAATATAGAAAGATATTTCAAGATTAGCATACGTTAGGTATTGCAAGAACATATTAATTTGAGCTTAGACATCGCTAGGATTTCACCAATTCAATTAAGGTACTATGAGATTTGCATCCGTTGCATATGCCACATCATATTATTCAAAACAAATATTTCAAAAGGTTTTAACATTTTAAATGAAATTAATTTGAAATTAGTGGTCGTTAGTCTTTACAACCATGTAATAACATAGTCTTAGTGTTCGTTAGGATTTAACATAAAATATTTGGAGCATAGAATTCATCAGGATTTAACACATTAAATTAATATTCTTAGAGCATAGTCATAAAATTTAGAATCTATTGGTAGTATACTTTAACAAATTTTTAGCTACACGACATCTAGGTGCTTGTCCAATAGAATATTTTGATCTTAGATGTCTCAAGCATTTAACAAGACAAAGAATGAAATTTTTAGCCTAGCATCTACTATCTTATGCTGCAACATATTATTTGAAGATTTTTTTCACTAGTATTTAACAAATAACAAGTAATATATTGTGAGATTAGCGGTAGTTTGGGTTATGCCACAATAAAATATTTTGAGCTTAGAGATCGCTAGTCATTTATAGATATTTTGAAGTTTAACGCCACAAATACACTAGCAACACATAGTAGTTGGAACATGGTGGTCACTAAGATTTAACAAATTAAAGTAAGATATTTCAAGACTAGCATCGGCTATGAATTTCCACAACATAATATTTTGAGCTTAGCGATTTCCAAGATGTCACAAATTTAATTAACTATGAAATTAACAACGGCTACATACTAAAACAACATAATATTTAAATAATATATTTCAATAAGATTTAACAATTTAAATCAAATTAGTTTGAGCTTCATGATTGCTACTCTTTACAACAATGTAATAATTTAAGATTAGCATGTTTTAAAATTTAATGCTTAATATTTTTAGCATATCATTAAATCAACATATAACACATGCAATCAAGATTCTAGGAGAATAACTCCCACAAGGATATGCATAATCATAAAAAAATTAATTTATCGACAATATGCATTAAAAATTTGGAGTTACTCGATGTTTAGGGGCTTCAACTATTTAAAATTTCTAGATTTGATATCTTTAGCTTAGCGTCCACTAGCTTATGTTGCAACATATTATTTGACGATTTTGTGTCAAAATATTTAACAAACAAAAGTAAGATATTGCGATCTTATTGATCAAGTACTCATTGACAAATATTTGAGAATAGTGTGTACTAGTTTATGCCACAACGACAGATTTGGAGCTTACCTTATCGTAACAACAAAAATATGTTTGACAAGTATACTATTTGGAATATATACATGAACATTAAATAAATTGTAATTATTCATCCATTTACATTTAAAACATATTACAGTTGCTTTCCTCTTATATCCGATATTATAATTTATGATTTAATGCGAGTTCTTCCTATATTATGGGTTGTTGTTGATCTAAGTCTGCAGACACATTGCTTCCTAGGTTTTTTTCTCTCGTTTGAGACTTCTTTCATTGTGAAAAACCATATGACTACTATTTATTTTTGGAAATTTCCTTTAGATTCTATATTTTCTGTATTTTTCTTGTGTTTTGGAAAAAATCTCCATCACATGTGAATTTTTTCCTTCGTTCACCTTTGTTATTATCCTTTGAAATTTAACCAAGAATTTCTTAAGTGATGTCATGAAATCTTCATCAAAAACCAATTCATGGTTTCCTCTAAATACTTCCATGACTAAAAATTCTATGAAAATATTTTTTTCTTAAAAGAATGTCATCAAACCTGAAAATATAGTATTTTTATCTGCTCATTCCATCCCTAAGTCTTTCCTTCATATGATTAGCATATGTATGGAATATACAAAAATTTTCAATGGTCATAATTAAAGGATATTCACAAATGCATTTTCTAATGAACTACCCCATATGTATTAATTTATTTTGCAATGATGTCATTATTGTAATGAGTTTTTATTTTTTCAAGAAAATTTCTTCTTATTTCTTTGCATTGATGCATTTATTTATCATAGTGTAGAAATCATACAATGCCTCTTCTACAATAGAAATGGTACCAAAATAATATGTGACCTTTAATTGAGTTTCAAGATATTTATTTCTAGCATTTATGCTTCTAACTAGTTCTATGACTACTTCTATTGAAGCTTGTATCAAGGATTCTAAATCTTCCTCATATTACACCACTTGGGAGCCTTCTGTTTTCTATTTCTTTGTAAGAGTGAAGAGTTCTTTTGGATTTTGAGCCAAACAATGGCTTGTTGTGTTGACATATTATTTTTCATTACCCTTTTAAGGTTCCAATATTTGGATTGACTAAGGGTTATTCTTGTGCCCGCTAACTGGATTTTCTTTGTGGTAAATTATGAGTTACTCCACCCAATATTTTCTCACGTCATGCAAAGTGGATGGAAAATATTGAGAAGGTGTCACTAGGGCTACATTGGAAATAATTTCAATTTACATAGTATCTTGTTCTATATCTCATGAAGTTAAGGCAAATGCCACCAAAGTTGGAGATTCATCTAGTTTAGGAAATAGTTATTATAACTCAAATCAGGTTTCAATTTCTATAATTTTCTTAATACAAAGCTTACATTCTCTTTGTAGCCTCATTTTTATAGTTTCTCTCAAAGGTAATCTTCCTTCTCCATATTTTTATTAATAAGGCTATCTTCTATTTGGGTAATCCATACCCAGTCATTGGCATCAAGAACATGAGAATATGTTATATTTAACTATCATGTATGTGACTTAAGGTGCTGGATAACCATATTGATTTTTTTCTTATTTCCTTACAGTGTTTGGGGAGATGAAATGAATTTTTATGGGTGAGGAAACCTTAAAATAAGGAAACCTATTAAATTTTCTACATCCCATAGTGACTAAGAGGGGGATGTGTTTTAATATTCTTATCCTTACACTTTGCAAAAATACCATTGCAAATCTTATATGTAACCTCTTGTTCTCGCTAATTTTTTCTAGTACATAATATGGCAACTAAAAATAAGGTGTAAGAAGCCCCTGCGATATTGACAATTGTATATTATGGATAGAAGAATATGAATCCCATTTTCCTCATGGAAGTGAAGATGTGAATGGATATTATTGGTGTCACCATTTCATGTAATTTTTGCTAAGAGCAGGATATAAATGAGAGCATATATCTTGAATATCTAATCTAAAATGACAAGTATATAAGTCTGAATATTATTCATTTACGTTCAAAGCACTCAAAGGATAATATATTTGACATGAATATGAATAGTTGAGAACACCACAGAAAACATTGAGAAGTTAGCAAGCCATGTAAAATGTTTTCTGATTGTCAAGAAATTATTTGTTTGTGTCACTATATTAAAATTGATCAATTTTTATAAGGAGTGAATATTTCCATTATCAGTAATATAATAAAGTAAAGATATCCAAGAAACATCCACCTTCAATATATACAAATTTCCATATAGCTTATTCATGAGGGCCATGCCAATACAGGACTCTGGTCGAAACTTTTTAATAAGGATATTGAGTAGATAGGAATCATGTAGTGCCCACTTTCATTTGACCTTTGTTTAGATATTGATCTTCTTTCATCGATCTCATTTTGGACAATATTATGTTTTGACTTAGTATGATGTGTATATATTAGATCATGGATTATTATGGGCCTTGATTCACTCAGCATGCATGATGATTATTGGAGACATTATTATAAATGGATGATGATATACTGCTTGATATGGATAGGTTATTGATGTTGATTTTAGACATGTGACATTTGACATCGTGAGTAGCTCTAGTATAGAGATTCATTTGGATGATGATATAGTGGAAAAATTTAATTTGAAATGATAATGTTGAATTCCGATATTGTTGTGATTTGGATTTGATATTTATATGTTGCTTATATCATTTTGGATGTTCGATATGGCCATAAGGCCTAAGAAGGTAGTGTTATTTTGCAGGTTAAGATATCACAACAATGTTAGGGGGAGTGGAGACTGACCATACGAAATTTTGGATAAACTCAACGGGGTCACCATGGAAACTGTAATTGTTTGTGGGTTGTGTTGTGTTAGGATTTCCCATGGGGGACTTTCTATTATATGTCACCATGGGATATGTGTTTTAATTATGTGTTCCCTTTTTATTATTGTTGTATGTATTTTATTTGTAATGTGTTTCTTCTTTTAATTAATTTAAATATGATAGTTTAATGTGAGAGTCATATAGTTAAATTTTTAATTAAATTAATTGGGATGTGGAATGTAAGAAATAATGTTGTTGTCTTAGTTAATAATTAGATTGGATTTATATTATGTATAACCATATGTTAAATAAATAAATCATTATGTCCAAAAAGTATGTAATAAATGGAGTCATAGGTATTAATGCATGTTGTAAGAATGTGTAAGAGGATGTAAGAGATGTGTAAGTGATGTGTAGGTTGAGTAAGTCAGATTTTGGAGTGTAGAACACTCCATCCTCTTTGAAATTCGGATTTGATCTTGGAAGCCAAAATTGGAGGCTTGTGGGACAAGTTAAACTTGTCCCACACCTCTTAAAATCATCCACCAACCATGCCTATGGTTTTGGAGTCTAAATTAATATTTTTTATTGTATTTTGATTTGATTATGTGTAAGATTTAATTGCACTTCCCCTTACATATTTTTAATGCATTCCTTTTTGAAGTATGGGTTAATTTTGAGTGTGTAAGTTGATTGTCATTTACATTTATTGTGATTTATTGGGAAAGCTGATTTTCTCTTTTTGAGGTTGAGTAAGAATGATGTGGCATCCCACTTGGAATCCACATCATCCTCTCCCTCCCTCTCCTTTAAAATTTGAATTTCTCCTCTTGTTTGGGTTGTTGAAACTTTGTTCTCTCATGCTTGGGTCAAATTTTTGATTGCTGTTGGAGCTTCTTTGAAGAAGGATTTGGAAATTCTCTTGCATGCATATACCTTGTTGTTTTGGACTACATATTTGAAGCATTGAAGAACTACTGTTTTGGGAAACAATCTCCACTATGGAGAGGTAGGATTCTATCCTTTTTATATGTTGTTTTTCCCTTTTTCTTGCATGAATGAAATGGTGATTGTGCTGTGAGTTCATGGCTGGTTGGGTAGATTGCTTAGGGCAAGGTGTAGGAGAAGACTATGGGGATTTCATATGGGGGGCATAAGGGATTGCCAATGGCACTTATTCTTGTTGGAGGGAGTGTTGGTTTGGGATCCACCTAGGAAAATAAATTTCTTGCATTTCTTACTCTTGGGGGCATAAGGGAGAAATTTTGGGGGCATAAGGAGCGGTTGGGAGATATAAGGTTTATCAAATTTGGTATGTTTTATGGTGGTATGCATTTGGTGGATGCCGAATTCAAACTTGGGAGGTATAAGGAGCTCCCCATAGCTCTTGCTCTTGTTTGGCTTGCTTGATGAAGCATTTGTGTTTTTTGAAATATTTAAATATAGTTGGGAATTGTTGTCTTGTTGGAATTGTGTATTTTGTTGTTCTATGCATGTGAAAAGAATGTTGTTTATTGTGAAAGAAGCATTGTTACCATGTGTTGATATGTATGCTCCATTTCAATATGGTTGGGGTTCAGGTCCAATGTGGAAGGATGGCTTCTCCTTTCCCATTATATGTCTTGGTTGGGTGGAGAGCGTTGCCTTTCCCCCTTCCTTGTTGTGATCAAAGTTGCGAGAGAAGAAATCAGCATGCTATGTTTGGAGAAAGAAGAATACAGTTTGACAGTCATCTTTTTGAGAAAACTCTTGTAATCCCTTCCCACTTCACGTGGATGAGTTGTATAATTTTGTAATGTGAAGCCATTGTATGGTAAATGGAAGTCTGAAATTTAATTGAAATGTAAAGATGAAACATTCTATTCTCTGTATTGGAAAATATTGTTATACAGTTGTAGATTAAATATTGAAATCCAAATGAAGAAATAATCTGTAAGCATTGTTGGAAATCAATGAAAGAGATACATTCCTTCCTCAATTGTAGTGTTTGATTTAGATTCAATTGTAATGTTGTATTATATTGGAGTTATTGTCGAAAAGATATCTCTGTGGAAAAGAAAATGCGTATGGAAGGAAAAGTTAGCAATCTAATCTCTGCATTTATTTAAAATTTGAAATATCAATTGTAGTTGTGCTCTTGAAATGATCAGATGAATCAATTAATCATTTAGACCAGATCTGATAAGCTTTCCATGTTTGGAAGTGGCAAATGGATTATTAAAACTGTCAATGAATGAACTCTGTTTCTTTTTATAATTCTGGCATTTGAATTTTATCCAATAAATGTATAGTTCTGAACTAAAAATCAAATTGAATATTGAAACAATGCATTTTAGATGTAATAAGTTCTAAAGAATTCAATTTGACTTCAATACCAAAGAAAGACATTTTAGAACCAAAAACAAAAATCAACTTTAAAACTTGCACATCCGTTTCCTATCAAAAGATGTAAAATATATAAATTGCAGCTCAATCCATAAATTGAACCTTGAAAATAATCTAAAAATTATCCAATATCATTCCTCCATGTTCAATTTACATGTTGAGGAGAAAGAAAATCAAAATTGAACAAAACTCATAACTTGAAAAAATTGCCAGTTTTAAATTTTAAACCCTGCAAATCAATTTCTTAAAATTCACCCTCAAAATTCATCAAAATCCAAATTTTATGACTTCTGTACAAAGAGGACTCCAAGGGATTTCGAGAACGTCCTTTTTTCCCCAAAATGGAGTTTCCTATCAAAATTTATGGTCATTTGAAGTTTTACTTCAAAAATGGCCATCCAAAATTAATCTAACTATGTAAAAATTTAAATTTTAAACTTTAGAAAAAATTCCTCAAAAGGTCTGGCCCCGCCACCCTCTCATCCAATCATATCATGCCACGTGATACTTGGGAGGGGTGGGCCTTTTAAACAATTAAATTTTTGACAATTTTGGCATTGGGAAAATTTTCCCAATTTTCTTCGCAACCCCGCGCCCTCGCCTAATGATGTGATGACACGTGGCTTGGAAGATACACAAATGAAATTTGAAAACTTGTCCTTTCACTTTTTGGGAAAAATTTTACTTTTCCCTCTGCGGCCCCACACCCCTATAACTAATGGGGTGTTGACATGTGTCTAGGTGAACGACATGCAGTCTGCGAGGCCATTCGGCATTTTAAAACCTTTTTGCATAAAATTTGAATTCCCTCCATCGCCCCACCGACCCATGCCCAATCATAATATGCCACGTGGCATATTTGGTGACATCGGATGAGGAAAGGAAATTTTCTTTTGGAAAAATTTTAGGTTCGGACCTTGGGAAAAATTTGAAAATTTTCCCCGTGACTAATGAGCATTTGACACGTGGCACTAGGGCATCGATGTATGCACATACCCTTTTGTCCTCTTAGCATTTTTGGCAATTGAGACTCAAAGTCTCAAACCACTCCGTCAGCCTTCCGATCTTTCCAACCAACCGGAGCATGCCACATGTCCAAATTCGTCGGCCCCACGGGCATGCGGAGGTGTTTTTGCGCTGTGCGCCTAAGGAAGGGAAAATTTCTCCCTGAAAATCCGCCGCCCCATAACTTGAGCTTTACAAGAAGTTAGGAGGGGACTTATTTATATGGTTGGAAAGGTGAAGAAATTTCCTATCCAATGAGCATGATTTAGGAAAGTTTTGATGAATCTAAAAGTGTGGGAATTCAAATTGAATCCTGTGAGCTTGTTAGGGCAGAGAAGAGTGAGAATTGACTCTCCTAACCTAAGTGATGAATTTAATCCCTTGTTTTGACCTTGTAACCTTCTTTGCAAACACCCATAACACAAAAAATAAATTATTCCATAACTTTCCTAGCTAAACCTAGTTTGTTTCTTGGTCTCAAGTGGTAGTATGAAGTGGGCATCACACTTGGTATCGAGTGATGGTTCAAAGGCTTGGACCATTAGGCACACTAGAAAATTGAGACTTGAAACTTTAAAACTAGTAAACCTGTTAATCTAGAAAATAGAAACTGTTTGAAAATTGAACATGATAGTAAACTTAGAACTGAAGAAGACTTAAAGTAATGAACTAACTCTCACTTTCATTTTACGGGAGGCTCAGACGGAGCGAGAGGAACATTCACAGAGGCTCGGAGTCACCACCACCATAACCACCACCACCGGATCAGGGTGTAGCAGCCATTCTACCTCAAATTCTACAAACCCTTGGGATGTTAATTTCACTCTATGTGGAGTATCGTAGAGGGAATTTAGGTAGACATGACATAGTTACTTCTATTGAGGGACATGCACCTCCTCTACTCAATGAGGAGCATAGAGGAGAGAAATCCCATGTGGAGTCAGTCAGAGCGGATTCACCACCTAGGAGGCAGGATGACAGAGTTTTAGAGCATAAGGAGAGGTCTTGCAGCCCTAGGCTTAGTGATGAACTTGCAGAAAGGCCTAGAGGCTATCAAACCACAACAGCGGATCACATCAGGGAGATCCTGAAGCTTAAGCCCTCACATTACTTAGGTGATACAGGTGGATTTCAGGCAGAGGCCTAGCTAGTGAGCTTGAGCGGTTTCTTCAAGCTTTTTCCTTGTTTTAGCAACACAAAAGATCGTGTTGCGATCCATCTACAGAGGGATGGAGCGGGAGTATGGTGAAGGAAAGGAGTAGAATCTCCATGTAGATTCAGAGACAGTGACTTGGGAGCTATTTCAGGACAGATTCAGGAGCATGTACCTATCACGGAGGTTCATCTAGTAGAGGATTGACGAATTCCATGATCTCCGATAGGCTACCCTTTTTGTAGAAGAGTATGAGAGTAGATTCCCGAGATATACTTCATTATGTTGAGTATATGCAAGATGAGCAGTGCGGATTCACGGAGTTCATCCGGGGCCTTAATTTAGACATTGGAGGTGTAGTTTGGATTCACCGCCCACGACTTTAGCAGAGGCTATTGACAAGGCCTAAATCATGGAGGAGACTCAAGGTAAAACCTAGCAGGCTAGGGACCGAGTCAGGAGTCACATTCAATAGATTTAAGACAGTAGATCAAGAGGTTCAGTACCTCTTCCTCATAGTGGTTAGCATTCAGCATAGTCATCCTTTAGGCCACAATGCGAGCGATCTTGTCCACCACATAGACCTCCTCAGAGAGTTGATGCATAGAGAAGTCGAAGCATGGGGCCTCCTCCTAAGGGTTCCATCAGGACACGGGGTGGAACTAGAGCTCGGTCATTTGGAGCTCACCGGCGAAGCCATAGTGGGATCATCGGGATCTACACTACAGCTTCTAAGGAACCTATTAGAGGTGCTACTCCTTGGAGAGGATTAGGTGGTTGCTTTAGATGTGGAGTGGCTGGACATTTTGGAGAGATTACACTGAGAATGCTAATAAGGGTAAGCCTTTGGTTTCGAGTGATAGTTGGTGACATGGGATGTAGCTTTTGAGCACAATCATTGAGACCATAGGTAGCATTGGTGGTATTCCTATCTTTGTATTGTTTGATTCTAGTTCTTCTAATTCCTTCATTACACCATCTTTAGTAGAGCGATGTAGGATGGTGGTAGTTAGGTAGGGTCTTAGTTGGGATGTCGAGATGGCTTCTAGAGCTAAGATCTCTGTGGACTCCTTAGTTAAGGAGTGTGTAGTGGATTTGGGACCTTTTACCATGACCTCATATCTCTTTATTCTTCCTTTGGGCTCGTATGGAGTCATATTAGGCATGGATTGGTTATCTACACGTAGGGCCAGCATAGATTGTTATCATAAGACTATTTCTTATGCAGATGATTTGGCAGAAGAGTCGGTGATTACTGGGGTCAGGAGACCTGTTTTCATTTACACCATCTCTGCTATGCAGCTCAAGCAGTGTGTGCGACGGGGTTGTTAGATGTATGTTGTTACAGTTAGTGATAGGTCAGAGGATGGGTCTATTGGATCATCGCTAGATGATCATCCCATCTTGAGATATTTTTCTGATGTTTTTCTAGAGGAGCTACCAGGGATTCCACCTCCACATGAGATTTATTTCCATATAGACCTAGTTCTTGGAGCTCTGTGAGCTCAAGTTGCAACTTGAAGGCCTTTTGGAAGAGGGCCTTATCTGTCCTAGTGTATCCCCTCGGGGTGTACTAGTGATTTTTTGAAGAAGAAGTATGGATCAATGTGGTTCTCGTATTGATTACCTCCAATTGAACAAAGTGACGATCAAGAATCATTACCCTCTTCCTCACATTGATGAATTATTTGACCGGATGATGAACGGAGCCATGGTGTTCTCTAAGATTGATCTCAAGTCGGGCTACCATCAATTGAGGATTTCAGAGGTGTACATTAATAAGACCGCCCTCCGCACTATTGGTCGTCAAAAGGACTTTTTAAAGAGCAACTTGAGTCAAGGGACAAGAATTCCCTCCTCTTTAATGGGAGAAATTCCCTTATTTAAAGACCAAGCTTATTTGGATGTACAACACATAGTTTAAATGTGGAACTTAGATATCATGAAAGAGTTTTAAAATGAAATAGATCATCAATACAAAACTACAGAGGAATGAAGAAGTGGAAATCGAGTAGAAAGGCATTTTCCAAAACTATAGATAACAAAGTAATTCCTTATGCATGCTAGAATAAAATTATTTGGAATAAAACCATTTGCATTTGAATCAATAAGATGCTATTGCAAAGACACAAAGTTCCAGAAATAACATCCACAAGAATACAAAGCTTCTTGACATAATACAGACAAATGATTCAATAGTATTCAATGGATAGCAATGAATAACAAGATTAGATGGACAAAGAAAGAAATTTCTTTTGTATTGATTGCTTTGCTACTCTTTACACTTTCAAAAATAAGCCAAGTTCCAACCCCTAAAAATGGCGAGAGAGAGACCATTATATAATTTTACAAATCAGTTACACTTGGTAACTACTTCTTTTAACTAAAATGTTTAGTTAAAGGGATGCTTAATGCATAACCCCAACTACTTACAATAATTCTGAAATGAGAAAATGAAGGAGAGAGAATCCAGGAGGGGAAGACAAGTGCTCATGACTGGGAAGGGCCCACTGACTTGAGGATACATCGTCTAAACCTTTTCAAGGCCTCTGCTATGTCCTTGCCACGTGGAACCGATGTGTTGGCAGTAGCCTAGGTCCAAGATCCCAGACATTTCTCCATCTCCTTGTCAAACTCGGTGTGCGTATGGTACTCCTTATTTTCTTCCTCAATGGCAGATTGGAGAGAGCATATTTCCTTTATCTTCTCCTTGGTAATGGAATCCTCTTTAAACAAGTTTTCTTTGACAAAAGATTTGAATTGAGCTTTAATTTCTGTAGGGAGAAAGGTACACCTGAGGTCTCATCATGGAGGTGGCAGTGAATATCCTTGAAAGAAGATATTACCAAAGTCTTGAAAGCCTCTCCCTTTTGCCAGCTATTCCTTAATTCTCCCAAAGCCTCCTCCAAGCACTTTGATTTTCCACTCCACGCTGAATACCCATGATTGTGACAAATTATCCTTCACATCATCAAAGACCTTACTTGCCATCAAAATATTCTCATATTTTTTCCCCATCATGCGCACGTCTACTATGCAGATGCTCCAAATTTTGATCTCTTTATCCATGTTTCTAGTTGTGGAGGAGAGCTTCTATTGCAGATTATTTACCTTCACATTGAATTTGAAGGCTTCACCAATGAAATTCAACCTTGCAATAAGCATGTCATCCACCGTGGCCTCCACAAATCTCTCATAGATGGAGTACCTATGTATATCCTTGATGCTATGGACTTCATCTTGACCGGAGATCATAGGTGGTGGAAGGGCAGTCAATGGGGTAGGGTCTAGAACTTTATCTCTAGATAGCAATGACTTGATGAAACTAGAAACCACTTGAGCCTGCTCCTCCAGCTTCTCTATAGTCTATTTCCATTTTCTACCCTCCCAATGACCCTGGTGACTATTTCTTGGAGGTTATGTATTTCACTTTTAGAAGTAGACTCTCCCATTGAGATCCTTGAGAGTTCCAAATCAGAGGCTTGTAAATCCTGCTCTGGCTTGTCAAGTTTGGGCTTGGCTATCTCAAGGAATTGCTGACCTTGGGCATCAGTCACTATCCTTGAAGTGGTTCTAGCTTTCTTGGTAGGAGCAGAAGGAGTAGTACCCAATAAGGCTGCCACAACATCAATTTTTGGTCTGAGATCTGAGAAGAAGAATTCCTCTTCCTACTATCAACAAGAGGTTGAACCCAGGAAAATGTTGTGGAAGAAGAAGGAGGAGGAGCAAGGTAACCAAGAGTGAGAGAATTCATGGCACATAGAGTGTTTACCATTGTTTCCTCCAATTGAGATGTGATTAGAGAAGATGAGAATTCTTAAACAGAAGAGTCCAAAGTGCTTGGAGGCTCGGTGCTATGAATTTCTTGCTCCTTATCCATTGTGGTTTCAGAAGTACTTGCAGGAATGGGTATTTCACTATCTTCACTGTCACCGAGAACAATGATGTTCTCTGGCCCAGAAGGTAGTTCTGAATGCTTTAGTAGAGGATCTTCTTCAATGGGCTCCTTCTTGACTTCCTTAACATTCTTTTGATAGACCTGAGTGGAGGAGGAAGGAGTGGAGGATTCAGGGCCTTTACTTGATGAGGCAGGAGGAGTCTGTACATGTACCTCTAAACTGGGTGTTTGTGCCTCCTTCCTCGGTGTCAAGGTGTCTTTGGAAGAGGATTCTCCTGTGTTCTTCCTCAGCTCATGAACCTTTCTATCAACCCAGACTTTGGTCCTTACTAGGACAGGGGCAAGGATCTCAGCCAAATCATCTTTCTTCATTTTAAAATTGTGCAGATCCTCTAAGGGAGTGTGTTTGATCATAGTTTCATATTCATATGACAACAGGTTTGTGTTGTCATCCTGAAGTCCTTCAGGAATTTGATATAGGTTAAGCTCTTGAATTAACTAAAGAGGAAACCTGCCATAATGCCTCCTTCTGGCCTCAAAATCATCTGTGTAGTCAGCCCAATAATCTTCAGTGTCTTCCCTATGATGGTAGTTGATTCTGATGTTTAGCTCAATAAATTTGTTTAAGTCAAAATATGTTCTAGGCCTAAATAAGTGGATAGCGATGGGAACTAGAGCTCTCTCTATGTTATGAGCATCCATAGTGGTTTTACATATATAGTTCCCCAAAGATATGGGAAAGTGTAACCCAATGATCTCCTTATCCCTGCATGTTTTGTGCAATTTTTCCAATTGCCTGCATACTTCAATTAGGGCCATCTTATTATTAAAAAATATGGGGAGATTAAGAGGAGTGCTCTCATAACTTGCTATCTTGATGTAAGAGAACCTTCTGAATTATATGAAGTAGGCTCCATACTTTTCTATCAAGCTCATGGCTTCATCTGAAAACCTCCTTGTAGTGTCACTCTCTAGAAGCCTTATAATGTACATGGTGAAGGCATCATCCACCCTCCTAAAATTGTGATTGCTAGTGTCCGGAGGTTGGGCGAGGGCAGTAAGCATATATAGGATCACCCTTCTAAGCATCAATGTATGTAAAGACAAATCATTGTGCGGATCTTTCGCTAGGGTATACATCAGTAGGAGGTCATGTAGAACATTTTAGTTTGTTGTACATGGGATAATTGCTCTGTCAAATTCATGCAGATGATCTCTACCCATTTGATGTTCTGGGTACCTTCACACACTATGTTGATAAGTGGGCACATCCAAAAGTGGAACTCGTTAGTAGAGGGCAAGCCCATGACCCAAGCTAATAGGATTATGAAGTCTAATAGCTCCGCATTTAAATCAGACCTAAAAAGAGCTTTGGATAGTCGGGATGCCTCTTTCTTAGGGTTCTTAAGCCATGAATTCGCTACTCGGTTTTTTATTTTCACTATCCCGATAAAAAGGGCATGTTCTTGATTTTGGGAGATTACCATAAAATTTTCCTTCTCCGGTATTCTTAGGGTAGTGGTAATGAGATCCCGTGCATGTTGGTTAATTTGCTTGTATCTAGGTTCAAGTGAGCCTAGAAAGCAGTACTATTTCTCCACATTGCACCGAGATTGGGAAACTAGTAGCAAATGCCAAGCCACTATCATTAATCATTTGTGCCATAGAGAGGGGTTCGGGTCTATCAACCTGGTCCAAAAATCACCAAAGTCTAGGTGACGAACTTCACTATCCCCGATATCGGGAATGACAGGACTCGAGTGGAGAAACTTGCTCCTGGCCTTGGAATTTAATCTTCATGTTGATAGCACTTAGAAAAACAAATTCACATCTTGAATCCATGCAATGAAATTATAGGGGAATGGGGATGCGAGCAGAGATTTCAATTGCAAGGGTATGGGTAAATGGTAATGAGAAACTAGTGTGAAAAAATTCGTAGAGGGGTAGTCTATTAAATAGCCATTTAGGAGAGAGAAGGTTATAAATTTGCATTAAATTCAAATCTACCAACTCAAAAAGCAAGCATCGGGAAGAGCGGGAAAAATTAGCACAGATGGCCTTTGGTACATTTGGGACATGCGGGATGCGAAAGTGTGATTCGGTTGATGTGATCAATGTAGGGACAAAATGCACAAATGCTTTCGGGACATGAGTGACTAAATTACGTGAAGTGCATGATGTGGCCAACGCGGGTGATCGGGAAATAGTGATCCCAAGTGAACTTGGGACAGTTGGAACAAAAAGTTCCGATAGGCCCACAAATCAGATAAATAACTCAATAAACCCAAAATTTTCTAACTTCTCGACTTTCCTCTTTACCAGAACATCAAAAAAAGGTGTCAAACTCAAAATTTTCAATTCTTGACTTTCAAAAGAGGGGAAATTTTGAGAGGACAATAGTTGGCTCCTTCTGGGGATGACTTGGCTAGATTCAAAGAATGAGACAAGGCAAGAACTCTCTAGAAAACTTAGGGGAAGTAGACTAGTGCCTTATCCATTGGGCCACAGAGTCAAAAGCAACCAATACAGAAAACAACACCCCAAACAAAGAAGGAAAACACACCAAAAAGTAAGGGAAGGAAAAACACACAAGCAAGAAAGGAGACACCTATACATAATATACAGAGGACTTCCTATTCACCTAGGACTTAAACAATTTTAGGTACTACCCACTATAAGGAAGTGGGAGAGAAGAACCATCCATGTAATCAAGGTAGAAAGAATTCTCACCAGCAAAGTGCCTGATCTTGAAAGGTCCGAGCCAAAGAGAATCAAACTTGCCATGGTTGCCACGAGGTTCATGTCTTTTATCCCACAGTAAAACGATATCTCCAACTTTGAAATCCTTGGACCTGGCCTTCTTGTCAAACAAGGCTTTTACCTTCTATTGGTGAGCAGATATTCTATCAGCAACCTTCAATCTATCTTCATTCAATTTGTAAAGGTACATGATCCTCTTATCTAAAGAATCATTGAAACTAGTGTCTTCAATGGCCTTCATTAAATGCAAGGCTGGTAACTCCACTGTTACTAGTAATTGAGCTTCCACTCCATATACCACCTGAAAAGGGGACATCCCAATAGCTCTTTTAGGTGTAATCATGTCTTCCCAAAGAGCATCATAGAGTTTCTTGTGCCAATTTCTCTGAGATTCATTAACCAATTTTCTTATTATGGCCACCAGATTTTTGTTTGTTGATTTTTCTTGCTCATTCCCTAGGGATAATAATCGAAGAGTGAACCAGGGAGATGCCATATCCATAACAAAAATCCATCATCTCGATCAAATAAAAATTTGAAGCATTATTCGTCACAATCTTGTTTGGCACACCAAACCTTACCAAGATGTTTTCTTTGATAAAATTACACTCTACTTCAGAAGTAGTACTCTTTATTGGAATGACTTCTACCCACTTAATAACATAATTTATGGTAGTCAATATGTGGGTATGCCTAGCACGTGAAGAGGAATTAAGTGTTCCAATGAAATCTAAACCCCATTGTTGAAAAGGCTCTTCAATCATGACTGGATTAGGAGGCAAGGCAACCAACTTGGGTCTACCCACAAAGGTCTGGCAAGCTTCACATTTATCAATCAACTTTGATGCATCCTTGAACAAGGTAGGCCAATAATATCCTACACAAAGAATCTTGTGAGCAGTAATAGTAGATGAGTAATGGCCTCCACATGCTTGATCATGGAAAGCTGAAAGAAGCTTCCTCTGTTGCTCTTTATCCACACATTTTAGAAATCTTCCATCCACCCCATGTTTGAACAAAGCATTCTCCCACAATACATATTGGGCTGATCGTAACTTAATAGCTCTTCTCTCTTTGGCAGTCAAATGGGAGGGACACTCCCCATAGGTGATAAAATGTGTGATATCAGCATACCATTCATCAATTGAGATGAGAAACAGAACATTAGGAATATCAACCTCATCCTTAGGTAACTCATGTCTAGCTCCCTCAGCGATGAGTTCACACAAGCCTTTTCCGCAGACTAGTTTAGTTGGTCTGATGTCAATTTCATAATCTGGAAGTTTTACCACCCAGTTCCCTCTCTTGGATCCAAACTCTTGTTGTGTGAGAATAGACTTGATAGTTGTGTCAGGCACAAGTATTGTGGAGTGCGAGTTAAGAATATAAAAACAAAATTGCTTGACAGCTTTAACCACTGCAAAAGCATGTTTCTCCATCATTGTGTACTTTAACTCATGATTTTTAAGAATTCAAAGTGCATAAATGCAATTGGGAGCTCATGATCATTAGAATCTTTCTAAGTCAAAACAACAGCCAGGGTGTTATCTATGGCATAACAATAGATAATAAAATCTTTGCTAAAATCTGGACATGCTAGGATAGGAGTTCTAGCAATAGTCTTTTTAATACCTTCAAAGGATTCTTTTCCTTAGAAGACCATCCAAACTTTTTCTTTCCCTTCATCATTTGAGAGATGTTCAAAGTTAGTTCTACAAAATCAGGGATAAATATTCTCAGAAAGTTGATCTTACCGAATAAAGAATGCACTCCCTTCTTGCTAGTTGGAAGAGGAATTTGTTGAATGACATAAAATCATTCAGGACAAATTTCTTAGGATTCAAAGAGATCCCATGCTCTTTGCACTTCAAGAGAACTGTTTCCAAGTGCTGAAAATGATCTGCTCTAGTTTTGGAAAACATAGTTAAGTCATCTAGATATACAACAATACATTTCCCTTTCAAACTTCCAAAGGCCAAGTCCATAGCCCTTTGGAAAGTGGCACTAGAATTAATGAGCCCAAAAGGCATCCTCTTGTAGGAAAAAGTACCCCAAGGAGTAGTGAAAGTCATCTTGTGTTGATCTGCGGTATTGACTTCTACCTGATTATACCCTGAGAAGCCATCAAGCATGGACAACATTTCAGATCCTGTAACCACTTGCAAGACTTGATCCATCATGGGCAAAGGATAGTTTTCCTTCAAAGAAGCTTGATTCAGATTTTTGAAGTCAACACAGATACAAATCTCACCATTTTTCTTCCTGACAGGCACAATGTTGGCAATCCATGTTGAATGGTGGATGGGAAAAATGATTTTGGCTTTCAACAACTTTTGTATTTCCTGAAAAATAGTGTCAACTATCTTAGGATTGTATTTCCTTTCTTTTTCTTGAAAGGTTTAATCCCAGGTTTGAGAGGGATGAAATGTTGCATCTCCTTTGGTTGGAAGGCTTTTAGATCCTCATAGGAATATGCAAGAACATATTTATACTTCCTTAAAAGGTTGATTACTTTCTTCTTTTCTTCTGGTGTACAACATTTTCCAATGTTCACAAGCTTGGGGTCAACAGAACTCCCAATATTAGTTTTTTCATACTCAACAGATTATTTTGATCCAGTAGAAGCTTTAGACTTCACATACCTATCATGCTTATCAAACAATTCTTCTAAACTCACTAGTCCTTTTGGAATCTTGTTACCTTTGAGTTTGATACACCCATCTTGATCTATTTCCTCTTTAACCTCCTCTTCATTGGAAGACACACTCTCTCGAGGCAAATTGTCACTTCCTTCAAAGTAAAATTGTTCAAAGTTGTCCCTGAGCTCTAAGAAAGAAAGAAAATACTGATCATCATTGAAAATTTTCTAGTTACTTATGTTATCAGGTATCTCAATGGTAAACTTATCTTGAGAAAAGTTAGGATGAGGTATCAGCAACAATCCTGAGACAACTAGTGAATCGACCCTGGTGTTCTTTTCCCTAGGTACTACTTCAATGGAGAAGGCATCAAGGAATTCAATAGAATCCCAAACCTAATTCCTATAATGCTTCAACCTTCTATTCTTTACTTGAAAAAGGTTTCTGACTTGTTTAACAACAAGTTCCGCATCTCCACGAGCTAGAAGATTCTTCACACCTTTTTCTTTTGCCACATTAAGCCCAAGAATGAGAGCTTCATACTGTTGTATTATTAGTATTTTCAAACTATAGTTTGAATGAGAAAGGATGAACCTTTCCCTCAAGAGGCACCAATACTACGCCAGCTCCAGAACCAGCTGAGGAACAACTTCCATCAAATTCTAAAATCCAAACCTCATTAGGATCATGAAGTACTCCTTTAGGAAGCTGAGTTTCCTCTGGAGACATAATCATATAGTTACCATGCCCCATATCCTCATAAAGTATTTGTGCTTTGGGATCATCCTTTTTTTCTACAATATACTCAGATTGCTTCTTAGGAAACATCTTCTTCATTTTTCCATTAACTGGTATGAGGGCATGTGACCAATCCATTTGAATTTCTCCTCCCACATCTTTGCAGAAGTTCCTACTTAACAACATACCATATGAAGGTGGAATATCCACTATAAGGATAGTAGCCAAGACCCTTTTCTTAGGTAAAGTGGCAAAATCTACTTATGCATCTTTGATTCTTCCAACTAGGGGCACTTCTTTACTCTCCATGGAATAACAAGACCCATAAGTGCGTGTGAGAGTTAGGCCCAAAGCATGTGCTACTTTGGCAGGCATTACATTATCTGATGCTCCTGAATCTATGACACAGTTGTTGAGTTTATGCCCTACTATAAGGAGGGTCACATAAAATGGTTTGTTCTTATCCTTAGGTGAGATGACAATAGCTATTAGATTGGGTTGAGGTGTGGAGGATGGAGTAGGTAAAAGGCCTTTGGTGGAAGCTTTGGATTGAGAATTAACAAAGTGAACCATTTTGGCAAAAGCTTTGGGATGGGTTTGATAATACTCAGCCTCTGAAATTTGAACCTTTGTCTTTTTTAGGTGATCAATGATATCGAAAGACCCAGAGGTGGATGGGCTATCATCACTTGGAACCTTAGGTTTGTCAGATTTAGGAGTTGTGGAAGAAGAAGAAATTTTAGTAGAAGAATTAGGAAAAGTAGAATTGGCAGAACTCACCTTCTGTGTGGACGTAGTGGGGATAGGAGATCCTCTTTTTGCAATCACAGGGATAGTCGTGGGATGCTCCTTGGATATTTTAGCAGGCTGCATCACTTTCTCCCTTTTATTTGTCTGCTCTCGAGTCATAACAGCATATGATTCACTATTCATATCTGCTACCACTTCATCATAATCATCTTCCTCATCAACACCTTGAGAGTGAAGAAATTAACTTGAGATCCCTCAAGTTCCTCCATATCTCCATCAATTTCTTCTTCAAGTTCTTCACAATCTTCATTAACCTCCTCATCTTCAGGCTCTTCAACCTCATAGGTTGCATTAACAGGAACCTTGATAGGTGGCCCCTCAAGTGCTAGCCTTGTCTGAGAAGCGGAAAATGATTTCTAGGTTGAAAATTCCTCCTTGGAACATCTGCATAGGGGGCGTGTTGAGCCAATTGTTTCTTAATGGAAATGAGATCATTGGCAAGATTTTGCACTAATGGATCAGTATTAGGCCCAGGAGTGGAAGAGGAAGAAGAAGAAGATCTAGACTTAGCAGGGTCTCTTTTCAACTTTCAGACATAATCAAATCATCTTCGACACTAACAACAAGAGTTTGATCCTTGGCCAATGTAGCAAGATTGGCTCTTCTTAATGCATAGCTAACTTCAGGAAATTGAGCATTTAGGAAGAAACACTTTTGTATTTGATCTATAGGTTGAGTGTCTAGTGGGATTTTGTTAATCAACTTGTTAAACCTAGCCACAAATTCTCTCATGGGTTCTTGTGAGTCCTTCTTTATTTGAGAAATCTGGGCTAGCAAAGCGTGTACATCCTTTGCAGGTTTGAAATGGTTCTCAAACCTTGTTCTCATCATGTTCCAACTAGTAATGGCCCTCAGTTGGAAGGTGATAGAACCAATCTGCATTATCTTGTAAACTCTCTACAAATATCCTCTCTTTGAGACATCTTCATGTTTAACTCGAGAAATGCACATGTTCATCAAGATGTACCTTTCCATCACCTCTGTATTTGGGGAAGTTCTTTCGGTTACCTTTAGGTAACTCATGCAAGGGTTGAGGAAGGGTGAGAGGACCAACATGATGGCCCTGGGAAATGGTATTGCTATCCTTAGAAAGATGGCTTGAAGGGGAACCTAAACACCAACGATAATAAGAGCATGAGATTAGTTCTGAGTTTCTATGAAGGAATAACGCCTATAGGGTTTTGTCTTGAATAGGAGGAATGCTTGTTAAATGATCTCTTCTATTCCTTCCTGTTGAAGGAAAAGAAAAACATTGCTATTCCAAAAGTTGAAACTGAGAATATTCAATACCAAGGGCCCTCCTTCCACGAGTAAAATGTGGAGTTGCTAGATCAAAGGATGATCAAGAAATTGTTCATAGAATTGGAATGCGTTTTAAGAAAACGAATCCCCAGCGGAGTTGCCAAAAATGTTGGTCATCAAAAAGGACTTTATTGAGAGAAATAGTCAGGGGACAAGAAGTCCCTCCTCTTTAATGGGAGAGGTTCCCTTATTTAAAGACCAAGATTATTTACATATGTACAACGCATAGTTAAATGTGGAACTTGGATATCATGAAAGAATTTTAAAATTAAATAGATCATCAATACAAAAGTACAAAGGAATGAAGAAGTGGAAATGAGCAAAAAGGCATTTTCCAAAACTATAGATAACAAAGTAATTCCTTATGCATGCCCAAATAAAATTATTTGGAATAAACCATTTACATTTGAATCAATAGCAGATATTGCAAAGACACAAAGTTCCAAAATAACATCCACAAGAATACAAAGATTCTTCATATAATACAAATAAATGATTGACCGATATTCAATGGATAACAATGAATATGAGAGATGGACAAAGAAAGCAAGTTCTTTTGTATTGATTTCTTTGCTACTCTTTACACTTTCAAAAATAAGCCAAGTTCTAGCCCCTAAAAATGGCGGAGAGAGACCATTATATAATTTTACAAATCAGTTACACTTGGTAACTACTTCTTTTAACTAAAATTTTTGTTAAAGGGATGCTTAACGCAAAACCCCAACTACTTACAATAATTCTGAAATGAGAAAAAGAAGGAGAGAGAAGCCAGGAGGGGAAGACAAGTGCTCATGATTGGGAAGGGCCCACTGACTTGAGGATCCATTGTCTAAACCTTTTCAATGCCTCTGCTATGTCTCTGCCATGTGGAACCAATGTGTTGGCAGTAGCCTGGGTCCAAGATCCTAGACATTTCTCCATCTCCTTGTCAAACTCAATGTGCATATGGTACTCCTTATTTTCTTCCTCAATGGCAGATTGGAGAGAGAAGATTTCCTTTATCTTCTCCTTGGTAATGGAATCCTCTTTAAACAAGTTTTCTTTGACAAAAGCTCTGAATTGAGCTTTAATTTCCTACAGGGAGAAAGGTACACCTGAGGTCTCATCATGGAGGTGGCAGTGAATATCCTTAAAAGTAGATATTACCAAAGTCTTGAAAGCCTCTCCCTTCTGCTAGCTATTCCTTAATTCTCCCAAAGCCTCCTCCAACACTTTGATTTTCCACTCTACACTGAATACCCATGATTGTGACAAATTATCCTTCACATCATCAAAGACCTTACTTGCCATCAAAAGATTTTCATCAGTCTGCCCCATTAGGCAAAGGTCTACTATGCAGTTGCTCCAAAGTTTGAGCTCTTTATCCATGTTTCCAATTGTGGAGGAGAGCTTCTGTTGCAGATTATTTACCTTCTCATTGAGCTTAAAGGCTTCACCAATGAAATTCAACCTTGCAACAAGCATGTAATCCACCATGGCCTCCATAGCTCTCCCATAGATGGAGTACCTGTGTATATCCTTGATGCTCTGGACTTCATCTTGACTGAGGATCATAGGTGGTGGAAGGGCAATCAATGGGGTAGGGTCTAGAACTTTATCTTTAAATAGCAAAGACTTGAGCCTCCTCCTCAAGCTGCTATATAGTTTTCTTCCCTTTTTCTACCCTCCCAATGACCCTAGTGACTATTTCTTGGAGGTTGTGTATTTCACCTTTAGGAGTAGAATCTCCCATTGAGATCCTTGAGAGTTCCAAATTGGAGGCTTGCAAATCCTGCTTTGGCTTGTCAACTTTGGGCTTGGCTATCTCAAGGAATTTCTGACCTTGGGCATCAGTCACTATCCTTGAAGTGGTTCTAGCTTTCTTGGTAGGAGCAGAAGGAGTAGTACCCAACAAGGCTGCCACAACATCAAAGTTGGGTTGTGAGATCTTAGAGAGGTTTCACCCATGCAAATGTGGAGGAAGAAGAAGAAGGAGGATCAAGGGAACCAAGAGTGAGAGAACTCATGGCACATAGAGTGTTTACTGTTGTTGCCTCCAATTGAGATGTGAGTGGAGTAGATGAGCCTTCTTGAACAGAAGAATCCACATGCTTGGAGGCTCGGTGCTATGAATTTAATGATCCTTATCTATTGTGGTTTCAGAAGCACTTGTAGGAATTGGTATTTCACTATCTTCACTCTCACTGAGAACAATGATGTTCTCTAGCCTAGAAGGTAGTTCTAAATGCTTTGGCAGAGGATCTTCTTCAATGGGCTCCTTCTTGACTTCCTTCACCTTCTTTTGATAGACCTGAGTGGAGGAGGAAGGAGTGGAGGATTCAGGGCCTTTACTTGATGAGGCAAGAGGAGTCTGTATAGGTACCTATGAACTAGGTGTTTGTGCCTCCTTCCTCGGTGTCAAGGTGTCTTTGGAAGAGGATTATCCTACATTCTTCCTCAGCTCACGAACCTTTCTATCAACCCAAACTTTGGTTCTTACTATGATAGGGGCAAGGATCTCAGCCAAATCATCTTTCTCCCTTTTAAAACTATCCAGATCCTCTAAGGGAGTGTGTTTGATCATAGTTTCATATTCATATGACAACAGGTTTGAGTTTTCATCCTGAAGTCCTTCAGGAACTTGATACATTTTAAGCTTGAATTAACTGAAGAGGAAACCTTCCATAATGCCTCCTTCTGGCCTCAAAATCATCTGTGTAGTCATCCCAATAATCTTCAGTGTCTGCCCTATGATGGTAGTTGATTCTGATGTTTAGCTCAATGAATTTCTTCAAGTCGAAATAGGTTCTAGGCCTAAATAAGTGGACAGTGATGGGAGCTAGGGCTCTCTCTATGTTTTGAGTGTCTAGAGTGGTTTTACATGTATAGTTCCCCAAAGATATGGGGAAGTGTAACCCAGTGATCTTCTTATCCCTACAGGTTTTGTGTAATTTTTCCAATTGCCTGCATACTTCAATCAGGGCCATCTTATCATTACAAAATATGGGGAGCTTAAGAGGAGTGCTCTCATAACCTACTAGCCTGATGTAAGAGAACCTTCTGAATTGAATGAAGTAGGCTCCGTACTTTGCTATCAAGCTCATGGCTTCATCTGAAAACCTCCTTGTAGTGTCACTCTCTAGAATCCTTACAATGTACATGGTGAAGGCATCATTCACCCTCCTAAAATTGTGATTGCTAGTGTCTAGGGTGAACTGAGGGCAGTAAGCATATATAGGATCACCCTTCTGAGCATCAATGTATGTAAAGCCAAACCACTATCTGGATGCTGCTAGGGTATACATCAGGTAGGAAGTCATGTAGAAATTTTTAGTTTGTTGTACATGGGACAATTGCTCTGTCAAATTCATGTAGATGATCTTTTCCCAGTTGATGTTCTAAGTACCTTCACACACTATGTTGATAAGTGGGCACATCTAGAAGTGGAACTCGTTAGTAGAAGGCAATCCCATGACCCGAGCTAACATGATTATGAAGTATAATAGCTCCAAATTTAAATCACACCTAAAAAGAGCTTTGGATATTCGGGATGCCCGTTTCTTAGGGTTCTTAAGCCATGACTTCACTACTATGACCTTTTATTTTTCACTATCTTGATCAAAAAGGGCATGTGCTTGATTTTGGGAGATTACCATAGAATTTTCCATCTCTGGTATTCTTAGGGTAGTGGCAATGGTGGTGGCATCAAGCTTGGAAATGAGCTCCCCATGCACGTTGGTTAATTTCCTCGTATCGGGTTAAAGTGAGCCCCCGTAGGTGAGTACCGTGTCTACAAATTGCACTGATATTGGGAAACCAACAACAAATGTCAGGTTGTTATTGTTAATCATTTGTGCCATAGGAGAGGGGTTCGGGTTTGTCAACCTGGTCTAAAAATCACCAAAGTCCAGGTGACAAACTTCACTGTCCCCGATATTAGGAATGACAGAATCGAGTGGAGAAACCTGCTCCTGGCCTTGAAATTTAATCTTCATGTTGATAGGACTTAGAAATACAAAATCACATCTTGAATCTGTAATGAAATTATAGGGGGAATGGGGACGTGAGCAAAGATTTCAATTGTAAGGGTATGTGCAAATGGTAATGAGAAAGTAGTGTTCAAAAATGCATAGAGGGGAAGTCTATTAAATATCCATTTAGGAGAGAGAAGGTTATAAATGTGTATTAAATTCATATCTACTAACTCAAAAAGCAAGCATTGGGAAGACCAAGAAAAATTAGCTTGGATGGCCTTTGGTACATTTGGGACACACGGGTTGCAAAGCACAATCCGGCTGATGTAAGCGATGCGGGTGATGTGGGGATAGAATGCAAAAATTCTTTCGAGACATGAGGGACTAAAGTACATGAAGTTCATGATGCGTCCGATGTGGGTGATCGGGGAACAGAGAGCCCAAGTGAGCTTGGGACAGTTGGAACAAAAAGTTCTGACGGGCCCGCAAATCACACAAATGACTCAAAAAATGTAGAATTTTTCTAACTTCTCAACTTTCCTCTTTACTAGAACATCAGAAAAAGGTGTCAAACTCAAAATTTTCAATTCTTGACTTTCAAAAGAGGGGAGATTTTGAGGGGACAAAACGCACTGATATGGGCACTATGAGTTCACAATGGTGCCTTTTGGTTTGGCGAATGCCCCTGCAGGTGTTTATGAGTCGATGAATGGGGTATTCAAGACATTTCTAGATCGCTTTGTGCTCATCTTCCTTGATGACATCTTTATATAATCACATACACGTGAGGAGCGCGAGGGGAACCTTCAACAGGTTCTTCAGTGTCTTCGTGAGCAACAACTTTACGGGAACTTGGAGAACGGTGCTTTCTTCCCGATGAGGTGTAGTATTTGGGACATGTTATTTCTTGGGAAGGTATCGCAGTCATTCCTCCGAAGATTAGAGCCATTATGGATTGGACGAGAACCCACTATAGTGACCGAGGTGCGCAGCTTCATGGGGTTAGCAAGATCTTGCAGAGATTTTTAAGGACTTCTCTCAGATTACGCACCCTATCACTTCCCTTCAGAGGAAAGGGAAGAAGTTTTTTTGGATGGACAGATGATCTGAAGTAGGCCTTCAGAAGCGAAGGAGTGCCTCACTACAGCACCCATTCTTGTAGTGCTAGATCCATAGGGTGAGTTCTTTTTTTTTTGCTCGAGATGCTTCTTTAGCATGGCTTGGAGGTGTGTTAATGCGGGATGGCGGGGTTGTAGCTTTTGAGTCTCAAAAACTCAAGGATCACGAGATTAATTATCCTACCCATGATCTTGAGATTGTGGCGGATTGTGCATGCTTTGGTTAGATGGAAACATTTTATTCTTGGATGGAGATTCATACTCAGGACAGATCATTTGAGTCTTCACCACCTCTTCATGCAGCCCAATCTGAACACTCGTCAACGACATTGGATGGAGTTTCTTTGTGAGTATGAAATGGAAATTAAACATGTGAAATAGAAAGAGAATGTGGTAGCAAATGCTCTCAGTAGATGTAGACATGTGACTATGGCCACTACACTGAGCATAGATTTGTGGATCAAGATTCTTCAACAACTTCCTCTTGATAGCTTCTACATGATAGTATGAGCAGAGATAGAGTCACAGAGACCCCTTGAGGGGAATTTTGATGGTTTCACCTTAGAGTCAGATGATCTTCTCAGACATAGAGGCATGATATATGTTAGTAGAGATGGAGGCTTGAGGCAGGTCATCTTGGTAGAGGCACATTGTGCACCCTATTTAGCCCATCCCGGGGTGAAGAAGATGCATGCCACTTTGCGACAATTGTATCATTGGAGAGGACTTCATCAAGATTTAGCTCGGTTTATGACACATTTTTAGATTTCCAGAGGGTTAAGGTGAGCATCAAAGCATCCGGCCGGTCTTCTTTATCCTCATGCCATACCGAGAATGGATTTGGGACACCATTTCCATGGATTTCATTGTTACGCTACCTATGTCGAGATATCACCATGACGCCATTATGGTCACGGTTGATAAATTTACAAAAGTAGCTCACTTTTCTCCGATAAAGACCACTTATACAACCAGAGCAATGGCAGGAGTATATTTGGATGAGATCGTTAGGTTGCATGGGATTCTGTGGAAGATCATTTGTGACCATGATCCCTTGTACACTTCACATTTCTGGACTACCATGCAATATGTCATCAGGATGAGGATTAATTTCAGCACAACATATCACCCTAAGACAGATGGAAAGACCGAGTGAGTGAATCAAATTTTAGAGGATATGCTCGGGATGTACGTAATGGATCAACAATCTAAGTGGGAGGAGTACTGTTCTTAGTTGATTTTTCCTACAATAATAGTTTTTAGAGTTCTATAGCCATGGCATCTTTTCGGGCATTATATGGTAAGGAGTGTAGGACACCCTTTAGCTAGGACGGGTTGGAGGATAGAGTATCATTGGTTGACCAACTCTTTCCGGACATGGAGTAGCAAGTAGTGTTGATCGGGTAGAGATTGTAAGAGGCACAAGGCAGACAAAAGTAGTATGTGGATCAACATAGGATTGATTGTAGCTTTGATGTGGGCATGAAGGTGTTCCTTTATGTTATACCACACAAGATCCCTATCTGTTATGGAAAAATTTCTAAGTTAGCTCCTAGATTTATTGGTCCTTTTGAGATCTTGGAGCATATCGGCCCTTTGGCCTACCGTCTAGCATTTCCACCTAGCTTGTCTCACGTACATGATGTGTTTCATGTTTTTGTCCTTAGGAGGTACATTGCAGATCTTTCTCATGTGTTGGAATGGACATCATTACACATGCAGGATCAAGGGTAGGTGGCGGTGGAACCCATCTGTATCATAGATCGCAGGACCCTGGGCCTTCAAGGTAGAGATTGATCAGGTATGGGTGCAGTGGGATAGATATGATGAGATTGCAGCCACTTGGGAGGATGCTACTATGTTATAAGTGTAGTTTCCAAATTTGTTCCAGTGACTTCTAGGAGGAAGTTGAGTCTAAGGGGAGGGGGATGTAGTGCCCACTTTCCTTTGACACTGTTTAAATATTGATCTTCTTCTTTGTCAATCTCATTTTGGACATTATTATGTTTTGACTTAGTATGATGTGTATATGTTAGATCATGGATTATTATGGACCTTGATTCAGTCAGCATGCATGATGATTATTGGAGACATTATTATATATGGATGATGATATACTGCTTGATATGGACATGTTATTGATGTTGATTTTAGACATGTGACATTCTACATCGTGAGTAGCTCTAGTATAGAGATTTAGTTGGATAATGATATAGTGGCAAAATTGAATTTGAAATGATAATGTTGAATTCTTGATATTGTTGTGATTTGGATTTGATATTTATATGTTGCTTATATCATTTTGGATGTTCTGATGTGGCAATGAGGCTGAAGGAGGTATTGTTATTTTGTAGGTTAAGATATCACAACAATGTCGAGGGTTTGGAGACTAAACATATTAAAATTTTGGATGAATTCAACATGGCCACCATGGCAACTGTAAATTTTGTGGGTTGTATTGTGTTAGGCTTTCTCATGGTGTGGATTTCTATTATATGTGACCATGGGATATGTATTTTAATTATGTGTTCCCTTTTTATTATTTTTGTATGTATTTTATTTGTAATGTGTTTCTTCTTTTAATTAATGTAAGTGTGATAGTTTAATGTGAGAGTCATATAGTTAAATTTTTAATTAAATTAACTGGGATGTAGAATGTAAGAAATAATGTTGTTGTCTTAGTTAATAATTATATTGGATTTATATTATGTATAACCATATGTTAATTAAATAAATCATTATGCCCAAAAAAGTATGTAATAAATGGAGTCATATGTATTAATGCATGTTATAAGAATGTGTACGAGGATGTAAGAGATGTGTAACTGATGTGTAGGTTGAGTAAGTCATATTTTGGAGTGTAGAACACTCCTTCCACTTTGAAATTGGGATTTGACCTTGGAAGCCAAAATTGGAGGCTTGTGGGACAAGTAAAACTTTTACCACACCTCTTAAAATCATCCACCAACCATGGCTATGGTTTTGGAGTCTAAATTAATATTTTTGTTGTATTTTGATTTGATTATGTGTAAGATTTAATTGCACTTCCCCTTACATATTTTTAATGCATTCCTTTTTGAAGTATGGGTTAATTTTGAGTGTTTAAGTTGATTGTCATCTACATTTATTGTGATTTATTAGGAAACTGATTTTCTCTTTTTGAGGTTGACTAAGAATGATGTGGCATCCCACTAGGAATCCACATCATCCTTTTCCTCCCTCTCATTTAAAATTTGAATTTCTCCTCTTGTTTGGGTTGTTGAAACATTGTTCTCCCATGCTTCGGTTCAATTTTAGATTGCTGTTGGAGCTTGCTTTGAAGAAGGATTTGGAAACTCTCTTGCATGTATATACCTTGTTTTTTTGGACTGCATATTTGAGCATTGAAGAAATATTGTTTTGGGAAACAATCTCCACTATGGAGAGGTAGGATTCTATTTTTTATATGTTATTTTTCCCTTTTTCTTGCATGAATGAAATGGTGATTATGCTGTGAATTCATGATTGGTTGGGTAGATTTCTTAGGGCAAGGTGTAGGAGAAGACTATGGGGATTTCATATGGGGGCATAAGGGATTTCCAATGGCACTTATTCTTGTGGAGGGAGTGTTGGTTTGGGATCCACCTAGGAAAAGAAATTGCTTATATTTCTTACTATTGGGGTGGGGCCATAAGGAGGTGTTGGGAGATATAAGATTTATGGGATTTGGTATGTTTTATGGTGGTATGCATTTGGTGGATGCCCAATTCAATCTTGGGAGGTATAAGGATCTTCCCATAGCTATTTCTCTTGTTTGGCTTGCTTGATGAAGCCTTTGTGTTGTTTGAAATGTTTAAATGTAGTTGGGAACTACTGTCTTGTTGGAATTGTGTATTTTGTTGTTCTGTGCATGTTTAAAGAATGTTGTTTATTGTGAAAGAAGCCTTGTTGCCATGTGTTGATATTCATGCTCCATTTTAATATGGTTGGGGATCAGGGGCCAATGGAGAAGGATGGCTTCTCCTTTCCCATTGGATGTCTTGGTTGGGTGGAGAGCATTGCCTTTCCCCCTTCCTTGTTGTGATCAAAGTTGCAGCAGAGAAGAAATCAGCATGTTGTTGTTTGGAGAAAGAAGAATACAGTTTGATAGTCTATTCTTTTGAGAAAATTCTTGTAATCCCTTCCCACTTCGCATGGATGAGTTGTGTAATTTTGTAATGTGAAGCCATTGTATTGTAAATGGAATTCTGAAATTTAATTGAAATGTAAAGATGAAAACCTTCCATTCTCTGTATTAGAAAATCTTGTTATACGGTTATAAAATAAATATTGAAATCCAAATGAAGAAATAATCTATAAGCATTGTTGGAAATCAATGAAAGAGATAAATTCCTTCCTTAATTGTAGTGTTTGATTAGATTTCAATTGTAATGTTATATTATATTAGAGTTCTTGTCTGAAAAGATATCTATGTGGAAAAGAAAATGCATATGGAAGAAAAAGTTAACAATCGATCTCTGCATTTATTTAAAATTTGAAATATCAACCTGTAGCTATGCTCTTGAAATGATTAGATGAATCAATTAATTGTTTATACCATATCTAATAAGCTCTCCGGAAGTGTTTGGAAGTGGCAAATGAATTATTAAAACTATCAACAAATGAACTCGTTTCTTTTTGTAATTTTTTCATTTGAATTTTATCCAATAAATGTGATTCTGAACTACAACTCAAATTGATTATTGAAACAATGCATTTTAGATGTAATAAGTTCTAAAGAATTCAATTTGACTTCAATACCAAAGAAAGACATTTTAGAACAAAAAAAAATCAATTTCAAAACTTGCACAATTGTTTCTTGTCACAAGATGTAAAATATATAAATTGTAACTCAATCCATAAATTGAACCTTGAAAATAATCTAAAAATTATCCAATATCATTCCTCCATGTTTAATTTACATGTTGAGGATAAGAAGAATAAAAATTGAATAAAACTCATAAGTTGAAAAAATTGCTTATTTTAAATTTTAAACGCTGCAGATCAATTTCTTAAAATTGACCCTAAAAAATTCATCAAAATCCAAATTTTATGATTTTTGTGCAAAGAGAACTTTGAGGGATTTCTGGAAAGTCCTTGTTTTCCCAAAATGGAGTTTCCTATCAAAAGTTATGGCCATTTGAAGTTTTACTTCAAAAATGGCCATCCAAAATTAATCTAACTATGTAAAAATTTAAATTTTAAACTTTGGAAAAATTTCCTCAAAAAGTCCGCGGCCCTACCACCCTCTCATCCAATCATATCATGCCACATGGTACTTGGGAGGGGTGGGCCTTTTCAAAACTTAACTTTTTGAAAATTTTGGCATTGGGAAAATTTTCCCAATTTTCTCCATGCAACCCAGTGGACCCTCGGCCCAATCACGTGATGACAAGTGGCTTATGAGACACACGAATGAAATTTGAAAACTTTTTCTTTGGCTCTTTGGGAAAAATTTTACTTTTCCCTCCATGGCCCCGCACCCCGGCAACTAATGGGCTATTGACACGTGTCGAGCGGGACACAGATATGCGAGGGCCATTCACCTTTTAAAACCTTTTTGCACAAAATTTTAATTCCCTTCGTCGCCCCGCCAACCCGTGCCCAATCACAGGATGCCACATGGCATATTTGGTGATGGCAGAGGAGGAAAGGAAATTTTCTTTTGGAAAAATTTTGGGTTCGGACCTTGGGAAAAATTTGAAATTTTTCCCCGCGACCAATGGGCGTTTGACACGTGGCACTAGGGCATCGGCGTACGCATGGACCCTTTTGTCCTCTTAGCACTTTTTGGTGATTGAGACTCAAATTCTCAAACCACTCCATCAGCCTGCCAATCCTTCTAACCAACCTAATTATGCCACGTGTCCAAATTCATCGGCCCGATGAGCATGCGGAGGTGTTTTGCACCTTGCACCTAAGGAAGGGAAAATTTCTCCCTGAAACTCCGCCACCCCATAACTTGAGCTTTGTAAGAAGTTAGACTTATTTATATGGTTGGAAAGGTGAAGAAATTTCCTATCTAATGAGCATGATTAAGGAAAGTTTTGATGACTCTAAGTGTGTGGGAATTCAAATTGAATCCTGTGAGCTGTTAGGGCGGGAAGAGTGAGAATTGACTCTTCTAACCTAAGTGATGAATTTAATCCCTTGTTTTGACCTTGTAACCTTCCTTACAAGAATCCTTAGCACACAAACAAAATTATTCCATAACTTTCCTAGCTAAACCTAGTTTGTTTTTGGTCTCAATTGGTAGTATGAACTGGGCATCACAAATCATCCATAGTATCTAATGGGTCAACATTCCAACTCTACAAAAAATATCTTGCTCTCCTTTTGGTCATCTAGTAATAGACTATTTTTGTGTTACGTAAGGTGTCTGGATCAAAAAATTTATGATAAAGTTTATATGCATTCCTAGAAAATCAACCTATTCTATTATTCCATAATTTAGAAAATAAGGACATCTCCTTTTATTTGGCATGAATTAGATAGGAAGCAATAACTGGAAACACAAACACGTCTTGTTTAGAAGAAATGTAAAAGGAACGATAACCAGATTGTAGCAAGACAAGAACACAAATGCTAATCAAACACCATGATCAATAACATGAAAGCAATTTGCGAGAATAAATTTACATAAAACCTTTGCAAACAAATGAGCAGAAATATCATATATTATTATGGAACTCAATGAAATAGAATGAGAATGGTCCTTTCTAATATAGGAAAAGAATAAAAATTTAAGGGCCAATCAAGGTCATAGATAAAGCCATAAATCAAGGAAAGAACTATACCAAATAACTAGATAATATCCCCTAGTAACTAAATAAATAGAGAGAAATATCCACACACATAAGTGGGTGAGGATAAATACAATAGAGGTAAATAAAGTACTAGGTGAACATGAGCTAAGGTAAATACCTACTCTAACACTCCCCCTCAAGTGAAGTTAGGGGCCAAAATAGAAGTGGCATGTCCACGGTATAAGTCCCGACAACTAGGCCTGATGAGGTACTCATGTACAATATATCCATGAAGAAATACCGAACCAAAAGAAGAAAATAATCCTACTATAAGGAAAGAGAAAGAAGAAGAAGAATAAGGAAGATGTTCTAATGAATAAAAATAAATAGAGACCAAATATTTTTAACTCCTTTATGTGCTTGATCTTCCGATATACCCTTTTGTCTATGACATCAACATAAACAATTTCATCGTATACTATGGAAAATAGAGTTGAGTATTGTTGAAAATCGTCATTTAGGGAATTTGGATGAAAAAAATATCTCTAATCACTCCACCTTCCTCTTAGGAAAATAAATATGCATCTAGAATCGATATTATTGGCCCTCTCGCAACGTTGAAAAATTAAAGGGCCATAAACATTGCATACATCATGAAAAGAAAGAATCATTTTGAGGAATGAAAAAAGATTTTTTCACTGGGATCCTACCCAGGTTACAAAAGGCCTTCTTGGCCACTACAATTTAATAACTAGAGAAATTGTAAAGAAATAAAAACTTCTATGACCATTTTCCTATGTGTGTAAATTTATCCATGTAAAACGTGGTATAATGATTTTAAATATATTGACCACACTCTTTTTAGTGTTAGTACATAAATAGAGACACCAAAATCTATGTATAATCTCCTAGTCATTAAATGTCATAATTTCCATGTGCTTCCACCTACCAAAATAATTTCAATAATCAATTTTATTGAAATGTGTAAAATAAACATCCGATAGCATTCATAAAATTAGCTTTAGTTAAATTGCATACAAAAGCACTTAATTAATAATAGCACTTTTGAAAAAATATCTATTTTTCTTCCACCTTTTAAGAACAACCAATTATAGGAAACACTTCTTGGTCCTCTTCGAGAAAAAATCCCATTACATGTTTTTACATTTCTTGTAAGTGTGTTATACACGTACTGCACAATAATTTAATGTCATCCTATTGAATGAAAAAATGACACCAAAACATTTGAATTGATAATTTTTTCTAAAATACATGAAAGAATATGCTACCATGGATAGATTGGAATGTCAAAATGGAACGGATTTGTTTTTGTTGAATAGGATATGGAAACTTCTACTTTTACAGAATATCAATAATTGGGAAGTGATAAAAATGGATTTTGTTTTGCATAGTTTTTCCCAAAGAAATATTTAGAGCTTGGTGGTCGCTAATCAACATTAACATGAAAAATATTAATGCAATGAGTGAGAGGTTGGAACAATGGAGAGAGAATAGAGATTAGATATCTCTTGTTCTTATTAATATCAGAAGCACAGTACATATTTATAGGTACATTGAATAAACAATATTCCCTTGAATGGATGAAGTAGATACAAACAAAAGGAGATAATAATGGAATAGATAAAAAATAGTCTAATAATAAGATAACATGCATAGACTATGCTAACAATCCCCCCTTATTGCATTATTATTGCAAATGTGACCCATGAAAAGTTAAAATGTCACTTTTCTAAGAGATTTTGTTAGAATGTCAACAACTTGTGCTTCTGTAGGATAGTAATGGAGCTGAATGTGATGGTTTAAGACGTGCTCTTGAATGAAATGATAATAAATCTTAATATTCTTTGTTCGTTCATGACAAACTAGATTTCGCATGATCTTCAACACACTCGAATAGAGAATAGGTGACTATTTTTCAGAATTCCCTGTGTCATCCAAAATATGACATAGCTATATCACTTCGCACAAAAATCCTCGTGTGGTGAAATATTTTGGCTCTCTAGATGAGATAGAAATAATATTTTGCTTCTTACTTATCCATGAGATAGGTCCAAATCCAAGATGAAAAATGTATCATGTGGTTGAATTCCTAAAATCAATAGATCCGGTGCTCCGAGTCGATGTATCCATGTAAGAATAATTGATCATTCTTCTTATATTCTAGACTATAGTAAGTTGTTCCTCAAAAATATCTCAAAACATGATTTACTGCAGTCTAGTGACATTTCTTCAACTCCTACATGAACCTGGAAAGATAGCTGACAACATAGTATAGATCTAGTTTGGTATATGTCAAATAGATGAGCCCTCCAACAAATTTCCTATAGAGAGTAACATCTACTTGAGGTGAGTCCTAAAATATTGAAAGGTACAAGCCTTTCTCCATGGGAGTGGATATACATTAACATTATGACATTCTATATTTTTCCAGGAGTGTCTTGGCGCATCTTGTATCCTGGGAGAAGAAAATGTGATGCTCCTTTTGCCATATCTCTAAGCCAAGACAGTAATGTAGTAGTCCCAAATATGTCATGTCAAAGGTTATTTTGAGATAATTCTTTACAATATCAACCCGATCTTGTGAACTGTTAGTGATCACAAGATCATCCACATACAAAAAAATGATACTCTCTTTTCCTACCTTCATTATATAAAAATTAGAATCGAGGGAATACGATTTGAACCCATGTTGCAAAAGGTGATAGTTTATCTTGATATACCATGCCCTTGGAGCTGTTTTTAGTCCATACAATGATTTG
Source organism: Taxus wallichiana var. yunnanensis (assembly GCA_018340775.1). Lineage (NCBI taxonomy): Eukaryota > Viridiplantae > Streptophyta > Pinopsida > Cupressales > Taxaceae > Taxus > Taxus wallichiana. Next base: position 410,786,966 of record CM031234.1, on the reverse strand, counting down.
ATGACACAACATACCTTCTTAGGATGTTCTTCATGAACCAATCCTTCAAGTTGGGTCATGTACACTTCTTCTTTCAGATCACCATTTATGAAAGCACTCTTAACATCCATCTACTTGAATTCTCCATCCATTTTGTGTTGTCGGTACACAAACAACTATGATGGTCTTTATCTTCGTTGTGGGTGCAAAGGTTTCTTCATAGTCAATGCCCTATTTCTGAGCATATCCTTTTGCTACAAGTATTGGTTTTTGTTTGTCAATGGATCCATCGATTTATAATTTTTCTTAAAAACCCATTTGCACCTATGGGTTTCTTTCTGTAGGAAGATCGAGAAGTTCCCATGTCTAATTTTTCAAGAGTGATTCAAATTCTACATCCATTACTTCCTTCTACTAATTTTGATTAAGTGCTTCACGAACATTATCAGGCTCAAAGATATTAATCGGTGAACTCATGAGTGCAAATTTTACCTCATTTCTTATTTTACTCCTTTTTTGACTCCGGATGACATATTTGGGAGTTGTTGTAAATTTGAGTCCTCGACGGTGCTTTGTACCTACTTCAATCAAGAAATTGGCTGATTTTGAGAAGAACTATGTTATTATCATGTGGATTAATGTGAGCCACATCATACGGTTCTCTAACGTCAAAAATAGCTCTCCTTGCAACATTACTTTTCCTTGAGTAGTCTCCTCCGGATCATTATCCGATTCAGAGACTAGTCGGTGAGAGATGGTTGGGCTGGATCTTTTGTTGATATTGTTAATTCAAAGGATGACTCATCACAAACCACATCTTGACTCTCATATATTTTTTTTGTCTCAGGATCAATGAGACATTATTCCTTTGAGGTAGTAGTGTTAGTAGCAAGTAGGATACACGGAGTGTCTTTGTGATGCGGGAGCATAACTTGTAGAGGCCATAACTTTTGATCCGACCGTTGGATCGTCTTGAAATTTTACAAGGTGGTAGATTTACATTAGTACTATGCTGGGGACAACTTGCTTGCAAGGTTGTGCTCATTTTGGCACGTTTTCGGGCTCGGATTCCGTCATCTAGTGGTCTAAAATTGGCTCGAATGTTTTTTTTGCTTTTGTCTAGGTCTTAGAACTTTAATAACTTTTGTTGTGCTTGTCAGAATAAGTCCAAATTTTGCGTGAGCCCTAATTTATGAATGCATATTTGGCACACAAATTTTGGGGTCAATCCGAGTTGTTTTGCATTTTAGGGTTTTTTGGCATTTTAGGGTTTTTGGCATTTTAGGGTTTTAGAGTAGTCTTGAAATAAAAGGAGAATTGTAATGATGTAATAGATCAGTGTGAATTCCAGAATGAGAAGTAAGCTATTGTGAAACTCCTGGTTTTATTTGCAAAGCTGTTTATGTGTGTTTTTGGAGGTATTTCAACCTCTTGCAGCTGGATTCACATCAATTGGTATCAGAGCAGGATTTTGATCTTGCGGAAATAATTAAGGTAACATATTACATTTTTATGTGTAGTTTTTACCTCTGTTTTATATAACCATGGCTAGACGTGGGAGGGGAGGTTATGCCCAGATGAATAGGCATATGCAGGAGCTACAGAGACAAATTGCTGAGCTCACGGGGGAAGTTACCCGCCTTAGAAGGAGACATGCAAATGGGGATGCAAACCCAGATAGTGATATTGAAGAAGAGACTCCATTAATGAATGAAGGAGGAGATGAAGAAGAAAATGAGAGAGACGAAGAAACCTTGAATGAGAGACCATTTGAGGAGAGATTGATCAAGGCCTTAGAGGGAAAGAATGACGACATCAAGATTAATGTTCCTGATTATGGTGGAGGGTTACGACCAGAGGAGTTGATTGACTGGTTAAATCGCATGGAAAAATTCTTTGAGTGGAAAACCCTTTCAGAGGAGAAGAAGGTTAAGTTTGCATGCACTAAGTTAGCTGGACATGCATTGATCTGGTGGGATCACCTACAAAATGAAAGACAAAGGAATGGAAAGGGCAAGATCCGAAACTGGAATAAAATGGTAAAGAAGCTGAAAGAAAAGTTTCTTCCTGTAGATTATGCTCAGACACTCTTTCGAAGGTTCCAAAACCTAAGGCAGAAGGATCTCAGCATTGAGGAGTATACTAATGAATTTTACAAGTTATCAATTAGGGTGGAACAGGGAGAGTCTGAAGAACAAAAGGCTACACGGTACATAAATGGGTTGAGTTACACCATACAAGATGAGCTGAGTATGCTCCGGATCCATAGCCTAGATGATGCTTATCAACTTGCATTAAAGGTAGAGGAAAAGAACAAGAGGAGTAATTTTAGAAGAGGTGTGAAGAGAGGTCCATCATCATCTCCAATGAGGGGCAGGGGTAGATTTGAATCTACAAAAGGTGAATCCTCTAATACAGAAGGGCATGAAGATTCTAGTCAAAGCCATGGTAACTACCAAAGAGGTAGGGGATTTTAGAGGGGAAGAGGTTATAATGGAGGACGGGGCTGGAATAGCCCCCAAAGGCAATATACATGTTACAGATGTGGTGAAGAGGGGCACAGAGCTTTTGAGTGTCCGCACTATCCTACACAAGATAGATGGCAAGGAGAAAACCATGATTAAATCTGGTTGAGATGAAGAGGAAGAAGAAATGGAGGTTGCTGCAGACTTGGGTGAAACCCTCATGATAAGGAGGACGATGATTGTCCCAAGGAAGGAGAAAGAACGTGATGTTGCTGGAGCTGATTCATGGCTTCGAACAAATATATTTCGAACAAGATGCACCTCTGGAGGAAAGGTATGTAAAATTATTATTGATGGTGGTAGTTGTGAAAATATGGTTTCAACTGTAATGGTTGATAAACTGAATCTGAGCTGTGACAAGCACCCATATCCCTATCGTATATCATGGTTCAAGAAAGGAAATGAAGTAACCATAGATAAAAGATGCCTTATAAAGTTTTCAATTGGGAATACCTACAGGGATGAGGTGTGGTGTGATGTTATCCCAATGGATGCATGTCATATATTACTGGGTAGGCCTTGGCAATACGATAGAAAGGTTACACATGATGGAGGGAAAAATACATATACCTTTTGGAAGGATGGTGTAAAGGTGGTCTTATTACCCTTCAAGGAAGAAGAGAAGAGTGAGGGCTTATTGGCTATAAAAGAGTTTGTTACAGAAATGGAAGAAGCTGGATGTTGTTATGCACTAATGTCAAAGAAGTTGGAGAAAGAAGACTTTAATATACCTATTGCGGCAGAAAAGATACTAAAAGAATACAAAGATGTCATACCAGATGAGCTACCAGATGGGTTACCTCCAAAGTGAGATATTCAACACCATATTGATTTGATCCCAGGATCGGCCCTTCCAAACTAGGCAGCCTATCGATGAGTCTGACACAGAGTGAAGAGTTGAACAGACAAGTGACAGATCTAATATAGAAAGGGTTAGTGAGAGAAAGCATGAGTCCATGTGCAACTCCAGCATTATTGACTCCCAAAAAGATGGAGACTGGAGAATGTGTGTAGACAGTAGAGCCATAAACAAGATCACGATTAAGTATCGGTTTCCAATTCCGCGATTGGATGATATGATGGATGTGCTAGCGGGAGCCCGATATTTTAGCAAGATTGACCTACGGAGTGGCTACTACCAGATCCGAATACAATGGTAAGTTTGTTGTTGTCTATTTTGATGATATTTTGATATTCAGTAAGACAGTGGAAGAACACTTGTTACATCTGAAATTGGTGCTAGACTTGTTACGTAAAGAGAGTCTATATGCAAACTTAAAGAAGTGTAGATTCCTTCAGAAGAGTCTTGTTTTTTTGGGATTTTTCATATCAGGGGATGGAGTGAGGATGGATGAGGAAAAAGTAAAGGCAATTCTGGAATGGCCTATTCCAAGGAATGTGACAGAGGTTCGTAGTTTTCATGGATTGGCAACTTTTTATAGGAAGTTCATCAGGAATTTCAGTAGCATTGTTGCACCCATAACAGAGTGTACAAAAGGGAGGGAGTTTGTATGGACCAAGGCAGCAACAGATAGTTTTGAATTGTTGAAGAAGAAAGTATCAGAAGCACCTATTTTGGTATTGCCAGATTTTAGCAAGGTCTTTGAGGTTGACTGTGATGCCTCACATGTTGGGATTGGAGCTGTGTTGAGTCAAGAAGGATGACCAGTGGCATTCTTCAGTGAAAAGCTAAATGAAGTCAGGAGGAAATATTCTACTTATGATGTGGAATTTTATGCTATTGTTCAGGCATTAAGGAACTGGAGACATTACTTGGTAGCAAAGGAATTTGTACTCTTCACTGACCATGAAGCCTTGAGGTATGTAAACACACAGAAGAAACTAAATAGTAGGCATGTAAAATGGGTTTCATTTTTGCAAGAATATACTTTTTTTAAAGCATAAGTCAGGTAAGCAGAATCAAGTTGCTGATGCCTTGAGTAGGCGTGTAGCCCTTTTGACAACAATGGAAAATAAAGTCCTAGGGTTTGAGGCAGTTAAGGAATTGTATGAAGGTGATCCTGATTTTGGTGATGTTGTCAGAAAGCTTAAGGAGCCTACAGTAGGTAGTGATTCTTTTGATTATTTGATACAGGATGGTTATTTGTTTAGGGGGAAACAATTGTGCATCCCTGCTGGTTCAATGAGAGAAAATATTATAAGAGAATTGCATAGTGGAGGGTTGGTTGGACACTTTGGTATAAGTAAGACAATTTCTCTTGTCGTAGAAAAGTATTATTGGCCAAAGGTAAAGAGGGACATCAGTAGGGTTGTAGCAAGATGTAGAGTGTGTCAAATGGCTAAGGGTCATGCACAGAATACTAGGTTATATATGCCATTGCCTATCCCTACAGGGCCATGGGTTGATCTGAGTATGGATTTTGTGTTAGGGCTTCCTAACACACAATGAGGGAATGATTCTATCTTTGTTGTGGTTGATAGATTCTCTAAGATGGCACATTTTATTTCTTGTAAAAAAACTAATGATGCTTCAGAATTGCAGATTTGTTTTTTTCAGAAGTGGTTCAATTGCATGGAATTCCATAAACGATCGCCCAGATTGGGACACGAAGTTTTTAAGTCACTTTTGGAGGACTCTGTGGAAGAAATTGGGGACACAACTACAGTTCAGTAGTGCATATCACCCCTAGACTGATGGGCAGATGGAAGTAGTGAACAGAAGCTTGGGAAATCTCCTATGTTGTATAGTTGGAGAAAAGCCAAAACAATGGGACTTAGCTTTACCTCAAGCTGAGTTTGCATATAATAGCTCGATAAACAGGTCAACAGGGAGGTCTCCTTTCCAGATTGTATATGGTAGGAATCCGAAGGGGGTCCTTGATCTAATTGTTCTACCAGGTGAAGATGAAACTAGTGATGATGCAGAAGCATTTGCAGAACACATTCTACTAGCTGGTGAAGTGAGGGAAAAGCTGAAAGTGAGTAATGCACAATATAAAACAGCTACAGATGCCAGTAGGAGAGTAAGTGTATTTGAAGAAGGAGATATGGTGATGGTTCATCTTAGAAAAGAGAGGTTTCCAAAGGGAACATATAATAAACTCAAGTATAAGAAGATTGGGCCATGTAGGATTCTGAAGAAAATGAGTGATAATGCCTACAAGGTGGAGTTACCTGAAAACTTTGCTATCTCACTAGTTTTTAATGTTTCTGATTTATATAAGTTTCCAAGTCATGATGAAAATGTTGTAGAGGAGGAAGAAATAAACTGGAAGAAACAGATGCCGAAGGAGAAAAAGGAGAGGGTAATGCGTGTCTTGGACCAAAAGACAATCACTACTAGACATGGGAGCTACAACAGATATTTGGTACAGTGGGAAGGTTTGCAGCAAGAAGAAAACACTTGGATTCCTGAGTGGGAGTTGAGGAAAATTGACAGTGCAAAATTAGATGAGTTCCATCAACAGAATTTGCAGGAGCTGAATTCTTTTCAACCAGGGGAGAATGATGCGGGAGCATAACTTGCAGAGGCCATAACTTTTGATCGACCATTGGATCATCCTGAAATTTTACAGGGTGGTAGATATACATTAGTACTATGCTGGGGACAACTTTCCTGCAAGGTTGTGCTCATTTTGGCACGTTTTTAGGCTCGGATTCCATCATCTAGTGGTCTAAAATTGGCTCGAATGTTTTTTCTGCTTTTGTCTAGGTCTTAGAACTTTAATAACTTTTGTTGTGCTTGTCGAATAATTGCAAATTTTACGTGAGCCCTAATTTAGGAATGCATATTTGGCACGCAAATTTTGGGTCAATCCGAGTTGTTTTACATTTTAGGGTTTTAGAGTAGTCTTGAAATAAAAGGAGAATTGTAATGATGTAATAGATCAGTGTGAATTCTAGAATGAGAAGTAAGATATTGTGAAACTCCTGGTTTTATTTGCAAAGCTGTTTATGTGTGGTTTTGGAGGTATTTCAACCTCTTGCAGCTGGATTCACATCACTTTGACTCAACCTTCTTTCTCTTTTGAGTGATACATGCATGTATGTTGTGTAACCAAATACTCACAAATGAGAAATTGATGGATTTTTACCACTCCTTAACTCTTCCGAATTTTATTTTGTATAATCATTGTCGAGTTCTCGATTGATAAGATATACAATTGTCTATATTGCTTCATCCTAATAGCATTCCTTTATCTTTTTATTGTTAGCATGCAAAGAAGCCATCTCCATCACTGTGCGATTGCAACACTCAACAATTCCATTTTTTTGGGGTGTGTAGGGAGAATTCATATTCTGCTTAACACCTTGTTGGTTAAGGAAGGCCAAGAACATATTTGATGTGAATTCTTCCCATTGGTTTGAGAGAAGTAGAAGAAGTGGTTGTATCGGTGTATTTCACAACATGATGATAGGAATGCTAGAAATGTTGAAGAGCCTCACTTTTCTTCTTCAGGAAAAACACCCACATCTTATGAGAGTGGTCATCCAAAACAGTTGGAAGTACTTGTATCCGAAAATGAAGCAGTAGCAGGCCATTGATTGGTATGAATACCTCCAGGACGCTTCTTCGTATGGAAGGTGCTTGCTGAAATGGATCCCTGTGTTATTTTCCTATAAGATAGACACATAAAATAGGAAAGGAACTGGACAATTTAGGTACTCCATGGACCATTTATTTTGAACTTATCGGATGCAATGAACTAACCGATAAGTCACCATATATAAAATTCCAAATGGTTGTAGATTCTCTTGTTGAGGAAGATAAAGCTATTACGAAAGATCAAACATTATCTAAAGCAAATAATTTATCTTTTAGAAATGCTCTAGCAATGACTATACCTTGTCTAGAGATTAAGCATTATTTAATGGCATTTTGGACAAGATATCCTACCTTTAGGTGATGATTCAGGAGATGAGCTACTGACAAGATTTTTCTGGTCAAGCCAAGAACATATAGTACCTTTTTAAGTGTACATTTTCATTGTCCCAAAGGAATGGTGACATTTCCTATTCCTTCTGCAACATACTCTTTGTCATCTTCTATCTGAACCCGATCTCCAGTGGGTTGTTCATTTAGTGAATCAAACAATTTTTTGTCACCTGATATATGATTACTTGCACTGGAGTCTATCAACCATACTTTAATCATGGGATGAGAAGTTTGAGAGATGAGTACAAGGTTCTTACCAAAACTGGCTCCTTTTGATGTCTCCTCATCATAGTCAAGGTTCTTTTTAGGCTGTGAGATGTCCCTTCTACTTTCCCCAACGGGGATGTCATTTGGAATTTTGAAAATCGCCATGTCTTGATGTGCTTCTTTGACTCAAAGACCCCTGTTTTAAGCCATTATACCAGAAATGATCAGTGTCATGAGTATTGGTTTTGCATATTTGACACCATCACTTGGAATTTTGAGCTTACAGATTTTGATTTTGATCTACTTGAGATTGCTTTAGTGGGGTACCTCTTTGATTCTTGTGGCCATGTTGGGTCCTTGAGAAAAGGGATTTGTCCTAGGCCTCATCTTAGATTGAATTGATTGCCTTTTCCTACTATAATAAGTTCACAAGTTCTTCGAACGTCACTACCCTATTGGATACATTTATTGTCATAAAAATACTCAGAACCGAGAAGGAGTGCTTTGTCAAGGTGATCGAGTACCAAAATCATATTTTTGACTTTCTCATAAAGAGCTATTAACTCCATTCACTAAGAAACTCAAGAAATCAAATTTCTCATTGGATCCCATAGATAGGGTATGTAATTTTGATTGAAGATGGAGAACCTTAGTCTTATTCTTCACCTCAAATATGGTAGCAAGCTTGTTCCATGCCTCCTTCTGGTTTCTCTGCATCCCAAACATGTGGTTGCATGTCATCGGTGATACTCAACATTATCATCATTAGTGCTTTAGCACTTGCAATCTCATATTTAATGAGCTCATTAGGGTTTTTTAGAACTTGTGCAGACCCTGTGACAATGCTCCATAATCCCTCAAACTGAAGGATTGTACACATTTTTGTTTTGGCCACATAATTTGGCCCTTTAAGTAACTGAGCATCGAAAAGAAGCAACTTCGGAGGAAACATTTTTAATAAACTAAAATAATAATAAAAACTTTTAGTTATTTCAAGAGATATTACAACTATGACTCACTAATGTGAAGTACTAGCTCATAGATGCTCATGATACTCAATGTTAAGAGATGGTGAAGCTTTTTTGGGTGTTCTTCTTCATCTTCATAGTTAGTGTCGTGACGCGGCTTCTAATTCCTTTTGATCTCACTTTGCTTTGCAATGGCGTCGAAAAGGAAATATTCAAGAAGTCCTCGTTAAACTAGCTTATCGAAGACTAGATTTTGGTGTTTCAAATCTATTTTAGCAAATTAAAGTAGAACACTGGAACTCTTAGAAGCTGCATCATAGTGTTCTCTAGCTTGCAAGTCAACGTTGCGGCTTTTAGCGATCTCTCAATGGTTATGTTCACGCTTGACATTAAATTTCACTTTGAGAGACTCCAAGTTTCTTCTCTGGGTAATTAATGCAACTTTTTTAATTATAGTAGGAGATGTTCAGGCTTCATGCAGCCAAATCTTCTCTCCTCGTGCCACTCTAACTCTTTATGCAGACATGAATAGTATTTCTCTTGCTTTATGCACTTAATCTCCTACTTCATGCTGGTCTTATCCTCTTTCACACGGTTGGCACATGTAGGCATTTAGAAGGAGGGCAGATCCAATGTCTATGTTGGAACTGTGTTTGTGGCTAAGTGCAAGTTACAAATATCCACGTACATGACAAGAAAGTAAGCTATAAATATCTACGTAGTGTTTGAGTATGACCATGTAGTAGGAGAGAAAGTATTTGTAATTTGCTAAAAGCAACAGAGAAATTATCTTGCACTAGGCACTAAAACTCCACGCAACAACAAATTTTAATTGTACCAAGGAATAAACTTCCATGTAGACCAATGAGACTCCTCCCACGTGGCCACAAGTAGGGGAATGTTTTCACGCTGGTGTGTTGGTGTTATGTTCTACCTCCATGCACCTGTTTCTCCTTATATACACCGAGAAACAAGCAAAAATCCTCATGTAAAGTTACGGGAACTTTCATGTAGGATCTTCACCCTTAAACGTTTGGAAGAATTACAACATAAAAACAATATCATTCTCCTTTCCATGCATCCGAGGACTGTATATTTTCTCCGATACCAGATTGAGAGGCTAAAACAATGGAGAGAGAATAGAGATTAGATATCTCTTATTCTTATTAATATCGAAGCGTGGTACATATTTATAGGTACATTGAATAAAAAATATTCACTTGAATGGATGGAGTAGATAAAAATAAAAGGAGAGATGGAATAGATAACAACGAGTCTAAAAATAAGATAACATATGTAGACTATGCTAATAATGACATTTTGGGCAATAATAAATGCAATATCGATGGGTCACAACATGCGTACTTTGGTTCCCGGTGATTGCTAAGATGAGCTATAATGAAATATTTGTATCTTAGTGATCTTTAGGAGTCATTAACGGTAAAAATATTAATGAAAAGTGAAAAATCCTTAATACATATAGTCTTGACGGGTCAAGACATACATTGTTATGATCCAAATGGTACCTAAGATAAAGCTGAAATGAAACATTTTGATCGTACCGGGTGCTAAGGATCATTTCTAGGAATAAATTCAATGTTACACTATCAATTTGAGCTTATATGGAGCTAGGAATATTTACTCATTTATAATTGTACTATACTTGGTTTCATTATCATTTGGAGGATCCAATTATTGTGCTACATACCCTTGAGAGGGATAAATCCTTACGTAGTTATCGAACTATTTAATAAACATTATTTAAAGGAATATATAAATTACATATTTTAATGATAAATGAAATCTCAAAAGGCATGGTGGTCTATAATTAGTTGGTAAATGAAGTCTCAAAGGCCATGGTATAATGAATATAAATATAATGAGAACACTCTTTGTAGTGTTCGTATGAACATATAGACTACGAATCTTATGTATAATCTCCATTTTCATTAAATATCACAATTTCCAAACACATCACATCTCCTTATTTTCATATGCTTATTGGCATATTAAGAAACATCTTATAATTTTTAGCATCGATATATCATTATATTATTTAAATAAAACAACCAAAGCCTATAATTTTAATCTTTAATTATAGCATATGTCTTTCCAGAACTATCTAGTAAGTGAAACATTACTCAAAATCTTATTTAACCCGACTTCTCAAATTACATGTTTAATATTTCCTAATTCACTATTTTAAAGGAAGAACCTACACATCCAAAATTCTTTGTATTTTTCCTTTGGTAGTCACATATATGTTTTTATAACATTGTATTTCCCACAATTTCCTTATGCAAGAAAACAATTACTATAAACAAGCAAATAATTATTTGTGTTACTATTACTATTTTATCTACTAGAAGATACTATCACTATTTCATTACTTTAATTTAAAATGAAATATCTATAGAAACCATCCGATAGCGTTCGAAAATCCTTAACTGAATATTAACCCTACATGAATAATAAATAATTTCCATAATGTTTTCAACAACACCCATTTTTTCGCTACTAATAATCATTGTTTTCCATGTTAGGTATTTTACGAAACATTTCTCTGTCCTGTTGCAAGAAAAAGGCCCATAACATTTTTTCCATTACGCGCAAGCACACTACACACATATTTCACAAATAATTTATAGATCACTAGATAAAATGAAAAAATGATGTCGAGACCCTATAAGGTGAGAAGTGTTTGTAAAATATTGTTAAATAATTGACATATTTGAGTATTAGAAGCAAAAAAATAGGGTTTCATTTGAAAATTCAACGACAAAACTAAATTTACAAAATTTCAAAAATTTGAAGGAATAAAGGAGAGAACGCATACTAATTTTTTATGCTTTCCAAAAAAAAATTAATGATTAGAATTTTGGAAATCAAACCATGATCAGATTTTCCAATGGATTATTGTGATTACTATGTTTTTTCCTCAAGGAAAATTTCTCGCCAAAAGATTCACAAATTTAAGTGTCCAAGAAATATACTAATAAATGAAAATCTATAGTTACATGGAACAAACACTTCTAATCATCAATTCATTTGGCACGTGAATTACAAAAGACACGTGTATGTCGTCTAATTTCTTTAGATTTAAAGGAAAACTAATGGGCATGAGAAGGTATGAATATTTTGAATATCACGCAAACTTTGCTTTGTTCACTTTAATGGCCTATTAATTTTAGGGGAAACACAATATTAACCATACATTTCACACACAAATATTATCATTATTATCAACATTATCTTCAAAATATCATTCTCACTTTGTCAATATTATAAATCTATTAAATACATAAGTGAGTATATAAGTATTCTATACTTTGACTATAATACTAATAATATGTGGTTCAATTAATGCCTCCCATATTGAATTATCATATTGACCTCACTAAAAATATACATGTTTACCGACATCATTTTAAAATTGTTTTTTACAAAAACACTATCTAGGGATGTGTGTCAATGATCTTGGTGGTGCTCATCATGTTGATCAATGGAATTTTTCTATAAAAAAAAGTGTAAAATAAAGATGTATAGCTAAGCTAACGCAATGAATGATATTTTTTATTACATAATGTATACCATCTTTGATAATGGAATGAATGATGCAATACTATATTACTATGGTTAAAAAATTGTAATTTACGTGGGTAAAAAGACTTGCTGACTTGAAGTTGTACATCCTATATTTCTCCATTATCTTTCCCTCATGTTCGATTCTTTCACGCTCAAGTTAAAGTTATTCATGCTCAATTTATTTAATTTTCTAACTAAATAGGTGCATCTTATTTTCAATTACCTCTTTTAAATCTCCATAAGAGTTTATTTTTCTCTGTAAAAGCTTTCTATGAATTCCATTTTTATTCAAAGGGGTTTCTTGGTTTGCATCTTTCAAATTTTCAATGTTGATAGAAGGGATTTATGATGCCCTCTCATGTATTTTTCTAAAGTATAAGTAGTTATATTAACCATCTTGTTTCCATTAAAACCAATAACCTGGATTTTTTTCCATGTAAAATGATCCATATCTTCGTAGAAATTCGATGTTGAATGTGGTTCCAACATTGTGTTTTCCAATTGTTTCTCCTTCTTGAGGATTTTCTTTAATCTACTCATCTTGTATTTACATTGCATCGCGGTGAAGGTTTTTTCATAAACATGATTCAAAGCATCAGCTATATTATCATAATGATTTTTTATAGAGTTTCCCATGGTTTAAATATTCATACACCTCTTCATATTTTGAAATAATTTTTTTCACAACAAATTTTTACCAAATATTTTATTTTTATTCATTTATCAGCTCCTCATTATTTATATCTCTTTCATAAGCTTGTGTTGTTGAAAATGTTTCTTCTAATTTTTAATCATCAACAACATCAATAACATATGGATAATTTAGATCGATTTATTAATGTGTAATGTAAGGACCCAATTTATGTGTGCCCCTTGTATTGTCTTGCAAGTTAGAGACACTATATCTATAAAATTTATGTGCATAGATGTTCTTTTCATTCTAATTGCTTCTAGTTGTGTTGAAAAAAGCATATCGTCTTCATAGTTTCTTTGAATTCATTTGATACCTTGGGATTTGAAACATTAAAACAAGGAAAAGATTGCTTTTTCAGGTTCTAAATATTTATTAGTTACTATAAGCATTCACAAAAAAACTATTTTCTTAATCCATCTTTTATCTAATCTTAATTTTTATTTTTCTTTTTCTAATAATAATATACAATGGGTGGTGCGCTTTGTAAATTCACAAAATTAAATTTTTTTGAGAAACATTGAAATTTGATTAAATACATAATAACAAATGAAATATTTACAATCATTCTCAAATGGGTGTAAAAACTGAAATTGTTCAAAATTAAATAACAATGCTTCACCTTTTTTAATTTATGTAACTTTGTTCTTCCCTAGTTCGTATATGCACCTTTGCTTTGTTCTTTATTGGCACCTTGAAACGAGTATTCGGTTTTGCATTTTATAGAATTAAAATATAGACATTGATAGAGCTTGTGTAGATTAAAATTTAATATAGTTCGAGTTAACATTAAATGGAGTATGAAAAAATTAAAAATACTCTCAAGTGGAGGATTTTACATTATACACTTCAATGGTTAATTAAAGTTTAAGGAAGCACAATATTAATCATGTAACATTTGACCATACAAAAAAGTGTAATCTTTATTGTAAATAATTAAAGTAATATTTTTTATATAATAATTTTTAATGTATGAAAAATAAAATTTGACATTGTTTAAAACTTAAATTTGAAATACATAAATTTATATGAAATTGAGTCTTTAATATTGACAATTATTAATAATAAAATGTGTATCATGGGTTACTTCTACTCAATATTATAGAGAATTATTAAAATTAAACCTATATTTTTAAAATATTATGTAAGATATAAAAGCATTAGAAACAATTAATACACATAATTGAATCGAAGCATATAGCACTATCATAGTGTTAGTGTGAGTTATCCTATGTGTCCTCCTCTCATATTGGAGGGTCATCTCACATGGGTTAGGTTTAGGGTTAGGTTTAGGGTTTCATGTGTGTCATGCACTAGGGTTACTCAACACCCTATATGTACCCCTTTACTATTCATTTATGAGCATGCCAAGACACTTCACTGTCTTTCCTCTATGTGCAAGCTTTGTTTCTGTTGAGCAAGTTCTTCCATTACTGATCAATTCTTTCTTGCAATTATGCTGGAGCTATCACAATTTTGTTGGAGTGCAAATACTTCATGGTGCCTCGTTTGATTCGATTCTCGCAAACTCTTTTCATGGTATTAGAGCTGAGATCGGGTAAATGTGCACTCATTATTTTTTAGTTGTGATTACTCTTTCTTTGTTTCGTTCTTTTACTCTACATGCAAGTTTTTCGATCACTATTTTCTGGAATTATTTTGCTAACCTCTCTAACAAGCTTTCTCGGAAAGTTGTGTCGGTTTTGTGTTTTTGTGCATGTGCAGGTTTTCATAATACCTTGAGCAATAAGGGGTTTTACCATCTTTTTTAGCTGGCTGCAGCTAAATCCAAAATAGAGATTCATTTCATTTCTGTGTTTTTAAAAAAATTATTAAAATGGAAGTGAAATTTTTTTAAAGATCTTTGTTTTTTTCAGTTCCAAATTTTTTTGGAAAAATTGGCTTGGCTATGCATGTTAGTCTGTGGTTGCAGGATATTTGTGGTTTCTTTGTGGTTGCTTCATGGTAGTATAGTTTATCCACTTGATCTCCCAACCGAGCTCTCTTTCCTAGTTTCTACTCGTTCGCTCTTAACTTAGAACCATTCTCTACATGCATGTTTGGAGCTGTTGTTCTATCATGCCCGTGTTCTACCTATGTGGCCAACTCCACTCCTTGCTGAATCCACTCCTTACTTTGTGTGTAATCTTTGTTGTGCTTGTGCCATTTTTCTATTGGCTCTAGCTTTTTCCAGTGAGAATCTGCCTCTTCCTAGTCATTTTTCACACCTACGCAAACTCTTTCTTGGAGTCTCCTACGTGCATTTGACTGGGTTTACTTCCTCACGTACCTACTAGATGCTACAACAAACAAAACAAAACCTAAATTTTTACCTACCATGGCCTACCCTTTTCAACGGACTATTTTTTCATGGTTGCACCAAAACTAGGTAAGCCATTTTTAGGTAAGTGTTTTAAAATTCTTTCCTTTTTTGTTACTGATTTTTTAAAATACATTCTTTTTAATCAACTACTATCATTTTAAATTTCAGCCCTTGGTTTTTTGGTAAACTTCTAGCAAGTTTCTATTTATTAAAATCTTTTCCAAATCCTTCTTAAAATAAACCCTGCATTTTTTTATCTAAATGGTAAGTTTTTTTAAGTTTTTGGTAAGTGTTTTTACAATGTGTTCTTTGGTAAGTTTCATTTATACTTTCTATATTTTTTTTTAAAAGCTTAAATCTTTTGTTTTTAGTAAGTTTGTTTTAAAATATTCTTTGATAATCTTTAAAACAAAAAAACACTATCTTTACTTTTTAGAAAGTTTATTTAATTTTTCAAACATGTTTTTTTTTCTTTTGAAATTCTTCAAAGGAAAAATTTAATACTTAGGGAAGTATTTTAAGATTTAATAATTTTTAGATCTTAATTAAATCCTTTTAGAAATTCATTAGATTTAATTAAATTAGATCTAATTTTATTACATTAACAATTATTTAAAAACTATCATTTTAAAAAAATCCAATAGCTCTAAAAATAGCAAAATTGGGCGTTTCCAAACGCTAAAATTTAGGTGTTATTGGCATTTTTTTCTCTAATTGTGCGCTCAAGTGTGCAACATCACTTTGAGCACCTTTTTTTCCTTTCGAGCTCTTTTTCGGTGTTCTGAAGATTCTCTAAACTCTTTGAGTTCATTTAAAACTTTGTATTTCACCCTTATCATTACTTGCGACTAGGGAGCGCGTCCGCCATATTCTATAGCAAGGGGGTCTCCTTTTATGACGTGAGACATTTTTTCTCACCACCAAGGTTGGCTTTTGCCTCCTTTCTTGTTTTTTTCTTGTGCTTGTTTACGGCGTTCTGTTGTTGTGCTCCACAAAACACTATTGTGGTCTCCTCTCTTGCATGTTATTACACTGATTACAGGATGAGTTACCAAGTGTTTCAAACCACACGCATGGACCCAATTGTAATCAACGCACTAAACTATAAAGTGCCAAAAGCAGGGGGGTTGTTATTATCCTGGGTGGTTGTGTTTCTTTTCTACACTTCTATCTCTCTCTCTCACTGTGGATGCACTTTCAATTCCTTTGCTTACGTTGTTCAAATTTTTAAAATGGAGATCGAAAATAATAATGAAACTAAGGGGTAAAGGGTTATTCCACATCACCATGGGAACTGAGACTGAACAAGATGACGAACCTGAAAAATTTAAGTGGTTAAACTGTAGTGATGAAGCTTTAGATCTTCTTTTCATGTTTGTTTCTCCTGACTTGCTCTTCCACATTGAGGCATCGAAACACCTAAATCTATGTGTAAAATGGTGGATGCAATGTTAGGACAACTAGATGACATGAGAGTACATGATTTGGAAAATGAACTACTAGGGTTAAATCCTAGCAACTTTGAAAACCTCTAAGCCTTCTTCTCAAAATTTGTCCACATTAGATTGTTGTTAAAAGGATGTCAAGTAGAGAAGAAAGATTCTCAACTGATCTTGTCAATTCTCTCTAAGCTAGGTCCCAAATATTTTGTCTTCGTGTCAAATTTCTACACTACAAAAGCTACTTTGGGCGATACTTGGACTATGCCCTCCTTTGACTATTTTTCGTCCCAACTCATTCGAGAACAAGACAAACTCATTCAAATGGGGTCTCTCAAGTCCAAGTCACATGCCCTTGTAGCAAGTACTAGCAAGGGAAAGAAGACTGAAAAGAAGAAAGAAACAAAGGATCAACCTAAGAAAGAAACCAAGACCAAACCTAAAAATGACACAAACACTTCGACTTCTGAGCCTAAGGCATAGAAAAGCAAGTATTTGTGTTCCTATTGCAAGAAGTCTAGTCATGATGAGCAACAATGTTTTTGGAAATAGATTGATCACTTATCTCATTTACTTGAGAGGAATAAAATAAGTGTTCCTGAATCCATAAAACAAATGGCTCAAAGGCCGACTCTTTCTACTGCAAAAGGTGCTAAAAATGATAAGAAGAAAGGAAAAGCCCTTATAGCTAGATTTTCTCCTTCATCGACATCGATTATAGATTCTGGTGCCTCGCACCACATGGGTTCTTTACATGTTGAGTTTTCCAACATCGAACCTTGTGGAATGTCCCAAATCATGATGGGTAATGACATGACAGTGTCAGTTTCTGGTAGTGGATCGATAGAGATGGATTGGGGAACATTTAGCCAAGCTGTTGAGTGTTCCGATCTCTCTATGAATCTCTATCAGTTTGCAAATTACTCACCTTGGTGAAGGAATGCGGGTGGAATTTGGTCCTAACTCGATGATTATTTGTGTGCTTAACAATGACACTATAGTGGTGAGGAAAGGAAGCTCACCATTCACGGTTGTACACCTTCTCCCACTTTACTTCTGATTCAATGCCCACTTCCTTGCTCAATCATGGAAATGAGGTTAGTAAGCTATGGCATGAGAGTTTTAGACATCTAAATTATCGCTACCTTGAACAATTGAGCCAAAATGAAATAGTCAACGGTTTGCCTCGTGTCAATTTTTGTAAGGGTCTTGGTGAGGGTTGTACCCTTAGAAAGCATCCTGAAAAGAAATTTGACAAAGGAAAATCCTGGAGAGCCACTCTTCCTTTGGATCTTGTTCACAGTGATGTTTCTGGTCCATTTCCTTCTCCTTCATTTACTATATCTCTTTATGTCCTAACCTTCATTGGTGACTATTTCGATATATTTGGGTATATTTTCTTAAGCTTAGGTCTGAAGTCTTTGAACATTTTCTGGACTTTAAGGATCTTGCTGAGAAATAGGTGGAACGGTCCAGCAAGGTTCTTCGAACTGACAATGGAGGTGAACATGTAAATAATAGGTTCATTGATTTTTGTACTTCTGAAGGGATCTCTTTACACCATACAGTTGCTTATATCCCTTCACAAAATGGAGTGAGAGAAAGAAAGAACCGTACTCTTAAAGAGATGGCCACTTATATGATTCACTCGAAGTCTCTTCCTTCGTAGTATTGGGACGAAGCAGTGAATTGTAAAAATTACATTCAGAACCATGTTCCACACAAGGAAGTAAGAGGGATGACACCCTTTGAAGCCTGGTTTGGATGCAAGCTTGATGTTGAGAACTTTCAAGTCTTCGGATCTAAGGCTATGGCTCAAATTCCCAAGAAGAAATGTAAGACTTTGGAACCACAATCCAAACCTTGTGTCTTTCTAGGGTATCATGATGGTGTGAAGGGATATCGATTGATTAGTCCTACATCTCATGAGCTATATATTGAGAAAAGTGTTAAGTTTGATAAGTCTTCTTTGACTTATACTTCTCCACCTATTGAGGTTCTTGACTCCCGATTCGGATTCTAACTCATCAGATGATGATGATGTTGAGCGTGCTCCTCTTCCTAATACTCCCAACCATCAAACCTTTAAGTCTTCTAATTTTGATAGTAGTGATGACAAGGAATATGTCCCTTCTCACTCAAGTGAAGAATCTTTTGACTCTAAGCATGATCCTCCTAGTCCCCTTTGGGCCAGGAAAACTTTGCAAAGTGCTAGAAATTTAGTTGGAGATACTTCGGATATGAGACGTACTCGCTCAGATTTCATTGGATCCCACTCTTTCTTCACCTCTTCTTCTAATCCATAGTCTTTCTGGGAGGCTTCCAGTATTCCTGAGTGGGATTCGCCATGGATGAGGAGTATTCCTCTCTCATGAAGAACAATGCTTGGGATCTCACCACTCTTCCAAAAGGAAGAAAAACTATTTGGTGTAAGTGGGTGTTCGAACAAAGTATGGAGTAGATGGAGACATCAAAATTTTTAAAGCTCGATTATTCCAAGGGTTTCTCCTAGATAGTGGGGTTGAATATACTAAAACTTTTGCTTCATTGCGAAGATGACTTCTATTCAATTGACCTTAGCCATTGCGCAACGAACAAATGGAAAGTCCATCAAATGGACGTTAAGAGTTCCTTTCTTCATGGTGACCTACGGGAAGAGATCTATATGGAACAACCTTCGAGTTATGTCCAAGATCCCTCCCTCGTTCATAAATTAAAGAAGTCTCTTTATGGGCTTAAACAAGCCCCTCGGGCTTGGTATGCCAAGATGGACTCTTTTTTACTTACATCAAGGTTTACCAGGTGTCACTCTAATCCAAATGTTTATATTATATGGCAAGATGACTCTATACTCATTCTTGTTCTATATATTGATGACTTGTTGGTCACAGGAAGCTCTTCCTCTATTATTGATTATGTGAAGATCTCCTCAGCCTAACAAGTTTTCCATGACCGACTTAGGTCCGCTTCATTACTTCCTTGGGATCCAGATTTCACAAAATGACTTGGGAATCTTTATTTCACAACCTAATTATGATCTTGATTTACTATCTCACTTTCGGATGTCCAATTGCAAATCTTCTCCTACTCCTTTTATTTCGGGCTTGAGTTGGTTTAAGATTGCTCTACTCCTTGGTTGATGGTACTCTATATCGATACTGGTTGGTGGGGAGCTTGATTTACCGGACTCACACTCGACTAGATTTATCGTATGCTATTGGGATCGTGTCCAGATTTATGTAGGAGCCACATGAGCTACATTGGAAAGTAGCTAAATGGATCCTTCATTATGTTCATGGTACTTATACTGATGACATTCACTATCATGGAGGGGTTGATATTGACTTGATTGGGTTCATAAATTCTTATTGGGCCGGTGACTTAGATCATTAGAAATCTACTTCTGGATAAAGTTTCTTTGTTGGTTCGGGTCTCATTAGTTGGTCTAGCAAGAAGTAGAATGCAATTATGATATCATCTATAGAGGTAGAATACAGAGGAGTAATTAACACTGCCATAGAAGCTATTTGGGTACAGGGTATTCTAATGAGTTTGGCATCCACTTTTGGCAGCCTACCATTATCTACTATGATAACACAAGCACAATCTCTCTTTGTAGAAATCCAGTTCAGCATCAGTGTATGAAGCACATTGAGATCCATATGCACTTCATACGAGAGCTTATTCATGATGGTATCATCGAAATTCAATACATTCAGAGAGATGATCAGATTGTAGATTTATTCACCCAATCCTTCACTGAGATGAAGTTTCTTCACTTACGGTCTCTTCTTGGGGTGAGGTCTTCTGCAGTTGCTCTTCTTCTTCAGGCTATGTATTCCTTCTTTTCTTCTTCTTCTTCTTCTAGGAAGATTGTGTTTGTATACGAGCACCTTATTGGGGCCTTTAGTTGTCGTGCCCCATTCACACATCTTTCTTAGTTGTTTAGGAGTGTCTTCCATTTCGCCTCGACTCATCATAGCCGCTACTCTAGCTTTGATGAAGGGCGGGTGCTAGTGTGAGTTATCCTATGTGTCCTCCTCTCATATTGGAGAGTCATATTACATGGGTTAGGTTTAGGGTTTCATGTGTGTCATGTAATAGGGTTACTCAACACCCTATATGTACCCCTTTACTATTCATTTATAAGGATTCCAAGACACTCCAATGTCTTTCCTCTATGTGTAAGATTTTTTTGTTGAGAAAGTTCTTCCATTCTTGATCAATTCTTTCTTGTAATTATGCTTTGGAGCTATCACGATTCTATTGTAGTGCAACTAATTTTGGTGCCTCATTTCTGATTCAATTCTCATAAAATATTTTCACATAGATCAAATAAAGACTAAACTTGAACTATATACAATCAAATAAACATATCTATACAATTAGAGAATAAAATCCATGAACAATTTACTTTGACACAATATTAATGGCCATAAATTTAAGTCAAAGAGGTAACTAGGCTAGAAAAATTTCACCGGAATGCCAAAGTTAAAATGTTAGTGATGGCCCCTTCAAAATATGAGTGATTGTTATTAGAAGTGTGAATGCTTGCACTTTGTTGTTTGAATGATCATACTTTTTCATGTGAGGGATTATAATTTTTCATGCGAGACATAACACTTCGACATGTGAGGGATCAATCTTCGACGTGTGATAAATCA
This sequence comes from Taxus wallichiana var. yunnanensis, assembly GCA_018340775.1. Lineage (NCBI taxonomy): Eukaryota > Viridiplantae > Streptophyta > Pinopsida > Cupressales > Taxaceae > Taxus > Taxus wallichiana. The sequence continues at coordinate 410,765,688 of CM031234.1, read as the reverse complement.
CACTTCATCATGTAAGTGATCACTTAGAGATGTGTGAGGCCATGACTCTCACTATGATGCACGATCTCTCACACATCCAAGTGTCATTGTTCAAACTTTGAATTTAAATCACTCGAGACATTGAGTTGTGATTACTAACTTTTGACATCCTATTCTATTCAATATTCAAATATTTTCATACACAAAAAAATAATTCACCGCATCCAAGAGGCTATACAACTTTTGAAATCCATACACTGTGTTTTATGGATAAAAATACACACACAAAAGAGAGATCTAATGGTGCAATACAATGTGTTATATGTTCAAATATTTGGATTTAATGAGGTTGCAAAGATGCTCATATAAGATGTATATTTTTATTTTTTCATTCTAATTTCAATTATCCATGCTAATATTAAATATTTAAGTTTCATTAGTACTAATTTTATCTTATTATTTGTCGATATAGATGAAAATGAACTCTATTTTTAAAGTTGGAGAACATCTACATTTACTATCTAAAAGTGTGAAAGTTACGAAGGGACTATTTTATCCATCGAAAGATACACTCCATTGTAGATACATGGGGTCTAGCATATTTGTTGTCACAATAGGTATTATATTCAAAGTCGACCGAGAATTCTATACATAAGTGATGATTGTGAAACCATGGCAGAAATTGAAAACAAGGGATAGTTTACGACATGGGAAATGAAGCAAATGATTAAGAATGTGATTTTAAAAGTTTCATAGGGTGGGTGTGATGGCATTCAAAACACCATGAGAAATTAGTCATATGATAAATTTAATGAGGATGATGATTTGAATTATAATAGTGATAGCCATTGTTTCAAAGCTCCTAAACATGGGTATTAATTTTCTAGAACCTATGTGGTGTTAAAACATAAGTGTTCTCGAAATGAAGGTGAAATAACTAAAGGGTTTATATCCCTAGTTCAAGAACAAGATATGATTTTTTGGAGTAGTTTTGGGACCTAGACAGTTTTGTATTTTTGTGGAAAAAATTATAACTACATGTAATGATTGCTATCCAAGTTTACAACGCAAAGGTGATGTTTCTGGCTAATCAAAATCCTAGTTTATCTAGAAATAAGAGATGCACTTCATGTCAATGGAAATTTGAATTCCACGAAACAACAACAACATCAAACATTGAATGCAATTTGAATTTCAAGGGGTTATTGCCATAGTTAATACATTTTTGTTCAAAAGAACACATTTTTGTAGAAAGCAACAATTACAAATTTATGTGAAGGAGACATGGTGCACTTGAAAAAAATGGATGGAAATACATTTAGGGTACATTGATAAATTAATTAGGAATTTTTATAAGGGTTTCTCTAAATTAGAATGATATCTCATCCAATGGTGGCTAGCTAGTTGGCCCATCAAGATAGTTCTAAAATGGAAGAAACGCTCAAATAAATTCTAGAAGAGTTTCGATAAAAATGTGGAGTGCATTTGAAGATTGATTGCCTCAATCGGTATACCCAAATTCATAAAAATCCTCTTTATGTAGTAATATTGATAACTTGATAAAATTACCTTACAACTCCTACAAAAACCAAATGATAAATTATAATCCATCTAGTACACCAAAGGATATGAAAAATGAATAAAACCCAAGAGAAATATTTCAGTTTGAAGTTGACAAAAACCCCTCTTTAACAAAGGATGGCTCTCCAATATATCTCTAAGAACTTTCAATTGTTGTTAGAATTTAAATTTAGGTATGAATGAACCTTCCATTAAAAAAATTAGTACTTAATACATTCATTGTAAATGCTAGTATTTGTGATCAAGGTCATACTTTTGAAATTACTATAGATAAAATGAAATTATGTGTAAGGGATGTATGTCAAAATTTACGGTATAATTATCATGGAATCCTGAAAATAACCTATTATGAATATAGAAAATCTTCGATTAATTGTGAGAGGAGCACAGTAAATGGAAATACAAAAAAAAAAAAAAACCAAATGCAAAACACTATCGCAACTATTCCATTGATATCAAAAATTGTGGAGAAGAATTTTTATATATCACCAAACATATCTCATTCAATTAGACAAGATGAAATCCTCCAAAAATGTAATAAGGGCCTTTCACCGTTGAACCTTCCTCCAACATCATTGTCAAATATCCAAAAAATATGGTAAGAACATTTATCTCATGTTTCAATCACAAAGAAAAACTTCTTCGCTAAATTTGATGGATGCACAAATCTTAAGAAAAAAATGAAACCACTTCATGTCCATAAACACTAACACAAATAGATCAATTCCATAAATGGCATAATTATTAAATTCAAAGTTGTCATTCAAATTACTATGCACATAGAGTAGAAACAAAACAAAGCCTAATAGATATTTGAGAATTGTGAAACAAATATTGAACAAGATGAAAACTTGAATGCCAAGGACGAGGATAAAATTAAAATCAATAAGCAATGCTATTAATCTCCACATCACCTTGACTAGTATGCTGACATATGGGTAAAAAACAGGGGTTTTGAAAACTTTTGTCTCGCTTTTGTTGAGAGAGGAGAAAACTTCATAAAAAGTCATTGGCACTATGTATCCGTAAGCTAGAAGAACCACTTATAGATTAGTATGATAATTTTCTTATATAGTAATGGGATGTCAAAAACCCATTACATGATGCATTGTTTCAAAATAATTCATATTACAAGTGAAAGGAATAAAAGTAGAAAAATGAGCATGCTCATAAATCTAATACTTTAAGCAACAACCACCAACTATCTACTTGCAAGTAGATAATTTCGTAGCTGAAAAAAATTTCATGCATTCTTTATGTTTGTAACCATTTGACACCTAGAAGGTTTTTCAATAGACTTTTTGTGATTTTCCTTCTAGTGGGTCCCACACATGAAGACATAGATGGGAAATTTAGATGATTATCAACAACCTTGTGTAGATTGGAACCATTCTCTTTACCACAAATAATGGACACTTACAAAACATTCAAAGAGGATTCCAACATATTCACTATGTATCTTATCAAGGAAGTCTAGGAATTTAAGGATTTTGTGGAACCACAATATCTAGATGGTAAGAAAAATAACATGGGTAGCAACAAACAAAGTATGTTTAAATTCCACGTCATCAACAACATGCCCGTGATGGAGTACAAAGCATAAATCATGGATTTTGAATGGTTGCACTCAATAGTGATCTAGAAAACATTGGATAGGAAACCTATTATTCAAAATTCACCCCTCAAGGTAATTTTGATAACATGCATCATATTCTCTAGCCCTGAGTAAATGGAACTGATTTAAGGCCCAAAATCATGTTTTTGGGGTCCCTTTGGCTTCTCTCTAACTTCCCCATACAAGAAAAAATTCAATACGTTAGAGAAAATTGTAAAAATCCTAAAAAATGGGCTCACTCTGGTGTTTTGTGGAAAAATCAGACATTTTTTCCCTGATCGTCCGAAGCGGTTGGCACACAGTATGTGTGGGACGAGTAAAGCCAAAATCACCGCAGGTAGTAAAAATTAGAAAAGTGGAAGTTTTTATCTCGCACTATCCACGGGACATCGGGACACAAATACATGCAGGGCATGAAAAATCAATTTTTTTGCAAGTCAATATATTACGGATGGTGCGGAGAAATGTCTCCAAGATAGTCGGGACAAAATTAAGCGCGGGGACGCCTAAAGGCAAAAAATCTACAAAAGAAACCATACGTTGCAGCGAATGCGGAATTCAACATCCCTCACGGCTATTTCAATGACAGATGCACGGGGACAAGGAATCCCAAATCAGGTGATGCGGATGAAAGTGTCCAGACAACTGGGACACGCGAGCCCGATTTTGCCGAAATAGTCAGTAATGAAAGAAAAAGTTAGTGTTTGACCCCTGAACTTCAAACGGCCATAACTTTTGACTCTGAGCTCCAATTTTCATGAAATTGGACTTTCTGGAATGAGCATGATGTCCTCTACATCATCTAAATTTTAATGAGGGTAGATATAAGAAAATAAAAGAAACATATATAGCTCTAGTAAATTAAATGCTCAGTCCCGACAAATGACATAAAATGTCCGACAAACCCAAAATAGCTTCCCGCACTTTCGGAAGGTCATAACTTTTACATTTCTCAATGAAATCATGCGAAATTGGTACCGTTGGAATCCTTTTTCTGATCCCAATGCACAAAAATAAAGTAATTTGGAATGTTTTGAGAAATCAATTGATTTGTTTCTTAAAACATGGCCGGATTTATGGCAAAGTGTTTTATTTGGTAGTTAGGAGTGCAATTAAGAGGCATGGTCATCCTTTTTTCTCTTCCGGCACCTAGGATAGTATGGGGAGCCTTTTGTAAGTAACATACAATCATTTAACTCTATTTAGCGCATCTTACAAGTGGTTGAAGGATAGATTTCAAGATTTCTATTTTTCCCTTCTCTCTCTCTTCTCATTTTTTTCATAAATTGGTGTGTTGGGCTCATTGTAAAGGAGGTAGTTTTGTTGTATAAAATATTTTTCAAAATTACTTTTTGAATTCAATGTGCTATAGGCCCTTGTATTGGAATTCTTTCATGGTTATCCGGGCCCTTATCTTGTAATAGATTGAACTGTGCATATCATGAAGCAATAAAATACTAGTTTTTGGGTGCATCTTCCCCTGTTGTGTTTTTGCACTCTTCTTGCCCTTTCAACCTTCATTACAAGAATATTGTGTCTATTTTTATGCTCTTGCAAGGACTCATTATTATTGTGCATGTATGAAATATTGTTGTGAATGCATTTTCCAGATTGTGGAGAACTGTTATCACCCCTTCTAGTATGCATTTTACTTCTATTTTTCACACATTGGAAGATTACTCTCTCACCCCTCATTTTTGGTCTATCACTATTTTAGTGTAGGTGTTCATTTTCATGCATTTTCTCTCCTTGTTCCTTTGGAAAGTTAGATTAGGAAATATAGTTTTTCCTATATTAGAGTAGATTGTGGAAGGAATTTTAGGAGTAAGAACCAACTTTCTCGGAGGTCTATCTCAAGTAGCAAGTCCTACAACTTGGATATATTACCCATGTTATCCAATCACACCGTGACCTCAAGTATATGCACTTGTGTAAACATATGGTTTTTGTGATTCGGTGATAACAAAACCTTTCTTTTCGAAGGAGATCCTCCATTGATACCATTAAAAAAACTAAAAGAGATGGAAGACATGTAGAGAGAAATTTAGGTATATATTACACACTGGGAAAAATTTCAACAAATGTTGGAGAAGCATATTGGGTTACGAAGATCGTGCATATTGGAAAAAAATTCTAGGTTCACTATAAAATCCATTTGTGAATAGAATCCTCATGAGGTGAGTTTATTTTTGGCTAAAAATGATTCAAGATAGCTTAATGTATTATTAGATGGTGGGTACAAGTAAGTCTTGACATTGATAGCTACTATAGTAAAAATTTCTTTGAAATATATATATATATATATTTATATTTTTGTGTGTGTGTGTTGGGCCTATTTGTGATAGAGCTCAAGAGGAATTCATCCCAGTAGTGGATGTGAATGTTGAGAAGATGATACTAGTAAGGTGAAATGATGATAAAATACCTATATGGATGGGCATGTAATAACAAATTATAATACAAGATGTTGACAAAAAGGCTCAAAAGATAAAGGTACACTTGTGGGAACCCATAGGAACATAAAAGAGAGAATAATAAAGGTTACTAAGAATTCTTAAAGAAATGGAAATTGTGACGAAAATCAAGGGATGCATCGGATATTGATTTAGAAAGTGTCATCTAGGAATGGATTCCAAGTAAACTCTGGAAACTATATCAAATTAAAATATTGAATTGGGGACACAAAGCTATCTAGGCATACCTTGCACAAATTAAAGAAAATTAATTAATATCCTTGCGATGGATCAATGCTTATGTAATTTTATATGAAATTTTCACAAAGGAATTGATTGCCTAGGGAAATACATTTTCAAATCCATTTTATTAGAACAACTTATTTAACTTAATTCTTAACTCTTTGTTGTTCTTTATGATTTGCTGAGAATTGAAAGCATAAAACTAGTTGAATTTATCACATGTAACTTGTATATTTACAATATCACCGTCATTTTTATATAGATTTATATAAAAATTATATCAATATATAATATACATAAAATATTAAATAAATATAAATTAGAAATATTTAACTAACTACTATTTTGTATTTTTAAAGGGTAGTATTGTAAAATTACCATCACCTAAAAATAGTTTTAGAGGCATACATGGCCATCAAATTTAACCCCAAGGGTTGAGGGAACTTTGTTTTGGTTAGGCTTATGTAAGTTAGTGTTTTCTAGAATTATATATATCTTAGTAGTGGGTAGGTTTATGTAACTTGTTACCGGTAGGCTGGTGTAACTTTGTAGCCACTATGATTATTTCATCCAAATGAATCTACTCTTATGTAAGTTAGCATCCTTTAGGCTTATCTAAGTTAACAACCTATATGCTTATGTATGTTAGTTTCAAGTAGCGTTATGTGGGGAATAAAAAAATAACAAAATACTAATCCTAAAATAGTGAATTTAAAATCCAAAAATAGTAATTTGGAATTTGGATTCGAATATTGGGGAATATGATGCCAATAATAGTGTTATCGGAATCCAATATTAGTGAAATTGGAATATAATAATAGTGATATTAGGGCCCAACACTAGCGAAATTAGAATCTAATAATAGTAAAATTTGAACTAGAATAAGTCCAATAATGACAATATTGGAATTGAATATTGAATAATGGAATATAATAATAATAATAATAATGGAATTGATTATAGACAAAAATGGAATCCAATATACGCAAAAATAGAGATGGATTTCTTTCAATACTTTAAATATTGAGTCCAAGTTTCATGGACTATGTCCATATTTAGCGAAATAAACATTATACCATGAATAATAATAACCTACTTATTTGTAATGATCTTGATACATTGATGAATGACTGATGGGATATCTTTATGATAATAAAATGAAAGAATATTGAAACACAATGTAATAGACATAAGAGAAAAATCTCCCAATAGAGAGATATATTGGTAAGTGTACCAGTAGTGATGGGTAGTGTGATGCAAAAATAGAGAGTATTAGAGTCAAATGATAGATTTCAACTAGACATGTTGATATTTTTAAGCAATTACAAATAAAATATGTTATATTAGTTCTTTAAATCAATGAGTACACCGTCTATAGGTACTTGATGAATAGATATAGTGATAAACAATGTCTCAAAAATTATTTTGGTATCTATATTATAATATTTTAAAGTATTACATGGTGTAGAATGAGATATATGAGTGATATTACTAATCTTGGAATATAAGCGATTATCATAATATTGTGGTGGTGGTACTGCAAGATTATTATTATCCAATTAAAATGTACTTGCCAAATTTTTATTCTTAGTTAGTGGGTCATTGAATATTTTCAATTTAGATTTTTTTAGTTGACATGGAATATGTAGTGGGATCATCCCATTCAGTAGCATTAGATTCAATAATATCATAGAGAATAAGATGAAGCTTTATGCATATAACAATGGAATGAAAAATGCATTGATGATATTTGCAATAGGATTTGGAATTGAAACACTTACTTTGAGTATTTCTCATGTCAACCTCAAATGCTAGAGGGAGACACACAAAATTTCACTCAACAAATTTTTTAGGAAAATATTAGGGGACATAATAAATTTCTAAAGTTTCATCTAGAATATTGTATTTGTAGATTAGTATCTTGAGTAATAATATTGACAATATATTTGGGAGGATCCTTAAAGTCCCTGGTATTTCCCTTAAATGTAAGTTTTCTTTGAGATTTGACATGGAATGTATTAGTGATCTAGAGGATATTTTGGAATCAAATTTTACCAAAATTTCCATAAACTATTGCAATTTTGTAGATAATATCAATAGAATTCCTTCTATATGAAGAAGTCAAAAACTAGAGCTCGTATGCACAAATTATGGTCCACTAAAAATTTTAGCCTATAGGAAAAATTCTTAGACAACATGCAGGTTTGTGAAGTGGATGAATCAAAATGCGACAAATGTCACAAAATGGTTGAAGAGTAAGAATTTTTTAAAAGCCTCCAGTCTTTAACACATGAATAAATGGTGGACCGCTTCAATTGTTGGTCGGGGGCCTTAGCCAATTTCAGAATATTGTTTTAACAAAGGACCGAATTGGCCTCGATTCATTATATCATTATAAAATATTTCTTATATATTCCACATTGTATATATATCCCATGCATGTGGAATTTTGTATTATATATTAAACTTATAATAATGCAGGTTTGATTTGCTTTGTATTATAACTAGAGTAGCTCAACGGGTTATTTATCGGTTCGGTGAGGTGTTCAAATCCACACCAAGTCCCTCATATCCATGTTGGTTGAGATTATCTCTCCAAACAACTAACCCTTATATCTCTACATTGTTTGGGGATAATTCCCCACAATTTTTCTATCTTGCCTCCATACAACAAAACACATTATCTATAGCAAGCCAAACTTCAAAAGAAGCCACCACATATATCCTTATGGCTAGGAAAATTCCATATTACTTGATAGGAAGTTTCTAAACAAACTTTTTCCACACTACCTGTCAACTTATATCAGTTTGGCCCACACATTGGGCATTTAAATGACTATCTCATCACCCATGTCTCTTATAATGACTTGTCCTAGCATTGGGTAGTTAAATCCAATAGTCGGTGACCTATGCATAGCCCTAAAATGGGTGAAAAATCCAAAGAATGGCCTACGCCATGTGAATAAAGGATTTCACACCTATATTTAAACACATAAACCTACCAGCTTGCGGAAAATGCGGGATTTAATCCCATGTATAGTAAATTAGTGGTGAAGATAACGAAGTGGGGTTCGACCCTAGGACCTATCGGTCTGAAACCAAACACTATGTCAACATGACATATATCTTATTAGGGTATAAAATAAACTCACAGATATTTATTAATGTTCTTTAATAGGTTTATGTACAAGGCACAATAGAGAACCTTGAAGAGATCGTCAATTTTAACAAACTTAGAGTCTAAATTAAGACTTGGTGTAAAAATCAAAGTTTGTCATAAATGAAAGAAAAGACTATGAAGTTTTTATTTTTCCATGAAGAGTTGCATATTTTTTGGTGTAGGTTATTTTCGATCACATTTGCATGAAAAGGGTATTGTGGATATCCTATAGAGCAACAGTGAAATTGTAGATGAAGTTTGGTACGAAATCATAGTCTACAGATCTGTTAAATATATAAACAAAGGTATAAATATCTTCTAATCAATTTATGAAGGAAATAAATTTTACTTCATTTTAAATTTAATATATCGATTCACAATTCATGAATCAAGAGATATAGCCTTCCCGTGAACTCCATTAACAAATTTTCATATATTTTCTTTCAATTTTTGAAGTTTTGATCAGATAAAAAAATTAGTATAGACAATTGGTTAAATTTATTAAGTAAGCAATATACTACAAAATTTGATTTCGATTAAAATTGAAGAACCCATTATCCACAATAGATAAATGAATGCATAATCAGTTTTGGATTATAAAATCAAGTCGATCGCATTATTAAACCATCTCGTGATCATATTTTTAAATGGTTTTGTATTATTTCCATTCAAATCACATAAAGTTGAATAAAAACTATTAATTGATCATAAAGAGGAATTAAAATAATTGGGGTCTCAAAACGCTTAAAAGGATTAAACAACACTCTTGATGAATTATTAAATTTAGATAATTCAAGAATGGGATAACTTAAAATGGTACTTAGGGGTGAATACCATTTTTGGATCAATTTCAGGTATCATAGTTTGTTTAGCTCTTTATTTTCTTCGGTTCAAATTATTTTCAAATTGGTTTCATATTTTGGGGTTTGATCTTTGAGTTACAATGTACAAATTTTGAAATTACAGGTGTGCATGAATCCAAGCATAAAATGTATAAGAAGACAAAGATTGAGGAAATTGAAGCATATAACTATCAAATTCAAAAAGAGAATCAATTCCTAATGTGTGATTTCTTCACTCTAGAGGAGAAAATTGGTAGTCTTCAAAAAGAGATTAAATTCAAGGATGATCTATTGACGGTGTTGGAAATTGGTGGACTAAAGAAAGAGGTAAGTACTAATACTAACGATGCATCCACGATGACAAAAAAATGCATTTTAAGTACAAAACAAGTGAATTCCTCTTCCCATTGAGAATTAGATTCAAGTAATGTTCCATATGAATTTGGAAAGCACACAAGGGCACATGATCTAAAATTATGAATAAGATGGTATTTAATTAAATTGGCCTTGGTAAGGATAATAAAAAGATTAATAACACCATACTAGTTGAAGAACATCCTTGTTTTGCAAGGTTGAGGTATGATAATGCAAGGAAAAAGGAGATTAGATAAGGATTCAAGACCACTTTGAAAGAAGACAAGATTTTGATAAAAATAGGATTCCCCATTAGCATCGGGTGATTCTACATCCTCGAAGAAGTATTAGGTAATAATTCACCATGAATAGGTATATATATTCATCCACCTCTTGTTTACCATGAGTGTAAACGAAAAGCTAAACAATTTGATCAATTATCTTCATTTTAGGAATTTGGAAATGATATGCAGAAATTGTGCTATAGTTATTCATGTACATTTTGTGGTTTATCTAACCATTATGTATCCAAATGTAGGAAACAACAACATTTTTAGAAAATATTGAGAAATTTCACTCTCCTAAACGTGGCTCAAAAGTAAGAAAATTAGGTAGGTTTCCTAGAAATTTGGATCATAGAAAAATGGACACAATAGTTTATGAGCACTTGTAGTCATGAAATTATGTACTTTATACATGATTTATCCTAGTTTTATACTACTATTTAGAAGGTTCTTGAGTGAATAAAGTACTTCCTTTTACATTATTTATACTAGTTTCATACAATGTTTTACATCCACATACCTAGTCATATTCTATCACCTCTTGTTATTTTAGCCTCGAATTGGGTGCTCATGGCCAACCTTGTCCCACCAGGGGTGCTCCGGTCCTTTTTCACTTTCCCACTTTTTTTGGGCTCTTTCTAGCTATTTTAGATTTTTATATTTTTTATGGATATCCATTTTAGGGTTAATTATGAAATTAGATCAAGAGAACCCTATAAATATAAAGTTATGAGACCAGAGTGAGGGAAAACATCATTCACTACTATCATCCATCTAGATTTGTATCCATCTATTGCATTTGATATCACTTGGATCTATATAGCTCCATCACAAGGCATAAGGCTAGGACAACTACATCACACACTTGATAGGGGGAGGATTTAATTCTATTCCATACACATGTTATTTCATTTTCTACATTTATTTATTACTCGCTACTTCAAAAAGTGTTATTGACAAAAGGTTTAAAATTTCATGTAGTGCTTAGTTATTAATTGATCTTTGTTGTAGTTCTTTGAGGTTAGTCTAACTCATTCATTTACATATTCCTTTTTTTAGGATTTTAATACTTCTTGTTAGTTTGCAGGTCTTTACATCTTATTATATTATTGGCGACATCAGTACGTGGAAATGAATCTAATGTGACAGATAGTGAGGGTTTCGACCACCTTCTAGCCCCGTGAGATTTAGTTTCACAACTTTTACATATACCAGGGCACCTAGTTTATAGACCTTATCACCTACATGAACCCTAGTCCATCTCTAGGTGCTCTAATCTAATCAAATACTCAATATCCATAATTTTTAGAGCTTCTTCATGATCATTCCTACTTCCATATTCTCTAGTCAACGCTGTGAAACAGTCCCAAAAACATCTTCTATTCAACTAAGTTCTTTCCTCTTATCTCTTACGCATTAGAGTTTTACTTTTTATTACATTAGTTTCTTAATTCATTTAAGTACTTCTTTACTATTTTTAATGTCCTCCTAGAATAGATTAACTAGCATGCATTATCTCAATTTTTTAATTAATCATTTTGGTGAACCGATGTCATTCATGCTTAAGATCCTCATTTTTCTTCAATCATGAGTCATAAGGTTGTTCAAGTTATCTTTATATGAATTCCTTAAGAGATATCCCAATTTCGGTTGTTTTGAAAAATACCGAACACCAAGTATTATGATGACAATACATCATCACACGAACTAATTTCTATACTCGCTTATCTATTTAAAAATCCTAGTCATTATCCATCTAATTAACCCCAATTGGACTCAATTCAAGCTTTAAATGATTTATTTCAACAAAAATTATGGCTATGCAATCCACGATCACATCTCTCGATATCTGAAATCCAATAGCTTAGGGATGATTCTTAGGCTCATGTTTGTTCTCCCTTTACATTTCCTATTCGATCTATGTCCACTATATGTCATCTAGTTGAACCTCGAGATATATCATTTCCCAAGCCTCTAATATTTTAGCATAATACTACACAACATGAAATTATTATTCATATCCTTATTCTTCGATTAATAACTCCACCATCGACTCGTTATTAGTCTTCCTATATGTTAGTGAAATATCAAGGTCATCCACATTGCAATTATCATCAAATAAATGGACATGATGACTATGACTACCACACTTTTCTAAGAATAATAAAACATCTTGCGCATTAGGGTTTTATCTCATTCAATGCACAACATTCTGTTGCATGCCCATCTACAACTACTATACCATGTTATGTGGATACTAGTGAGCCTCCTTCTAATATTTCTAAGGAAGTTATAGATGATTCTCTTATTCATTACATGCTTGATATTGACAATCACTCACATGTCCATAATTATTTTTCTCCTAGTTAGAAAAATACTATAGTTCCATCACATGATTCTCTTATTTCTTATGTTTCTTCTTCTCTACTTAATGAGCATCATGCCACCATTTTGCATGCACCTTCTTTGAAAAGATAGGCACTTCCTAAGCAACAACCTATAAAAACCAATATATCACTTCTTCCTCCAAACATATCTACAACATTACCAAGTTAAAGTGTACAAATTCTTCTTAAAATCAATCAACCTTATCCTTTGGCATCATCATCAATACTACAAAGGCTACCACCATTCCATATTTCTCTCAATCCTACTCCACTTTCATTTCCTAATCATTCTATTGAATAAAATAGCTCTCCACTCAATCTTTCTATAACATTACCCCATCGGTGTCCCATCACTTTTGTTAGGAAACTACTCTATACATTTATCCACTTAATGTCTTTTCACTAAGACCTCTATCGTTCATACCCTTGGGGGCATAACATCTCACATTCACCCCCTTATCAACACAGTAGTATTAAAGCATCTCTCATTTATTCATTATCATTAGTTCACATGCTTACATAGTACTACATTATGCTTTTATAACTTATTCATAACTCATCTTGCATAGTAATTCATACATTATCGCATTGTCATTCCATGATCACACACTCTTGTGCTTTGATTAACATTTGATTGTTGATGGATTACTACTCGTAACCCCACACACTACACTATTACACACCTAATTTGTCACATGTTGCACACCATACATAATACATCGCATTAGTCCTCATTATGCATAAATAATCTTTATATTATCTAGCATGGCATACTATTCATCACATTGTCCATATTACATGTTACATACACTATTCAATTATGTGTGTGTATTACATCACATTTTATACATAGTTTCGTTATATTACATCTCTGTCACATCGATTACATCATACACTACGCATCTTCATCTCACACATTTTATTTATATACTATACTACTATTTATTACATACGATTATAACATCATATCATCCTACATATTACACTATTAGTCTACCTACACATGATATAGTACACACTATTAATTACATTTTATACAAGTCTACACATTGAGCATCGCATTCTACACACTTCGCATTTTTACATATTCTATTCACCACATGGTAATCTTTCATCATTACATATACTACATTATCATTTACACGCTGCACTCACCACCCTAAGATGAAATTTAGTTCCTTCATCCATACTCATCTACCGAGGGTTTACAACTCAAATTTACCTTACACTCATCAAAATTTTACTAGTCGACCTTTCATCATGTGACATTTCAAACCTAGCGATATACAATTGAGGCTAAATCATCACCTATTATATTATTTTTTAATGTTATACATCTAAGGTTACATCACCACTATCTCTTTAAATATTATAGTTATATATGCTTAGGGATAAATCATCACTCATCCATTCATATTATAGTCATATACGCTTAGGATAAATCATCACTTATATGTTCCATCTTGTCAATATATACACTTCACCTATAGGGTTCACACACATGTCGTTGATAGGTAGCATCTCATCACTACACCTATACATTAATTAGAATGCGTTAGACACTACATACACTTCAAATATTTCCTAATTACACACTCTCATTTATGGTTCATTCTTGATTGTTGAGGGGGTAAACAAAATGAACCTCATTGCATACATTTCCATTCACTTGGTGGGGCACATGACTCTTATCATTCCATCTTGCATTCCATTCTATCAATCCACAATAAACTCCATTTTCTTGGGGAATTTAATCTTGTTTAATAATATTTTACATGATCACTTTAGTACACATGTTATAGTGATTTCTTATATTTTATTATCTATAACATCCACACATGTGTTTTCATGTCTTATTTTAGTTGTGATTACATATACATATATTTTACATGCATCATGGATGCTCACCTTCTACCCTTCCTACACTTTGGTCACTGGGGCATCCACATTTATCATCACGAGGTGCCATTGTTTCATTTTTATACTTAGCACTTTACATTACTTGGTTATTCATGCTTTGAAATAATAGATTTTTCTCTAACATGCTATCAAGTGTTCTAATTCTAACACTTGTTTTACAACATTACGTGTTTCTATGACTACTTGTTTGTTTGTTTTTACTTTCCAGTCATTGTTTACTTTTTGTATGTAGGATTTTCCCTATGTTAGGTATTCATATTTGTTTTTTTTTTGTGGCCATGATTACCTTACGTGTCTTGTGACATCGTGAGTGATATCCCATGTTTGTGACACACTTTGTGTGGCTTCCTTGTCTTATTGCATGTTTACACTATTATGCTTGGTAGATTTTAAATTGTCTATGTAGATTACACATTGTATTTGTACATGCATTCCTAATAATACTTACACTTATCTTTTGATAACCATACTTGTTTTTACGTGCCTTAGTATCTACCAAGTGCATTTCCTTCCCCGCAGGAAATTTTTTTAGAGTACATGTGGTTAATCCTCTTTTGGGGCCACATTCTCCTATCACCGATGTCATATACACCTGCAAAGAGGGGGAATAATTTAGGGTCTTACATACTAACACAACATATTTAAACTTGTTCAGCTTTATTACATTTTATGCCCTTGGAATTTTTGGTTTACATATAAATAGTGAGCTAAGACCGGTCTACTACGAACTCCATACACAATGGATTTTACTTGACATGGTGTCCTTAGCATTTATTGGAGTAGTTAACTATTGGAGAATACAATGGAATTGCTCCCAATAAATCTTCTACCAAGATAACATCGAATCATCTAAAACCTAGGATAGTACATATATCTCTTCAAACAAATTTTAGGGAATCTGTTAAATGTTGGAGGAAACATAAAAATTCCTCCGTATAGTTCTTCAACCGATGGCATCGGATCACAAAAATCCCCGATAGTACAAGATATCCTTTCAACACTATTTATCTCAACATGGATCAGGTGCACATGTTCCATTTACACTCTTTCATTTTTATATTTTATATTTACATACTTTTACATGCATCTTTTACATTACATTTTTACACACATACATAAATATTTTACTACTTAATTATTTTTCCTTACTTGTCTGGTCATGTGGGAAACAAGAATTCAAATTAGGGAAACAAGACCTACTACTAAAGCAATGAAACGAAACAATAACACCTCATGGTGGTAAACCTTACATACTAACCATGTAGGTACACATGGTAATAGCTACACACAAGTTTCCACCCTAGGTTCACAATCATAAAAAAATTGTGCATTTTTATATTTAGTTTCTACATTCCTCCATATTTTTTTTTATCCCACAATTTTGTAGTCCTTCAACACATTTCTAATACACTCTTCATGGAAATTAGGTACACATCTCTATCTACTTTATTTGAGCGACTTTTTCATTCACCAACGTAAAGTGGGGAAAATGTAGTAAGAAAACCATGCACTTTATAAATTATTCATCCGACTTTCATACTACTATTTAGAAGGTTATTGAGTGAAGTAAGTATGAACTAACCCCCTTATTTTGGCCATCTTGTTTTATTTTATTTCATCATTACCAACCTTTTAAATCCACATGCCTAGTCAACTTCTATCACCTCTAATTTTTTTGCCTTGATTGGGCACCCAGATTAGTAATGGGGGACCTATGGGCACCTCGGTCCCACAAGGGCACCCCAGTCCCTTTTACACTTTACTTCTACTTTTTGGGATCTTTCTAGCCATTTTAGATCTTAATCTTTTTAGAGGATAGCCATTATGGGGTTAATTATGAAATTACATCAAGATAACCCTATAAATAAAAATTTATGAGACCATGATGAGGAACCTAGAATCATTCAATACTATCATTCATCTAGAGTTGCATCCATCTATTGCATTGGACATCACTTGCATCCATATAGCTCCATCAAAAGGCACAAGGCTAGGACATCTATATCACACATATCAAAGGGGAGGATTATATTCCATTCAATACACACATGCTATTACATTTTCTACATTTATTTATCATGTGCTACTTCCTAAGTGTGAATGGCACAAGAACACATAAGGAACATTATGCAAAAACTCACTAGACTTACATTTGGGTCTCAAATGTAGTGTTTTGTTCAGTTAGTAAGTCCACTATTGTGGTAAATTGAGGTCAATCGAACCATTCATTTACATTTTTATTTTTTAATGGTTTTGATACATCTTTTTTTTTTTTGAGTTCTTTACATCATCTTGTATTATTGGTGACATCGGGTATGGGCGGTGAATCGATGTGATAGGAAGTGAGGTTTTTCACCACCTTCCAAATTTCTATGAGATTCATATTCGAACTTTTTTACATAGACCAAGGTTCCCAATTTGTAGACCATAGTGCTTGTAGGCGCCCTAGTCCCTCTCTAGGTGCTCTAATCTAGCTAGATACTCTAGTTCAATAATGTTTATATCTTTTGCATAAATTTTCCTTCTTTTAGATTCTTCAATCAACTTTGCGACACATCCGTGTGAACATATTCTATTCATCCGGTTTCTTTCCTCTTCTCTCTCACACATTATGGTTTTAATTTTTATTACATTAGTTTTTTATTTCATTTATATTCTCATTTATTGTGATTTTATACCCTCCTAGATTAGATTAACTAGCATAAATTGTCTCCATTTTTAACTAATCATGACTACAAATAGAAAGTTCATGTAATTGACAAGTGTTGGCAACTTCATCCTGGAAAAAAATATAACTTTTGAAGAAGGAAAGCATTATAAAACCAACAAACTTGGAAATGACCCTTGTAGTTGTTCAGTAAACAATGAAGTGAATCAACCACCTAAATAGGAAAATATGATTCAAAATGGTCTAGAAGAAATTCTTTAGTTTCAAGACTAGAGAGTTAAATTTTTTTATTAACTTGAAAACTTTTCAAAGCAATTTTGGGATTCTTGTTGCATTGTAAAAAGGAAAAAAATCCCATGTATGTATTTTTCTTTGATTTTGATGAAGTAACCTGAAGGGAAAATATAGGTGACATGTTTATCATACTTGGGTAAATTTCTCTTTTTGATGGTTTTGAAACTTCATTTTAATAGCGAGATGTACAATGTTTCTTATGGGCATGGTCAGTAGATCAAATGTCTATTTTTTGAAATTATTCATAGGATGTTGTTGTTGTGAAAATTGTTTCATGTAGGTTTTATTTTTGTGTGTAACAATTATACAAACATTTTATAGCTATGCATGATGCTTGCACATGTTATAAGTATTTTATTTAGGATTAAATATTTGAATCGTCATACATAGTTACAAATAGTATGTACAATTTTTGCACTAAGAAACTATCAATGCAAGTTACATGTGTATATCTAACAATGGTCCAGATTAGTGTATAGGGAGTATGATAGTTTTAGTTATCATATTACTTGCAGTAATGGTTGAGTTAGATTTTAATTTTAATGGCATTTCGATTTATTAATTTTTAAAAAATTACCATGGTATAAACTAGGTTGTATTGTTTGTCAAATGCAAAGGAATTGTGAATAGTTTGGTTGGGTAAATTTCCTATTGTTGAAAAAATGGTCTTATTAGGGAGGAGTTATCTTAAGGATATCATGGAATCAAATTTTACAAAAATATCCCTAAACTATACCAGCATTGTATATCGTCTCAAGAACATTCCATCAATATTAAGAACATGAAAATAGAGCTTGTATGCACAATCTACGGTCCACTAAAATTTTTTGGCAATAAGAAAAATTCGGGGACAAAGTGTGTAGGTCTACTAAACTCGGATGAATCGTAACGTGATAAGCGGTAAAAAAGGGTGAAGAGTAATTTTTTTTTGTTTTATGTGTTAGGTCTTTGACATGCAAATATATGGTTGGTCCCACTATTTGTTATCCGGGGGCATCAGCAAGGATTGGAAAACTCTTTTAATGAAGGGGTACCTTAGCCTTCAACTCATTATATCATTTTATTTATAGTGCTTATATAATCCAATTTATATCTATATCTAGTGCATGTGGGATTTCTATTACAGAGATGATTTATTATAATGCATATTTTATTTGGAATGCATTGAACAAGAGAATCTTAGTGAGCTATTTACTAGCTCGGTGTGGTGGTCAAATCCCCACCAAGTCACTTATATCCATGTTGGTCAAGCTTATCTCTCTAACCGACTGGCCTTATATCTCTACATTGGTTTGGGTTAATTACACACAATTTGAATCGACCACCATACAACTCAAAATGTTATGTATAACAAGTCATCCTTCAAACAAATCCACCACCAATATCTTTATGGATAGGTAGAATTCCATATAACTTAGTGGGAAGCTTTCAAACAAATTGGCACCACACTATGTGGAAAGTTATTTAAATCATCTGACACATTTTACATTGAAATCACCATCTCACCACCCATTTTGCTTATGGTTCCTCGGCCCAGCATCGAGTAGTTCAAACCAACAGTAAGCAGGTTATCCATAACCGTAAAATGGGTGACAAGATCCAAAAGGTGGCCCAAGCCACATGAACATAGGATTTCACACATATATTTAAACACATGAACCTCCCATCTCATGGAAAATTTGGGATTTACTCCCATACATAGTAAACAAATGGCAAAGTTAAGGGAGTGGGGCTCTACCCCATGACCTATCGGTCCAAAACTAGGTACTCTTCCAACACACCATATATGTAGGCAAGGCATAAAATCAACTAGCCTCTATTTATTAAATTTTTGATAGGTCTCATATACAAGGAGGAATAAAGAAACTTACAGAGATCATAAATTTTGAGAAATCTAGAGCTTGAATTAAGACTTAGTGTTGAAAGATAAGTTTCTCATAATTTAGACATTAAGACACCGATGTTCTTCTTTTTATGTGAAGTGTTGCATATTTTCTTATGTACATTAGTTTTTATTACATTTGTATGGAAAGGGAAATATAAAGATCCTATAGAGCCACAAGTGAAATTGTAGACAAAGGATAACAGGAAATTGAGTATGCAGATGTGTTAAATTTCCAAAAAAATAGGTATAAAGATCTATATTTCAATTTGTGAAGGTGATAAATTTTACTTAATTTGATAGTTAACAAATCATTTCACAATTTTTGAATCCAAGACGTATCCTTTGGGTGAACTCCATTAACAAGTTTTTGTGGATTCTTTCAATTTTGAAGCTTTTGATCGGATATAAAGTCAGTTTAAAGAATGAATTAAATTTAATAAATAATCAATAAACTAGAAAATTGAATTTCGGTTAAAATTTACAAATCCATTATCCAAAATAGAAAAACTAAGGCATAATTACTTTTGGATTATAAAATCAAGTTGAATGCATTTGTAAATAAATTATGATATAATTTTTAAATGGTTTTGTATTATCTTCATTTAAATCATAGAAAATTGAATAAAAATGATGAATGGATCTTTAAAATGAATTTAGAAATCAGGGTTTCTAAACATCCGAAAGGGATTAAAAACACTTGTGAATGAATTCTTAAAATAAAATAATTCAAGAATATGAAATAAATTAAAACGGTGCCTAGGGGGTGAAAACCATTTTTAGATCAATTAGGAATGATATCAACATACTTGATCTTATTCATATATAATAACTTATCTCTCGAACTATTTTAGTTTATGATATAGATGATAAAATGATATAAAATTTTCAAACATGGTTGATTCTTGCAAAGGGGGAAGTATGCTTTATGTAATAATATCATGTAAGTCACTATCATCTATGAAAGTATTCATCTTGGTAATCATGGTTTGATAACGTATGACATATCCATTAATAGTTTCATTAGATCAATGGTGTATCTTGAAATTTATGCATAAGAAATCGTATTTCTATTGTTGATAAGATTGCATAGATAATTTTTTTTTCTCCTAATGTATTAAAGGAATGCATAAGGTGTGGAGAGATCATAAAACCATTTGTAATGAAAATTCCTTAAGAATCCTATGGAATAACATAGTAAGAAGGATTTCATAAGATCCATATTCGATGCAAGCCACTTGAAATTATTTAAGATGTTTCATGGGATCACCTGTTCCATCATAGAAAGGAATATTAATTGTAACAAATCAAAGAGGAAAAGAGTCTTTAGACACCTTAGGAGGTAGTGAATTGTGTAAGAGATGAGGTGATTCAATAGGATGAAGAGAAGTGAACATAAGTTTCTATAATTGTAATATTTGATATTTTAATGTGTGAACAAGGGTTTCAATAGATTCGATGCAAGATGAAGAGGAATGTGAACATTTATACATGAGAGGTGTAATTGCAATACGGGAGATAGGAATATGAATAGAAACATTGTGCATTAGAGCAAGAGATTCCCCAAAGGATGTGGATACCATAAATAGAATAATAGTATATGTCTCCAAGCTAGATGATGGAGATTGTTTTAGTTACTCTCATACAACATATAATTAGAGATCAATGTTAGAGGTATTCTCTTGTACAAAATATGTATATTATTGAGCATCATCATCAGTATGATCATGAGTAAGATCTTTAGAGTGAGTATTGGGAGCATTATGTTAGGCATGATCAAAATTTATAGTCAAAACTAAATTAATAAATAAATCATTAGAGACTTGTGTACAAGAACTAGTAGGGGTGAAATGGGAATCAAAAGATGAAGGAATGTTACATGGATACTAAAAATGATCCTTGAGAGTCAATGTGACTATATAAAAGAGATTACTTGTTAAAATAGAAAGAAACATAAACTCCAAGGGTTCAAATGGCACAATGTTCAATTCAAATTTATTCTTCACCAAATGCATTCGGCCTTTTCAGAATTTGATTAGTGATTTACAGTTGTAACCAAATCCATAATGAAATAGGAGCTATATGGGATTATTTTGACTAATTAATTTCAAAAATTAACCATTCAATAACAAAATAACACATTAATACTTGCAAAAAAATTATAAAATATAATACAATCTCTCAAATACACGGGATTAAGTGACCTTAGATGATTGCATGTGATTATTGGCTGATTTAGATGTTAAAATATGCAATTTTAGACCTAGAAGAGCTTGGACATAAAATTTTCAGCAAAAGGTATTGATGCACATGAACATATGGTGTGGGCATAAATATCTATATGGTAATAATTTTTTTGTACAATTTTACACCTACTCACAACTATGGTATTTTACTTTAGGGGTTTTCACTTTTTGATTCACTTTTTCAAGTATGTCGATCACTCTTGATCACACTCCGAGGGTATCCAAAACCATTCTCAATCCTTAAAAATCCTAACCATGGATGAATACCGTGAAAACCATTAGTTGGGTTTTAGGATTCCTTATGCACTACCGAAATTGGTACTACTTCAAAGAGGCTTCAAACCATGAATCATTCTCCACCTAACTTCCGATACATAGATGTAGTGCAATCAGATTTGACATCTTATCTTTTACAATGCTTAAAATGGGTTTCTCTATTGGAAATCTACTTGAGTGGGTGAAGTTTAGTGCGTAAAAGTGTGGGAAGAAGTCTGCTAAACCTAGTGGGAAGCTTCATACTTGCAAATGGTCTTGCTTTAATGAATGTGTAGAGGTATTTTTAGAGTGTAGGAAGATTGTTTTGGTCTATTACACTATCTTTTGTAATAGGATTCAATAAAATTTGTAAGTAGTAAATGAGGTGAGTTTTGCTTATTTTTATATGATTAAAATGTGGTTATGTTGTAAAGTTTGACTGAGAGGAATTAAGTGACCTTGCAATGGGAATTTTGGGACCAAAGTGAACTAGGTAAAGATTTTACATTATGGTTTGGACCATACAAACTTTACTTCCACTATTGTACTTTTTGGTCTTAGAGTTGAAATATGCAATGTGAAGTTTAATAGCTATCAAGTGGAGTTTATTACTATTTTTGATGAAATAAATACTCAGAGAATGTTCAAAAATGATTGTGTATGAGAAACAAAGATAGATAATATACCTATGTATATATCATATGTGAATGCTTAAATCTCAATTGTTTGAGAAAGACAACAATGTCAATAATAAAATTGTCAAATAGTAGAATCATCAAATTTGAGTGTCTATGACTATGATTTTCAAGATAATTTGATATGACCTCATTAGCTTGTTGAACACCTAAAGTAATTCTAGTAATATGCATCATAGAAGATGTCATAGAAATAAAATCATTGCAAAAGGCGGTAAAAGGTTATGTTTTTGATTGCTTGATTGGATTTGATTACTATGTCGAAGGGCATGTGAGGAAATCATTTTCACCTTGAAATAATATAATCCAATGAATAAGGCACACTATCATTGTTGTTAGAGTATCTACAATTTGCATATCATTAGGAATAATACATAAGGAACTAAGAAGATTGTATATTAGGTGAGGGGTTTCAACAAAAGCTAGGTCACAATAATGTTTAACCATAAGTTAAATTTTAGGTCAAATTAATTAGGTGTAGATTAGATTAGGGTTTATTACATAGCTTACTAATATATTCTAATGTGAATAATATCTTAGCTTTAAATATCATATTAGACAGAAATAATTCGCATACACCAAATCAACATGTCATGCAATTGAAAGCTAAAAAAATTATGTATGAAGGCACTTAGATGATTTTAGATGACTTCTCAAGAGATCATGGACTTCGTAAAGGTGAAACTAGGATATATTAATCTAAAGAGTATTACAAAATAAACCTTTAAATGGTAGTGAGAACCATTGTTATCCCAATTTCTACCCCAACAAAATTGGTCAAACATGACCCGACACAAAAGAAAATTAGAAACGTCAGCTCTATCATGCGAGCTCACATTCGAATCCAATAATAAAGGACAAGTGGACTCTACAATGGAGGAGCAAGGTCAAAAATGGGGCCAAACGGTGTCAAAGGAGATCAGAGCTCGACAGAAGAAGATCAAATCAAGGGGCTCAAAGTTTCAAACTTCACATATGATTCAACTCAAGGCTAGAACCGCCCAAGTATAAAAAGACTTGCAGAAGGCGACATGTGTCATCTGGGTGCAATTCTAAGGGGAGAGTCCAAAATGGAAACCCCAAATGAGCACTGGCTCACCACATAGCCAGGAGTCAAAAACAAAGGCGAGAACCATAAGTTAAACCACCAAATCGACTAAGTATAGAAGAACCAGGGAAATCCTCCACATGTCTCTTCGGCGCACCTTCAAGGGGTGAAGCAAAATGTAGAGACTCAAACAAGCGCCAAGCCTCCACATGTCCCAGGTCCGAAAAGTGACAGAGTCAACAGTTGAAAATTCAAAATGGGGCAGAGCCGTGAAAGGTGCCACGTGTCAAATCGGTGCATCTTCAAAGATCACCTTCAAGGTAGTCCCCAAACTAGCGCCAACCCTCCACGCATCTAAAGCCCCAAAATGTTGTATCGACCATTGAAAAGTTTATGAGCCAGCGGAAGATGCCACATGTCACTTTCATACAATTTTAAAAGTTCGGAAAAAGTAGGTATCCAAGCGAGTGTGAAGCTTCCACATGTCCCAAATTCGAGAGAAAAGGAAAGAGCCATCCATTTTAATCGACTAAGTATAAGAGTGCGGGAAGAAGGCGCCAAGTGTCTCAATGACGCACATTCAAAGGAACGACCCAAAGAGAGACTCAAATGAGTGTGAGGCTTCCACATGTCTAGGGTTTGAGAAAGACATCGGCCCAAATCGGCTAAGTATCATAGACTCGTGGAAGCGGACATGTGTTAGCTCGGCACATCTTCGAAGTTAAATCTAAAAATGGGTGTTACGAGACAAGTGGTAGCCTTCCATATGTCCTAGGTCCAAAAAGGAAAAATTTAGCGGTTAAAAATTCAAGATGGGGCAGAGTCGGCGGAGGGTTCCACGTGTTTCTTTGGCACAAATTCAAAAGCGATATCCTAAGGTGGTCCCCAAACGTGCACTAGCTCTACATGTGGCCATGTTTCAAGTCAAGGTGGGAAGGTGTGTCAATGGAGGTTGTTTGAACTTTTTGGCCAAAGAAGGCATAAAGTGTAAAAATAAGCCACATCTCCACTGCCGCTAGAAAAGCCACGTGATAGGCCTAAATCACATGTGGGGAGGTGGACCATGGAAGGAGTTGTTTCTAAAAGTGGGCCAACATGCCCAGGGAGGACTATTCACCCGGATGGAAAATGTGGATTGGTGGGCCCGAAGATTATTTTTTTGAAAAAGTGAATAGCGGGGCTGTGGGACATTTTTGCATTTGTTTTTCACAAAAGGTGTAAGTGAATTTCAGTTCTGTGAACTCATTCTACTAAATTAGTTTTCACCATTTTTTACAGATCCGACTCAAACATTAAAATTGACATATCTTTCGATCCAGTGCTCAAAATTCAACAAATTTGGCACCATTAGAAAGGTCTTGACCTCATCTACACCATGGAAACCTAAAATTTTAATTTCAATGAGGTTAGGTGGGTGAGAATTGGGAAAATGTCTTCATGTCATTAATATGTGATCTGATTGCTTCAACAACTAGATCAGATTCGATTTGATCCACCATTCTTCCTTCTTCGACACACCGAATAGACATAGAGTGGCGGACTCGCATGATCATGGGAGGATTTACAGGGGCATTGATGGTTGGTAGTTGAGCTCCAAATAAGGTTTCCCATCTATTCTCTTTATATTCTCTTTGCTGCATCTATAAAGGTAAGAGCTTGGCTCATTGTAAAGGGTTGGACATTTTTGTTTTGCACCCTCCCTTCTTCCCTTGTCTACAAGTGAATTTGTGGAGTTTTCCAAACCTCCCATTCAAGTTGTAATACAAAGTTTTACCTCTTTTCTAATGTAATGTACTGTACGAATTTTGGAGCAATAATATATATATGCAAATGATTCTAGACCCTCTCATGTGTTCATTGTTGTATTTTGATCTCTCATTGTAGTTTGGTTATCTGTGCATGGTGGTTGTATTGCATTTCTATGGTTTATGTTAAATTGCAAAATGGGTTTTTAACATTCCTTTGGTGCATCAACTTGTTAGCTTAGGTTTATTTTTCTCTTATCTTCTCAACCCTGTCTCCTTTGCAAGATAGAGTATGTTTTAGAGTAAATCCTCTATAATTTAATTGTGTGCATCTAAACAGAGGAATAGGAACCGACCTTCATCTGGAGAGCTCTCTCGATTTCAAAGCCCCATATTTTGAGAGATTCTCCATGTTCTTCTATCACACTGAGAGTCTCAACCCAATAGGTTGCAGACATTTAGGGGTTTTTGATTTTGCACTAACAATTTTGGCACACTTGGAAGGAAGCTGAGGTTAGATCTCTCATATTTCCAAGGTTTCTCATTTCAACAGCAAATCTTAAGCCACCATGCACACTAACAGATTTGCAATTAGGTGGGACTAGTCCGAATCACCTTATCACTTTATCTTAGCAAGTTGGTGTGTTCCTATTTGGATTCATCCTTTTGAGTCACATACAAAGCACATATGGCGACTCCATCCGGTCAATAACTCGATCCTATGAGTTGTAGATCCTTTCATCCATTTCCACCCATCTTCATTCATCTTTATTTCCACATCATTCATTTTCTCCCATTCCATGAAGTTGTGCAATCATGACTTCATTCCCTTCATGGAATTCACACCTATAGTAGTGCATTCCACCTCCAATATTTTTCCCAAGTCCTCCGATCAACATTATGATCAGATCTAGAACCATTATGATTAACCATATGGGAAGGTTCAAAATCAGTTATGCCACAAATCTTATGAAGAAGAAGGGGATGCATATCATGGTGACAACTATATGGAAAATCTTAACCTACTGGAGAAGATTCAAGATATGGAGGCATGCATTGTGAATTCAAAGGCCACAACTTAGATTTAAGCATTCAGGATTGGCTATAGGGCACCTTATCCATTGGCCAGACCTATGCCAAGAAATTACATCCCTAAGGAAAATGTTGAATTCATGACCAAAATATTGCCTCACCTTACACAGTGGATTGAGGATATTGAAGCATATGAGAAAAGTGTGAGACAACCTTTTCAATGGGTAAGTCAATTACCAGCTCCATGTCCTTTATTTTCTCTTTCTCAAGATTTATCATTTTAGAAGTGTCAAGAGTTAAGCCCCTCAGTTTCTACCCCAAGTGTTGATTTCTCTTCCCCATCTCCTGATCTCCCATCTCATCTTAATTATTTTTCGCTTTTCCCTTCCAAATAGTCATTTCCTCCAAATAACTAGGAAGTTCTACTTCCCTCTCCACCACAAACAATAGCAAAAATGGTTGAATCCAAACCTACCACTCCTCCTACTTTCCCAAATCCATGTGGGGAAGAGACTTAAGAATCCAGTCAATGAGAACAAAAAGAGAGGGGGAAACCAATAGAGAAGAAATGATAGAAAATATGAAGAGTTGGGTTGCCAGATTTTGGATTACAAATATCCCCTTGATGGTTAAGCCAACAGAAGAGGTCAAGGTTGAAGAGCCAGTGGTGGCTAAGGATCAGTTTAAAGCAGAAGAACAACAAAAAAAAAAAAAGAGAAGATCAACAATCTTTTTTCTATGAATATAATGTCCATAATGGCACTTTATCTAAAGAGGATGTTGATCTAATCCAAGTTGCACAATTAGTCAACAAGGAAGAACAAAAATCAACTCCAATTCAAGTTTAAGAGATGCATATGGAGGTGACCAAGACAAGTTCGAGGCACTAAATCTTGAACCGGTTACAGACAAGAAATTACAGACCCCTCTCCCATTCAACCTCTCCAAAATTTTGATTTTTGGAAGAGCCTAAACTCACTAGCTTCATGTTTGAAGATGAAGCTTCATATGGTGAAAATAATGAAGATTTTAAGATCACCATGCAAGAGGGAGAGACCTTGCTACAACAGGACAATAAAGAGTTTGATTTCCTATCAGACTCAAAAGAATGTTTTGATAAGAAGGATCCAGTTGAAATTGTAGTCTTTTATCCCCGTCATTCATTCTTCAACCAAAAGAACTTGTTGTCGTGGAAGAGAATGTGTAAACACAACCTGAAGTTTACCACATGCCTCCTAAATCAAAGTTGGAAGAATTTTATCTTCCAAAAATCACACCTGCTATAGAGGAAGGGAAAGAGTATGAGGCTATCATCCCTCTCACATCACCCATCTAGGAAAATCTACAAGAAGACTCCATTTTTGGAGTTAAATATCATAGCAGTGGGAAAATTCAAAGGACCGGACCTTGCCCAATTAGATACATGGCTTCATTAAAGCCAAGAGAAAATCCACATCAAGTCATGCTTACTCATGAGCATGAGAATGAGCTTCAAAGTACCAAGGATCAACTGCAATGCCTCTTTAATCCAAACATAGAGCAACTAAAAGAGGTATTTTTCTTGTTTCTACTTGATACCTTGATGATTTGGGTGGAGGATTGGCCTATTCTAAGTTTCTCACTCATACCAACAGTCAGACTTAGTGCCAAATCATTTTTGTGGCTGAAAATTAAAGGAAGGGGCAGCTAATTTGCATTTCTAATATCAAGTTTTGTTTCAAATTTATTTTCTGTTTCATTATTGTAGGGTAGTAGTAGGTTTTATTCCTATAAGTGTGTATGCACATTGTCTTGTTATAGTTTAGGTTTGTTTTTAGCAAAATAATTTCTTTTTCACACTCCGCATGTCTCATTTGAAGCATGTATGCTTTTATGTTTGTACATAATTTTTAATTCATATTGCTCTGGAGGTACCATACGTCAAGCCCTTTAGTGTTAGTAGCAAAGAGACCCATAGCTTCCTGTAACAGTTGCTAATCTCAAATGAAATAAATGTAGAGAAACTAAAATAATTTTTGAGGGAATCTATTTACAACTTAGGTGAAAGCCCCTGTGTCAAAGCAATTTTCTACTCTTGGGATATCATCTCCATGATTTTATTGAAACAATTGAGAGTGAAGACAATGGGGCAGGTTCAGGGTCAGCAAGCACAAGCAGTGAGGCTAAGGGTTTCAGGACAATATCGAACAGGATGTCATTCATGACACCATGTCCAATGGACACTTCCAAGGCTACTGGTCACTTTATCTAGCAGGTAGATGTCCCTATGAGTCACCAAATTGTTATCCCAATTTTTCCACCCAATAAAATTTGTCAAACATGACCCTACAGAGAAGAAAATTGGAAGATTCGGCTCTCGTCCTCTCCGAGCTCACATTCAAATCTAATAATCAAGGATAGGTGGACTCTACAATGGAGGAAAAATGTTGAAAAATGGGGCCGAAGGATGTTAAAGGAGATCGAGCTTGAAATAAAAATATCGAATCGAGGGGCTCAAAGATTCAGAATTCACATATGATTAAACTCAAGGTCAGAACCACCCAAGTATAAACAGACTCATTGAAGGCACCATGTGTCATCTGGGTGCAATTCCAAGGGGAAAGTCCAAAACAGAGACCCCAAATGAGCGCATGCTCGCCACGTAGCAAGGATTCAAAAAGGAGGGCAGAACTGAAAGTTGAACCACAAAATTGACTAAGTATAGAAGAACCGGTGGAAGCCTCCACATGTCTCTTTATCACACCTTTAAGGCGTGAAGAAAAAGTGGAGATTCAAACAAGTGACAAGCTGCCACTCATCCTAGGTCCTGAAAAAGGGATAGAGTCACGACACAAAGTCAAAATGGGGCAAGAGCTATGAAAGGTGCTACGTGTCGACTCAACACATCTTCAAAGATCAACTCGAAGGTAGTCACCAAAACTAGCACCATCCCTCCATGCATTTGAGCCACAAAATGTTGCACCAGTTGTTGAAAAGTCTACGAGCCATTAGAAGATGCCACATGTGACTTCGCGTAATTTCAAAAATAAATCAAAAAGTGGGTATCCAAGTGAGCGCAGATCTTCCATGTGTCCGCGTCGAAAAAGGGAAAAATTTAGTAGTTTTAATAGATTAAGAATAAGAGTGTTGGTGGAAGGTGTCAAGTGTCTCAATGGTGCACGTTCAAAGTGGAGAGTCAAATGAGCGTGAGGCATACACGTGTCTATGGTTTGAGAAAGGCATCAACCCAAATTGACTAAGTATCATATACTTGTGGAAGGAGCCACATGTCATCTCAGTATATCTTCAAAGGTAAATTTAAAAGTGGGTCTGCTAGACAAGCACTAGCCTTCCACGTGTCCTAGGTCTAAAAAGGGACATAGTCGATAGTTAAAAAGTCATGATAGGGTAGAGTCAATGAGGGTGCCATGTGTCTCTTTGGCACAACTTCAAAAGAGAAATCCAAAGGCGGTCCCCAAACATGTGCCATCTCTACACGTGGCCATGTTTCAAGTCAAGGTAGGAAGGCGGGTCGTTGGAGGTAGTTTGAAATTTTTGGCTCGAGAAGGCGTAAAGTGTAAAAATAAGCCACACCTCCATTGACACCTAGAAAAGCCATGTGTTAGGCCTAAATCACATATGGGGAGGTGGGCCTTGGAAGGAATTTTTTCCGAAGCGGGTTGGAAAGCCGGGAGGAATTTTCACCCAAATGGAAAATACAGACCAGTAGGCCTGAAGATGTTTTTTTGGAAAAAGTGAATAGAGGGTTGCGGGGCATTTTTTCATTTTATTATTTTTGTGCAAAAGGTACAAAATAAATTTCGGGTCAAAAGACCCATTCTGATAAATTATTTTTCACCATTTTTGTACGGATCCGACTCAAACATTCAAATGGACATATGTTTCGATCCAATGCTCGAAATTCAATAAATTTTACACAATTAGAAAAGTCCATACCTTTTCTACACCATGGAAACCTGAAAATTTAATTTAAACAAGGTTAGGTTGGTGAGAATTGGGAAAATGTTTTCATTCCATTAATATGTCATCCGATTGCTTTAACAACCAGATTCGATTAGTTTTGATCTGGCGTTCTTCCTTTTCGACACACCGAACATACATAGAGCAGTGGATTTAACAGATTGTGGGAGGATTTACAAGGGCATTGATGGCTGGTAGCTGAGCTCCAAACTAGGTTTATTGCCTCTTCTCTCCTCTCTCTTTGCTGCATCTATAAATTTAAGAGCTTGGATCATTGTAAACGGTTGGACATTTTGGTTTTGCACCCTCCCTTCTTCCCTTGTTTACAAGTCAATTTGTGTAGTTTTCCAAATCTCTCATTCAAGTTATAATACAAAGTTTTTCCTCTTTGCTCTTTGTAATGTACTATATCAATTTTGGAGCAATAATATGTCTTGAGATGATTATCAACGCTCTCATGTGCTCACTATTATATTCGATCTCTCATTCTAGTTTGGTTATCTATGCATGGTGGTTGTATTTCATTTCTATGGTCTGTGTTAAATTGAAAAATGGGTGTTTAACATTCCTTTGGTGCATCACCTTGTTAGCTTAGGTTTATTTTTCTTGCATCTTCTCAACCCTATCTCCTTGGCAAGATAGAGTAGGTTTTAGAGTAGATCCTCTACAATTTAATTCTGTGCACCTGAACAGAGGAATAGGAACTGGCCTTCATCCAGAGAGCTCTCTCGATTTCAATGTCCCACACTTTGAGAGATGCTCCATGTTATGTTATCACACTAAGAGTATCAACCCAATAGGTTGCAAACATTTAGGTGTGTTGTGATTTTGCACTAACAACCCCCATGGACTAGTGACGTTGGCACTACTATTAATAGGCCAAAAATGTATGTAATTTTCCATATAGCATGTGATATCTAGATATATTAATTATATTTAACATTCAATTTAACCATTCTTGTTATGACTTTTCGGTTGCTAAAATACTTGGAGAGAAAATTTTTGATAACTTGTAGATAAGAGATATGACTACCCTAACCTAATTTTTAGCTACACACCGATGTGGGTACTTCCCTAATCACTTCAAATGTTGTATTACAATACTTTATAATCATTAGATGCCTTTTTAAGTGTATGATTTTATTTCTCTATTGCATTTCCTTTGAATTTATAGGTTAGAAAATGAGGTAGTGTTTACTTTCTTATATAGGGTTTTGTAGATAATTTATCTAAGAAAAGTCAACCGAGGTGAAGTATATGAACGAATGAAAGATGTAAAGTTGAAAGTGTAGTTGGAATATATATTGATCGAAAACAATTCAAGTAGGTCATGATAGAATGTAAGGTCCTAACAAGGAGAAGTAAATGTGCTAAATGAAGTTTGCGTCGATATAATATTGTTTTTCTATTAATTTTGTGCATTGTATTCTTATAATGTGTTCACATATTCGTGTGAAAGGAAAAATAAAATAAAAAAGGACCCTGGAATATGTTAAGTGGGAATGGAGATGTTGTATTTATCATAGCAAGAATTCATAGTCAAATCAAGGGTTATGAAAGTGAAAATTACAAAATTCGAGTGTCTATAAAAGTACAATTGTTTTTAAAAGTATATTAGAAGAAGAGAATGTGGAGTGATAGGGAGGAGGGAGGAGTATTCTAGGGATAGATGAAGAAGCCCTAAATTCATATCATTTTAGTTGTGTATTTTGAATGTAGTAGCATGAGTTTTAGAGATGTAACCTATTTGTATTAAACAATTTCTTTACATAGCTCTTAATAGTTGGGATATCCTACATAGCATAATTTATAAGGTAGATTTTTTGTCCTCCAATTAATTTTTTAATATAATAATAATGGAATTGAATATTGTTGGAATTAGATTAGAATGAGAGAGGGGTGAATAATTCCTTCAAAAAAATTAATCAATTTGTATTTACTTTTTCAAATAATTAAACATTCAATCATATCTTAATTTGTGCTTAGAATTCATTCAAATAAACATAACCATGAGATAGTAAACAATAACACAAGATGTATGTGGGAAACCCTCAAGGGGAAGAAAACCCACATAACTTATGATTATATTACTCAAATAAAAAATGTTTAGTGAAGAACCAACTTCAAAAGGAGCAACAACCCTATAATGAGCACTAACCCTTTTTAGTGTAAAAAAAAATCTACAAGGAGGCTACAACCCCTAAGATGATTAAGCTCCCACTAAACCATATTTAGATGAAGATATCTCAAATATTGTTTTACTTCAAATGATGGTGATCTCAAATTCATCTCATGCACCTTCAAACCCTCTCCAAACTATTGGGGTGTTAATGTCAAGTGGGGATACCATTTCCTTATCTTAAATATTATTTTCAATAATCTTAGTCGGTCTTCATAGCTAAAGAGTGGAATGGTATGACTGACCACCAATCCTATATATTAGGATGATCTCTCATGAGATTGTTTACTTGGAAAATGATCTAATAGAATAATTGATCTAATATTAAGATACTTATGCAAGCTCTTATACAGAGCGACAAAATTCCATTGTTATTTCTATGAGACTAAAGAGTGAAGTTGAAGTGTCAAAGTTAAAGTTATTTAATTCTTAATAAAATATAATGATTTATCAAAGTGGATTTGTTTCCTTCATATCTCTCCACTTAAATTTGATGTTATTTGTCTCTTGTTATTTTCTATTATTTGCTTTCATCTCTTGCTTATTAAGCTATGTAATTTGTTTTTTATTATAAGCTAATTATGTATCTATAACTACACATTCGAATCTATAGTCTTCGGCTTTATAAATGGCAGAACTATAATTTTCCAATTATATTTACCTTAAAAAATATAACATGGTATCATATCTTGAACTTTATGCGTGTGTGTGGTTGATTTGGAAGCTTTAAATTTGGTAGAGCAAATAATCTTCAAGTCTATTCACGGATCTATGAAACCCCAAATGTTTTACTGCTTATTTTCAAGAAAACCAAGTTTCAATTTGTAATTCCTCCTAAAATATTTTATAATAATATTGATAAAATGGGTGTTTAGATCTTGTTTGAGCGTTTTCTTACATAGATATATGCATATGTGGCTGATTTTTAACATTTTTAGTTTAAATATGTCATCTCGTGTTTTATTTTTACTTTTTTGCACCATTTATAATCTGTTGGGGCTATCTTAGTCAATAGATATAAAATGATTTCCTTATATCAAGCTAGATTGTGTGTTTAAATACGCCCCATATTTATAAAAAAAAAAATCATTAAATCTTACTTTGTGAATAATGTTCATATATTCTTGTGCCATCGTTCTTCACTTTCTAAGTATTTAAAAAAAAAAACATTTTCTATGAAGTTTTATTTACTTTTAAACTTGAG
Source organism: Taxus wallichiana var. yunnanensis (assembly GCA_018340775.1). Taxonomy (NCBI): domain Eukaryota; kingdom Viridiplantae; phylum Streptophyta; class Pinopsida; order Cupressales; family Taxaceae; genus Taxus; species Taxus wallichiana. Next base: position 410,731,662 of record CM031234.1, on the reverse strand, counting down.
CCAATCATTTTTCTCCATCTAGCTTCACATTGTTAATCACTTAATTAAATGCTTCTATTTTTGTGAAGCCCAAGCCAATCAAAAGGCTCCATCTTTCTTCACATTTTTAGTCATATTTTTTATTTGATTATCGTTAAAAAATCGAGATAATAAGGGATTTCCGTGTGTCTTCTTGTTGTCAATCATGGTTTATATTTCCTCTTTCATTTAGGAAATATGATAAAATCATGAAGATATAAGTTTCTTATTTTTTTGTAATGTCGTATTTTGTTACTTGTTTATGTCTTTGTGAAATACAAACCAATAAAATTGCTCCATGTTTCTCATTAGAACTCCTTTGTTTTCTTCTTTTGACATACGCGAAGGTTGAGAAGGATTATTTTTGGGACATATGAAGAATACCTAAGTTCATATCATTTTAATTATGTGTATTTTGAATTTAATGGCTTGATGTTTAGAGAAGTAACATAATTTTACTAAGTAATTGCACTACATAAATTTTCATAGCTAGGACATCCTTCATAATATCATTTCTAAGGTATAATTTTGGTCATCCAATTAATTTTTTTAAGGAGAATGAATGTCATAAAGATTCACATTTTTATATAAAAATAATGGAAGCACATATTGTTAGAAGCACAATGGATTTAGAGGGGGCAAGTTAGTCCTTCAAAACCTTTAATCAATTTGGATATAATTTCTTAAACCATTAACCATTCAATAACACATTAATTCATGTTTATAATTCATTCAAATAAACATAACCATGAGATAGTACACAATAATACAAGATGTAGGTGGGAAAACCTCAAAGGAAATAAAACCCATAGAACTATTTATGATATTACTCAAATAAAAATTATTTACTACAATACCTACTTCACAAGGAACACCAACCCCTAATTTAGTAGAGCACCAACCCCTAGTTTTGTTAATCACCAACTCTAAATGGGGGCTAAAATCCCTAATATCATTAAGTTCCAACTCAACAACCTTTAGATGAAGATATCTAAAATATGGTTTTTACTTCAACTAATGGAGATAAAAATTCATCTTACACACCTTCAAACCCTCTTCAAACCCTCTTTCTTCTAACTCGTTCAAACATGGATTCTCATGAACTTATTTGGATGAAACTCATTTCACTAATCCCTCTAACATTCCTATAAAAATTTCGAACTATCTCATCTCTCTCGTGATACATTAATGTGCACTTGCACTCTCTCACCTAGCTTGTAATTTTTCCTCTCTTTTCAACGATTTCAAATTTGATCAAAAACAAAAAATTTATATGCTTCTCAACTCAAAACCATAACAGAGGTCATCCTATAATAAATATATCAATAAAAAAACTTATAAACATAACAACACAATTGTAATACGGACCCATGTAGGTTGAACATGCACCAAGACAACCAAAAATTTGAAAATAAGCTCAAAACCACATCACGTGATTTATCAAAGACCTCCAAACACATAATAATGATTTTTTAATCCTTCAATGGATTCAAACATGTCAAATGAATCATAAAAACATCATCCATTCTCACACATTACCTTATACTAATCAATTTATTCATAAATCTATCAGGTAGTACCATTTCCTTCTTAAAATATTTGTTTTCGGGAACAAGTCCTCGCCTAATAGGATCAAGATAACCCAAGAACACATTAACTATGTCATGTAACATAGAATTCGAAATCCACTGATATTTATATCACATAAATGAATTTTATACCTCATGAAACATCTAAAAAGGAAAGACATGCCTCGTTTCCTCTTTAGCAAATGAATCGCCTAGAAATTAGTTTTGGAAACTCATCTAGATTATACCATTTTCACCACTTTGAAGATGCCTAAATGCATTCACTAGGAACAAAATAATTCCCTCTTCACTCTCCAATAGATATAAATCATCATCAAATTCAAAACATGATAATTATACATACATCCTCTATCAAGAAAAATCATCTTCTGAAATAGTCAAACTTTGTCTTCACAAACTGAGCTCATTCACCTATCAAAACTACTCATCAAAATAGAAACCATAAATAATTAAAAATTTCAGTAAATCTATTTTCCATAAAATCTTACATTTCCTTCCAAATTCAGTTTTAAGGCCTTCAACTAAGTCAATCTTTCGTAACTACTCAAAATTGTCATTATAAGCCCAAAAACCAATCTTCAAAGATAGGGTACACTTTTGCCTCTAGGAATTTAAGCATTACTCGAAACTCTCATTTACATCTATTAAAAATACAAAGATTCAATAAATTTTTATTTTGTTTATAAATTCAATGGAAAAAGTTACCACAAACCGAAAACCTCCTTAAACATACCTTTTGAGTGGGACCCATATACGGTCATATGATCTACCATACCTTTCAAAAGATGGAGGATTCAATCTGTAACCTCAAATCATTAAATTATCATAAACACATTAGACGAAGGGTGGAATAGTTTTTAATCAACTAAATTAAATTTTAGGCTAACATAAATTAATAAATGGAAATATAAAGGTGTATATCATAGAAAAGTAAATAACATGATAAAGAAAAATACACATTGACATAACATGTAACATGGAAAACCACTAAACTCAAGTTAAAACCATGGAGAAATAATTCACTATTCAATATTTTTTACAAAACTAGTCTAATAACTCCCCTCACTTTTATTCTTTGATTTTACTAGAATTACCTTCATATTCGATATTCAAATATTATTATCATATTTTCATAATCGATATCCTAAACAATACATATGGTCATATTTAAATAACTCGAATAGTTATAACCCTATTAAGTGTCAAGGCACACCCCGATTTAATTTGTTAGTTAATTAAATTAATCAACCACCTAATATAGATTTTATATCTAAATAATAAAAATATAGGTTATTCTATAATATTTAAATATAAACTAAATATTATGATACACTTAATATTATAGTTCTAACACTTCCCCTTAATATTAATTGGAGATCTATATGCCAACATTACTTATTTTTACAACAATATTTACAAATCGATAAACCCTAAAGGTTTTGGATAGATATGTATTTGTGAGACTAAATCTCACCATTTCTTGTGAAAATTTATTATACCACATCTCTAGGATTTTTTTATAACACAAGGATTTAATTAACAAATATATGCACACTGGAATGTTTTTTTTGTAAAGTTTATTAGTTTACTTGAAAACTCTATCGGTCTACATAGATTATACAATATATTTTTACAGTTCTTTTAAACCAAAATATAAGTATAGGGGAGGAGTCAATAACTAGCTAGCTACTAGGTGGTGGCATTACCATGCACACTCCCCCTTAAAACAAACTCGAAAGGCCAAGCATTATATGGAACTTGCAAAACTTTACAGCAGACAATGGATTTGTGAACAAGTTTGTAAATTGATATTCAATCAAGTAGTACCGAGATCTATATTGTAATTCCCACTCCTCTTCAAAAATGATTTAACTATGTTTTCAATTTTGAATTGATTATAATCTTGAACCTTTTACCTGTATTCTAGTTAGTGAGCTAATAAGATGCATAGGACATTATGATAACTTGTGTTCGATTGTTATTTACTATATGGTTGTAGTGTGGACTTTGATGTACATTATTGTATATGATTTGATTAACCTACTTGATAGACAAATGGAGGTGTTAGACTCTTGACATGATGTGACTTATGTGATGGATTTTATATGCTTGATTTACATATCAATATTGATGTTGTAAGTGTTACTATTATACTAAAACATTGGACTTGATTTATGGATATTTCTAGATGATTGTTGATGTTATGATCTTAGTACAAATTGATGGATTGGTAGAATCGAAATGTTAGAAATTTTAACAATTGGTGAATTACTTGATTCTAACGTTGGTTTAATTATGATATTTGATGATGTAAATTGTTATGTAAATATGTATGTGTTTTATTATCTTGATGTCGTTAATGTGGCCATGAGGCCAGAAAGGTATTGTTTTAATTTGTATGAAATTATAAAATAACAAACTATGGGGGATAGGAGACCAACAATGAAGGAATGTGGGGTATTGGCAACATGTCACCATGCCAACTCGTGTAATGTTATGTTGTGTTGTTTCATGCCTAGTTAGGAGGTTTCCCATGGGGGTGACCTCACATGTGTGGCCATGGGTATAATATTTCTCTTCTTTTAAGTTTGTGTGTGTTTTATTTTGTGTTATGTTTTTAATTATTGGAAATTTTAGTCACTTTATTAGCAATTATTAATGTGTCTTAATTAGCTAATCCTACTAAATTTGTTAACTAAAATAAGGATGTGATAGTTATGAGCGTAGATGTTCCTTGAAATCTTGTGGATGTAGGTTAGATTTGTGTTGGTTTTTGTTTGGTGTGCCCTTCCCTAACTTAAAATTTCGGAGTTTTACTTGGGATGCCTTTTTGGATTCTTGTGGGACAAGCTAAGCTTTTATCATGCCTCTTAAATTCACCCAACAACAATACCTATGGTATGGGAGTTAACTTTAGACTTATTTATACATTTTGGAGTGTAAATAGGTGAAAATAATTGCACTATCCTACTTACCATGATTAATTTGTCCTTGGAAAATATGGTGTGCAAGTTTAAGTGTCACATGGGCTTTTATAAGTCTTATATGTTCATTTATTGTCTTAGTCATGGTATTTGACATGTGTGTTGGAATGGAGGAATGAGGAAGTGGCATCCTACATGGATCCACCTCATCATCCGCACATCCCATTTCTATTTATTGAGGGAATTTGATGGATTTGGGGTTACTTGTTCATTTTATTTCTTTACACTTTTTGAATTGGAATCTTGTTGGAGTTTCTTTTGGAGTTTGCTTGGCTTGAAGGTGTCAAAAATATTGTGGAGTGAAGTTTCTTGGAAGCTTGATGGATAGGTAGGATCTCCATCTTTGTTTTTTTTTTTATATATTTGTAGATGTTAAGATTGTGTTTGTTAAGTATTATATGAGTGTTGTGAATGTTATTTTTTTGGTTGGGTAGTTTTCCTTAAGAAGGGAATTGGAGATGGAATTATGGGACCATTGGGGAGGGAAAAGGGAGTTGAGAGGCATGCATTTTTTAGGGAGTGTGTTTTGGAGTTTCACCTATGGGGAATGAAGAAGAAAACATGGACATATTTTTACATACTTGTAAGGGGAGAGATAAGGATGTTTTTTGTTGTATTATGCATTTGGAGGATTTGGGTGAAACTCCTACTTCACTTGGAAGGCAATATAAGGTGGTTCCCATATTCCTTTCTCGATTTTGGCTTGATATCAAGCCTATGTGTTGTTTGAGAAAGTTGTAAATTGTGTTGATTATGTCCATTTATATGTGATGAATGTTTTGGATTGTATGTTGTTTTGTGGAATCCATTTAGAGTTTCCAATGGTTGTTTTATACCCCTCATTACTTTTTGTTGGGGCTTGGGGGCCAATGAGGAAGAAGGCTTCTCTCCCTCATTAGATAGTTGATTTTGTGGAGAGTTTTTCCTACTCCCCCATTTTGTTGTGTGCTTTATTTTGATGACATTGTGGAACTCCATGGAAGAAGTGCTCTTGTTTGAGAAAGACATGTGAAGTTGCAGTTGGTTCTACTATGACTCTATAACTTGTAATTTGTACCTACAATATATTTGATGTAACCTATTTTTTTATTGGATAGTTCTTGTAAATGAGTCTAATATGGCTTGCATTATTTTCTTGGAAATGGGAACCTTGAAATGGTGTTGTAATGGAAACAAAGATATTTCTAAATCTAGATATTATTCAAGTTATTTTGTAAACATTTTTGGAAAGAGTTAGTGTCCTTGAATGAAAAGGGAGTGTTGATCATTTTTGCATGATTGGAAATTATGTTGAAGGAGATAAAATTTCATTTAGGTATGTTTTATATTTTCCTATTCAAAAGATGTATAAAAAAATATAGATAGGATTAATTTTACAATTTAATTTCCCTTTTGTAGCAATAGAGATTGTCCTAAGTGAATGAATAACTCACAACTAATTATACCCTTATAATAGTTATATAAATGAAATTGAAAGTGATAATTTGTTTAAATTTGATAAATGCACAAATTTTACACTACCATATTTACCTTCGTGTATGCAAATTGTACCCATATGAATTTATAATTGCAAAATTCATTTTCCCCACTCAAATTTGTAAACTACTATATTAATGAAAATTGTAATTAATAAACAAAAACGTATTATTAATATACAACAAATGTATATTAATAATATTTTTTTATTATATTATAAATTTATAATATCAATATAATCATATTATTAATAAATATTCACATTTATCTAATATTAACAAAAGAAAAAATATATATATATAATAGTAATAAAAAAGGTATATTAATTTAAGCAATTAAATTGGCTAAGTTTGAAAGTTGGCTTTAATAACTAAATGATTATAAAAAAACCATTTTTTGGTGGTCGCCCAAGTGGACCGCGACCACTCTACAGTGGAGTATGTTTAAATAAAAGGAAAAAGGTTGGGGGAGGGGTGCTGACACCATCCGTAACCCATATACATTTTTATAGGGTAGGGAGTGCGGTCGGTGCTCCTCCCCACAACACTCGTAAACCCCCTCTTCATTAAAACACCACCGTATTTTAAAGTAGTGACCGCAGATATTAATTTAAGAAATTAAATCGACTAAGTTTGAAAGTTGGCTTTATAAGTAAATGATTATAAAAACCATTTGTTGGTGGTCGGCCAAGTGGACCGCGACCATTCTAAAGCGGAGTATGTTTAAATAAAAGGAAAAAGGTTGGGGGAGGGGCACCAACCCCACTGCAACCCATATACATTTTTATAGGGTAGGGGTGCGGTCGGTGCCCCCCCCACAACATATCAGAACCCCCTCTTCATTAAAACACCATTGTATTTTAAAATAGTGACCACATAACTCCATTACAAAAGAGTAGAATTTGTGACTGGCCTTATCATTAAAATGCAACCCATGTATTTATTTTTATCAATGAATATATATATATATATATATAATCAACAAAACCCTCTAAAATTTCAAGTTATTTAAGATTAAATAAAAATATATGTATTTTCAAATATATATACATGTACGTATATTCATATATGTGTATATATAAATATACTTGATTCACAAAATAAATACATAGAGTTTCTGGTTATTAGCCAAATGGATATACTCACAATGTTTACACATTGAAACTATAAGTAAAATACTATGTAAAAACAAATAAAGAAGAGAGATCAATACCCACAAAGGAAATGGGTAGATCCTTGTCTTAAACACAAAATTTTAACAAAAATAGAGCTTCCAACCCTCTCTAATGGCCTCCATGGCTTCTTCTTCTTCTCCTTCTTCCTTAACCTACAAATCAAACAAGATAAATGAGAGAATAGGTTAAGAAATTAATATAAGATAACCCTTAAGGATTTTTAGGATTTCATTAGTCAAACTTAGATCTAATGGCTCATATAGACTAGATCCAATGGTGGATTAACCCTACAAAGCATGTAAGTGATGGGGAATTTTGTGGGAATGAGATATTTAAATGGTGTATGTAATATTTTAAAGGGCCTAAGGGGTTAGACTAAGTATTACATCTTTTCCCTTATGGGATAATGAATTTATAATAATGTGCATGTTTTAAACACTATAGGATTATAATCCTTTCCAAATTAAATTTAAAATCAATTTTTGACATTTAAATAATAAATTTAAAGGAGATTAATGGAGTTGAGTAATGAAAAGCCAAATGAGGATGATTTAAATAAAATTTTGGAGCTTAATAAGAGAAATAATTAAATCGTAATATTATTTTGGAAATGGGACAAAAAAATGCATTAGTTGTTATTTTATATTTTTTCTAACTGTCTTGTAATTGTATAGAACGTTATAGTTGGGTATTAAATTTATTCCCTATGTATGTTTATTGTCATCACCTTTCAAAAGTTTTTTTAATGTGGGTTGGATCAACATTAAGTAATGATTAATTTTTCCCGACCGCCATATTATTGTGTAAAATTTCATAATTAGGGTTTAATTAAATATTAGCTAATGCCTTATCCTTTAAAAAAAATACATAAGTTTCTTCAATTAATTTTGGGTTTTATCTTGGTTTGAGCTTTAAAATTATGGGTATTACATATATCAACATTTAGAACCTTCTCTTGCATAAAGTGCATATGTATCTTGATATGCTTTTTCCTTTGATGTTGAGCTAGATTTTTAGTGAGAGAAATGTAAATCTAGCTATCACATAGATTTTACTTCCTTTGTCTTCCATCTCGCATCCCTTCAATAGCCACTTCGCGAGATGGCTTCTTTTGTTGCTTCCATTACGCTTATATACTTTATCTTAGTAGAAGAAATGGAAACTATTGGATGTTTTTCTCTACTCTAAGTAATGACACCTGCACCAAACTTTAAGACATTCATTCTATACTTGTGATCTATCACATAACCAACATGGTTAGAATATCAATATCCTTATAAATATGCATTGTTAAAGTAAATATAATGTAAGCCAAAATTAATTCTGCCATAATATAACGTAAAATTCTTTTTTCTAACTTCTAGTGCTCTTGATAAGGTTCCTACATAAATGGTGCAGCCATCCCTACCGCATATGCAATGTCAGTTCTAGTAATAATTAGATAAATCATACCTACAAGTTTCCTATACAATGTAGGATTATCTTTTCCACATCTAGGTTTAGGATCAAGTTTACATCCAATGTCTATTGTAAAAGCAACTAGTTTGCAATCAAGCATATTAAACATTTTAAGAAAATTAGTTTCATATTGTTATTGAGATACTACAATACAATTTTTATCTTGAAAGATAGCCTTTCCCAAAAAAATTATGCAATAATCCTCGATTGTCATCTCAAAATATTGCATTAACTTTTCTTTAATTTTTTAATGAAACTATTATAATTACTAGTGATAAGTAAATCATCAACATACAATACAATGATAATCATAAAATCTTATTCAATTTTAGCAAATAAATCATTGTCGATGAATAGTTAGAAAAACCAACTTCATTGAATAAAATATTAATTTTAGAATACCAAACTCTAGGAGCTTGTTTTTAACCATATAAGGATTTTTTCAATTTACAAACATACATCTCTTTACATGGTTCTTAAAATCCTTTAAGTTGGGTTATATAGATTTATTATTTTAAATCACCATTCAAAATACCATTTTTAACATCCATCTAATGGATTTCCTAGCCATACTTGAACATTTAAGGCAATCAAAATCCTTATTGTGCTCATTTTTTCAACACGTGCAAACATTTCCACATTTTCAATGGTGGGTTTTATAAGAAATTAACGAGCTACTAATCTGGTTTTAAATTATTTACATTTTCATCTACTTTATACTTAATATAGTATAGCCAGTTTAGATTTGACTATAGTTCTTTTTTTTAGAAGGAGAGACTAACTCTCAAGTTTGATTTTTAATCAAATAATTATAATCATATTTCATTAATTATATCCATCCCGCTCGAATAAGATTATCCAAAATATTGGGGTTCATGTTCATACAAATTCATCAAAGCATAATATGTATGATGACTTCGATTCATTTCGAAAATGGTGTGGTTTTTCTTTTCGCCAATCCCATTCTTCCGAGGGGAAAATGGAGTAGTCGGTTCCTTTGAATGCCACATTCAACACAGAATAATTCAAATTATTCACCGGCATATTCTCCCCATTATTATTTCTAAGCTTGTTAATTTTATAACTAGAAGAATTTTCAACTAAAGATTTAAATTCCTTAAATATTGATAATACATCGGATTTTTTTGAATGAAATAATACTAAATCATACGAGTGAAATCATCAATGAAATTGATAAAGCATACAGAGAAACATTAAGAGATGGAACTTTTAGAGGTCCTAAAACTTTATTATGGACAATTTCCAAAGGTTTAGAAGAGTTATCATCATAATGACTATCAAAAGGACTAGCAAATTGTTTACCACATAACCATCCAACACATGTTTCATGATTTTGGGAAATAGGAGGCAGACTAGTCACTAGGTTTAGTGAAGATATGTCATACATGCTCTTGAAATTAACATGACCTAGTCTCTCATGCCACAATTGCATGTCACTTCTTTGAGTTGTTAAACAAGAAGCAGAAGGAAAGCCATTAAACACATACAAACCATCTCTTTGAATGCCTTCAACTATAGTAACATTATGTTAATTTTTAAGAAACCATTTATATTTTAACAATCTTACACTATAGTTATTTTGAGTCAATTGAGAGCAAGAAATCAAATTCATTTTAATTTTAAGAAGTATCAAAACATTATTAATAAAATCGTTTCATACTTTTTCATTTCCCTAACCTCGAACATTGAGAATGGAATGATCACCCAAGTAGATGTGATCATTACATTCACGAAGTTCCGATAAGATATCTGATCTAAAGTGCATGTGCCTAGAGGTGCTAGTGTCCAATATACACTCATTTTATTTTTGTAGTGACGAATGTAACGCATAAAGCAATTACATTTGGTTTTTGACTATTTTTATTATTCTTATTTTGGTTTTAATTATTTTTTGGTCATATTGGTTACCCTTTTGAAATTTGAAACTTTTTTATTATTTTAAAATTTTTAATCCTCTTTATTGTGTCCAAATTTACCACATTAATGACATTTTCCATCAAAGCTAACTCTTATATTTCTAGGTTTCTACTATTTACCAAGAGGTTTAAAAGTTGGATTTTTATTTTTGTTGAATCCAGAGGTTTTACCTTTTGATTTCCGAGCAAGAAGTGCCTATGTGGAATTATCCTTAGAATGAAAATTATACATTACTTGTTCTTCTTGTATAAGAAGATAACTAAGTATTTATAAATCTAGAATGTCTTGTTCTGTTTGATATTTTGAATTCAAAATTGAAATGAAAATTTGAAATTTCTCATGAATATTTAATCGAATAATAATATAAAGCAAATTATCCTCAACAAAATTACTACCACATCCATCTAGTTGTGACTTAATTTTTTCCATTTTCCCTAAATAATTCATGACTTTTTCATCTCTCTTCATGGGAGTTATCACAAGCTCTGAAATTAATTTATTAATTTTTAACAAACGCTTACCTTTGTGCCTCGTTATAATCGATACCAAGCCTCAATAAAAATTTATTCGTTTTCGATATGAAGCATGGAATCATCTTGTACGCTTCGCAAAATAATGAAAATCACCTCTTGTACCTTTTTTAATATGTAATGACGTTCTCAATAGTTGTTTGTCTTTGATTAGAGATCTCTTAGTTCCATTCACAAGTGTCCGTAATTGGCAAGCCATGAATTCTACCTTTAATCAAATCTTCCAAATTTAGAAGTTATTCCCATTCAACATATGATATTTATCAATTGAAATTTTATTAGAACCAATTTTTGCAATAAATAGAAATAATTAATAAACAAGGATTAAAATAAAAGTTTAATAGAAGTTCCCCTGTCGTATTTTAATCCTCCTAATCGAACATGATCATTTTTGCTAAAAACAAGGTCATGTTAATTGAATAATTTATACACTAATATATTAGAATGATATCAAAGATAAATTGAAAATTAACTATTTTTTTAGTTTTCTAACAAATTGACGATGATTTTTTTGTCGTGTCCTAAGAATATATCATATTAAGAATAAACAAATATTATTTTACTATTTCTCACACAAGTAATTCTTATAACTTGATTATATTTTTGAAAAAATAAACTAATTCATATATACATTTTTTGACAAAGGAAAAAATAAATTTATAAATAGAAAAAGTTGAGCTCTTACTCCTTTATTAGGTAATAATTTATATCAACTTGACCAAGTTGGCTAACCAACTCACCAATTTATCTAGAAAGTTACTATATAATTTAAAAACTATAACTATGCAATTTAACCAAACATTATTAACCACATAACCCACATATATGCCAAATGAGCCACAATGTTACCGTGGTCGAGCGACAGACACAGTGAATGAAATCATGCACCCATGGCCAAGCCACTACATGAGCCTATCGTCGAGCTATGACCATAAGGGCTATACACAAAATGGGGTTGTGTGACGGTTGTCAAACCACCAATCCCGTGATGCAATATTTTTAAAGTCTAATACAACATGCTTCTATCTCAATGTGGAACTATTCATTAGTGCGAAGGAGTGGGGGTCCACAAAGAAATCTATTTAGTGGAGGGTCCATATGGGACATGTGTCACACCACGGAGGAGGCTTCACGGGGAGGTGCCGAGTGGCACTAACGTAGAAAATGAGTGGTTTGGAGGGGCGGTCCCCATAATATAACCTTTTTATTATATGTTTTTTTAATATACATACGTGGCATGTTTTTATATGGTTGTAGGTTATATAGACCATAGTTTTAATGTTTATATAGTTTAGGTTTATATATATATATATATATATATATTATAAAATACATAGGATTATATAAAAAGGTATAGATTCTATTAAACTACAGTGCAAAAATGTACCGGGTCCATCTAGGGCATGGAATGAAATTCATAGTGAAAGTAAAAAAATTAAGCATTAGGAACAAGATTTTTTACTCGACTAATAAAAAAATTCAAAAATATATTTTCTCAATTCTTGACTCCCCGTAAACTTGAATTTAACTTGAATTTTTACTTGATATCTTGAATTTTGTTCACACATTTATAAACATTATAAAATATTTTACAAAATGTTATACACCCTTACCTTAATTTCAAGGCATGGGTAATTCATGAACTCTAAATTTTCATGCACTGTTCAAATCTCAAATGAATTTCCACATGTGCACAAAACATGAAACCCAACCATATAGAGAGGGTCGATGGCATTTAAATAGAATTTCAAAAAATCTAATTGACTAACTTCCGAGTCATTACAACATTAGTATTTTAGGATTAAATTATTTTATCAATCCCACTCTAGTACCATGTCAGGATGAGGGGTAGAATATGTTAGCATTAATTATTTTATGGCATTGATTGGTTAGGTTGATGGTTTCCTGTAACCATTTCTGCATTGTATATATTGCGGTGTTTGGCATCATTTTAATTCAAGGCATTCTATCAATTTTTACTCTATCTTTGCCTTCATTGGTATCAGAGCAATGCATGCGATCTAGAAGAGTATCTGACAAAGCAACGTGTAATTGGAGACCTACGTTTTCTATCAAGAGGATGTGTTTGGCTTTGGCGTGGATTGGAGTCTTCATTAAATAATGAAGTGGAGCAACCTTCTTTTGATAGCATGTTCACTTGGAAATGAAACATTTTTCCACCCTCAGGCGTGTGTGAAGACATTACATTCCCAGCGTGGCTGTTTTTGGTTACTTCACCAACTCACAAGTGGTTGCATAACTGTTTATCCTTCTCTCCTCGCAAAAGTTAAGATCATACATCTTGTTGCGTTTTGGTGTTGACAATGGCTGTTGCACTTGTTGGGGTCACCTTCTTTTCCTTCTTGGCATGGTCTACATGCTCTTCATTTAAGTGGGGTAACTGTTGGAATTACCCTCAATCAAAAAAATTTCAACCTAAAATAAGGAACTACTACCAATAACAACAAGAGCAGAGGCTTCTTCCAAAAAAACATGGCTGCCTGGCTTAGACCCACCTCCATATCTGGATGGCTCTCTTGCAGGTGATTATGGTTTTGATCCCTTGGAGCTTGGAAAAGATCCAAAAATTCTAAGATGGTATGTACAGGCTGAACTTATTCATGCTTGTTTCGCAAGAATGGCTGGTGTCATGGGTATTCTATTTACTGATTTACTTCGTCTAGCTAGGTTAAAAATATACCACTATGGTACGAGGCAGGTGCTTCAAAGTTTGAGTTTGCTAGTACAGAGACACTCTTTATTGTTCAAATCATTCTGATGGGATTTGTAGAAAGAAAAAGATACATGGATTTTCTCGATCCTGGCTCTCAAGCTATGACGGGTACATTTTTAGGTTTGGAGCCAGCTCTTGAGGGTCTAGAAACTGGATACCCTGGTGGTCCTCTTTTCATCCCTATGGGTTTGGCACGAGATGGTAGAAAATCCCAACCCTTGAAGCTCAAAGAGATTAAAAAAAATGGGCAGTTGGCACAAGAGGACGGAGGAAAATGGAGGCTGGAGGAAATCCAACGACCTCTTGCAAGCCGCAAGCGATGAGGCCACCGATTGATATTGTGGTGAATAAGGTATTGAGGACCTATTCCTCAATTTTTGGTTTGTGTTTATTTCAGTTTCTATTTTGTTCCGTGTTCTATTGTTTTGTGATCGGATGCTGAAAATGGATTATTCTGGAGCATAGTTGTTTTCCAATGGTTCTTCATTTTGAATTGATCCTCTGAGTGTCATGCTTTGAAAATAAGATGGTTCACTTGTGAATACGTTCACTTGCAACATGAACCATGTGCAACAAGGTCTAAGTGGCGAGATCTAGTCAATAGCATGTTTCTTGATGTAGTCTCTTTCTCAGTATTCACATTTCACATTATGGGCAAAAATGACTTAGTCAAGGGCAACATTTAGTGGCAGTGATTTTTTTCCTTTGTTGTTGAAGATTGGCTAAATGACAATCGACATCAGTGGCTACAACTAAGAACATGATTGCTATGATTCTTAGAAGTGAATGTGGAATATTTGTCAGTATTGTTTGTTGTTTTCCTATGTTGTTTGGTTGTTCAATAAAGTGTAGATGGTGCATAGTTTCCTGTTTGGGACCTCCTAAATTGAAAAGTGTCATGGGGAATAGAAAAGCACTGAAAGCAAGATGCATGGTACTTGAAGTTGGGTTCATGGTAATCCTGTAAAACCACCGAGGTATCATCCTCTTGGGTTTGTGGTAAGCCTGTAAAACCACCGAGGTAAAATCCTCTTGGTTCATGGTAAGCTTGTAAAACCACCAAGGTGAACAAGTCGAAAAGTGCTCCTGTCCCTCTAGGTTTATGGTCAACCTTAGAAAAACCATATGAATCGAGACCATGTACGCACATGCTCGTGTAGAGACCCTCTTTGCAGTTGTTCTCATTAAGGGGGACATCCAAGATCGTGAAATGTATGTTTGTACGAACAATGTAATAAGGGGGGGAATGTTAGCATTAGTTTATTTTACATTGTTGTTTGTTATGTATTTGATGGATAGTTATAACTGTCCTCCCCTCCCGCAGGCTTTATATTTTAGGGATCTGCTCATTTGTTACACACATTGAATGAAAATATTTCTTATCTCTACCTTCAAAATAATCATTAGTCAAATTTATTAAATGTTAGGTTAACAAAAATTAATAAATGGAAATCTAAATGTTTGCATCATAGTAAAATCAAATAACATGATAAAACAAAATACGCTGTGACAAAAATGTAACGTGGAAATCCCCAAAATGGTTAAGAACTATAGAGAATTAACCAACTATTCAGAAACATTTTACATAAGCAGCCTAGTAACTCCCTCCTCACTTCTATTCCATGTATTTACCAATATTTACCTTCATATTCAATATTTGTATATTTATCTAATTTTTATGATCAAAATTCTGAATATGACCTATGGTTATATTTAAATAACCCAAAGGGTTATGCCATTTATAAGTGATGAGGCACACCCTAATTTAATTTGTTAGTTAATTAAATTAACCAACCACCTAATATAGAGTCTATATTTAAATAATAAGAGTATAGGTTATTCTATATTATTTAAATATAATCTAAATATTATGATGCACCTAACATTATAGTTATAACAAGCCAATCCATTATGTTCGTGTACACATTATGTTTCCTCCATCACTCATGAATTACGATTGAAAATCAGAAACAATTTTTCACTTATTAACATTTGTTCTTAAAATCCTAAGGATGAAAATAGTTTGTTATTTTTTAAATTTAATCGTATCTCAATATAAATACATCCCTAAAAACCTACTATTCCCATGTAAAAAAATTATTCAAAACAAGCATCTAAATTTTCCAATCCAAACAGAAAATGCATTCGTAAGTACCTTATTTCACCAAAAACATCACAACTTACAAATTTCTCTTCATAACGACTTCAAATTTTTCAAAAACCTATGTGAAACCCATATGCATCATATTAAATAATCATATTTCCTCGAATATATATCCATCCTCATATCCCATCTCATTTTCATGACTAGGCCTTAGGGTTTTACATGTTCTAGTGCGCTTTCAATTAGAAGAACATTATACATCATCATGATACCTATACAAAAGGCCTTGGATTCCTTAATTCATCATTTCTTACTCACCTACATGATATAACTGGCCCACATGGCTCTATACCTCACTCCCATGCTCCATTTGACCTCCCAACACCTAGACTAAGTCTAGATGAGCACTTGTAAATGGGTATTCCAATTTTACCTGCACTATAAAACACATGTGAGTGTAAAATAATTCTCCAATCATTATCTCTATACCTCTATCATGCTCCTCAAGACACCATGTAGCTTAAACCATTATGCACTATTACCTAGGCTAACTAGGTCACCTGATTAGGCTTGCTAGACCCTCGTCATTATCACCGATTTCACTCTTGCAACTATGACTCAACATGAATCTCTATCTCATCACCATGCCATGCACCTTCTTGTAGTTATTCATCACCTTATTTATGAGTAATGATCTTTTACATCAATGAAAACTTACAAACTCACATATGCCAACTATCTTCCCCTTTATCATTCATAGAAAACTACCCGATTATTCTCCTCATTTTTACATTAATGAAAAATAATATCTATAAAACATTTTATTCATCTTCCTTCAGCTCTTAGGATCACCTTTTTGTTGGTAACATCAATGAAACTCATCAAATTAGTAGTAGAAACAGGTTTTACCTTCCTTAACTATGTTTTGGATTTTCATAGCTTGAAAAATTGTAGTAAATCTTGGGAAGAGACATATAAGGTACTATATATATGCCAATAATAATTATTCCATAACTAAAACATCATCTTACCTTTTTCATTGATCGATCTCACCTTCATAACACACACAAACTTACTTACCTCTATCGTAAACTACTTGGAAACAACCTTTAGGGTTGAGATCGCTAAGATAGTCCTTTATTGCAAATTAGACCAACTTTTCAAATTTCTAGAAGCCCATACACATCATGAATCCACTCTTTATATCTCCACCTGTGCTTATACCATCGTCTTCTCACTAAAAATTCAAAGATTTGAGCTCTTACCTTATTCCGATGCCATATAGATGGCTCAACTTCATCGCTCTATCATAAATCAACACTTCAATCTTCCTTACATTCTTTGCATGCAATTAGTATAATATATTCTAGATCTCTAATGAAAATTGAATGCACAACAAGTTGTAGAAATCGAAATAATAACAATAAATGTAATATGATCAAAATTCACAAGGCACGATTGGCTCCAAATAAACAAAAAGTTACATATGCTTAATATTCCATAAGATATAATGATGCAAGTCATGTACATATTTGAGGTGAATGTGTAATCTCTTCCTAGATAAGTTAAGAATAACTCTCACTAACTAGTAATAGAAGTAGAGTTGACTCCACACAACTACTAGGCTAACTCAAAGCAAAACTATTATGAAATTTGAATAGAATGGGTAGGTTAACTCAACACAACTAGTATAAATAAGAAATCATATCCCATCAGTCTATGAAAGCTCCAAGTAAATTAGAATACAAGGAAATAAATATCCTATACTAGCATCCCCTATAAGGATAGCTTAGGTGGGAAGTGAAAAAGAAAATTGGATCTCAAAAATAAGGCCTTATGAGGTACCCATGTACAACTGAAAATATCTCATAAACTAGAGAAACAAAGAAAACATAGTTGGAAAATACTCCCCCTAAAAGAGAGAAATGAAACTCACTCAAGAAAACTAGAGAATAAGAAGAAGAAGCAGGTCTTATTAACTCAGTCTAATGAGGTACCCACATACATTGATCATCCTCCACAATAGAAAGAGAAAGAAGAGAGGACAAGAGGGTCCTCTAAGAAGAGTGTTGATTATGCAATCCTCCACGTAAAGAATGAAGAGAATGTTCCTATACCTAACAACACTCCTACCCTTAGGGAGGGCAAAAAGGGGCACTGAAATTCAACCCACTCCACAAAGAAAAATATTATCCTATAGTACTCTACTCTATGCATCTAATCTATAACTAAAAGGTGGAGAATGTCTACACAAAAGTCAATGGTAATGTCACTTTCGTATACATGTTAGAGAGGGGATGTGGTGGGGGCCTAATAACCCTCACAAAGGGATCCAAAAGTAGAATTGGATCATGAAACATCTCTAAAAGAGTATAATTGACAAATGTCCCAAGGTGGATACTCCTAATGAGAGAGATGAATCGTCCTCCAGAATGTGTGATGGCTCAATCGAGCATATTATTATAATGCAACACAAGTGAAATCTCCAAATAGATAATTCAGTCAAGTACATAATCATACCAATCGGTTTATTGAATAAGAGAAATGTCTAAAAAGAATATATTAACATCACATCATAAACTAGGAGGAAAAGACTACTTTGATGAAATAATTGATGTCTAAAATGAAGCTACGCTGCACTTAAAGGTAACAACCTAAGTATGAGGAGTGTCATCAACTCATAAATTAGGATGTAATTCAGCATGAGAGGAAATGGTCACATATGTGTCGAGGAATTTTCTCCAATAAAACACTATTTCGGAGAGTGAATAGATGCATGAACATGATGAAAATGAGCTCGGTGGAGGCAAAAATAGGGAGAGTGTACTCAATAGCAAGATCCTATGGTGAATAGTCAACATGGGACTCATGGGTAACAAAATTTGCATGGGAAAAATCAACAATGAAAGGTATGTGAGAAGGGGAAGAATCTATGGAAGAAATAGAGTGGTCTAGGGAAGCACCGCTCTTAGATGGTGAAACAAGGTCGGTATACAATTGTCGTATAATGGTCCAAGTTGTGAATGAGCATTGAGTATGCTTGAACAAATGCAATGTATCCCTAAAAATAGTAAGACCGAGAAGGCCATAGACCTCATCATTTTGGTTAAACCACTCATTCTTATGTAGAGGCTCATTAGGCTAAGGAACATGAAGACCATGGAGGTAGGGCACTAAATTGTGAATAGTGCAATGATTGATAATTCATGGCTTCCGTGACAAAAATTTCTTAAGTCAAGTGTAACAATAGAACAATGAAAGTAAAACTCGATAATGTAGATAAACCCCCAAAATTATCCTAGTTGGCACTTTATAAATTAGTGTAAAAAGTACAATTCCCGCTGAGCTTTGTAAGAACCCCGCAAAATGTGGGACTTTATAAAGTATTTTTTTATAAAAAGAAATGAATCCATCCCGTAGATCATGAGAAAACATGCACTTTTGACCTGCATAAAGGCTCAAATCGAGCTACTAATCAAAAGTCATATAAAATTCAATTTTTCCTAAATAATGTCTTATTTAATTAAATTTTTGCAAACTGATTTTTAAAATTCTAGAAATAAGGGGAAAGGTATTTGTGCATATTCTTATTGGAACTTTTTAAGAATAAATATCACAATGGTTTAATTTATGAGGGGAATTTTCCTCATGCCAATCCGGACCTCACCCTTTATCTTCAACAAATGAAGATACAAGTTTTATAAAACACTTAATTCTCCCTTAATACATTAAATCAGATTGACTTATATTTCAAAATCATAAAATGCTAATATAAGGAAAAAGTCAAAATGAGAAAATTAATGCAATTTACTCCTTAAACGTGGAGTCCATATGGAGAGAGGAACAAATGTAGGTTTTAGAAAACCTTTAAAAAAGTGTTGTTGCTTTTTAATTGTTTACTACTATTGGCGCCACCATAGACTACAAAATGAAGGTTGTAGATCCATCCAAAGGCATGGAGACCACCAAGGAAGGTAAATGCAGGTTGTGGAAGCCAAAAATCACTCAATGCAAGCCAACAAATGCCTCAGACCTATAAAAATGCCCAATGCAAGAAAAAAATACCTCTTTTTGTTATTTTAGATTAATTTGCAGCCCCCCACAGACAAAAATAGTCTTATGCAGGTAAATATAGCACAAAACCAGCAGATCCAAGGGTGTTGCAGAGGTTTATGTGTCATTTTAGGCATGGAATAACTAAATCTTAGCAAAAAAACATTTTTAAAACCCTCGAGCATCCAAAAATTCCCTTGATAGAGCAAAAATCCCTTCCAGACTAAAAAAATGTGGCTACCAATAACAAAAACACCCTTCCCAAAAAAAAACTTGGCTTTAAAATTCAAAATAACAACACGAGTCCGAGGATGTCATAGCTAATTTCAGAGTGAAACCAAATCATAAACACACCGAACAATGTCTTTCTAATATTTCTTGTAAAAAGAAATGACACAAAGCATTTTCCGTGTGAAAAAGCCGCCACAAAATAAACTACAATATTTCTCCTTTGCTAGCAATAAAGTAATGCCATTTTTTTGCAAATAAATATTTTGATTGAAAAAAACCAAGATGAAGTCGGATCTATCATGACATGAACTATTAGTTTCACAAACGAAGTATTAAAAAACTACAAATAACCCAATAATAGAAGACGTATCACAAGAATTGCTCGATACCATAAAAGAGTTTCTCGATCTCTCTCGAAAAATGAATGGACAAACAATTATAGGAATAGAAATAACTAACAATAAAATGCAATATGATCAAAACACAAAAGGCACCGATGGATCCAAATCAACATAGTGCTCCATATTATCCATATTCCATAACATATAATTATGCAAGTCATATACATATAGAAGGTGAATGTGCAACTAGTATGCTAACTCAACATAATTGTTATGCTAATTCAATGAAATTGGTAAGGTAACCCAACGCAACTACTAAAACTAAGAAAACATATCCCATGAGTGTAGGAAATCTCCAAGTAAGTAAACAAATACAAGGAAAATAATTATCCTATAATAACAATTACACTTTTCTTGGACATAAGACATTATCTTCAATCCATTATAACTGTAATGAAAATTCACTCTGTCATACAAGATTTCTAGATACCTTCCATTCTTGATTCACGGTTGATACAAGCTCTCGCTACCTCAATGGATATTCACATGTCTCGTAGATCAAGATTAGATTTCATGTTGTTATTTCTGAGAAAAAGATTATATGTGGCAATGTTAATTAATTGATAGATTTTCTTATCATTCACTAGTGGGTATGCACTAGATAAATTGTCTTTAATTATTCACCCATATTATGAAGTTGAGATACAACATTTCTTAAAGTCTCTATTTTCCGAGAAAAAGATTATCGAAGATATTGTTAATTAATTTCTGGGCTTTTTGACTATTCATTAAATTTATCGTGTGAAGGAATAAATCTCATTTAAATAATATCTTCGAAATTAAAGACTACATGAATGTGCTCTTTTTGGTTATTTTCTAGTGAGCATGGAAAGAAATAAAATGCATTTTCATCATCTCTATTTTCAACTAGAAAAGATTATTATATTAAATTGGTTAATACTTGTATGTGTTCGTTCTTATTATTCTCTAGTGGAAATATGAGTATCTATAGAGATAAATTTTAAACAATTTGTAAATAAAACTCATTTAATTATATCTATTTTCAAATAAAAAATATTATTCCGATAAATGTTTTAATACGCGTATGTGTTCTTTCTTGTTATTCTCTAGTCGCCATGTGAGAATCTATAGAGATAAAGTTTAAACAATTTTAACTTTTAAAAACAACTTTTTTCACTCTATTGTTTCACAAGAGTCTCTTTGGAAAGGTGATTTTAGTGTAAAAAGATCCAATTAGTGAAATTATATAGTAGGATCTTACTATTTCATGAGAGTCACTTGATGTGATGTGATTTTAGTGTAAAAAGAGTCAAATAATGAAATTATATAGTAATAATTCTTAATACAAGGGATTGTTTTCTAATCCTATAATCATTCCTTTTTGAGACATTTAATACTAAATAATCCCATTGATTTTATATTAAAATAGATTCTTTTCATCCGTTAGTGGTCATGGATAAATCTAGGTGGCTTAACAAAACATACCCTCCTACAAATTCAAGCACTAACCCAAGGCACAACAAAAGATCACTCAATCTCATTACCAAATATATACTACAACTGGATGTGGTTGTTTTTCATTCAATGTGTTCATTTTAATAGATCAATGTTCTAGGTCACGCTATTTTTTCTATGATGAGGATGATTCTATTTTCATATTAATGATGGATTATAGATTGTGATCTTAAACATTACACCTAAATATAATAACACCTTTTAATACAAAAATATATTATGTATATATGTAGTTATAAAGTGTACATGCACACATCTATATAATTCTATTTTAATAATATCTATTTTCAAACTATCCAAACTAGTTCAATTACTATTTTCTTAAAAATTTCAATTAAACTCTAAATCTAAATATTGTGGTATTAGTTTAAATATTGTATTCTATGAATGGATTGTGGTCCAACATTGTATATGATATTTCAAAACGGTGTGTATGATGGCGTAAAATGTGTTTTCTAGCCATTTGTCAAGATTCGAGAACATACCAATAAATAAGGGATGAGGCCATAATCGTCTCCCAAGCAAATTTTCTAGAATGGAAAGCTCTTAGTCATTAACAACTAAACCTAAGAATTATGTGTAACTAATCCTTACACACACACACACACACACACACACACACACACACACACACACACACACACACACACACATGTACATATGTACATATGCATACATACAAGGATTTTCATGAAGTTTCTTATTACTCATTAGTGGTCATGGGTAGAGACAAAACCCATTCAAGGATTCTTATTTTATCATCATTCATTTATGGTTATTATTATCCAAGAGATTGTTAACTAGTTCTTGTGAGTTTTCATTTTTCGTTAAATTTATCATGGGTAGGGATAAACCTATTCAAATAATTTTTTAATACTTGTATGTGTTCTTTCTTGTTACTCTCTAGTGGCCATGTGATCATCCCTAGAAATAAATTTTAAATAATTTATCTTTTCAAAAGAACAACTTATTCTATTGTATTATTTCATAGGAGTCATTATGGAAATGTGATTTTAGTGTAAAAAGAGTCAAATAATAACATTATAACATTATTTCACAAGAGTCACATTTGTGAGGTGATTTGAGTGTAAAGAGAGCTAAATAAAGTAATTATATAGTTGTAAATCGTAAATAGAAGGGATGCTATTTAGAATCCCATAATCACACGTGTTTGAGACATTTTATACTAAGTAACCCCGTTGATTGTATATCGAGATACATTCTTATCATCTGTTAGTAGTCATGGATAAATAAGGGATGGAAAAACCTTAGTCATTGACAACTAAACCTAAGAATTATGTGTAACTATTCCTTACATTTTCAGATTCAATAAATAATAATAATGAATATCAAAAAGCATTTATATGAAGTTTCTTATTGCCCATGAGTGTTCATGGGTAGAGACAAAACCCATTCATGTATCTCAGTAATGCCCCGTATATATAAAGATTTTCCTTTTTTTTAATTAAAAAAAAACAAAAAAAAAAAAAAAAAACTAAATTTAAACTAATCCTTGATTCCTTTTCCCCCATTTATCTAGCCTAGGCTTTGGATGCGTTGAAGGATGGAGATGTGGACTCCTATGGATATTTTTTTGTTGCTGTTTAGTTGAGAGTGGGTGGAAGTGATGGCCACCTGCCATCTCTCCTTTATTGTTTCACCAACACGCCTTGACTTGTTCCCTGGTCCTTCACACGCAAATTAAGTGTTGGTCGTATGCCTTGGCTTCTGGGTAGCCTGCAACACGTTACTCTGGACTTTATTGTCAAATGCCAATTAAACCTGCGGTGGGTGTGGATTCTCAAAATCTTGCTGTACAGGCAGTTCCAGTGGAGCGTAGAACTGAAATTCTCCTAGGAGAGTGCCGTGAGGAAGTGATTGACCATATACAGCAGCTACAGGGTAGAGAAGTTAACTTATCTCAGAAAAACAGTGGCCTCCATGTTTTTGGGTGCTGCGAAGGGTACTCTTGTCGGGATCCACAGCAACAGCCTGTAATAGCTTTTAGCCAGGCAGCAGGCATGTTGCAGTATAGCCGAAGCCTTGTGAGCGCCTCCACCAAGCAGGTTGTAAAACTTTGTTGTTATCTGTTCAGTATCAATGCATCCTCAGTTTCGGTTTTCTCCTTCAAGATCTGTTTCTCAAAATCGACTAAGTCACAGTGAGAGTGTTACCAGGAGACCAGATGAAGTTTATCGCAAGGAGTCTCTATTGAAACCTTTTCTTCTTGTTTTGTGATGTAACTCATGGAAGAGAATCTCATAGACGCGGATCTGTTTCATTGCAGTATATTCATGAAGCACGATTTGCTTTGCAATAATATGAGCCTCTTCAACGAGTCACCAAGTTAGCAGGCATAAAGGTTTCTGTTGGAATTACCACACCTTCAAGCTTCAGCTGAAACGTTTGCACCGAGAGTTTGATGCAGTCCTCTCAGTTCGTTCCTTGAAGATCCTTCCAGTCCAAGAATTTCGTAACCGCGTGGTCATCGGCACTTGGGGCCGTATTAAACATTCTCTTATGCTGGTTGCTTGTCTGCAAATGGAGCATGGGACTTGACGGTGCAATTATTTCCTTAAATGTGGCATGCTGGACCCCTGTGATTATTCAATACGTTTATGCTACCTGTGGGTGGTGTCCACAGTCATGGACAGGATACTCAATGAATGCATTTGCAGATCTTGGGCCTTTTATCAAGCTATCTGTTGCATCTGGTGTCATGTTATGCTTGGAGCTTTGGTACCAGAAAATAGTGGTTCTAATGGCAGTGAAGTTAAAAGACACAGATGTTGCAGTTGATTCATTTTCTATTTGCTTAAACATCAATTCGTGGGAAATGGCTATACCACTTGGTTTTCTTGTTTCAAATAGTGTGAGGGTTGCGAATGAGCCTGGAGCAACAGTAATACTACACAATGCCAAAGTTGTCATGTTCCGTGGGTCCATGAGGCTATCAGTTGATCGATGGGGACGTGTTGAACCAACAGAAGATGCCAAATTTGAAGCAAAGGAAGATAGTAATTTATCGTTGATAGAATTCGAGGTTATCACTGTTGTTGATTGAATAGTTTTTGATGTTATAATTCAGATGCATTCCGTACAAGTTAATGGATCAGTTTAACATTATCAAGGAAATCAAAGAGGTTGGAACCATCAAGAGTTTTCTGCCATCTGAATTTGGAAATGTTAGTATGATGCGAGCTGCTCTAGAGTGCTGTCATAAGGGTCGGGGGACATCTGTTATTGTTGGTGTTGCAGCCTCTGGTCAGCCTTAATTGAGGATGCCGAGTCTAGGGACTGTTTTATGGATATGGAGTCTGTACCAAGAGATCTTTTGTTTTGGTTTTAAAGCCATCTTCTTTTGCTTCATCTCAGACTAGGGCTGCTCCTAATATGAGAGCACCAAGGTTAGGAGGTCCCTGAATAAATTCTTCTCACGCACAAAGTGGAAATAACTATAGCTCAGCTCTGGTCTAGTGGAAATGGAAGTCTTGCTACAACGCTTGTAGATTTGGAGGTCGAATTCCATGGGATTAGTGCAAATAAGGAAGAGATTCTTCGTTCTGGTTCTGATGCACCTACCAAGATTGATGTGAAGGCCTTATCAACTGAGACACTTGCTCCTGTTGCAATTTTGACAAAAGTCAGAGTTCCATATCGACCTGTTGAAGCTGGAGAAACAGGCAAGATATTTCTACACTTTTCTACTGTTATTTTATTTAAAAATATTGTGAAATCGAACCACTATTCCTTGCATTGATTTGTCAGTTGGATGTCATGATGGGAGATTTCCCTTCCTGCTTGTGTCGTCTTGTTTTAGCTTTTATCATTGGCAGTATGTGGGTCGAAAGGATGCGTGTGCCCTCTCCTTGAATGTTATGTTTCTCTTACTCGAATGATAGACCTTCGTCTGTTTGTTTATGTATTAAATCTTCTCTGCGATTGAGTTGCAAGTTGTTATGTTGATTAACTAGTATTTTCGATATCATGGAAGTAAGTTTACGATAACTATGAAGCTCCTCCCTAGCACCCAAGTTGCCTTTTGACATTTTGTTAGCTCCTTCGCAAGTCCCTTTGATAACCTTTTGGCATCGAGAAAGAAAGGTTGTAGGATTGTGTGATCAAGGCTTGGGGCTAACCAGCTTGAGTTTCGGTATTAAACTTTTTGAATGAAAAGGTTGTGTGCAGTGTGTTTTCCGCCTCGCGGGTGTAGACTCTTATACTATCTTTCATCTTGTTTCTAGACTTTTAAGGCCATCCTCAGGAAGTACCTTGACCATCCCTGGCAACTAGAACCATAACTAGCCTTACGGATCAACTAAGCTCGAGGTTCTTTGTGCGAATCTGGTACCTCGTTGACACTGGAATAGTTTTGGTCTAATCCCCCTCTCAGAATTATTGTTGATGGCGCTCTTCTGTTTTCCTAACTGGCATTATTTTCTCCCTTGTAATGTTAACGCTATTAATTAATATTGGTCAATTTTTATGCACGTAATTACTGTAATAGTTTGTGATGGAGATTTCCTTAAATGTGATTGACCTTCGGGAAAACTCAGCTTTCGTGTGATAATCTTATGAATTCATAGCGGAAGGTTTTGTCTTGATAAAGTCACTTAGAAATTATGTTTGTATCTATTTGTGCGACGGTTGACTACGTTACCAAGGGTTGCCGTAAAATTTGGTTGTTTTGGGATATGGGTAATTTATTTTAAATTAACCAAACATTAGTATTGTAGTGGAGGTTTGCAAATCCTTAGTGTTATAAAATTTGTTGATGACATTATTGTACACTCTTGTGTGATGGAACCCCCTTCTTCTCTCGCGTGTTTGCTACTAGCCTGTAAGACTTTGACCCTTCCTGGATGATTGGAAAATCTTTGTAGTTAATGGTCACAACTAGTATACTTTTCCTTCACTTCGAAACTTATGTTGTGTGTATACTCTAATTGATTTCGTATGAAACTCTATTATACATGGCTTTTTGTGTTAATTTCTGAAACCCGTGTTTCCCCTTCTTGGGCCGATCAACTCTTGTTCTCTTGGAAAAATATTATTTCAGCCTATGCGTTGGTTCCTTTGATAAAATTCTAGATGACTGGTATATAGATCAATTCTCAATCTTGTAATTATTGTTTAATTACTTACTTGATGGGGATACTGTCTTTGCTAGATTGGTTGTTTTCTCCTTATAGGGCCAAGGGCCATTCTCATATGATTGTTACTTTCGTTGCATTTGCTCCTAACTGAAGTACAAGGTCTTCTCCTTCTTTGATCGACATGTTATAGACTTTATTATAACTTGATGTGCTCATAGTGTTTAGAGGTTTGACCCAATTTCTTGTAATAAGGTGCTTCTTTTCATGACATTGTTAGATAATAGTTATGGTGGTTTTTTGTAGTATCTTATCTTGTTCTTGTGAACCGACTCTTGTAGAAAATTTGTCGCAGATGGCTTACGTGGTTAGATGATGGAAAGACTTGTAGATTATTGCATCAATCTTGGTTATATTGTTCCTTTGTACGAATGTGTATTATTTTATAAAATTTGGAAAGGGCCTTTGGACATTTTAGAAGAAGGGTCGAGTGCCTAGTAAATGTATTGTAAAGTATTGTTGTTGTAAATTGAAACTTTGGCTTGTTTGGTTATCATGTGAAAGATGAAATTTTTATTACCGCTTGGTTATGTGATATTCTAGTGAATTTTTAATCCTTAGAATAGTAGTGGGGCATGTCCCATGTTATTACTCTCTTGCTCCCTAGTCTTTATTCGATAGAGATGGTATGTCCCTTTGATTTGTGCACTGTGTTGGAATGAATTGATATAACCTTGTTTTGTTTCCGCAAACGAGTACTGTTAAACTTTGCTCTTGAGTTAAAACGTTGAGTTGTAAACCCTCCTAAGGCATAGCAGCAATGAGTTTGTAAGCACTATAAAGTGAACTGGATAGTCCTTATAAAAGTTAAGCTAAAATTTATATATATGAATGTATTAATGTAGATGTGATCTACTTGATAACCTTTGAGACCTGGAACAATCAAGAGGAAACTATCTTTGTAACGAAATATGATTACTTATTTCTTTCCCAAGCCAAACCAATAAACACTATCCTTTTCAGTGAAACCTTAAATGATCTCATGGTGAAATCAATGGTTAGATTTTAGAAAATGATAGGATTTAATAAGTAGGAGTGAAAGTGATTAATAAAACCTTAAATATCTCTTTATCGTTTGAAATGTTCCCCTTTGTCAAACTTAATTAAGTAAAGTCTAGATGGAACATTTAACCAATCTCGATAAACTCTTAACTTCAATGAAAGTTTGATAGTAAACAATGTGACCCTGAAGCTAAATTCTGTTGTCCTATTCTGTTAATCCTTGCCTTGGTTCATGGTGATATTTCTTAAGCAAGGTCAAAGTTTGATCCTTAAACAAGAAAGTTATTGTTAGGAAACCCTAAGCGGTACTTTCCCTCAATCGGAACTTATGCTTTCACCTGTGCAATAGAGGTATGAAACAGGAGTTAGTGGCTTGAGTAAGATTAATTAACCTTGTAAGAAATGGAAAATGTTCTAAAATCAAATGAATAAAAAGTTTTGGACATCAAATTGATGATCCCAGTTTAGAAAGCTTGGCCTTAAGCTATTTAGCCAACCGTTGAAAAGAAAGAAGTTCTCCCTTGTGAAAAGAATTGTGTGAATCGTTACATGAAATTGTATAAGAACGTAAGTTAAGAATTAAGAGACACTTTAGCAAACAAGAAAATTTAACAAGAAATTCCTCATGGGATGCCCTAACTGTAAGTGTGTTTTGTGGTTGGACTCCAATGTTGTTCTGTCAAGAAGAGAAAAGTACATTGTCCTTGATAGGTGTGAACGTTCTCGTGCTGACCTTGTGGTCTCCCCCGTAACAAGTGGTTCCTGGTGTTGGTTGTAACCTTGTGACGACATGTTGTGTCGTGTTGTGTCAAAGCAAGTCAAAAAAAAATTATCCTGTATTTCACTGTGTTGTCCTTGTGTTGGTTTTTTTGGTGCGTTACATATTCTTATTTGATTATCATTCATTTATTGGTATTGGTAGTGAAAAATGTGTGAGATTGTTATTTTTAGGAAAAAGATTATGTGTTGAGTTGTTAATTAATTGTTGAACTTTTTTAATGATTTACTAATAGGCATGGATTAGATAAATCCTTTTTAATTATTTACCCATATTTTAAAGTAGAGATAAAGCAATGCTTAGAATCTCTATTTAGAATCTCTATTTTTGAAAAGAAGATTATCTAAGAGATTATTAATTAGTTGCTGGGGTTTTTCATTATGCAATACTCATTTTAATCATCTCCACTTTTAAATAAAAAATATTATTCCATTAAAAACTATTATTCCAATAAAAATTTATTCCAATAAATTGTGTAATACTTGCATGTGATCTTTCTTGTTATTCTCTAGTGGCCATGTGAGTTTTAGTAAAAATAAAGTTTAAATAATTTGTATTTTCAAAAACCTACTTATTCCATTATATTATTTCAAGGGAGTCACTTTCAAAAGGTGATTTTAGTGTAAAAAGAGTCCCAATGAAATTATATATTAGTATTTTATAATTTCATAGAGTCGCTTTACCGAGGTCATTTTAGGGTAAAAAGAGTCAAATAAAGAAATTATTTAGTGGAAAATCTCGAATAGAAGGGATGGTATTTATAATCCTATTATCGACTTGTTTCGTAAATGTTATGCTCGGTAACCCTATTGGTCGGCTTATTAAATTTGAAGGGCTCCCCATATTTTAATGTGACAAGGTAAGTTAACCTTTACCTTTAGTAAATTATAGATTAAACAACACATTATCTTTCATTAAAAATATTTAAATTATTAAATATATAACATCTAATAATAATTTTGAAATTTATTTAAACTAATTAATCAATATATATATATATATATATAGTAAATGACCAGTTAATAAAATAGATAAGGGAATTCCAAATATGATTTAGTAACTAGAAAAAGCTAAAAAGAATATCCCTATTTTGAAATCCAAACTTGATTTACAAACTAACAACTACTAAAACAAAATATTTCTATTTTGAAAATAGAAAAACAAGATAATTACTTCTAGAGATTTTTTCATTTTCCGTGAATGATGTGTTTGAAGTGAATGAAGATTTAACATAAATCCCTGCTATTGATTGTATATCAACATAAATCCAAAAGAGACGGTACTGCACATTCGAGAATTCACCCAATGCACAACAAAAGATCACTCAAGCCCGTCATCAAATACATTCTCCAAGTGGTGGTTTTTCACTCACTGTGTTCTGCTAGTGGTTGTTTCTCATTCGCTGTGTGGATGGCTATTTGATTTTTCTTTTTTTGTAGAAGATTCGTCACTATGGCAGAGATGAGCGAGCAAGACAGAATCCAAGAGTGGAAGATAGCGACACGCAGCAGGCTTGTAAAAATGTTTAACCAGGTACAACAAACCCTCGCCAAAAGGTTGAGCAGAGCAGCGAGTTTTGATCCCAAGAAATGGGAGCTGCACTCAGTTGTGGAAGCGGCGTTTTCTGCTCAACTTCCTTCTACACAAATTAAAGCTCTCCTTCTCCTCGCCGGATGGTTAACAAGCCAACAAGAGGAAGAGGAAGATGTGACAGACGCCATCATTCGAATGGGAATGGTGCCTCGATTGCTTCATTTCATGAAAGTCGAAGGAGGGTCTTCCACAGATGTCCATTACTGGGCAGCCTGGGTTTTAGAAAGCATTGCATTGAAACACCCACAACAGCTACTCGCTCATAATGGAATTCTTCCTCGGCTGCTGCACCTTTTCTCCTCGAAATCAGAAACCGTGCAGCAACAGGCTCTCTGGACAATAGGAACTCTTTCTTCACACTCTGTGCAGTGCAGAGACGCCGTCCTGCTCGCAGAAGGAGCCGCCATGCTCAATTATTTCCCCCAATTCTCTACCCGCACCATCAGCGTCGCCTTATCCGCACTCTCCAACCTTTTCATTTTCAGCCCGATTCCTCCCCTCGAGCATTTAATCCCTCTCCTTGCACCATTGCGAAATCTTCTCGATCCAGACAACGATATAGAAATACTTTCAAAATCTTGTTATATCATCCGCCGTTTTTGCGACAGCAAAGAGGAAGGTGCAGGCGCAGTGCAGGCTGTTATTGACGCTGGAATTTGTGAAAGGCTTATGCAACTTCTGCTTCGTCATCCTGATCCATATGTTGGGACAACCATTGCGAGAGAAAGTAGTGCAGCTAATGCTCTAGTACTGCTGCCAATTATCTCTACCAAGCACAAACGAGATGATAACTGGAAAGCTTTTTTGAAGGAAACTTGTCGGATTATTTACTATGTTCTTCTCTCTCGCAAACCTGAAATTATTCACCAGCTTTTCGAGATGGTGGAAGAGGCCGAGCTTCCTGTAAAGAAACAAATAGCTACTGTAATTGCAAATTTGACGGTGCATGGAAGCGAGGAGCAGATCAAGTATTTAATCGAGGAAGGATGGATGAAACCCCTCACAAATCTTTTTGCACATTCCGACACAGCGCTTGCAACGCTTTGCTTGCAGACCATGAATATCATACGAGAGTTTCTCAATTGGATATGATACATTTGATGTATTGATCTGAATGCATATTTCGTTTTTCATTTGTTATCTTCTCCTCATAAAAATAGAAATTTTTTTGAAACAGGTCTCATAAATTCTAGAACGTTCCTGAATCGGTGGTACTCATCCTCCTATGCCCTTCTATTGCATATGTTTCAATTAATCATATGTTGTAATTAGATTTTATGAACTGATCTCGTCTTACATTGGTGAGGCATTGTGGATGCTCAATCAAAATTTATTGAAATTCTAGTTTTCAATATAATCAAAATGTTAGTTGAATAACAAAATAACAATTTACAGAGATAGAAAGGAAACATCAGATTATGTATCAGGTTGATCAGCTTTGATAAATAAAATTTTAGGTTCCTCAACTATGTGTCAGATTGATCACGTTTGACAAATAAAATCTTAGGTTCCTCAAACCTGAGTGATGGAGTAGTAACAATACTTTTGCTAGAAAATCCCATAAAATAGATCATCTTAGAACCAAATCCAATGATATGCTTCCCAAAGGATCCGAACACATAAGAAGGTGAAGTAAAGTGGGATACATAGAAAATGCAACTGAAATAGGCACATGATAAAAAATAGAAGCTGTAACAACAAGGTCAATATTAGTAGCAAGCGGTAGGAATTTCAAGAATAGGAGCACCATAAACAACAAGCGGAGTTATTGCAAGTGGACTAAGAGAAACAATCTTTAAGTCCACATGATTAGGAGGTTGTATGCTAGAAAATTTTCCTACATAGAATCAATAAGGGAATCTTTTGTCACAATGAGGGAGCACAATAAGCCATTATGTTTTAATATTTTCATGTTTTCTTCATGTAAGGTTAGAATTGAAGCCATAATATAATGTGAAAAACTAGATTTAATAGCAAGTTTTAATGTGAGAGGTTTGACCTCCTAATAGATCGGACATCACCATATGGTATTTAAAACTTAGAAGAAAGTATGGCACTAAATTAAAGTGTACCCTAGAAATACTATACAATGGAACCGAAAGGGGGTTTGGAGTCACACTTCTGTGTAGGTCAAGGGGAAAGGCCTTTTGTTAAAAATGACTCAAATTTTACTTTTGAAGAATATTTCAAAGTGACTTAAGAAATTACGTTTGAAACAAACAAATCACCCATTTTGACAACAAAAATTTCCCTAAAAATTGCTCCCTTAATTATGAAATCCCAACTTAATAATTTATCTCGATAAAATTTTAATGTCTTCCCATTATAATAAATTTCTTGCAAAAGAAACATGATGGGTTATGGATCCCTATCCTTTACAACCCCAAACCAATATCCCTTTTGCACCAAGCGCTCTATCAAGCATGTCAATGTCAATTATTACTAACATTCTATAAATGTTCTAAAACATTTACAACTATTTTTTCAAAAAGAATGGTTAGACCTTTCTAAAGAAAATCTTTAGGTAAAACTTTTGTAACTTAGCTCAACCAAACTAGCTAGACGGTTGTAAGAAAACTAGTTTTAAAGCTTTAGTGAGGTAGTGAGCTCGTGAGTACCCAAATGAACTAAGAAGAAGCTCAATAGATCGAAATATCTATAACCCCCTCGAAAAATACTTTTGAAAAGGGACCCTTTTCACATTATTTTAAAAAATTCTTGCAATGTTTTTTATTTCAAATTTTGTAATATTAATGAAAATTTATAGAACTTGAATGCATAATTTTAAAAAAAAAAATAATGAACATCGTTGTGATTTTTTCCTTCTTAGATCATATATGAAGAATATGTATAAATTTGATTTGGAAAATACGCATAAATGTAATTTATTACAAATATGATCAAACAAAAGAAGCCATGTTGAGTAATGGATGCAGAAGATAACTCTAATACCATATCATAGTGATGATAACTCTATGAAAATGCATCATCTCTCCTCCACACCATTATCGTAGCTAAGACATTTCTCACATACATAACATCTAATTATTGAACATAAGATACAATAATGTGCATGAGTCTCTATTCATGTTTATGTGATAATCTTACAATAGAGAGTGCCCACAAATATATAGCTCTGGGAATATTTGTTATGTGCAACCATAAATTATTGCATGAAACAAATATTGTTGGAATGGAATATTATACTTACATACACATATTCATAAAAATTCAAATAAATAATTGTTTTCCCAAATAAAGCTTAACCCATTTCTAGTGTGAACATGACTCAACACCAAGTTAGTTTAGAAATAGATAAAATTGCTTAGCTAGTGCGAATATACATATTCCATCATTGATTGTGAGTGGTGTTTGGTACAACACAAACACACAATCACATGTAAATTATTTGGTGAATGTTGGGCATGTAGATCCACATGGATAATTTAAAAGGTAGCACGACAATGTTTTGCCTAATGGTGTTGAATGTGAAGATTGTGAAAAAGTAACATGGATTATGGTGAATATAAAGTGTAGAGTCTTGGACTAGTGTGCACAAGGATGACACAAAGATGATTTGGCTAGTTGATAAGACATGTAAAAAGAATGATAGGGAGATGATGGTATTTCATTAAAATATGGAAGGATGACACATATACATGTTGGAACAAGTAGAAGAACTATCATATAATGAATGAAATGAGAATGATCCAAATAGAAAATCATCCTTAGGTACCATGTTTTGCACGGTACATGCAATGAAATATCTAAGCTCATCGTCTTTTTAAGAATTTAATGAACCAAATTTTAATTTAGGGAAAGTGAGAAATTTTGAACAAGTAATCCCACCATTTCAAGGGTTGATAGTTAGAAATTCAAGAGCTAGCAGTTAGTATGATGCTCTAGCATGAGAGCAAGAAAGAGAGTTGAGCTAGAGTAAAGGAAAGATAATGGAGGAACTGCAAGAATTCTTACAATACACACCACCATTATAATAGATCTATAAGTTCACTATAATCACGGTAACATCTCCATTAGATGGAGTGAACATTGTAGATGTTCTAAGGCCTAAAGAATTAATAGAAAGTCTATTTTTGTAAGTATTTCAATGTGTATTTTGATAAGGTGAAGTTGGGATCCCCATTGCATCTTTGCATCATATTCCATATAAATTATTAATTTAAATTAAAATGATTTTAATCTTCAACTCTATCTATCGATATAAATTTAAGGAATTATTTAGAGAGAGAGAGAGAGAGATAATCAAATTTATAAACAGAGGGAAGTTTTCTTCATTACTATGTAGTCATTTTTGGGATCAATGTTCTAGGTCACACTAATTGATCCAAGATTAAAATGGTTTTATTCTCATCTAAATAATGGATTATAGAATATGATAGATAAAATTTTAATCCCAAAGATAACAAAAATTGAATCTAAAAATATTATGCATATATCTAATTATAATGTATATACATATATGCATAAATATATACATGCATACACATGTACATACACACAAACATATATATTATTCTATTTTAACACTATCTATTTGCAAACTATCCAAACTTGTTCAATCCCTATTTTATAAAATAAAATTAAATTGAACTTTTATATAAATATAAATATTATAAAATCAATAAAAATAAATAAATAAATATTATTATCTCCAATGGTTTTTGGTCTAATAGTTTATATGATGGTGTAGAAGGATTTTCTTAGTGATCCACCAAGGTTCCAATCCTAAGAAATACCAATAAATAAGGGATGAGGTCGGGATCGTGCCCGAAAACAATGGCATAATGGAAACCCCTCATTTATTCACAACTAAGCCTAAGAATTTTGTGTAACTAATCCCTACAATTTCAAATTAAAAAAAAATATAAATATTATTAAAATAAAATATTTATTTAAATTCAATAAATAAAAATATAAATATTTATTTAATTTAAGGGTGAAGGTTATTTTCCTAAGGCCCTACCTAGAAAGACAAAGCCCCGAATCCTAGATGCCACAATGTAGATCAAGAAACATGACTGAAACAAAAGCACAACCTTTGTGAAACAACATCAAAGAACTTCAATCAACCTACAACCGAAGAATGTAATCTGAGTGACATATGAGAAGGGGCTGATTGTATTTTAGTGGAGACTCTTTTCTTGTTCTTGACCACCATCAAAACCATTTGTTAAGCTTGGCCCTAGAATCGTGTGGGAGAAGAACATGTAAAGAGGAAATAGGTCAAAAAGGAGACCTATCATGAGAATACAGGTTTCCATCTCCTTTACCACCTCAAGAGGGTCCAGGGTATACAAGTCTTCAAGTCAATATGAGGCATCTAATAGGGGTTCACAACGGGGAGGGATCACCCAAGAGCGGCTTGAAACAAAACCAAGAACATGATAAGAAGAAAGATTAAGGCTAAAGTGAGAGGTGAGAGAATCCACCGACCAGGCACAATTGGCACCCTCTTTTTTCATAGTGTGAATAAAATCCTCTAATACATACCCCATTTCAAAACACGTGACAACGGAAATATTCTATCTCATATTCCAATCTTTGGGTCTAAGTTCTATCTCCAATTCACAAATTTATGCTCTCAGGAAGGTCTTGGGAGATGTCTAAATACAAAATAATTTGGGAATAAGTAGTATGCGATTACATGGTGGTAGCATCAACGTATTTTTCAAAGGCCCCCAAATTATTACCAATGGCTTCAAGAAAAGATTCATCCCAAAGTTGTAGGGGAAGGCTAGGGAGTATAACCTAGATGGACATTGTGTCAAATGAGTCTCTCAATGGATCAAATAAGGGATATCACAATTTATTCATGAGACCATATTGATCCCCCCATACCCAATATAGATTGTCTAATATTTCATGATCCTTGTTAGATTAAAGCACAACAAAGAAATACGATTTGGAACAGGGAAAGAGTTCTATTTTACCCTTAAGTTTTTGGCTCCGTTGTTCAGTAATCCATTCATTTAACTGAGATAACTTGGGCCATTTTTTTGAAACTACAGATAAGACCATGCCTATTATATACCACTTCCAAATCCTGAACTTTACAGAGTGCATCATCTTCCAGCGTCAAGACAGGGTTTTCTTTAGTAGGTAATAGGGGATTTTTTTCACGAAACCTTTAACTCCACCAACGGCCGCAACAAATGATATCTACTTCTGACTTCAGTAGCCCATACCCTTCACATGTGCGACTAAACTAGAAACCCATGTAGCAAAAGTCCCCTCCCTGACGGTGTCAATGAGGAAACCTTAGTTGTTGATGTAGAGAGTGCTTGAGCAGAGCCCTTAGCCCTATCTATCTCAATGTTGACCCCAGCCTTGTCTAAATCCAATTCACTATCACCAAATTTGGAATGTTTCCCAACCAAAGGAATGGTAGCCGATTTGGTGCCCTAGGTCGAAGACATGAGCCTGGGATATTTATTCTCCTTTCTCGCTCCACCTCTAGCAGCAACACGGAGGTCCACGTCATGCCCAATAGATCCCCATGTCAAGTTAGGGTTAGGATACGCAGATAGTTGCGAAGTCGCTTCCTTTTCCATGTTAAATTCTTAGAAATAGTGACAAAATACATTAAAATATAAATATTATTAAAATAGAATATACATACATATTAACAATCTCTATTCAAGTTGTCTTTCAAATATGAAGATTATTAAAAAGATTTATATGGAGTTTCATATCATTCATTTAGCAGCCATGGGTAGAGACAAAACCCATAAAGAATTATTATTTTCTTATCAATCATTAAAGTTTATTGGTAGTTAAAAATGTGTGAGATTGCTATTTCTGTAAAAAGATGAAACATGGATTTGTTAAATAAATTTTGGATTTTCTTATCAGTTACTAGTGGATATAGACTAGATAAACCCTCTTTAACTATTCACATATGCTTAGTATTGATAAAGCCTTGTTTAGAATCTATATTTTCAAGAAAATATTATTTAGGAGATTGTTAATTAATTGTTAGGCTTTCTTATTTTTTATTAAGGTTATCATGGTAGGGATAAAAACCCTTTTAAAATATTTTGGAAAAATAAATTATGAGAATGTGTTATTTCTTGTTATTTTCTAGTGAGTAAGAAAATAAATAAAACTTTTTGTAATCATCTCTATTTTCAAAAAAATATTAATCGAATAATTTTTTTAATATTGTTATTCGGAAAAATTTATTATCGGCAATTTTAATTGTCATTCATTAGTGGCCATGTGATCATGGATAGAGATAAAATTAAAAAACAAAAACTTACTTCCTTGTTTTGTTTTACAGGAGTCCCTTTGGTAAGATGATTTTACTTTAAAAAATTCAAATAATGAAAGACCATAAAAGCAGTTTGAGAAAGTTTATACTAAGTAACCTTGTTGATTTTTTATAAACATACATTGTTGTTATTCATTAGTGGTCATGGATAAATATAAATGGATTAACAAGGAGGATCCTCCTACACATTCAAGAACTCACCCAAGGATAAACCCACTCAAGAATTCAAATTTTCTTATCATTCATTAATTGTTTTTGGTAGATAAAAATATGTGAGATTGGCATTTCTTGGAAAAATATTTGGTGGAGTTCTTAATTAATTGTTGGATTTTCTTATCATTCACTAGTGAGTATGGACTAAATACATCCTCTTTAAATGTTCACCCATACTTCTAAGTAGAGATAAAACATTGCTTAGAATCTCTATTTGGTGAAAATATTATCTAATAGATTGTTAATTAATTGTTGGGATTTTTCATTATTCATTAAGTGATTGTTTAATACTCGTATGTGTTCATTCTTTGTTATTCTCATCGGCCATGTGAGCATCCATGGAAATAAATTTTAATTAATTTGTATTAGCTAAAACATACTACAATGTCATCATAAGGTACATCATTCTTACACAACGTAATAAACTAGTCAACTTAACCTTGTAGACCTTTTTTTTACTCCTGAAAACACATACTAAATGATAATCATTACCATTTCAAAAGTTGTAGCACCATATTTTTCTGCAAAATAACCACCTACAGTACTTTGTCCTTCTACAATTCCCTAATAAAGTATAGTTTCTTTGCATAGTTCATAAGATACAATCATTGTATATCTCTCTCTCCACATTTCAAGGACATAAAGCCCATTAGCTCTCCCTAACCATATCTCATCACCGTAGAAAATTATAATTATTTTAACAAATACATGTACTTGTCCTTTTCACAATGTAACAACTTAAATAAGAAAACATACCTTGTCATTGTATGAGCTCTGTCAATGTATTTTGCACTTATCCATGTCATTCTTGCTTATACAATATTTATGTCATGTAAAAATATTTCGTTAAGATCAAGAGTGGCTCCCCTACTTCAACTAACCTTTGTAGACATGTAGCTTGTTATTTCTCACCTTTATTTACCTAACTATCTCACTCAACAATTCTAAATCTAAATAGTTAAAAGGATAGATATCGATATGAAATAAAAGCATAGATTTGATCAAAGAAAATAAACAATTTAAATTTGAAACCGTAGTTGAAAATAATAAGATAAAAAGACTTATCTAATTCACAATTATCTCGAAGGTATGCTAAGAAATAAAAATGTTTGAAAAGCATCTTAGAGCATCACAACCAAACCTATAAAAAATATAGAAATGTAAGGATTGTTGGTACTTAGGAAGCTTTGTAGAGTGAGTGGCACCGGGGTACTATAGAGCTCCTCTGGGATCCCGTGAATGATCAAAATTTAAGAGAGTGATTTTTAGAATGTTGCTTCAATTTTGATGAACTTTAAACTTTGTGCTGCTATGTCATTGTATGATCGACGAGCTCACCTGAAACCTACAAAAAGAAAGAGGACCAGAAAAACTTCAAAACAAATGAAATCCTAAAAAGAAAAGGATATCAATGTGGACTCAAATTAACCCGGGTGGTCACCCAAATGAGTAAAATTACGATCCGAGTGTCACACTACATTTCAGACTCTATGTAGTTATGCATACGTGTGTAGAATCTTTCCCTCACGTGGCTCTTGTGTGAGTTACACTTGATAATGACCAAGTAGCTATATGTAAAACATGTAAGTAGATGTGTGCATGAAAAATGAAATTCCCCTCATATGAACTGTATGCAGAATAATGCCATCCCTTATCCCTTATTGCATGCTAGATGGATGCTTAAGTGATCTTGTAATGGCCTTTCGATGAAACCTTATGTGATGATAATAGTCTAAACTACAATCCAGACTTCCACATGGATGAACTTCACATAACTCACAAAATTATTTAATTTCACACATATAAATATATCTCTTCTATATTATCACCATCACAATACATGGTTATTATATAGCCAAACAACCTCTGCTTATTTAGGAGGTGTTATAACAAATAACCTATAAAATTATTCACGGGTATAACACTCAACCCACTAACCTATACGACTAACCACCTGTTAGCTTTTAAATATACCTTGAGAAACAAAATTTAAAATTGATCAAAAGAAAAAAATTTAAATCCTTCATGTGGAAGTGTGTAAAAATATAGAAATTCTCTAAATTTTGAAAATCTGAAATTTCAGAATACGGATTTCAGGTATTTTCCCTTTCGGAGATTAAATGGCCAAGAATGGAAATTTTGATTTTAGAGATCCCAACTCTGAAAGCCCAAAAGTTTGAAAATTAGGAATTTCAGACTTTGTAATTGAGATACTTCCTTTGGTGATTGGAAATTTTCTAACTTGGAGTTCTGAAGTCTGATACTCGAAGTTATGAAATTTCAGAACTTCAGACTTTCGGGTTTCAGAATCCCAGATCACATTTTTTGGTAAAATGTTCTTTGGAGTTCCAAATTCTGAAACTCTAAAAATATGAAATTTTGAAATATCAAAATTTTGGGTTTCATAACTTTCTAAGCCATTTTTTGATATTTCACTTTCAGGACTTCAAGTCCAAAAGTTTCAAAGTCTGAAATTTCAAACTTTCATGTTTAAGAGTTTTTTCCATCACCTTTTCACGATTTTCACCTCCTAATTTTCGAAGTATGAAAGTATTAAATTCTGAAATTTAAAAATTTCAGACTTCTCTGTGCATATAATTCTTACCTAATTCCGTACATGTCAAATTATCGACATTAATTTTGGGTTTTTTCAATTTAAACTCTAGATTTTACTTTTCATTTTCACCTAATATTTTTCTCTAACGATCTAGTTTTTACTATATGTTGTACATTTGTGATGTCATTATCAAGGTATTTTATTTAGGTTATTTTCTTTTTGGTTTAAGATCTTCTTTGTTTGTTTTTCCTTGTTCATTTTTCTTTATGTTCTTCCTTTGTCTGTTTTGGAGATGAAACCCTCATTTCTCGCCATACTTTTTCTTAAGGTGTTTTTAACCTAAACGGTTACAAAATCTAAAATTTTTATAGGCCTCCATTGAATAATTCAACATATTTCTCAAGATCTTAAAGAAGCATTTGATTTACTTTCTATACCCTTCAGAGAGATTGGTTTCAAAAGTTTCTTTTTCGGGGTTTTGGAAGTCCGTGGTTTTGGAAGTTTCTCTTTCAAATTTTTTTAAGTATCTCTTTCGTGGTATTGGAAGTATATGGTTTTAGAACTTTTATCTTTGATTATTTCAGATTTTTTCATTACAAAGTTTCATATTTTTTTCTTTTACGTTTCATAGTTTTTCATTTCGAGTTTTAAATTTTGAATATTTTCGGAGTTTGAGCTTTCCCATTTAAGTTTGTCAGGACCTCAAGAGTTAAAGTCTTTTCCGAATTTCAATTTTTGAAGGCTTTCAGATTCCAAAATTAGTAATTGTCAACTTCTACAGCCAAAGGCAAGGAAAAATGTAGTATACATTCCTTGGAGTTTCTCCTCACTCTTGTCTATCCTTAGACTTTGGGAGTATAGGAGACACTTATCTCAGGAGGATTGATTTTATAGACTTTTGGGCAAGGGTGAAATCCCTAAAAATATATTCGGATGAAATACATTTATGACAAGTGGACTTGATCTAGCTTCTCGCTTTCCCACATCCATGCATTGCCTTGAGTTCATCTAAGCTGGAACAACACACTTTGCTGAAGAATACAAGACATAAAGGATGATGATGGCAAGATTGTAATTTTTTAGGAACCATATTTCTTTGAGGATTTTTTCAAACTCCTATACGTCAAGGAATATGCAAAAATTTCACCAGAATTGGAAATAGAGCATTAGGACAAAGAGACTACATTATGCACAAAAGTCATTTTGAAGAGCTATCTAGCCAAGAGTGTCACCAAGCTTCCCAAGACAATTTATCGGTCAAAAATCATTCAAGGATTCAATGATATTATTGTGTTACTGAGTAGGTATTTGGGCCTTGCCTCTACAAACAAATTTCAGGAATGGATGTTCCTTTATACTACTACCATCAAGAAAAAAAGAAATTTATCAGATGGGGAGAGCATATGAGTAACTCCATTTGATTTTAGTTAAGCAAGTTTTTGTCCTCTAAGAGTTTCTACATGACTTATTTCTTGGTCTATGTTGCAGCCGCTATGGGATATTTCACTAGATTAAACACCAAAGGTATTTTAAGTGCTTCAAAAATCTATGATTTTTATCCTCAGCTCACACTGGATGAGGGGGTGACAAAACTTCATTGGATTAATGATGCCTTCTTTGATGTCATTTTGTATCATTTTGATAAAGATTTATACAATTGAAGGATTTCGATGATGCATTGAAAGAAGTGCGCAAGTAGGGATCTATTTACCTACAGTTCCCTACATTTACATACATACGGATTCCTTGTTTTGTAGGTGTTGTTGGTGCTCAATTTAATTTCACCTTGTTTGTTCAAAATGTCTCAGTCCACATGGTTTGAAGTTTTCTCTGTCTCCCTGTATTGATGCA
Organism: Taxus wallichiana var. yunnanensis; assembly: GCA_018340775.1. Classification (NCBI taxonomy): domain Eukaryota; kingdom Viridiplantae; phylum Streptophyta; class Pinopsida; order Cupressales; family Taxaceae; genus Taxus; species Taxus wallichiana. Next base: position 410,689,058 of record CM031234.1, on the reverse strand, counting down.
TGAAATATTTTTCCTTCATTTGGTTTCCATGGTCAGTCCTTTCCTTTGGTCGAGGATCACATTGAGTCCAGATATTGTTTTCCATTTCTCTATCCATGAGAAAGAATTTGTAATTTGGGCGTGAATTCGGGGTTTCCCCTTCCTTCTATTTTTCCATAGTCATGTTTTCCCTGTCAATTTTTATCCCAACATCCATGGAAACATGGTCCTTTCTGATTGGATGTGGCCCGATGGGTCATTTTTTTAAAACTTGTTACTTTTGCCACATTTGTAAACAATACCAAATTGGCCCGCACCCTTGATAGTATCTAATTGATTATTTAATAAATATGAAGGAGTAGGGAAAAATTCTAACTTTGACCCCAAATATGGACACGTGGTCATTTTTCAACACAAAGGCGGAGAGGTGGATTGTCAGAAATTTTGAAGATGTTTTTCCTTTTTGTGGAAAAAGGAGCAAAGTTATAAATTGATCCGGAAACCTGTAGGGGAAAGAGTGATGTCACATGTTTGAGTCATAATTTGAAAATTCAAAGAGGGGAAGCGGGTCGGTCTAGAACTTTGGATTTGTTAAGCTTTGTTTTCAAATGACGTAAATGTATAAAAGTGAGATGTGAATCCGATGGCACCCACATCAAAATTTTGAAGCAGAGAGGTGGGTCGCCAGAGTGTTTTGAAGTTTTTGGCCTGTTTCAACTCAAATATTTTCCACGTGGAGGGTCTGTGCTCATTTGAGGATCTTCCTTTAGGTCCTACCTTCGTAGTTATGCCAAGGAGACACGTGGAGGATTCCGCTAGCTCCTCTCTATACTTAGACTTCTCAAGTAACTTTCTAAGGCCTGGGACATGTGGTGAGCCCACGCTTGTTTGGGGTCTCCGCTTTTGGGCTCCATATCAAAATGTGTTGAAGAGACACATGGAGGCTTTCGCTAGCTCCTTTTTATACTGAGACTTGTTCAATGGCCGAGGCAAATTTCTTGGGCCCGGGCATGTGGAGAGCTTGCGCTTGTTTGAGGTCCCACCTCTAAACTTCATCTTTGAAATTATGCCAAACAAACATGTGGAATCTTCTGCTCGGCCTTCCCATACTCTAACTTTTAAGCAAACAATGCAGTTCTTTAGGGTCATGAACACTGGAAGGCCAACACTTGTTTGGGAACCTACCTCATGAATTCACTTTTGCAATTGAGATAAGGAAACATGTGGAGGTTTCTGACCGACTTCTCTTTACACTTGGCCAACTCAGACTCATAGCACATGAATGCGGGCATCCATGTGAGCGCAAATCATTTCTCAAGGTGTATTCTCGAGGGTGAAAAGGATTACTTGTCAAATCCAACCATATGAAGCCACCTAAAAATGATTAAAAGGGGATTTCTCACACGACAAAATGAAAGAATGATTAATAATATTGTCAAAAATTATGATATGGCATCCCAATCATAGTTGAGGGTTTGAGAAATGTGATCAGTTCATGATTTATCCACATGGTAGCTTTGGGTGTAAATTTGTTAAACATCACTTTTTGAGACAAATTGGTAACAAACAAAGGATTCCTCGAATATTCTTCTTTTTGGGGGGGAAATTTGGGATGAATGAATGAGTTAATTGTATAAATGCAATGAGAGTATTCTTGTAAATGGTTAGAGGTTAATTTTTCTTAGAAAGTTTGAGAGAAATAATGTTCCAGAGAGGTGTCGAGAGACCAGTTCATTTCCTTGTGTTTTTAGATTCAATCATGTCAAGGTGGTTGCAAGTGTACAACCATTGACAGCTTGAGATTTTTAAGAAAATTTCCCTTGCTGATGAATCTGATGAACTTGAATGACTCTGTGTTGATCATGTGCATTATTGTGTCTGCTTTTATTTCAGAATTGTTTCAAATAGTTTTTCTTGTTCTTATTGCAATATTATGTTAAAATATCTCTAAGTCACACAAGATCTCATCCGTGTGTTAGTATTGTGGCATTTGTAATTTCATTATGAGAAGAGCCTTCATCTGGTAATGAAATAAACAATTTAAAATCACTTTACTCTCACCATGTTGATAAAGATTGTTTGTAAGCCTATGAGTGTATCTTAGGCATGACAAACCAGAGATTCCTAGCATTTAATTGAGTCTTTAGCACGAGCCTTTGTGTTGAATTCTCGAAGAGTGTGTGAAACCATGCGTCTCTGGGCCTCCATTGATGCACACCTTCTAGTTGAAGGAATATCTTGGTTGTTCTAAAGCATTATGTCTGTAAGTTTCCCAATATTTGTAAAGGATCTCAAAGACCTAGTATAATCTATTCTATCTGTTGAACTTCCCACCAATAAATTTCTCAAATGTTGAATCCTACACAAACTACCTCGTTTTTCACTATGTGTCCACAAATGAACAAATTCCATTGCCAAAGTATGCGGGGAAAATCAGGATTCAATAACTATCTTTAGTAACCGAAACCTTTGTCGAGGAAACATTTCCACTCTCTAGTGTGACAACTCGTGAGAATTTGATTGTGTTGTATTGATCATATTTCCTCAAGGTTCACATTAAGATTGTGTAAGGTGCTCTCGATGTCCTTCACCGACGTGGGTTACAAAATGGGTCCTCTCACCTTGGTTAAAGCACAACCTAAAGTAGTGGGGCTAGATCAAACCATCGGTGAGGTTTTATCCATTTCTCGATGCCTGAGTGACTTAGAGTCGACGAATCCCATCCCGAGTACAAAATGATTAATATCATGGTCCATATGTCCTCGAGCGTCTTGCCGGTTCCGTGATGCTGGTCATCCCCGGGAGAATCATTTTGGATACCAACACGGAATTGGTGCCATTTCGGGGAATATTTTTACAAATTCATACACATACCGACTGGGTAATGTTTCTTGCATTAGTTAAGTATAAATACATTGTTTAAACTTCTTCCTTTATTGAGATCTATAATATTTGTGCAAGATTTCATGTTCTTGTATAGTATTTGTCAAGGAAACATTTCCACTCTCTAGTGTGACAACTCGTGAGAATTTGATTGTGGTGTATTGATCATATTTCCTCAAGGTTCACATTAAGATTGTGCAAGGTGCTCTCGATGTCCTTCACTGACGTGGGTTACAAAATGGGTCCTCTCACCTTGGTTGAAGCACAACCTAAAGTAGTTGGGCTAGATCAAACCATCGGTGAGGTTTTATCCATTTCTCAGATGCCTGAGTGACTTAGAGTCAGACGAATCCCATCCCTGAGTACAAAATGATTAATATCATGGTCCATCTGTCCCTGAGCATTCCGTGATGCTGGTCATCCCCCGCGGGAGAATCATTTTGGATACCAACACGGAATTGGTGTCATTTCAAGGGAATATTTTTACAAATTCATACACATATGACACAGGTAATGTTTCTTGCATTAGTTAAGTATAAATATATTGTTTAAACTTCTTCCTTTATTGAGATCTGTAATATTTGTGCAAGATTTCATGTTCTTGTGTAGTATTTGTCAAGGAAACATTTCCACTCTCTAGTGTGACAACTCGTGAGAATTTGATTGTGTTGTATTGATCATATTTCCTCAAGGTTCACATTAAGATTGTGCAAGGTGCTCTCGATGTCCTTCACCGACGTGGGTTACAAAATGGGTCCTCTCACCTTGGTTGAAGCACAACCTAAAGTAGTGGGGCTAGATCAAACCATCGGTGAGGTTTTATCCATTTCTCGATGATGCTGAGTGACTTAGAGTCGACAATCCCATCCCTGAGTACAAAATGATTAATATCATGGTCCATCGTCCCTCGAGTGTCTTGCAGTTCCATGATGTTGGTCATCCCAGCGGGAGAATCATTTTGGATACCAACACGGAATTGGTGTCATTTCAGGGGAATATTTTTATAAATTCATACACATACCGACTGGGTAATGTTTCTTGCATTAGTTAAGTATAAATACATTGTTTAAACTTCTTCCTTTATTGAGATCTATAATATTTGTGCAAGATTTCATGTTCTTGTGTAGTATTTGTCAAGGAAACATTTCCACTCTCTAGTGTGACAACTCGTGAGAATTTGATTGTGTTGTATTGATCATATTTCCTCAAGGTTCACATTAAGATTGTGCAAGGTGCTCTCGATGTCCTTCACCGACGTGGGTTACAAAATGGGTCCTCTCACCTTGGTTGAAGCACAACCTAAAGTAGTGGGGCTAGATCAAACCATCGGTGAGGTTTTATCCATTTCTCGATGCCCGAGTGTCTTAGAGTCGAGACGAATCCCATCCCCGACTACGAAATGATTAATATCATGGTCCATCCGTCCCCGAGCGTCTTGCCAGTTCCGTGATGCTAGTCATCCCCGCGGGAGAATCATTTTGGATACCAATACGAAATTTGTGTCATTTCAGGGGAATATTTTTACAAATTCATACACATCTTGACTGGGTAATGTTTCTTGCATTAGTTAAGTATAAATACATTGTTTAAACTTCTTCCTTTATTGAGATCTGTAATATTTGTGCAAGATTTCATGTTCTTGTGTAGTATTTCAAATTTCTTGTGGTTATTGCTCTAAATTTCCATCAATAGTGATAAATTTGGGTAAATGAAGGTTAGATCTGTTAAGCTTTTCAAAAATTAGGTATTTATAGACACTTGGTAGGTTACTTATAGTTCCTCTACACATCTAAGGTGAAAATCCTTAGTGGCGACTCGTGTTGGATTGAAATTTTAAATATTACTAGTGCCTTAACTCGTGTCAAGTGAGATCTGTCACTAATTTGTGTAAACTTAGAAGGAAGAAGATCTATCTTCCTAGGGACCCTACTAGAAGGTTTTTCCAGAGTGGGAAAAGCAAATTTAGAAGGAAAACAAGTCTGGAAAGTTGTTAGAGATCAAGAATCAGAAAAGGAGATATCAGTCCTGAAGGGTGACCAATATGTGGTTGAAGATTACCATACGTCTTCAAGTGATTTTGAATTAGGTAATCTTTATGTAAATTTGAATTCCCCAACTGGAGAGGGGCCATCATTTGTGTTTGAAAAGTGTGCTTCTCAGTTTTCCCTGTTTCTTCCAAGGTTGATAGGGTTGTCCAAGAAGCTGATTCATTAGAGAATATCTATTTTGAGAATTATATTCATATTCTCCAAAGACCCCTCATTCCCTATCATTTTGTTTCTCCTGTAAGATCACCCCCTCAAGGCAATATGGCCCAACCTCCACCTAGACCTCCATTTGTTGTCAACACTTTTGGACCTATAGATTTTAGAGGTATGAATGGATATCCTAATATAGTGCCACAAGATGTCAAAAATAGGTTGCCAAAATTTTAAGGAAACAATGCCATCACTGGTGATCGGCATCTAAAGCTCTTTGTCAATATGATGGAAGACTTTGAAATTGAGTTTGAAGACGTGTATATAAAACTATTTATTCATACTCTTGAGGAGGATGAACGTGAATGGTATAAGGATTTACAAGATAATTCAATAGATTCATGGACCGAGATGAAAATTTCCTTTAGATTGTAGTATGGGGATAAGACAGATCCCAAGTTCCTTTTATCTGAATTTGAAAATATAAAGAAAAATCCAAATGAATATGTTCATGACTTCAATACTAGGTTCAATAATACCTTGAATAGGCTACCTGTAATCCTGAGGCCAAGTGATGTTTCTTGTTTGATAAAATATTCGATGCTTTTGATAAGAAGGTTGCTTATTACTTGAGAGATAAGAACCTAGGAACATTGAGGAAGGATTTCACCATGGCCTTACAAATAGAAAATAACATCAAAGTAGTTGGAAAGCCTCCTAAGAGGGAAGGTGTTAAGTTGATCAATCCTGAAAAACCTCAATCAAGAAAATTTGTGGATCTGGAGGAGGTTATAAAAACTTTGGTAGGAGTAGTTAAAGAAATATCCTATAAAATTGCCAAAATAGAAAAGGGGATAGGAAAAATTTCCCAGGGTCACCATAACCCACACAATTAGGAGAGGTCTTGAAATCATCCCAAAGGTGTTCACAAACTAGATGACAAAGGGAAAGGACTCATGGGATCGGGGAAATAAACAACCTCACCTAGGAAGAATAGATTGGTTCCGATCTTTTGAGTGCTAAGGTTCTTGTTGTGGAGTAGGCCAATGTTATTGAGTGGTATAATATTTTTTTCCTACCACACTCCCCATTTGATGCAACTCAGAAAGTTGAGAAAGTAGATGATGATGAGACATGTAATGATTTTTGCATGATGGAGAGCCCTGCGAACTCACAATAGGGGGAAACCTCAACTAAATTGATAAGTTCTAGAATCTGTTGAAGACTTCGGGGTTGTGTCCACCCGGGTATTACCTCTTCCTCCCATTAATGATTTTAAAATTGATATGGTTAGAGAATTTATCTACCCAATCATCATTTTGAATACTCAAGGGCTTTGATCGATTGAAAATTATGATGGAGGGATCCCTTCGAAGAGGAGAGGCAAGCTGTTGATGAATGCAAAGTAGTTGCTCGGGAGAATGAATATAACACCATAAGTAAAGTTATCAAAGGGGATAGCCACAAGCCAAGCCAAAGATTCCAAATCTTACCAGTATCCCTATGGAGACCCCTAAGAAAGATACATTTGGAAAAGGCCTAATTACCCCAAATAGAATTGGTGCTCCTACCCATGCCCAGACTCGAAAACCCCTATATTATCGGATGAGGTTTTGAATCTCACTTCCAATATTGCCCTCCCAAATATGTTCCTTGTTTCATAGCCAAAATCTTGATTCAGATCAAGGTTACTTTTCCTATTGTTGAATTACTTAGAATTCCTTAACATAGGGAAAGGGCATTTGAATATTTGGGATGTAAAGAAGAGAAAATTACCCAGGGAAAGAGTGTGAAAAATATAGAGGTTCCTCCAATTATTGCTGAATCAGAAATACCACAAGCATTGTAGGAACTAGGTAAATCATCTGAGGTATATTTGGGAACTTCTTTGGTTGAATCTCAGCTTAATGTGGATCCATTTTTTACCACTTTTATTATTAAAGATAGGATGGTACATAAATGCATGTTTGATTTAGGAGCCTCATGTAATGCAATTCCTCTTGAGGTAATGAATGAGTTGAATATCAAGGTAAGAATATCTTTTGGGAAATGTACTTCCATGGATTCAAAAGAACTCCCAAGTAGTTGGGAATGTTAAGGGATTATTAGTGCAACTAGTAGCTTTTCCCAGGGAAATCCTTAACCATGGATGTTGTTATTGTGGAATTTCCTGCCAAATGGGGGATGTTACTATCCAGAAAGTGGGTAGCTAGTGTGGGTGGAAGTGTGAAAATGGACATATCTTATGTAACCATACTAATTGAGGGAAACCTTGTCAAGTTATATGGTGAAAATAAAATTTTATATCTCATTGAGGACCCTAACAATGCTTCTTATGAAGTATTGTATGCAAACATCGATGTCGAAAAATTTGTTGGTTATGCTGACTTTAAGGAGCATAAGATTGATGAGTGAAAATCCTGAGTAGATTAGTTCTCTCTGGACTTTGATTTTTGATGGGGATTGTTCTAGAGGTGGTAAAGGCCCAAAATATAAACCTCGGAAAATATGGGGAGGTAACAACTTGGATAGAGAAGGAAAACAAGCATATATCCAGTTGTTAAAAAGGTATCAAGACCTCTTGGCTTGGTCATACTCAGAATGACAAGAACTTGAAACATCTCCTTGAATGATTTCTAAGAATAAAGGCATGCATCATTATACAAAGTGTACACTCTTTGTTTTTGCTTTGTTTTTCATGTTTTTATGTTTCAGTTTTTCCTGGTCCCCGGTGACCAGTTTTTGTTGGTTTCTCGGATTCATCTTGGGGGATTTGGTTATTGTGTTTCTGCTCTACAATATTTTTTTGACTCCGTTTCCCAATGTGTTTTTGGCACATGGTCTGGTCTTTTGTTCTTGCACCACTCGTAGGGATTTCCCATCCCCGAGTCGGAGCTGATGTTGGTGCTCAATTTAATTTTACCTTGTTTGTTCAAAACGTCTCATTCCACATGGTTTGAAGTTTTCTCTATCTCCATGTATTGATGCATGAAATATTTTTCCTTCATTTGGTTTCCATGGGCAATCCTTTCCTTTGGTTGAGGATCACATTAATACCAGATATTGTTTTCCATTTCTCTGTCCATGAGAAAGAATTTGTAATTTGGGCTTGAATTTGGAGTTTTCCTTCCTTCTATTTTTCCACAGTCATGTTTTCCTTGTTAATTTTTGTCCCAACATGCATGGAAACATGGTCCTTTCTGATTGGATGCGGCCCTAGTGGGTGTTTTTGGTGAAACTTGTCACTTTTTTCACATTTGTAAAAAATACCAAATTGGCCCCACGACCCCAATAGTATCTAATTAGTTATTCAACAAACATGAAGTGGCAAGGAAAAATTATTACTTTGAACCTAAAGATGGACACGTGGACTTTTTCAAGACAAAGGTGGAAAGGTGGATCGTCGGAACATTTTGAAGATTTTTTCCTTTTTGTGAAAAAGGAGAAAAGTTATAAATTGATCTCGCAACCCCATAGGGAATAGAGTGATGTCACATGTTTGAGTCAAGTATTAGAAAACACAAGTAGGGAACCGAGTTGGTGGAGAACTTTAGAGTTTTTAAGATTTGTTTTAAAATGATGTAAACGTATAAAAGTGAGATGCGAATCTGATGGGGCCAACATCAAAATTTTGAAGTAGAGAGGCAGTTCACCAAAGAATTTTGAAGTTTTTTGGTACATTTCAACTCAAATATTTTCCACGTGGAGGGTCTGCACTCATTTGAGGATCTTCCTCTAGATCCTACCTTCGTAGTTATAGCAAGGAGATAAGTGGAGGCTCTCACTGGCTCCACTCTATAGTTAGACTTCTCAAGAAAATTTCTAAGGCCTAGTACACGTGGTGAGCCCACACATGTTTGGGGTCACCGCTTTTGGTCTCCATATCAAAAATGCCCGAAGAGACACATGGAGGCTTCCGCTGGCTTCCTTTTTATACTTAGACTTGTTCAATGGCCGAGATAACTTTCTTGGGCCCAGGCACATGAAGAACCTACACTTGTTTGAGGTTCCTCCTCTAAAATTCATCTTTGAAGTTTCTCCTAACAAACACGTGGAATCTTCTCGCATGACCTTCCCATACTCAGAATTTTTAGCAACAGATGCAATTCTCTAGGCTCCTCGAACACGTGGAATGCCCGCGGTCATTTGAAACCTATAGTTGTGCCAATGAAACACATGGATGTTTATGCTAACTCCTCTTTGCACTTGACCAACTCGATTCGTAGCATACAAACGCAGAATCCATGAGAAGGCACTCTTTTCTCAAGGTGTATTCTTGAGTTTGAAAAGGATTGCTTGTCAGATCTAGCCTTATAGAGCCACCTGAAAATGATTAAAAAGAGGATTTCTTGCATGATAGAATGAAATAATGATTAAGAATATTATAAAAAATTATGATATGGCATCCCGGTCATAGTTGAGGGTCTGAGAAACGTGATCATTTTATGATGTATCCACAGGGAAAATTTGGTTGTAAATTTGTTAAACATCACCTTTTGAGACAAATTTTTAAAAAGTATAGGGTTCCTCGAATATTATTCCTTTTAGGGGGAAATTTTGGGAAGAGTGAGTGAGTGAATTGTATAAATACATTGAGAGTACTCTTACAAATGGTCGGAGGCTAATATTTTTGAGAAAGTTTGAGAGAAACAATTTTCCCGAGAGGCCATCTTAGAGACCAGTTCATTTCCTTGTGTTTTTAGATTCAATCTCATTAAAGTGGTTGCAAGTGTAAAACCATTGATAGGCTCTGAAATTGTTTAAGAAAATTTCCCCTACTGATGAATTTGATGAAATTTGAATGACTTTGTGTTGATCATGTGCATTATTGTGTCTGCTTTTTTTTTTCAAATAATTTTAAAATAGTTTTTCTTATTCCTATTGCAATCTTATGTTAAAATATCTCTGAGTCATACAATATCTCATCCGTGTGTCAGTATTGTGGCATTTTCAATTTCACTATATGAAGATCCTTCATCTCGTAATGAAATAAACTACTTAAAATCACTTTATTTGTCACCATGTTGATAAAGATTGTTTATAAGCCTATGAGTGTATCTTAGGCATGATGAACCAGAGATTCTTGGTATTTAATTGAGTCTTTAGCATGAGCCTTTGTGTTTAATACTCGAAGAGTGTGTGTAACTATGTCTCTCTCGGGACTCCATTGATGTGCACCTTCTCGGTTGATTTAATATCTTCGTTGTACTAAAGCATTTTTTCCTGTAATTTTTTTAATATTTATAAAGGCTCTCAAAGACCTGGTATAATCCATTCTATCTTGCTTAACTTCCCACCAATAAATTTCTCAAATGTTGAATCCTACACAAACTACCCCTGTTTGTACTATGTATCCACAAATGAACAAATTCCATTGCCAAAGTATGCAAGGACAATCAGGATTCAATTATTGTCTTTAGTAACCTGAACCTTTGTCTAGGAAACATCTCCACTCTCTAGTGTGACAACTCGTGAGAGTTAGATTGTGTTGTATTGATCATATTTCCTCAAGGTTCTCATTAATATTGTGTAAGGAAGGAGATCTTGATGTCCTTCACTGACGTGGGTTACAAAATGGGTCCTCTCACCCTAGTTGAAGGAACAACCTAAATTAGTGGGTGTAGATCAAACCCTTAATGAGGTGTTATCCATTTTTTTGATGCCCGAGTGACAAAGAGCTAGATGAATCCCATCCCCAGCTACAAAACAAATCATATCATGGTTCATCTATCCTTGAGCATCCTTCTAGTTCGATGATGCTTCTAGGCCCCCACAAGAGAATCAATTTGGATACCAATAGGTGCTCCTAGTAAGCTACCAAGATGCCCCACTAACAAGTGGGTTTTGCTAGAGTTGGTTCAGCAATTGCTAGACTATGATAAGATTCAAAATAAATGACACAAGGTGGGGTTCAATTCACCATTTAAATTGGTATAAAAACTTTCTCAAATATTCATAAAGTGAAGAATGTAGATTAAGAAATGTCAGAAGTAACTTTGCGGACCTTCCATCTTGAGACAAGTTTCAACTACTAGTGTAAATTTAGTGAATTTGGTCTATCTAGTTCGATGTGCCCTAGTTAGAAGATATTTGGATTCATTGTTGGGATGATTTTATCATCTGAAAAATAAATTATGAGAGGCTAACTTTGGATGAGGTTCAAGAATTTTCCATCGCAGAGATTCTAAAGGAGATGAATGATGAAGATGAAGTTTTGGATTCAACATATAAAACTAATAATGTTGCCAATAAACCATTTTCATACATTGATTGGTATGTATAAGAATGTTGAAAAACTAAGGAAATAGCGAGGCCCATTCTCGCAGAAAACCTATAGTTGGTTGGTTACCTTAGAACTCTCACCCAAAGGGTTAGATCAAACTACAAATATATAAACCCAATCAACAATGAGTCTACCAACACCCACAAATGGAAAAAGCTACATCCAAAGGGCACATACAAGTACCTAAAAATATTTCATTTATTGTTGGCAGCTCATCTCTCTCTAAGGCTCCTACTTCCAAGGCCATGTCTCCAACAATACCAATGTCAGAAATAGTTGAAGTTACTGATTCTCCAAGTGTCTCACAATAAGCTGTCATCTCCTCGTTTCTATTCATTCGTCACTTCCTACATAATTTCCTTCCACTTCTACAATCATTTCTTCTTTTCCATCTCCTTCTATGGCCTAGGTGTTCTCATCTCTTCCAGTTCTCTTAGTAGGGGAAACGATTGGGTCACCCATTTCTACTTTAATCCCTCTAACACTTTCATTTCCTTAAATATCATCTTAGAATCCCATTTTATCCACTCCTATGGCTATCCTCACATCAATCCCATCCATTATGTCCACCATCATTCCAAAGACAAACTAATGTTACCATTTTTCTTGTATTTTCTTCAGGTACCGAATTAGTTTTTCCACTCCCATCAGCATTAGCCATTCCAAAATGTCTTTTTCACAAGACTGGAAGCAGAAGAAAAATGTTCCTCTAGTGGATGTTATAGACATGAGTGTGTTAGAACCCAATCCTAAAATAATGGCCAATAGACCAAATATTGTCTCCATCTTATCAGTGAATCAATATGGAGAAAAGGTCATAGAAGTTGCTACTCCCGTTGAAGGGAAAATAAAGGAAACCATTACAGCAGAAATTGACTACCAGATTTCTAGATTTTCATTGGGAAAACAACACATGAACGGGCAAAATAGGATGTACGAGAATTCTCTTGGGAATATTTTGGAGAAATATGATAAGGATAAGACATCTAAGGATGAGCTAAAAGTAAAGGTTGAGAACCTCACTACATTGTTGAGAAAAGTTATAAAACCTTCTACATCTATTGAGGTTTCAACCACCTTTGCACCGATAGTTTATTCCCACTGGATGACATTTCCTATTATGATATTGAAAATATCAAGAAAAGGAAAGATCGAGTTAATGGATGGATGAAGCTTATATTACAATAAGCCAATATTTTGATAAAATAAGTAGTTGACATATACAATTATTTGTATGATGAAATAGCCTCAATTCATAGAATGGATGAAGCCTTTCATGAAGATAATAATAACTTGAACTTGAATTTGACTACATGGAGTGAAATTAGAGAAGAGGATCCAGATTTGCTTCTCCAAGAGGATGTAATAGATGATGCCTCTAAATTTTTCGAGTATAAAAAAGCTATGGAGTTTCGGTCCCAAGTTTTGTAGGATCTAATTAAGAAATTGGATGACAAGTGTGTAGAGATAATGGATGCTCTAAATGACATTTTAGAGGAGTTTGATAATATCAATTGCAAGTTCTTCAATGAAAACATTGATGCTCTTCTTGAAGATCAGATCAAGCTAAATTTCAAGGATTTGGTAAAAAGGGATGATGAGGTAACTAGAACCTTCTGCAGTGACTCCATTGATAGGTTGGTTTCCCTGCCAAAATTTCACTGGTTGACTGAAAAAGGTACCAACTAAAATCAAAAGAGTCCCAGCCAAAGTAGCAAGAGATATTTATACAACAAATGTGGTTAATCACTATGCGTGTGGGCTAGAGGATGGAGAAATTCAGGGAATTATTAAGCATTTTATCAAGTACAAGCATCAGATGGCTACTTGGGAGAAGGAAAAAGAGAAAAATGGAGCAAGAGAAGATGTTATAGAGCTCGGCTAAAGCTAAGTTACAATGGAAGGATAGATCCAAGATATGGATCGATCAAATTTGCAGGGTTGACCTGAGTCAAACCCTTGTAACAAACATTTCTATTTTTTATGGGAGCATGTTCCCTTAAACTTAATGAAATTTCTATTTTTAGTAATTTTTGGTTAAGGCCCAGCTATAATGGCTCAGCCTAAGGAACTTATAAATAGTGGGTGCATGAATTCTTTTAGAGATAGAGGTAGATCATTTTTGGAGAAGTTTCTCTTCAAGCTTGGAAGAGTGCTTTGACTATTTTAAAACCTTTCAATTACATTCAAGTGTGATATTTTTCGATAAATAATCTAATTTATTGTGTTAATGGTTGATCAATGCATGCTTTGTGGATACATAATTCCTTAGTATAAGTGGTTGACTCACCTTTATTTCAGAATATCTTATTTCATTATATTGGAAAGTGATATAATTGTTTGAATATCAGTTGTGGAGAGGTTATTTTCCTTGTGTTATAAAAGTTGTATTATCATTAACTATCATAATGGGAATAGATGTTTGAAATTTTCATATATCATATTATCATTTCGATTGATTGCATTTTAAATTGAATTTTCTGTATCTGTTATGTATAATCCAAGTTTAACAAAGGGAACATATGCTTCCTAGTTTGTGTATTTTTTATATTCTCTAAGTTGTAACAGGTAAATGTGACTTCGGTGCATACACCCTCTTCAAACAAACCCTCCTTAAGTTTGAAAACCCCTTTATTTTGGTGCATCACTATCCCTATTATAGTTTCATTTTCTTACAAATCTTCTTCCTTGAAACCCATGAAATGTTAGCATTGATCTAGATAACAATTTCATTACACTACGAATAGTACAACACTTAGTTTAGGAGTAGGAAGCTAGCCTTCTCTGGAGGTTCACCTCGAGCCCAAGTACCATAGCTTGAGAGGTGATCCCATGTGTCCCAATCACACCAAATGACATGCTCATGTTTTTGCCATTCAGAGGTTCATGATCGATTTGGCGACAATAGTTTTGGCATGCCCGGTGAGAAAGAGAGTTGGTACTTGTATTATCACTTGCATAAATAAAATTACTGGTGACTCCATTTATCTTGATTTCACGTCTCAATGTAATTACTTATGCGAAGAATTCAAACATGAGCTTCTTCCAATCAAGGAAAATATCAACATACTTGAATGATCCTGTCTCGCCAAGGAGAAAAAGAAGTGATGGTTCTACATCATTCCTTAGAGGTCATTCTAATCTTCCTAACGGAAGGTTTCCTCCACCATGGAACAATCTACCCTTGGTCACTTTGTGGTAGCCAAATATTTTCCTCCTTTCAATGCTAGTAGCCGCTTATTGTTAGCCCAAAGAGACACTATACCCGTAGGTGCTTTAAAAAGTTTTCTAGTTTATAGTGGAGAAACCAATGTTACTCCCTGGGAGCACATTTTTGATATGACGAGTATCTATGGAGTGCATAGTATTACAAAAGATAACATGGAGGTCATACTTCTTAATACATCTTTTAAAGGTAAAACACTTCAATGGTTATGAAGATTAACTACTGGTTCCATTCCTACTTCAAATGAGTTAGGCATGAAGCTTTGCAAGCATTTTGATGACAAAATTGATCATTTATCATTTATGGAGAAGCTCACTACCATAAAGGGAGCTCCTCAACAATATATGAGTGTCTTTAATATCCAGTTTTATAAAACTTGGAACCGAATCACAACACTTGTAAGGCCATCTCTAAACAATGCTTTCTTGTATTACTTATAGGCCTTAAACAACGACATAGTAGTCATGATTCAATATATGGGAGGAACTATAGTTCCTGATGTTTACAAGATAACTATAAGGGCCGAAATTCCTTAATTCAAGAAGGTAAAATTTCTCTTATGCCTCCTATACCTTTGTTTGCAAAAAATTTAGGAAAATAGCTAGTCATTTCTCCTTTTACAACAACTTCCAATCAATCAAATGTGTGTGGGTATATTCGTTCAAATGATTTTGAAGAGGTTAAATTGTTGTTGTGGACTTTCAGAAATGATCTCATGGTGATTAAAATACATGAGTCCCAATACGGTCATCCATTTCAATCCCAACACCAAATTGGTCATCCCCCTTTTCAAGGAAGTAATCAGCCACATAACTAGGCCACAAACCAAGATGCAAATGTGAAGCCTTTGAAATTTTAAAACCCTTCTTTTGCTAGTTTATCGAGAGCCATAGTACTTTTCCTAAATAATCTCGTCGAAGATTATGAATGGTGTTACCCTTGTTCTAATCCTTACAACCAAAATCTTTTCCTAAATGGCATTTTGAGTCAAGCTTTTATGGTCCAAAGTATATCTAAACCACTTGAGTCATCAGTTGGATAAGATACAGCAGAGAGCCAAGACCAACCTTCTAAAAAAACTACATTACTAAATTGGAAAGCAGATGATTTTTGTGGTTTAAATACGACGCCTCCCGAATAGCAGTAAAATATGCATTCTAACAAAAGATCCATTGAGCCTCAACCTTCGAGAACTTATCCGGCATCTACTTCACAAACTAAATCAAAATCACCAGATGACATCTGTTAATCAAGCCATAAGGAAAGAGGGGTCTTTAGGTTTCATAATACCTAATAAACATTTATGAAAAGAGGACTCTAGTGCCTAAAACAGTATTACTAACGTTGGGGAATTTCCATTCAGCATTGTTAAACAAATGAAGACAACCAACCTAAGTGTTATGATGTGCGACGCACTCTCAATTCCTTCTCAAATAAATTTGCTGCGTGAGGCTATGATTTTTTTTGGTACAACTGATAGATCATCGGGTCATGGTGCATCAATAACAACAAGTCTGTGTCAGCTAGAAGGGAAAGGAATTATTAAGGCTAACAAATAACCAACATTATACATCTCCCTGATAATTGGCGATCATTTGGTGCATAATTATATGATCGATTTTTGAGCCGGTAGTTTCGTTATTCCCAAAAATATGGCCGATGTATTAGGAACATCATATGCTCCAGCCTCAAAAGGAGTTTTCTAGTTAGATGGTATAACAGTCCAAAATTTAAAAGTCATTAAGGGGCTCCATATTATCCTTCACTAATGTCCCCTGTTTATCTTTCACGCAAGATATATTTGTTAATGACCTTCCTCCTCTCTTCGCCATTTGTTTAGCATGATATTTTGCTGCGAAGATGGGTGTTTATTTTTCATTAGACTGGTCACATATGATTCTTAGAACTTCGTGTACATGAAAAAGGTGACTATAAGACCATAACTGATTTTTATAATCATGTGGAGCCTTATATTGCTAAACCCATAAATGGGAATTATGCCATTTATGAACTAGAAGAATAGGATGTTGATCATGAACCAACCAATCTCATAGACAAAGTTCATGATACTGTGCTCGATGAGGTAAGTATAGAACATCGGTATGATCCCTAGGCTGATTTTTGGTAGATGAAGAATTTGGTCTATTGGTTTTGGAGGAAACAGATTGGGTACATATTGTATTCATTAAAAATCTACAATCGTGCCTCATTTGGTTAAAACATTGAAACTATTTGAGGGAATGTGGTAATTATTCTTATATGGTTTGAGAAGTAATAATGAATCAGTGCAGGAGTTATGTTGATTTCTCCAGAAGGGGATAAATACTTCTCATCGTTTTTTATCGCAATTTAGTTACACCAATAATGTGGCAAAACATGAGGTTTTCATTGAAGGGATTCATCTAGCTCAGAAGAAAGGAATCAAGGCTTTAACTATCCTTGGAGAAATTTAGTTGGTTGTGCATCAAGTGACAACTGCAGCAAATCAAAAACTAATCTCTTACGATCATATAATAATTGAGTTTGGGACTTGATAGAAAATTTTGAAGATTTTGGAATTCATGTGGTTCCTAGAAAGAAAAACCAGGATGTTGAAATGCTTGCTACAATTGGCTCCCAGTATGACATACCTCTGGATATCATGAAATAAGTGCAATAAATGGTCAAAATGGTTGTTTGTCCCATAGTACCAAATAATTTAAGTAGTGGAAAGTATTTGATAGTGATAAACGAATAATTATTTTCTGTAGGAAGAAGTGGAATTTTCTACAAAACACCAAGAGAAAGCGCAAAACTCATATGACGCATCAAATTATAAAGTTGAAGGAAACAAGCTACCAAAACACCTAGTTACTCTTGAATCCAACTTTAATTTAGATGACTAGACCAAAGGACAAGGCACAAACATCGTGGTAAAGGAAGAGGATTTCGAATAAATTAAGGTGACAAGAATTTTTTTAAAAATATTGGTAAAGTATGTCTTGGTCAAGAAAAGAAAGATTTCATCAAACTAGAACTAAATTCGAAGCTAGTTCACTAGACATAGAGGCCAACTAATCCCAAGATTGAGCCACTAATGAGAAAGGAACTAAAAAAACTCATCGAGGCCTGTAATTTTACCTATCAAACATTCCTCATTAGTAGACAATCTTGTGCCTATAAGGAAGAAGAACAAAGAGATCCAGTTTTGCGTAGATTTCAGGGATCTGAATTACACCTCATTGAAGGACTCATATCCTCTTCCATCAATCGAGGAAAATCCTTCAAACTATGGTAGGAGCTCAAATATTATCCTTCAAACGTATGCTTACAACCAAATGTCATTTAGATTGTCCAATGCGGGGATAATTTCTAAATACCCATGAACATGGAATTTAAATGACTAATCAACAATATCATCTTGGTTCACCTTGATGATATAAGTGTATATTTCAAGCACACCGAAGATCATTGCACACATCGAAGGAAATTTTTTCGAAGATGTAGAGAATTTGGGGTTTCACTTAAACCTAAGAAGTGCATTTTTAGTACAAGAAGGAAATTTGTTGGGACATGTTGTTTCAGGAGAAGGAATGTCTATTGATCCAGCTAGGATTCATTCAATTATGTCCTTATCTCTCCCAAGTCACAAGAAAGGTCTCCAAAGTTTCCTGGGAACCATAAATTTCATACGGAGATTCATTCCTCAATTTTCAACATTGGATAAACCAATAACAACCATGTTAAAGAAGAACATTCCATTCTCATGGATGAAGGATGGGAGGGAGAACTTTAGGCTATCAAAATGGTCATTTCCCAAGCTCCCATGCTCATAAACCATAGGTTTGACAAAGATTTTATTCTCAGTATGCTTTCACAAAAGTTAGTAAAGTATTTAAGAGATTCTCACCTAGCAAAATGATGATCTACTGGAGAAACCAATTCCATTCTATATTCAATATCTAACAGAATACGAGATCAAATATTCCCTTCTTGAGAAACAATTCTTTGTAGTCATTCAATCTTCAAAGAAATTTAAGCACATGTTATCCAGCAAAAAAATTCACCTCATGGTCTCTCGTCCTAACGTCAAGGACTTTTTTTTGAATAAAGAAATGAACAATAACTGTTCTAGATGGATCAAAAAAGTAATGGAATATGACATAGACATTAAAGTCACTAAACTTGTCTTAGTTATGGGTTTATGTTAACAGTTGGCTACAGATATAGAGATCAAATATTTTAAGGATGTTACACTCTTGAATATTGATGGAGGTGATAGTCAATTTGATTAGTTGACAAAGATGCAAAATTTCCTCCTCTCAGGGGCATATCCTTCAAACATGGATAATGTCCAATGACTTACTTTCCATCTTCAGTCCATTCCATTTGTCTTAATGGATAATACTCTTTTCTTAATCATGTTCTTCTTCACTACGTCAAACTGTACTGGGTGATTAAGATATTAGAAGAACTCCACAATGGCTTGTCCAGGGGCATTACTCGTAATTATCTAAGCCGGTTAATATTGGCCATATTTGTTAAAATATGCTCATATATGGGTGAGGAAATGTAATTAATGTGCCCTTCTCACGGGAAAATAGAAAATGACCTCTCTTCCCCTTCATCCAATTCGGGTGGATCAACTTTTTGTCTAATGGGGTTAGATTTCATAGGGATCATTAACCCTCCATCCAAAGTGATAGAAATAAATGAGTTCTTACCGTAATGAGACTAATTCACTCACCGGGAAGAGGTAGTGTCATTGAAAGAAAGTAATGAGAAGGCAGCCCTTTATTTCTTGGAAAATATAATCATAAGGTTTGGTGCCCCATTTATAGTCATCTCTAACAATGCAATGGATTTTCTCGGTTTTAAGTTGAGTGAATGGGTAGTTAAGAATGGGGTATACCTCAAGACTTCATCCAATTACTATCCATAAGGGAATGGGTTGGCGAGTCCACCAATATGAACCTTATAAAAATTATCAAACACACAATGGAGGTTAATAGAAGGCCCGTCATCTACTGACTTAAGACCACCTTATGGGAAGATTAAATCACACCTAAAAGATCCATCAGATATTCACCTTTCATGCTTGTATATGGAAGGGAGGAAAAACTCCCACTCTCCTTGGAATTACCTTCTTTGGAGTTTTCTCATCAACTTGAAGTTATGGAAAATGACTCCTTGATAGTGAGGTTTTCTGAACTCATGGAGTTGGAAGAAGTGCAAAACACGACTATGAAAACTTTAGGACAACATTAGGTACAGTTAAGAAATCCTTTGACAAGAAATATTTTGATAGGAATTTTCAAGAGGGAGATTCGGTTCTCAAATGGGATGAAGATAGAGCCAAATTTGGCACTCTCTTGAGGGATCATATATCATCATGACTTACAAAAGGAAAATTGATTTCATCTATCTAGACTCAATGGAGAATAATTTCCGATTCACGTGAATGGGATACATCTCAAATCTTGATTTTCAAATTGTTTCAACACTATATAGTGTTCTTTTGTCTTTTCCTCAAAGTGCTTTGCATATTATTTTGTTTTCATTTTTTCTTTTGTTTTATTTTGTGTGCACTTTGAATGTAGTTTTTCTTCCAAGACTACTTTTCCCAGTGGCTTTTATAAGAAACAAGTCCAAAATCTTAGTAGGAAAGCAATCCCTGGAGGTCACCAAAAATGTTAACTTTTAAATCTACCTTGAGAAATGGATGTTAAAATCGATTAAAACAAAAATTTAAAATTCTTCATGTGGAAGTGTTTAACAAATTTGAAATTCTCTGAATTCTGAAAATCTAAAATTTGGGACTTCAAATTTCAAGCATTTTCCTTTTGGAGATTAAATGGCCAAGACTAGAAATTTTGATTTCGAGTTCCAAACTCAAAGCCGAGAAAGTCTAAAATTTCAGACTTTCAAAATTTAGAGATTTACTTTGGTGATTAGAAATTTTCTAACTTTGAGTTCCAAAGTCGAAACTCCAAAGTTCGAAATTTCATGACTTTGGAATTTTGGGTTTTGGAATCCCAGGATATTTTTTTGTAATATATTCTTCAAAGTTTGAAGTTTGAAACTATGAATATATGAAATTTTGGAATTTTAGACTTTTGGGTTTGAGAACCTTACCAACCATTTTTGATATTTCTCTTTGAGAATTCCAAATTTTGAAAGTCGAAATTCTAAAATTTTGGAATTTCAAGTTTGTAGTTTTTTCCATCACTTGTTAACAATTTTCACCTCCTAATTTCTGAATTTTGAAACTCAAAATCCAAAATTTCCAAATTTTAGACTTTTGAGTTTTGGAATTTCTAAGTTCTCTATGCATTTAATTCTTACCTACTTCCATACATGTCAAATTTTGAGCATTAATGTCGGGTTTTTTCTATTTAAACTCTCAATTTTACCTGTCATTTTCACCTGACATTTTTCCTTGGAGATTTGGTTTTAATGTATCTTGTACTTTTACGGCATCATTATCAAGGTATTTTATTTAGGTTATTTTATTTTTGGTTTAAGATCTTCATTGTTTGTTTTCCTCGTTCACTTTTTTTTTGTATTTTCTTTGTCTCGATTTGGAGATCAAACCCTCGTTTCTTATCATGCTTTCTCTGAAGGTGTTTTTAACCTCAATAGTAACAAACTTAAATTTCTTACAGAAATCCATTGAGACTTTGTCATATTTCTCAAGATCATCCTAAAACATTTAATTTTCTTTTCGTACCTTTGGCGAGGTTGATTTTGGAAGTTTCTCTTTCGGGGTTTTGGAAGTCTATGGTTTTGGAAGTTTCTCTTTGAGAATTCTAGAAGTTTATCTTTCGGGGTTTGGAAGTCCAGGTTTGAGAACTTTTCTCTTTAATAATTTTAGATTTTCTCATTTTCTCATTTTGGAGTTTGAATATTTTTAGAGTTTCAAAGCTTTCCCATTTCGGGTTTTCAGACCTCAGGAATTAATTTTTTTGGATTTTCAGATTTTTGAAGGCTCTTGTATTTAGAAATTAATTAATGTAACCTTTTGTATCCAAAGGAAAGGAAAAAATTAAGTATACATTCCTTCGAGTTGTTCCTCACTCTTGCCTATCCTTAGACTTGGGGAGTATAGGAAACACTGATCTTAGGAAGATTGATTTTCCAAACTTCTAGGAAAGGGTGAAAGCCCCAATTTTTTTTTTTTTGGATGTAATACATTTATAAAGGTTGAATTTTTCTAACTATTGGCTTTCCCTCATCTTGCATTTCCTTGAGTTCATTTTAGCTATAATAGATCACTTTGATGAACAATCTTGGACAGTAAAGGATACTGATGGAAATATTGTAATTCATTTGGACCCATATTTCTTTGAGGATTTTTTCAAACTCCCAGACATCAAGGATTATGCAAAAATTTCACCAAAATTGGTAGTAGAGCATTGGGACAAAGAGACTGAGTTATGCACAAAAGTCATGTTGAAGAGCTATCTAGCCAAGAGTGTCACCAAGCTGCCAAAGACCATGTATCGGTCAGACCTCATTCAAGAAGTAAATGATATTATTGTGTTATTGAGTAGGGTTTCGGGCGGGCCTTTCCTCTATAAATAAAATTTAGGAATTGATGTTCTTGTATATTTCTACCATCGAGAAAACTAGGAATTTATCGGATGGAAGGAACATATCAATAACTCCATTTTCTTTTAGTTAAGCAAGGTGTTGTCATCCAAGAGTTTCTACATGACTTATTTCTTGGTCTATGATAAAACCACTATGGGATATTTGACTAGATTAAACACCAAAGTATTCGAAGTGTTTCACAAATCTATGACTTTTATCCTCATCTCACACTGGACAAGGGGAGTAGACACTTCCACATGATTAATGATGCCTTATTTGCTATCATTCTATATCATTTTCATAAAGATTTATGTAATTGAATGATTTCTGATGAATTATTAAAAGAAGTGCACAAGTGGGGAACTATTTATCTATAGTTCCCTACATATACACACATTCGGATTCCTAGTTTTGTAGGTGCTCCCAGTAAGCTACCAAGATGCCCCACCGACAAGTGGGTTTTGCTAGATTTGGTTCAACAATTGCTAGACTATCATAAGATTCAAAATTAATGAAACAAGGTGGGAGTTACATTCCCCATTTCATTTGGCAAACACACTTGTGTAAAATATCATAAGGAAAAGAACATAGATTAGGAAATGTCAAAAGTAACTTTGTGAACCTTCCATCCTTAGACTAGTTTATACTACTTTGGGTAAATTTAATGGAACAGATCTCTCTTTTTCCCATGTGCCCTATTCAAAAAATATTTGGACTCATTGTCAAGATGATTTCATCATCGACAAAGAGATTAGTAGAGGCTAACTCTGGTTGAGGTTCATAAATTTAGCATCACAGAGATTCCAAAGGAGATGAATGATCAAGAGGAAGTTTTGGATGCACCATATAAACATAATAATCTAGCCAATCAACCATTGCACCGATCGATTTATTTGTATGTATAATATTGTTATAATACCAAGGAAAGGTTGGGTCCCATTCTCAGAGATCCTATAGCTGGTTGGTTACCTTGGGAAT
Organism: Taxus wallichiana var. yunnanensis; assembly: GCA_018340775.1. Lineage (NCBI taxonomy): Eukaryota > Viridiplantae > Streptophyta > Pinopsida > Cupressales > Taxaceae > Taxus > Taxus wallichiana. The sequence goes on along the minus strand of CM031234.1, from coordinate 410,665,939 downwards.
CTCACCCAAAGGTTTAGATCAAGTTAAAAATATAAAAATCCAATCAACCATGAGTCTACCAAAACCCACAAAGGGAAAAAGGTCCATCCAAAGGGCCCATATAGTCCCTAAAAATATTTCATTCATTGTTGGCAACTCATCTCTCTCCAAGGCTCATACTTCCAAGACCATGTCTCCAACAATACTAATCTTACAAATAATAGAAGTTATTGATTCTCCATGTGTCACTCAAGACTTGCCATCTACTCTTTCTCTGCCATCATCATTTCATAGATAATTTCCTTCCACTTATACAATCATTTCTTCTTTTCCATCTCCTTTTATGGCCTAGGTGTTCTCATCTCTTCAAGTTCTCTCTAGTAGGGGAAACAATTGGGTCACCCTTTTATACTTTAATCCCTATAACACTTTCATTTCCTACCATCTCATCTTCTAATTCCATTGTATCTAATCCTATGGCTATCCTCACATCCATGCCATTCATTATTGATACCTTTTTCTAGTCCCAGATAATGTTATTAGTGCACTTATATTTTCCCGAGGTATCGAATCGTTGTTCCACTCCCATCAAAGATCGACCATTCTAGAATTTTTGTTTCATCAAAATCCAAAATAGAAGAAGGTTCCTCTGGTGGATGTTATAGACTTGAGTGTGTTGGAACCCACTCCTAAAAGACATGCCAAGTGACAAAAGTTTGTATCCATATTATCGGTGAATAAATCGGAGAAACAATCGTAGAAGTTGTTACTCTATTGAAGGAAAACCAAGGAAACCATTATAGCGGTTGACTACCGAATTTCTAGATTTTCACTAGGAAAAACAACACATGAAGGGGCCAAATAGGATGTGTAGATTGCTCTTGGGAATCTGTTAGAGAAATATGATAAGGATAAGGCTTCTAAGGATGAGCTAAAAGTAAAGGTTGAGAAAAGTGACACAACCTTCTCCATCTACTGAGGTTTCAACCACCACTGCACTAATGGTTTCTTCCACTCTGGATGACATTTCCTATCATGAGATTGAGAAGATCGGACAAAAGGGAAGATCGGTGAATGGATGGATGGATTGTATACTGCAAGAAGCCAATCCTTTGATAAAAGCAGTTGACATATACAATGATTTACAGGATGAAAGAGCCTCAATTCATAAAATGGATGAAGCCTTATCTGAAGATAATAATAACTTGAACTTGAATTTTACTACATGGGGCTAAATTAGAGAAGAGGATCCAAATGCTATTCTCTAGGAGGATGTAATAGATGATGCTTCTAAATTGTTCAATTATAAAAATCTATGGAGTTTCGGTCCTAGGTTTTGCAGGATCTAATTAAGAAATTGGATGACAAGCATGTAGAGATAATGGATGCTCTGAATGACATTTCAAAGGAGTTTGATAATATCAATTGCAAGATCTTCAATTAAAATATTGATGCTCTTCCTGAATATCAGTTCAAGCTGAATTTCAAGCATTTGGTAAGAAGGGAAGATGAGGTAAGTAGAACCTTCTACAGTGACTCCATTGATAGGTTGGTTTCGTGCCAAAATTTCATTGGTCAACTAAAAAAGGTAGTAAGTAAACTCAAAAGAGTTCTAGCCAAAGTAGCAAGAGAGATTGAGATGGCAGATGTGGTTAATCACTACGCATGTGGACCAGAGGATGGAGAAATTTAAGGAATTATTAAGCATTTCATCGAATACAAGCATCAGATGGCTTCTTGGGAGAAGGAACAAGAGAAAAGTGGAGCTGGAGAAGATGTTGTAGAGCCCAGCCAAAGCTAAGCGGCCATGGAAGGACTGATCCAAGCCATCGGATTGGTCAAAGTTGCAGGTTGATTGAGTCAAACCCTTGCAACAAACTTTGCTATTTTTATGGGAGCATGTTCCCTAGAACTTAATGACATTTCTATTTTTAGTAATTTTTTGGTTAAGGCCCAACTATAGTGAATCAACCCGAGGAACTTATAAATAGTGGGTGCATGAATTATTTTAGAGATATAGGTAGATCATTTTTAAAGAAGTTTCTCTTTAAGCTTGGAAGAGTTCGTTTACTATTTTAAAACCTTTCAATTACATTCAGCGTGATATTTTTCCGTGAAGAATCTAATTTATTGTGTTAATGGTTAATCAATGTATGCTTTGCAGATACATAATTGCTTAGTATAAGTGGTTGACTCACCATTATTTCAGAATATCTTATTTCATTCTGTTGGAAAGTGATATATTTGTTTGACTATCATTTGTGGAGAGGTTATTCTCCTTCTGTTACTAAAGTTGTATTATCATTAACTATCATAATTGGAATAAATGTTTGACATGTGCATATCTTATATTATCATGGTCATTGATTGTGTTTTTAATTGAATTTTGTCTTTCTATTATGCATAATCCAAGTTTAACAAATGCTTCCTAGTTTGCAATATTTTGTATCATCTCTAAGTTGCAATAGGTAAAGGTGACTTATGGTGCATACACCCTCTTCAAATGAACCCTCCCGATTTTGAAAACCACCTTTATTTTGGTGCATCACCATCCCTAGTATAGTTTAATTTTCCTACAAATCTTCTTCCCTAAAACCCATGAGATGTTAGCTTAGGTCTAGATAAGCATTTCATTACACTAGGAATAATACAACATTTAGTTTAGGAAGAGGAATTTTTCCTTCTCTCAAGGTTCACCTCGAGCCTAATTCCTACATCTTGAGAGGTGATCCCATGTGTCCTGATCACACCGAATGTCCCGCTCATGATTTGGCGACAACAATACCCAACCCTATATTTGTGAGTTATTTATTAACATCTTCACTATTACAATTGTAATTAGATTTCTACATTTATAATTATCGAGACCAAAAATATAATGTAAACATTATTTTCCTAAGATTCCCCCCCTTAATTTTCACATGGTAAAACATATCTCATTCTTTGATCTGTAGTGTGCCATCTCTGTGGGCTCATGAACAATTGCTCAATTACGTAGCATTGGCCTTGCACAAAACTCACATATCTGCCAAAGCACATTTTTTCCTCCATTGATGGTTTTCTCTGGATTATACCAACAACCTTACCCAATTGGTTTTATAGGTGTAGTAAAAAAATTTCACAATTGGTTTTATATGTTAACAAAAAAACTTATACAATTAGTTTTCCTAGTTTACCAAAACCTTCACATCATGATTGCTATAATACATTTTGATCAATATTGTACAATGTTTCTATAAAAGGGGTTACATGAGGAATACTCACTAGTGAACATGAATTTACATCACCTTTTCTTATTTTTCATGTGACACCGAAAACCAAATTCCACACAAGACAATTGAAACAAATGTCATCCTACCAAATGTGTGTCCCCCTCATTGATCACTAATGAGAGGTCGTTATCGACTTCTATCCTCCATTTCCTTCATCCTCTAGTAACATGTTGTTAGCTCAGCTAAATTTGACTTAGATGCTCAATATTTTCTACATTGGGTTTATTTTGTCTCCCCCCACAATGTGAAATATTATATTTTGTGGACATCGGTACTATCGAAAATGCATCTCGTGAGGCAATTTTTTTCTTTTCTTTGGACTTTTATAATGACATGAATTTTGACAATAACTTTGATAGTATTGACAACACAAATAATTTTAGTTTAACGATTCAACTATTTGGATGTTTTACTAGAATTTTGATGATGACACTAAATGACGACATATACACAATTTTGGTGACGACACTTTTGACTCGAAAGTGGACTCGACTTGAAATTTAAAAAGTAATAATCTGAGATTTTTTAAAATGAAAATAAATGTAACAATGATAAGAACAATAAAAATATTTCAAATCTTTTTCATGACTTTGATGCTGTTAACGACACTTGAAAAAATGACTGTATACAATGAACAAGATGATATACCAAAATAAAGAACAATTAACAAACATTATATTAACGTAGACTTTTAAATGACTCTTTTAATAAGAGGATGACACAAAACTATTAACCTATAAATGAAAATTAAACATATGAGGTTAAGATATGATCACTCAATTTATAACTTGCATTGGCATGAAGACTCGAAGCTATTGGATGCACGATTACAAGCCCATATATGGTTGAATCTGAGGGCACAAATTCCGCTTCTATATTATTATTTTGAATGAAGGAGATTCAATATCACTAATCGAATAAAAACGTTATCTTTTTTATCTACACAATATTTCTTTTGAGACGGATTGACGAAAATTTTTGTAACACATTTGTTGAGTGTAAAGCAGGAACACATAAAAATCTATCCTACAAGTAGGTGGGAAAGAATATGGTTCTTTTACAAGGATCTCTTGGATCTGACTGAAACGTCAGACATAAAACACAAAAGAGTTGCAATGCAGATTTGAAAGCTTCTGATATTGAGAGCAATATTTCAATAAAACTTCACACGTAGTTGAATTGGAAACATGTATAGAATTTGAGGAGAGATTATAGTTGATGTATGGATACCAATATCAATCAGTTAATGCAGATTTCATTCACTGAAATGACGTGACCTCAACACTTTATTATGATCTGTTACGTCCTAGCTGTATAGAACTAATGATTGTCATGGATCTAGAAGATGCCACTCCCGCTTGACAATCCACAATGTTGATTGATATCACCTATGCACGCTAATTGGTCTCAGCATCCCCAATTATTTGTATGTGAATTTCTAAGCACCAAAACAACATATCTCCTCACAAAACACATGACTTACATTTATATAAACCAGTCTCACAAATTAATCGGCCTAAAAGGACAAACTATTCACAAAGACATGAATATGCTTCAGATGTATTAGATTAGTTGACAACATTTGCAAGAGCCTCAAATCTGATAAAAACTACTTCCAACCATGATAGTTCTACTGTTCCAAATAAAGTATCCCACTCTTACCGAAGAAATCGGCCACTGCTGCACCATCAAAAAAATCTGACATGTGGACATTTGATGCACAGATCAATACGAATTTGCTACCAAAATGAGCATGGGGAAGACCACTATTGTTGGATGCCAAACGAAAAAAGTGTTGTGTTGGAGATGAAATTACAACTCCTTACACAATACCTTGATCACTCTAAACAAATTTTTAAACTTCGCGAATTTCTCTCAAAGAGTTGTATGGGTTAGATTTATGTAAACGACCCTCATCTTGGATTAATTTCGCTCTCGATACCAAATCTAAACTATGAACCAGACTTGCACAGGAAGAACTTCGTATAACTCACAAACTAATTTAATTTCACACATACCAATATATTTCATCTATATTATCACCATCACAATACATGGCTATTATATAGCCAAACAACCTCCGATTATTTAGGGAGGTGTTATAACAAATAACCTGTAATAATATTCACGGGTATAACACTCCAACCACTAACCTATACGATTAACCACCTAAACCTATATTAGTGATTTGTTTATTAACAAATTCACTATTACAATAGTAATCACATTTCTACATTTATAATTATTGAAAACACAAATATAATATAAAAATTATTTTCCTAATAAATATATGCCCAATCCTTGGTCCTTTATTATTGCCACATATCTTTGTATTTATATGATTCCTTTGCTTGAATTTCATAATTAACAATTAAAAGGTCGATCACAAAGAAAATAAGATGCCCAATAGCTAGAAAGGACCCAAAATATGTGAGCAAGATACAAAGAGGTCGGGGGTGTTGTCATCACCAATCCGGCACTATGATAATTCTTCACCGGGAACTCCTCGTGCAATGATTATTTACTAATGCTGACCTTTAGTTTGGTGGATGTAATCTGGAAACAAAACAACAATCGAACACAAGAATACCATCGACTATGATAAGACGGAATGACAAAAATTTGAAATATCAAAGTAAATTATAATATTAACATGAAATTGTTACAATCTCACCAATGAGGTACTTCAACAAGACTATGGGAGAAACTTTACAATTACACCTCTCGATGGCTTCTTCAACACACCTTTAACCGATGGCTTCCTTTGCACACTTCCTACAATATTTCTCACCACTTCTTTCTATGCTAAATGAGGGGGTGGCCTCTCTATTTATAGAACTTCAGCTTATCCATCCTATCTCTAAGATAGGATAAGAAATTCACTCGACGAATCATATTCCATACCTTAACTCTTATCTCGTACATGTAAGTTTATCTGTTAAAATAAGATAAAACTTATCATTTTACATGGGTTCCACATTTTTAGACTTTTTACAAATAAAATACACAAAATATTTATGACCTCACTCCTTGTCCTTATTACTAATATAATATTTCTAATTCCTAATCATGTAGACCCTACTTCTCTAATTACCCAAACTTTGACATTTTAACATTACCGGACCACTTACAACAAATATTTACTTTTACAACATTCCTATTGTACTTTTGTACTGCTACCGTACTCCACATTATTGGCGACACCGCATCGATGGCGCCGTTATCTTCTATCGATGCTACTACTAATTATACTTAACAACATCCTATTCATAATACATACATTAATGAAATAGAAATTATGGAGGAAAATTTTAGTGTCGACATCTTCCCCTTCCTAGCTTCTACTCCATCCTCGGAGTAGACTATTCTGGTGCTTGGAAAATCTTCAACTTATCGTGGTTGACCCATTTTGTAATGGGAGTGCCATCCAATTCCTCCAGTCGGTACGTACCATTTTCATGCACAAATCGCTATTTTGTAGGGCCCCATCTATTTTGGAAGAAATTTTCTCGTCTTTTTTTTTGTATCTGGAATCATATACTAGGACCAAGTCATTCACATGAAATGGAGACCACCAGATCTTTTGATCAAAGTATTCCTTCTGCTTCATTTTCTTCTTATGGCTTGTATCCTTTGCTATTTCTCTCATTTCCTCCAGCAAATGAAGATGTATCAACCTTTCTTTTACTGAATCACTTTCATCCATCCTTTCATTTTTCATAACTCTCACAGTGGGAATATCAAACTCAATAGGAAGAACTGGGATCAATGCCATAGGCCAACTGAAATGGGAGTATCCTGTTGCTGACTTTGATGTTGCCCTATATGCCCACAATGTTGCATGGATCCTTTTATCCCACTTATGTACCTGCAAGGATGCATCTTTTGCTAGAATTTGACACAACACAAAATTGGTTCGTTCCACCTGTCCATTTGTACTTGGCTTGTATGTTGTTGCCTTCCTATGCTTAATAGAAAATTTATTGACTAGGGCTTCTACTACCTCATTAATGAAGTGGCTTCCTTGATCTGTTACAATTTCTAATGGACAACCAAATCTGGTGACAATACGTTCATATATGAACCTTGCCACTTCATCCATAGAAGCTGTCTTCAATGGCCTAGCTTCAACCCACTTGGTTAAATAATCTGTGGCAACTACAATATACTTATTTTGACGTGATGTAGTTGGAAGTGGACCTACAATGTCTATTCCCCACTTTTCAAAGGGACCAAGTGGAAGAATAGGACATAATGGAGCTGATGAAGTCTTACGGTTACCATGTGTTTGACAAATATCACTTGTCTTACAATAATTATAACAATCTTTTAAAAAGAGTGGGCGGTGATAACTTTGCATCCAAGATCCTTCTTGTTGTAAGTTGTCCAGAGAAGTGCCCTCCACATGTACCATTGTGGAATTCTTCTAGCAGCTCCTTTCCTTGATCACGTCCAACTGCCCTCTCAGACTCGTCCATCAAGTCCTATTCGAAATAATGCTCCATGCAGAATAGAATATGGACGACTGGCTTGAGTAATCTTTCTCTTAGTCTTTGCATTGGCACCATCAAGAAACTTGAATTCATTCAGATAATTCCAAATATCTATGTATTCACTAAGGATTGTGTCAAGGAGAACAATGCTGCATCGGGAAAGTCATCATCATCACAAGATGATCCTAAACCATCATAGGCTCGAGAGAGTGCATCTGCATTGACATGCTTCTTTCCTGGCCTATCTATAATATCAAATTCAAATTCTTGTAGCAAAATTATCCATCTTGCTATCCTCCCTGATGGGTTAGGCTTATTGACAATATATTTTAGAGCCTGATGATCTGTTACAACTATAAATTTCTACCCTAGCAAGTAATTTCTAAACTTCTTTACAGAAAAAATGATATCCAGAGCCTCTTTTGATTCATGTATAATTTACCTCAAAGATTGCTCATTTTTCTCGTCTCCCAAAGTAAATTGGATGTTCATTCCCATTTTCATCCTTTTGGCTCAAAGTACTTCCTAGTGCTGCATCTGAGGCATCAGTGTACACAATGAATGGCTTGCTCCAATCTGGATTCTTCAAAACAGGTGAAGACACCAGGGCTTCCTTCAATTGTCTAAAAGCTTCATGCGCCTTATTTCTGGTTCATAAGTAACATCCTTCTTCAAGAATCGGGTTAGTGGTCATGCAATCTTTGATAAATTCTTGATGAACCTTCTATAGTAACCCACATGGCCTAAAAATGATCTCAACTTACTTCTATTAAGAGGAAATGGTAAATCTTTGATTTTAAAACTTTATCGGATCGCATTACCAATACCATCTCTGGATACAACATGCCCTAACAAAACACCTTTAGAACATCCAAAGACACACTTTGTAGGGTTTAGTGAGGCTTGTGCTTCATCTAACCTTTGAAATGTTGTCTTCATTTGGTGCAGGTGGTCCAACTTGCTCCCATAGATGCAAAAATCATCCAGAAATACTCTTATGAAGGTCCCAATCTAGGGTTCGAACACCCTATTCATCAAACACTGGAATGTTGCTGGAGAATTACACAACCCAAAAGGCATAACTCTATAAGAAAATGTTCCCCAAGGAGTGGTGAACGTGGTCTTCAAATGATCTTTCTCTGCTATACGAACTTGGTTATAGCAGCTATATCCATCAAAGCAAAACTATAGCACTCGGCCGCCTACTTCTGGCCCAAGATCCGATCTGAAAATGGAAGAGGGTAATGATCCTTCTTTATTGCCTTATTGAGCTTCCTGTAGTCAACACAAATGCGTAGCTTCCCATTCTTTTTATTGAAATCACAATGGGAGAAACCCATTCTGAATTCTCCAAAACAAATATGAATCCCTGCATCAAGCAACTTATCTATTTCTTCTTTTGAGTCTTGGAAAAATTAGGATTCATTCTATATGGCATTTGCTTTATGGGCTTAGCACCATCTACTAGCTCAATACAATGTTCTACCCAAACTTACATGATGGAGTTCCTTGTAATCAAAAGTGAATAGGTGTATGTACCTTCGAAAGAGTTGGAGGTAGGATTCCTTCTCACTCTCCATCACAACATCACCAATCTTTATTTGTTGGAGAGGATCATCAACTTCTTCTTCGAGATAATTTTATGGGGTCATGAGTTGGTGTGGACCGGGCAGGATATCCATGACTGAAACATCCACCTCGCTTTCTTCATCTTGATGTCTACTTCACCGGTACTAGAGTAATCGTGAGGATTTCCAATCATCAGTTTCATCACTTGAATCCACAGTTACGCTTTATGATGTCGAGGATCACGTTTATCTTCACCCTCTCTACCACGTTCAAGTGTCATGAAACCTTCATTCCAGTAGTTTCTTGCATGAACTCTCCCTAGCCATGGTCTTCCCAGCAGCATTGGGTACGCAACAGTACCATTTTTCATCACCTGAAAGTCTACCACACATACAACACCCATAATGAGATATTGCCACATTTGAAACTACACCTTCTCGGTTTAGTTTTTCCCTTATTTAATGACCTTAACATAAGTGTTGAAGGGCGATCAATTTTTAAACCCAACATATTCATTACAGACTTGGTCATTACATTAACTGCAGCACCTCCATCAACTAAGACATCATGAATTGAAATACCATTACATAATACCTCAGCTTGTGGAGCATAGGGATCCGCCTCCGCCTCAAAAATAGGGACGTCAACCTCCCGCCTTCTTCGAGCATTGAGTCCACCTTGCAACTCCCACCTCTTCTCGAAGACATAGCCAAGAGTTGACCATATGTAATATTTGTAGGCCTTTTGGACAGATCTTCTAAGATGGAGTATGGTCTTGCCCCTTTGAAATCCAGAAAATCCTGCACACCCAACTTTCTTCTCCTATGTTTCTTACTAGTTTCTCCTTTCATCTTCTTAGGATCAGTTCCATCTTGATTATCTTTTTCTTTCTTTCTTTTTGTTACAAACACATCTACTTCATTATTTCTACTCTTATCTACTACATCAAGAGAATTCACAGGTGCTTTTCCTTTATCATTATCTCTTGTACCAGATGTAGAAGCTCTATCTGGACAATTATACTTATAATGACCCTTTTTATAGCAACCATAACAAACAACTTCAGAAATATTTCTTTTTGGACCTCTATCTCCTCCCTGAGAACTAAATTCCTTTCCTTGAAGAAGATTAATAGTTAACTGACCCATCTTTTTGAGCAGATCTTTATACTCAGTAGATGTACTAGGAGAAATATTTGTGCTCACCGGGAGTGGTTGTAGATTTTGGACCAAAGGTGCTAGTGTAGGCTCTACTTTAGCAACAATTTCTTTGGGCTCCTCTTCCAAGTTTTCTTCTTGCCTTCTTGCAATCTCCTTTGCTTGTTCAATGGTGGCTGGGCGGTCATACTTCACTCATTCTCGATCTCTTGCTTCATCCCAAGAATGAAGTGATTACAGAGGAGATTATCCATGCCATTCATCAACCCATCCCCTAGTCCTTCCTTCCAGATCTGGGCATCGAGCTTCCTCCTTAGCTCTAGAACACGAGCATGATAATCCCTTATCTTCTCCTTCTCTCCTTGGGATAGCTTTGTGATCTCGATCATGAGATCTCGCATATTTCGTTGTTCACCAAATTCTTCAAGAAAACTTTCGCTTAATAAATCCCATGAATTTTTCACATTATCACCTAGTGTTTCAAACCACCTAAGTGCTTGAACCATCCAAAAGGTAGGAAAAATTCAGTCCATTGTTCTCTTCTTATAAGGCCATTACAAATACAAGATCACTTAAACTCTTGAATGAAAGAAGAAGCATTTTCATTAGATTGAGTTGAAAAAACATGAATCTTTCCCATTTTTAAAAATAACCACCGTGAAATACCAACCAAGAAGTACAATCAACAAGACTTATGTGCACAAATAATTGGAATTACTATAGAAAATACCATGGTAAACTATGGTAAAATTTGACTTACTGCGGTAAAAACTGATTTTACTATGGTAAACACTATTCACGGTAAAAAGTTAAGTTACTGCGGTAAATACTATTCATGATAAAAAGTGACTTTACTCCGTTAAACACTATTCCCAACAAAAATGACTTTACTATGGTAACTACTATTCATGGCAAAAATGAATTTACCATGGTAACTACTATGCACAAAAAAAAAGGTTACCCTCCAATTGATTTTTGACTAAGTGGGAATATCTCTCCGTAAAATCCACCAACGAGGAATGGTCCGGCAACGGAACCAAAATGTCATCACCAATCCGGCACTATGATAATTCTTTCGGGAACTCCTCGTGCATATGATTATTTACTAATGCACATGACCTTTAGTTTGGTGGATGTAACTGGAAACAAAACAACAACCGAACACAAGAATACCCTCGACTATGATAAGACGGAATGATGACAAATCTGAAATATCAAAGTAAATTATAATATTAACATGAAATTGTTAGAATCTCACCATAAGGTACTTCAACAAGACTATGGGAGAAACTTTACAATTACACCTCTCGATGGCTTCTTCAACACACCTTTAATCGATGGCTTCCTTTGCACACTTCCTATAATATTTCTCACCACTTCTTTCTATGCTAAATGAGGGGGTGGCCTCTCTATTTATAGAACTTCCAGCTTATCCATCCTATCTCTAAGATAGGATAAGAAATCCACTCGATGAATCATATTCCATACCTTAACTCTTATCTGTACATGTAAGCTTATCTGTTAAGATAAGATAAACCTTATCATTTTACATGGGTTCCACATTTTTAGACTTTTTACAAATAAAATACACAAAATATTTATGACCTCACTCCTTATTCTTATTACCAATATAATATTTTTAATTCCTAATCATGTAGACCCTACTTCTCTAATTACCCAAACTTTGACATTTTAACATTACCGGACCACTTACGACAAATATTTACTTTTTACAACATTCCTATTGTACTTTGACTATTACCGTACTCCACATTATTGGTGACACCATACTGACGGCACCGTTATCTTCTATCAGACGCTACTACTAATTATACTTAACAACATCCTATTCATAATACATACATTAATGAAATAGAAATTATGGAGGAAAATTTTAGTGTCGATGTTTGCCAGAGCGGATTGGGTGACTTGGACGCTAGTGTCTTAGTTGGGCGATGGTGTCTAGACTCGAAAAATGAAATGTCAAAATTCAGAATGGGCTAAATGGTGTGTGATACCAAGAATGAAAATAGAAAGAAAACAAAGAATCCTAAGATAGTCATCAAGTATTACATTTATTTCTTAGGAATCATATGAATAGAAGATGTGATAAGGACAAGAAATATACGCAAAGTGCATGATTTATTGTCTATATTTACCCCAAATTTATGTACTTGAGCTAATGCTCGATAACATAAATTAGATAAGAGATGCATACCTGATAATCATGTAGAATGATGGAGAAAATTGTGTCGAGGAAACAAGAAAAAGTGTGGACTGCTAAAAATATGATGCATGGATGTTAGAGAAGACAAAGTGAAAGTGACCCTATGGGTGAAAGCCTATCTAAATATATCGAATTGTACCTATTGTTGATGTCGCTTGATACATGATGATGATTAGACTACTACTTCTTATATGGACTAAATTGCAAACAAAATATTAAAACTATAGTGAAATATGTGTATATGAAAATTCGATCAAAACGTGTAAAAAGCGTGTAAGGAAGTATGTAAAAATACAAAAATGAACATGTGCACCTGATTTGTGATGAGTGAAAGAGATATAAAGGATCCTCAAGAAGTTATAGAAGGATGATTTTTTGGGCGATCTCACACCAATTGCGCGAAGTGTGAATTTTTTGGGTGATCTCACCCCATTGCGCCAAGTACAGAAGAAGTGTAGGGAGAAAGGTTTAGTGTTATTATCCAACCTAAAGTTGACTACTTCTTGAAGAGTAAACACCACTACAAGTGGTTTTTGTGAATTTGATCCATTTAGATCCGAGTTAGATCTAACTCAAGAGTAGAAAAGAATGTATAATGCATGCATGACGAGTGTGGAAATACCTTTCATGCCCTATAAAGGCCGTTGTGTAAACTACTTTGGATTGTGCCAAAATAAGAAAAATTGTATAATTGCCCTAGTCATAGGATCTCAAGATAGGTCGGGGCTTCCCAAGTGCTAATTTTTGTATTTGTGTACTATTTATTGAGTTGTATCGAGGACCCAAATTAGATTCCGGGTTGTTGTTGAAACTAAAGACTTTTTGTACTGATCGAAATGTATTGAATTGTGACTATAAAGTGTTGTATGGGGTGATTGTTTCACCCAATGATGCGCCCCATTTGGGTTGCATGAATTGTTTTCGGGAGAATACGAGCTAAAGGAGGAACTCACATTATCTTAGAATTGAATCCATACAGAGGGAGGGAGTGTGCCTTGTAGAAACCAAGGCAAACACAAACAAAGTGACTAGAAAACAAGTGTTAGTGAAAACAAAATAAACATGCTTATATAAGACAAGATGTAAGAAAACAAGAAATAAGACAAACTAGACCACATAAATTAGGTCATAAACTTGGGACATCACTCAAAATGTTGTAAGACAATCAAGACCCATGTGGAAAAAGGATATAGTCTGCACACAAGACAAAGAGTGAAGCCCAAAAACAATGGTATACAATGGCAAACAATGAAAAACAATAACAAGAAATGTAACAGAAAACCATGGTATAAAATAGTTTCTTCAAAGAAAACATTACACGTGAAGCACCTATTAGCATGTTTGAAATATAGAAAGTATGTCAAAATAAGTGTTATTTGATATAATTGTGTGATAACTTATGAATAGGAAGTAGTATAAAATGCAACAACAACACTTGTGATGTGTATGAAACTGGATGCCCCTAGGAGCTTTTAGGGAACTTGGAACAAGTACATTTCCAAGAATCCATGCTGTGTGTAATGATTTAAAAAAAAATGCATCCACACCAAGAGAACAAGTGAATGTGCATGTGTATATAGAAACATAATGACATACTAAGTATCCATGTAACATAGTAAGTTTAAGTGTACATATGAGCATAAGTAAGCAAGAGTAAATGTAACAAATATATGCGGTATGTTGTTAATGAGGGAGATGTAATGGTATGTGATGTGAATGTGATAGGAGTAGTGTGTTCCCGAGTGGATGTGAATGAGTATGAGTGAAATGAGGTTCATTTATAAAGTACTCTCAACAATAAATAATGAACCATAAAAGAAGAGTGTGTCATTGAGAAATGGTGTAAAGTATGCACCAATAAGATATGATCATCAAAGAATAGAGCATAGAGATTGCATTAGTATGTTGAGGTTCATTTTAGATGTAGACCCTCAAGATTTGAGTACAAACCATTTCACTAGAGTGTGTCATAGGGAAGTGTGTCATGATCAATGTGTCTTAGAAAGATATTTCATGAATGCGTTGAGTGTGAGATGTTTCGTGTGATGTGAGATGAGGTTCATGAATGTAGTGAGCCCTTAACATTCAAGTGTGAATTGTAGCATGAGATCGCATCATTGGGAAATGATGACACAAGTGTATCATGCTTGTGAAAGATGCGTGTGAAAGACCGGATGTAAAGTGACAAGTGATATAGTAGAATTATAAGACACCTGATGATATTAAAGGGGGAAGAATAATTATGATTCTAATGAAAATGGAAGATGAGGGTCCACTACGCATTGATTTTAGAGATAAAGGTGTGTGACCATCCTCTAAGAGCGGAAATGTATCAGAAAAATCATGTGTCGGTGAATGAGACCTAGCAGTGATGAATTACTATGTGAAGGAGACTACAAATGTCATACATACATATGTGAAGAAGAGTGCAAAGGTGATTGAGACTGATGTGGAGTAAAGCATGGAGGCAATGAAAGCTTATTTGAAGAAGAGAGTATGGATGATCAACACCATTTTGAAGGAAAATGAGAGGATGTGAGGTATATCTATATGAAGGAGCTATCCGAGTGGTGGACCTAGACTGATGTGATGGACTAGCATGTTGGGAAATTAATTTTAAGTGGGGATATCATTTAGGTGGACTACTACTTCACGCTCCAAAATTTTTATAGATTATAAACTTTAGTCGGTCTCTATATATGATTAAATCATTGTGATTTAATTATAAGATTATAAGGGTGTAACCGATTCACCCGCTCTATTTAAATAGACCGATCCCTCATCGAATTAGATATCTCATGGAAAGTATTGTACATGATCAATAGGAATAATCTGATTTATGTATATATGAGAGTATGTTTCTGCATTGGAATTACTCTACGTTTGTTCTATGTAAGACCAAGGAGGTAGTGAAGTGCTCGATAAAATATGGATGTAAAATTCAAATAAAAGGCATTTCTTTATTTTTCAAAGGGGTTTTTACCGTTGGGTTTTCTCCACTATAAATTTGGTGTTCTTGTGTTATGTGTTTTTATTTTACCGTATTTTACTTTACACTTTTATTCAATATATGTTTACTTCATTTAAATTAATGTTATTTCTACATATTTGTATAAACCTATAATCCTTGAAATTAATAAAATAATCACATATTTATAGTTTGTAATTTTAACATGGTATCGGAGCTAGTGGTTATGGTTGTGCATGATAGATTTGGATGTTTTTGATTCGCAGATGTGAGGAAAATTGAAATTTTTCAAATCAGTAAAACCCAAGCTTTTTCGGCACCGACTTCGAGTTTAATAAAATTTAAAACTCCAACTACCATCAAAATTAATGAAAATATTTGAATATTAGTTTGTTACATCTTTCTTGTGTATATGTTGTTAGCACTCACTTTCATTTGTGTGTATATATTGTTTTTCCTCCATCTGCAACGTTTTAGACTCGCGCTTTGTTTTAGTCTTCCACTACCTAGCTCCAATCTTTCATGGCTTTCTAGATTTTTGCAACTTTGTTTTAGTTTTCCATGGATTTTACAATTGTTCTACCTTTTTTTAGGATTGTGCAAATTTATTTTTCCTATGAGTTTTTCTTTTATGGCTGAACTTCATGTTCTTATAAATTTTTTCTCATTTTCTTTCTTTGAGGTCCATAGAGTTATTTTCCTTTGAAGAGTGTCAGATTTGTGACACGTACCCTAACCGGCATATGCTAACTATACACCACATGATTACATTTTATTTGGTTCCGTGGATGTCCCACATCTTTTCTTTTCTACGTCTAACTCCTAACATTATTAGTTCCACTTATTCTCGTGAAATTTAGTTCTGCGTGTAATGCATCTCCACTAGAAACTAACTGAGTATCACCGTGTATCTTATCTCTACCATTAATCTTATGCAATGTGTTATCCTATTTTATCTCCAAATATTTCTTTGAATTTTCAAACCCTATCGTGGAACCGATAAGTTTTTCCTGGTTAAATTTTGGGGATCTCACGTCCTTTGTGCTCATCTTTGTTAGAAAGTTCTGAAAAGCCAACAAGTGCTTAGTTGCTTTTTCTTGATCTGTGTCACATGTTGTATCTTGTTTCAACCACATGTTTCTATTTTTCTTTGCAATATAGGTTTCAACTCCTTTGTACCGTGGGTCTACAAATTTGATTAATAACATGGGTGTCAAAAATTGAAAATTTAATAAAAAATTCTCTTTTTCACAGTCTTCCATGGCTTATTGTCTATGTTTTATGGGATTTCTCCTTAGTTCTTGAACCTTGTTGGGATATTTTCATGAAGTTAAAATCCATTTTTATTAAATTTGTAATCCAATGTATTATGTTTTTCATGTGCATAGTTCATTTTAACTTTTAAAAATCCCGCCTAACAATCTATTTTTAAAATTTTGCTAAGTTTTTCTTAAAAATGGCTCCTTATGCTATTTTTATATCGATAAGTCCCAATTATTAAATTGTAAAAATTATATTGTTTAGAGAGTTAGGTTGAAATATTGTTTTATGGCTAGAAAAATATGGTATCTAGTCACAAGTGTGGAGAAACTTCACCTGGAAGGCAAGGGAACCCTAAAACCAATTCTCCTTCTCCCAAAGATATCGAAAGTCAGTATCAATTCTATTACAGGTATAAAAGATGAATTTTAGTGCATATAAGACATATAGAATATCTTGTTGATACATGGAAACAAATCAAAACCATGCATGAATGAAGTTGCCTTTCTAAGATAAGTAAACTTGTTACGGAAATCAGTATAACTCCCATGAAGGGGCATGAAAAAATAGTTAATTATCTCTCTAAAATAAAAAAACTTAAAGCACAGCTTAGATGTAATTATGAATTGTTTCAGGATAAGCTACTTTATTTTATCATTCAAATAAATATACATGAAAAATTCAAGAACTACATCTTCATCCTAAACTCTTTATATCAAAATGAAGATGATGTACATGATTTAGACACATTGTCTTCTCTTCTTATTCAATAAGAGAATTTCATGCAAAAATTTTACTAAAAGGAGATTCCCAATTACGCATTGTTCTCTTAGAATCATAAACCTTATAAAAATAGGATAAATAACAATACTAATCAAAAACCAAACCATAGATCAAAATTTATATTTAGTCCTAACTCTAATTCTATTAGGAACAATACAAATTTCAAAGTGAGATTCAATTCCATATGTAATAAATGTGGTAAGTTTGGTCATAAGTAGTCTAATTTTCATACAAAGTAAAATTAAAATACTAAATTTAAAAATCAGAAAAATATCAGAACTTAACCAAACTCAAAATCATACGAATAATGTTGAGCATTCTATTTTATTTTATATTCCACTCTCACCTTCGAATGACGACAAATGGATCCTAGATAGTGGTGCCTCTAGACATGTGCCCTTTATTGGTGATATCCACTCAGATGTTGTTAAATGTGAGGAAAATATACATGTAAGGGATAATTGTATCATTTGATTGAAAATTTGTGGGAATGTTAAATTCAAAAATGAAAAAATTAGGAATGTATTATATGTTCCTAAACTGAAAAATAACCTTTAATATTTCTCTCAATTGACTAAAGAAAAATATAAAGTTGTTTTACTTCAAAATAAATGATATGTGAAAAATGAACTTAGTAACATTATTACATCGACATGTAGAAAAATAGTTTATATATATTTGATGGATTTGTTTCGTATCATGATTTTCTTCTTCTTCTATAAATGATCTTCAACTTTGACATGAAACACTTCGACATTTTAATATTAGAATTATGTATGAAATGTCTCACCTAAATCTTGTAATAGGTCTACCTAAGATGAAATATGATCATCAAACATGTGAAAGTTTCATGCATGGTAAGAAACTTGTTGAACCATTTCAAAAATATAATGATCTTAATTTATCTCATTTATTAGATTTGATTCATAGTGATGGGAGAGTTCCACTTTAAGTTACCTCTCTCAGTGGAGCCTACTATTATGTATGTTTTATTGATGATTTTTCTAGGATGAATTGGTCATATTTCATTAAGAAAAATTATGATGTCTTACCTAAATTTCAAGATTTTAAAGTCTTTTGAAAATCATTCTAATCTAAAAATAAAAATAATTAGAACCGATAATGGAGGTGATTATGTTAGTAAAAAGTTTGATGAGTTTTGTGTGTCAATTAGGATTCAGTGTGATTTGAAAACTCCATATTCCTCACAAAAATTGGCATGTAAAAAGGGAAAATAGGACCATTTTAGAGATGGCTAAGACTATGATTCATGCGTCAAATGTGCCTAAGTTTTTATGGGTAGAATCGATGAATTCTATAGTCTATATATAAAATTGAGCTCCTACTAGAGATTTACATCAAACTCCACCTCATGAAGTATGGATAAAAGAAAAACCAGATATTTCACACTTAAGAATATTTAGTAGTCCTGCTTCTATCTTTATTCTAAAATTTAAAAGGAAGAAAATATATTCAACCTCATATTAACGTATCTTTGTTGGTTATAGTTTTTGAACAAAATGATTAAGACTCTATTACCCTTTCAAATGTAACATAGTAGAAAAAATGAATGTTCATGTCTAGAGAAAACATTTTGTTACACTTCTTATGAACCCTCCTTTCTTTCTCCTATAATATAGCTTGATAATTCTTTTCCTAACATTATGGAGAAATAATTTCAAGATGATTAATATCTTTCTCTAGATATAATGGATATTGAGGGGAGTCATCTCAAAATGTGTTGCGATTCAGAATTCCTAAATGGACTCAAAATATAGTCAAGGAAACTAATCATGTTAGCCTTAGAAAGATGACCCTTGTTGACCCTATTTGAGGTTGAACCACAATATTTTTGAGAAGCAAGTCAAGATCAAATATGGAAGGAAGCTATGAAAGCCAAATGTAATTCTCAAATTAAAAATAATACTTGGGAACTTGTTCCTCCTTCTAATCAAAGAATTGTAGGATCTAGGTGGTCTTATAAAATTAAGTATAAGACTCGTAGGAGAAATAGATAAATTCAATGCACAATTAGTAGCATGAGGGTTCCCTTAGAAACCTGGGATAGACTATGTTGAAAACTTTTCTCCTAAAGCTAAAATGAGAAATGTTAGGAATCTTCTAGCATTATATTCTTAAAATGGTTGGGAGATTCACCAAATAGATGTTAAAAATGCATTTCTAAATGCTGACCTGAAAGAAGAAATATAATTATGTAAACCTAAAGGTTTTGAAGAACCTAGTAAGGAACTATATATATGTAAGTTGAAAAACCCTATATGGTCTTAAACAAGTTCCTAGAGTTTAGTATACTAAAATTGTTGGAGATATTCTATGTTGTAGTGTGAACATTAGGATATCATTGTTAATATGGATATAATATTATCATGGATAATATTAATGTAAATGTAAATGTAATATTACATATAGTAAATAGTATTTACTATATGGTAATTAGTAAGTTAGTGTGTTAGATAATAAAACAATGAGATATTGTTTTATCATCAATATTATTAATGTTGTTGAAACCATCCGGGTAGATTGGTTTCATATTCAAAAAAATCTTGTTGAGAAAAGTCACACATGAAGACGGAGATTTTGAGGAGGGTTCATACTTATGTAACTCTTATATAATGGAGTGCATACATATCGGCACATTGTTAGAGTTAGAGTTAATGTGATGTAGAAGAATGGATTGTAATAGACTATGTGAATTAAAATAATGCAATATATCATGTGTTTAATATCAATGGTGTGTGATATATCAAAGTGTAGTAGATAGGAGAAGAAAATGAAGCTATTATTCACTCCCAAACTAGGATTCTGAAACATTTGATATCGAACAAGATAATTTCCTAAGTAAATTATAGAGCAGGAGCTGACAAAGCCGAAGAAGAGAAAGGAAATGATGCAGATTTGAAGAAATATGGAACTTGAACAATTTACACAGGGATCGATGATCGTGGTAAATCGACAACCAACGTGTCCAATCGATCGTTTCGAAGAAAAATAGATAATGATTACCGCTAATTGACGCCGACTAATGCTAATTAGAAATGACCGCCGCTAATCGAAATGATCACGAGTAATCACCAATGATTACTATATTTTGGTAATATTTTATTTTTTATTTTTGGACATACTGAAATAAAACACAAGGATAGGAATTTTTGTTTCCATATTTGGAAAGGGTTAGGAACTATTTTTTGAAAATTTTTACTTTTGGCGAAAGCAGAAGTGTGGTTTAGTAGATCTTTAGAACAATATTATTTGTTTGCAAATACACCATGGAAGAATTTAGATTTTCATTTGCTTCAAATAGTCTGAATATTAGCATTGAAGGTTTTGTATCCATTGTCTGTATAAAAGGATTGAAATACAAACATCCTAAGAAAGAAAAAATAAATGTCATACCAAAGCCTTTTGCATGTTATTACCGTAAGGAATCAGTCGCAAGAAAATAAATTTCTTTTAAAGAGCAAAGGACCTCATAGAGGGTAAAAAAATCAAAACATCCCATTAGATAATAATGCCAAGTCTTGCAAAATATTGACTATAAGATAATATAGAGAACACTGGAAAAATAAAATGAAGAATTAGTTTCATCTTATTAGAGGAAGGAGGAAAATCAGCGTCCTCCCTTTGTTCACCAATGACGGGGTCGCAAATAGATGTGTTGATGTTCTATTTCAGTTGTGTGGTGGTGTTTTTATAAATAAGGGGGTGAAAATATTTTCATATTTTGAGTTTAATATGTTCACATAGACTAAAAACAGTTCTCGAGTGTCTATTTGGTGTGGAAGAAGAAAACTACTTGACTCAGCTTACATGGGTAAAGCATCTACGTACGGTCCTCTTACTGCCATACTTCGGTGGGACGGGACTTCATTGGAAGGTGATAAATCGATGAAGATGTTCATATGACAAGGATGATCATTAGCAGTAACATCGAGACAGCAAGATCCAGTAGCAACGGCTACTCCGACAAGTTCGATGTTTCCAGGAGCTCTTACCCCATATTCACACTAAGGGGGTGTGTTAGAGATATTCTATGTTGTAGTGTGAACATTAGGATATCATTGTTAATATGGATATAATATTATCATGGATAATATTAATGTAAATGTAAATGTAATATTACATATAGTAAATATTATTTACTATATGGTAGTTAGTAAGTTAGTGTGCTAGATAATAAAAACCGAGATATTGTTTTATTATCAATATTATTAATTTTGTTGAAACCATCTAGTTAGATTGCTTTCATGTGCAAACAAAGCTTGTTGAGAAAAGTTGCACATGAAGACAAAGAGATTGTTAGGAGGGTTGTTACTATGCAGCTCCTATATAATGGAGTGCATAGGTATGGGCACATTGTTAGAGTTAGAGTTAATGTGATGTAGAAGAATGAATTGTAATAGACTATGTGAATTACACTACTGCAATATATTTTGTGTTTAATATATGCTTGTGTAATATCAATGGTGTGTGATGTATGAGTGTAGTAGATAAGAGAAGAAAATGAAGCTATTATTCGCTCCCAAACTAGGATTCGTAACAAAAAATAATAGTTTATTTCGGGATCTTGTATTCAAAACCTGATGTTATGATAATGATGTGTTTCTAAAATGTGTAAATAATCACATTATCCTTATTCTCTTATACATTGATGATCTCGCTAACTACTAGTAGTGATAAGAATTTAATTCTTAGAATCAAAGAAAGATTAAAACCACATTTTGAAATAACTGACTTAGGCTTTCTAAATCATTTTATATACGTGGTTATCTTTTAGGATCATAAATATATTATTGCATCTCAATCTCAGTATGATACTAATATAATTAAAATATTTAACATGATTGACTATAAAATTGTTTCCATTTCTATTGAAGTTGGTATTAAATTGGATCCTTAACCTACATGTGATAAATTTAATCCTACTTTATATAGACATCTAGTTCGTAGTGTAATTTATTAGACTATTACTAGGCCAGATATTTCGTACACATTAGGAGTTGTTTCTAGATTCATGTAGGATCCTTATGATGATCATTGGAAAATGGAAAAATAATTATAAAATGTTTTAAAGGAACAATTACTTATGGTTTGTATTATTCATCTTATGATTATACAAATTAGTTTAATATTTTTATTTTGATCATGTTAGTGATGTGATAGATTGAAAATATAATTTTCGATATGTTTTGAAATTTGGTGTAGGTGCCATGACTTAGATATCTCTTCTACTGAAGCAGAGTATACATGTTTTATGGAAGAAACAAAGGACTCGCATGTGGCTGAAAGGAATATTGGATGAAATAAATATGGGAATCAAAGGAAGCACTACCTTTATTTGTGACATGATCGAGTTTCGTTGATCTTGGGAACAATATAGTTCAGCATCGAGAACGAAGCATATAAAATTTGATACACACTTTATTCGAGAGAATGTCCTAAATAGTGATATTAATTTCAAGTTATGTTCATCTAAACATCAATTTGTAGATATTTTCACAAATCCACTTTGTGTGCTATGAAGTTTTTCAACTTTCATGCCTTGTTAGGCCTTTCTAAGTTTCCATTGAGGGGGAGTGTGAATGATAATTCCACCTCTTAACTTCTGTTGTAATCTTCGATACTTCTTCCATTTTGTAAAATATCACTATAGTTGAGTCTTAAGTAAATGATTAGGTCATAAGAGTTTACTTGTAAAACCTAGCGAAGCATTATTTATTGAAATGCATTATTTTATAAAAAGCTTTACAATATGATATAAGTGTTCATATGTAAAGCACTTGTCCTTAAATTTTTTTATGTATGTTCCTTTGTATTATGGTTTTTATGGAATCCTCGTAACATTAATTTGAAGCATATAAATAAAATGTCTCATGACGTCGCTAAAACCCTCAATGGATTTACAATTGTTTGTGGCTTGTATAATTTTGCGGGACATTACAATAGTATAATGTAGAGTTGAAAACTCTATAGGACTCTCCTTTAGTGAACCAAAAACTGCAAAACCATGAGACAAGTGTTTTTTTTGCTAACCTAAAGTATTAGTTGATTTATGGATTGTAATTCCTTTTTCCCAAAAAGTGACATGGCATCGGGAAAAAATGTTAACATGTTTTTGCATGTTATTATACTTAATATTAAGGGTGAGAGTTGGGGAAATAATGTCAAGTGGGAATACTATTTAGGTGCATCACCACTTTACACCCCATATTTAAAAAAAAATATTTATAAAATTTAGTCAGTCTCAAAATTTGTTTAAATCATCGTGACTTAATTATAAGAGTGAAACGGTGTAACCGATTTACCCATTATTTTTAAATAGGTTGATCCTTCATGGGATTGGATACCTCATGGAAAGTATTTTACATGATCAATCTGAATAATATGATTTATGTATTTGGTATATTATATTTCGCATTGGAATTAGACTGCATTTTTATGTGTAAGACCGAGGAGGAAGTGGAATTGATGGTAAAATTTGTATGTAATTTTTTTATAAATTTCAGTGCTTTATTTTAGAGTGGAATTTTTACCTTTGAGTTTTCCCTTTATAAATCTAGTGTTCTGTATTATGTGTTTTTCATATTTACTCTATTTTACTTTACAATGTTATTAAATATATGTTTACTTCATTTAAATTAATGGTATCTTTGAAAATTTGCATAAACCTATAATCCATGGAATTAATGAATTAAGTATTATGAATTAATCACATATTTATCCTATGTAATTCTAACATAGCAGATCGATGGGACCGTGTGTAGGCCATGAGAAAATAGGTGAGCTAGAAGCGATTGTGATTTTAATTTGAGAGGTCTTGTGGACCTAGATGCTCTAACAAGTGCCATGTCAACCACGAGAGGAGGCTCAAGATATGGTGTGGATGGTGGAACACCATTTATAGTAATTAATTTCCTATTGTGAATGAACTTGAGACACAAGTGATGTATGAGGATGGTATCCTTAGCATCATGGAGCCAAGGAAGACCTAATATCATGTCACACCATTTTACTAAAGGTGCCACAAGGAAAGGCATAATCATGGTAAGAGGACCAAATATGATTGGATGCTTGACATATCCATATGATTAAGGAACTAAATTTCAAATTCACGAGATTGGATTGCTAATAGAAACAAAAAGTGCAATAGAACATGTGGTTATATGAATTCATGGATCAACCATAGTTTTTTTGTTTAAAATAGGTACAATAAAAGAATCGATATGTAATGTGTTAGAAGATAATGTAATATGAATGTCGTGATCAAAAAATGAAATGATCGGTGGATGCACTAGGAAAATATAGATTCCCCAATGCAGGAGGATGCACTAGCCAATATTTATGATTGGCTTAAGATTCAGATTGCTTCCTTATCCTCCTTAGGAAGAGGATTATTGAAGATATTGAGAATTTTTTTTCATTGATTGGCGCAAAAAGTGTAGGCTCTAGAACCTCAATTGTATTATTATCAATAGCATCTTGAATAATATTTTTATGTTTGAAACAACAATCAGTATAATGTCCAATTCATTGATGATAATTTCATTTGATATTTTCATTGTAATTTCCAACTTTAAGATGATATGGGTTTATATTGAGTGGAGGAGGAAGTGTAATAAGGTTTCTCTCAACGAGTTGCAGAAATAGAAGATGTGGAGTAATAGGTAGCTTAGTAAATTTGTGCTTAGGTGGTTGCTTTGAAGGTTTATTCAAATTAGATAAAGTGTTGAAAATATACTTATCCTCAATAGTTTTAGATATGGCTTGAAATTTTATTTTCTTTGAAAGTACGTCGAAGACGAATCTTTCTCATGATACTTAATATTTCCTATAGATAAGATTTTAAATTCACGTAGCTTAAGGGTATAAGACAAATGATTGAATGATGGAGATGTATGGAACATAACACTCTCCTAGATAGGTTGTAATAAACTTTGGACAAGTAAATCTTAAATTTTATTGTCCGCAAGCACATTAGACATCTTAGATAAGTTATTCTTATATCACAAGACATAATTTTCGAAATGTTTGTTAGATCCTTGTTTTATTTTTACAAGTTGAGAATATGATATCTTAGAGAAAATAATGAAAGATATATGAAATATAAAATCATCAACTAAATGCATAAAATATGTTACCGAGTAGATAGGTATATCATAGAACCAATGCATTACATAATCATAAAGACTTCTAGGAAAGAGCTTAGCTAAAATAGTGTGATCATCCAAAAAATTTAGAAATGCCACATGAAATTATTGGAGATGCTCTTAAAGGTCATCATGGCCATTAAAAATGTGGAGTGGGAGTAACAAAATTAAGAGGAAGTGCATAAACAGAGATAGCAAGTGTGAAAGTATTATGGAGTAACAAATTGGAATCTAGAGATGGAGATACATGAGAAGTAACTGTTCCAAATTACAAATTCGAACCAGTAGATCATTATAAAGAGAGGCAAAATATTTAATTGTAGTGGAAGATACTTTCCATTTGTGTGAAACAAGAGGTGGAGTGAAATAGTTGGTCGGGCTAGGAAAGAAAAGCGACAATGGTGGAAGTAGTCAGTACATTGGAAGAAAGAGGTTGAGTAGTAATAGAGATAGAAGTGCGGATGGATGTAGGAAAACTAAGATCCTAAAGATTAGTGGAATTCTTACGAGAAACAAATAAAAGTAATTCTAGATCCTGATGATGCTCATTGATATGATTTTTAAGCTTTTGAAGGTGGGATTCATTGAATTCTCCATAAGATTGAGCCATAGTGAAAATATGATAAAAGGCCTAGAAGCAAGGTGTGTTTGAGTGATGGGTTTAACAAATGATTAAGTAAAAATTGAAATAAATATATGCTAAATCTAAATATGTAATAACAAAAATATAGATATGTAATAAAAGAATATATTTGATCTAAGAAAATAAATAATTTAAATTTTAAATCATAGTTGCAAATAAAGAGCTAAATAGACTTAGCCGATTCACAATGATCCTAAAGCTATCTCGAGCTAGAAAACTGTTCAAATAGGAACTTATAGAATCACAACTAATCCTAGAAGAAATGTACAAGTATCAAGAATGTTGGGACTAGGGAACCTCTCGTAGCATCAGGGGCACTATAAACCTCCTCTAGGTGCTTCAGGACTGCTCAAAAATTCAAAAAGTGATTTTTACACTATCTCTTCAATGTTATGAACTTATATATTTGTTTCTAGTATGTCACTATATAATGACTGAACTCTCATGAACACTATAATAAGAAAGAACACCTACAAAACCCTAAAACACATCAAATCTTGAAGCAGTCACCCTACCGAGTGAGCTTATGATCTAGGAACTGCACTACATTTTATACTCCATGTAGTTCTACATGTGTGTGTGTATAATCATGCCCTATGTGGCTCTTTTGTGAGTTCCACTTGATAGTGAGAAAGTATCTAGATGTAAAATATGTAAGTAGATGTGTGCATGGAAAAATGAATTTCCCCTCCTATCAAGTGTATACATAAGATTGAAATCCCTTATCCCTTATATGAATGCTAAATGGATGCTTGAGTGCTCTTGTAATGGTCTATTAATGCAACCTTAGGTTATGAAAATAGATGATTAATGTTTGGTCATTTATTATTGACACATAGCTTGATATTTATATGATTCATTTTCTTGAATTTTTTAATTAACAACTATAAATCTAACCACCAAGAAAATAATATGAAGAACAACTAGAAAGGACCCAAAAGATGCAAAAAGATATAAAGTGTTCAAGAAGGTGCCGGATGGGATGAATGTGCCTGGAAGCTCACATCCTATCTTGGTGCTAGTGTCTAGACTAAAAGATACTCAAATTTCAAAATTTAGATTGGGGACAAAGCTATGTGATACAAAGAAGGTAAAAAGAAAGAAATTAAATAGGCCCAAGATAGTTTTCAAATAGTACTTTTCTTTCATATGCATCATATCAATAGTAGTATGTCTTTAGGACTAGAAATATACTAAAAGTGCATGATTTAGTGTCTATACTTTATATTTATTTATGCCCTATTTATGATGTATACACACGTTTAGATCATCTGGAGCGTCTCTTTGAGGATTCACAAACTGTCAAGGAAAATGTGATATTGACTTTCTTTCCTATAGAATTTCATTTTGTCTAACTATGATTACCTTGCACCATCTCCTTAAACCCATATTATGATTTAAAACCTTGATTAAAATTGTATAAATTTGCATGCCATTAAGAATCTTTTTTCAATAAACCATTAAAAACTTAGAGACCACATACGGACATGTAATCTTATTTTTCAGTCATGAATAACTTGCATTGTTATTTATATAAATCTAACCATGCTAGAAATTCTCCATAGTTATTTCAATATGAAAACACACTCTAAAGACTCTCAACTGAGATAAAAGGATCAACAACTAAGTCATATTGAGCTTAGTTAAATCATTTACATGTTTAAACCATTAATATCAATTAAATGAACTCACAACTTTGTATATAGTCTCTTGAATGTACATTCACGAGACTTCACATGACCTTTAACAAGTTTGATTTGTCATTTAAGAAAGAATAATATTATAATATCTCATGATAACCTTAAATACATGTTGGCATGTGGATGTCGATTTTTGATGATGTCAAAGGAATATTAGTGATAAAGAATGATGAATGATAGAAAGAGGAGGCTTGGAGTTAGTGCGACAAGGAATGACACGATAGCATGTGATGGATACCCAACTTATTGAGTAGCTAGTAACTAGAAGAGGCATAATGTTTATTGGATAGAATTTAAGGATGATTTCATAGATGATTTATCAGTTATATGATGAAGAAATAAGGTTAAAATTATGCATACAATGATGCATGAGTGGAATTGGATTCAATAGCTCAGTCTAATATGCCTAGTTAGAAAGATGAGTTGAAATGATGAAGTTAAGGCATGAGGCAAATGGTAAAGAAATGTAGAGGTATGATAAATATGAAGAGGGTGTGATAGAATAGGTTCATGAAGTAAGAGGTGTAAATTATTTTGATTAGGTCTAGTTCAACAACTTGCTGCAAGTTTGAACGAGTTTATCAATCAAACCAAGCTAAAATAGGGTAGGAAAAAAATGAGAATTCTATAGTGACATTACAGAAACGTCTCAATTGATGTTACAGTCGTGTCTTATATATTGAAGGCATGTTTGGGGTCATATTCATGACTTCCATTGAAGATAATAAAAATTAGCACGCACAAACCATGGTGGTTAAGAAGGTACAAAACTATTTAAGATATGGAGATAATTTTTAAGGTACTATAGGCTATTATAGTATTATAAACCAATTTTCAAGAAAAAATAAAGAATATCATTTGATTTACAAGAATTTTAGTTCTATTGAGATATTAAATTTCTCATCTCCAACTCGAGGTTAAACTTTGAAGAACACAAAGGTACGTGCAACCTCTACATGGTGTCCTATATATTTCATCATAGTTATGGCATGGAATCAAGATCATTCAAGAGTTGTAATGATATAGAATGGTGGCATCAACATTATGAATGATGTGTTAGTGATGGAGAAGAAATGAATTTTTGGTAATAACATCATCTCATGCAATCGAATGTGAACCCTACGGGATGTACAAAATTCCTTGTAACATAAGTTGGTGCCATTTTCACACTCCATGTATGACTATACAATAAAATTTTAGATTTTTGTAAATATTTGATGGTACAACCTTATAGGAAAGGCTTCAGGGTGTAATATTAAGATTGGGAGAAATATAAGGATTTTTTCTAAGAGTCTATAAGGTGAGTCAAGAATTTGCTTTACACAATTTTGGTGAATCGTGTGAAATAAGGTAGCCTACCAATCAAATCCTAACATGCAAAACCAGTCATGGTATATGAAATATTTATGAAGTAAATGGCATGATTTCAAGTGTAATATGAGTATGAACAAGTGTTAGAGGTACAATAAAACTTTCTTATGCCCATGTCATGATGTTATGAAATATTTTTGCATACTATTCCTAATCATCCCAAACATCCTTTTAGGGTGAAGAAGGGTTGTGAAATAAGCTTACAAACTTGATTTTCTCCACTCAATACATGCATGAGAGTATTTGATCATGAAGTAGAAGCTCTTGTTGATTTTTTTTGGGAATGGTTTTCCATGAAAGTGATTTTTAGTATGTTGGATGCAAGAAAATGTAAGGCTGGTATTTGGAGCTTGAAAATTGGTTTGAATTGTCCCGATATTCAAGCATATGTTATCTCTATGCCCGAGATGAAACAAGATATGAACTTGATAATTTATCAAGAGATGGAAACCTTCATAAATGTGACCTTCAAGTTATGGATGTGTGGTTGAATGCATGGAATAACTTAGTGTGTGAAGAGTAATTTTCTATGTTTGATAGATCTGTAGTGTCTTCTCCAAATTAGTGTCTCCTTGTGTGAATGAAGATGAAAAACCTAATAATTGCATTTGAAGATGATCGACAGATAAAATAAATAATTCTTTAAGGATCAATATACTCTTCAAGATAAAAAAAAATTGGAACTCTTGAGAAAACATTTTGACTAGTTCTTGAATCTTCCATGTCTTTCAAGACCTAATTATGCATGAGAATATCTAATGGAGGATGGAGATTGAAATGTGAAAATCTAAAGCATATAAAGGATTTGAAGAGATAGAAAAAGTATTGTAAGATTCACAACTCATAATGGCATTAGTTATATGGCCTAGAATAACCAGAAGACAAAAAGAACTTGTTAAATAAGGAGACAAAATAAAATGTTAGTTACAAATTAGTATGAGAAGATGTCGGTATGGAATCTTATCATTTGTGTCATAGAAGAAGTGAGTTCTTAGATGTTTTGGGGATATTCAGATATGCTATAACTGTCATGATAGTTCATGTAAGGTATAAATATATAATTGGTATCTTTGCAAATATAATGATAACCATAATTTCATTAAATATGGACATTTTACTAAGAATATATATTTAGAGTATTATTATTTCTGGTTTTATAATTGTTAAAATGGTTTTCCTAAATTTCCATTATTGGTTTTAATACAAAGTGTAATATCGGATTCCAATATGTTTATTACTAGTTTTTAAGTAGTGTAATAACAAATTCCAATATTTACACTATGCCATACAAGTATGTTCCTAATCAAATATTGAGTTTATGAAAATGGGAATATGCCCATTCTCAACACAATCTTAGTATAACTATGCTCTTAATTATTTTTATGTGTATTTGATTTATCTCAATTCTTTTTCTATGATTTATATATGAGGCATTTTTTATTTGGATTTAAAAAATCCCGATACAATGTTGTACCTTCTCATCTCTCAAGAATTTTCCAATATTGAACTCTCATATTTTTATTTACACCATTTCCTTTCTGTTGAACGAAATTATCCCCATCTACTCTCCCCAATCATATATTTTTATTTTCATTTCCTAGTCGTATAAGTAGCATTTTCCCCTTGAACACGTCCTTCAATGGATTTAATTCTTGGTTAGATCCTCTTGAAATAGGCCCAAATCAAATATCATTATTAGCTGGGATATGTTGACTAATGTAGTCTTATTTTTTCATAATATGTGTGGCTCCTCTTATTTGGTCATATATGTCTTTCTCCTATACTATTTTTGGCAAAAAAAAAACATTTTAACCTCATGTTACAATTCAAAAATCATCTATCTAAAACATGTAAAACATTTTCCCAATACGTAATCTTTGGAAGGCAATAGTCACTACCTTCTCCTATTGTGATTTTCCCCCAATGCTT
This sequence comes from Taxus wallichiana var. yunnanensis, assembly GCA_018340775.1. NCBI lineage: Eukaryota > Viridiplantae > Streptophyta > Pinopsida > Cupressales > Taxaceae > Taxus > Taxus wallichiana. The sequence continues at coordinate 410,634,423 of CM031234.1, read as the reverse complement.
AATATATGCTTTTATTCCCTTTTTCAAATCTTCTATTTCTTTTATATCTTTGAAAGGTGTGAAACGAGGTTTCCCTTTCATAAATATTGGTTCACCATTATCCTTTATGCACCATATATGGATAGAATGAGACCATTGAAGATCCTTTATTGTTGCATTATACTCCGTAATCGGTATGCAATCCACAACATGGAATCTGATCATCTTAGGTTTGTTGATACCCACTATCTTATAGTTTCCATCCACCAAGAATAACTCCACAAATTCCTTAATGTTGTACACTTCCTACTTAAGATAAGGAGTGAATGCACTTGACCCTTCTTAGCATATTTTGTCGAGTCCATGATATGTGGCAAAGAAAATGTGTCTACTTTATCTAACGATGATGTTAATCTTCCAAAAATCCCATCTACATCCTCATGAGTGTGTCCCACTGGAAGAAAGTTTAGATACCCAATGTTCAATACCTTTTTTGTGGTCAATAGTGATGTAAATGCAAATAAGGTACGATTCTTGTTATCACTTGACGCATTATCCAATTACAAGTAGAGGATTCATGGTTTCTTTACGAAATAAGTATTTGTGCTAGCAAGAACGCTAACTAATTTTGAATGGTTAAATATTTCCTTGTACCTTTTACATTTTTATCTACATTATTTTGTAAAGATTCATCATGTAATCGATTCTTCGATGATCCACAAAGTGATATAGTAAATCTCCATACTCATCGATTAATGGTTCTTCAATGTTTCGATACACAAAGCTAATGATGTGACTGTATAGTTTTCTCCATGTTCAATAAGTGATAGGCCAAAATGGCCGAAACCCCTATCTTGTGTCCATGTGTGAGCATACGGTCAAAGTAACCGGTAGATTATAGGCTTTAATTATTGACTTCACATTTTTACCCATCCTTGGTATGCAAGTTTTTATTTTATCCATTTTATCATACACAATGCTCAAGAATCCATGAATTTTTTCTTATGACTACAATTTGTGGGAAAATTATGTTGCACAAAAGCTTTGAATATATTGATTGTGATATATTTGTTGCTCTTCAACTATTGTGAGTGATTCGGGCATGTGGTGGCTCTACATGTTTTGTACATATCTCCGCACTCATTACACTTGGCAAAGAATTTTTTTGTAATGGAATCATGTTGAATTTTCATTTCATTATGTTGTTGAATCTTGACTACAAAACTTGAGCAAGTTTCAATAATTCTAGCTCTTAATTGTAGATTTTTGTAGTATATTTTGGGTATAGAATGAAGGAAGAAACATTTGGTAAACTTTTCCTCTAGTATGTCCTATAGACCGAGTCAAATGTGAAGAGATATCTGAATTTATCTCAACAATTCTTGATATGTAGGCAATTTTTGTGGTAATGTTTGACCTTTGTTTCTCTTTTCCATTTTTTTCATTCAATGTAAGCCTATTTCCACTTATCCATTCAAATTTATGTTTATAGAAGGAACTCCTTGGGTACCCATAAAATTTGTGCCATGCATTCTAACTAACATCCATCCCATCAAATTTTATTTTATGTAGCTCCATATATTTCTTACCAACATTGAAGATGAAATTTTTGTTAATGCATCAAACACAAAAAAATATGTCAATTTCATTCAAGGCTCTATTTGTGCGCCATTATTTTGAATTCTAACAAAAGTAAGAGGTAATTTTTATAAACAATTAGATTTGCAATAACTAAACTCGCATTTTCCACTTCTTCTTAAAACATTGAAATTTTTTATCCTCATCATAATTTTGATTTGATGGATTGGCTTGAGGGGTAACCAAACTTATCTTTTATCACTCGTTGGATTGATTGTGATTAGTGACATCATATGAAATTTGATTAAATTTTTTTATCTTTTCGGTCTTCTAATGCATTCCATATGATGACCTCAACATATTTTGGGACTTATTTAAATCTAGTATCAATATGAGAACCGTTTATGTCAGTCAATTTCTCAACAGAACATTGTATGAGAGATCATTTGTATAGAGATCATACTTTGCAAGGAGGGTTGAATACTCTATCAATATGCACACCGAAGAGATTGACATCCAATCTATTAAAACGTACCATGTATCTTTCAAGTAGTTTTTAATTGTCCCCTCAGTAAAAACTTTTCACTCAATTGAGCAAGAATGGATTAATTTTGTAACAAATCCCTTCAACTTTAACTTCTATTGATCACGTGTACAAGGTGTAGACCATCCAAGTAAGTACTCACTTGCTTAATCATAAGGTATCTTCTTGTTTCATTCAAAATCAACAAGTTTTATTGGCCAAACTATTGTTTTTTTAGGTTGTAGACATTCTGAGCAATCGAACATATATTTACCACATTTTCTATCCATAAACCAAAATTCAAAGGATATAACCTCCTCCATCAATTTGATGATTTTATAGCACATAAACACTGACAATGTCATCATCTCTACTACAAGATTTTTTTGAGAATGACATTTTCTATGACAAAATCTCTTCTATCTTTAGGGCATGTATTGATGGTTATTTTAGTGTCATGACTACAATCTTCATCATTCTTTACATTGTAATCCTCTAAAAAACTAAATATTTTTTCACTACCCAAATTAGGGGGAATAGATTAATCTAAATGCTTTGACAATTCACTCTCTTCCCACGTAATACATTATCCTTTATTCCTAACATCTGCCAATGTTTCAAATTCATCAACTAAGAAAGGAAATTTTACTCTTCCATCCAATACTATGTTAACACTGATAACAAAAAATCCTCTTCCCACATATTTACAATGTAGTGTCTTCCTACTTGGATATACTCTTCCCTATGCAAATTTTGTTCCTTTTGAAAACAAGTCCACATGATCATCCTCTACAAATGCAAAATACTCCACTATTATAACAACATAAAATACAAAGTTTGTGAGATGATAGAAAATATCTTAAACCATTGCATAAAATAAATTAAAAATTATCATGTATGTACAACCATAAGTATATTGAATACACATAGCACATGAGATATGAACTTCTATAATTCAGTAAGGTTTGGAAATACTTCAAAATTATACATGTAATTAAAATTGACATGAATATATTTATAACATGATTTCCAAACTATCATTGAAATTGACTGAATTGAATTTAAATAATTAGAAATAAATAGAGCTTACATTTCCATTTTCTAACCACTTCATCCCAATAGAGGTTAAATAGATGAGGTTTAATTTAAATGCTTAGAATTAAATAAATATAGGTTAAATAGAATTTAATTAGAAACTCGATTGCTAACTTCTTCATCCAATTATCTTCATCATATTAACATAGCATATATTAATTCTAAAATAATTCCTCAAACAACCCATATTCCCGATGATGAGAATGGGCACCTTTCCATTTTAAACATTATAATAAAAGGATCTAATTGTCATTCGTTCTTTATGTTTCGCATAGGAGAATTTTTCTTTTTTTCTATATTGAGTTTATGAGAAAGGGAATATGCACATTCTCATCACAATGATAAAAATATTCATTTGTATGAGAAATGTCATATGTCCATTCTCATCACAATAATAATTTTTTTGTTTGTACGAGAATGCGCATATGCCTATTCTAACAATTCCATCTCATTTAAGCAATATTACTCTTAATAATTTTAATATCAATATAAGGGATGTGAGCATGGGAAACTGTGCATTCAAAAATGAATTGAATATTACCCCTATTTTTCCTCTGTGAATCTTGTATGCAAATGGGCATATGCCCATTCAATATAAGATAAAAATGTTTTTCTATACAAGAATGGAAATATGCCCATTCTTTCTATGTGTATTTCATCACGATAATACAAATTATTTTTCTCAAAAAGGAATTAAAAATAATTGCTCTAAATGTTCTTCCAAGGTACTATCTCATTATTTACAACATCTAATATTAACCTTTGATGTGAGTACTGTAAGTTATATAATTTTTATCATTTTTCACAATCATATTATAATATTGGTGATTTTAACACAAACACGTCTAGTAGATGTAATTATTTTAAAGTAATTTGAAGATATTTATAATGAAACTTGATAAATATCGAAGATACCTATCAAAGATATATATTAAAAATACAACTCAAGGTTAAATGTGACAAAAATCCAAATAAGAAAAAAACTTAAATATCATGAAATATGGTATTAGTACCAAATAATAGGATTGTCCTTTGTAATCAATGAGGAAATAATAATATATGTTTTGGATCGATCCACCCCATCCCCTCTTTCTATTTAAGTCGCCATTTCCACCTGGAGTTTAGGGTGTGTTAGAAACAAGTAAATGATTTAATATTTGAGTGATTTTGTGAAATCCACGTGTCATATATAGTTGCCCTAACTATCCCCTCTCATCTTTCTCGTATTTATTATTGAAAACAACAAGACACTAGTGAATGGAGAAGGTGCAAAACATAATAAACATTTAAATATATTTATAAATCTTATTTCCAATTGTAATAGAAACATAAATAATAATATTCATACCGTATATGACATGTGATTAATAAACTAATACTATTAAAATTTGAAATTAAACATCGTGTATATTGCCTCAAAAGTTTACTAATTATCCTATCAATTAATTTTAAATGTAAAAAATAACCTAAAACATGGCTATGATAATGTTTAAAATTTATATTTTATTTTATATGCAATAAACCTAAAAAAATTAAATTTTATTTTAAGTGTAATTATTAAACCTAAAACATGGCTACGATATTGTTTAATATTTATATTTATTTTTTACCATGGCATAGTGAGACCATTAATTTGTAAATAAATTGTTTTCCACCGTTATTTTATTAATTGAAGATACTTGTTTGTCAAACACGTCTTCTACCACCTATTGGAGGGAAATTGACAAAGTTAATGGTAATTAATTCACGCCACTCCATGGAAATGTAGAGATATTGATAATGTTCTTGTTATCGATGATGGGAGAGGTATTAGTAATTTTAACTTTCACCATTGCTTCACAAAGATATCTCTTTATTGTTTATTCTTTCCGCCATCTTTTTCATCTATTTTCCATTTTTTTTGTTCATCCTTCCTCTTCGGGCTTCATGTATTTCATTACACCATTTTTTCTTGTGAAGCGGAATATTTGAAGAATATTTATGAGATATTGTTTGTTCTCTTTGCTAAATATTTGTTTACCTGTTCCACTTTGGGTTCCCTCTGTTTGTTAAGATCGATTCGGCTTGTCAAGCACAAGATGTGAAGAAAATTTCAGGTATGAATTATTCTAACTCTTCTCTGTTGATTTATTATGAGATAAAGAATATCCTTATTTTTTCTTTCCCTTAAATTATATTCTCAGCTTTAAGATAATGCCCTATTTTTGATCTTCTAAATTTTTTGATCTGGGTATTAAGAATATCACTTCAATATTTTGTAAGACATGAGTAGTTGTTAAGCTAATCATAGTTGTTGATATATGGAGTTATATGTTATAAACCAAAGTATAAAGTGCTATTACCACTTGGGTGACATTTCTTATTTTCCATGTTGCGTGGGAATGTTCTCAGTAGGTGAGAATGACTCATTATTAGAAGAAGAATTTTCTTTTCTATAGTGAAGAAAAATTCTACTTTTTTGAACTAAAGATAACTTTAAGAGATACTTCAAACTCTTCTCTTTTGTGTGCCAAGTTTCTAGGTAAAAAGATAAATTATAATGTCACCTTTTTGATAATATGGGTTTTAAGAATATCACTTCAATGTTTTTTAAGACTTGCATAGTTGTTATCCTCCATAGTTATAAAAGGATTCATCTAAATATGACCATTTCTTGCATGTTTTAGAGTCTCAACAAGATCATTCCCTTGAAAAAAATGAATATTAATATGATTATAAGAAATCAATTCTCAATCATTTATGCAAGGATGAAGAGTTAATTTTTTTGTTATTACCAAAGAATATTGTGGGGTTACAACCTAGGCAACATTATTTATTTTTAAGGTGGGTGGCCTAGATCGTCGGCCCAGGATGGGTAGGTGAGCTGCAGAAGTTGAGTTGGGCGAGTGAGATGACCAACCAAACTGAACAAGTGAGCCAACCTACTGAGTTCGGCATGTGAGCTAACCTATAGAGCTCGGTGGGAAAATTGATTTGCGGAGTTGGCGGTGGAGTGGTGGTTGAGCTAGCCTCGTCAAGTTGGTGAGTTGAGTTGGCTACTCGAGTTGGTTGTTAGAGCTGGTAATCATTGTAATATAGGAATTAAAATTATTAATTTCAATGTTGTATCTAATGATAAAATGCCCGTTCTCATAATTGGAATCATAAAAGAAGAACAAAGATAAAATCTAGCTTGTTTTATAATGGACATTTTCCCATTCTCACAACCTTCATAGAGTTATTGAAAATAATAAGTTCAAGACCTAATGTAATACACATTGTTTTTAAACAATTATAGGGGACATCGTTTCTACTCCAAACCTTTTCTAGATATTTTATTGCAATTCCATTGAGCATATTTTAATGTTCTTTTCCCCAAGTTGATTAATAGATTCAAGCTAGATGATAATTTTTTATTAAAGGCCTTTGTTAGATTTTCAATATCAACTAAACCGAGTTTGTCTAACCGTAATCCCATTTGAAATTTTATTGATAATGACTTTATTAAATCTTCCGGGACACCTTGCATGATTATTATCTCCCGCATAACTTGAATGTGAGGTCCTTAGAGAGAGATTATTTTTTATCATATAAAAATCCCTTCAAATCTATAAGAAGAAAATATTTCTTGCGCGAATCGTAGGGAAGTAAATAGTATTTTTAATGGGTCTCATACCAATTCTAACCAACTGACAAAATCAACATTTTAGCTTAACTACCACTTACCGGTGGGCTTGGTTTGTAGGATTGCATCTTCTTTTCCCTCGCTAGATGCTTTGATGAAAGTTTTGTTTCAAAAAATATTAATATTTGTAATATATCTATTCTTTGTGGAAAATGAAAGTGTCTTTGAAAAAAACATATTGAACTACGTGGTAAATGTAAATTCAATATTAGCACTTTACGAATCTAGCACTTACCGACTTAGCTTCCAACTTGTCTTACACAAACCTTAATAGCTACTTTGGTTTTTGATGTAATATGTGTTACAAACAATGGTAATAAATTCAAAATCAATTTCATGCTATCGTAAATGAAAACATAATTGAAAAGCATCTTGGTCTTCATAGTAATATGGTAATTACAAATAAAAATGTTCTATATCTTTTGAAATAATTGTAGCACCCACTAGGGTTTGTTTATGTTCGTTGAACCATCCATTAGAAGGTAACAATTTTTATATATTGATGTGGATTAGCGATTTCTATGCTATGTCATTATTGGCTAGAATAAACATAGATTCTAATGTCTATATCATTATGTCGATACTAATGGTTTATGCGAGAAAAGAAACAACTTAGAAACTACAAACTATGTAGTGTTGGATGTCGCCAAGAACTTTTGAAATAGGTTATTTAGTAATTCCTTCTTTGAATATGATTTTTCTTCAATAATTAGCTAAAATATTTTTCTATAACTATGTGATCCTTAGAAATGGTTATGTTTAAAAATAAGCATGGCTAACATACATGGTTCTATATGTATATTAATTTTAGCTACCACCACACATTCCACTATTACATTCTGCAGTGTTGGTGGTCTACATAAGACATTAATTTTTCTTATAAATTTGTGGGGCTTGGTAGTGGTTCTTATTTAGAAATTAAAATGACTAACATACTAGGATTTTCTTACATATTCACAAATGACGTTGTTGATTTCTCCTCATCTATGGTAAGAGATGGTGAGCATAGATTATTGTAAAAAAAAACAACAGAAATTTAAAAAAAAGTTCATTAAACATATTTATTAAGAGATTGAAGTTCAATCACTATGATGAGTTGGTTGTGTAGCGTCAAGTTGAGAGGTTTGTACATCGATTCCTATTGTTCTTGGGTTGTCTACATAAATAAGAAATGTGTAAGTAGATTTTTTCGGTTGGAATAATTTTAACATATAGCCCTGTTCGAGTTGTATTCCAGTAAAAACCTTTCTTCATATGAGAAAAGTACTATTTCTAAAACATTTTCTGACTATGTGTCTCAATAATAAAAACAACAGATTGATTGGATTCATCTAATGCATGCAACATGACACTGCGGCCGTATATCAATAATACTATAGAAGTCTTTAACAACATTGAGTGAACATCTCGGACCGAACTCATATGATCATTGAAGGAAACCGGTGTTTAGTTCCTTTTAGGCCAATTTCACTTGTAGTTACTAATTGTTGTGACATTTTTCCATCTAATCCCTAGTGACTTTTCTCTTTCATCATTATTTTTTTCATGATTATGCACTCCATTTATTGTGTACATAAGACACAAACTTTTAAATTGCCTTGCTTTATCATAGAGTCTGTAGCATCCATCCAAAATTGATTCTTCATTGTCTTTAACCTTTTCTATGTATTTTTTACTATTTCTCTCAACATTTTTGAATATTGGTATGAGAACAATAATACTACATTCTAATGCACTAGTTCCAATAATTGTTAGCAGCTCCGTATTATTTTTAGAACAAATATCGCTAGACAAAATACAAAAATCAGCAAGAACACATTCTACATTGAAAGGATTGGTGGCATGAATAACTAATAGAGTTGAAGAAAGTTGGAACGGGTATGCACATTGACAAGTAAATTCTTTCTTTTCCTCCATCCTTACCCGTATATATTCTTCCACTTGACACCACATAGTTGTCTAATATTTTTCGAGCCTTGACGGAAAGATCTTCTTCCACCACCTTGTCCTTTTTGCATTTATCTTTTTTTCCCATATGTGTGAGTAAAATTTTCTCTTTCCTTTCCTTTCTTCACCTAATAGTACAGATAATTGGAAGTAGTGTGATTTACACAATTAAACTTTTTCAATTACATTCAATTCACTACTGGGATGTCGGTAGATCAATATCTAGATGTTTTTCTTTAAAATATTGTAGAAATTTTGCTCTCAATTTTTGTGTCCTTTTATTCTCCAGCAAGTAAGAATCAAATGTATTTTCTATTACACCTATCTCGAATAGGTCCAATTAACCATACATCCCCAATTATACTTTATTTGATGGTATTGATAGTTATTTGTCATTCATTCCTCTATTATTCCTGAATGAATTGGATATGAATCTTGCCAATGAATTAGGCTGAAAGTTATCCTGATTATCTTTAATAGGTGAACAAGAAAGGCCACCAGATCTAAAAAACTCAAATTTTGTAGTCCATTTAGTCCATATATCATCTGACAATAATAGAAAAGTCCATTTGTCGTATAGATTGATGGTTGAGTCCATTTTGAAAATCAAAAGGCATTGAATCTCAAAGTTCTGCATTGAAAAGACATTTTTATGTTTTATATTTTTATATAAGGATCAATAAAGTTAATAACAAATGCAATAAAATTAAACTACATTACCTTCTACTCCTCTGTTTTGTTTTTGCAATCCAGGACATTGAGGACATCCAAACAATTTCCAAACCAATCTATCTTTGTACAACAAATCAATAAACTTGGTTTCTATCCAAGTTCGTTCACTTCATTCTGTTTCTTACAAATATTAGTAATGGCTTCGTTAGTTACATTTTCAGAAATAAGGCAAGCCCTTTGAAAGCGTAGCCTAAGATATAAATACTTGTAAGTATTTGAGCCCAAAATATTCTTTTGTGCACATATTTTATGTTGGCCTCCAAGTAAATAAATTTTAATATCATCCCTTTCCAATTCTTTCGGATCTTTCAAAGCACCACTACCTTATTCGTAGACTCCAAGAAGGGAAGAAGAATTGTGTCCCTCTATGTAGGAATACCATTTATCAACATGGAGTGCACAAGAAGTTCAACATTATCATCATCAATAGGATGATAGTGATACATACTATGGAGGTACTACATGAAATGTGGAGACATCAATTGAAAATACTTCACCATTAACCAAAAAGTATTCAACTTGCTGCTTACTTGAAGGTTCTATTTTCATGAATATAGTGGTTGTTTTCTTTAGCAATGCAGCTGATTTAGTATTTTTTTTCAAACCATGGAGCTTTGATCTAGACAGATCGAGCTCTAATTTAGCCAAATATGTTCTCCTCAAAGATAGTAAAAACTTTTCATGTTTAGGTGGTGAAAGAAAAAAATTTCTAGTCCAAATATGACAAATGGAAGAGGTTGTATCACCTCTAAAAATTTCCTAAAGTAATGCAAACATGCCATTGTGAATTTATTATGTATTTGAACAACCACTTTTGTCTTCATCTACTAACAACCTGAAATTCCATCCATGTGTTGAATAGGTACATTCTCTTTTGTCTTTTGAGGCTTGCATTTCATGTTTTCGAGTAAAGAAACAAGCAAATCCATATCCACAAAAAACACTTATTATTTTCATTGTCAATATGTTTGATTTGAAGACGTAGTCTACTAGAATCAATGACTTCAAAGGATATAATCATTTTTATTTCCTCATGTCGCCATTTACACTAAAAAAACCACATGTGCTTGTAGTAGTTTTTAGGGCCAAGGACTTCAACCAACCAGTCATCGTCTCTTTTCTTCCATCTCTTGGCACCTTCAATGAGTGGAATTGTCGAGAATGGATTTTGACCAATGGAAGACATTGTATCTGCAATTGGAGTAGAATATATTAAAGATTACTTCACATATGGATTAATTTTTTTTCTCACCATATGTTAATGAATGCAAGTATTAGCCTTTGAGATTTTCAATCTCTATAATACTTTACTTTTTATCATTTATGAGCAATCAAAGTAAAAATTATCTACCATTTGGCTTTGATCAAACATGAAATCTAACCTTCAACTAGTTACTCTAAATCTTATTTTATAGATAAAAACATTCATACAAGAAATCTGTGCAAAATTTTCTTGACAATTAACACACAACATATTTTGGAAGGATTATATGTTGTCGATAACCATCCACTTTGCATTGATTGCATGAAAAGAAATGTTTGAAAATAAAGATGTTAGCAAGAGAGAGGAATTATGTCGACATATGAATAGAGAGTTTTTAATATTAATTGTTGATAGTTTATGCCAATTGAATGGACTAGCTTAAAGGCCATTAAGATTCAATCTCCATAACTAGTAGAAAAGATTAATATATGGCCACTAGGCTCAAGAATGTATTTATTTGAAAATAGCTATATGGTAAAAAAATGGTCAAGCTTAGCGGCCGTAAGCTTCTTTGATTAGCGATTGTCATTGTAAGCACTATATGTTCATTTGTGGAGCGATATTTTTTTCAATGATAGTAATTATATAGTATTAGCTAGACTTCATATATGGGCCCAATTACAAACACTACATTTCAACAAGACGGATAAAGACTTATGTATTTCACTTAAAATATAGCTCTACGTAAATTATAATCCATATTCATTCGTATCAAAGAAAAATCCTAGCGATCATTTGAAAGTTCTTTGAGTTCAAAATAAATATTGAATGAAAAATCATAGTCTAGCTTAGCGCGCTATGATAGTCTCATTACCTCTAGTCGTAGAAATCACTAGAAGTACAACTTTAGAATGATTTTTATTATTAATGACTATAATTATATCAAATTATCGGCACATTACCACGTGGAGAAAATTTCTACAAGTACTTTCCATTAAGAGGGATCAATAATTTATCTTGATATCAAAGGAATAACATTATGGATGATAGGTGCAACAATTTCTAAATTTGAGAATATATATAATAAGAAAAAATGGTTAAGCTTAGCGGCCATTGGGATCTTATCATTACCATTTTCTATTATAATCACTATCTGTTCAAATCTAGATGGTAAGAGTAAATGGGTATCAATCGCTGTGCTTAAGAATTTCTTAATTCCAAAATAGTTGTTGAATAAAAAATTGTGGAATGACTTATGTCATTGTGACTATATCATTACCTCTTGTCATAGCTATCACTATCTCGTAATGATTTAGATCGATTTTAATTGTAAATGATTAAAATATTAACAAATTTTCCATGCGTTACCTTGGGAATCCAATTCCTGCAATTCTTTCCATCGAGAGGGATCAAGACTTTCTATTGTTATAAAATAAAATTCTTAAGAATCGCCTTCCTTCATTACTCATTGAAATTAATAATGTAGTGGCCGTTAGGCTCAAGAGAATAATTTTGAGAGGATGCAATAAATTTATTTCTCTTAAGATATATCTTTATAAATTATAATCCATATTCGTTCGTATCAAGGAAAAATTCTAATGGGCACTAGGTTTAACAATTTCTCAGTTTCCATTTCAGCTATTGATTAACAACTCATGATATATCTTAGACTCATCACAATACTTTCATTACCTCATGTCATAGTAATAACTATCCTTACATCTTTATATTGATTGTAATTTTCAATGATTATAATAGTTTCAAATCGGCTACACGTTACCTGGTGGAGCCAATTTCCACACTACATTCTATCAAGAGATAACACAATTGTCGGTTTGTATCAAAGAAAGGTTTAATGTCGCTAATGTCGATTACTAGTTGAATGGAATAATGTAGTGGCCACTAGGCTCAATAATTTCTAATTTGTGAATAGATATATTATAACAAACAATGGTCCAACTTAGCGCCACTAGGCTCCTATCATTATCACTTGTCATTGTAATTGTATCATTTTGGGTGGACTTTACATGGCAGCCCTAATTTTTGCACTACATATTTATCCTAGCAGCCACTAGCTATATACCTTCTCAGATTTGAGAATAGCCTAGCGGCCACTAGCTATATACCTTCTAGGATTTGAGAATAGCCTAGCGGCCACTAGCTATAAACCTTCTGGGATTTGAGAATTTCATGCCACGTGTCATCATTTTAATGGTAGCTATTTATATTATAATTTCATAATAAATGTGTAAATTATAATGTTTTCTAACTATTAGGTTCAAACATGCCATGTGGCACAATATAATTGGACAAATATTTTTCATTTGTGCACTACATCTAACATTGTATAGGTCGATTTTGATTTTTTTTTTTAAAATTGTGCCTATACATTCATACACTTTATTTCATTTTTTTATTATAATATTATATTTTTTATTGTGTTTCAACTATTTTAGGCTATAGCCATGTGTCGTCATTTTACTGGTAGCTATTTATATTATAATATCGTGGTTTCATATTATACTAGTTTCTTTACATTTTAATTTCATAATAAATGTGTAAATTATAATGTTTTCTAACTATAAGGTTCAAACTTAACACGTGGCATTGATTAATTAGAGAATTATATTTCATTAGCGCACTACATGTAACATTAAGGTATCTCAAGTGATTTTTGATATAAATAAATAAATGTTCCTATAAATTGCTATATTTTATTATATTGTTTTATTATAATATTATAAGTCCGATTACGTTTCAACTATTTTAGGCTATAATCAATAATGAAGGTGTTGTTTTCAATATTTTTGTTTTTCTGATATCCCATACCTTTTCTCAATGACTGGAAAATTTAATTATTTTAGGTTATAGCAATAACAAAAGGCATTGTTTTCAATATTATTTTTTCGATATCCCGCACCTTTTCGAATGAGTGGAGAATTAAAAATTCGAATCGTGAATTCCCCCATTTTGAGAATTTGAGATATCAATATTAACGAGTTTACCTTGCTTTGAATTATAAAAATTCCATATCCCACACTTTTTCTATTTTCAAAATTTGTAATGTGGACAATGATGGAAAAAATATTAAATACCCCAGAGAACTAATTTTTAGGGTTTTTTTTTTTTGTTCTTATAGAACAACAACTTGTGAAATCATAGAATAATACAAGCAAGATGCATGTTGCAGGACAAATGCAAAAATCCCGATTGTCTTGGCAGGGAGTAATCAAGCAAAGTAATTATAATCTCATTTGTGGATTAACAAAAATGGAAAACTCAAGAAGTAACAAAAAGGGTACTCAACATTGGGGAAGCAAAAGGGGTTGTGAAAAATAGTGAAAATAGTTATCTCGATGGAGTAGTTGATAGTTTTAAGCAAGCATCACCATGCACAAAAAATATCATATCTAAATAAGGTATTTGATTATACTATACTAAATGTGCACCTTTTTGATAGTTAGCTCGATGCAACAGTCATTCTATCTTCGACAAGATCTTGTCTTTTTTAACCTCAATCCACCCCTGCTTTGTCATACTAAAAATGTGCTTAGTGGCCTAGCTCTGCTTACCGATTCCTTTTGGTTGTTTTGTCAAACAACCTTGTGAATACTAGGCCATGTATTTTTCAAGTCAATTTATCCTTGCTTTTTCCCTACAAACGTGGCACATGGCCCAACTCTACTTATCAGTTCCTTCTGATCATTTTGTCACACCGCATTGTTTTTAAAGAAAATAAGAAATATGTTGGGCCCTAACCAAAGAAATTTTAATCCCCTTTCAGCTCTTGTTTTTATTTCATTTGAATGCTTTCAAGTTTCCACCAATCTATTCCCCCTCTAGATTAATTTTCCCGAAAATGATGGCTAGTGGCCTAAACACTAGTTTTTAGAAAGTGCAATGTTTAACGAGACTCAAAATATTGTTTTGGTATTCATTACATATGCCTTTTTTACCTTTTAATATGATGATAGAAACAACCCGAGGTAAATATTTCATTGTACATTGTTTATATGGTTTCCTCGGTAAAATCATATTAGGTTTTCAATTGTGAGATATTTTTTGTGCAATGGAAGGTTAAACATATTATATATATGCCTAAATTTTATATATAAAATATTATGATCAATATGTATTTTTATTTATATATTTAATTATTTTAAAATAATATTATCAGTAGGCCATGTATTATTGGCAAAGGATAGAGTGTTGGCATATATATTAATTCATTAGGGTTGTTGTGGAAGGCCACAATATTATTAGTCTATCTGGAAGGCCAAAAATTAATATTATTTGGATATTTGTTGTCCTTGAATATTATAGAAACAAGAATGATATTGTAGTCTTATAGGTCACTAAGATATAACGTAATACCATATTTGTAGCTAGGATTTAATAAAATAAAGAAAGATATTATGAGTCTAGCATCCGCTAGGTATTGCCACAACATATTATTTGGAACTTAGTGGTCACTAGGGTTTCACAAAATAAAGAAATATATTGTAAGTTTAGCATCTCGTTAGGTATTTCCATAAAATAAAGAAAGATATTGTAAGTCTAGCATCCACTAGGTATTGCCACTAGGTTATGCCTCAAAAACATTTTCTAAGCTTAGGGATCGGTACTCAAAAATGGATATCATGAATTTATACGCCGCTAAGACATTGCCACAACATATTATTTGGAACGTAGTGGTCACTAGGATTTATCAAAATAAAGAAAGGTATTGTGATTCTAGCATTAACTAGGCATTGCAAGAACATATTATTTTACATTAGAGGTTGCCAATATTGCAAAAATTAAATTAAGGTAGTATGAAATTAGTGGTGTCTACGTACTAGAACAACATAATATTTAAAAAAATCCACATGATTTAACATTTTAATTGAAATTGATTTGAGCTTATCGGTCATTATCCTTTACAATGATGTAACGATTTAAGTTACACATTTATTATGATTTAACACATAAGATTTGGGTCATGGAGGTCACAAGAATTTAACAGATTAACATAAGATTCAAGGAGGCTAGCGTATGCTAGAATATGAGTACTCAAAATGTTTGAAAGTTATCAACGGTATGCTTTGACAAATCAAATCAATAAATTTCACGGCATATGGCATCTAGTTTCTTCCACATTATAAATATTTAGAGATTGGATATCTCGAGCATTTCATAAGATGAAGTGTGGGAGTACTTATAATGTTTAAAAGTTGTCAACGGTATACTTTGAGAAATCAAATTAACAAATTTGGTGGCACATGGCATCTAGTTGCTTCCACATTAGAAATATTTCGAGATTGGATGTCTCGAGCATTTAACAAGATGAAGTGTGGAATTTTTAGCTTGACATCCGTTATTTTATGATGCAACATAATATTTGAAGATATGTTGTCGCTAGGATTCAACTAAAAATATGTCAGATATTGCAAGCTTAGCGGTTGCTAGGTTATGCCTATAAAACATTTTCTGAGCTTATGGATTGGTACTCAACAACATATATCATGAAGTTATATGCCACAAAGACTTTGTTGTAAAATAATATTTGGAGTTTATCGGCCGCTAGGATTTATCAAAATGAAGAAAGGTATTGTGAGTCTAACGTCTAATAGGCATTTCTATAACATATTATTTGTACCTTAACGGTCACAAATATTACACAAACTAAATTAAGGTAGCATAAAATTAGCGGCCTCTATGTACTTCCATAACATAATATTTAAAAAATATTTCCATAGAATTTACCATTTTAATTGAAATTGATTTGAGCTTAGTGGCCACTAGCCTTTACAACGATGTAAAAATTTAAGCTTTTCGTTCATTAGGATTTAAAACATGAGATTTGGGTCATGGAGGTCGCAATAATTTCACTATTAACATAATATTCAGGAGGCTAGCATCTCGCTAGAATATGGGTACTCATAATGTTTGCAATTTTTTGGCAGTATGCTTTAATAAATGAAATTAACAAATTTATAGGCACATGGCATCTACTTACTTCAACACTAGAAATATTTTGAAATTTGTTGTCTTGAGCATTTATCAAGATGAAGTGACGAATTTTTATCTTGACGTCCACTATTTTATGATGCAACATAATATTTGAAAATATTTTTTCACTAGGATTCAACTTAAAACATGTCGATATTGCAAACTTAACGGGTGCTATGTTATGCCAATAAAACATTTTCTCGAGCTTATGGATCGTGCTCAAAAATGGATATCATGAAGTTATACACCCTTTAGAAATTTCCGCAACATATTATTTTGAGCTTAGGATTTGCTAGGATTTCACAAAATAAAGATATGTATTGCGAGTTTACCATCCACTAGGCATTACCACAACATATTATTTTTACTTTAGAAATCTTCATGATATTGCACAAAATAAATTAAGGTAGTATGAAATTAGCAATACTACGTCATCGCAACAACATATTATTTGAAACTCTTTCTATAGTATTTACCATTTTAATTGAACTTTATTTGAGATTAATGGCTCTATCCTTTACAACGATGTAAAAATTTGAGCTTTGTGTTTGTTGGGATTTAATGCATAAAATTTTGGTCATGGAGGTTACAATAATTTAACTCTTTAACATGAGATTCCAAGAGGCTAGTGTCCACTAGAATATGTGTACTCATAATGTTTGCAAGTTATTGGTGGTATGCTTTAACAAATAAAATTAATAAGATGAATTATGAAATTTTTATCTTGAAGTCTATTATCTTATGCTACAACATATTTTTTGAAGCTATTCTATCGTTAGGATTCAAGTAAAAACATGTCGATATGGCAAGCTTAGCGGCCACTAGGTTATGGATCAAAAAAATAATTGAGATTAACGTTCGGTTCTCAATAATGGATATCATGAAGTGATATGCCACTAAGACATCGCCATAACATAATAATTGGAGCATAATGGCTGCTAGGATTTATGAAAATATATTAAGATATTTAAAAATTAGAGTCTACTAGGTATTGTGGCAAATAATTATTTGGATCTTAGTGATCAATTGGATTTAACTAATTTAATTTAGGTATTATGAAATTAGTGTCCTAAACGTACTTCCTCAACGTAAAAAGTTATACTTAAGATTCGCTATTATTTAATGCATAATTTGGAGTATAGTGTTCGAAAGGATTAAATACATTACATTAAGGTTCTAGGTTGTTGGAGTTTTGAGCTACACGGAATCTAGGTGCTTCCACAATAGAATAATTCTTTCTTTGGTGTCTCAAACATTTTATAAGACAAAGAGTGACATTTTAAACTTCGCATCTGCAACCTTATTTTGTAACGTATTATTTGAAGATATATTATCGCTAGGGTATTATGAATCTTTTTTTGTTAAGATAATGCCACATCATAATAGTTGAAACATAGCGGCCGTAAGGATTTAACAAAATAGAGAAAGATATTTCGATTCTAGTGTGTGCTAGGTATTGCAACACCATATTAATTATAGTTTATGCCACATCGAAAAATTTGAAGCATTTTTCTCTAACATTTATCAAAACAACAAATGCATGTTTAGATACGTATAACATTTGGAATATATACATGATCATTATATCAATTATAAATATTCATCTATAAACATGTCATACATATCACAATCCCTTCTATCATATCTCACATGCTACAATTTATTATTCATTGTGGTTCTTCCTTATCTATGTGGTTTTGTTGATCCAAGACCGTGGCAGTGTTGCTTCCTTAACTATGAGCTATTGTTGAACCAATCCCATGGGTATAGTTACTTCCTTGGTTTTTTACCCTTTTTCGGGACTTTTTATGATCTCATTGTCATGCATCCTCAAAATATTATTTGCAAATAGGATAATCTCTTTTAATCTTATCCGTATCCATAATCGTCCTTCTATATAGCACATACTTGTCATGAAAATACTTTTGACGACCACATGATTTTTGGCAATTTCCTTGAGTTTGTAGTTTTTGTATTTTTTCCGTTGTTTTGCAAACAATCTCAATAGCATGTGAAGTTTCTCCTTCGTTAACCGTATATATTCTCCTTTGAAAATTAACCATGAATTTTTGAAGAGATGTGGCAAAATATTCATCATAAATTATTGCATGGGTTCCTTTAAATATTTCCATGACTAAAGCTTCTATGAAAACATGATTTCATCTAGAAATAATGTGATCAAATGCAAAGATATTTATCTTTCCTCTTCATTCCATTCCCTTAGAATATAATTTTCATACTTAGCATATGTCTAGCATATACCAATATCATCCATGGTCATAATTATAGGGTCTTTACAAATGCCTTTTTCAATGACCTACCCCATATGTGATAATGATTTATGCAACAATGTCATTCCTGTAATGAGATTTTCATTTTTTCCCAAGATTTATTCTTCCTCCTTATTTGCATGGATGGAATTCACTATATTATTGTACAAGCCATGTAATACCTCTCCTACATCAGAAACTATATCATGAGGAAATGTCACCTTTAACTAAGTTTCAAGCTTTATATTTCGGCATGTACTCCCTCACTACTTCTAAGGATTCTTCTATTATGGCCCTTATAAAAGATTCTAGATATTCTTGATATTACACAACATGGGATCCTTTCGATTTCCTATTGTTTGTAAGAGTTTAGAGGTCTTTTGAAGTTTCATGCCAAATGATAGATTTTTTTGTTGACACCTTTTTTGTTACCCTTTTCAAGTTTCTCCTCCTGGGATTGAATTCAATGTTCACTACGGGATATTTTGTGATTCCAAATCTTGATGTCCTTTATAGGAAAGTATGAATTTATCCGCCAATTGTTTACTACTTGTTGTGAAGTGGAGGGAGAATATTGAGAGGGTTTCATAGGGTCTTCATTGGCTAGAGCTTTATTTGGTTCAACCAAGAATTCTCAAAACTCAGACCTAAAATCATTTGGTGGAGATAAGGAGCAAAAGGTTGTTATGAATATTTTGAATACAAATCTTGCTTTCTCTTTCGTATCCTCCTTTTTAATAATTTATCTTGGAGGTGGAACTGCCCCTTTCTTCATAATATTCTTTTGAACAATGATATCTTCTATTTGGGTGATCCATACCTAGTCATTATCATCATGCACATGATCATACAATATATTTAACTACCCTTTAAGGGAATAATTTTTTGGAAAACCCTATTCCATATATAATAGTTCCTTAAAGGTTGTTCGGGAGATGAAATGAATTTTATGGACCAAGGTAAGCCTTCAAATCAAGACACCTTTCAAACATTACGCATCCCATAGAGACTTCAAAGGAGGGATGTGTTTTAAGATTCTTCTCCTTACACTTTAAAGCAATACCATTACAAATCTGATATGAAACCTCTTGTACTTAAAATTGGTTTGGAAATTGAAATGGAGGTGTAAGGATCCACTCGATCATGATAATCAGTATATTCGGATAGAAGAATTTGGCTCCCATATTCATTATCAAAGTGAGTATGGCAGAAGATATTGTCGGTGGCACCATTTCATGTAATTATCGGTAGAGATAAGGATAAAAATAATTGCATATATCTTGAATATGCAATTTGAAACGATGCTCATACAAGTCTACATATTGCTCGTTTACCCTCAAAGTGATCGAGGAGAAGAGAATTGACTTAAATCCAAACAAATGAGAACACCATTTACAACATTGAGAAGATAGGAAGCCATGTAAAATGGTTTCCGATGGTGGATAAAAAAATTCTTTGTGTAATTAAATTACAATAGGACACCTAAGCTAAGGAGGGAATCTCATCTTCATCAATAATAAAAGAAAATACGGGAATCCAAGAAACATGCGCTTTAGAGAATGATGCATTTCCATATAGCATATTCATGAGTTTCATGCCAATGTAGACTCGTGGTCTAAACATTTTAATAAGGACTTAGGAAAACTTAGTATCATCTATATTATCCATCGGTCAAATGCCTAGTTCTCGTGAAACATCTCTTACTCTGTTTGTCCATCCTAAACTCAATTTTCTCTTCGTTGTACAAGAATCAGGCTCTAGTAGTTTATAATAAATTTTGAATTCATTCCCATCAAAAAAGCTATTCAATTTTTCCCTGATTTAGAAAATAATGAAAAATCCTTTAACTTGGCATGAAAAAGAAAGAAAGTGAAAAATACAGAAATGGAAGCACCTTCGGTTTAGCAAAAATTAAATGGAGGCTAGATAATTTTATCACCCTTGTGTGTTGGAACCATAGTGCTTGTACTTTGATATACCCTCTATCTCGACAACATCAACACTTTCATTCTGAATTATGGAATATAGAGTTGAGTAATGTTGAAATTCATCATGTAAGGTTGTTGGATCAAACACTCGTATCTCTTATTACTTTTTTGTTGTCGTTGGAATATAAAAATGTATCTACCATTGCCATTTCCCTCTCTCTCGCCATGTTGAAAAATTTAAGGGCGAAAAATGTTTCATACATCATTAACATAAAAAATTTCTCATAAAAATGATGTAATTGATTTTATGACAACATTCATATGTCCCTTATAACGTATATTAGGTAAGCTTAGAAAATAAATTCCAAATAAATGAAAGTGTTGATCCTAGTGGTCGCCAGATTCAAAAATTACTAAATGTTCAGATCTTAGTGGTGGTTAGGAAATATTCAAATATTTATGATTAATTTAATGAGAAAAGTGTGACTATACGTGCATCACTGAGGGTTCAAGATACACATAGTTTTAGCCGTGGTGTTTGCTAGGTGTCAAGGTAGTAAAAATATTAATGCAAAGATCTTAGTCTATCAATACAAACACTCTTGAGGCTTCAAGACTTACGTAGTTCATATCCTGGTGATATTTTGAAAGGATTATCCGATGTCTGACAACCATCCACATTGCGTAGATAACATGAAAGGAAAGTTTGAAAACATGGATATTAGTGAGAGTGAGGATTTAAGTCAACATATGAATGGAAAGTTTTAACATTACTTGTTGGTAATCAACACCAATTGAATGGACTAGTGTAAAGGCCATTAAGATTTAATTTTTCAAATTTTGAAAAGAGTGTGTGAGAAACAAAACACAATAATGGGTCTAATAGACACTAAGAGGAATTTTTTTTTAAAAATGTTTAGTTGTCCCATAACACATTTTGCAAAGAATAATGTAGGACCCCAAAATACCTAACTATATATATTTTTAAATTGAGTATTGGAGTATGCAATAATTCACATCCATTCATATCAAATAAAATGTTTCACAACCATGAAAATCCATTACTAATTGAAAGGAATGAATTTAAGACTACTAGTATTTTCTAGTTCTTAATTTAAAAAGAGAGATACTTTCATTACCTCTTGTCATAGCAATCACTTTATGTGTAGCTTTAGAATGATTGTAATTATCAATGACTATAATTGTATCAAGTTAGTTACATGTTACCTCATGGGGCCAATTATTGAACTACTTTTGATTGAGAGAGATCAAGACATTCTCTTTGTATCAAAGAAAATGCATAACCACCACTAAGATCCATTACTAGACTAGAATAGTGGCTACTAGGATCCTATCACTAACATTTTCCATTGTAATCAATATCTATTCAACTGTGGATCGGTAAGTTCAAGAACTATGCAAAATTGTACTTGACAATTCACGCAAACATATTTTAGAATGATTTGTGTATTTTATAAAAACCATCCACATTGCATAGATCTAATTTTGATCTATGTTTGTTAATAGAATCAATCTTGAGGCTTTAGGATTTGCGTAGTTCAGATCCTAGTGATGGCTATGTTTAGACACAATGAAATATTTAGAGATTGGCCATATCTAGGATTATTTCAAAGCCCAAATATTATTTCCATGAGAAATATAACACCAATCCTTGCACTACTGAGGGGTAAAAATAGATGTATTTCACATCCTATTGATCACTAGGGTTAATTGAAACATATTTTATAGAGATTAACAGTTTATAAGAATCATTTTATCAAATAAATGCGTAGTTCTAATAGTATTTTTACTATGATCAGCTGCAATGATATACCTATATCTTAGTGATCACTAGGCATCATTAATAGGAAAAATACTAATGCATTAACAAGAAAATATAAAAGATTTATGTTCAATAAAATACACCTCGACAAAATATTTAAAGATTAGCTCTAGCAAAACAAAATTCAATGAACATATATCATTGAATTAAGAAAAAATAGTTGTATTACATGTATACGTAAGGGATCATGAATACATCTCATTGATAGACATACTATGATTAAAATGATTGAAAGTGCATTGTTGTACAAGAACCTTGAAGGGACAAGATATACGTTTTGTTAGAATGTACATGAAAACTATTATTAGAATGAGAAAAATTTCTACATTCACTATGGAGGGGTACAGAAATAAGTATTTCTTATCCTAGCACTTGCTAGGGTCAGCCACAACATATTTTTTTGAGCTTAACAATGTATAGGAATCATTGACAAATAAATATGTACATTTTACCCTTCTTGTTACTACGATTAGCCCCAAGGATATACCTATAGCTTAGCGGTAACTTATTATCATGAACACAAAAACTACTAATGCATTAACAAGAAACTACATAAATCCTAGTGGTTAATAACAATCACCTAGAAAAAATATTTTTAACTTAGTGTTAGCAAAACACCATTCAATGAACATCTATTTAATTAATTATAATTGTATAATCTCCTAGGTCATTAAATATCAAAATGAGTAGTCAACACATATGAAATGTTTTTCCTATTGGTCTCTAAGGTCAGCCAAAACAAAAATTTTAAAAGCTTATCGGTCATTATGATTAGCATCGAAAACATATTTTAAACTTATTGTTTTACGATGCATAATTCACTAGACATTTATTATTGAAATGAGAAAAGAGTTGCATTACATGTTTTTTCATCAGGGGTCACACATTTTTTAGCTCTCATTATTTTGTTCCATGAATTTTTTTGAGCCAAGTGTTGCACTAGATTCCCTAGTGAGAGGTCAAGCCTTAACAATTTCTCATACTATTTACTATAAGTTATTGAAAGGAAGATAAAAATTCCACATTTTAATTATAAATGAAATCTAAAAATAGATGGTGATTTATAATTAGTTAGTAAATTAAGTCTCAAAGGCCATGGTATAATTCTAATAAATATAATGAACACACTCCTTGTAGTGTTAGTATGAAAATACAGATTGTGAACCCTATGTATAATCTCCCTTGTTATTAAACCTCATAATTTTTCATGATATCACATCTCCCTTTTTCCATATGCTTATTGTCAAATTATGAAAGAAAAGCCATGACATCTTATAATTTTTATTGTTGATATATAATTAGCTAATTTAACTAAAACAACTATAGATTGTAATTTTAATCTATAAATAGTGTATATGTCTTTCCAAAACTATCAATTAAGTGAAACATTATTCAAAATATTATTGCCTAACTTTTTAAATAGTAGGTTTTATAATTCCCCGATACACTCATTTTCAAAGATGAACTTACAAAGAGGGAACTCTTTTCATTTTCACTTTTGTAGTCACATATATGTATTTTTACAAAAACATTTCTAACAATTTCCTTATGTAAACAAAAGCTTTGTAAACAAGAAGACAATTTTCCTTCGTCTTTTTAGCAACACCCATTTTTTTCACTTCAGTAATCATTGATGTCCATCTAAGGTATTTTACAAATCTTTTCTCATTCCTCTTGTCAAAAAATACCCATAACATTGTTTACATCACTCAAGCCACGTACACACATATTTAGTAAATAATTTAGGGATTGGCTAAAAGAATTACAAAACAATGTCAAACCCTATCAATTGAGAGGTGTTTGTCAAAGAACATTAAATAATAGACATATTTGACTACTGGAAGCAGAGAAATTAGGGTTTCATTGAAAAGGCTACATAATATTCTACATACATAAAATTTTCAAAATTTTGGAAGGAGTAAACGTGATAATGCATACCATTATTTGACACCTTCATGAAAACAAATTTTTCTCGAAATTTTTCCAATCAAACCGTGATCTGATTTCCAATGAATTATTACGATTACAGACTTTTTTTTCCTATGCCAATGTTCTCATACGAATCTTTGCAAATTTAAGTTTCCTTGATATATACTAATGAATGCCAATATTTAATTTATATGGAATGGAAACTTCTAACTAACACTTTCTTGAGTGCACAAATTATAAATGACATGCGGTAGCCATAAATTTGTTTTATATTTAATAGCTAATTAATGGCTATCAAGTGGTGCACATATTTTGAATATCGCACGAACATCACTTTGTTTTTTAATGGATATTTAATGTTTAGGGAAGCACAATATTAATTATGTAACATTTGATGTTACAACTAAGAGTAAATGTTATTGTATTTAAAAAATCTTAATCTTTCCCCTACACTATGAGGTTTATGAATAAAATTATACACGCGACAGAGCAATCTAAAATTAAGGTAACATTTTTATAACATAATTTTTAATGTATGAAAACTACAATTTGAAAACTTTTTAGACATAATTTCAAAATTTAATTAAAATTAAGTCTTTAATACTTAGTACTATTAATAAAAAACAACGTAGCATGTGTTACTTCTACTCAATATAATATACAATTATTAAAAACAAAGATATAAAAAGCTTAGAAATAATTAAATATACATAATTGAAACAAATCATATACCACCAAGGTTAATTAAATAAATTCTAAATTATTAAAATAAACTTATATTGTTAAATGATTACATATAATATAAAAAGCTTAGAAACAATTAATACACATAATTGAATCAAAATTATATACCACCATAATTAATCAAATAAAGACTAAAACTTGAAATTTATGCCATAAAATAAGCATAGCTTATCAAATAGAGAATTGAATACATGAACAATTTACCTTAACACAATATTAATGGCCGTAAATATAAGG
Organism: Taxus wallichiana var. yunnanensis; assembly: GCA_018340775.1. Classification (NCBI taxonomy): domain Eukaryota; kingdom Viridiplantae; phylum Streptophyta; class Pinopsida; order Cupressales; family Taxaceae; genus Taxus; species Taxus wallichiana. Next base: position 410,608,759 of record CM031234.1, on the reverse strand, counting down.
CCAAGTGTGTATCCACAATTTGTCTTAAAAATGCACGTACTTTGTTGGGCGAGTGATCATACTTTGAGGTGTGACGAATCTCACTTCGACATGCGAGGTATTTCACTTTGACGTATGAGGAATCACTTGTTGACATGCGAGAGATAACACTTCGTCATTGCGAGGAATCAAACTTGGTGGATGTGTGAGTGATGAATCTCTCTCTCTACGATCAACTATCATTTTCATGTCCAAGTGCGAGTTTTCGAACTTGGAATTGAGCCCACTCACACATTGAAGTGTGATCACCAACTTCTGGCCTCCCATTCTAGTCAAATATTTGAATTTCAGCACGTAAAAAATAATTACGTCACAAAGTAGCCACTAGGCTATAGAACTATTGAAATCCATAGGGGAAAGAAGCCAATGACTGTGTGCATTATAAAAATATTAATCTTTCCCCTACACTATGTGGTTTATGGATAAAATTATACACACAATAGCGGGATCTAAAGGGTGTAAAATAATTTGTTATATGTTTAAAGATTTGGATTAAATGAGGTTTTAAAGATGTTCATATAAGATGTATATTTTTATTTTCTCATTTTGATTTCAATTCTCCACACTAATGTTAAATATTTAAGTGTTCTTTGTACTAATTTTCCCTTTTTATTTGTGGATATAGTTGAAAATGCACTCTTTTTTGAAGGAGAACATGTGTATTTACTATCCAAAGTTGTGACAGAATGGAGGGACTAGTTTATCCATCCAAAGATACACTCCATTGTAGAGATGTGGGGTCTAGCTTATTCATTGTCATAATAAGTATTGTATTCAATGGCTAGAGCAAGACTTCCATACACAATTGATGATTGTGAAACCTTGGTAGAAATTTAAAACAAGGGATACTTTATCCCATGGGAAGAAAGAAAATGATTAAGCATGTGATTTCAAATGTTTCACATGTGGGGGTGATGGGATTAAAAACATCATGAGAAATGAATCGAAGGATAAATTTAATGAGGATAAGGGTTTGAATTCTATTGGTGATAGTCATTCTTTCACAACTCTTAAAGATAGGGATGCTTTTGCTATAACCACTATGGTGGTAAAACATAAGTGTCCTCAAAAATAAGGTGACATAGATGAAGGGTTTATATCCTTGGTACAAGAACAACATGTTATTTTTGGGTGGTGTTGGGACCCGCACAATTTGGTTTTTTATGGAGAATATTAAAACTATATGCATTGATTGTTATCCAAGTCTACAACGCAATAACGAAGTTGTCTTGCCAATCAAAACTTAGTTAATATAGAAACAAGAACTTCACTTCGTGTGAATGGAAATTCGAACTCCAAGAAAAATTGTCACATCAAAAATGATTTCAATTTTAAGTTCACGGGGGTTTCTTGCTAAGTTAATACATTTTTGTTCAAAAGAACAATTTTTTTTTTGCAGAAATAACAATTACAATTATATTTGTCTGTGAAGGATACATGGTGCACTTTAAAAAATTAGATGGAAATACATTTGGGGTACATGTTGATAAATTAATTATGCCCTTTTTCAAGGTTTGATCCATATCAAAAGGATCTCTCATTCAATGTATTTCCAGCTAGTTCGCCCATCAATATGGTGTCGTTATGGAAGTAAAGCTAAAATAAATTCAAGAAGATTTTTCAGTATAAATGTGGAGTGCATTTGAATATCCATTGCCTCAACTAGTATACTAAAATTCATATGAATCCTCCATATGTATTAGTAATGAAAACTTGATAAAAACACCTTACAACACTTGTAAATGCCAAAATGTAAATTCTACTTCATCTAGTACATCAAAGGCAATGGAAAATGATGAAAAATCAAGAGAATAATCTATGTCCGAAGTTGAAAAAAACTTAGCTGCAAGGAAGGATGTCTCTCTAATCTATCTCCAAGTGCTTTCAATCACAGTTGGAAATTCACTCTAGATATGAATGAACCTGCGATCAAAAAAATTGGACTTAATACATTCACCACAAATTCTATCAGTTGTGATCAAGGTCAAAGTTCATAACGTAGTATAGATAAATTGAAGTTATGTGGAAGGGATGTATGTTATAATGCATGGTACAAATTTCATGGAATCATGAAAAGCACCTATTATAGATACAAACAATCTTGGATTAATGGCAAGAGGAGGGTAGTAAATGGAAATACAATAAAACAAAAACAAATGCCAAACATTGTTGTAACTATTTCATTGAAATCCAAAATGGTGGAGAAGATATATGATATATCCCCACACATGTCTCGTTCAATGGGACAAGATGGAACTAAAGTAAAAATAAGACTATTGCCTGCATATTATAGTTTTTCTTACATACTAAAAAAGTTTAATGAGGGCCTTTCACTATTGGGATTTCCTCAAATGTCACATTCAAATCTGAGAAAAATATGGAAAGAAAATTTCTCCCATGTTTCAATCACCAAAAATGATTTCTTTGCCAAATGTGATGAGTGCACAGAGCTTAAGAACAAACGTCCAGGTGATCACATGTCTAGAAACATAGGCACAAATAGATCAATTCCAGAAATGGCAGAATGATTACATTCAAATTTGGTGTCCAACTTAGTATGCACATAGAGTACAATCACAAAAAAATCTAATAGTTATTTGAGCATTGTACATGAAAAAATAGACAAGTTTGAAAACTGCAATACCAAGGATAGGTAAAAAAGAAAAATCAATAAGCAATTATATCAGTCTCTCTTTCACCTTGACTAGTGTGTAGACACACGAGCACAAAATGGGGGGTTTCGGGAACTTTTGTCTCCATTTTGTTGAGCGAGGATAAAAATTCACAATAACATCATTAGAACTATGTATCCGAAGCTAGAAGAACCACTCATAGATCAAGTATGGTAATTTTTATATAGTAGAGGGACATCAAAACACACATTACATGATGTACTACTGCAAAATGATGCATATGACAAGTGCAAGGGATACAAGTAGAAAAATGAGGGTTCTCATACAAATAATCTTGTAAGTTCATTTAGAAAACAACCTCTAACTCTCTACTTCCAACTAGATAATGTTGTAAGTGATAAAAATCCACACATTATTTTCATTTGTATCTATGCTTACAACTAGAATTGTTTTCAACAAAGTGTATGTGATTTTCCTTCTAAAGTGGGTCACACGCATGAAGATGTAAATGAGACATTCAATCGATTATCAACAACATTATGCAAATTGGATACATACTCCTTGCCACAAATAATGGACACTTACATAACATGCCAAGAGGATTCAAGCACATTCACTTTGTACCTTATCAAGGAAGTATATGAATTTAAGTCATTTGTGGAAGGACACTTGCTAGATGGTAATCACAAGATCGTGAGTATCAAAAAACCGAAGAAGTTTGAATTCTATGTCAAAGACACCAATCCCATCATGGAGTTCAAAGCATAAATCTAAGAGTCCTTCTGGTCACACTCAATTCAGATATAGAAAAAATTGGATGGGAAACCTTTCTTTTCTTGAAGGGGATCCTCCATTGGCACCATTCAAAGAACCCAAAGAGATGGAAGACATGCAGAGAGGCATTCAAACATACATCACACACTGGGGAAAAAGTTAAACAAATGGAGGAGAAGTATACTATGTTCCAAAGATTGCATATTGAATGAATTTTGTACTTGCGCTAGAGAATTCCTTTGTCAATTGTAACATGATGAGAAGATATTGTTTTTGGCCAAAAAAATTCGGGAAAGTGCAATGTACTATCATATAGTGGGTGTGCCACGTCTTGACATGGATAGATATTAGTTTCAAAATGTCCTTTAAAATAAGGATATATATTTTTGACCTATTTTTGATACACCTCGAGAGGAATTCAACCTAGTATTGGATGTGAATGTTGGGCAAATGATGCTAGTAATACCAAATAATGCTAATGTACCTATATGGATGGGAATGGTAGAACTAAAAATAATACATGATGTTCACAAATAAAACTCAAAATATAAGGGTACACTAGTGGGAACCCACAGAAAAGGAAATATAGAATAAGAAATGTATGAGGAATTGTTTTTGAAAAAGCAATGGTGGAAAAAATAAAGGGATGCATCATATATTGATATAGACAATGTCATCTAGGCATGGAGTCCAAGAAAAACATGGAAAGGACATAAAATTAAAATATTGAAATGGGGTCATGAAGCTATTGAATAATACCTTTAACAAATTCAAGAACAATAATTATTACCCTTGTGAGGGATCAATTCTTATGTAAATTGCTAAAAGGATTGACTACCAATGCAAATACATTTTCAAATCCATTTCCTCAAAATAACTTGTTTAATCTAATTCTTCAATCCTTGTTGTTCTTTATGATTTAAATAATTGAAAAGCATAAAAGTAGTTGAATTTATCACACGCAACTTGAATATTTACAATATCACAATATTTTTTTATATATATTTATATAACAATTATATCAATATATAATATACATAAAATATTAAATACATATAAATTTGAAGAGTTTCTATAACTATTGTTTTGTATTTTTAAAGGTCAAGTATTGTAAAATTACCATCATCTAAAAATTTCTTAACAGAATATGTGGCTTTCAAACTTAACCCTAGGGCCGCTGATGTAACTTTGTGGTGCCTAGGGTAATGTAACTTAGTGGCCGCTAGTTTTATGTAGCTTAGTGGTTGGTAGGCTTATGAAACTTTCTACAGGTTGGCTGGTGTAACTTTCCAGCCACTAGGATTATTTCACCCAAATGAATCTACTCTTGTGTAAATTAGCGGCCACTAGGTTTATGTAAGGTAACAACATATACACTTATGTAAGATAGTGATCGCTAGGATTATCGTGGTATTATGTAATTGAGATACCACAAGGCTTATGTAATGTAGTGGCCACAAGGAAAATGTAACTTAGTGGCTGCAAGGCAAATGTAACTCAATCGACACAAGGCAAATTTAACTTAGTAGCCACAAGGAAAATGTAACTTTGACCCCGCTAGGTTGATTTCACCTAGCATGCACTTTCATCATGTAAGTTAGGAACCACTAGGCTTATGAAAGATAGCATATGCAAGGCTTATGTAAGATAGAGGCCACTTGTCTTATGTGGTGGATTGAAATAAAAACAAACTAGAAATCCTAAAATAGTGAGACTAAACTAAAAATGTTGTGATTTATAAATTTGATTACAATAGTGGTTATAATAAATTGGATAGGATTTAGTCCATGTAAACCTATTCCCAAAATTTGTTACCTATTTCTACTATTACAATTATGAATTCTTGCACTTTGTTTTTAAATTTATTTTTTCATGCAAGGTATTCTATGTCGTTGTGCAATGGATTGCACTTTTATGTGTGATCCATCACTCTTCGCATGCAAGGAATTACACTTAGACATGCGAGGGATCACACTTTTTCATGTGATGAATCACACTTGGTATGATGTATGAAGGCACAACTCTCTCACACTATGATGAGATATCACTGTCACATCCAAGTGTGATTTTTCAAACTTTAAATTATGCCCACATGCACATTGAAGTGCGATCACCAACTTCTAGTCTCCCATTGGACTCAATATTTTAATTTCAGCATGTACAAAAAAACAAACTACGTCAAAGTGGCTGCTTTATGATATACAAATTTTGAAATCCATAGGGGAAATAAGTGAATTAATGTGCATAAGCCAATGACTATGAGAGGTAATGTGTAGGGATAGGACCACTAGTTGTAAAAATTGAAGTCAACATTTATAACTTTTATACTAAAAATTTAGAAAAAGGTAGACAATAACACAGGTAAAATCAAGTCACATGTACAAATCAGCCAATAAAAAGATGTAACTTTGACCCTACTAGGTTGATTTCACCTAGCATGCACTTTCATCATGTAAGTTAGCAACCACTAGGCTTATTGAAGATAGTGTCCATGATGCTTATGTAAGATAGAGGTCACTTGTCTTATGTAATATGGTGGATGTTTGGCTTATTTAAGATAACAACTATGACACTTATGTAAGATAGTGGCCACTTGGCTTATGTGGGGGATTCAAATAATAACAAAATAGAAATCCTAAAATAGTGAAACTAAAATCCAAAAATCAGGATTTATAAATTGGATTACAATAGTGGTGAACTTGGAATCCAATAATCACACTAATGGAATCGAATATGTAGTAGTTTTTACCCATTTACTAACTTATAACCCCATGTTCGTCAGCTTATCACCCAACGTGCACTTCGGGTGCTCACCCGAGGCATGCGCAGCACCGAGCTCCTCCTTTATGCGAGCATTGTGAGAAGATATTTCCATTGTTAGAGGATTAGTTAAAAAGAAGTGAATATTCATGTAAAAACACAACATGAGCTATCATATCCTTATACCCAAGAATTTAATAACAAGAGAAACATCATGGCATGAAATACAAAGAATAGTTCTACCATAAAATATAAGGAAATAAGACTTTGGTTTGCACCCTTGAACTAGATATTTAGAACAAATACATATATTTATATTTATCAAAGTCTCAGCAACCACATTACATTCAAAAGGGTCGTATTAGAAAAAATGTATAAAGAAAGGGAGATAACCCATATATCAAAGGTCCTAGATATGCTTTATTTATTAAAAAAATTTACAGACCCATCCCTTAGACATGATAACATTCCTACAGTCCTCTAATGAGAACCCCAACTCCTAGGGCCTCCTAATATTTTTTGCAGAGCTTCGCTTTCCTCATACTATATGTCTTCCATCTATGTCTTCCTTGGTGTCTTATTTTCTTCCAAGCATCTCTCTTTATAACACCAACACCCATTGCCATGCCTTTTCTCAGGAGTAGATTGGATGCCAAGTGTCCATGTGGTCCTTCAATGGTGCATGCTTATTCTGTTATGAGCTCTCCACTTTCTGCAATGATGTCTTCTAAGAATATTCCATATGTGGAATATTATTTCCTTGACCACCAAGTCTTCCAGGTTGGCACCTTATCCACTCGGCATGCCTAGTCGGGTCATGTTTTTCCTCAAGTGCCTCTTAAACACTAAATATGGCTAATTCATTAGACTATGTGTATTGCGTTGTGCGCACACCTTGGTTTCTCCTAAACACTTTTCAAACCCATTCCTCCACACTTTTCCCCACACGTTGTTCTTCCTATTGGTGCCATGCACTCATGCACCACTTTTCACTTAGCCACTATTTTGAAGTCCAACATCACCCCACACTAAGATTGTTCTTCATCCTTGGGAACATACTACTACTTTAAAAATAACAAATGGTGGAACCCAAAAAAATTAATGAAAAAGTAAAGAATGGAAGAATGAAGAATAGAATAAATGGAAGAATCAAATATCTAGCTACCAAGAGTTGTGGGAACTCCTTCCTTATTGTTTCGTTGATCTTTTCCTAGGTGTCTACCTCATCCTACACATATTGAAGTAGGTCACCCACTAGAGCGCTTACCTCCTCAAAATTTATTTTATATCCCTTAGTATTCAACATATCTACAACCCCTTCTAATCGCTTGATAAGGTCATCTAATGCATCCCCATTCTACAGTGATCGGTGATACAATTCCTTAAGCCAATTTTTAATCAATCCTTGTAAGGTTTTGATAGCTTCCATATTATTTTCTACCTTGGCTAGGATATCATCCCTCTCTAACCCATTTCCTTTATTATTATCTTGGTATTACTTTAGACCCACCTCATGTGTAGCAACTAGTATGATTTATACGCTATCTCTATCGAGTATTTATCATACATGGCCTCAAACCATCCATGTGGAGATCTCAGTATAGTGGAAAGGAGAACGGAATATCATGTCACTGTCTCCCCAATATTTTGTATATCTTCATCCTTCGGTGCTCCAATACCTCTTCGTTGATATTAGAGAGAATGACCATCTCTCCATGGTAAGGATGTGGGTTAAGTCTACCAACCATTGCAATGTTGACTCGTATTTCTACTCATGAGGTGCTAGATTTAGGTGTTTCAATGTGATGGCATCCATGATCATTTAAATCTTCTTGTAAAAATTACACACCTTCACCTTCTTCTCCCTTATTTCACTCCTTAAATGTGCATTGATCATCTCTTCCTGCTTCAGATCCTTTCTCTTCTTAATGAGTTCCTCCTACTTCTCTAGTTCTTCCTCTAGGAACCTTATCCTATCATTCCTTAGGAGAGTCTCACCGTAACCTCAAGCGATACCTTATTGAGGGCTTTGCATAATTTATGATTGGATAAGCTGTTGAGCATTTATCAGGGGGTTCACTCCCTTGGTCTTTGATACCTTCATCAGTGCTCCTTTCTTTGACCTTGAACTCGGGCTCGTCAACATGGGACTCAAAAGCCAAAGATAATTTTTTTCTTGTACGAGGGTATGTGCCTTCTTCTTCAAATGAATACCATGCAAGGAGTTGGTCTGTAGGCATGGTACTTTGGAAACACGATAATTTGGATCATTGATATAAATCATTCCCTTCTCCTACGCTGCTAAGACACTCTTTCCTCATGTGCCCGCTATCTTTGAAAAGCTTATCGCTAGGTTGAGATCTTTGCCCATGCTCCCATAATCCTTTCCTAAACTCTCCACCTCTATCACTTTGAGTATTTTGTCAGCAATGAGCTCCACCTTCTACTCCATGAAGTCCTTTATTATGCCCACTACTTCTCTTTCCGTAGCCTCTTCTATTTGCTCCTTGGTGAGGCTTGGGGTCCTTTGATCCTTTGTATTCACTTCCTCACTCTCCCCTTTTCCTTGAGCACCTTCCTCTTCCCCATCCTTTTCTTCATTTCCCTCATCCTCAGAGTCATGCACATCGTACATAGGATGGTTCTGAGCCTCTTCATGCTTGTCATCATCTCTCTCACCTCTGTAGGCCTCAGGATCTCTGTTCCCTCTTATTCCACCTCCTCCACTACCTTCTACCTCTTCCTAACTAGTAATTCCAGTATAGGAAACTCTTCCTTCTCATCTTCTTCACTAGAAAACTCATTCCTCGGTGATTCTTATTTTGAAGGGGGCTCTTCTTGCTCTGAAACCTCTTCCTCATGCATCTTTTCTCTTTCCCTAATGGGGGTCTTCTTCCTTTAAGCATATGTTCTTGGCTCTTCACTTGACTTCTATGTACCCATAGATTATGTTTTTTGCACACTCGGTGCCTTTTCTCCAGTGCCTCTTCTTTTCCCTCTTCCTTGGTGTGGTATTCTTCCTCCCGATGGGGTCTTCTAGGATGGAGACATCACTCCCTCGGTAGGGAACAGTTCTCGGACTTGGGCTTGACACATAGGTATACCCTCGTTGGGGTCCTTTCGAGCAATTGGCACCATCAAAGGTTTTTTCATGTGCACCTTATGGAAGACATAATTCTCCACATAAGCCCTCTTCTTGGGGTATAGTAGCTTTTTGTGCAGATCACGATGGTCTTGGTCAACCTCGCTAAGGTTGAACCTTAGTATTTTGGCCTCCTTGAAGTAATTGACCCCTGCTTGGAAATATTGTGTGGTGAATGAAAAGGGCATTTTACACCGTGGGGTCTTGGTCACATCTCACAATGTGAATATACCAATGCAAAAGTAATGGTAAATAGTGAACTTAGCCTCTCCTTGCACTAGTGCTAGAAATTCTTTAGGTATCCTCCATTTAGCCCCAAATGCATCATGCATCCTCTTGTACCATTTCTCTAGGCGTTCCTTGTGGGTGGTCATCATGGTGTCATAAGTTTATTTTTAAAATATCTTTACGAGGGAAGGATCTTCATCTGGATATTCCCATACAAACTTCCTTGGCCCATTGGACACTCCAATTTCGAGAATATGATGGTGAAGAGGACATTACCAAACATGATCTTTTCTTCTTCATGCACGGAAATGATTATTTCTTCTACAATGAAGGTAGATAGGTTATAGATGGTTTCAATAACATCTTCCTTACATGGGATACCCATTCTTTTCCAAGCAACATGACATGTTGGTATTGCATCTCCACATACCACTCCTCATTGAAGTTGGTGGAAGCAAATTGTTTCCCCTTTTCCTTTCCATTCTCTAGTGCGACGGTTGCCTTCTTTGGTGTCATCTTCTTGTCGGGTTACTAAAAAAATCTCTTCCTTGTTTGTTTTCCTTTCTCTACTCAAATTTTTGGCTTTCCTTCATGAAAATTCCCTTCACTCCCATGTCTTACCCGCAGAACCCTAACTTGGAAAATCCTTCCACAAGAAGGCGTGCACTGCGTTAAAAAAATTCCTCCCTCTACCTATGTACTTTATCCACTTTGGTTTGTAAATCACAAATATTTCTCACACTTTTTTCTTCACACAAATATTCTTCACAGATGCCCTAGTTCAAAAGATCTCTTCTTTATCACTAATGGAAACTAATAACAATGTACCTCGACCTTCTACCTATAGATTTTTCTTCTCTCCCAAAATAAATGTTATGCCACCTACTAACGTACTTTTGCAATAAATGTAGATTTTTCTACTAAATCCAACCTTAATCACTCTTACCCTCACACGCAATCCTACTTGAAAAATCATTACAACCTTCTAGTGTGCAAAAATCCCATCGACTAAAGATCCTTATGCGCATTCTTTCATCGCCGAAGGTACTTCTTCTTTCCTTATCCTATTTTTTTCCCTCGACTACCTCATGTTGTTCATGCGCTTCTCATCCTTTGTATGTGGTATTTGTAAAGCTATCCTGACACAAATTCCTTATGTCCACATTTTCTATGCACGCTCTTCCACAACTTCCACTACCAAATTCCATTTTACTTCTCATTGCTCCACCCCACACAAAAAAAATGAGCGTTCCTCTACGCATACACAATATTTTGAATAATAAGTGGCTACTAGAGCACAAGGCACACAAAAAAACAACACAAAGAAACAAACAAGAAATGAGAAAAGGAAACACGAGAAAAGAGATGCATAAAAGGAAATCCTAGGCTAAATGGCAATACTACCTTATTTATAAACACAAGGAAGACTTATTTATAGTAGGGCTTCATCCTACTCCGATTGAAATGGCACAGTAACTATATTCCATCGAGCACTTGTAGAATCGGTAAGCACTGAATCAAGGATTTATGAGCTGATGTATGGCCAAAACTAATGGAGTTTCAGTTTCCTAGGATTTTGTAGAAATTTGGAGTCATAAAACTTACCATCTCCCAAACCTTGAATTGTTTGTTTTTAATATGGTGATCATGCCATACTTTTTGTTGTGCCTTTTCAAAGTATTCTCGACTCCATATAGTAAGTGATCACCTTTGTACAGATTACATTAACGTTTCCATTCAGTCTTGAATTTCTTGTTCATCAGATAATCCTCATGTAGGCGTAATACACAACGATGCTAGCGTAAATTCAATTGGTAAAATATCCTCTCGCACCAAACACCAATCGAAATGGTGTGGATTTGTTCAATATCATGTAGGTTGTCCTGTATGCCCATAGAACATCGATACCTTTTCATCCCAATAATGTCTTCCCACATTACATTTTTTTGTCATTGTGTGGCTTAATATCTTGTTAAATGCCTTAGGAGTTCCATTATCTTGTGGGTGAGATCGGGTATTTTTTTGATGCGCCACCATGAACTCGCCAACAAAATATTGAATGTTTCATTCAAAATGTGTACCCCTATCACTACTCAATCATAAAGGACATCCATATATGTTGATTAAGTTTTCCCATAAGGATTTAGTAGCTAATTCGGTTGTATAATCTCTTACAGTGATGACTTCCTCCACCTTGTTAAATAATCGGTGCAAGTGATAATATAACGTGAATTAGTCCTTCGTGCGGTAGTTGAAATTGGTCATATGAAATCAATTTCCCATTTTTCAAATGTTTTTGTGTTGGCTATAGGTCTCAAGGTAATCTCATCTCTTTTTCCTAGCTCACCAAGGTGCTGGTAAGTAGGTCCATGAGCCTTGCAAAATTCAATCCAATCTCGGGAGAATCTTCGTGTTAATAAATTCCCTACATATTTCCCTCCTAAAATCCCACCATGTCCTTCTTCTATGATTACAATGCACTCATGTTCCAACACACACGGTGTGCAAAACTCATCGCGGCCTAGTTTGTATAAGTCTCCACTTATTAACATGTAGGGCACGATGTGTATATAGCTAACTATTTTCTTTCCAATTTTTTCATTCCTCCCGGTGTCACAACTATTTTAAGAAACATAGAAATATCTTCCAAGTCACAGGGCACACGCTGCAATCTTAATAGTTGCATGTCTAACATATCATCCTCATTGTTGTGTGTGTCATCCCCTAGGTCAATTATTGACAAATGCTCGTGCCCCGAGTTATTCTTTCCTTCTTTCACAACAACTTTAAAATTAATATCCTAAAACAAGAAGACCCATCGGTATATGTGCCCTTTAAAAATGGGATTCTTCACTAATTACTTCAATTTCATGTGATCCGTGTAAAATATGAAGGGTGTTTCCAAAGTAGATACTTCCTAAAATTATGCAGGTGTGTAGATCATCAACATTGCTTTGTGCTCAATAGTGGTGTAGTTCTCGCTCTACTAGTTTTAGCTTCTTGCTAGAAAAACGCAAGGGGTGCTCAACAATCCTTCTCCGTGATGTGTGAAGACTACTCCAGTTTCCATGCTTAAAGCATCAACATGCACAGAAAAGGTTTATGCCAAGAAGGAAATCGTAGTATGGTCATGGTGGCAAGTATATCCTTTAAAGTGTCAAATTTCATCTATTGCGCATCTCCCCGGTGAAAGGCACTCATGTGTTTTAGTAACTTATCCAATGGAATGGTTATTTTGGGATACCCCTTGATAAAATTCTGGTAGTACCACATATACCCAAGGAATCTATGCACCGTGCTCTGGCTAGTAGACTCCCTAATCCCACAATAATGCAAACTTTTATGGGACCCACGAAAAAGCCTTCTTTACATATAATATTCCCTAATAGGGTCCCAAATGGAGTTACAAAAACACATTTCTTAATGTTGGGGATATCCTCAATTTCTGACATATCTCAAACATCAGTCTCAAATTGTCACAATTTCACTAGTCCATATATTGTCATGTCATCAAGGTAGACTTGCAGAAATTTATGGATAACATCCTGAAATGCCTGGACCGCTATGCGTGGAAACACAAAGAGTGAGGCACGTTCTTCAATCCAAAAGGCATCTTTGTATAGGAAAAACTTCCCCATTCGGTAGTGAAAGTCTTCTTCTCTTGGTCTTCTTTAGTAATTTTAACTTGATGGTATCCTAAGAATCCATTCGTGAAAGAATATATTTCACACCCACCCACTCCTAGGATCTCCTCAGTAAAAGGAGTTTCAAAATGATCAATTACACATACTAAATTTAAGTCCCCGTAGTTATCACAAATATTTATCCTTCCATCCTTTTTAATACAGATTACCATGGGGCTTACCCATTCTAATTTTTGCACAACTTCAATGATGCTTGAAGTGATCATCTTGTCTATCTCCTCCTTGAATTTGAGTTGAAGATTCAGATTCATTCAATAAGGCCTCTTCCGAATCAAGCATGCACCCTCCTTTAACATGATTTTCATTTATCCCAAAGAGTGGTGGACACCTTTAAGCCTATGGTACCCACACAAAAATTAGTCCCAAAATCACACAAGAGATCAATGATCTTTGAGACCTTCTTCTCTGACTAATAGTCTCCAATAGTGGCCTCTTTAGGTTCCATTTCTAAACCAATATTAAACTTGTTTATTTTGAGGGGCTCAAGGTAGGGATGTGCTTGTTCATCAATACTATCAATAACTTTGGGCGTACCTTCAGTATGGTTAACATCAAAACTTTCCATCTCTTTTCCATCTATCACATAGACCATCTTTCCATTGTTTGTCTCCATGTATGTGTGGTTAAGCTGCATCTCCTCCGACTCTTCCTCATCAAGATATCTGTTCTAAGTGAGGTTCAACTAATAACTCCATTATTATATCTTCTTCCATGGCACTATCTCCCATCATAAGGCACTTAAAAACTTGCAATGCCCTATCCACCGATGGTTTAGTAATCCAATACTTAATAGCTTAAAGGATGTTAGTCATCAACTCCTACCAATTTCTTGTCTAATGGCACATCTCAGAGTGAATATACCATGCGCATGCATAACCTTATAAGGTGGAATACAACTTATGCACCCATAAATAAGGTGGCAAGGCCTCCACGCCTTCCATCCATGCTTTCTCACATGCTTGGATGTGAGACAAGATGGGTTTCTTCCCATGGTAGTATTGTATTGTAATGGGTGCATTACTTTGGGAGAAACTAATAGAGAACGTGATTCTTACCTCATGCCACTCTAGAAGGATATTGCGATGTGTCACCCACCAACATGCTACATTCCTCAAGTAAGTTATAGCTAAGCATCCCTCTTCTTTCGATCTCATTTTTCCATTGAGATTCCATTTCCCATAAGAAATCATCGATTGTCCCCCTAAGAATAATTTGCGCAGTTTCTTCGCTCCTGGCACTTGATTGAGCACATCTTTATTACCCTTATCACAAAGCCTATTAGCTATTGCCCAATCAACTCAAAATTCCCATCCACCCAATTGTCACATGCCACACTAGTTACATCACTCATGGTGAGTATCTTCAAACCGAATAACTCCTTTATAGGGTGAGTCACCTCGTGGTCACCGATAGGCGCACATTGATCCTATTAAGAACTTCTTCTCCCGAAGGCTCAGTATAGCGTGCTGATTTCCCATTGGTTAAGGGGATGATGAATTGTTCTTCCTTGTTAAAAATTAGGTCAACATTGTTCTTTTAACACTAGGGGTACCCAAGTAATGCTGGAAATTTGTCTTCCTCGGCTTGCACCAAGACTTTGAAGTCTCCAGTGAAATTTTCCCCTTGGATAGTGATAGAAACATCCATCCAAACACTAATGGGAATTTCCTTTGTCTTATTACCCATATTCAACACATGGAATATGGTTGTAAATGGGGCCTCCCATTTCATGAAATGCATCTAGAGTGATAACATTGACTTCTGCACCCATGTCAATCAAAATATTGATTAGATGCTACCCATTTACAATACCGTTCAAGGCAATCTCCTTATCATAATCAATATTGTGGGAAGGAAGGTTGACTTGCATAACCTACCCGTCATGCCCTCCTTTAACATGTGGTACCATCTCCTGTAACCAATCTCCTAAAGTAAGGGGATGATATTATCTTGCAAAAAAATTGCATATTTCTTTATCCTCATCCAGATCCTTCCGTGGAGCCTCAAAATTGTTCCTTTTCTCTAAGCTGTCTTGACTATTATATCAAGTACAGGAGCTCTCCTGAAGGCTTCAAATCAAATCCATGATTTATTCATACAATTCTTTTCTGCTGATTAGGGTCAATATATTTTCCATGAGCCACCCCTTCTCTAATAATCGTTGTCTTTTCCTTGGTACTTCCACGGTGCGCGTAGGCTCGGCTCGCGTTGTAACTTGTATAGGCTCTAGTTCGACTAGTGTGCCACTAGTGATAGCCATTGTGAATTAGCCTTTCTCACACTTACCATCCCGACGTTTTTGTCTTTCTAGTGTTGCTAGCTTATATGTTCAAATAGCTTTAGACACTACTTATAATTACATTTTTCTCCACACCAAGAGCATTATAACAGTCCTGGGAATTCACTTGTATAGTACTCCATAGACCAACAATTATAACGGGTTCCATGCGGGAAGTCACTTCTTCCTCCATAGTTACCACGAAAACCAAAGACTCCTCGGATACCTCTCCCACACACCACTCCATCCATGCACCCTTCATAGTGATGACAATTATCCTTAGAATTTTTGCGAGGCTTTTTTGGCACACACCAATATCAATCACATAATCAGCCTACAATCCTTGGTGTCTTGAGTAGTAGAAGTGCAAATCTTGCAACCGTAAGACACATTTTTATGGATTGTGTGCTGTAGTAATGGGAACCTATTTACATCATGATCTCTGTGGAAAATCTCATGGTCCACCTTCATGACACATACCAATCTCTCGGGGAAAATTTCCTTTGTATTTACCTCTACCTCACAACACGTGCACCATATACCACTTTGAGTCTAATGCAATGAGTTCACAAATATCTTCTCTAGTGGCTTCACCTTCACAACAATATCAACCTCAAGGAAGGGGTTAGTGCCGGTATCCTTACTTTCAATAGCCTCAACACACAAGGAAGCCACCAAGGCCTCGTGTGGGTCTATGAAATTATTGTGTGAAAGTGCTCTCCTAAATAGTGTTATCCATCCTCCAATAAACCACAGAGCATGTTGAGAGGGGTGACTATGATAGGATAGTTTTGATAAGAGAGTTTTGAAATGTACATCATACTCTTGCACACTCTTTGACATACCTTGTTGGATCTCCTTCAATGCGCCGATGCTCTTCTGTTCAAACTCAGGGATATGAAATTTAGCCAAAAAATCATTCTGAAATGTGGTGGAATATACTACTATCTAATGGGGGTTATATTTTCGGCCACAACTATACGTGCATCCTTACAACATTGTTACAAACCGACTTAATTTCGGCTTTGGGCTATTGATCCCATTTACGTGCCTTAGTAGTTCACACTTGTGTACATGATCTACAACATCCTCAACACCTTTGTAGTTTAGTAGATGAAAATACATCTTGAAAAATATTTGTTGAGACCTTTGAGGTCCTTGTCCTCCTGATCCAGAACCTTGATTTTCTCCGATGTTACCTCCACTATAAGATCCACAAGGTCCTGACCCTCTTGACCCACTAGATACTTCAGATCCCCCAAGTCCAGAAGGTCCTCCAACTCCTATACCACAAGACCCACCTCCTATAGATGGTAATGGGCCTGAAGTGGTTGTGCCTATTTTGCCCAACGTCCCACCGAATCTGCGCATATAAAATTTGTGATATTTCACTACTACTAGATGTGTGTCCCATGCCGCTTCTAGACATGATACCCAAACTTTTTCCACTCACACTTTTCCCAAACATCATTTCAGAAAATATTCCTCCAAATATAGGAAATGATTTTATATCCATAGATGTACAAAATGAGAAATTATATCACCTAGGTGTAGATCGAACACACCCACCAATACTGAGTGTGTTAGCAATACTTATCCCTTGATTTGGAAAAATAAACACCATGGGTTGGTCACTGTGTGGATTTAGATGCACGCCAAAGGATATCCTTTCTCTAAGTGACGTACTCTCATCAGAAGTTGAAGGAGTCTCTCTCCCACACTTTCCAAGATGGGGTGGTATAGACTTATAAGGCTCCACATCCTACACGTGAACCCTCAATTCCTTCCCACAACATCGGCCTCCATAGATTCATCACTCCTATAACCTTGCATTGTCTAGCCAACTCCCTTTCACAATTCTCAATATAATTGAGTCATCTCTCCTCTCTCTCTCTTTTTCAGCCGCAAGGCCTGCCATATTCCTTGACCCTAGCTTCCTCACCCAATGCTCAAAGAAGCCGAGTGACCATACAGAATTCTTCTAAACTTAGTGTAATGAGAAGGATATTTATGGATAAAGGGATAGCATGCAAAAATAATCCTCTAGGTTCCTTTAAAAATCAAACTCAACAACCTCATGAAAAGAATACTTAGAAATAGTGTATTCCGTGTATAACTCGGTCATTACTCTCTTCCACCAATGATCAATAGCACACATCCAAGTTAGATCAAAATCCCCGCAACCTCTAATATTCCTCTTGGGTCCAAACATGATATCTATAGTACCAACTTGATCTAGATTCTTACATGGAAAGCCATTCATCCAAATCTACTATAAAGCAGAAAAACAAGGTCTCATATAACTCATGATACATGTGTTCTTCCACGCATCTACATGGACTAAACTCGGGTCCAAGACTAAATCTCTAAGAAAACTCATCTTCTCGTGATTTTAAACCATGCTTTGACACTTTGTTCAAGCTCAAGTGCTTTGTCATTATGCATTATTCTCACAAAAACTTGAAAAGAGGTCCCAAAAACGGAACCAAGATGTGGTCATTTTTAAACATCTACTAACTTCTAACCCCATGCATGTTGCCCTATCACCAAGCGTGCATTGGGCGCTCACCCAAGGCACGTGCACGTGTTGAGCCTCTTTTTATGTGAGAATTGTGAGAATATCTTGTCATTGTTAGAGGATTAGATACAGAGAAGTGAAAATTCATGTAAAAACACAACATGAGCTATCATATCCTTATACACAAGCATTTAATAATAACATAAACATCATGGCATGAAATAAAAAGAACAGTTCTTCCATAAAATATGAGGATATAACACTAGGGTTTGCACCTTGAACCAAATATTCATAATAGAACCATATATTTATATTGATAATAGTCTCAAAGAACCACATTACATTCAAAATGGTCATATCGACCAAATGTATCAAAGTAGAGATCTAACCTATATATCAAATGTCCTAGTTGTGCTTTCTTTATTACAAAAATTTTCTGCAGACCCATCCCTTAGACATGATAACATTCCTATAGCCCTCTAACGAGAACCACAACTCCTACTGACCTCCTAATATTTTATGCAGAGCTTCGATTTCCTCATACAATATGTCTTCCATATATGCATTCCTTGGTGTCTTCTTTTCTTCCAAATGCCTCTCTTTATAGCACCAACACCCACTACCATGCCTTTTCTTAGTAGTAGATCACATGTCAAGTGTCCATTTGGTCCTTCAATGGTGCATGATTATTCTGTTCCAAGCTCGCCACTTTTCGTAATGATGTCTTCTAAGAATATTCCATGTGTGGAATATTATTTCCTTGACCACCAAATCTTTCACGTTGGCACCTTATCCACTAGGAATACCAATTCGAGTCACATTTTTCCTCAAGTACCTCTAGAACATTGAATATGGCTAAGTCCTTTAACCTTTTGTTTTGCCTTGCGTGCACATCTTGGTTTCTCCTAAACCCTTATCCTATGGGATTCTCCCCCACACGCCCTTCTTCCTATTGGTCTAGCATGCTCACGTTCCCTTTGTCACTTTTCCAATATTTCGAGGCCCAACACAATAGTAGCCAAATTATAATTCAATAATAGAGATATTGGAATCCAATAATAGTGAAATTAGAACTAGACTAATTCCAATAATGACAATATGGAATATGAAATTTATATTAATTGATTCCAATAATAGTCTTAATGGACTCCAATATAAAAAAATGGAATCGATATACACAAAAATGGAGATGGATTTCTTATAATACTTGAAATAGAGGAGTCTCAATTTCTGGAATATATCCCAATTTAGTGAAATAATCATTAAGGCATTCAAGTGATCCATCTCATCCCCGCATATCAAGATTCAATCCACATAAATTATGAGATCAAGAACCCTACTTATACCTTGAATGAGTTATATCCTAAAGGAATTAAGAAGGATTTTGCTTTAACATCAACCATCTAATGAACAAAAACTCTCAATGCACCTTCACACTCCTACTCAACATTCATGCAAGATTAAATCATCATTCCATGACCATACAATACCATATAACAGCATTCACCACCTTGTTATAGACCCCAAATTCAGATTTGTACTTCTTAAGAGCTTAGTATCAATGATTCACAAGATCCCTTGCTTTCTTAATATTAAGAAAGTAATTCATTCCTATAGTAGGGACATTTAGCGTCTTCTTGTGTTACCTAATACATCATTCAATGATCAAATTATCTCTTTTATCCTAGTTTTCAGTGATAGGAGATAGGGATTTCTAATGTTGAACCAAGACATGCAATTCTAGACCTTTCTCATCCATTATACAAGTGAACGAACATTGAATGTTGGCCTATTGGAGGATTGATACATGTTTTGGAAGATTATAGGTATTAATTTAAAGACTTAGACTCACCTATGAGTGATCAGCCATTGGTTCTTCCTATTACTCCATAATACTCTACTCAGGGACCCTTGTAGTTCTTCACATATACACACCCAATTAGCATTTTAGTCTTATCATTGAGGTTTCATACTTCAACAAACACATGCAATCCTAAACCCTTTCTCTCATACATTTTCCACAAGCAAATGCCTATTTCATCAAATATAACCATTTTTAGGATCATTATTTGAATACTACTTTTGGACTGTCCTTGAATTCTTATCTCTAGACTCTAACTTTAGATACTCCACATGAGATCTTGTCTTGTTAGAGGTTATAAATAAGGGGTGAATCCACCCTTATTTTCCAAGGAAAATTTAGGGAAATTTCAAAGCACAATGTTGTGTCCCACTTCATGTCCCAAAAACGCGAGTAAGAAGTTGGGCGGGATCGGAAATCGAGGGTGTTCGCGCGAACACCCCTTTCGCGTGAACCCCCTTCGCCTGAACTGCCATGTAGGACGAAGAAACTAGTTCGCGCGAATGGGGGTTCGCGCGAACACCCCTTCGCGCGAACCCCTCGAATTCAAATAATTTTGGCGGCAAAGAGTTATATATAGATATTTATATAGTTTTGGGCGGCGGATTTAAGGTTTAGGGGGGTTCGGGCGAAGGGGGGTTCACGCGAACCCCCTTCGCGCGAACCCCCCTATGTGGCACCTATGTGGCACCTATGTGGCACATTTTGGCACCAAATCCATTTGGAGGATAATTTTATGCCAAAATGTGCCACTTAGGTGCCACGTAATTAGGGTTAACGAATGAATAAAATTACAAAATTTTAACACAAAATACAAAATTTTATTAGCTTTCTAAAAATATAATTTTTATTTTTAAAAATATGTTTTACTATTTATTTTTATATTTTGCTAACATATGGTATTTTAGGACAATCGATCATACACAATCAACCCAATTTGAAAAATAGCAAAATATATCAAAAAAATTGAAAAAAATAAAATTACTATTTATTGAAGTCTTCTTCTTACCTGTGAAAAAAATTCAATTTTGATATAAATCTTAAAATTTATTGGCATAAACATTTGTACGCCATTTATTTGAAAATATTTTTACTAAATAATTAATTAAAAAATATATATAAGTCCAAAAATATGAAAATTTGACAGCACCTCAAAATTCAAATCTTGAACATATATCTAAAATTTCATGGTGAAAAAATAAATTTTCATTTAAAAAAACCACCCGGGACAATCATTCCTCTTTTATAACATAAGAAACAACGTATGAATAAAATTAAGAAAATACCGTTTTTTTTTGTAATTTAAAAAAATAAAAATTACATGTATTCTAAACTCGAAATACAACATTTCGTTAGTTTGTGGAATTTCATGAATGTGTATGGTTTTATGGCTATTACCTTTAAAAAATCAAAGAAACTGAAAATTCATGTTTATAATGGTACAAAACATACCAAAAAGTGGGACATTTTATTGTGCTTTTCATGAATTTTAGCTAAAAGTGTAGAAGGAAATTCAATTCTTTAATTTTTTTAAGCCAAGGAAATACTGTAGAAACTATTTATATCCTCTTAGAACATAATCCATAAAAATTCTACCCTTCAAGTACCCAATTTAGATTGAATTTACATCAAAAGAATACATACCCTGTCCACTGTGTTTTCCCTATCTTTCTTGAAACTTATACTATCAATATCATTTTCACACATGCTCTTGGGATTTGAAACTTCGTAGTAATCTCCCTAGGCTTGGGCAGATATTTTTACAAAGGTTTATCAAATTCCACTAGCTAGAAAATGCTTTATCATTTCCCTAGATTTGAGATGAAAACAAACAATTTGTCATAAGAACGACATCATGCACCCTCAAAACTTATAAAAATAATTTTTGTATTCCTTTTCACCTGTACACACAAATTAATGTAATAGTAAAGGGTTTCTTAACATTTTCATTGCAATGAGAGTTTGTTATTCACCATCCTATCACATTTTCTCAATATAGTCCTTTCTAACCTGTAAAACAAGCTTGACCTTCCATAATTCATACACTTTTCATTAAAATCATTATGTGTAAATATCATAGACGATATATTAAAGACCGATGAAGGCTTAAAAGATCCAATTCCATTTATTTCATATCCAAACATACCATACAACATAAGGTCCATACAAATTTTGCATTTTTCATTAAAATTTTCTTTTCCTCCATGCCAATTACTATTTTTCCTTCCTTTTACTAATTGATCTCGACCTTCTCCTCTCATATTCACTTTTATTAGCCTTGAATGTTTTATCACTTGAATTCTTTTTTACCAAATGTGCATTATTTTAGTGATATTACTTCCTTCTTTTCTTGAGACTAGGAACTAATCTCCTATTTTGACCTATTGACATCTATTACAACCTGACCATAGATTTTTTCAACTTTTATCAACGTATATATGACAACTCATTCTCACTTAAGACTCGGAAAATCCATTTTTCACTCTTATATCATAGTAAAAGCCCATTACAACATGAAATTTCAAATCTCCCACTTGGAGGGAAATTAGACTAATAACTAGTTCATTTTCACATGTTTATTACATAAATGATGATGAATTATTCACGACCAATATTCCTTATAAATGATGCTCATGCATAATGATTCCTCACTAGAAAGGATTTGAAGTCCGGTTCAAATGAGATGTCTTCATCATGCTTTTGTCTTCATGGTATACCTGGGTCCCATGGTCTTCTTTTCAATACTATTGTTTGAGTCTCCTTGATATTTTTGTCATTCATTTATTTGCTTCTCTCTCTCTCTCTCTTATTTTATATGCTCTTCCTCATCCTTTTGTCATTTACAAAACTCCATGCTTATTTCTTAGCATCTTTTATATCTTAAAAATCTTCTTCTTCTTCTTTTCTTATGAGCTTTCTATTTGAATCATGTACTTGATTCATCTCCATGTCTTCCAAACCTATGTTCATAACATCAAAAGAAACATTAGAAATAAAATTTTGAGGCCATGAAGCCTCTTAGATGTCTACTTTATGTGATATCTCTCCTTTCTCAATTACTTCTTCAATGACATTTCTCAATTTTGTCTTATTCATTATAATTTTCTCTTGGTTTAACTATTTTTTAAGATGATCAACGAGTTCTTTATGCTGATTTGTATCTTCTTACAGCTCTCTAAAAGTATTTAGAAGCTCCTCCACCTTCTTAAACTCTTCTCTGAAAGTGAAATCATCTATGTTCTCATTTCCTTCATCAAACTTTGGATCTATTTCCTCTTCTTCACCTTTATTCTCTCCTCTGTAATCTTTTGTTTCATCACTCAAATCATCATAAACAATTTGTTTACTCTCTATTGGTTTTTCATAATTTAACATATAATGAAATGTTCCACAAACCACTTGTTTACCTTGAATGTTATCAATATCTTCTCCATGAATTTTTTCATTCTTCTTTGGGCTTATTGGTTTCTAACCTTAGGCTGCTCCATGCATGTTGTGATGTTTATCAAAACTAAGTTCTTCTTCTTTCTTCATGCACTCTTGAGAGATATCTACTTGGTTCTTGGTTTTGGCTATCCACCTCTTGTTTAGCATGTCCTTAGGCTGAATTCTTGACTTCATTTCAGCTAACTCTTTGTATTTGTGCCCTGAAATCTATTCTTGACCATATCCTTCTATTTTGTTTTTCGGTACATCGGATTGGTGGTTTTGGTAGACCTTCTTCTTGTTTGCATATTCCTCTTTCATCACACTTCTTATCATACTTGTCTTCTCAAGATTTTTGGGAACAATGTATCCATGGTTCATGCTTTCCTTTGAATAAGAAACTTGGTGCTTATTCTTGGTGTACTCCCTTTCTCTCTTTGTCCCATTAGGATTTAATTGCAAACATCTATATTCTTCTTTTTAAACCTGCATATTCTGATTCATCTTCAATGCTCCATTGTTAAGAAGTTCTCCTTATTCACTAGGTATTTGGTCTTCTTCCAGGAAACTCTCCCATGCCTCATAAAATGGAATTTGATCCTCATGTCCCTTTGAATCATGTTCAAGGTTTTCTACCTTCTCAAAACATCACCCTCATAGGCCTAATTACCATCATATTCAGTTTGCATTCTTAATTTTTTAATGACATGTGGCTTGTTCATATCATTCTTAATGGTTTCTTGGGTTTCATTAATCTTTTCCTTGACTTCTTCTTCACTTGAGGTGTTATCCAGTGCATCATATTACTTCATGCTCTCTGTCATATCTTCATGGCTTGTAATGTCTTCTTTCTTGTGTACTTTCTTCTACTGAAATTCTTTCCAAAGCATCATGGAATTCAATATAATCTTCTATTTATTATTTTTCATATTCATCTATATATATGAGTGTCTGTCTTACACCATCCTTCACATTCCTCAATCTCCTAAGCTTAATATGTATCAAGAGGGTATTCATACCTAAAACTATAAACATAAGCTTAGATATAAAAACAAGATACCATAGTGTCTCCATGAATGTTCTTTTCCTTTTCACCTTCCTCTCATTATTCTTTCCTTAAGTACTTTCTCTGGCATTTCTTCTTCTTTCTTTTTTGTCTATAATGATAACTTATTTCACCACTTCTCAATATTCACTAGGTTATCTATTTCTCTCCTCTCTCTTCATGAGTGTCTTTAAATTCCACTTCATTTTTTTCTTCATTCTTCACCAAACTCCTTGGGTTGGAATCTTCATCCTAGTTTCCATCATTGCTTCTAACTCTTTAGCTCTCTCTCTTATTTGTCTTATCTCCTCCACTTCTATTTGGAGTTATCCTTTCTCTACTTATTTCTTCTTCGTCTCTCTTCAAATTCCTTTTTATAATTAAGGAAGTTAACCATATCTTTATCCATTTCTATCTCCATGATTAGATTCTCCTTAATTCTCTAAAAATAACATAAAACCAACTAACAACTTTCTTAGGATTAATAACTATAACTCAAATTTTGGCATTCATGAGTTCTTCTCCAAGAATACAGAATTGATTAGCTTCACAAAACACATTACTTACATTGAAAAACCACCTACAATATATTTTTTTCCTAATTATGTACATCAAACCTCTGCATTCATCAATAAATTATCAGAAACATATATCAATCTCTTTAACAATCAATAGTCACATGTACATATTAGTAAAAATAAGAAAACATAAAGGCATCGGCTACTCGATACCAAAATGGTATACCATCTTACTTAAACTGATATTCCTTATTTTTTATCATCATTTACATTTACCCATGGTACTTCATGATGTATGGTCTTGTTTTCATTCTCAATTCTTAATTTTGTCAATGACTTTTCCTTATAGTATTCAGTCTAGTAGGTTCATTCATGAAATAGGAGTTATTTAGAATGCTCTAACATTGAAATATGCACCTTTAACCATGGAATTCAAGTGAGCCATCTCATCCCTACATATCAAGACTTAGTCCACACAAATTATGAGATCAATAACCCTCCTTATACCTTCGCATGAGTTATATCATGAAGGAATTAAGGAGTTTTCATTAACATCAACCATTCATTGAAAAAAATCCCAATACACCTTGACACTACCACTCCACATGCATGATAGATTGAATCATCATTCCATGACCATACAATACCATATAACACCATTCCCTATCTTGTTATAGACCAAAAATTCATATTTGTAGTTCTCAAGATCTTAGTATCAATGATCCACAAGATCCCCTATTTTCTTATCATTAAAGAAGTGATTCATTCCTGTAGTACGGAAATTTAGGGTATTTTTGGCTTACCTAATACATCATTCAATGATCAAATTCTCTCTTCTATCCTAGTTTTTCGGTGATACTAGACATGGATTTCTAGTGTTAAACAAAGACATGTAATTCTAGAACTTTCTTATGTATTATTCACAAGTGAAAGAAATTTGAATGTAGGAATATTGGAGGATTCATAACTATTTTTTCATATTATAGGTATTAATTTAAAGACTTAGAATCACTGTGCATGATCGGTCGTTGGTTCTTCCTATTACTCCTTAATACTCGCTTTGGGCTCCTTGTATTTGTTCTCACATGCACACCCAATTAGCATTTCATTATTATCTTTGAGGCTTCATGCTTCAACAAAAACATTTAATCCTAAGCCCTTGGTCTCATATATTTTCCATAAGTAAAGGCCTATTTCATCAAATATAACCCTTTTAAGGATCGTTATTTGAATACTACTTTTGGATTGTCCTTGAGTTTTTGTCTCTAGATTCTAACTTCATATTCTTCTTGTATAGGGAAAGGATATTAAAATATCATCCAAGGCCCTTTTCCACATGACTTATCTTGTAAGAGGTTATAAATCGGGGATGAATCCACCCTTAGTTACCAAAACAAATTTGAGGGAAATCTATATTTTTATGAATTTTAGCTCAAACTGTGTAAAAACACCAATTCTCTCCGATTATTTCAAGACATGGAAATACTATAGATACCTTTATATCTTCTAAGAACATTATACATAAAAATTATACCCTTCAAGTACCAAATTTAGATCAAATTTGCATCAAAAGAATGCATACCCTTTCCACCGTGTTTTCCCTATCTTACATGAAACTTCGTTATCAACATACTTTTTCACATGCATTCATAGCATCTAAAATTTAGTAGTCATGATCCCTAGGCTTGGGCTTAGATTTTTACAAAGTTTTAGCAAATTTCATTGACTAAATTTTTATTTTTATCGTTTGCCCTCGATTTTGGCCGAGAACGAACAATTTTTCATAAGAACCACATCACGCACTTTATAAACTTATAAAAATTATGTTTGTATTCCTTGTCACCTATAGACTTAAATTAACTTAACATTCAAGGTTTTATTAACGTTTTCATTGTACCGAGGGTTTCTTATTCACTGTCTTGTCACATTTTCTCATTACATTCCTTTCTAACTTGCAAAACAAATCATATCATCCATAATTCATATAATTTTAATTAAAATCATTGCATGTACATACCATAGAGAATATATTTAAGGTATATGAAGGATCAAAAGACCCAATTACTTTTATTTCATATCCAAACATACCATGCAACATAATATCCATACAAAATTTGCATTTTTCATTAGAAATTCCACTTCCTCCATGTTAATTACTCATTTTCATCCTTCTACTAATGGATCTCGACCTTATCCTCTCGGATCCACTTTTGTTACCCTTTAATTTTTATAACTTAACTTATTTTGGACCAAATGTTTATGATTTTAGTGAAGTTCCTTCCTTCTTTGCTCAAGACTAAGACCTAATCTCCTATTTTGACCTATTGACATCTATTACAATGTTGACCATAGAATTTTTAAAATTCTATCAATGTAGATATGAAAAATCATTCTCACTTAAGACTCAACAAACCCACTTTTCACTCTTACATCATAGTAAAATCCCATTACAACATGAAATTTCAAATCTTCCACTCGGACGGAAACTAGACTAATTCTAGTTCGTATTTTCATACTTATTACATAAACAATGATGACTTATTCATGACTAATGTGCCTTATATAGTATGCCCCCGAATCGGGTGTCCTACATTGCAAGAAGCAATTTAAGGCTAGAGGATGACACTAGACTATTATCCCTACACTTCTTCCATGACATTGGCATGAGATCGCCCCAAAAACATACAACTGGCTAAACATGCAAGATATCTCCCAAAATTCTTGATCTTCTAAAACATCTTTAGGATCCTTTCTACACCCATTTTCTCATCATGGATCAGGTGCACATGTTCCTTTTTCACATTTTTCATTATTTTTGCATACTTTTCACACATATACATGCATATTTGACTACTTCTTCATTCTTCTCTTTTTGCAAGTCCATCCATATGGGAAGCGAGTAGCCAACATAATAAGAACAACAATAACATCGACAACAAAAAAATGTACATGAATACATCCAAACATGTGTTTCTTCCCTAGGTTCATTTTCATCATCATTTTTTTCCCTTTCTCCTCCTTAGCATCCACACTTCACATTTTTATAATTTAACACTTTTTATAGTCCCTCAACACACTTTCATCATCGATCTACATGGTGATTAGGTAGGCATATCTATATACTTTATATTACTGAGACTTCATGTCACCAACATAAAGTGGGGAAAATCTAAACACAAAATAACAAACTTTGGTTAATTATCTAGTCCTAATTGTATACTACTATTCATATGATTCCTAAGTAAGAAAAGTAATAACTAACCCATGTCTTTGGCCACCTTTATTTCCTTTATGTTACCACATTTTTTCTTACACCCTTACTTACTTAGTCATCCTTTTGTACTCCAAATTTTATCATCCTCGACACAAGCACCCAACATGGACACCAATGTCGTAACCTTCATCCTCTCTAGGTGTGCCTAACCCTTTGTACTTTAATCACACTTTTTGGGTCCTTTCTATCCATTTCAACATCTTATATTTTTGGTAGTTGGCTTTTCTAGGGTTGATTACAAAATTCAAGCAAAATAATCATATAAATAAAAATTATGTGATCGAAGAAAGGACCAAACACTATGTATTATCTATCACCACCTAATGGTGTATCCATCAAGCATCTAAGAGATTCATTACATCCATCTAGCACCATCATCTATGAAACAAGGGATGGTTATTATGCATACAAATCATAGGAGGGGAAGTTCATTCTATTCCATGCACACAAATATTACATTTGTTTACATCTAGCTTATTTGTTCACTCTCAAGTGTGACTAACACAAGAGCCGCCTAGAGCAACATTATACACACACACATATAAATAAATTGGGTTTGATATGTATTGCCACACTCAGTTGTAAATTCACCATTGTGGTAGCTGATGACAATAGGACCTCTCATTCTACATATTTTTTAGGATTTGATGTCTATAAATGAGGATTTTACATGTTCATATTTCACTACTGAGTTTCCAATGACCTCAAATATCTTGGCATGACCTCAAAATGACCAAAGGTGACTAACAATGAACATCTTGTGACCACCCATAGGAGGTTTTATGACCTTTTCACAAACCTAAGTCCCAGATAAAAACCTAGGGCACCCACGGGCACCCCTTCCCTCTCCAAGCATTCCGGTCGAGCCTATCTCTCCACATATATTTTTTTTTTTGGGTCTCTATTACGTTCCTACTTCTCTTTTCACCTGGTCACCACTTTAGTATATTTTAGAATTAATTACCTATCAATTGAGTACATCTTTTCCTTCCTTATAATTTGGGTTTCACAATTTGTAGCTTATTTTTTTGGGTGTAATTTTTGCACATAATTACATATTTATTTTACTTCTACAATAGCATCGATTAGGTTCTTATTTCCATATTTAGCTTAATCACCTATACTAGGTCTAGATGAGAACTTCAGAATCTAGGTTTTCCACCTGTACTTGCACTCTAAAACTCATATAAGTTCACAAAAATTCTCCAATCACGCTCTTCATACCTCTATCATGTTCCTCAAGACACTATATAACGAAACCATTATGCACAATCACCTAGGCTTGCTAGACCAAGTCATTATCATTTATTTCACTCTTTCAACTCTACTAACCTGAATCTCCATGTCATCAACATGGAAATCACCTTCTAGAACTTCTCCATCATCCTCTTTATCATTTATGATCTTCTACATCAATGAAAACTCACAAAATCACACATGCCAACACATATGACCCTTCACGTTAAAATACAAAGGTTGATTAGTGTGAGCAATTTAGTTATAAAAGGAAGACACATATAAAAATGTGTGTAGTGAGGGTATCTACGTTTCAAGTCAAATACGAATTTAATCATGGGTTTAAGTGGATATATATATATATATATATATAAGTGCATGACATTGAATTCAACACTAAAGTGGTAGAAATAAAAATAGGAATTGAAAATGCCATAGGGGGAAATGGGTATATAGATGGTAGTATAAGGGGCATTTTATATTCAAATTTTTGGGAGGGGTATTAATAATAGAATATTGAGAATTATTTTAGGAAATAGGGGTATTATTTAATACCCTACAAACACATGTGATAGGACATAAGTGTATATAGTGAATCTATTGTGGTGGTAAAGTTACTAGTTTGGGTTTTCAAAAAAATATTTAACACACTTCACATTAAGCCACCCACTCATAAAAATTATTGAAAAAGTGTAGGTCAATAATATCATTCCCAAAGAATATTATTCACAGAACTAAAGCTAAAAATTTTCCTTCACAATTATTTTCATGGAATTATTCAAGAAGACTCTTTTATTGATATTTTTCAACACAATGAAAAAAAAACATCAATACCTATCTTGAAAAGGTCATTATATTGAATCACATACCTAGTTGCATGAATAATGGTAGTCCCTTTTTTTTAAAATAAAATTTTCAATTCATTCCCATAGATGCGTAATTTTGTTATGTTACTATGTGAGTCCTTTGTACTACTTAGGAAAAACACTATGGGTATATCTACCATTACATTTATTTCTTCATATTTAGAACACTTATAAAATTCACAATCTTGGTAGGTTTGATCTCCATGTCATGTTCCTCAAGATACTTGACTGCTGAATTTGGAATCAATACCATCATGTGAGGATTTATATTACAATACTTGATATATTTAACTACTTTTCCTATGGCATAGGTGTTTCACCATTAAGTTTTATGCTATCTAGGAAGAAACATATAGAAGGTAAATGGTTAAGGAAGAATACATGTAAGGTGAAGGTGGAAGGTAGAATGCATTGTTGTTGATGTTATCCTAGCTGATTGTAGAGAAATCTTTTTTTTCTGGGAAGGACTACATGTAGATGCAAAGCAAGACCACAAAATAGTATTAAATAACATATGATAGTGGACTTTCTGGTGTATGCTAGATCTAGGAAGCATGGTACTTCTTAGAGAGGTTTTCAATCCACTGTTTAATAACAATTTAATGTGAATAAGAAACTGAAATAAATAATTCCTATTGCAATGTAATGATTTAGGTTTCTCATACACACAATAAACTAGATTTTATGCTAGATATAAAAATAACACTAAATATAATTAGAACCAGACTTTGTTTAGGTCATACATGTTTGTTAAAGGTTTGGTAAGTGCTGGGGCTGATTTTTTGAGGTTTGGGTTAGTTTTGGGTTAGTACGAATCTTGTATCTCTAAGAATATGAAATGAAAAAAGACCGATGCTTGTATGGAGAAAAAGCGACGACAGTCAAGGAAATGACACTAGTAGGGAAATAGGTAATGAAGTACTAAAAATAGGTTTTTAGACTCTCTATAATTGTACAAAGAGTGAAGGTAGTGTGTATTGGGTCATAATATGGTTATGAAGACTCATGAATACTAAGAAGGAGGTTTAGAAGGGTGAAAAGGCTTAGGGTGGTTGAATAGTGGGTTGGTGGGAAGAAGATGATGTACGGAGTAACAAAAGAAATAAAATACTGAAAGAAACAAGAGATCTACAATGGGATAAGAAAAAATGATTAAAATCATAGTACTTACTTGGTATTTTGTAGATCATGTGAGTTGAGATGGTTGATCGGAGAAGAGGTTCTTAAGTCCAATGCCATGAAATTATAACCTATGTGCTCCCATGAGTATTCCAATTCTTTGGAAGGAGAACCAATTTCTTGTCTTGCACTATGGTTGTGTGTGTTCATCATTTGGATGCAGGAGGGCTTGAAGATTCATGCTTGAATGCAATAAGGCTCCAATAAATGAATTAAAAACTTGGGTAAAGGGTTGTAAAATTCTATATAAAGGAACCGATGGTGGTTTAGGTGACCGACGTCGGCCAAGGATAAACTAGTATCGACTAGGGTTAAATAGCCCAAGTTACAAAAATAACCTGATCTTTACTATTTTTGGCATGATTTTGATTGTTGGATATGCTTAGGGAAGTATAGTTCATGTTAGAGAAGATAGGAATACCTTAGAATAATTCTTAGTTAGTTAGGTCAAGTAGTGACTCAACACTAGGAGTGATGACTCGATTCTGAGAGTGATGACTTGGTCACTATGAGTTAAATTCCCTAGAATGGGTCCAGGGTGAGGTGTAATGATGAGGTGGAGGTGTGAGGACGAAACTAACTTAATTAAAATAATTAATCATATGAGGATGAATATTGATATGGGGTAAATGGGTCATGATTAGTTAAATTTGTTACATTAATTAATTGAAGGGGGCCAAGTAGAATGTGACCCAAATTTGGTGTCTACATTTTCCCCTTTTATTGCGTAGCTTATATTGATAAGCATCACCGACAAAAACAATAATTTGGTGCTCCATGTATGAGTGAAGCTTAGGTTTCCCCAACTATGGGTGGAGCTGATCCCTCTTATGTTGAGCATAGGGCCCAACATGCATCTAGTGAGTGGACCATATCAAGGACTCATATATTAGGGAGCACAAAGGCGGTCATCAGCCCCAAAGACAGGGTTAGCATGAGGTTACAATATCTTAGAGACCAAACTTGTGAGAGGGCATGGACTAATAAAGAGTGGAGAGATGTTGGCGGTGATTGACATGAAGAAAAGAGGAGCGGTGAGAGTGGAGAGGAGGGCCTTAGGTGTGGCTAAGATATTTATGAGATTGTATTATGACTTTAATTTTAATATATATCTTGGCCTACGTGCTGAATACTTTGCGAGATTGTATGTTATATTTTTTGAGACACTTGTATCCATGTGTACATATGTATTGATACACATGCATTCCTCTTTATATAGTTGATGCTTATTATTGGATGGATTATGTAATATCTTTAATTTACATTGTTATTGTGTACCATGGGAACTAGGTGAGTTAGGCATGATTGAGTCGAGGTATTGTACGAATGATGGAGTTAGAAATAGGCATGGTTTTGTATGGTATAGGCATGGTGGTGTCTAGGTAATTTCAAAGTTATTGATCATATGGAAATAATGTATTATATGTATGTTGTGTTTAAATTTCCAAGTACTTAATATCATTGAAATATGAATTGATTTAAATAGGATATGGTTGTGGTGATAAAATGGTATGTATAATGTTTCTATGATATATTAATTTCCAAGTTTTTGTGTAATGGAAACTAACCAAGGTAGAATGTGAATGTAAAGGGGGAAAATTGGTTAGGGTAAAATTGGTCGAGATAACCTCCAGGGCACCATGCCCTCATAGTGTTTCCTATATAGCTCCAATGAGAAGGGGCCCCAAGCCAATGTATTTTTCCCATAAGCTAGATAAGAATAGGATAAGGGACATGAATAGGTTGGTAGTTCTTAGGCATGATTGAGTCAAGGTCATTTAGGCATGGTTAAGTTTAGGTCATTTAGACATGGTTAAGTCTAGGTTGAATAGGTATGGGTGATTATGGATTGAATATGCATGTTTCAGTGTAGGTTGAAATAGGAGTGGGTGATTTTGGTGTGAGAGGAATTCCTAGAATGTAGGTGTCAAAGGTATGGTCATGTGTAGTAGAATCAATAAGTAATAAAAGGGGTGAATGGTAAGAAGACACATAAAATATGCCTAATTGGTAAGAACCATTATGAGTCTATCATACCAACGATTGGCTTATGAACGTAAGAACCTAAAGGAATTACATGATTAACTATTTTTAGGGTGAAGAAAGTCACATGATCATGAAATGTCACATTTTTGGCACATCCTTTGAGTAGGTGGAAGATTATAAATTAAATACGGTGAGGTGAAATGGGTTGTTTTAGTGTAACCTTTGTGTGAGAAAACATGCCTCTTCTACAAGATACCCAAGACCAAAATAGGAAAGTCCGTGATAAAAACATTATCTTTATATGTTTTTTTTTTATAGACTGATCAATGCAGGAAGTCTATGTGAGATGAATAGAATATCTCTTTGAGGTATTTTTGAAGCTAATAGATGTAGGAATCTTTAGAATATTTTTATTTTATTTTTGTAGAAATATTCTTCTTTTTAGATAGACTACGTATAGTATGGCTAGATTTATATAGCTTTCCTTGAGGGAATCATCTATTTGCTAGAATTTTGACTCAAGGAGTTGAATTTGAAAATCCCATATATTACTTTTGAACGTCTTTGGACTTTTAGGTCATGGAAAAGACTATAGAGGAGTATAGGCTTCCTTTATGAAGGAAAAACCATAGCACGCAAAGGGTAACTATGCAAGAGGTGTTTTGAGTGACAAATGACCATGGGATTCCATCTTGAAAAGAATGAAAAGTATCCATGAGAATCATGCCATGAGTAGAGTCATGGTACTCATATTTAAGATAAGACTAAAAGGGTGATGGTTAATCACACAATTACAGTGAAGTCCATTCTCCTTAAAAGAGGTATATGGAAGGTGAATGTTGCTCAAGAGACTAGTGTTTAATAGACAAAAGGTGATATAGTACTTGATTAAACAATAGAATGATCAAAGATGCAAGGCATTGAGGGATAGATGTTTGATTTTACCATCAAGTGAAGATAAACAATAAGCATATGATCCATAGGTATAGTAATGATATAGAGTCCAACCCGGTTAGAAGCAAATTCACCCCATTTACTTTTCTCCACTTTTGTTACATGTTGATTTTCCTTCAGGATGAGGTCACCCACCATGAAGGTTCATTCTTATAAAAATTTATTATAGGCACATTTGATATGTTTTTAGTATATTTGACGGTGGTCAAGAGAATTTAGATGAAGTTCTTCTAATAAGTCAAGTTGTTCCAAATGGTCATGGTGAAAATCATCATCGTTGAGAATATATTTGAGTGAGATACAAAGAGATGGAATTTGGACTTCGAGAGGCAAGAAAACCTCTGTACCATAGACCAAAGAGAAAGGTGTAGCAACAGTTGAGGTGCAAATACTAGTGTGATAAGCCCATAAGGAAAAAGGAATGTGTGTGTGTCAATCCTTACCAGTATCATCAACCACTTTCATAAGAATTTTATTTAAGGTTTTGTTATTCGATTCATCTTGGCCATTTTTTAGGAAAGGTTAAGAAAAATTGATTTGAATGTACGAGGCGTCATAGAGTTTCCATATAGTTTTTTTTTTTAAATTCGTTTTTGTTATCAATGATGAGGCAAATCAAAAAATAATGTGATGGTTAATTAATTCACAATTTTTCTTATCTTTTTTAGAAATAAGAGGTATGACTTCCACCCATTTTTGTAATATTCGGTAGTGTTAATAATCCGTTGATGAAATTAGGAAGAATGAGGGTTAATCTCTTCGACTAGATCCAAACTCCACTAAGAGAAAGGCCAAAGGTCTCACGTGACCTATAAGGAATGACTAGAGGTGTGATTATTATTAGCATGTTACTGAAAGTTCACACAAAGCTTGAGATAGTCATAACAATCATGGTTTATGTTTGGCTAGTAATATCCAAGGTGAAAGATGCACTTAGCGAAAAATAAACAACTTAACTGACCCCCACAAATCTCGTCATGAACTTACTTAATGGTGTATGGAACTTCAAAACTTGTAATGCATCGTAAGAGGATACCGTCAAAGCCGCATTTATATAGAACACCACCCACGATGACATAGTGAGAGAAAAATTTGAGGAAGGCTCATTTTGAATTATGTGTAAGGTCTCAAAGAAGAATTGAAAGGGAAAGGTAGTCAACAAACTACTTATACAAAAGGTCACATGGATAAGTTTCAATGTGTCCTACAAAGTTAACATCTTGAAATAGGTAAGAGGGGGAGTGCAATCTTTGTACTATGAAAATACTTTTGAGTTAGAGGGTGAAGTGGGTATTTGAAAAAAAAATAGGCCATGGTGTCCACAAATTTATTTGTGGAACACGGGGTGGTTTGAAGTTCATAATGGTCAAAGGTATTCAAAATTATGTCAACATGATAATTATACTTTTGAAGTATCTCATTACAACACTAGTATATACCATGAAATCAGTTCACAACTAGTTGAGAGTCACCAAAGATATTAATTGATTTAACATTTAAGTATATGGTGGTTTCTAGGCCTAACACGGGTGCTTCATATTCGACGATATTGTTAGTATAATAAAAATCTAGTTTGAAATATAATGACATAGGCTCACCATCAAGAGGAATGAGGATAACTCCTACACCACTCCCACGTTGACATTTGGAACTATAAAAAAATAATTTCATTTGGTAAATGGTATCATCCAGGGAGAGGGTAATAATGGATTCATCATGGAAGTTGAAGTTAGAAGATTGGTTTCTTGAGAGAGGTGTCTCTGCGAGTTGGTTAGTAATGGTTTTTCCTCTTAATTTTTTTGATGAATGAATTCAAGATCTAGGTCTGCGGAGGCATGACCCAACGTACAACAAATTGATGTTGGTAGGGCTTAGTGTACATGTAATGTAAGGGGACAGTATTGGTGACAAAAATGTTTTGTGGTTGAGTAGGTAATGGTCAAGTTTAGTGGTGACAAAGAATAAGGCTAGGAGGATTTTTTCAGCATGAGTATATCTAGTTTTGTATATTAAAAGTGTATGAATTATATAATAAAATTCTCTCTCACTATGTTTCTCATGACAATGAATGAGCATGGAACCGAGTGAATGATCAATAGTAGAATTGTAAAGGTAAAATGGTTGGTCATCATTAGGTGGAATAAGAAAAGGTGGTTGGAGGAGGTATTGTTTTAAGGTGTGGAAGGATTTTTGGCATTCATCATCCCATTTGAAGGAGACATCCTTTTTGAGAAGATGATGAAATGGATGGCAGTGGTTGAAAGCTTAGAAATAAAGTGATGAATAGATTACAACTTTCCTTGCAAACTACAAAGTTCACCAAGGTTAGTAAATGGAGGAATCTTGAGAATAACATAGATTTTAAAGGGATAATCTTCAATGCCATGCAAATAAATGATAAAACCAATGATCTTTCCTAAGAGAACAATGAGTACACACTTCTTAGGTTTAAGGAGAAGGTAGTATTTGATGAGACAATAAATGACAACATTAATGATGGTATTGTGTTTCACCTAATGTCTATATTTGGTAAGAAGATCATCAACATAATCTTCAATATGATATGCATGATGTCATAAAGATATAAGTCATAGCCCAGCGATAGGTAGCACGGTGTTTTCAGGGACAAAAGGCATGACATGATAGAAGAAGGTCCCAGAGGAGTGATGAAGGAAGTTTTGTGTTGATTTTGTAGGGTGAGTAATATTTGGTTATAATCCAAGCAACCATCCATGAGTGACAACATCTCAGCATCGACAGTGATATCAACTAGTTGGTCAATACTAGGTAGAGGAAATTCATCTTTGGGTAAAGCTAAGTTAAGGTCAAAGAAATATGTGCAAATGTCGAGTGCCCTGTTTATTTTATGATAGGAATAATGTTAGAGATCCATTAGGGATAATCAATGGGTAGAATGAAGGAAATTGAAAGGAGGCGCTGGAGTTCTTCTTTGACAAGAAGGGTAATGCAAGGATGTATTTTTCATAGCTTCTATTTCACGGGTTTGGCATCAGGAATGGTTACAATATTGTGAACCACAATGTTTTGTTCAATACCAAGCATATCAGTGTAGGACTAAGAAAAATCATTGCTATGATCCCAGAGAAAAGAAGTGAAAGCTTCATGTTCAACAACATCTACTGATTGGCTGTTTTTAAAATGTACAGGTCATCCCGAGTGTGAATGTGGATTTTAATATTTAATTCATTCAAAATGGTTTACATCTTAGAATATAATGACCGATGAATATAAGAATTGTTAGTGTAGGTTAATATTTATCCTTTTATTTATTTATTATGATAATTCTTACACTTTTGTTAGCCCTACACTTGTTGGGTTAGGTTGCTTAGGTGTACTAGTTTTTGGAGTTAGGTTACTAGTTGTGTTGAGTTAGCTTCTCGTTATGTGGAGTTACCTTACTAGTCTTTTGGAGTTAAATTAACTACCCGTATTAGTTAAGTGTACTCACTATATGTACATCCTTCTTATATGTACATTAATTAACTTAACTACCACTGATTTAGGTAGTAGTTGCACTTCCTCCAATATGTACATCTTTCTTATCGAGTAATTCACGTCATTGTATTGTAATTTATTGAGCATTATGAATCATGACGGATTTCCATATATGGTATTTTATCTCTTATGTTTTGCAAATCTAATTTGGTGTGTTATTATCATCTGTGATGATGGCTTGGAATAATCTTCTTATCGTTATTTTCATGGTATCAGAGCAATAGATGATGATGACATCCATCCTGTAAGTTTTTCTTTGCAAGCAAGGGTTTATTATTTTCATGTATTTGGAATTTGTTAGAAATTGTCTGCAACATGCATGTTTATGCAAAACAAAGTGCGGAATTAGATTTTGAAGGTGCTAAAACCATAGAATTGACTGTAAACTTGACCATGTTTTGAGACAGTCAAATATACATGCAGATTTTGCCTCTCGGGTGCATTCTTTTATTCATTGGATATAAGCGTGTACCTTTTGGATGCATTCTTTTACCCTCTGGATATTTCAGTTTTGGATGCAGTATTTTATCCATTGGATGTAGATCTGTACCCTCTGGGTGTATTCTTTTATCCATTGGATATAAGAGTGTACCTTCCAGATGCATTCTTTTACCCTCTCTATATTTTGGTTTTGGATGCGTATTTTATCCACTAGACACGATTTGTACCCTTTAGGTGCATTCTTTTATCCATTAGATATATGCATGTTCATTTT
This sequence comes from Taxus wallichiana var. yunnanensis, assembly GCA_018340775.1. Classification (NCBI taxonomy): domain Eukaryota; kingdom Viridiplantae; phylum Streptophyta; class Pinopsida; order Cupressales; family Taxaceae; genus Taxus; species Taxus wallichiana. Next base: position 410,570,107 of record CM031234.1, on the reverse strand, counting down.
CGATGCATTCCTTTACCCTTTGGATATTTTAGTTTTGGATGCAGTCTTTTATCAACTAGATGCAGATCTGTACCCTTTGGGTGCATTCTTTTATCCATTGGATATTGATGTGTACCCACTGGATGCAATAATTTACCCTCTAGACATTTTAGGCTTTGGGAGCAGACTTTTAACCTTTCATCACAAGTCTCAGTATCATGTGGATGCACTCTTTTACTGTTATCACCAAATCACAGCACCCTTATGTTTACACAAGTGCATATACTTGAGCTCACGGTGTGATTGGATAACATGGGTACTATCTCAAAGTTGTGGGACTTGCTACTTGAGATAGACCTCTAGAGAAAGTTGGTTCTTGCTCCTAAACTACCTGCCACAATCTACTCTAATGTAGGGAAAACTAACTATTCTAATCTAACTTTCCAAGGGACTAAGGAGAGAGAATGCATAAAAATGAAAGCCTACACTAAAGTGGTGATACACCAAAAAAGGAGGGGTGTGAGAGTAGTCTTCCAATGTGTGAAAAATAGAATTAAAATACATACTAGAAGGGGTTATAACAGCTCTCCATAATCTAGGAAATCCATTCACAAAAATATTTCATACATGCACAATAATAATGAGTCCTTGCAAGAGCATAAAAATAGACATAATATTTTTGCAATGAAGGTTAAAAGGGCAAGAAGAGTGCAAAAAAACACAACGGGGAAGATGCAGCCACAAACTTTTATTTTATTGCCTCATGATATGCATAGTTCAATCTATTACGAGATAAGGTCTTGGATAACCATGTAAGGAGTACACTACAAGGGCTTGCAGCACATTGACTTCACAAAGCAATTTTGACAGAGCTTTGCTACACAAAAAAACTACCTCTTCTTATAATGAGCCTAACGGTCCAATTTATAGAAAAAGAAGAGAGAGAGAAGGGGAAAATGAAAATCCCAAAATTTTTCCTTCAACCAATTGTAAGAGGTATTAAATGGAGTAAAATGATTGTATATTACTTGGAAAAGGATCCCCATACTGTCCCAAGTGTTGCAAAGCAAAGAAAGAATGATGACCATGCCTCTAAATTACACTCCTAACTACTAAATGAAACATTGTCATGAACCCATACATGTTTTATGGGAATATCCATTAATTTCTCATTCAATCCCAAATTTATTAATTTCTAAGCGTCGGTATCCGAGCTATAATTCCAATGGTACTAATTTCGTGTGATTTCATTGAGAAATGCAAAAGTTATGACCTTCTGAATGCGGGCAGCTATTTTTTCATGCATTTTCTATCATTTGACGGGAATGAGCATTAATTGACTGGAGCTTAATAGGTTTATTTTATTTTAATATATCTACCCTCATCAAAATTAAGAAATATAGTTTTTGTGATGCATAGGACATTGCGTTCGTTCCAAAAATTCCATTTTTATGAAAATCAAAGCTCGAAGTCAAAAATTATTGCCGTTTGAAGTTCGGGAGGCCAAACATTGAATTTTCTCTTCATTGCGGCTATTTCAGAAAATTAGGTCTGTGTGTCTTGGTTGTCCCAGAAAAAAAACTCCACATCACCCGATTCGGGCTTCCTTGTCCTCGTGCATCCGCGTTGACTTGGCCATGAGCGCTATTGACCTCGCATCCGCCGCAACGTATGGTTCCTTTTGCGGATTTTTTTCCCTTCCAATTCCCACGCGTACATTTGTCGACTATCCGAAACATTACTCTATGCCACTCGTAATGCATCGACTTGTGGTAAAATCTTATTTTCATGTCTCGCACGTACCTATGTCCTAGATGTCCCACGAACATGTCAGGATGAAAACTTCCGCTTTTTCTTATTTTCTTTACCTATGGTGATTTCGGCAATGCACGCCCCACGTGTCCCTATTGAACTTGTGTGGTCTAGGACATAGAAATTTGATTTAGCCAATTCATTTTTATTTCAGCTCAAAACCTTGGATACGATCCACACTGGTACAATCCGCATCCTCCAGACTCACGATGCATTAAAACAAGCCTGCGACTTCAATTTTAGATTTTTTCCCTTGGATGGGGAGTTAGAGAGAAGCCAAAGGGGCTCCCAAAACATGATTTTGGTCTTTGAATCAATTCTACTTGCTGGAATGAAGAATTTGATGTATGTTATCAAAATTACCTTTGGGGTGAATTTTGGATAATAATTATTTCATAGAGAAATTTGAAGATGGATAAGAAGTAAGTCCATATGAGGCAAGGATTAATCAAATTATGGAATTGGATGAGGAAAGAAGAGAGTACCTTCACTAAATGTCAAGTTTAGGGAAAAATTGAAAAATATATTTGACGGGAAGGTCACTCAAGAGTTTTTAATGTTGGGGACATAATCTTGTTATGGGACAATAGACATGAAGACAAGGAAAACATGGAAAGTTTGATGCCCTATGGATGGGACCCTATTCTATTGATATCAAGATTATAGAACATACTTTATTTTTTAAGGACTTGGAAGGACATTTTCTAGAGTTTCGTGTCAATGACAGGGATATCAAACATTTCATGGACTAAGTCAAGTGATCAAGCTACATCATTGTATAGTAGGTAGTTTTTTTATGTTGTTGTTTCCTTTTGTGCTCTGGTCTATAGTGACCAGGTTTCAAGATATGTCAGTATTCTGGTATGAATTTAATGTATATTTTCATAAATCCTTATGTGTTTTGTCTCCATGACTCCTTACCCAATGGATTAGGCATTTGGTCTTTGTTCTTCAGCAGTACCACTGGGGTGTCCATCCCCAAGTAGGAACCACTATTAGTGCTCAATCTAGGCCCCCTGCATTAAGCTAGTACTTTTCCTAGATTCTCCATAAATGTAACTATTATGTGTGCTTCATATTGTTCCCCTTGCTTCAAATTTCAATCTAAGTAAAGGAGACTTATCAATTTGTAAGAAATTTTGTGTTGTTTCAAAGTAAAAAGAAAGGATTCAACATAAATGTTGAATGGTCGAAACAAGCAGAAATGAAAGATTTTAAAGACACCCACGAGAATGAAGATTATATAGGACCAAAACCTGAGACTTTAGGATGAATTAAAACCATTTTCAATATCATATATTCTAATATGAATCTTGAGCGTGAAACTCGTGATATTTTTAAGCCTTGTTTCTTTTACTAGAACCAAAATAATTTCTTGGTGACTAGTTAATGGACTAGTTGATCAAAGTATGAAAGCATTGGACTTGCACGTGATTGGGATATGTTTGCATCTTTCAAAAAACAATCAACTTTGAATGAAAAAAATTGAAATGGCCTTGGCTATTCAAAAAATTCTAGGACATTCATATGGTCGTCAAAAGATCTACATCACCATGTAATTCAAATGCCCACAAAGGAGAGGACACATGGTAGGATTTTGGGCCACTCTAAGCCATTCAAGTTTCGTGGACTTCAATTTTGTGGAATGTACTGAGTCTCATAAAATATTAGGGCCAATGACGAGTCGAAAAAGTTAACATGGTTAGATCAATGGCCGAAGGTGGACACACGTCACCATTCCGAAAAAGGGAGAGCAGATGGGCTCTAGAGAAACTCAAGTCCGCATAATGAACTTAATTTCATATGTCTTCGGGTATAGATGGTTTGACTGGTCAAGATAGATACATGGAAACATTTCTATGAAGCCAATGATAAAGTATGCCCAAATATAATTTTCTATGTGAAGGCCTGACCCACCAACCAATTAACGATAAACATAAAAAAATAGAACTTTACGTTATGAATCCATAAAGGCGTGTGGATCTTTCTCATTGGTTTATTCTTCACACTATGACAAGACTTACATTTCCCGTAGCATGGAGCTTTTTAATTAGCTCACATTTCATAGTAATCAGTGACAAGTAAGAGAAAATGCTAACACTACAAATATGTGTGGATATTTTCAATTAGATCATGTTTGGCAATAACAATTACAAGGGAAAATGATCACACTGCAAAAAAATGTGTATATTTTTCATTAGCTCATATTTTGTGAGGGAAAGTAAAAGTAAAATAACAGTCTCAAAAGGTGAACATCTGTGGAATTTTTTTATTGGGTCGCATGTAAAAGAAAATTAAAATCAATGCACATGTAGAAAATTCCTAAGGCCAATCAAACACCATCATGTGTCACTCTCCAGTTCATCCCAACATGAAAAAATTTCAAGTGGCCATAACTTTTAATCCAAATATCCAAATAACACAAAATCATTCTCATTTGAAAGGTCTCCTCAAACCCTTCAATTTGGCATCATTTGATTCAGAAAATGATGGTGTTTAGTAGGAGAAAAATGAAAAATGGACACAAGCGCACCTGACGGTATCGGCCAACTATTTTGCATAAGTTGTAGTAAAGGAATGGAATTGATCTCGAGGATGTGCAGCAAGTTGGTGGACAAAAAAGGGGTCATAAGTGGATGTCATATTGCAAAAAACAGTAAAATCTCAACTTGTAGGGATTATTAGTAATACGCACATTCAAGATTAGAAATATTTATATAAATATGAATCGTAGTATCCAGAATCTAGTTTCTAAACTACTATTTTTTTCTAAAAGGGATATGTTTAGCTATATTAAACACTTAAAATTATATGACTTGGTTTTTGTTTTTGAAAAAACCTATAAGATTGTAGTCCATTTGCCCGCGATTTGGATGACCAAATCTTGTTCATTTTTTCTTTGGTGAAAAGTTAGATGTAGTTGTCTATCTTGGGATGAATTTTATTTTGTATTTTTTTGAGCAATATTTTTTTTATGATTTTTTTCGTGAAAGTGGTCTAAATATTTTTGTAAAATGGAGTGTTTTCCGTTTGCCCACCACAACTATATAAAAAATTATCAAAATCAAATATTTTTTTAACATGTATAGAATTTCTCCATTCTTGGGATGGTATAAGTTTTATCACATTTTGATAAGTGAAACAAAATTTGTAGTCTTAAATGTAGACATGAACATTCACGGAAAAAATGTCTTAAAGACCTATTGTTAGTAAAAAATATAAAATGATATTTATCTTATACTATTCACTTTAAAATCAGTATTTCTATGAAGCTAACATGATCTTCCATATGCGATGACACAATTTTTGTGAAATGTTTTCAATTTTTCAGCATGGTTCAAGTCTTTGGAAGAGAAAATTTGAATTTTTTTGACCCTTTACACTTCATAATGACCTTCCATAGCTTTGGTTGGGGAAAAACAAAGATTTCTTGAGCCTTAGGGTCGGATTTGATGATATAGATAGAACCACGATCGCAGTTTACAAACCATGATCACGGGTTTTTAAACAAGAACTGCGATTACACTTTATAAACTGCAAGCATGGTTTATAAATCATGATCACGGTTAGTAAATCATATTTACACGCATCCCAATGTTCTAATTACCATGTGATTTTTATTGTTTGACTTTACCGTATGAATTACTACAAAATTCTGTCATTTTCTACATGTTTTTCTTATCATCGGAAGTAAAACATCATGGGAGACAAGAAACGAAGTCAAAAAGGAATTCATTAAGTAAAAAAACACCAAACAAATTAGAGGCAAAAATATTTTAAAATGTTGAGTGAATGCGGAATATTTGTGAATCAAGAAGAGGTTCATCTTTAACTCCTACTATTATAAGCAATGAGGAACTAGGTAATGTTTCTACTATCAATGTTGAAGTTGAATTAAATACCCATGATGAAAATGTTTTTACTATCAATGTTGAAGAATAATTAAATACTCGTGATGTAGCAAATGTTGAAATTGAAGGAGACAATGAAAATGTGAATAAAGAAATTCGGGTTGAAAGCCAGCAGCAAAATTTGACAAAAACACCTCCTAGGATGTTCCATAAGAAACCTAATTATTTTATTCAAATTGATGAAATTTTTTTGAAACCAATGTGTGAAAAACGTTCTAAATGGAAAATCGGGAAGAAAAGCCTTTGAAATTTGGGATAATCATTTTGAAATTTTAAATGATTCCCAAAGATGTCGATTGTTAGTTAGTTTGATGAAATTGAATAAAATGAGACCTACATTAAACACCTTAGGATTGCCAACATCTAATATACATGGTCAAACCTCTACAATTTTGAAAACCTTCATGATGCATATCACTTGTTAGTGTCAAGAGACACGGTAGGGATTGTAATATTTTGCGTCGTGTACTTGCTACTAGTGTTGTTGTAGTGTGAGTTATCCTATGTGTCCTCCTCTCATGTTGGATGGTCATCTCACATGGGTTGGGTTTAGGGTTTCATGTGTGTCATGCACTACGGTTACTTAGAACCCTATACGTACTCCCTTTACTATTCATTTATGAGCTTACCAAGACACTCTGTTGTCTTTTTCTTATGAAAAAGCTATGTTCGATTATGCAAGTTTATTCTGTTATTGATTGATTCTTACTTGTGATTATGCTGGAGCTATTTTGATTCAACTTGAGTGTAACTTCTTTGTGGTGCACAGTTTCGATATGATCCATCAACTCTTTCATGGTATCAGAGCAATCGGTAAAACGTGCACTCATTTTTAGTTGTGATTACTCTTGTTTTTTCGTTCCTCATGCAATATTTTTTATCTTAATTTCTGTTTCTTTCTTGCTAACACATTCTTTTAACAAAGTGTTCTTGGAAAAGTTTTTTTGTTCTTTGAGCAGGTATCACCTTGAATTTTTTCATAGTTTTGTTGGTCCGAAAATCTGTCGCGTGGACAGATCTATGGATAGACAAGCCAACAGTGTGCAGGGCTTAGCCCCTCTTTGAGACAGCAAAGCGAAACTGGTTTATTGCTATTTCTACTAGCAGGAACCTATGCAAGTCTCATGATTCTCGCCTTCGGGGTTGGGATCTCATCCAAGAGAGTGTTCAGTTTTGTGAAAAGAAAGGAATGAAAGAGGGAGAAGAGAAAGAACAGATCCGAAGGGAGAAAAGAAATGAATTCCAAAGCAGAAAGGTCAGAAGATTTATGTTTTTAGTTTGGTAGTAAACAGAGCCAAACCTACTTGCATAAATAAACAAAGCAATACTGATAAACAAATGACGGAAAAGTAGATATGAATCCAACAGATTAAACACATACAGATCTAACGTAAGAAAGATCTAATGTATAACACAGTTATTGAGCACAAAGTCTGAATAGTTGTATTACTGTTCTTTTCTGTTACAAGAAAGCTCAAAGTCTTTCTCTCCTCACTTCTATTTCTATCTAAAAAATGTTCACCCCGAATACAACAAGTATTCCAGTATTTATAGAAGAAGAGGAGGAAAAGAAGACAAAATGGAGCCAACCACCTATTTACAAGGATATTTACAAAATATCTAAAAGTCATGTTGACTTTTGACAACTTGATGGATGACATCATCCCATGGTGCAACACAGATGATGTCATCGTTTGTGTCAACATACATTAGACATTTCAACAAGAAAGTCAGAGAATAGAGAGAAGAGGAAGAAGAAGAAGAAGAAGAAGTAGCTACTCGTTATCGTCATCCTGCGGCCGAAACGGGGTAGCCTGCTTCTGATGCTGCTCAGGTGATGATATGGAACTGAGAGCGGTATTCTGACCCTCTGATACTTATATTTCACCTCTTCTTCTGTGAGCTTGGCCTTGCCTTTGGATTTGATAGGCTTCCTGCTTGATGTTGACATATATTCTTCTGTGCTTAATTGCTGATCTGTAAGAATAAGGCGTGAAACCCAATCGAAGAAAGCCGTGTCACCGCTTGATTTTCCATTGAAGTGCTAACTGAAGAAAGAGTTAGTTATTTTTAGGCTCAGGGCGCAGGGCGCATGAAAACTGCAGCTTACAGGACTAAAATAGGTAAGGCGCATAGGAAGAGGGTGTTGCAAGGGTAAAACTGGCGCCAAAGGCGCATGGCGCATGGATGGGTCATGTAACAGTGACTTTTCGTGCGCCAAAGGGATATGGCGCGGCGCACGAAGGGTTTACACAACATAATGTTATTGCAATCAGGGATGCGCCTGCGCCTTTATAGCTTCAATACTTAACGCGAAAAAAAAAAATTGCATGGAAGTTGGGTGCACCAGTGGTGCATAGAAAAGGGATGCAACATGGATGGATGGTGCGCCATGGGGCGCAGGTTTAGCACTTGTAGCACGCGGAAGAGGCGCGCCTTGAGGGCGCATGAGCTCATGATGCAGCAGGCAGAAAGGGTGCGCCATTGGCGCGGATTTTGCTCATGTAACAGGGCGGGTAGATGCGCCATGGGGGCACAACTGTTCTTAGTGTTGCAGGACGCGCCGATGCGCCAAGGGGAAAAGACAGTGAACAAACCTTCTTTACAAAGGGGGTTTCTCTATGATGTAGGTTCTTTTATCCCTGACTTCTTATTTGAAAGGCTCAGCTGGGTAAACGAAACGGTTTAGATCAGGAGGGCTACAACCACTGTTTCAAGAAAACGTCCTTCTCCAGCAGATCTGGAAAGAGGGAGGATAGCATAGGGGGAGGGCAGCCAACTTAAAACATATATTTTAAAGACCAGACCAGCAAGCATAAAAACCAGACCACAAAAATACCAAGAACCGAAAACACCAAACGCACAAGGGGGAGAAGAACCTCTTACCTGATAAATAGCAAAAGTTGCAACGGGCCCACAATACGTTGAAAACGACGGAGCAGAGGTGACAAGCTCAAAAAAAAAAAAAAAAAAAATCACGTGCTTCGCAAAAGTGAAAATGACATTTTGGGCGCGCAAACACATATATATATAGGTAAACCAGCCATCAATGCGCCGCCCACTTTTGAAAGGGCGCACCAAAGTTGTTGTCGACATGGAGTTATGTGCGCCCTTTGGCGCACCAAAAAGTGGTGCAACACAAGTTGTACCAACACAAGCACATGCACCTTGGCGCACGCAGGGAAGGTTCAACACACTTTGGTGCACCGAAAGTCATGTTAACATTGAAAATTACGCGCCAAAGGTTTTAAAGGGGGCGCACCAAAAGTTGGTGTTACATAGCAATTTCATGCGCCCAGCCAAAAAAGGCTCAAAAGACTAAGTTCGAAAAACTAGATTTCCCGAGAAGGGACTTTACAACGTTTCGAACGCGAGGGATCCCTAACGAGGGATCGAAACAAAATTTTCGGTATGGTTATCGGTAAAATTGCCCTTGTCAATTTTACGGGATAACAGCTGGCTCCTTCTGGGGACTATCCCTGAGCGAACTCGGGGGTAGAGAATCCCAGATCACTTGTGCCTATCCATTGGGTAACAGAGTCAAAAACAAGGGGGACCGGAGGGAGAACAAAGGAAACACACAACAAACCAAAAGCAAACACACAACTAAAGCAAACACACAACACAAAGCGAACTGTACAAAGAAGAGAGCAAGCTCTACTTCCTGAAAATCTTCAGATGTTGCCCGCTATAAGGAAGCGGGAGCTTGGTTCCATCTAGATATGAGAGATAGAAGCTATTCTCTCCGTTGAGTTGCTTGATCTTGAAGGGCCCTCTCCACAGGGAATCAAACTTTCCGTGCATGCCCTTTGGTTCTCTTCGCTTGTCCCACAAAAGGACGAGATCTCCCACTTGAAAATCCCTCTACTTGGCCTTCTTATCGAAAAGCCTTTTAACTTGATTCTGATGTTCAGTGATCCTGTCGACCACTCTCACTCTCTTTTCTTCAAGTTCTGCCAGATACATGATTCTCTTTTCTAGAGAATTCTGGAAAGTTTCATCTTCAATCGCTCGTGCCAAGCGCAGAGCAGGAAGTTCCGTAGAAATGGGAAGCTCGGCATCAGTGCCATATAACACTTGAAAAGGTGACATGCCGAGAGATCTCTTCGAGTAATACGATCGGCCCACAAAGCGTCGTACAAAGACTTGTGCCACATTCGCTGATTCTCATCTACTAACTTCCGTATGATGGTCACCAAGTTCTTATTACTGGATTCCGCTTGACCGTTTCCTTGAGGGTAATAATCTGAGGCATGAGCCAAAGTTATCCCATATTCATAGCAAAAACTAATAACTTCTGTGAGGAGAAGTTAGAAGCATTATCAGCAACGATTTTGTTTGGAACGCCGAACCTGACAATGATATTTTCTTTAATGAAATTGCAAACCACCTCAGAAGTGGCATGCTTGATGTGTATGGCTTCCACCCACTTGGTAAAGTAATCCGTTCTTTGTAAGGACATAACTATGTCCAAGACTCGATTGAGGATTGAGTGCGCTAATAAAATCAATTCCCCATTGCACTGAATGGTTCATTGATAATGACCGGCCTTAGGGAAGGGCAGCCAACTTGGGCTTGCCTTAACGAATTGTTGATGTGGTTCACACATTGCCACCCTGTAGCTGCGTCTTGAAAGAGTGTCGCCAATAGTACACAGCTCGAATGATCTTGTGTACCATCACGGAGGAAGAAAAATGGCCTCCACAGGCTGAATTGTGAAAACTTTCCAGCAGTTTTACTTGCTGGGGCTTGTCGACACATCGCAGGAAGACGCCGTCTATCCCGCGCTTATATAAACCGTCATCCCAGATGACATATTTAGCTGCTCTGAGCTTTATAGTGCGCTTCTCCTTTGCAGTTAGGTGCATTGGGCATTCACCGTAGGTAAGGAAGAAAGCGATGTCGGAGTACCACTCATCACTAGTTGCAACAAATAGAACCAGAGGCAGAGAATCAGGCTCCTTTAGAGGGCTTTCTGAATCTTTGTTTTCAGCCATTAGCTGACACAGGCCCTTGCCCCTTACCAGCTTGGTTGGTTTAATATCCAGGTCATACTCCTGGACCTTTGCGATCCAATTCCCTCTCAAACTTCCTAACTCCTGCTGAGTTAGAATTGACTTTACCGCCGTGTCAGGGACCAGCACCACCGTATGCGAGTTTAGAATATAATACCTGAAATTCTTCACCGCTTTGACAACGGCAAAGGCGTGCTTTTCCAATTGAGTCATCTTCAACTCGTGAGGCTTAAGGGGAGAACTCATGAATGCAATCGGGGATTCAATGTCTTCTGAATTCTTTTGCATTAAGATTGCAGACACAGTGTGCTCAGATGCGTAGCTATACATGATGAAGTCTTTGGAGAAATCGGGACATACCAGGACTGGCGCATGAGCAACAGAAGCTTTTATTTCTTCAAATGACATTTTCCCTCTTCACTGCATCTGAAATTTGGTGATCCCTTCATCATGTTCAATATGTGGTGAGTTTTTTCAGCAAATTCAGGAACAAAACGTCTGAGAAAATTCACCTTTCCGAAGAAAGAATGAACACCAGTCTTGCTTGTAGGCAGAGTAAGGCTTTGAATAGCCTTAACTCTTTTAGCATCTATCTTTGTCCCTTCTTTGCTAACCACATGCCCTAGCAACTTCCCTTCCGTGACTCCAAAAATAGACATTTTTGGGTTTAGGGAAATCCCATGTTCTCGGCACCTGGCCAACACTTGCTCCAAGTGATCACAGTGATCACTTCGTTGTTTAGAGAACACGGTCAGGTCATCTAAATAAACCACAATGACCTTCCCCATCATACCTTTGAATGCGAAGTCCATGGCCCGCTGAAAAGTGGCACCAGCATTAGTTAGGCCAAAAGGCATCCCTCATTGTAGGTAAATGTACCCCTGAGGAGTAGTGAATGCTTTGTTTTGAATTGATCTTCGGCGAGACTTCAATCGATTGAGCTCGAAAAACCGTCAACATGGATAGCATCTCGATCCGATCGCTTGTAGAACTTGATCCATTATCGGAAGATGGTAGTTATCTTTCGGTGAAGCTTGATTCAAATTTCGAAAGTCTACGCATATGTGTATCTCGCCGTTTTTCTTGTGCACCGGCACAATATTCGCCACCAAGTCTTTGTGATGGATAGGGAAGATGATTCTCGCATCGGCATCTTCGAATTTCTGCCTGGATGATGCCCGAAATCTTAGGATTATAATGCCTTTTCTTTACGCGAAAGGCTTTGACATCTTCTTTCGGCCGGTATGTCATCTTTGAACGTCCTTTGGCTTGAAGGACTTTAGATCGGCATAGGACCATGCCAACACATCTATATATTTTTCAAAGAATCTTGACAAATTTCCACTTCTCAAAGCGTGCAACATTTGCCAATGTTTACAAATTACAGGTGTGCCTCAAAACCTATATTGGTAGTTTGTCTCTCGGGGATGAGTCGGGACTATCTCGCCTCTTCTTTTTCACAAAACGGTCATGCTCACAAACAAAGCGCCCAGAGAAACCAGGCCCTTCGGAATTTTATTTCCTTTGAGCTGACATATGCCGTCTTTCTCCTCTGATTCATGGTTTTGACCGTTGATTGATTCACGGCATGTAGAGGTGGATCCTTCAAAATACAACTCATCAAAATTTTCTGATTTTTCTAGAAAGGCAATGAGGTGATTATCATCGTTGAATACCTGCCAATGCTGAGAGTTGTCTGGCACGCTCGGGTGGAAAACCACTTCAATGGTGTATTTGTTCATTTTCAAACCCGGGTGCGGGAGCATGAGAGATGCTGAAATGGCCAATGAATCGGCCATGTCATTTTGAGCTCTTGGAATTGCCCCTATTGAAAAGGCATCAAATTCCTCAATGCTGTCCCATACTGCGTTACGGTAGTGCCTGAGCCTCTCATTTTTCACTTGGTAAATCCTTTTGACCTGATTTACGACGAGCTCAGCATCACCTTGAACTTTTAGATTTTTAATTCCCCTTTCCTTTGCGGCTTGCATACCGAGTAACAGAGATTCATACTCAGCAGTATTGTTAGTATTGAAAAACTACAACTTGAAAGAAAGAGGAATTACCTCCTCTTCAGGAGATATTAGCACGATTCCGGCGCCACACCCACTAGTCGCGCAACTGCCATCAAATTGCAAGGTCTAGATCTCATTAAGATCCTTTTCTTGAACAAAAACGCCCTTTGTACCCGTCTCGGTAGATAAGAAGTAGTTCCCCATCCCTGATGATTCAAAAAGGATTTGGGCTTTGGGGTCCTCAGAGCTAGTAACCAAGTACTTCTTTTGCGATTCTGGTTCTAAAGTCTGCATCACACCTTTGACGGGTATTCTAGCTTTAGACCAGTCCATGTGAATTTCTCCGCCAACTTCGCTGCAGAAACTCCTTCCTAGCAGAATTCCATAGGCTGCTGGAATGTCAGCAACGAGGACTGTCATTTTTACTCTTTTATCTGGGAAAGCCGCAAACGCAAATTACGCGTCTTTGATTTGACCAATCAATGGCACTTGCTTGGTTTCCAATGAATAACATCTGCTGAACGGTTTGGTAAGAGTGAGGCCCAAAGCATGGGTGAGTTTCACCGGCATGACGTTATCGGAAGCTCCGGAATCAATTATGACAGTTGCTCAACTTATGGCCGTTGATTAGGAGAGAGAGATAGAAAGGTTCTATCTTACCTGATGCAGATGTTGAAGCAACATTTATGCGGGATTCAGGGGGAGTGGAAAGGATTCCTTTTGGGGAAACCTGTTTAGACGTAACAGCTTGACTCTGAATATATTTAGTTAATCTTACAAGCTGTTCGGGATTTGACTGAAGGTACTCGGCTTCAGACATTTGGATCTTGGTCTTCTTAGCGTGATCTATAATATCAAACGCGGCCAAGGGTTGCGTTGGTGAGGGAATGAGTCCTTCACTTCGCGATGGTGGAACAGGGTTACTGATCTTGATAGGAATATGAGGGGGCTGATTCGGAGGAGAGATGGGCGGAAAAGACTTCTTTGGAAAAGACTTAACTCGGGAATTGAGTAGGAAGAGGATTACCTCTCTTCTGATGAATTGGAGGCACGTTTGACACGACCTTCTCCTTCTGCACATGGGCAGCAACTTCCGCTTCCTTTCCTTGCGAGCGGGTAAAAACAGCGTAGGATTGTCCGCTTGCATAGCCCTGAGTACTCTCTTCTTCATCAGATTCATCCTCATCAAATTCCATGTATCCAATAGTAGAGTCGCCAGTCGGCTCACCGACATCTTGATCATCTTCGTCTTGAGGTGAAGATTCTTCATAGTACTGCTCTTCCTCTTCAATTTCGGCCAAAGCATTGACCGGAGGAGCTTCAAGCGCCAACCGTGGAGCAGTTGCAGGTAGACGCGGTCTTTGTGAAACATTGTTGGGAACGAAACTCCTTCGTGGAACGTCTCGGTATGAAGAACTAGGAGCCTGGGCCAACTGCTTTTTTAATGCGAGCAGATCATTCGCCATCTTTTGGAATGCCGGATCAGACGAAGTAGCAGGCAAGGGATCTGAAGATTTGGACTTTGATGATTCCTTTCTCAACTCGCCAGATATTATCAAATTGTCTTCTATCCGGATGGCAGCAGCCTGAGCGAGAGGTAGAGTAGCTACTCGCTCTTGAAGGAGCAAGAAGCTGACTTTTGAGCTCATGGCGTTCACGAAGAAACACTTCTGATTCTCCGGTGTTGGAAGCATGGCAGTAGGGACACGGTTGATTAATGCATTGAACCGGGCGACAAAATCACGCATAGTCTCATTGGCCTCTTTCTTCAGGTGGGTGATCCGTGATAACAACGCAAATGCATCTTCTGAAGGCTTGTATCTGTCTTCAAAAGCTTCCCGCAAGGTTGCCCAACTGGTGATAGATGCAGCTGGCAAATGCTGAAACCATTCGGTGCGGGCCCTTGTAGAGTTTCCAGAAAAAGGTGAACCGACACATCTTCGTGAGTCACGTCCAAAATACTGCATGACATAATGAAAGCAGATATGTGGGAATCCGTGCTTTGATTTCCGCTCCCGTCGAATTTAGGAAAATTCTTTCTGTTTCCGTGAGGGAGCGCGTGAACTGGATGTGGCAGTGCGAGAGGACCCATAGCGTTTCCCCATGGTACCGCCATTTGAAAGGCTGGAAAAAGCACACGAGCTGGGAGGGTGGTTCCACTGAGCAGCAAGGCACTACAGAGGGATGTAGATGCTCCTTGTAAAAGACTTTTTCTTCGTGGAGGTGAGACACTCCTGGATGACCGGCTAGCCGAGCTTAACGCTGAAAAACGTGCCGGTGTTACGCTGAAATTGTGCCTTTGAAGCAGATCGAAAGTAGGATCAACTTCTCCATGGGCTCTCCTGCTGCGCGTAAAAGGTTCACTTGCCAGCGTACCTTCCAGATCTGCGATGTTATGGCACAGATTTAAACTTTATTTTTGGGCGTACTTGCTGATTTTCTGGTTTTTCTGACAAAAACCAGCAGCATGCACTTTTCTAGATATTTAGAAACTATCCTCTTGAAAAACCGATTGCGGTTAATGACAAATAGCAGCGAGGATAAGATGGCAGGGAAGAATAGCAGGCTGATTTTCAGATCTGATCTTTACTTTTCAGAGGGTTTCAAACTTTTTAGAAAACAGTCAAAAACTCAGATCTACGGAAAAATGTTAACTTTGATAAAAACTCAGCGAACTAAAGATCTGTAACTAGGCCCGATCTATGGATTTCAGAAGAAAATTTTCAATTTCGGGCACTTTTGCAAATTTTTGGATTTTCAACAAAAGTTCAGATTTGCAAACTGGCAGCGATTTTCTTATATTTTTCTGATTTTATATTATATCACCACCATAGATCTGACAGATCTATTCGATCCCCAGCTGAGTCGCCAAAAACTGTTGGTCCGAAAATCTGTCGCGTGGACAGATCTATGGATAGACGAGCCAACAGTGTGCAGGGCTTAGCCCCTCTTTGAGACAGCAAAGCGAAACTGGTTTATTGCTATTTCTACTAGCAGGAACCTATGCAAGTCTCATGATTACGCGCTTCGGGGTTGGGATCTCATCCCAGTAGAGTGTTCCAGGCTGTGAAAAGAAAGGAATGAAAGAGGGAGAAGAGAAAGAACAGATCCGAAGGGAGAAAAGAAATGAATTCCAAAGTAGAAAGGTCAGAAGATTTATGTTTTTAGTTTGGTAGTAAACAAAGCCAAACCTACTTGCATAAATAAACAAAGCAATACTGATAAACAAATGATGGAAAAGTAGATATGAATCCAACAGATTAAACACATACAGATCTAACGTAAGAAAGATCTAATGTATAAACAAACGATTGAGCACAAAGTCTCGAATAATTGTATTCCTGTTCTTTTCTTACAAGAAAGCTCAAAGTCTTTCTCTCCTCACTTCTATTTCTATCTAAAAATGTTCACCCGAATATAACAAGTATTCCAAAGTATTTATAGAAGAAGAGGAGGAAAAGAAGACAAAATGGAGCCAACCACCTATTTACAAGGATATTTACAAAATATCTAAAAGTCATGTTGACTTTTGACAACTTGATGGATGACATCATCCCATGGTGCAACACGGATGATGTCATCGTTTTGTGTCAACATACATTAGACATTTCAACAAGAAAGTCGGAGAATAGAGAGAAGAGGAAGAAGAAGAAGAAGAAGAAGTAGCTACTGTTATCGTCATCCTGTGGCCGAAAGCGGGGTAGCTCGCTTTACGATGCTACTCGAGGTGATGATATGGGCGAGAGCGGTATTCTGACCCTCTGATACTTATATTTCACCTCTTCTTCTGTGAGCTTGGCCTTGCCTTTGGATTTGATAGGCTTCCTGCTTGATGTTGACATATATTCTTCTGTGCTTAATTGCTGATCTGCAAGAATAAGGCGTGAAACCCAATCGAAGAAAGCCGTGTCAGCTGCTTGATTTTCCATTGAAGTGCTAACAGAAGAAAGAGTTAGTTATTTTTAGGCTCAGGGCGCAGGGCGCATGAAAACTGCAGCTTACAGGACTAAAATAGGTAAGGCGCACAGGAAGAGGGTGTTGCAAGGGTAAAACTGGCGCCAAAGGCGCATGGCGCATGGATGGGTCGTGTAACAGTGACTTTTCGTGCGCCAAAGGGATATGGCGCGGCGCACGAAGGGTTTACACAACATAATGTTATTGCAATCAGGGATGCGCCTGTGCCTTTATAGCTTCAATACTTAGCGCGGAAAAACTTTTGTTGCATGGAAGCTGGGTGCGCCAGTGGCGCATAGAAAAGGGATGCAACATGGACGGATGGTGCGCCATGGGGGCGGAGGTTTAGCACTTGTAGCACGCGGAAGAGGCGCGCCTTGAGGGCGCATGAGCTCATGATGCAGCAGGCAGAAAGGGTGCGCCATTGGCACGGATTTTGCTCATGTAACAGGGCGGGTAGATGTGCCATGGGACCAATGTTCTTAGTGTTGCGGGACACGCCGATGCGCAAAGGGATAAGACGGTGACCAAACCTTCTTTACAAAGGGGTTTCTCTATGACGTAGGTTCTTTTATCTGACTTCTTATTTGAAAGGCTCGGTGAGTAAACGAAAGCGGTTTAGATCGGGAGGGCTACTGACCACTGTTTCAAGAAAACGTCCTTCTCAGTGAGATCTAGAAAGAGGGAGGATAGCATGGGGAGGGCAGCCAACTTAAAACATATATTTTAAAGACCAGACCAGCAAGCATAAAAACCAGAGCCACAAATTTACCAAGAACCGAAAACACCAAATGCACAAGGGGGAGAAGAACCTCTTACTGGATATATAGCAAAAGTTGTAACGGGCCCACAATACGTTGAAAACGCTTGAGCGAGAAGGTGAAAAGCTCGAAATAAAAAAATCACGTGCTTCGCAAAAGTGAAAATGACATTTTGGGCACGCAAACACATATATATATATAGGTAAACCAGTCATCAATGCGCCGCCCACTTTTGAAAGGGCGCACCAAAGTTGTTGTCGACATGAAGTTATGTGCGCCCTTTGGCGCACCAAAAAGTGGCGCAGCACAAGTTGTACCAACACAAGCGCATGCACCTTGGCGCACGCAGGGAAGGTTCAACACACTTTGGCGCACCGAAAGTCGTGTTAACATTGAAAATTACGTGCCAAAGGTTTTAAAGGGGGCGCACCAAAAGTTGGTGTTACATAGCAATTTCATGCGCCCAGCCAAAAAAGGCTCAAAAGACTAAGTTCGAAAAACTAGATTTCCCGAGAAGGGACTTTACAACGTTTCGAACGCGAGGGATCCCTAACGAGGGATCGAAACAAAATTTTCGGTATGGTTATCGGTAAAATTGCCCTTGTCAATTTTACGGGATAACAAGTTTCAACAATGAGAACAAAAATTTTCTAGTTTTTGTAAAAACTAGTTCTTTTTTTTCTCTCTTTGTTGCTATGTTTTTTAGTCCTTTTTGCAGCTACAAGTTTAAATTTTTTAGGGCATTTCTGGTGGAAGATCTATGTGTGTTGTGTAATATGCACGTGGAAGATCTCTGTGTCGACCGAGCACGTCTGTCGTGTGCCCTAACCTCTGCTGCGTTCTTGTGGCGCCCTTCAAACCTTATTTTTTTTCGTGGACTATGTGTTTTTCTTAGCGATCCCTACATTTTCCTTTTCCGTGGACTATGGAATCCATGAGCACCAAACGCACTACCCTGCGAACACCAAACGGATCCACGAACACTAAATGAACACCACACATGACTGGATCGCCCATAACCACACGTGCGTTTTGGCTTCACCTTCTTTTTTGCCATGGTGAGGTAAGTCATTTTTGGGCAACTTTTTTAATTTTTCATTCTTTTGGTTTAGTTTTTTAAAACAAGAAAAACACTTTCCTTTGTTCATCTTTAAAAATCTCACCTTTTTAAAAATACAATTTAAAAAAAAAAACATCTTTCCTTATTTAAAAATCCTTCCCTTTAGAAATAAAACAAAGCTTTCAAAAATAAAAGCTTCCTTTTTAAAAAAATTGGATTCCTTCTAATTTATGTTTTTTTAAAACAAACAAAAAAACCACTTTTAAACCGATTTTTATAAATTTGGCATAATTTAAAATTCATTTCTTAAGGAAAGTCTTTTTAACTTAATTAGGATTTAAACTTTTTTAGATCTTAATTATCCTTTGAAATTTATTAGATTTAATTTCATTAAATCTATTTTCATTAATTTCACTCTCATTTTATCTCATTTACGATCTAATAACTTAAAATCAGCATCTTCATAATGCATTTGTTGTTTTTAATAAACCTCCAATAACTCTCAAAATAGTCAAATTGGGCATTTCAAACGGTAAATTTAGTCATTATTGGCAATTTTTCTCTAATCATGTGCTCAAGTGTGTAGCATCACTCGAGCACCTTTCTCCGAGCTCCTTTCCAGGTGTTAGAAGACTATCGAACTCCTTGAGTTCCCAAACCTTGTATTTCACCCTTATTATTGCTTTTGCGACTAGTGAGCGCGTGCGCCAGATGCAACAAGGGGTTTCCTTTACGACGTGAGACATTTTTTCTCACCACCGGGTTTCCTTTCACCTCCTTTCTATTTTTTTCTTGTGCTTGTTTACGGTGTCTTTTTTTTGCGCTCCACAAAACTCTTGTTGTGGTCTCCTTTCTTGTGCGTTATTATGCTAATTGCTTGAGACGAGTTACCAAGTGTTTTAAACCTCACACATGGACCCGATTGTAATCAATGCACTAAACTATAAAGTGCCAAAAGCAAGGGGGTTGTTATTGTCCCAGGTGGTTATGATTTTTTTCTCGTATTTCTCTCTCTCTCTCACTTTATGGATGCACTTTCAATTCCTTTGCTTACGTCATTCAACTTTTTCAAATGGAGATCGAAAATAATAATGAAACTAAGGGGTAAAGGGTTAATCCGCATCACCATGGGAACTGAGACTGAACCAAACAATGAACTGAAAAATCTAAGTGGTTAAACCGTAGTGATGAAGCTTTAGGTCTTCTCTGCATGTTCATTTCTCTGACTTGCTCTTCCACATTGAGGTGTCGAAACACCTAAATCTGCGTGGAAAATGTTGGATGTGATGTTTGGACAATTAGATGACATGAGAGTGCATGAGTTAGAAAATGAACTACTAGGGTTAAATCCTAGTGACTTTGAAAACCTACAAGCCTTTTTCTCGAAA
Source organism: Taxus wallichiana var. yunnanensis (assembly GCA_018340775.1). Taxonomy (NCBI): domain Eukaryota; kingdom Viridiplantae; phylum Streptophyta; class Pinopsida; order Cupressales; family Taxaceae; genus Taxus; species Taxus wallichiana. The sequence continues at coordinate 410,550,212 of CM031234.1, read as the reverse complement.
TTTGTCCACATTAGATTATTGTTAAAAGGATGTCAAGTAGAAAAGAAAGATTCTCAACTGATCTTGTCGATTCTCTCTAAGCTAGGTCCCGAATATTCTATCTTTGTGTCAACTTTCTACGCTACAAAATCTACTTTGGGCGATACTTGGACTATGCCCTCCTTTGACTGTTTTTCATCCAAAATCATTTGAGAACAGAGGAAACTCATTCAAATGGGGTTTCTCAAGTCCAAATCGCATGCCCTTTTAGTAAGTACTAGTAAAGAAAAGAATACTAAAAAGAAGAAAGAAACAAAGGATCAACCTAAGAAAGAAACCAAGACCAAACCTAAAAATGACACAAAACTTTGACTTCGAGCCTAAGGCACGAGAAAGAAAGTATTTGTGTTCCTATTGCAAGAAGTCTAGTCATAATGAGTAACACTGTTTTAAGAAATAGATTGATCACTTATCTCATTTACTTGAGAAGAATAAAATAAGTGTTCCTGAATCCATAAAATAAAGTGCTCCGAAGGCCGAGTCTTTTGCTACAAAAGGTGCTAAAAATGATAAGAAGAAAGGAAAGGCCCTTGTAGCCAAAGTTGCTCCTTCATCGACATGGATTATAGATTCTGGTGCCTCGCACCACATGGGTTCTTCGCATGTTGATTTTTCTAACATCAAACCTTATGAAATGTCCTAAATCATGATGGGTAATGACACGGCGAGTGTCGGTTTACAGTAGTGGATCGGTAGATATGGATGGGGTAAAGTTTAACCAAGTGTTGAGTGTTCCTGATCTATTTACCAATCTCCTATCATTTTACGAAATTACTCAACTTGGTGAAGGAATGTGAGTGGAATTGTGTCTTAACTCGGTGATTATTTGTGAGATTAATAATGATACTATTGATGGTGAATCACAGCACCTTAATGTCTGCTAAACTCGATGGGTTGAGACTCTAAAGGTGATTTCATAACATGGAACTTTTCCCAAGTGTGGGACCTTGTGAATCGGGAAAGCTCTCTAGATAAAGGTCGGTTCCTATTCCTTTGTTCGAGATGCACACATAAAAATGTAGAGGGTTTACTCAAAACCTAATCTAACTTACCAAGGAGATAGGGTAAGAAGATGCATAAAATTAAACCTAAACTAACAAAGGTGATGACTGAGGAATGAAGAATCACCTGTCTTGCCAATAAACACAAACCATTAAAATATAATGCAAGATCATGCACAAATAACCAGATTTGCGGTGAAAGTTCAAGAGGATACAAATGAACACATAGAGGGTTAAGAAATCATCCAAAGACATGCATTATTTTCTACAAACATTGACACAATACACTACAAAATGCCAAGAGGAAAAGTTGCATTATAGTTTTAAATGGGAGGTTTGGACTCCACAAACTCACCTGCCAAAGAGAAGAAGGGAGGGGCAAAACAAGAATTTGCAACCTTTAGAAAGAAGCCCCTCCTTACAATTTATAGGAAGAATGAGAGATAAAAGAGAGAGGAATTCCAAATCTATCCCAACCACCTCTAGTTTGCATTTAATTCATCCCATTATGGTGGTAGGTGAGAACCTTAGCAAACCCAAAAAGTGGTGAACTGTATTTTGCATTTTTAAGAATTTGTTCCCACCGAATTAAAGATATCTACCTGGGGGGAGATATTTACAACAGAATACTACGGTGGTCGAGGGAAAGGCAGATCACCGTTCATGGTTGTACACCTTCTCCCACTTTATTTCTGATTCTACGCCCACTTCCTTGCTCACTCATGAAAATGAGGTTAGTAAGCTATGGCATGAGCATTTTCGACATCTAAATTATTACTACCTTGAATAATTGAGTTGGATAGAGGACCTCGTAAGATTTCTGAAAAGTCCAACCTTGCATGAATCCAAGCTCCCTGTGAAAATTTATGGCCATCTTAATATCTACGCCAGGGTTTGCTTCCTGTCAGTGCCCAAAATGTTGCGCCTCTTGAAGGTGCGCCTTGGCACATACATTCACATGTCGACACTCTTTTGCCTACACCTTGGCGCATCATTTTTTGTATCGACATCCTTTGTTATGCACCTTTAACCTGCATCTTTGCGCATCCATTCACATGTCGACATTCTTTGCTATGTGCCTTTAACCTACACCTTAGCACATCCTTTTTTGTGTCGACATCCTTTGTTGTGCACCTTTAACCTGTGCCTTGGCGCATCCATTCACATGTTGACATTCTTTACTATTCACCTTTAACTTTGTGCCTTAGCGCATCCTTTTTTGTGTCGACATCCTTTTCTCTGTGCCTTTAACCTGCACCTTGGCGCATCCATTCACATGTCGACATCCTTTCTTTGTGCACCTTTAACCTATGCCAAGGCGTGAATTTCTTCATGTCGACACCTTGTGTTGTGCGCCTTCTAAAGGTGCACCTTTTACTACTGCGCCTTCGGCTATTGGTGACACAATAAATATCGGGCTCTGAGTTTCTTTAATTTCCATATTATTCTACTTGTCTATATCTACCTAGGGGGGAGATATTTACAAAAGATACTACGAGTGGCTGAGGAAAGGCAGATCACCGTTCATGGTTGTACACCTTCTCCCACTTTATTTTCGAATCTACGCCCACTTCCTTGCTCACTCATGCAAATGAGGTTAGTAAGCTATGGCATGAGCATTTTCGACATCTAAATTATCACTACCTTGAACAATTGAGTTGGACATAGGACCCCGTAAGCTTTCGAAAATTCCAACCTTGCATGAATCCGAGCTCCTGTGTAATGTTATGGCCATCCGAATATCTGCGCTAGGGTTTGCTTATTGCCGTACTCAAAATGTTGCGCCTCTTGAAGGTGCGCATTGGCGCATCCTTTTTTGTGTCGACATCCTTTGTTGTGCACCTTTAACCTGTACCTTAGCGCATCCATTCACATGTCGAAATTCTTTGTTGTGCATCTTTAACTTGCGCCTTGACGCATCCTTTTTGTGTCGACATCCTTTCTGCATGTGCCTTTAAACTGCACCTTAGTGCATCTATTCACATGTCGACATTATTTGTTGTGTGCCTTTAACTCCGCACCTTGGCACATCATTTTTGTGTTGAAATCCTTTGTTGTGCACCTTTAACCTATGCCTTGGCGCATCCATTCACATCTCAACATTCTTTGTTGTGCGCCTTTAACCTGTGCCTTGGCGCATCCTTTTTTGTGTCAACATCCTTTACTGTGTGCCTTTAACCTGCGCCTTGGCGCATCCATTCACATGTTGACATTATTTTCTATGCACCTTTAACCTATGCCAAGGCATTAATTTATTCATGTCGACACAATGTGTCGTGCGCCTTCTGAAGGTGCACCTTTCTACCTGCGCCTTTAGTTGTTGGTGACGCAATAAATATCGAGCTCTAAGTTTCTTTGATTTCCATATTCTTCTACTTGTCTATATCTACCGAGGGGGGAGATATTTACAATAGATACTACAGAGGCTGAGGGAAAGGCAAATCACCGTTCATGGTAGTACACCTTCTCCCACTTTATTTTTGATTCTATGCCATGTTGCCTTGCTCACTCATGCAAATGAGGTTAGTAAGCTATGGAATGAGCATTTTTGACATCTAAATTATCACTACCTTTAACAATTGAGTTGGATAGAAGACCTCATAAGCTTTCCGAAAATACCAACCTTGTATGAATCCAAGCTCCTGTGAAAAGTTATGGCCATCGAATATCTATGCCAGGGTTTGCTTCCTGTCGGCACCCAAAATGTTACACCTCTTGAAGGTGCGCCTTGGCACATCCATTCACACGTCAACACTCTTTTGCATGTGTCTTAGCGCATCCTTTTTGTGTCAAAATCCTTTTGTGTGCCTTTAACCTACGCCTTGGCACATCCATTCACATGTCGACATTCTTTGTTGTGCGCCTTTAACCTACGCCTTTGTGCATCCTTTTTGTGTCGAAATCCTTTCTGTGCACCTTTAACCTACGCGTTGGCACATCCATTCACATGTCAACATTTTTTATGTGCACCTTTAACCTGCACCTTAGCGCATCCTTTTTTGTGTTGACATCCTTTCTTTCAGTGCGCCTTTAACTTGCACCTTGGTGCATCCATTCACATGTCGACATTCTTTGTTGTGCGTTTTTAACTCGCGCCTTGTAGCGCATCCTTTTTGTGTCGACATCCTTTAATGTGCGCCTTTAACCTACACCTTGGCACATCCATTCACATGTCAACATCCTTTGTTGTGTGCCTTTAACCTACGCCAAGGTACAAATTTCTTCATGTCGACACCTTGTGTCGTGCACCTTCTGAAGGTGTACCTTCTACCTGCGCCTCCAAATTGTTGGTGACGTAATAAATATTAGGCTCTGAGTTTCTTTGATTTCCATATTCTTCTGCTTGTCTATATCCACCTAGGGGGGAGATATTTACAATAGATACTATAGTGGTGAGGGAAAGGCGGATCACCATTCATGGTTATACACCTTCTCCAACTTTATTTCTAATTCTACACCCTTTGCCTTGCTCACTCATGCAAATGAGGTTTGTAAGCTATGGCATGAGAATTTTGACATCTAAATTATCACTACCTTGAACAATTGAGTTGGACGAGAGGACCCCGTAAGCTTTCGAAAATTCCAACCTTGCATGAATCCTAGCTCCTCGTGAAAATTTATGGCCATCCGAATATCTTCTCCGGGGTTTTCTTCCTATCGGCACCCAAAATGTTGTACGTCTTGAAGGTGCGCCTTGGCGCGCATCCATTCACATGTCAACACTCTTTTTCCTACACCTTCGTGCATATTTTTTTGTGTTGACATCCTTTACTTTGTGCCTTTAACTCTGCGCCTTTGCACATCCATTCACATGTCGACATTTTTTCTTTGTGCGCCTTTAACTTTTGTGCCTTGGCACATCATTTTTGTGTCAACATCCTTTGTTTTGTGCCTTTAACATGCACCTTGGCGCATCCATTCACATGTTGACATTCTTTCTTTGTGTGCACCTTTAACTGTGCCTTGGCGTATCCTTTTTGTGTCGACATCCTCTATTGTGCGCCTTTAACCTATGACTTGGCGCATCCATTCACATTTTGACATCCTTTGATGTGCACCTTTAACTCCGCGCAAGGCGCGAATTTCTTCATGTCGACACCTTGTGTCATGTGCCTTCTGAAGGTGCACCTTTCTACCTATGCCTTCGGTTGTTGGTGATGCGATAAATATCGGGATCTGAGTTTCTTTGATTTCCATATTCTTCTGCTTGTCTATATCTACCGGGGGAGATATTTACAACAATTTTGCGACTCAACGGGATCACCTGCCTGCTAGGTAGAAGATCAGTGGCCTTTTAGCAATCCATTGGGCATGGAGTCATAAGCAATAACTTGAAACCAACTTGATCTCTGATCCCGAGCCTGATACCGCAACTCCTTCTTCGAGAGCATGCTGAAATGTAGAAATTCAACCTAATAGCAACAAAACCTGTGCTTGAGCACTTAGGGAAATTAAAACCTAACTACAACAAGACAATGTGCATCCGCACTTAGCGGAATTAAAAACTAGGCTAATATTTACAAGGGTAAACATTTTCCCTTTAGTAGCAATGTTTAAGATAGATTCCATTAACCAATTGGAAGTTCTTCTCCATCTAATGTAGACAATTGGAAGGCATTACTACTTTTACATCCCGTGACCACATAGGGGCCACTCCAAATGGCATAAAAATGTGAATGCCTTCCTAGTTTTGCTCGATCTGCATCCCATTTCAGAACAAGGTCCCCTTCCTATAAGGTCTTTGCTCTTTCCTTCTTATCAAACCATCTCTTTACTAAGGCTTGATCCTTTTCAATCATCAGAATTGCATGTTCTCTTATTTCTTCCAATTCCATAAACTCGCATACCTAGCCTCCATTGGTTTGAACTCAGACAACTCCAACTGCTTCATGAGCTCCAATGCTAGCAATTCTAATGATATAGGCAATACTGCCTCTTTTCCATAGACCAACTTGTAGGGAGAATTACCTGTAGATCTCTTTGGTGTTATCTTGTCAGCCCATAATGCTAATTTTAGCTTGGTATGCCATGTCCTTTGGTTTTCATTCAAGGTCCTTCTGATGATTCTTAGAAAATTCTTGTTCGTGGACTCTGCCTATCCATTACCCTATGGGTAATAATTTGAAGAGGTGCTCAAATAGATTCCATTCTTGACAGCCCATTCTATAATCTTGGAACCTATGAATGCCAATGCATTATTTGATATGATAGTGGCTGGCACACCGAACCTGGTCACTATTCCTTCATAAAAGTCTAGTATGTTAGACTCATTTGCTTCTTTGAGCACTACTGCTTCGGTCCACTTGGTGAAATAGTCACATTCTTTGTGAGAATCCACCTGTGGCCTTGGCTTGAGTTTGGGTTGATGACCCTAATGAAGTCCAATCCCCATTGCATAAATGGTTGGTCAACCAAAATTGGGTGCAATGGAAGCGCTGCTAGTCTTTCTTTTCCCGCGAAGAGTGCACATTTTTTGCACTTTCTTATCCATGTATAGCAGTCATTGAACACTATGGGCCAATAATACCCTGCCTTCATTATCTTGAGAACTATTACTCGTGGGGAGAAATGTCCTCCGGAATCTCCATCATGAAAATCTCGTAACACCCTCTCAATTTGACCTGTCCCAATGCACCTCAATAGAACTTTATTAATGTCCTTTTAAACAAAACACCATCAACAAGCACATATGGAATGGCTTGTAATCTAAAGTATCTCCTCTTTGCTTTGCTCATTTTTGGAGGGCATAGGCCTGTCTGTAGGAAGTGTATCATATTCTGAGTCCAACAAGGAGCAGGCATGTCATCATTTTCCTGTTCTTGACCATCCTGTAGTACCAAGACAGTCTCTTTTTCATCACCTGCTTCAACTTGCCGACTCAAAGCTAGCTGTTCACATAGTCCTTTTCCACATACTAGTTTTGTGACCTTGATCTCGATGTCATATTCCATGACATGGGTTATCCATCCTACACGTTTCTCATTCAGATCCTTGTTTAGAAGGAAGTCCTTGACTCCCGCATGAGAGACCAATAATTGGATCTTGTTGTTTGAGACTAGGTGCTTGAATTTCTTTAAGCTCCTGATCACTGCAAGGACATGCTTTTCAATGAAAGAGTACCTATTTTCGTATTCCTCCAAGCCTTGACTGAAGAAAGCAACTGGTTTTTCTAATCCTTCTTTGTTTTGTTGTACCAGGATTGTAGAAATTGTGTCTCCACCACCAAAGGAATATAGCATGAAATCCTTGGAGAAGTCTGGATTGATGTGAGTTGGAGCTTGAGATATAGCCTCTTTTATTGCCTCAAAACTTGCCTTGCCTTCAGATGTCCACTTAGAAAACATGCTCTTTTTCAACATCAGCGTTATTGGCTTTACGAGAGCTGCAAAGTTTGGAACAAACCTACGGAAAAAATTGATCCTTCCCAAGAATCTTTGAAGAGCCTTCTTGTGACTTGGCAATGGTAATGCTCGAATTGCTTCAAATATTTCTAGGTCAATCATCAATCCCTCCATTGAAACAATATGGCCTAGAATTTTTCCATCGTGAGCCAAGAATATGCATTTTTTGGGGTTCAATGATACCCCAAATCTTCTACACCTCTAAAACACCTACCTCAAATGGAAGAGGTGATCCGCTACATTTTTTGAGAATACAGTGATGTCGTCAAGATATATCAGAACTATTTTATTGATCAATCCCTTGAATGCCATATCCATTGCCCTTTGGAAAGTGGCTCTAGCATTTGATAGCCCAAATGGCATCTTCTTGTAGGCATAGGTGCCCCATTTGGTGGTGAAAGCCATCTTGAACTGGTCATCTTCTTTCACCATTACCTGATTATACCCTGAGTAGCCATCTAGGAGAGAGAATCTCTCCGAACCAGATACTACTTGCAATATTTGTTCCATTGAAGGAAGTGGGTAATGGTCTTTGAGAGATGCCCTGTTTAGGTCTCGGAAGTCCACACACAACCTGATTTCTCCACTCTTCTTTCTGACCGGAACCAAGTTTGCAACCCAGCTTGAGTGCTTGATCAGAAATATAATGCTTGCCTCTATTAGCTTGCTTAACTCTTTCTTCATTAGAGGCTCAATGTGAGGGTTGACTGGTCTCTACTTCTACTGATGGGCTTAGCATCTGGATCCAATTCTATGGTATGTTGTGCTAACTTCGGATCGAAACCTCTTAAGTCTTCATAGCTCCAAGTGAAGACATCTGGAAATTCTTGGAAAAGTTGTATGAAATATGATTTCTCCTGCTCAGTGGCTACTTTACCAATTTGAAGTGTTTTTCCTTCCCTAACCAGAATTGGCTCTGAATCTTCTCTCTTGACTTGTATGTTATCCTTTTCCTTACGGAACTGGTCGTTAGGGTTGAAGATAGAATCCAATGTTACTAAACCCTTAGGAAGCTTGTTTATCCGCAGCTACACTACTTGATCCCCGTACTGCTGCTCTAGTCTGTCCTGATTCCTAGCTGAGAATTCAGCCTCTTCTTGCAAAAAATTGACGATCTATTGATCGTTCTCAAACACCTTCCAGCTTGTGTTATTATCTGGAACTACTGGCCTCACAATCACATGGATATGTGGTTGTGTTTTTTCCCTTCTGATGTTGTCAACCACATCAAACATTTCTCCAACATCTCATGAGCCTATTCGTTGCTTCATTTTTCTTCCTAGGTATGGACACGATGTTGAAAGCTTCAAAATCCTCAATGAGGTCCCATACCCTGTTCTTGTAGTTCTTTAGCAGGTCATTCTTTGTAGCATGTTGTCCCCTAACTTGATTGACAATTAGCTCACTATCCCCGAACACCTGCAAGTTCTTTATGCCCTTTTCCCGACCCAATGAAGTCCATGAATCAAGGCCTCATATTCAGTTGTGTTGTTTGAACAGGAAAACTAGAAACGGAAAGCTGAATAATATTTGATGCCTTGAGGTGAAATAAGCATAACTCCTCCTCCTGCACCCTACCTAGTCCTTGATCCATCAAAAAATAACTTCCATACCTCATTATCATCCTTATGGTCTGGTTTGGTGATGCTAGGAATAGATTGGTTTTCTTCATGTATGCAATAGGCTCCTAGCCCAGATTCTTCTACTTCTTGCTAGGGATCAAAAGCTTTACCTTGCTTTCCGTTCATCAAGATTCAAATATGGGATGCTTCCAACTTTGGTGTCACTTCATCTATGCTTGGATGGTTTAGTGATGCTAGGAATAGATTGGTTTTCTTCATGTATGCAATAGACTCCTAGCTCGATTCTTCTACTTCTTGCTATGGATCAAAAGCTTGTACCTTGCTTTCCCGTTCATCAAGATTCAAATTTGGGATGCTTCCAACTTTGGTGTCGGCTTCATCCGTGCTTGGATAATCTTCTTGATCAAATCTTTGAGCAGTTAGCATTGATTTGGCTTGGAGTATGAGGCTCAATATGAAAGTTTACAATTGGTTCGGATCTGATTGTGACCTTAGTACCATATCTTGTTCGAAAAACATGTGTGACCAGTCAAGTAGATAAGTAGCCTCAATTTTGGTTGTGAAATCCCTTTATAAGCATAGGGAAAAGAGTGGTGGCAAATCTATCACCGACACATCTTGCAAAACGGTAACGTTGGGGCATGTATGCAGGGTAAGATTCAAACCTTTAATCAATCCCACCGCTTGCTACCTCTTGTCCCATCCAATTGCACTACCCCTTTAGATATTACTTCATATTGGAGACCAATTTGATCAGCTATTTGCTTCGGCATGACAAGAACAACTTGCCCCTTAATCAATCATGCAATTGTGTACTAGTTTATCCCTAATGATTAATGAAACATAGAATGGAGGGGGCTTTCAAATTTACGTTGTTGTCCTCCATGATTCCCTTCAGGCTAAGCAGCATTTGTGAGGACATTCTCTTGCATATGGACCTACTGGTTCAAAGTTGACCAATTCTTCATGGCAGCTTGTAGAAGATCTCTTTGGCCTGGGATGGATAAAGATTCCCACATTGATATATTCACATTTGTCTTTTTCATTTGATCAATGATGTTGAATGGGGATGAAACATATCTTTGTTGTCCTTTAGCATGGACATTCCTTTCTTGCGCATGGGCAACAATAGATGGCATTTGAGTTGGTTTAGAAGGTGGTTTGGGCTGTCCTTGCATGTATGGAGCTATATTTTGCCTACTAACACCTTGTGGAGTGATGGAAGGTTGTAGATCACTTGGAGCCAATGACTTCCCTTCACCAATATTCCTCTTCTTTGATCTTGTGTTAGCTGCTACACTCTGAGAAATTATTTGATTTATGCCACAAAAATCCTCATCTTGCCAATTCGCAAGTGTGGTATCATTTGGAGCCATGTTTCTGCCGAGACGTCCTGTCGACACTAAAATTTTCCTCCAAAATTTCTATTTCATTAATGTATGTATTAGGAATAGGATGTTGTTAAGTGTAATTAGTAGTAGCGTCCGATAGAAGATAACGGCGCCAAAGACGGTGCCGCCAATAATGTGGAGTACGGTAACAGTCAAAGTACAATAGGAATGATGTAAAAAGTAAATATTTGTCATAAGTGGTCCGGTAATGTTAAAATGTCAAAGTTTGGGTAATTAGAGAAGTAGGGTCTACATGATTAGGAATTAGAAATATTATATTGGTAATAAGGACAAGGAGTGAGGTCATAAATATTTTGTGTATTTTATTTGTAAAAAGTCTAAAAATGTGGAACCCATGTAAAATGATAAGGTTTATCTTATCTTAAAGATAAGCTTACATATACGAGATAAGAGTTAAGGTATGGAATATGATTCATCGTAGTGGATTTCTTATCCTATCTTAGAGAAAGGATGGATAAGCTCGGAAGTTCTATAAATAGAGACGTCACCCCCTCATTTAGCATAGAAAGAAGTAGTGAGAAATATTATAAGAAGTGTGCAAAGGAAGCCATCGATTAAAGGTGTGTTGAAGAAGCCATCAAGAGGTGTAATTGTAAAGTTTCTCCCATAGTCTTGTTGAAGTATCTCATGGGTGAGATGTACAGCTTTCATGTTAATATTATAATTTATTTTGATATTTTAGATTTTTCGTCATTCTGTCTTATCATAGTCAATGGTATTCTTGTGTTCGGTTGTTGTTTTGCTTCCAGATTACATCCACCAAACTAAAGTCTGTGCATTAGTAAATAATCATAGCATGAGGAGTTCCCGGTGAAGAATTATCATAGTGCCGGATTGGTGATGACATTTTGGTTCCGTTGCCGGGACCATTCCTCGTTGGTGGATTTTCTGGAGAGATATTCCCACTTAGGAAAAAATTAATTGGAGGGTAACCTTGTTTTTACTGTGCATAGTAGTTACCATGGTAAAGTCATTTTTACCGTGAATAGTAGTTACCATGTTAAAGTCATTTTTGCCATGAATAGTAGTTACCCTGGTAAAGTCCTTTTTGCTGGGAATAGTAATTACCGCAGTAAAGTCACTTTTTACCGTGAATAGTATTTACCGCAGTAACTTCACTTTTTACCGTGAATAGTGTTTACCACAGTAAAGTCAGTTTTTACCGTAGTAAGTCAAGTTTTACCATATTTTACCGTGGTCATTTCTATTTTACTTTGTAGAAAGGTGTAAAGTCACTTTCTAGTATAGTGATTCCAATTATTTGTGCACATAAGTCTTGTTAATTGTACTTGTGAGTTGGTATTTCACGGTGGTTACTTTTGAAAATGGGAAAGATTCTGTTTTTCAGCTCAATCTAATGAAGATGCTTCTTCTTTCATTCAAGAGTTTAAATGATCTTGTATTTGTAATGGCCTTATAAGAAGGGGAACAGTGGACTGAATTTTTTCCTACCTTTTTGGATGGTTCAGCACTTAGGTGGTTTGAAACACTAGGTGATAATGTGAAAAATTCATGGGATTTATTAACCGAAAGTTTTCTTGAAGAATTTGGTGAACAACAAAAATATGCAGATCTCATGATCGAGATCACAAAGCTATCCCAAGGAGAGAAGGAGAAGATAAGGGATTATCATGCTCGTGTTCTAGAGCTAAGGAGGAAGCTCGATGCCCAGATCCGGAAGGAAGGACTAGCAGATGGGTTGATGAATGGCGTGGATAATCTCCTCTGTAAGCACTTCATTCTTGGGATGAAGTTGGAGATCAGACAACGAGTGAAGTATGACCACCCAGCTACCATTGAACAAGCAAAGGAGATTGCAAGAAGGCAAGAAGAAAGCATGAAAGAGGAGCCCAAAGAAATTGTTGCTAAAGTAGAGCCTACACCAAAGACCTTTGGTTCGAATCCACAACCACTCCCGGTGAGCACAAATATTTCTCCTAATACATCTACTGAGTATGAAGATCTACTCAAAAAGATGGGTCAGTTAACTATTAATCTTCTTCAAGGAAAGGAATTTAGTTCTCAAGGAGGAGATAGAGGTCCAAAAAGAAATATTTCTGAAGTTGTTTGTTATGGTTGTTATAAAAAGGGTCATTATAAGTATAATTGTCCAGATAGAGCTTCTACATCTGGTAAGGGAGATAATGATAAAGGAAAAGCACCTGTGAATTCTTTTGATGTAGTAGATAAGAGAAGAAATAATGAAGTAGATGTGTTTGTAACAAAAAGAAAGAAAGAAAAAGATAATCAAGATGGAAATGATCCTAAGAAGATAAAAGAAGAAACTAGTAAGAAACATAGGAGAAGAAAGTTGGGTGTGCAGGATTTTCTGATTTCACAGGGGCAAGGACCATACTCCATCTTGGAAGATCTGTCCAAAAGGCTTGCAAATATTACATATGGTCAACTCTTGGCTATGTCTTCTGAGAAGAGGTGGGAGTTGTGAGGTGGACTCAATGCTCGAAGAAGGAAGGAGGTTGAGGTCCCTGTTTTGGAGGCAGAGGCGGATCCCTATGCTCCACAAGCTGAGGTATTATGTAATGGCATTTCAATTCATGATGTCTTAGTTGATGGAGGTGCTGCAGTTAATGTAATGACCGAGTCTATAATGAATATGTTGGGTTTAAAAATTGATCGCCCTTCAACACTTATGTTAAGGTCATTAAATAAGGGAAAAACTAAACCAGAAGGTGTAGTTTCAAATGTGGCAATATCTGTTATGGGTGTTGTATGTGTGGTAGACTTTCAGGTGATGAAAAATGGTACTGTTGCGTACCCAATGCTGCTGGGAAGACCATGGCTAAGGAGAGTTCATGCAAGAAACTACTGGAATGAAGGTTTCATGACACTTGGACATGGTAGAGAGAGGGTGAAGATAAACGTGATCCCTCGACATCATAAAGTAGAACCTATGGATTCAAGTGATGAAACTGATGATTGGACATCCTCTGATTACTCTAGTACCAGTGAAGTGGACACTGAAGATGAAGAAAGCGAGGTGGATGTTTCAGTCATGGATATCCTACCAGTCACACCAACTCATGACCCCATAAAATTATCTGAAGAAGAAGTTGATGATCGTCTCCAACAAATAAAGATTGGTGATGTTGTGATGGAGAGTGAGAAGGAATCCTACCTCCAACTCTTTCGAAGGTACATACACCTATTCACTTTTGATTACAAGGAACTCCGTCAAGTAAGTTGGGTAGAACATTGTATTGAGCTGGTAGATGGTGCTAAGCCTATAAAGCAAATGCCATATAGAATGAATCCTAATTTTTCCAAGACTGTAAAAGAAGAAATAGATAAGTTGCTTGATGCAGGATTCATATTTGCTGTGGAGAATTCAGAATGGGTTTCTCCCATTGTGATCTCAATAAAAAAGAATGGGAAGCTACACATTTGTGTTGATTACAGGAAGCTCAATAAGGCAACAAAGAAGGATCATTACCCTCTTCCATTTTCAGATCAGATCTTGGACGAAGTAGCTGGCCAGGAGTGCTATAGTTTTGCTGATGGATATAGCGGCTACAACCAAGTTCGTATAGCGAGAGAAAGATCAGCTGAAGACCACATTCACCACTCCTTGGGGAATTTTCTTATAGAGTTATGCCTTTTGGGTTGTGTAATGCTCTAGCAAAATTCCAGTGTTTGATGAATAGGGTGTTCGAACCCTACATTGGGACCTTCATCAGAGTATTTCTGGATGATTTTTGCATCTATGGGAGCAAGTTGGACCACCTACACCAGATGGAGACAACATTTCAAAGGTTAGATGAAGCACAAGCCTCACTAAACCCTACAAAGTGTGTCTTTGGATGTTCTAAAGGCGTTTTGTTAGGGCATGTTGTATCCAGAGATGGTATTGGTACTGATCCTGATAAAGTTTCAAAAATCAAAGATTTACCATTTCCTATGAATAGAAGTAAGTTGAGATCATTTTTAGGCCATGTGGGTTACTATAGAAGGTTCATCAAGAATTTCTCAAAGATTGCACAGCCACTAACCCAGTTCTTGAAGAAGGATGTTGCTTATGAACCAGGAAACAAGGTGCATGAAGCTTTTGGACAATCAAGGAAGCCCCGGTGTCTTCACCTGTTTTGAAGAATCCAGATTGGAGCAAGCCATTTATTGTGTACACTGATGCCTCGATGCAGCACTAGGTAGTACTTTGAGCCAAAAGAATGAAAATGGGAATGAACATCCAATTTACTTTGGGAGCGGCACAAATGAGCAATCTTTGAGGTAAACTATATCAGAATCAAAAAAGAGGCTCGACTATCATTTTTGTCAGAAAGAAGTTTAGAAATTACTTTCTAGGGCAGAAATTTATAGTTGTAACAGATCATCAGGCTCTAAAATATATTCTCAATAAGCCTAACCCATCGTGGGAGGATAACAAGATGGATAATTTTGCGACAAGAATTTGAATTTGATATTATAGATAGGCGGGGAAAGAAGCATGTCAATGCAGATGCACTCTCTCGAGCCTATGATGGTTTAGGATCATCTTGTGATGATGATGATTTTCCCGATGCAAAGCATTGTTCTCCTTGACACAATCCCTAGTGAATACATAGATATTTGGAATTATCTTAATGAATTCAAGTTTCTGATGGTGCCAATGCAAAGACTAAGAGAAAGATTACTCAAGCCAGTCGTCCATATTCTATTCTGCATGGAGCATTATTTCGAATAGGACCTGATGGACAGTACAAGAGGGCAGTTGGACGTGATCAAGGAAAGGAGCTGTTAGAAGAATTCCACAATGGTACATGTGGAGGGCACTTCTCTGGACAACTTACAACAAGAAGGATCTTGGATGCAGGTTATCACTGGCCCACTCTTTTTAAAGATTGTTATAATTATTGTAAGACATGTGATATTTGTCAAACACATGGTAACCGTAAGACTTCATCAGCTCCATTATGTCCTATTCTTCCCCTTGGTCCCTTTGAAAAATGGGGAATAGACATTGTAGGTCCACTTCCAACTACATCACGTCAAAATAAGTATATTGTAGTTGCCACAGATTATTTAACCAAGTGGGTTGAAGCTAGGCCATTGAAAATAGCTTCCATGGATGAAGTGGCAAGGTTCATATATGAACGCATTGTCACCAGATTTGGTTGTCCATTAGAAATTGTAATGATCAAGGAAGCCACTTCATTAATGAGGTGGTAGAAGCCCTAGTCAATAAGTTTTCTATCAAGCACAGGAAGGCAACAACATACAAGCCAAGCACAAATGGACAGGTGGAACGAACAAATTTTGTGTTGTGTCAAATTCTAGCAAAAGATGCAGCCTTGTAGGTACATAAATGGGATAAAAGGATTCATGCAGCATTGTGGGCATATAGGGCAACATCAAAGTCAGCAACAAGATACTCCCCATTTCAGTTGGCCTATGGCATTGATCCAGTTCTTCCTATTGAGTTTGATATTCCCACTGTGAGAGTTATGAAAAATGAAAGGATGGATGAAAGTGATTCAGTAAAAGAAAGGTTGGTACATCTTCATTTGCTAGAGGAAATGAGGGAAATAGCAAAGGATACAAGCCATAAGAAGAAAATGAAGCAGAAGGAATACTTTGATCAAAAGATCCGATGGTCTCCATTTCATGTGAATGACTTGGTCCTAGTATATGATTCCAGATACAAAAAAAGAAGACAGAGAAAATTTCTTCCAAAATGGATGGGGCCCTACAAAATAGCAGCTGTGCATGAAAATGGTACGTACCGACTAGAGGAATTGGATGGCACTCCCATTACGAAATGGGTCAACCATGACAAGTTGAAGATTTTCCAAGCACCATAATAGTCTACTCCGAGGACGGAGTAGAAGCTAGGAAGGGGGAAGATGTCGACACTAAAATTTTCCTCCAAAATTTCTATTTCATTAATGTATGTATTAGGAATAGGATGTTGTTAAGTGTAATTAGTAGTAGCATCCGATAGAAGATAACGGCGTTGTCAGTACGGTGCCGCCAATAATGTGGAGTACGGTAACAGTCAAAGTACAATAGGAATGTTGTAAAAAGTAAATATTTGTCGTAAGTGGTCCGGTAATGTTAAAATGTCAAAGTTTGGGTAATTAGAGAAGTAGGGTCTACATGATTAGGAATTAGAAATATTATATTGGTAATAAGGACAAGGAGTGAGGTCATAAATATTTTGTGTATTTTATTTGTAAAAAGTCTAAAAATTTGGAACCCATGTGTAAAATGAGAAGGTTTATCTTATCTTAACAGATAAGCTTACATGTACGAGATAAGAGTTAAGGTATGGAATATGATTCGTCGAGTGGATTTCTTATCCTATCTTAGAGATAGGATGGATAAGCTCTGGAAGTTCTATAAATAGAGAGGCCACCCCCTCATTTAGCATAGAAAGAAGTAGTGAGAAATATTGTAGGAAGTGTGCGAAGGAAGCCATCGATTAAAGGTGTTTGAAGAAGCCATCAAGAGGTGTAATTGTAAATTTTCTCCCATAGTCTTGTTGAAGTATCTCATGGGTGAGATTGTAATGAGCTTTCATGTTAATATTATAATTTATTTTGATATTTCAGATTTTTCGTCATTCGTCTTATCATAGTCAATGGTATTCTTGTGTTCGGTTGTTGTTTTTCTTCCAGATTACATCCACCAAACTAAAGTCTCAGTGCATTAGTAAATAATCATAGCACGAGGAGTTCCCAGGTGAAGAATTATCATAGTGCGATTGGTGATGATAGTCCCTTGTTGCTGATTTGTTTCTTGACTCACTTCACCCTCCACGCCAGTAGTTGTCACCATCAAGGTTTGGTTCAAAGCACCATTGAAGCACATAGATTGGTTGTGAGGTTCATTGCATGGGAAACACCAATCATACTCTTGAGTTATGTTGTTTTGCACTGGCACTAATGCTTTAGAAGCAGATGCAACATTGGGGCTATAGGGATGAAATGGTCTATTGGTGGGAGGCCTTACTTGGCTTTGATTTTGATTTGCAGCCTGAGCTGGTGACCTATTTTGTTGGTATGGGGGCCTATTAGGTTGAGCTAGAGGCTGATAAGAAGGTCTAAAGCTTTGGGCTCTGCTGCCCCTTGAGTGTAACCAGCTCATTTCCTAAATTTTGCAATTGTTTCATGACCTCTTGGAGATCATTTGAAGCACTAAAGGATGAAGTAGAAGTTTCATTTGAACTTTGATTTCTAGGAGTGGGAATAGGAGCTAAAGTGGTGCTTGACTAGTGATGGATTTTCCAAGCTTGGATACAAGGGCATGGGAGGCCTAGGAGCCAACTTACCAGCTTGAATAAGACAGTTTTCAGCCCTAATGGCAATGCTATAAGTAGTAGGTAAGGTTGTGCCTCCCATAGATTGAATTAACATAGAAATATCAGAATTCAAAGCTTTAAGATAATATAGAAAAGCACCTTTAGCTGTTGGCCTAACGGCCACTGGAATCCTATCCTAAGACCTTTGAAATCTGAAGTTGAAGTCAGTCAGCTACTCATTGGGAGCTCTCTTGATAGTTGTCAATTGTTCTAGTAGAGACAAATTGTCTCCCTTTTCTCCAAACTACTCATGGAGAACTATGCATAACTGATTCCAATTTTGGATAGAACCAACTCCAAGGCTCCTAAACCATTGCAATGCCTTCCCTTTGAACGAAGATGCCAAAGAATTTGATAGCAACATCCATTTCATTTATCTCATGGATTGCACAAACGTTAGCAATGTCTTTGACATGATCACCAGGAGTGGTATGATTTTCTCCAGTGAAAAATGGAATGTTCTTCAATGCTGCAATTGGAACTGGATTCGTGTAATGAGGGAAAGTGGGCTGCTACAAGTGAAGTTGACAAAAGGATTTTGTTGCGCCATTCTGATTGGCCTGAGAACCCTTGTTGATTGGATGAAAGGTCTACCAGGTGGAGGGGTTGATAAAGTCCGGTTAGGTGGAGATGGTGATCTTTGTGGTCTTCTTCCTCTCCTTCCTCTGCCTGGTGATAGCTGCAAGTGGAAAAATAGCCCCTCTTCTCGAGTATCAGACCTGGTTTGAATTCTTCTCATATGCCTGGGTAACTTTTGCTGCTACACCATTAAATTCTATTCCCTTCGGAGTCGCCAGATGTGTTGGGGAATGAGCCTCAAAAGGATGGATTTTTCCAAGTTACACACCAAACTCGACAAAAATTAAACTCAAAATTTTGAAAGACCTGTATATTTGAGATTTTAGGGTTTGGAATTTGATTTGGAATGACAGTCCCAAAAACTGATAAATGTCAGACTTCCGAAATCCCGAAATCTAAAATTCAAAAAATTCTGAAAAATTGAAAATCAAAATTTCAAAAAAATAAAGATACCCTTTTGAAGACTACGCCAGATCTATCAACTGGTGAAATTTTGACTTGTTTTGAGCAAGTTAAGCCCTTGAAAATCGATTTCAAAGTTTCATCCTAGAAGGTGAAAAAATATGAAATTGTAAAACCTGCAATTTTTTGTCCAAATTTCTTGAAAAATCCTTCAAATCTTATGGAATGACCTCTTATCCCACTTTGGACGTGCCAAAAAATATTGATAAAGAATCACAACACCCCTGAATTTCTGCAACTTGATGGGTTGAGACTCTTAGTGCGATTGCATAACATGGAGCTTTTCCCAAGTGTGGGACCTTGTGAATCGGAAAAGCTCTCTGGATGAAGGCCAGTCCGTATTCCTCTATTCAAATGCACACATAAAAATGTAGAGGGTTTACTCAAAAACCTAATCTAACTTGCCAAGGAGATAGGGTAAGAAGATGCATAAAAATAAACCTAAACTAACAAAGGTGATGCACCGAGGAATGAAGAAACACCTGTCTTGCCAATAAACACAAACCATTAAAATGCAATGCAAGATCATGCATAGATAACCAGATTTGCAGTGAAAGATCAAGAGGATGCAAATGAACACAAAGAGGGTTGAGAATCATCCATAGACATGCATTATTTGCTCCAAATATTGACACAATACACTACAAAATGCCAAGAGGCAAAGTTGCATTACAGTTTTAAATGGGAGGTTTGAACTCCACAAATTCACTTGCCAAAGAGAAGAAGGGAGGGGCAAAACAAGAATGTCCAACCTTTAGAAAGAATCCCCTCCTTACAATTTATAGGAAGAATGAGAGAGAAAAGAGAGAATAATTCCAAATCTACCCCAACCACCTCCAGGTTTGCATTTAATTCATCCCATTATGGTGGTAGGTGAGAACCTTAGCAAACCCAAAAGTGCAAACCGTATTTTGCATTTTTAAGAATTTGTTCCCACCCAATTAAATATATCTACCTAGGGGGAGATATTTACAATGATACTATAGTGGTGAGCGAGAGGCGATCACCATTCATGGTTGTACACCTTCTCCCACTTTATTTCTGATTTTACGCCACCGCCTTGCTCACTCATGCGAATGGGGTTAGTAAGCTATGACGTGAGAATTTTTGACATATAAATTATCACTACCTTGAACAATTGAGTTGGACAGAGGACCTCGTAAGCTTTCCGAAAAGTCTAACCTTGCATGAATCCGAGCTCCCTGTGAAAAGTTATGGCCATCTGAATATCTGCGCCAAGTTTTACTTCTCGTCAATTGCCCAAAATGTTGCGCCTCTTAAAGGTGCACCTTGGCGCATCCATTCACATGTCAACACTCTTTTGCCTATGCCTTGGTGCATCCTTTTTTGTGTCGACATCCTTTTTGTGTGCCTTTAACCTGCGCCTTGGCGGATCCATTCACATGTTGACATTCTTTGTTGTGCACCTTTCATCCGCACCTTGGCACATCCTTTTTGTGTCGACATCCTTTGTTGTGTGCCTTTAACCTGCGCCTTGGCGCATCCATTCACATGTCAACATTATTTTCTGTGCACCTTTAACCTGCGCCTTGGTGTATCCTTTCTTATGTCGACATCCTTTCTTTGTGTGCCTTTAACCTGCACCTTGGCGCATCTATTCACATGTCGACATCCTTTTCTATGTGCCTTTAACCTATGCCAAGGCGCAAATTTATTCATGTCGACACCCTGTGTCATGTGCCGTTTGAAGGTGCGCCTTTCTACTGCTCCTTCGGCTATTGGTGATGCAATAAAAATCAGCTCGAGTTTCTTTGATTTCCATATTCTTCGCTTGTCTATATCTACTCAGGGGAGATATTTACAAGCAGATACTATAGTGGCGAGGGAAAGGTAGATCACCATTCATGGTTATACACCTTCTCACACTTTATTTCGATTCTACGCCCACGCCTTGCTCACTCATGCAAATGAGGTTAGTAATCTATGGCATGAGCATTTTTGACATCTAAATTGTCACTACCTTGAATAATTGAGCTGGACAGAGGACCTCGTAATCTTTTTGAAAAGTCTAACCTTGCATGAATCCGAGCTCCCCGTGAAAAGTTATGGCCATCCGAATATCTCGACTGGGGTTTGCTTTCTGTCAAGCACCAAAATGTTGCACCTCTTGAAGGTGTGCCTTGGTGCATCCATTCACATGTCAACACTCTTTTCCCTATGCCTTGGAGCATCCTTTTTTGTGTCGACATCCTTTGTTGTGTTCCTTTAACCTGCGCCTTGGCACATCCATTCGCATGTCGACATTCTTTGTTGTGCGCCTTTAACCTGCGCCTTAGCACATCCTTTTTTCTGTCAACATCCTTTGCTATGCGCCTTTAACCTATGCCTTGGCACATCCATTCACATGTCGACATTATTTGTTGTGTGCCTTTAACCTATGCCTTGGCACATCCTTTTTTGTGTCAACATCCTTTACTGTGCGCCTTTAACCTGTGCCTTGGCTCATCCATTCACATGTCGACATTAGCTTTTGTGTGCCTTTAACCTGCACCTTGGCGCATCCTTTTTGTGTCGACATATTTTTTGTGCACCTTTAACTGCGCCTTAGCGCATCCATTCACACGTCGACATCCTTTACTGTGCACCTTTAACCTGCGCCAAGCCACGAATTTCTTCATGTCAATACCTTATGTCGTGTGCCTTCTGAAGGTGCACCTTTTTACCTGCGCCTTTGGCTGTTGGTGACGCAATAAATATTGGGCTCTGAGTTTCTTTGATTTCCATATTCTTCTGCTTGTCTATATCTACCTGGGGGGAAGATATTTACAAAGATACTACGATGGTGAGGGAAAGGTAGATCACTATTCATGGTTGTACACCTTCTCCCACTTTATTTCTCATTCTACGCCCACGCCTTTCTCACTCATGGAAATGAGGTTAGTAAGCTATGGCATGAGAATTTTGACATCTAAATTATCACTACCTTGAACAATTGAGTCAAAACAAAATGGTCAACGGGTTGCCTCGCGTCAAGTTTTCTAAGGGTCTTTGTGAGGTTGTACCCTTGGAAAGCATCCTGAAAAGAACTTAGACAAAGGAAATTACTGGAGAGCCACTCATCCTTTGGATCTTGTTCACAGTGATGTTTTCGGTCCATTTACTTCTCCTTCTTTTACTAGAGATATTTATGTGCTAACCTTCATTGATGACTCTTCGTGATATACCCGGTTATATTTTCTTAAGCTTAAGTCTCAAGTCTTTGAACATTTTCGGGACTTTAAGGCTCTTTTGAGAAACAACCACAATGGTCTATCAAGGTTCTTCAAACTGACAATGGAGGTGAATATGTAAAGAATAGGTTCATGGATTTCATTACTTCAAGGGATCTCTTTGTAGCATACGATTGCTTATATCACTTCGCATAATGGAGTTGCAGAAAGATAGAACCGTACTCTAAAGGAAATGGCCACTTGTATGATTCACTCAAAGTCTCTTCCTTTGTAGTATTGGGCTGAAGTATTGAATTATGCAAATTACATTCAGAACTATGTTCCACACAAGGAAGTAAGAGGGATGCCACCCTTTGAATCCTAGTTTGGATGTAAGCCTGATGTTGAGCACTTTTGAGTCTTCGGATCCAAGGCTATGGCTCGATTCTTAAGAAGAAACGCAAGGCTTTGGAACCACAATCCAAACCTTGTATCTTTGTAGGGTATCCTGATGGTGTGAAGGGATATCGATTAATGAATCCTACTTCTCATGAGTTGTATATTGAGAGAAGTGTTAAGTTTGATGAGTCTTCTTTGATTTCTACTTCTCCACCTATTGAGGTTCTTCACTTATTGATTTCGATTCGACTCATCGATGATGATACCGTTGAGCGTGGTCCTCTTCCGAGATCCTCCCGACCACTAGACCTTTGAGTCTTCCGATTCTAACAAAGAGTGATGACGTGGACTATGTCCCTTCTCACCCAAGTGAAGAATCTTCGACTCTAAACTTGATCCTCCTCGTCCCCTTTGGCCCGGAAAATTTACAAAGTTCTTGGGATTTAGTTGGAGATACTTTGGATATGAGACGTACTCACTCAGATTTCATTAGACCCCACTCCTTCTTCACCTCTGCTTCTGATCCACAGTCTTTCTGGGAGGCTTCTGGTATTCTTGAGTGGGATTCTTCCATGGATGAGGAGTATTCCTCTCTCATGAAGAACGATAATTGGGATCTCACCACTCTTCTGAAAGGAAGAAAAATAATTCGGTGTAAGTGGGTGTTCGAACAAATTTGATTAGTAGCTAAGGGTTTCTCCTAGATAACCTGGGGTTGATTATACAAAAATTTTGCT
The DNA here is from genome assembly GCA_018340775.1 of Taxus wallichiana var. yunnanensis. Lineage (NCBI taxonomy): Eukaryota > Viridiplantae > Streptophyta > Pinopsida > Cupressales > Taxaceae > Taxus > Taxus wallichiana. Next base: position 410,527,114 of record CM031234.1, on the reverse strand, counting down.
CGGTTGTGAAGATGAATTCTATTCAACTTACCCTAGCCATTGCCACAGCAAACAGATGGAAAGTCCATCAAATGGACATTAAGAGTTCCTTCCTTCATGGTGACCTAGAGGAAGAGATCTATATGGAACAACCTCTAGGTTATGTCCAAGATTCCTCCCTCGTTTGTAAGTTAAAGAAGTCTCTTTATGGCCTTAAACAAGCCCCTCGGGATTGGTATGCCAAGATGGACTCCTTACTTACATCAGGGTTTACTAGGTGTCACTTTGATCCAAATGTTTATATTCTACAAAGAAGATGACTCCATACTCATTCTTGTTCTATATGTTGATGACTTGTTGATCACAGGAAGCTCTTCCTCTATTATTGATTCTGTGAAGATCGCCTTAGCCAACAAGTTTTCCATGACTAAATTAGGTCTGCTTCATTACTTCCTTGGGATTTGGATTTCACAATCTGACTTGGGAGTCTTGATTTCACAACCTAAGTATGCTCTTGATTTACTAGCTCAGTTTCAGATGTCTAATTGCAAGTATTCTCCTACTCCTTTTCTTTTTGGGGTTAAGTTGGTTTCAGATTGCTCTACTCCCTTGGTTGATGGTACTCTTTATCGAAAATTGGTAGGGAGCTTGATTTACTTGACTCACACTCGACTAGATTTATCATATGCTGTTGGGATCATGTCTAGATTCATGCAGGAGCCACATGAGCTAAAACTAAATGGATCCTTCATTATGTTTGTGGCACTTATGCTTTGATGGAATTCACTATCATGGAGAGGTTGATATTGACTTGATTGGATTCACATATTCTGATTGGGCTGGTGACTTAAATCATTAGAATGGCTATAGTTTCTCTCTTGGTTCAGGTCCTATTATTTGGTCTAGCAAGAAGCAGAATGCAATTACAATATCATCTATAGAGGTAGAATATAGAGGAGCAGTTAATGCTGCCACAGAAGCTATTTGGCTACGGGGTATTCTAACAGAGTCCGGCATCACTTTCTGCACCTACCATTATCTACTATGATAACACAAGCACAATATCTATTTGCAGAAATCCTATTTAGCATCAGTGGATGAAGAACATTGAGATCCATATGCACTTCATACAAGAGCTTATTCATGATGGTATCATCGACATTCAAGTACATTGAGATGACTAATCAAATTACAGATTTATTCACCAAGCCCTTAACTGAGATGAAGTTTCTTCACTTACGGTCTCTTCTTAGGGTGAGGTCTTCTATAGCTACTCATCTCCTTCGGGCTATGTAGTCCTTCTTTTCTTATTTCTTTTTAGGAAGATTGTGTTTTTATATGGGTACCTTATCAGGCCTTTAGTTTTCAGGCCCCATTGACACATCTTTCTTAGTTGTTTAGGAGTGTCTTCCTCTTCCGTCTGACTCATCACAACTGCTACCCCAGCTTCAATGAAGGGGGAGTGTTAGTGTGAGTTATCCTATGTGTCCTCCTCTCATATTGGAGGGTCATCTCACATGGGTTAGGTTTAGGGTTAGGTTTAGGGTTTCATGTGTGTCATGCACTAGGGTTACTCAACACCCTATATGTACCCCTTTACTATTCATTTATGAGCATGCCAAGACACTCTGTTGTCTTTTTCTTATGAACAAGATTTGTTCAGTTATGCAAGTTTATTCAGTTATTGATCGATTCTTACTTGTGATTACGCTGGAGCTATTTTGATTCAACTTGAGTGTAACTTATTTGTTGTACAAAATTTCTGATATGATCCGTCAACTCTTTCGGTTTTAAGTGAATTAATAAAAAAACAATGTTTGATTATGCAAACAAGTCGAATATTGCAAGTTAATCAAAAAAATATAATGAAAGCAATTGAAAGACGTAATCTCCTTCAATCACTCAATAAGACTGATTTTTGGGAATTTTTTGCTAGAGCAACGCGTAAGGAAAAATATAATTCTGATGTTATAAGTGAATTTTTATTCAAGTTTGGCATGATAACACTAGGGTTTCACCTAATACAAGAGATGTTGTAAAATGGAGAGTTGGTTCTACTAATTGTGAACCACACCCAAAGCATTTCTTAGATATGATCAAACTCAATTTTTTCATAAGTTTGAACAAGATCATTTATAAATTAAAATTAGTCAACACTTTTTGAAATGTTCAAACCATTCTATGTGAAAATCAACCATGCTCACATAACTTGTTGTTGTAGGCAACATGTTGAATTTGTTATGCATTATGCTAAATTTTTATGTATTTATTCTATTTTTCATTTTGAAACTATGTTATCGGAATGTGGTGTTCAAGTTCCACCAATATCTTCTAGGGATTTTATTCCTACGATATTTTGTGAAAAAGAAGTTAGAAATTTTTTTATAGTCAGGATTGTTTAGATGGAAGTTGTGGTACATTTGGCGGATTACCTAAATTGGAAAGTTGCATCCATGAGCAAATTGAAGGTGCAATAGGAAATAATTTAGTTGTGTTTGATAAATATAAATCAATTGCATACCAGTTGAAAGATGGAAAAGAGTCTAAATAGTGTGAGCTAGTTACTGAGTAACATATGCCTATTTTTCAATTTATGAGAAAATTTAAGGATGAAATTATTTATGAATATGCTAGGCATACACATAGAGCTCGATACTTGGATGTACAGTTCAAGATATGTAAAAACACATTTCCTATTGGTACTATTATTTTAGAGGTTGATTTTGTAGATAATTACACATTACAACCACAAATGGAGGTTTAATCACAATATTACAACTCAGTACAAGTTGCCATTTTTGTGCATATAGAATTTATACATTCTCCTGAAAATATAGATAATGATCAAAAAATATTTAAGAGAGTGCCACTTTTATATCGTGATGATCATACCTATTCTCTTTGAATTTGTGCACGAGTTTTTCCAGTTATTTTATGGAAACTTGTCGATAGGGACAACCACTTCAAACAACATTATATATGGTAAGATAAATTCACATCTCGGTTTAAGAATGCATGAATGTTTTATTGGATGAGCAGGATGCATGTCAAGATGGGTGTGTAACATATTTGGAGTTTCACTGAGGTTGGACATGGAAAAGGAGAGCATGACGGTGCAGGGGCATGTGTGAAAAGAGATCTTGCAAGAGAAGAGTTGAAGTACAAAGATGGTGTTAAATTGAAATATGCAAAGAGTATAGTGGAATGGTGTATTGACAACATTGCTCGAGGTTCTCAAGAAAATTCCACAGTTTGTAGATATTTTTGGTATATGGAGGAACAACAAATTACTAACTACGAGGATTATATGACACTCACCGGGTCCAAAGTGATATGCACTCATTTTGAAGCTCGGATGCTACTTTGTGGGCCACATGGACAAGAAATTTGACATGTTTTTGTGCATATAGTATTGAATTTTTTATTGCTTAGAGTGATTCAAAAGAATGGGTGGATGGATGGATTTGAAGGCCTCTAACTCGCTTCCTATTTATCAACCTCCATAAGCATTACAACTTGTTTTTGTAGATGAAATTGTAACATCCAAGGACTTTGAAATCTTTTTTTATTTTGGTGCGACAAGGTATTTATGGTTATTTACAATTTTTGTATTGAGTTATGTCCATTGAAATTTTAATATGTATAATTTAAATTTGAGTTGAAACCTTTTTTGTAGGACATGTGTTTGCAGTTATTGTGATAGAAGACAATGAAGAAGGAATAGACTATTTCTTATGTCATTGCATTGAGGAAAGAAATAAGTTGACTTCTCCTATTATAGATGGCAAAGATATTGAGTACCCTACAAGGTCAGTGGTAGTTACTAGAACTTGGCTTCGACGGTATCCATTAAAAAAATCCTCTGTTTGGGTGTTTGAAGACTTTGAGACACACATGAAAATACTCTTATATTCGCATCTAGTTCTAGTGAAAAATATTCATTTGTATAGATATCGAGGAAGGCCTAATAACAAGATTCTTTGGAAGGTTCAAGAGTCAAATCATGAAGCAATCCTATCCGCTATTTAGAGTAGATCCAATCCTGATGGTTCATTGGAATGAATTTACAATGCTCATGTCTGGTATATATAATTTCTTTGATATAATTTCTTTGGTATATATAAATTTGTTAGTTAGATAAATTTAAGTTCATATATTTTATTAAATTTGTGTATTTTGTATATATCTAGTATGGTTTTGATTTGAAACTTAAATTTCTTTGATTAATACTTTTATGTGCAGATTAGTGGTTCCAGAAAATCTTCCACCTTCAAGTGGTTAGGATCGTTAGTAGAGAATTATAAATTCTTGAAGCTAAGAGAAGCTTTCATTGTTTTACAAGAAAAGAGAATCAATTAACAACAATTTATGTACCTGTGGAGGGGGTTCTTAGCTCCGGAGGAGGAGGTAGCCCGAAGGACCTGGAGCATAGATAACCAAAACAACACCTTCCCAAGTGTTTAAAAGACCATTCCTATGCGTTTTCACACTAGGTTTGGTGCCATGACCCACCGTTTGTAAAATATATCGTTTGACAGCCTTACACTGGCTCAAACTGCACTATTCCACGTGTTTGCAAATAATAGGGCAGCGAGAGCACCGATTAGAGAAGTAAAAACCAATACAAGATATTGTAGAGGGTCCCTATGCTAAGGTGTAGGATCAAATGAGACATCTCTAGGTGCCACGGAGTGCGTGTAGTCACCCATCGAAGTTGAATAATTTTTTGGTCTTAGGGCTCTTAAGGGACTACGCCCGAACAAGGTAGCCCGAAGAAATGACATTGTTGTGCACTAAAACGAAACCTCCTCTAGCGTTCACAGGTAGCGGACGTGTCAAGATAGTCGATTCGGTGCCATGACCCACCGTTTATAAAATATATTGTTTGACATCCTTACATTGTCTCAAAGTACATTATTCATCACTTTTGCAAATAATAGGGCAGCGAGAGAACTGATTGGATGCGAAAAAATGAGATAGACTATTATATAGGGTCCCTACGTTGAGGTGTAGGATCCAACTAGACATCTATAGCTGCCACGGAATGCGCTTAGTCAAACGTTGAAGTTGAATGATTGTTTGATCTCGGGGCTCTTAAGGGATTGTGCCCCAATGAGGTAGCCCAAAAGTAATTATGCTTTTGCACACCAAAATGATGCCTCCACTAGAATTCACCTAGCCACCAAGACTTGTCGGTGTAGTTGGTTTGGTTCCAAAACCACCATTTATAGAACATACCATTTGACATCTTTACATTATCTCAAAACTGTACTATTTGGCTCGTTTACAAACAATAGGGCAGCAAGAGCACCGATTGGAGAAGGAAAAAACCAAGAAAGGCTATTGTAGAGGGTCCATACACCAAGGTGTAAGACTGAACGATACATCCTTAGGTGCCACAGAGTCATAATTGTTGAAAAAGTTGTAATTGTTGAAAAAGTCACTGATTCTTCTCAGAAATAGAAAAAGAAGAAAAAGAACAAGAACAAGAAAAAGAAGAAAGTTGTAGATTCTTCTCCTTTGCAACAGGTTCCTCTTCAACAAAATCATTCTGTTTTCAACAACTTTTTCAACTTTTTCAACAATTACAACTTTTTCAACAATTACAACTTTTTCAACAATTACAACTTTTTCAAAAATTGAAAGAGAAGAAGAAGATGGTTATGCAATTATTGGTTATTGTGAATACTCACCCAACAAAGATCTTGAATAATCTGGATAGATGATATGAATAGTTACTCTTGTTTAGTGTTCACCCACTCATAAAAAAATAAGCCTCTTCTTCTACTTCCCAAGCAAAAGAATTTAATCCTTAAATGGTGAATCGATAGACAAAAAAAGGGAACATCATTTCCTACTTCTATGGGGTCATCCAGAAGAATCCTAATACTACTTTAGCCAAGACTCTATCTACCTCTTTGAGTAAGTCTCTTACACCTCCTCTTGTCAAATCGATTTCTATTTCAATTATTCCCGAGAATGAAAATCCTACTCATGTCAAGGATTCCATAGTTCCTAATGTGCCTACCACTTCCTCATATTTTTACATCATTGACCATTTTAAGAAAGATAAAATTCAAATATCTGAATATGAGTACATAAAAAACACCGCAAGCATTTTGATAAACTCGTCTAGTTTATCAAAGGAAGTAGTAAAAATGCATGTTCCAAGAATCCTACCAACACTGAAGAATCACTTCCCACTCCTAGAACCACTCATTCCTAGAACCTTCTTTCCTTAAAATCCTCCTCTTCTAGGAAATAAGAACCTTTCTATCTTTCCTTGTTGGTCAATGTACCTATAAATTGAATAATTACATTATTGAATCTGGCACCTCTGACAATGTCATGTTTATAAAATTTGCTAACTCTATTGGTATTACTCTCAGCCCTGCTATTGGCCATTATTACTACATGAAAACAAAATAATTACCTCTTTTTGGCCAGGTGAAATATTCTCAAGTAGAATTTGCAAACTTCCCTAACAAGAAAATCAAGATGGAAATACTTGTGGAAGACATGCTAGCTACGTATGGTATATTGTTGAGCCAAAGTTTCTATCACAATATTGGTGGGGATATAAAGATGGATTGGTCATACACCACCATACTCATCAATGGTAAAATGAATAATATCCTTTTGATAAATAAAATTAAATACACAATTCAAAAACCAAATGACCCAAGGGAAGACATCTTATTTCAATATTCAAGGTATGAAATATTTTTATGACTTTAGAGGAAAATGATAAGTTACCCATGTTGATGGAGGAATACACATGCTTCCCTTAATTTCTTAACAATTGTACCATGCAATGTTTCACCATACTAACGTTATATTCATATATGTTTCACCATAGTTTTTTAATTTTAAATCAAACATACATATATAATTAATATACATAGAATATACATACATAAAATGATATCATGTGTAATGAATTTGAATCAAACATAGAAGTAATATCGTTATGAAAACCAACACATGGATATATAATGTATCAAACTAAGTGTGTTGAATGCAAATCTCTAAAAATATAAGTTCATAACATGTGTACAATCTCAAACCAAGTATGTCATATATATAGGATCACATGTGGTCGCATAAGGCTATATATATAATGTCATATGAAGAATCATGAACTAAGACCAATTGGCCCATATATATATCTATGTACATCCACGTCCTATGAATCTAAACATGAAACATCTTCCCTCCCTTCACCCTATTAGAAGTAGCATGTCCACGACCTGGGGATGTAGTGGAGGGAGATGCCACTATGGATTTCATCCATGTGGTCATAAGCGTCTCTAAGTAGGCTGCAACCTAACTCCGCACATTCATAAACAAAAAGTTTTTAACACCCATATTTTTAAAATACAATAAAATTTTAGAAACTTAGAATTTAGTTAAAATGCATGTGAAATCTCACCACAATGTCATGATCCCTATCATTTTGTCTTTGACGTGTGGTAGGGACAATAGTAGACTCACGAGAGGTAAGCTACATAGAAATAATAAAATTTCAAATTTCATGTATAAAATTTGATATTGTAGATTAAAGTAATAAGAAATAATTCTTAAATAAATTTAACAAATTTAAAAAAATTTACCTCAGTAAGTGGATCTATAGATGTTATGGCAGTGTCTATAGTAGCCTCCACAGTCTGTATATATAGAGGAGTCTCTCTGGCAGTCATAAGCTATATAAAAAAATGTACAAATCAATATTAATCTACATGACTGCCACATAACAGAGCCAAAGAATAATCCACATGAACTTCCACAATTAGAAACAAAGTGTAAAGAGAAACTAACATGCGTAAAAGTCATGTGAGGCATGCTAGTAGCCTCAATTCCCAGAGCAGATGATGACCCGCTAGGCTCCTGCATATAAAAGAAAAACATATATTAATATGTACATGTACAAGTGAAACATTATAATAATAAAAGTGCATAATCAAATGAAATTTGAAATTTAAGTACAACTTGAAACTTATGTTTGTAACATGCCTAGCTGCAGTAGCTAGCATGTCCACGCCGAATTTTTCCTTCACCAGCTCTTGCTATTTAAAAGAAAACAAAAATTAGTTTTTACATGTATGTACATAACGTACAATGAAATACATATATATTAAAATCTCAAACATGAATTAAATTATTGTATACATATAATACATTAAAATCTCAAACATGAAATACATATATATATATATATATATATATAATATTTATTTGACATTTACCTATGAAAGACCAAGATCCTTTGCACTAGTTCCAAAAACATCTGCCATAATCTCATATAGATAAAAGAAATCATGTCATCCAACAAATGATTTCTCACCCACAGTGCATACTACACCACATGATCCATAGTGGTGTGGTGCGCTAGAATTGACACCTCCACAAACACTACTAGATGCAATCTTCTCACTATGTTTCGTAAGAGTGTCAGTGAGCTTCCTCAATGCATGTAGTGTGTCAATCTTCATAACCTCCTTAACTGTAGGAGGGATAACTTAAGGCAGTTTGAATTTTGGGGCATGGGGGATACTTGGTTGAACTACGCATGCACCATGTATACTCTATGCAAAGCGACAACCTTGCCCATAAAAATCAGAAAAGTCAAAATAATTTGGGACCTCATTAAGCAAGAACTCGCAATATAATTTCTTCAAAAAATAGAGAGGAACCTCATTGTTGTTTCAGTGTGGAAAATGAAAAATCATCCACCATCGATCCCAAAAAAAGTTCTTGATTCGGTCATCGTGGCACCAATGGATTGGGAACCATTTGCAAGTAATAGCTCACTTGGGGGCATTAGTTCTTGGGTCAGTAAATAATGCACAAATGTGGTCTTTTACAAAAATTTTTATCTTTTACACTGCATGGGATGATTATCTCGCATACCACTGCCTCAATCACCTCTAAAGGTATTCCATTTGTCTATTTGGTTGGTTATGAAGTCAACTTCGCCAATCAATGTTTGCAATGTGTTGGCTAAAGTCATGTGGGATGGATTTGTGGCATGATTTTGTCTTATAGTCTGAATAAGGTTCTCAATGACAATTTTATTTTGTCAGATTCTTCCAATGATATCAACTTGTGTTCATGTTGGTTCCGTGGGGACAGAAGGAGCCACAAGAGGCGGATCTATGTTTGGAGGAGGGTTTTACGGAATGTTTGGAGGGTTTTGAGGAATATTTTGATGGTTTGCAGGATTACGAGCTTGCCAAAAAACTGAAAAAACAAAAAAATTGTATACATAAACAAAAAATTGAAAAACCCATGAAAATCACAAAAAATAACCTAAAATGTAAACAAATTGATCAAAATCGAGGGCTTACCTCTTTGTCTTGGTGGCATGGTTGAAACTATCATGATCCAAAAGCCTAAAGAATAATATTTAGGGGTATTCAAAGCATGACTGCCAAAGCTCTAGGAGAAATTGCGGTTTGAAATGAAAAATGGGAGAAAATGAGGAGTTGTGGGTTTGTTTTTTTGTCTCGGAGGACCGCGATCGCGGTTTTAGGTTTGAAAATCACCGAACCTATAAAAACAATTACACGATCATGGTTTAAAACCACGAGTGTATTTTATAAACCACCCTTGCAAGTACCTAAATTTTATTTTTTATGTCCACCAACTTGTTGCACTTACCCTCTCGAAAATACTAACAGAAAATTATATATTTTAAGTTAAAAATTGTACATTCTGCTTTGATTAAAGTGTTATTTTGTGGAGCCTATTTTCATGTCTAAAAGTGTTGAAGACTATACACTAATAGTAATGTACACTTTCCATAGTTGTATCGCCACAATTTTGGTCTTCAAAAAATGTTCCCAATATACCGGGAAATGTGCTTTTCTCATATGGGTGGGATTTTGACCCATAGGTTTATGAGACATTTTTTGCCCATGCTTTTAATACCCATGGTTTTATAAAAATCTTAAGAAGTTTTCTACCTATGTGGTTTTGTGCATATGTTAGGGATTATGTAACATTACAAATGTGTCTCAATTCAGTGTGAATTATGTAGAATTTGTTGAGCATAGCACCAAACAGATCTAGGTATTGTATTGAGAGAGAGCGGTGGCTTGTAAGAAAATATGAGAAAGTGATTCTTGGTGGATGTAGCCCAATTTGGGTGAACCGCATTAAATATTGTCTCTTTGTGTTGTGTTATTTTATTTTGCACTTTTATTTGAGATCTCGTAATATTTTCTTCATATTAGTTCTACTATTACAATTTTTAAGGGATTGTTCGCATATTTTATCCCTTATTTCATAACATTTAGTATCGATCTTGGTTTGGTTTGTTGAAGTGTTGAATCACGGGGAAAGTTTTATCTTGAGTGGGAGTTATGGTAAATGATGGAAGATCCGGGGTTGATAAGTTCAAAATAAAAATTTCAGTCTTTGGAAGATGCATATGGAAAATTACCTTAATTAGAAGGATATTAATATTCCATTGTCTAAAAAGGTGAAAAAACCCTTGAGCATGATGGATGAAAAATCAGATTTTTGGATAGGAAGAAACTTGGGAAAATCCGGTTGTGTCTTGAATTTTGTGTATTATTTAATGTTTCTAAGGAAAAGACTATAAAAGAACCAATCGATGCATTAGGAAAGTTATATGAAAAACCATTTGCCTCTAATAAGATATTTTTAATGAAAATTTTGTTTAATATGAAGATGTCTCGAGAATGGTTCTAAGTAGTGAGATCATTTAAATTATTTTAATACGGTTGTAAATATGCTAGGTTTGGTTATAATAGAATTTGATGAACAAGTTAGGGATTTATTAAATTTTTGATCTTTACCTAAGAGTTGGAGTATCCTAGTAATGGTGGTAACTCGGTTCCATCTAACTCAAAGTTGAAGTTTGAGGATGTTGTAGGTGTGATTCTAAGTGAGGAAATGAGAAGAAAAAACTCTAGGGAATCTTCTACTTGAGGGAATGTGCTTTGACAAAGTGGAAACTAGAGAGAGATAGAAGAATAGAGGAAGATGTGGAAAATCAAAAGATCAGAAAAGGTCAAAATCTAAAAGTAAGATAGTATGTTGGTAATTGTGGAAATTATGGGCATGCAAAGAAAAACTATTGGGAGCTTTGGGAAAAGAATAAACAACAAGAAGAAAACAAGGATGTAGATCCGCGTGGGTGATGTATGCTAATATTCTTTCATTCTTTCTTTGCATAATATTGTTGAATCTTCAGTTTTAGATTCGGGGGCTTCTTTCCATGCTACTCCATACAGGCATTATTTTTTTGATTATTTTCAAGGTGATTTTGGGCATGTTTTTATTGGTGATGATGAGCCTTGCAGTATAGTTGGAAAAGGTTCTATTTAGGTTAATATGTAGAATGAGAATATATGGATATTGAAGGATGTTAGACATGTGCCTACTTTAAAATGAAATTTTATATCGGTGGGCCAGTTGGGAAGTGATGGTTGTACTATGATATTTACATCACACTCTTGGAAGGTTACCAAGGGTGATCTTGTGGTGGCAAGAGGTAAGACGGGTATAACCTTGTATTTAACCACTTATAGGACTAATGTTTATAATATTGTGGCTTGAAGTAGATACAACATTGTAGCACTATAGGCTCAGTCATATGAGCCATAAGAGCATGGAGATCATAAAAAAGGATTTTCCCAAATATACAGAAACAAGTTTAAATTTTTTTCTTAGGACTGCATATATGGGAAAAAGAAGGGAGTAATGTTTCTTATGGTTGGACCTACAAATAAAGAGAGTATATTTGAGCTGGTGCATTCGATCTATAGGGGCCAACTCAGGTATCATCTCTTGGGTTTTCAAGTTATTATGTTAATTTTATTGATGATGCAACAAGGAAATTTTGGGTTTATTGTATTAGAAATAAATCTTATGTATTTGACACTTTTGTTAAATTAAAATCCTTGGTTGAGAATGAAACAAGTATCAAGCTAAAATGTCTCGGGTTAGATAATGGAGGGGAGTATTGCAAAGTAATGAATTTGACGATTATTGTTCTAAGAATATAATCCATAGGAAAAATATGGTTCCGGGAACTCCGGTACTAGAATGGGGTGTTAGAGAGGATGAATAGAACAATAATGGAATTTGTTAGGAGCATGAGGTTACATGTAGGACTACCTCTTTATTTTTAGGTAGAAACGGTGAGTAAAGTTGTGTACTTGATAAATAGAGGAACCTCAAGTGAGTTAGATGGAGGCATACCTAAGGAGGCTTGGTATGGTAAGAAAGTTTATTAATAATTTTTTAGATTCTTTGGATGTGATTTTTTTGTCCATATATACAAGGATGATAGGACCAAGCTAGAGGCTAAATTAGAAAAATGTACTTTCATTGGTTATGGTGGTGATGACTTTGGATATAAATGTTGGAGTATTAAGGATAATAAAATCACTTGATATAGGGATGTGGTATATAATGATAAATTCATGTATAAGCAAGCTGTTGTAGGAAAAGAGGGAAGAATCTAAGAAAGAATGTGCATCGGTAGAGGATCTTCCAAATAGGAAAGTGACACATGAATTAGTTCAGAACCTCCTCAACGGGAACCCAAAATTTCTATATTGAGGAGGTATTCTAGGGTAAGAAAAGAAACTTAACATTTTTCTCCTTCTCATTATTATTTATTACTCACCGACAAGTGGAGAGCCGAGAGAGATTTGATGAAGCAATGCAACTTGATGTTAGGAAGAAGTGGGAGCAAGCCATAGATTAGAAGCATCGGACTCACATGGTGAACTACACATGATATTTGATGAAGCTACCGAAGAAAAGATCATCATAGAACAAGTGGGTGTTCAAATTCAAAGAGGAAGAAGGAGGAAAGAAAAGATATAAGGCTTGATTGGTGGTCAAGGGGTTTACATAGAAAAAAGGTATATATTTTGATGAGATTTTTTCTCCTATAATAAAACTGACTTTTATTAGAAATGTTCTTGAAATAGTTACAGAAAAAGACTTGCAGTTAGAGCAGACTTGATGTAAAGACTACTTTTCTCCATGGTGATTTGGAGGAGGATCGTATATGTAGGAACTAGAAGGCTATGAGGTCAAAGGTAAAGAGGCTATGGTGTGAAAAATGAAGAAGAGCTTGTATGGATTGAAACAAGATCCACATCCATGGTATAATAAATTTAATAGCTTTATGATGAATCAAGGTTATACTAGATGCCATTTTGAACATTGCATGTATAAAAAAAATTTGAGGATGGAAATTATATTATCCTATGTCTATATGTGGATGACATGTTGGTTGTAGGTAAAAACATGCGGGAAATAAAAGTACTCAAGAAGTAGCTTAGTGAATCCTTTTCTATGAAGGATATTGGTGCAGCCAAGAAATTATTTGGTATGAGGATATCTCACGATAGCAAGGAATGGAAGTTGACTTTATCTAAGGACTTGTGTAAATTAAGAAGGTCTTTGAGAGGTTTAATATGTAGGATGCTAAACTAGTTGGGACAGCTTTGTGGGACATTTCAAGTTATCAAAGGAGCAATGTCCAAAGATAGAGCAGGAGAGAAACTAGATGTCCAAGGTAACTTACTCATTAGTGGTTGGCGGTGTGATGTATGCCATGGTGTGCACTTGGGCCTGATATTGACCATGGAGTGGGAGTGGTGAGTAGTTTTATGAGTGATCTAGTTAGAGATCACCGATAGGAAGTAAAGTGGATCCTTTGGTATTTGAGAGTGACCATGGAGACAGTTTTTGCTACTGATGGATCAGACACCACTTTGTGTGGTTATGTAGATTCGAGATATGGTTGGAGATGTAGGCAGTAGGGAGGAGCACGATAGGTTATGTTTACACTATAGGTGGGACAACAAAGTGAGATGGTGGCTTTATCAACCATGGAGGCGAGTATGTTGCTTCCATTGAGGAAGGAAAATAAATTATTTTGTTAGAGTAATTACTTGAGGATTTGGGGCATAAGAAGGAGGAAGAAAAATTACATAATGATAGTCGAGTGTTATATACCTAGCTAAAAAAATTCTTTCCACTTTAAGATGAAGCATATACTGAGTTAAGGTACTATTTCATCAGGACATCTTTGGAGGAAGAGAAGTTAAAGCTAGAGAAGATTCATACTAGTTAGAATCCTACATACATGATGACCAATGTGGTCACAAGGGAAAAACTAAAGTTGTGTTCATCTTTGTTTGGTATTCAGAGAAACTAGTGAATGGTTGAGAAGCTTGCTCGAAGAAAATTAGTCTCTAAGTGGGAGATTGCTAGATTGTGGAGCATGTTTTAATTTGTGGAAGTGTTGAACACTGTACACTAAGAGTAGTGTACACTTTCCAGCTTGTCTCACCGGGGTTTTGGTCTCAAAAAATGTGCCTAATATTGGAAAACATGTTTTTCTCATATGGGCGGGATTTTGAACCATAGGTTTATGGGACGGTTTTGGCCCATGGTTTTGATACACGTTATTTTTAAAACTACTTAAGAAGTCGTCTCCTTATGTGGTTTTGTGCATATTGTAGGGATTATGTAACATTGTAGATGTGTCTGAATTCAGGTGTGAATTCTATAGAGTTTGTTGAGCATAGCTCCAAATAGATTTGGGTATTGTATTGAGAGAGCGGTGGCTTATAATAAAATTTGAGCAAGTGATTCTTGGTGGATGTAGCCCAAATTGGGTGAACCACATTAAATATTGTCTCTTTGTGTTGTGTTATTTTATTTTTTACTTTTATTTGAGATCTGTAATATTTTTGCATATTACTTTCTCTTTTGTTGTGATTGTGTGAGGGATTGTTACGCATATTTTATCCCTTATTTTGTAACATAAAGATATTTCTTTATGAACAAGGTGGAAATTCTCTTACTATTTTTGGGGAATAAAGTTGTAAGAATTCATGAGAATTATGTTAATATGGGGCTTTTCCTCATATTTAAAGGGGGTTAGTTTTATATTAATGAAAAATGTTGATAGATGTAATGGTAATTTGTATGTTTCTTTGATGAAATGCATGTGGATTTCAGTTGTCCAAAATTCTCTGTCAAGGTGGTCGCAATGTAGAACCATTGAAAAATTAGAGAATTTTCTTTATGTTCCCTTAGTAATAAATTAAATTTTTGAATAAAATATGTCCATGTGTGAGCTTTGATTTCTGAATTTGGGTCCTATATGTTGAATCGTTGATTGACGAGTTATACTTTTTGCTAGATTTATTTTTGTTTCTTCTCTTTCTTATATACTAGATCATTCTTTAATGTTTGTTCTTTCATCATTAATTCAATATTGTGTTGTGAGCATTTACTTTCCAATATTGAATGTAATTCTAAAATCCTTACTATATCCATTTGTTTTAGGCTATTTTTGTTAGCCTTTGTTTTTATTTTAGGCATACGAGTGTAGAAGTAGTAAATAATTTATTAGAATACTAGCATGAGCCTTTGTGTTCATTATTTTAAAGATTGAGTGGGAACTTTGCATTTGTTTATCAATGAATGCAAATCTTCCTTTGGAGAAATTGTCACTACTTAATCATGTTTTCTGTACTTTCCATAATAGTAGGATGCTCTAGTAAGTGTTAAATGCTTTGTTATAAGGAATATTTCATCCTATAATCCCCCTTTAAATTTAAAACTCCCATAATTGATCCCATCATACTAACTTCTATTTTCTACCCCGTTGCTCTGCTTCTAAGTATCACTGAAGGTGCCTTCTAGCCTTAATTCTTCATTCAAATGCAAGAGCAACTGAACTTTATTGTCTATAGTAACCTGTGTTTGGTATAGTAAGCATATACAACATTTTTTTGATAACTCGTGAGAGTGAGTGTTGTATTCATGGCCATGCTTATCCTAGATTGATCCATCATTGAAACATATCAAGAGGAACAAATAATTCATCTCCCCTTTACATTCAAGTTACACCGTGGGTCCTCTAAACCTAGTTCAAGGCATGACAAAAAGTAGGAGGAAAATGCCATCTCCTTTGTATGTGCCCCTCAATCACCTCAAATCTTAATCCCAATGAAGTGATAGACCCTCCTCAAATAAAAATTACATACCATCCCGTCTACCACACCATCTAATTATTCCCCCTTCCTAAGATAATAGTTTTCAAGCCACCACAGTGGTGTATAATTGAGGACCAACACAACCATGCATTAATGAGATCTCAACAATAAGTAAAAACGTCCAAGTAGAAAATAAACATGAAGTAATACAAAATAAAAAGATCTAATTTGGAAAACCTCGAGGGGAAACAAACCCACTAATTTTTTTTTATATTACACATAAAAATTACTCGAGTGAATATTACACATCACAATAGTTTGTTGTAGTGAGGAACCAACCCACAAGGAACACCAACCCTAAAACCATTGTTGATATTACTCAAAACAAGAGACTTACATGAATATGAATCATCACACAATATTTTGATAATAAGGTCACTGAAGATATGTTACAATAACTCATCTGATGGTGATCACAATATTCAACTCGAAACTCATTCAAACACACTTGAAACCCTCACTCCTTTAATTCACTCAAACATAGAAAAAATTCACTTGATTTGATCTCAAACCCTTACAATCAAGATATCTAACATTTCTAAGTCTTCCACACATTTTCTCAGCTCTAAAATGATTCCTTCATACATGTTCCACACTCACACTTGGGTCACACTTTTCCCTCTCTCTTACAACTAATTCAAATTTGAACTCAAACATCACTTTTATATGCTTCTCTTCTCATTAACACAAATAAATTCAGTCCTTGATCATAATATTGAAAAAAATTCAAAAATATAACACCACACTCATAAAAATATTCACAATGGACCAATGTAATTTTTCCATGCCAAAATTTAGTAAACAAGTTGAAAACAAGATCAAAACACCATCACCCGGATGACTATAAACCATAGACACCATAACCATGACTAGTAAAGCTCCTTAATTGCCAACACATGTCAAATATGATATTAAAACATCATCCATGGTCTTTACTTTTTTCACTAGTTAAATTTTTCATAACTCACTCAATAAGGCTCACATCCTTCACCAAACAATTGCTTCCAAGAATCGATCTTCACCTTTAAGCTTCAAAAACACCTAAAATATGGCATGTAACCACACATTAGAATCTCCTAGACCTATAGAAAACATCCATGCTAGTTATATATCATGAAACATCCATACATGAAAAAAACATATATAATATCCATGCTAGTTAGAGCTCATGAAAAACACACTAACTTTCCTCTTCACCAAACAGTGCCAAGAAAGTAGTTTTACAAACACAACCGGTTTTCACCCTTTCGACACTTTCAATACCTCCAAATTCCTTAAATAGGAAAATAATTCATCTCTCTTCACTCTCTAACTAATAACAAGCATCAAACAATTAATTTCATGCATCATCTACCTCCATATTTAAAATAAATAAATTCTATCCCGAGAAATAAACAACATTTTTCTTCATAAATTGACCCATATGACTGTCAAACCTCACCATCATGACACAAAACTTATACAAGTGGAAATAAATCTAAATTATATTTCAATAACATCTTAATTTTCCTTCCAAATCCAAGTGAAAGGCCTCCAAACAAGTCCATCTCCTAAATCGCTCTACAATTGCCCCAAAATTGCCTTAAGACCAATCTTCATAAATAGGGCACACTTTTCCATTTATAAGCTCAACCATGATCTGAAACTATCATGGACATCAAGTAAAAATCCCAAGATAAAGAAATGTCAATTTATTTCATAAATATTTTGTACAACTTTTTCCCAAACTAAACTTCTTCATAATACAAATTTGTCCCATACTAAACTTCTTCAAAACTTGCATGTTTGAGGTGGGTCCACTCATCACCAAATGCTCTATCTTACCTTTATAGAAACTTTGAGGTGTACTATACATCATTTAATCATCATACAGTCATAATTAATCAATTCTTTGAACCTACCATGAATATCTTCTCCAACGTGCTCAACCAAGGGTTTAAGACTCATAATAAGCTACTTGTATTCTTAACATTCACTCATAAATAATAACACCTCATTTAACCTCATTAAAAATTTAAAACCTTCTTATCTCCATTATTCATCATCCCTAAAATTCTCAAGGTCCAAAATCATCACAACACCCTCTGCTAATATCTCCAATCATTATCTTATCTTAAATAGCTCTACATTTTCATGTCTCATCTCGTTTGCATGTCTACAACTTGGGGATTTTCATGTTCTAGGCTATAATGGACTGAACCAGCAGTGAAAATAATATTTAAACATCTAAAATATATCTATACATGATGAAAAAAACCTGGCATACCTTCATGAGTGATCTCAAGAGCTCACACATACCTGCAAGTGACTATCATGCCTAATTTACCTCTAAGCACTAAGATTAGACCTAGTTTGCAACAAGACTAGACAAACCACACGACTCTACTTCCATGCACTCCAAAAATACATAACAAACCTAATAAAATATTTCTCACATGTTTTCATGCTTCATATGATCTCATATACTTTTACACCTCATTCTCATGCACCATTTTGGCCTTCAAGTATCTAGACTAGGTCTAGATGAAAACCTGCAAACCATGATCAAAATTTTACTTGCACTACTCAACTCTACATTATATATTCTTGAACTTCACCACATTTCATAATAAAATTATAAAAACTTTGAAGAAACCATTTCATACTCCGAAGAGAACAATTCATACATTGAAACAAGTAGTTCGTACTCCAAGAAAATTGTATTTCACCTTACAAGCACTCACACACCTTTGACACACCATAATAACCAGTACAATCTTCATGAAAACCTCTACCCAACTTAGGATGACTCATATTATGACCATGCACATTGAAACATGCTCTAGAACACCATAAGACTTCATCAAACTAGACACTACTAATCAACCTTCAAACTTAACACTGAAACACCCCTCATGGAGACTAATATGACACCTTTACAACCTTTTCCATCAATGGAATTGACATTAATGAAAACACTAAGACACAATGGCCAAATATCTCCCTCTTTATCATTGATGAAAACCATAAGAAAAAACACACCTACTTGACACTTTTCCATATTTTTGATGGTTCCCCCTTTAACATCTATGAGGGATACAATGATAATTAGACATGGAAAATCAAAACACACAATGAAAACAATGTACAAAACAAAAATTACTTACACAAGTGATTCCCCCTTGGACTGTATTCTCTTTTTTTCTTACTTCAAGATAAGTAACCATTGATCCATAGATATGATATGATCATAGAACCAACTCCCTTGACTAATATTCGCTACAATTTTTCTTCAAACATGTTGTACAAGTTCTTCTTTCTCTATACCATGCCAATATCACTAACTCTACTTCTAACACTATCATTTCTTTATTGAATTTTTTTTTGACATTTTTCAACGCATTGAATTATCACTATAATAGACATTGAATTGATGTAAGCCAATAATCATAACTAAAAGTCAATAATATCATGCTTACCTTATTATTTATTATCTCAACTGGTAGATGCTCAAACATGGCTCAAATCTTCCATATCTTTTCTTCACACATCATTGAGGACTACAATCCCTTATCTGAATCTTTAGTGTCATTTATATCAAATTTAGGAAACTCTAGAAACCTAATCACAACATGACTCAACACCTTATAGTTATGATGGAGCCATTGCCTCCATTTATATCTGAAAAACACAAATTTAAGACCTCATACCTAGTTATCATGCCTTGGAGATGGTTTAAACATTTTATTACTACCTCAAGCTCTTTCTATGTGTTTTATATCCTCCTTACATCTCATCATACCTTTTAATGTCAAACACACACCCATTCTTTGAAATATAATAGTACACCATTATCTACTTTTCCATACATTCTACTCAAACCCTCTTAACATATTTTCATATGTGATGTAGGGATACTATAGAATTCTCCATTCTTGGAACTCTTTATACACCTTTAGCACACTATTGTAGTCCATAATCAATTATAGTTCCTTCATGAAACACTTGCACATATCTCTTTTGAAGATAACCTGGAACTTTCTACATTTTTTCCTTTTTAGAAATTATGACACCTTTCTTACATGGTCAAGGAGAAACTCAATCTCCCCATGCCTTGATGGAACAACACAAACCTATACATCACTCTTGTACCTCTGCAATATTATGGTATCTTCATTGATGATCATATCTTAAGTTTTGTTAATATTTTTCACTTGCTTGTACATCTGATTTCTATCCTTTTTCACACATCCTTCACGGTACAATTTAGACCTTATAGGAGTCAAATATGGAGTAACCCTACTTTAATGATCTTCTACATACCTAAAAATCACTATTACAAGATAATAACATGCTACAACTCTCTAATAAGATGCATCATCCACTCTTTTCGATCCAAATTAAATCTGGTTTAATCTAGTTTTGGGCCACACTTGGACTATACTTTGTGTGGATTTGGGCTTGTTTTTTCCTAAAAACACCAGCATATAGACCCAAATAACACCCATAAACTCATGACCCATACACAGGCTTCTCACAACATATACCCTTTTGAGAAACTTATTTTAACTAACCACTGTACTTACCTTCCACTTTGATAGTATTCCTTCAATTAGAATGAGAAATTGACACTTGATTGACACTTCATTCATACACACTTGACCTCATAAAATTCTCAGGACCTAGAACCAAGATCTCAACTTAAAGGATAGACCAGATGTGGTGTCATAATTAGACGACATGATAGACCAAAAACACTTCATGCCCATACTCTAATATTAAATTGCATAATCTACTAATACGTAAAAATAGAATTCCCTTGACATGTGAAACAAAGACCACATAGAAATACCTTATGATACAACTTGGACATAAAATGAACCTATTTTACAAAAAAAAATACTCCATACTCAGATCGAGTCATAAACACATGTATCACTCACTTTACACTTATAAGATATATCTTGACACCCATAGATGTATGAATTCACATACATTTGAAAACATTATTTTCAAATCAAATACCTTAACACCATGAAGAAACATCCTAAAAAATCATATCTTTGATCAATCATCTCCCTCTCTTTTCAATTCTTCATGTGGATGAGCATGTCTCTAAGAATCCTAGTAGAGACATGCATTTCCTTACATGATTAATCTAGAAGAGTGTCCTAAAGAGGTCATATGCACTCTTAGATACCTGATTTTAACTTTCATTCAATTGTTTTTTATTTGTTCACTGGTTAGCTCCTTTATTAACATTAGTGTCTACCCTACATGATACCCCATCAATCCTTCTAAGAATCCATGACTTATTTTTCCTTCTCTCGTTCATATTAGGACCTTGAAATATTAATATTTTTCTTGTAATCCCATAACATTCCCTAGCAACACACCCAGGATTATTATAACTAAAAAAACAACTTCACTTCTTCCCATATAATCTCTATTTCCTCAAATATGACTTGAAGGATCATGTAGACAATATCTAGTAGTATGTCCTTTCTCATGACAATTATAACATACTAAATTCTTATATTTCTCACTCCTACTATCCCTACAAGGGTGATCATCACTAGAAAACCTCCTACACTCCTTTGATCTATGCCCAAAACCATTACATGTAAAATAGTAAGTGTTGAAATATCTTTCATACTGTAGTCAATTTTACTCCCACTATAAAATGAAGGAATCCCACGCGCGCGGGCCTATCACCCAACACAAGTTGAGTGCTAACCCGAGGCACACGCGGGTGCCGAGTCTCTCTTTTATGTGAGTTTTAGTGGGAAGAATTCATCTATGAGTAGTATAAGAGTATTTAGGAAAGAAGTTTAGAAATACAAGAATCATGGGGCTCGAATGGTATCTAGATCCTTGTATTTCCTTCATACCGAGTGTTTTAATAGACTGCATAACATATATTGTAACAAAAGGAAAGATATAATCATTCATTCATAGCATGAAAGGAAAGAGAACTTCTATGAACAAAATATACATAAAACCCACTAATATTCATATATAATTGCAATAGGTAACCTCATTATATTCATCATTTCATTACAAAGAGCCATAGAGGGCATACCGCAGTCATGCACATCACTAGGCTTGTATAACTAAGCCAAAAAGAAAAACAAATTATAGTACTAATCTTAGTACATTCCTTTCTACACCAAAGTTCAACTCGCAGTAATCCTATAGAGCTTCACCCATGTTATCTCTCTCTATGTATCCCTCCTATCTTTTCCTCTCATGTCTATATTCCCATGTGTATGTTATCTCAGTATCCTTATCTCTGTCTCTCTTTTCCCCCTAGAGGCACTTGTATTTATCACCTTCCCATGTTGCCAACTCACCTTTCGTGTCCTCGATCCATCACCAAGTGTTGAATGTGGTCCTTCGGTGAGCATGTTTCATCAGATTGAGCTCTCCATTCCATTTGATGATGGTCTTCTAGAAGAATCCTTTTTTGGCATGCTCTTTCTTGGGCCACCAGTTTCCAGGATGACATCTTATCCACGCGTAACCGATCACGCTTTTCATGTGTTCTTCCTTTGTTTCTTAAATCAGCTAAGTCCGAAATTGCCTTCCGCGCGCCGTGCACGCTATTTTCTTCCTTAAGCCTTTTCTCTTGTGCACTTTTTCCTTGCTTGCCCTTTTATAACTGGGGTCCCACACACCCATGTGCCTTCACACTTAGTCAATACTTCAGGGGCCCAACACATACCTTGAGGCATTATGTTGAATAATGGGATTTTTCTACTCATTATCTTAGGTGGAGTTTTATTTGTCTCCTTACATTTTTATTGGACCTTAATCATCCTTCTTGGAAAACTATCTTCTTGCTTCATCTATTTTCCTTTGAAGTCATCATTAAATCCCAAACCTATTCTATCACCTCTAGATCTTTTTTTGTGAAGAAGATCATCAAGATATTTAGTGCTTCTCTCAAATTTCTGAAACGATTTAGCATCTTAACATTCTCATATAAATATGCCCTTAAGAATTATATATCTTATTCGGGTTTTTGTGCATTGAATCTCCTTATCTTACAAACTTGTGCTTAGTAATTTTACCTTCTCTTCTAGCATCCTAATTGTCTCATTTGGCTTATTTTTTTGTGACTAGTGCTTCTCTTTTAGATCATAGATCTTATCTTCATATCCTTTGAATTGATATCTAGGATTCTTGTTATTATTCTAACCATGCCTTAACTTTTTTGTATAAACTCTTTTTAATCTTAAATATTACAAAAATGAAAAGGAATGAAATAATAGGGGAAAGAATGAATAATGGGGGAATTAAATCAAAATGATGGGGAAGTCCTTCTATAAGTATACCTCTAACTTACTCCATGTATCGACCTGGTTTTGTGCCTTCGATAGAGGTTACCGACCAGAGGTTTACTTCATTTAAACATAGGCCAGCTCCCTGGGAGCCTAAAGTGTCCACAATTTGTTCCATATCCTTACCTAGGTTTGGGAGATTATCCATTCTTCTGGTAATTTGATTATATAGTTCCTTTAGTAGTGTTTTTGCTGAGCCCCTTTGTGCCTCAATCTCCTGGGTCTTCTTTCTACTTCCACTAGGACTTTATCCCGCTCCGCCCTATTTCCTTTATTCTTCTCCTGGAACTCTTTCGTCTCTTCTTTGATTGTGGCGACCAAATAGCATACCACCTTATCTCTATCTACGCATGTGTCATATGTGGCCTTAGTATATTGGGAAGAAATATTTACGTCTGTGAGCACCTTGCTATACTCAGCAACAAGTGCTATCACCTTTAACCATTCCTCCTCCTTTAGGCATGCACGTGGCTACTTCCTCCATAATTCCAATGCCAAGGTTTATCTCTCCATGGTGAGGACGTGCGTTAAGTATTCTAGGCATTCTAGTGTTGATGCATACCTCTGAGGGATAGGCATTAGATCTGGGTGTTTCAAAATGATGGTGCTTTTTATTGAGTCTACTTTCTTGTAGACCTCCTGCACCTTTTCCTTTTCCTCCTTGAGCTCACGCTTTAGCTGTGTGCTGATTAATTCCTCCTATTTTAAGCTTCTGGCCACCTTAGCCAACTCTTCCTCCTTCTTGGAAAGCTTTACCTCTAAATCCCTTATGTTGTCGTTCTAGTGAATAGCCTCACCTCTGTTTCCACCATGACCTTGTTTAGAGCATTACAAACTTGCTCGTCTGAGAGCTCCTAGGCATTCACTAAGGGGTTATCTCCCTTAGACTCTGGTAGCGTGATAAGTTCCTTTTGTAAAACTTCAAAGTCTGGCTTGTCGATATGGGACTCAAATTCCCAAGAAAGCATCTTCATGGTCCTAGGGTATGTGCCCTCCTTTTCAAACGATCCCATGGTGATAAGTCTCTCAGTGGGTATTGTGCTCTAGAATCATGTGCATAGCACCTTCCTTGAATCATCCACGTAGCCCATTATCTGCCTCTATTTTACATCCAGAGGTCTTCTACCTAAGTTTGTGCCTTTGGGGAAGTTGACTATCAGAGTAGAGCCTCCTAGGTTGTCATGTCCTTTTTCAATGCTCTCCTCCTTCCCTTCCTTTAGCACTATGTCTGCGCTCCACTCTAACTCCTGGTCTATAAGGGCCTTGAGCATCTTCTCGCTTCTCACTCTGCCACTTCAGTTATCTACTCCTTTGTAAAATTTGTGGCTCTCTGCTCCTTGGTATCCCTCTCATCTACCTTTGTATATTCAAGTGCCTTCATCACCTTGTGCGCCTTTTTGTCGCGAGAATATGAACTCTTTATTTTCATGCCCACTTTCTTCCTCCGAGTCATAGACACTAAATATGCAAGGTTCCAAAGGTTCCTTATCTTTCTCTGGCTCTTCCTCCTCGTCGCCACCTCCTTCACTCTCATTCTCTCCTTCTCCCAAATATCTCTCCAAAGCTGTCGATCACCTCCGAGTCAGCTTCTTCATCCACCCTCTACTTCTTCCTGAGAGGTTGCTTCTAGTCAGGAGATTCTACCTTTTTTCTTCCTCTTGTGACTCCTCCAAGGTGGTGGGTTGTTTAGGCGCCTCTACTTCTAGCATCTTCTCCTTTACTGGAGACTTCTTCCTCCAAACATAGGTGCTTGGCTTGGCACTCATATAAGGCATGCTCACTGTCTGAGCAGTTGGTACACTTGGTGCTCCTTCCTCTCCTCTGTCCCTCTTCTTAGACACTAGCTTCTTCTTTCCCAAGGGGTCTTAGGTATTGAGATTTCATCCACCAAGTACACACCATTCTCAAACTTTGGTCTTATGTGCATGTATACACACACCGCGGAT
Source organism: Taxus wallichiana var. yunnanensis (assembly GCA_018340775.1). Lineage (NCBI taxonomy): Eukaryota > Viridiplantae > Streptophyta > Pinopsida > Cupressales > Taxaceae > Taxus > Taxus wallichiana. The sequence continues at coordinate 410,501,806 of CM031234.1, read as the reverse complement.
CCTCCAACAATAGGAAGTGTTATTGGTCTAGTCATGTGGATCTCATGTGACACATACTTCTCCACGTACGCATGCTTACCTCCGAGATAGTTCAATTTCTTCCTCATATCCCTATGCTCCTAGTCCAACTTTCCTAGCTCCAGCCTTAGCTTTTTTGATTCTTTAAATTTGTTCACTCCCGCTTGGAAGTACTTGGGCAAGTGAACGTGAAAGGGAGCTTGCACCAAGGGCTCCATGATTCGTCAACAAGTTTGAACCTGCCCAAGCAAAGTAGTGCTGGTATACCGTGAACTCAACTTCTCCTTGTGTGGCTACTGGGAGTTGTTCAGGATCCTCCACTCCACCCCGAATGCATTTCTCAAGTGCGTATACCATTTTTCAAGCCGTGCTTTGTGGGGAGCCATCATTGTATCACATGCATACTTTTCAAACCTCTTCACGGGTGAAGGGTCTTTGGTTGGGTACTCCCACACAAACTTATCTGGTGCATCCGACACTCCAATTTTTGTAAACACTATGGTGAGCAGGACATTGCCAAAGAGGATCCTATCCCCTTCCTTCATGCACTTTACAATTTCCTTGGCAATGTATGTGGACAAGTTATAAATAGTCCCCTCTGCAATCTTCCTGCAGACATGTAGCCATGGCTTGTTAACTTGCGTCCACCTTTCTTGGCCATTCAGCTTTGTTACTAGGTGCACGACCATCTTCATAACTAGGTCCTTGATGTCTGAGATGTCATAATACCACGACCCTTTCTTGTAGGCATACTCTGTGACGGTCTCCTAAATAGCCTCCTTATCACCAAGGTCATCTTCCAAGCTATCTCCCTCGCATATGAGGCATGTAAATATGTGAATCAACTGGGGAGTTACGCGCATCTTGCACCTAGCAAAGTGGAAGTAGTCCTCGTGTACCCGAGACATCAACCACTAGTACAAGTGATCTAGCTTCCCAAAATAAGGCAACTCATAAAGTTGCAGCAACCCTACCTTCGCCAGCTTGACCTTCACATCATCATTGTAGATAGGTAACCCTTTAGGTGTTCGCTTGTTGGTTGGGCATACCAATTCTAATGCCATCTCTTTTTCTATAGTGTTGGTGTGGTGATTATAATCACTGACTGGTATGCTTCTCAAATGGGATTCCCATTCCTTCCCCATCATCACTCCGTCAAGGTACTACATTTCTACATACCATTCTTCATTTTGTATCTACCTCGGGTTCTAGTTGTTTAGCCTTTGCTTTTCCCTTCCCTTTCTTCGGCCATGGTTGAGGTAATTGTGTCACTCCAATCCTCTCCTTGTTACTCTACTTTCCTTCTCCCAACCTTTGATCTCAGATCCATGATACAATTCTCCTAAACCCGTGCCCTAGTTTGTTGAACCCTAACTTCGATAAATTCTTCACAAGACAACATCTTTTCACTTCATTCCACACCCATGTAATTCCTTCCTTCTGGTTCACAATCTCAAACTAGCTCTTTACATTTTTAATCACATGATCTTCTCCTTGATCGAATCTGAAAAACCCTAGCTTATATCTTTCACTTATATCTCCAACTCTTTGTTTTTGTAAAGTAAAATGAGAGTGCCCGACCTTCTATTTATAGTTTTTCCTTTTTCTGGTCATTAAATGCTACTTTACCTACCCCATACTTTGTTCATTTAATGTGGATTTTTAAAACAAATCCCATCTTTAGCACCTTCACTCACACGCCCTTCCTTCCTGTGTGAAAACTCCTCCAACCTTCTGGTGCACAACCAAACCAACCTGACAGGAGACTCTTACGCGCGCTCAACCCACGCCAAAGGCACTTCTTCTATCCAAGATTATTTCTTTCACCTACCTCATGTTGCTTTAAATGTGCTTCTTTTCCTTTGTACATGGGATCTATAAGTAGCTTTACCCTGGCACCAACCATTCTATCTTTTTTTCATCTCTCTTTTAACCGGGCTACTCAACAAGGCTCTTCAACACAACTTCCTTGGTACTTTTAATCATGTACTTCTTCACTTTTCTCCACCCCACACTTAAATGATGTGCGGTCCTCTATGCACTCATAAATTCTCCAAAAATAGTAATAAGGTTACCGTGCACCAAGGTGTAAAACAAAACAACAACACGAAAGGGAAACACAAGGAAAGGAAAATGCATAAAGGAAAATTCTAAACTAACTGGAAAAACTACCTTATTTACAAACACCAAGAAGACTTATTTATAGTAGGGCTTCAACCTACTACCATTGAAGTGTCCAAGAAACTTCATTCCATCTAGTGCTTATAACTGGCACGTGCCCCGAATCAAGGATGTACGAGATTGTGTAGGGACCTAACCAATGGACTTTCAACTTCCCAGATGGGCATAGAAATTTAGAATCATATAGTAACACCATCTTCCCAACCTCAAACTTTTTGTTTCTAATATGGTGATCATGCCAAGCCTTTTGCTTTTCCTTTTCCGTTGTATTTGGCTCCAATGGGCAAGTGATCATCTCTCATCCAGTTTCATTAGTTCATCAATTCTTTCTTCCAAGCAGTGCTTGTTCATTAGCTAATCCTCCTGTGTGCACTATTCGTAGAGAAGGTAACATAAATTCAACCGAAAAAATAGCTTCCATGCCAAACACCAATTGGAAAGGTGTGGCTTTATTTAGTCTTTTATACGTAGTCCTGTAAGCCCATAAAACTATTGATACCTTGTCATCCCAATCCTGTCTTCCAACATCATAGATTTTGGTCAAGGTATGACTAAGTATTTTGTTGAATGCTTCCACGGTTCCATTTTCTTATGGGTGATAGGGTGTAGTCTTATGATGAGCCACCATGAACTCAGATAGTAGGATCCTCATGGTCTCATTTAGAAAATGCATACCCCTATCACTGGTCAAACTCAAAGGGCATCCATACCTGGTGATAATGTTCTCCCATAGAACCTTGCCGCATTATTGCTATCATGTAATCTTTAGTCGGGGCTGCTTCCACCCACCTTGTGAGATAATCCATGCAAGTGATGACATAACGTGACCTAGTCCTATGTGTTGCCAATGTAATAGGTCCTACAAAGTCTATCACCCACTTTTCAAAAGGCTCATGCTAGGAATAGGATGCAAAGGCATTTCATCTCTCCTTCCTAGTTTTCCAATGTGCTGATAAAGTGGTCACATGCTTTACAATAATCTCTACAATCCTATACAAGGTTTCCCACCATAAACCTGCCATTAAAATCTTACGCATGGTGGCATCACCTATATAATGCCCACCCACACTTCCTCCATGTGCTTCCTCCATGATGGCCAGGCACTCATGTTCTAACACACATCTATGCAAAACTTCATCACATCCCAATTTGTATAAGTCTCCACTAATCAACATGTAGGGCATGGTGCGTATGGCCAACTGCTTCTTTTCCAATGCCCTCATTCCATCCGTGCCACACCTTATTTTAAAAATACAACAATCTCTTCCAAATCTAAGGGCGCATGCCATAATCTAAATAGTTGCGCATCTGAGCATTGCTTCCTCAATACTTTGCACATCCTCTCCTGAATCAATTCTTGACAGATGATCAGGTCCACAATTTCTTTTTCCGGGCTTCACTACAATGGTGAACTCAAACTCTTGAAACAACAACACCCATCGACATATGCCCTTGAAGAATGGGCTTGTTCACTAAATACTTTAATGCCATGTGGTCGGTGTAGAATACAAAGGGTGTTGCCAACAAATATTGTCAAAATTTGAAAAGTGCATAGATCATTGACAATGCCTCGTGCTCGGTTGTGGTATAATTCTACTCTGCTGGTGTTAACTTCCTACTCATGAAACAGAGAGGATGATCAACAATCCCCTCACCTGGTTGTGCAAGTACTGCCCCAATGGTGGTTCCTAAGGCATCTACATGGACATGGAAGGGCTTGTCCCAAGAGGGAAATCACAAAATAGGCATGGTAATAAGCCTATATTTTAATGTATCAAACAGCCCTCTATTGCGCCTTTCCCCAATGGAAGGTACTTTTGTGTCTAAGAAGCTCCTCTAAAGGTGTGGTGATCTTGGCATACCCCTTAATGAATTTTCTGTAATATCTCGTATGCCCAAGGAATCTGCATGCACTATGCTCTAGCTAGTAGGTTCCCTTAACCCCACAATAACTGTAACCTTAGTGGGATCTACCAGCAAGCCCTCCTTACATATGATATGCCCCAATAAAGTCCCAAAGGGTGTAGCAAACACACACTTCTTAATGTTGAGGGATATCCTCAACTACCTACACCTTTCAAACATTAATCTCAAGTTGTCACAATGGTCCTTAACTAGACCATATACTATCCAATCATCCAAGTAAACCTGAAGAAACTTATGAATGAAGTCCTGGAATGCTTGCACCACTATGCGTGAAAAGACAAGTAGGTGCATTTTTCAACCCAAAGGGCATGACCGTATATGCAAAAATTCCCACTCGATGGTGAAAGTTGTCTTCTCCTGGTCCTCCTTTGCAATCTGGACTTGGTGGTATCCTGAAAATCCATCCGTAAAGGAATAGATTTCATGCCCAGTGACTCCTTCCAAAATTTCTTCAGTGAAGGGGGTTGGAAATGGATCAATGACACAAACTACATTCAATTCCCTATAATCCACACAAATCCTAATCCACCCATCTTTCTTGATGCTAATTACCATTGGACTTATCCATTTCGATTCTTCTACTACCTCAATGATCCCAGAAGCTATCATCTTGTCTATCTCCTCCTTAACCTTCACGCGTAAGTTGGGATTCATCCTGGTAGGGCCTTTTTCTAACCGGGTGTGCACCTTCCTTTAGTTTTATCCTCATCTCCCCAAGGAATGGTGGACACCTTTTAGCTCATGGTGGTACCCATGGGAATAAATCCTGAATTCACACAACAGATCAATGATCTTTGATACTTCCTTCTCCATCCAATAATCCCAATAATAGCTTCCTTAGGTTCTTCTTCTAAACCGATGTTAACTTTCTTTGTCTTTAACGGCTCATGGTAAGCATGCGCATGAGCATCTACACTATCCACTACTCACGTGCATCCCTACAGAATGGCTAACATCTAAACTCTCTGATTCCTCTCCATCAATCACATATACTAACTTTCCCTTCTCCTTCTCCAAACACATGCGCTCAAGTTGTAACTCTTTTGTTTCTTCAATCTCTTCAAAGCGTGCCTCCAATCCTAGTTCACCTAGTAATTCCAATAGCCTATCTTCCATTCTGGCACTATCCCCCATGGTAAGGCACTTGATACCTTGCAAGGCCTTATCAACCGATGGTTTGGTACTCCGATACTCAAAGGCTTGAATAAGATCAGCCGCGTGAGCTCTTGCCAATTCCTTGTCTGGTGGTGTGTCTCGAATGAATGTACCATGCATGTGCACAACCCTGCAATGTAGAATACAACTTGTGCACCCAGAGGGATGGTGGCAAGGCTCCGCCGCTTTCTCTCTAGACCCATTCACACTCCTGGATATGGAAAGAGGTGGGCTCCTTCCCATGGTACTCCTTGATGATGGTGGGTATATTACTTCTAGAAAATGATGAGAGAGAAATTCTTACCTCAGTGCCATTCTAAAAGGCTCTCCTGATGCATGTGGCCCACCAACGAGTTGTTATGTCGAGCAAGACGTAACTCAACATCTCCCTTCATTCCTTTTCATTCTTCCACTGAGCTTCTATCTCCTATAAAGATCTCAGGGAAGGCTCCTCCTGAGTACTTGGGCAGTTCTTTTCCTCCAAGGTGCCAAACCATGTGCCTTTGTTACCTTGGTCACCGATCCTCTCAACTACCATCCCATTAATTCATATGTCCCATGCACCCAATTGTCACATGCCGACTAGGTGGTATCACTCACTGATTGAGCATCTTCAAACTGGATAACCCCATTAATAGGGTGTACCATCTCAGGGTCTCTGATTGAGCGCACATAAATCTTATCCAAGAACCTCTTCTCCCAAATGGTTCAATGTAGGGTGCTGACTTCCCATCAACCAGGGGTATAATGACCCACTCCTCTTTGTTCTCAAAACTGATGTACCCTTTGTTGAACCGGAGGTCCTGCATTGTTCTTGTAACACCAAGGGCACCCAAGTAAGTGCTGGGAAATTGTCCACCTCGGTGAGCACCAAGACTTTGAAGTCCCCAAAGAAACTTGGCTCCCTGAATAGTAATAGCCGCATCCTTCAAGACACCGATGGGCATTTCCTTAGTCTTGTTTTCCATATACACACATTTGAAGATGGATGTAATGTAGGTCTCCCCATCTGATGCCATGCATCCAAAGTCAAAACATTAACCTCGCACAAGTGTCAATGAGTATATTGCTGAGGAGCCATCCATCCACAACTGCATTCAATGTAATCTCTTTGTCATAGTCAAGGTTGTGAGGGGGAAGGTTCACATGCAAGACCTATCTCTCATGCTCTTCTCTCGGTGCGTGGTACCTTCTCTCTCAACCAGATCCTAGCAAAGGGATGATGTTCTCCTACCTTAGCATTTTACACACCTCCTTGACCTCATCTAGGTCATCTTTCTATGCCTCGACTCCTCCTTCCTTGTTCCTCCCTTCTGGATTGCTCCTTGAGACACTAGATCTCCCCTTGCAAGCTTTGAATAACATCCATGGTGTCCTGATATATCTCCTTTTGATGCATGGGGTCTGGGTACTTTCCATGAATGACCTCTTCCCTTGAAACCAGGCTCTTCTGTCTTGGTATCTCCCTTGCACACAGTGGCTTCTACCCTTGTTGTTACCAAGATAGGCTCCAAACCTTCATCCCGTGTTACCCGAGGCATCCATTGTATGTCTACCTTCTTGATGCTGACCATCACAAGCACCTTTTTCCTTCCGGTGCTGCTGATTCATATGCTCATATAACTAGGCACTCCTCATACTTATGCTTCTTTCCACACCATGAGCACTGCAACAAGTCTAGGCACTCATGCTTGTAATGTTCTATAGATCCATAGTTGAAACATGTCCTCATGGGAACTCACTCCTTCCTCCATGGTTACCTCATCCATGGAATCCTCCTGAAAACCTCTTCCACGCGTGCCTCCATCTGTGTGCTCCTCATAATGGTGATCATCATTTTTAGAACCACTAGAAATGCTAGTTTGTGCACCCCATGATCAATGGCCTCATGTATCTGATCAATGAGCCTATAGTCTTTAGTATCATGGGTCGTGGAGGTGTAAATCTTGTAATAACAAGATACATTCTTCCTGATCATGCGTTGTAGTAAGGGACATCTACTGGCATCATGGTCCCCATGATAGATTTCACAATCTAATGTCACAACGTGTACCATCCTCCGGGGGAAATTATCCTTAACATGCCCTCTATCTCACAATCATGTGCACCACAAACCACTGTGAGTCTCATGGACTAAGTTTCACAGATAGCTTTTCCAACTGCTTAGCCATAGCAAGCAATCTGAGCCTCCAAGAATGGGCTAACACCAGTATCAATACTACCAATGGCTTCAGGTGTGTAAGGCAGCCTCCAATGCTTCACGTGGATCTGTAAAAGTCTTATGAGACAAGGCCCTTCTAAAAGGGGTGATCAATCCTCCAACAAACCACTGTGCATGTTGAGAAGGATGTATATCATATGATAATTTAGACAAGAGAGTCTTAAAGCGTGCATCATACTCCCACACACTCTCTGCCATTCCTTGTTGTATCTCCTTCAAAGCGCTAATGCTTTTTTCTCAAACTCAGAATGTGGAACTCTGTCAAGAATGCATTCTTTAAGGTAGTGTAATCCACCACCATTTGATGAGGATCATACTTTCTATACCAGCTATGCATGCATGCCCTTGCAACGTGGTTACAAATTGACTAGCCTTTCATTCTGGGGTTGTGATACCTTTCATGCACCATAGCAGTTCACACTTGTGAACATGTTCCAAATCCTCAATGCCCCTGTAATCTAGTAAATGTAGAGACATTTCAAAGAAAACTTGAGGTGGTGGTTGGGGTCCTTGTCCTGAACTAGAGCCTTGGTTCCCTCTGGTGTTTCCTCCACCACCTGATCCACTAAGTCCACCGGGTCCTGTACCTCCAGAGCCACTAGATCCACTAGAACCACTGGGTCCAATAGGGCCTATAGGAGCTATGCCAAGTGCCCCCATGGTCCCACTGAACTATGCATGGTCTATGATGGTGCCCCACTACCGCTACTTTGTCCCACACCACTCCCTGATGTGAGACCAAAATCTTGTACACTTGCTCCTTGTCCAAAAAATCCTCCAAATACTGGAATATGTGTAGCCATAGAAGAAGGAACTAAAAAATTATACCTCCTAGGCATGGATCTATCTCTTCCACTAGTTTCAATTGGATCAATACTTCTTCCTGGATCGGGAAAACCAAGCGCTAGGGCTCGGTCACTGGGTGGGTTCAGATATGCACCAATGACTCTCCTTTCTCCATGTGATGAACTCTCACCAGAAGCCTGAAGGGGTCTCCTCATGCACTTTCCAAGATGGGGTAGCACAGACTACTCAGGTTCCACGTCCTCGCGTGAACCTCAACTCCTTCCCGCAATGTCTATCTCCATAGATCCATCACACTAGCAGCTTCACATCATCTAGTAATCTCCCTTTCATGCACTTTGCCATACTTGAGCCATCTTTCTTCCCTCTCCTTTTCTATCATATCATCTGCCATCTTCCTCCACCTGAGCTTCCTTACCCAGTGCTTCATAATGGTTTAGCGGCCATGGGGAGTGCTTCTAAACTCATGGTAACCATCAATATCTTCATAGCTAGAGGAATAACATGTAGAAATGATCCTCTAGGTTCTCATAGAAACTCAAACTCAAGCAACCTCTAGGCAAGAATACGTGGAAATGGCATATTCCAGAGTGTAGCTAGCTAGTACTCCTCCCCACCAGTGATCTACAACATGGGTCCATGTCAGATCTACATCCTGCAACCTTTGGTAGTCTTCTTTGGTCCATATCCATGATCCATAATGCCAACTTGATCTAGATGCATAGGCTAAAAGCCACCCAAATAACTCTACTGGGAAGCAATAGAAAAAGTCTCATATAGATCATGGTAGAGATTCTCCTCTACCCATCTACGTGTATCAAACTTAGGTCCAAGTGTTGAATCTCTGGGAAAATTCATCTTCCGTGCTCTTGAACCATGATTCAACATTTTCCAATGTTAACCGATCCATCATTACTCTTTACACAGATCATGATGCATGCTATATCCCACTACAACTTTGAAAAGAGGTCCCGACAATGGAACCAAGATGTAGTCAATTTTACTCCCACTATAAAAGGAAGGAATCCCATGTGTGTCGGCCTATCACCCAGTAGAAGCTGAGCACTCACCCGAGGCACGCGTGGGTGCCGAGTCTCTCTTTTATGTGAGTTTTAGTGGGAAGCATTCATCTATGAGTAGTATAAGAGTATTCAGGAAAGAAGTTTAGACATACAAGAATCATGGGGCTCATAATGGCCTCCAGATCCTTGTAGTTCCTTCAGACCGAGTGTTTTAATAGACTCCATAACATATATTGTAACAAAAGGAAAGATACAATCATTCATTCATAGCATGAAAGGAAAGAGAACTTCTATGAATGAAATATACATAAAACCCACTGATATTCATATCTAATTGCAATAGGTAACCTCATTGTATTCATCGTTTCATTACAAAGAGCCATAGAGGGTAGACCACAGTCATGCACATCACTAGGCTTGTATAACTAAGCCAAAAAGAAAAAGAAATTACAATGCTAAGCTTAGTACATTCCTTTCTGCACCAAAGTTCCACTCACAGTAATCCTGCAGAGCTTCACCCATGTTATCTCTCTCTATGTGTATCCCTCCTATCTTCTCCTCTCATGTCTATATTCCCATGTGTATGTTATCCTGGTCTCCTTATCTCTCTCTCTTTTCCCACTACAGGAACTTGTATTTATCACCTTCCCATGCTGCCAACTCACCTTTCCATGCACCCTTAGATCCATCACCAAGTGTCGAATGTGGTCCTTCAGTGAGCATGTTTCCTCAGGCCTAAGCTCTCCACTCCATCTCATGATGGTCTTCTAGAAGATTCCTTCACTGGCATGCTCTTTCCTGGGCCACATGTTTCCAGGATGGCATCTTATCCACACGTAACTAATCACACTTTTCACGTGTTCTGCCTTTGTTTCTTAAATCGGCTAAGTCCCAAATCTCCTTTCACATACATGTGCTATTTAAACCATAATGCTTTTCTCTTTGTGCTTTTGACTTGCACGCCCTTTTTCCTTAACCTTTCCTCAATATTTGGTGCCCAACACATACCTTCAATAATGGTATTTTTCTACCCTTTCTATAATCTTCGGTGGGGTCCCATGTTTCTTGGACCCCACGAAAACTATCCTTCACACTTAGTCAATATTTCAGTGACAAAAAAATGATAGGACCATTTCTCATAGACTTAACAACATATTTTTGCATGAATAATACCTCATCACGTACATCTCTCTATTATGATTCTTATTTAGAATTAGAAATGTGAATATCACAACTACTTGCTTCAAATGAACATTCCTATTCCTTTGTATAAAATTTCTTCTTATTTTTCTTCTTGTAATCAAAATTCTTAAATTTCTTCTTGCCTTTACTATACTTATGATACTTCTTGTCATGATATTCATCATGTTCATGCTCATCATGATCTTCCTCCTTTTTCATATGAGGACATATTATAGAAATATTACCTACTTTACCACAATTGAAACATTTATAAGGAAGCTTACCTTTGTATTTTCCAGATCCAACCTTTAATCTTCTAGAAAGCATTACAAAGAGTTCTTCATCATCAAACTCAGCATCATCCATCTTATGAGAAACATCATCATCCTTATTCATCTTGTTCTTTGTCTCCTTTTCAACCTTAAAATATATCTCCTTCTTGACAAGGTTATCATTCTTAATTCTCATCTCATATGAATTTAGGTTTCCATGCAACTCATCCGTTTTTATGAGAGTAAAATCCTTGGATTATTCAATGGAAAACAATTTGGAATCAAACCTAGGTGTTAGATATCTCAAAAAAAATTGAACTAAAACATTTTCCTTCACTTCTTTACCTAGAGCATTCATGGTTTTGATAACCTTGTCAACCCTAAGCAAGTATGAAGCAATAAGCTCATCATCACTCATTTTCAACCCTTCAAACTTAATTCTAAAAGTCTGAAACTTGGTTATCCTTACCTTGGAATATCCTTCATACAATACCTGAAGTTTCTCCAACATTACTTTTGATGATTTCAATTACATCACCTTCACAAGAATAGATTTACCTAGACCACACATGATAGCATTTGGATCCTTTGAATTTTCACTACACAACTTCTTATCTGCATTACTTATTCGAAGAGTAGCTAGAACATTAAAACCATACATTAATGAGATCTCAATAATAAGCAAAAACCATCCACAATATGTAACACCTATTTATTATGCTTCTCAATTAGATTTTTTTATCCCATTTTATTATCTTGATGCTTTCAATGATTAATAAAAAACAACATATTAATCCAACATTAGTTAATGTTTAGAATCCAACAGACAACCTCACGATAACCATGTGCAAGCTGCAAGGATTCCTATCATGCTTGATCACCTTCAATTATCTACATGAGCCAATATACCCAATATAACATTTGGTTAAAAAAAATTAAATGTACAGAGAACTATGTGTATATTCTTAGTGTATCCTCACTAGAATAACACAGTTTAAAAGAAGAAATGATGATCATACAATGCGATCGGAGTCACTTGCAATACTATTGCCATAGTTTCGGGCATTGTGCTAGCTATACTAGTTTCATGAATACACACAACCCACATGAAACATGTCCCTACATTCATCGCACAATCATCTCAACAATTGTATCAAGATTATTTCCATTCTTAAGTTATTAATTTCATAGTTAACCATCTTATTTTACTCGGGACATATATGTACATCTGTGCCCTTTTCAAGTAATCTCAAAGTACCTTATTACCTCATTCCATATTGTTATGATTTGATCATATGAAAATGGTACTTAACCATGTGATTACATATCATTGTTTTTGATAGACAAAACCTATTTGTATCATATAAACTAAGTATATCATCCTAGTTATCTAGATCAAAAGAAAGTATTATGTTATCTATCAACACTAACTACACCATTTTAAATTACTCCCTTAAGTATGCTTTCATAATTTCTCTCTTATTTTAGGAACATCTTACTTACCATTTTAATAATTTTCAGCCTTAACTAAATCATAGTTACATGTACATCATAAGGAAGGTACACTTAATTATTACACATCTTTAGTTAATGATCAAAGTACAAAAATGAGATATCATTTTTTATGAATATCTCTATCGCATTGATGTGACATTAGGTTGTTATCATTCATATGATCAATCATGAAACATATGATTAATTAATATTCGCTTATTTTTTAGCATCGTTTATATGTTTCATTATATTAAATTATTGGAAATGTACCTTAATAGTGTAACATTTTATTAATATTTAATGTCTCATATTAACATACGATAATAATAGAAACACATGATATAACCCATCAATCATACATGTAATTATGCAAAGATAATCTTACGTAATGTTGGTTAGGAAATTTTTAGGAGGAAAACTTGTGGATTCATTTTCAATGCTCGGGAATCTAATTCCATCTATTTGACCGGTGCGGTATTGTGTATGCATGCATGATAAAATGTGGATTTCTATGGTGGCCTTTCATTTGGGAATCCAACAAGGGGAACTCCACTAACCCTGCATAAAATACTTATAGTTATCTACAAGGGGGAATTTTCTATGAAGGTGGGAAAGGAAGTGAGAATATAGGTAGGAGAACTAATGTCGTAGGTAGAAAATCGAGTCCTGTATGCACACTAGTTAGAAATTTTGACACATTCATTTATGAGAGGAAACAACCCTACAAATAGCAACAAGACAAGATAAGATTGTGAACTCAAAGTTTCTAAAATCTTCTCATCAAAGAGGCTCCAAATTTTTTTCTTCTTGTATTGATGCTTAAATAGAAGTTGTATATAATGTGGGAATGGAAGAAATTAGAGAATGGAGTAAAGTACATTAAAAATGGCTATCTCCTTTTCTTTCTTTAAGTACAATGCACTCATGAGTTTACAAGATCAATTGCCCCATACAATGGCGTGAAGAGGCTAATTAAATATCTTGCAAGAAATGGTTACAACTTCTTATTTGTTAGCAAGAAATAGTTTACAATATTTTTCAGTCATTCACGTTAGTTGATTCTTGATTAAAGAAACGCCAATGGCTGAAAAAAACTAAACTTTTATAATGCATTTGTTAGACTTGTTTTGTAACTTTGAATTTGAATCATTCATCTTTCCTTTGAAACTTTAAACCAGATCCATCCATGTGGGTGAAATTTCTTTGGAGCGGGCGTGGAGGATGCCTTTTGCATATTGTGACTTTATAGAGATTTGGCATTTTTTACATTTTTGGTCCGTCCTTTTATTTTGATGTAAGCAGACACATGGATTCACTTGAGTGGAGATAGAGTCATGGATTAATTTTATAATTTTACCTTCTTCAATGCGGTCTCAAAAACACAAATAGCTCCAAGCCCGCCTCCCACTTTGACTTTCATGATAGCAGGCCCAAGATTTGACTTTTTCCTTTGTGTTTGGCGGGCACGAGGGTCACTTTTAAACTTTAATCCCCTATAATGAAAAAGGATAAAATATCCTCAATGATCCGCCTCCCCACTTTGACTCTTTTGATGCGGGCTCAACATTTGAATTTATTCCTCATAGCATGATCGGGGTTGTGGGTCACTTTATGACTTTTAGCCCTTTTTACATAAAGGCTCAAAAACAAAAATTGCTCCATTGACCTGCCTCAATTAGATATGTCCATATACCCATGAATACTGGATCAAAAATTTGATGGGGAAGAAAATTCCCATCATTCATGACTATGGAAAAAATGTAGAGAAGAAGAAAACTCCACCATTTCACGCCTGATTTTCAATATTCTTTCGCTAACCAAGGAATTGAGAACAATAAAATATTCGACGATCCATGACCATAAAAAAGATGGAAAATTTCATTAAAATGGAGGTTGCGATAGAATTTTCATGCATCTAGATGGGGAAACAGAAAATTTATTAAACCGCGTAGACTTGAGAGTTTAAACAACTTCAAAGCATGAATTTCTCTATCTTTTCAGACTTCCAAATTTACTCAAACACTTCTAGAGGGTGTGAGCTCAAAATTTTTGAATTTGATTAAAGAATGGGGGGGGATTTTGAGGGTGAAAACAGTTGGCTATAGCTTGGGGACATGACATGGACTGAACATAGTGAAGACATGACATGGGAATCCAGAATCTCAATCTCTAGACCCTATAATTTGTTGACTAGTGCCTTATCCAATTGTCCTTGTAGAGTCATGTACAACCTATAACAAAAGATAAACAATAAGGATAACACACGCATATGAAAAGGAAGAAAAGGAAACATAGGACACATAGCATGAAGGGAAACACACCTAGCAATCACCTATGGTACAAGGCGGGACAACTCACTTTCATTGATGATACAATTTCAAGTATTGACCGCTCCGAGGTAATTCTAGCGATGTTACATCCAAATATGAGAGATGAAAATATTTCTCGCTGCAAGCTTCACGAATCAAGAATGGGCGAACCATAATTAATCAAACTTTCCATGGATGCCTTTTCATTCGCTTCTCTTGTCCCATAACACGATGAAGTCTCTAACATTGAATTCTCTTGCCTTGGCCTTCTTATAAAAATCTTCTTTACTTTCAATTGGTGATCCTTAATGCGATCCACCACTTGGAGTCTATTTTCTTCCAACTTCTCAAGAAAGAATTTCCTCATGTCAATGGAATCCTTGTCTTGACCATGTTCTATTTCCTATAGTAGCTTGAGAGATGACATATCAATCATGAGTGGAATTTCTACTTTAACTCCATACAACAGTTGGAATGGTGACATACCTATTGCCTTCTTGGGAGTGATCCTATCTACCCACAATGTGTCATACAACCTTTTGTGCCAATTCCTTTGATTCTCATTTACAAGCTTATGGATAATGGTCACAATGTTCTTATTGCTTGATTTAGCCTATCTGTTTCCTTGTGGATATTAGTTAGAAGAATGAGATAGAAAGATTCCGTAGCTATAACAAAAATCATTCAGCTCTCTTAAAGATAAATATGTAGCATTATTTGCTACAATCTTCATGGCACTCCAAAGCGGACTATGAGATTCTTCTTGATAAAGTTACATACTATTTCGGTGTTGCCTTATTTCACAGAATGGCTTCCACTCATTTGGTGAAGTAGTATATATTGTTGTGAGTATATAGGTGTGCCTTACGATTGAGTGAGGGTTCATAACACCAATGAAGTCCAACCCCACTATTGAAATGGTTCTTCAATAACCACAGGAATGAGTAGTAATGCAACAAGTTATGGTATTCGAATGAACTATTGGCATGATTTGTATTTAGAAAACCCAATCTCGAGTGTCAGTAAAGATAGTGGGCCAATAATACATTCCTCGAGAGGATCTGTGTGTAATGACCGGTGCTGAAAAATGTCCACCACATGCTTGGTCATGGTATGCTTTAAGTAAATTTTCTTGTTTCTCTTTATCTACGCACTTGAGGAAACAACCATCCAGGCCTCTTTTGTAAAGCGCATGATTCCAGATTACAAATTTAGCTTCCTTCATCTTGAGTGTTCTCCTTTTCTTGTAATCAAGATGGGGAGGGAATTATCCATAAGTTAGGTAATAGGAAATATCAGCATACCACTCATCAGTAGTGGTGACAAAGAGAACCTATGGGTTGTCTTCTAAACAAGTTGAGTAAGCACAATTTTCTTTGCCATGTTGAACTTTGAGTGTTTCATCTTCAAAAATCAACTTGCTCAAGCCATTTACCCTTACAGATTGGAGGGCCGAATCTCCAAGTCATAGTATTGAGTCTTTGTAATCCAATTTCCTCTTTTAGCTTTGGGATCCTATTGTTTCAAGATGGACTTCATTGCAACTTGCCGAGGACCATCACCACCATATGGGAATTGAGGATGTAAAACCAAAAGTTTTTATAGCCTTGATCACCTTTGCATAGGCATGCTTCCTCAATTTGATGTATTTTAGCTCATGTTTTTCAAAGGACAACTCATGAAAGCAACAGGTGCTTCCATGCATTCATCATTTTTCTAAATAAGAATGGCGGAGAGTTTATGTTCGATGCATAACAATACATGATGAATTCTTTGTTGAAGTTTGGAGATACAAGAGTCGGGGCCTTGACAATATATTTATTGATCTCTTCAAATTTTTCCTTTCCTTAATTGTTCCATTTGAATTTTTTTGGTGGTTTCATCATGGAAGTGATGTGCTTCATCAACTTAGCAAACTCAAGCACAAAGCGAAAAGAAAGTTCACCTTTCCAAAGAATTAATTAACTCCTTTCTTGCTTGTGAGAAGGGATGATGCTTAAATGGATCTAACCCTCTTAGGATTGATGTGTTCTCAATTTTTTTCACAATGTGCCCCAATAATTTTCCTTCTATGACTCCAAAAATGAATTTTTTTGATTTAGTGATATGCCATGTTTCCTACACCTTGTAAGTACCTATTCTAAGTGATAGATATGATATCCCATCTTATTTGAAAATCTTTGTGAGATCATCAAGATATATGAAAATGCAATTCTTGAGATATTTGAAGGTCAAATCCATTTCCCTTTGGAATGTAGCACGCATTGATTCAGAAAAAGGCATTATGGTGTAGGAAAAAGTGCCCCAAGGTGTTGTAAAGGTTGTCTTGGTGTGGTCCTCCTATGCCAATTTGATTTAATTATATCTTGATAATCCATCAAGTAATGAAAGCATTTCAGATCCAGTGACTTATTGCATGATATGGTTCATGATAGGAAGAGGATAATTGTCCTTTAGTGATACTGGTTTAGGTTGTGAAAATCTACAAATATCCTTATTTCACCATTCTTCTTCCACCTTTGGAACAATGTTACCTAACCACATTGAATGGTGGATGGGAAACATTATCCTTGCATTAAGCATATTCGTTACCTCCTCCTTGATGGTATTAACAATATTTGGGTTATACTGACCTTTGTTTCTTCTGAAAGGCTTAACACTCTCCTTTAAAGGAATTGAGTGATGCATTTCCTTTGGCTGGAAGGATTTGAGTTCATCGTAAGAGTAGGCCAAGACATTTGAGTATTTATTGAGTAAGGCAAAAACCTTCTTTTTCTTTAGGTGAGAAATATTTTCCAATATTGACCATCCTTGGCTCCTCTAGAGTATCAATGTTTTCTTTATCAAAATCAGTTTGGAGCCTTTGAGAAGATTTCTTTTCTTTCTCTTGAATGAATCTATCATGCTTGTTAAAGAGGTATTATAAAGAGACTAGGCCTTTGGGAATTTTTTTCCCTTTTAATTTAATTACTCCCTCATCATCAATCCCTTGATTCCTTATTTATCTTCTTTGGGGACTGCTTTTTGATGTGGATTTTCACCTCCTTCGAAGAAGAGATTATTGAAATTATCCCTTTGCTCAAAAAAGGATAGAATTTGGTTATCATCATTGAAGACTTGCCAATAATTTGAATTGTCTAGTACACTAGCCCCTGAATACCATTTCAATGGTCATTTTGTCTTTACCAAAGAAGGATGAGGTTTCACTAGGGAATCGACACTGCAAGAGAATCAACCTTTTAATTTTGTTCCCCTTGAATAGCTTGATGGAAAATGCATCAAAAGATTCAATGCAGTCCCACACTCTATTTCTGTAATGTCGGAGTCTTGGATTCTTCACCTTATATTGTTGGTGTACATGCTTTACTATAACCTCTACATCACCTCAACATCTCATTTTTTTTATTCCTATGTCCTCTTTTTCACTCATTCCTAATATTAGTGCTTCATACTCAGCGGTGTTATTTGTATTATCAAATTGCATCTTGTAGGAAAATGGGTACAACTCCTTGGAAGGAAAGTACAATACTACACCAGCTCTCAAGCCCACCTTTGGAATGACTACCATCAAATTCCATTGTCCAAATTTGATCTTCATCTTCCTCCATAAGAAGTGGCAACTTCTCCTCTCTTTTTTATGTGAGGAAATAGTTTCCTAGCCCATAATCTTGAAAGAGAATGTTTAATTTCGGATCATCAGACTTTCGTACTATGAAATTCATATTTATTACTGGTAGCAACTTCTTCATCTTGAATTTTGCTAGGATAGTTACAAATGACCAATCAATTTTTATCTCTCCACCCAGGTCTCTGCAGAAACTCCTACTCAATAACATACCAAAGGATTTTGGGATGTTTGCTACCAGTATTGTTAGGAGCACCTTCTTGTCTGGAAAATCAACTAGTGCTACATGTGCATCATTGATTCCTCCTACCAATGGCACTTGTTTGGATTCTATTGAGTAGCATGTGCCATTTACCCAGGTCAAGGTAAGGCCTAGAGATTTTACAACTTTATTTGGCATCACATTATGCGAGTCTCAGGAATCTATGATATAATTATTTAGTTGGAAGCCTTTAATGAGGAGTGATAGGTAGAAAGGTTCAACCTTGTTGGTTTTGGAGGCATTGAGGGCTAGCATGTTTTGGGGAAGCAGTGTGGATGGTGTGAGCAGTAATCCTTTAGAATTAGGACTCGAGGACATACGGTTACCACCACGAACTACATTGATAAACTTGTCAAAGTGAGCGGGGTGTGTTTGTAGGTATTCTATTTCGATTTGGACTTTGGTTTTCTTGCATGTTCCATAAATTCAAATGGGGTTCTGAAATGGAGGAATATTTACATGGTAGAGGATTTTTACATTAGGTGTTGAATTCTCCTTTTCGGGTGTAGTAATTGGCTTGGAAGGGGGTGAGGTTGTAGCTTTTGATTGAACCTTAGATGTTTTGCGGGAACAACATTTAAAGGAGAATTTTTCTTAGTAACTTTTAAGCTAGGAGAAGAATTAAATAAATTACTTGGTATAGTTTGGTTTTTTTTTCCGACTCCATAGAAGGTGGTAATGGTTATCCTCTGCTAATGATTTTATTTTTGTAATGGTGATCATCTTCAACATACTCAATTAGGCCATTGTGCATATCAACTTCCTTGACCTCAAGATAGTTTTCATAGTCTTCCATATTTTCTTCTTGGTTTCATCAAATTAAGATTCCTCCTCGGCTCTTTGGTGTCACGAGATGGCATTGGTAGTGGTGATTCAAGAAAAAATGACGAGGAGGTGGATTAATCCTTGGCCTATCTAGAGGGTTTGGTTTCCTTGAAGCATTCTCAGTATTGTGATTTGAGATAGTTGCTTCTTGAAGGAAACCAAATAATTTGCCATTTTTGGAACATCGGATCTATGGTGATAGAGTTTGAACTCGACCCTTTTTATTTCCATTGGGGCCTTTCACTTTATGAAAAGATTAGATCATCATCAATTTCTATTGGATGGTCTTGAGCTTCGCTTAATGTTCTTGGTTGGGTTCTTCTAAGGAAGAAACCTAATTACGATGGCAAGTAACTAATGAAGAATGTCTTCAAATTATTTTTAGGAGGCACCACATCGTCGGGATTCTTATTATCATTTTGTTATATCTTGCTATAAAGTCTCTTGTTGACTTAGAGGTTTATTTTTTATTTGTACCAATTAGACCAAGAGATCCTAACAATCTTCTATGTTCTTGAACCTATGTTAAAATTCAGTTCTTATATCTTCCCAATAGGTGACATACCTCAGGGGTAACATGTAGAACCATTCGGTAGCTTTCTCTTGAAGTGAATCCATAAAGAGTCAAACTAACACATCTTCATCCTCAACACCCAACACACTACAAGTAGTGATAAATGTTGTTACATGCTCTTAAGGAGTTGAGAACCATCCCCTCTGAATTTTGGGAATTTTTTTCTTGAGCCTCTTGGTAGCTCATGGAGTGGTTGAGAAAGATCCGGTGGACCGAGTGTTTCCTCCCCATGGTACATTAGGCATACGAGCCTCATGATCACGTTCACACTCATCATCCCCCATCATATTTCTATTTCTAGCTTCCAACCTTGCTAAGTTTGAGGTCATATTCTTGCTAATATTTCATTTGCATCGGCTTGAAGTCTCTTGATTTATTCAAGTTGAGCTCTTATTTCATCGTCCGCTCTTACTTTTCTTTCTCTAGCTTCTTCTTCGGTCTCTACATTGGTGAAATCTTCAAGTTTATGATTGATGTATGGAAATTAACCATCCAAAGGATTGGCAACACTCAGGTTCCCAACATGACCGGTTGCTTGAGAAGGAAGCCTCTGGATTCTGAGTAGCTCTTGTCTCCTTTGAAGTTCTTAAAAAATGGGATCAATTTATCCTCCTTGTCTCTGTTGTCAGGTGTATCTTCTATCCATTATCTTGAAAATCTATACTCTTCTTTGTGGTTCTAGAATTTGTCTTTGCCACTCCAATTCAGCAACGCTTTCTTCTTCAAGGTCCAGAATTCTCGTGGCAAGGAAGTAGTGATTGGTACTTTTTCTATTATGTCGGATAGCTTCCTCAAATTTGAAGCAATGTCTTCTTATATGGAAGAGAAATTTAGGTCTTTCAATAGGAGGGTTTCTAGAATATCCATGATTTGAATCCATGTGGCTCATATAGGCCATTCAAATTCTAGAAATGTTTCTCTTTTTTTTGAATTTTGAATTTTTGACCTTGCGGTTGCATTCGGATGAGATCCTGCTAAATATGCCCCACAGTGGGAGCCAAAATTATTAGCTAAGAAATTTTTGGGTGGAAAAACTTTTGGATTCCTTGCCAATGCTCTAGGAATCTAAGTCACTCTACTTAACCGGTGTAGCTAGCATGTATGCATGCACGGTAAAATGTGGATTTATGTGCTTTCCTTTCGATGGGGATCCAACAGAGCACTCCAGCGACCACTGTGGAAAATACTTCTAGTTATCTATAAGGGGAATTTTCTATGAAGGTGGGAAAGGGATTGAGAATAGAGGTAGGAGAACTAATGTTGTAGGTAGAAAATCAAAGTCCTGTACGCACACTAGTTATAAATTTTAACACATGCATTTATGAGAGGAAACAACCCTACAAATGGCAACAAGATGAGATAAGATTGCGGACTCAAAGTTTTTAAAATATCCTCATCAAAGAGGCTACAAAATCATTCTTCTTGTATTGATGCTTAAATAGAAGTTGTACATAATGTGGGAATGGAAGAAATTTGAGGATGGAGGAAAGTAGAATAAAAATGGCTATCTCCTTTACTTTCTCTAGGTACAATACACTCGTGATTTTACAAGATCAATTACCCAATAAAATTATGTGAAGAATCCATTAAATATCTTGCAAGAAATGGTTACAACTTCTTCTTTGTTAGCAAGAACTGGTTTACAATATTTTTAGTCATTCATGTCCATTCAGATTCTTGATTCACGAAGAAATGCCAATGGCAGAAAAAATGAGACTTTTCAGAATGCAACCATTACACTTCTTTTGTAACTTTGAATTTGAACCATTCATCTTGACTTTAAAACTTTAAACTAGAGCTATCCACGCGGGAAAATTTTACTATAGCGGGCGTCAAGGATGCCTTTTGCATTTTGTGACTTTATAGAGATTTAGCATTTTTATGTTTTTGGTCCACCCTTCTATTTCTGAAATAAGCCTAACATGTGGCTTCACTTGAGTGGATATAGACTCATGGGTCATTTTTATAGTTTTACCTTTTTCAATGCAGGCTAAAAACACAAATTACTCCATCGACTTGCCTCCCCACTTTGACTTTCCAATGGCGGGCCCAAGATTTGACTTTTTCCTTTGTGTTTGGTGGGGTTGTGGGTCAATTTTTAACTTTAAGCCCCTTTAATGAAAAAGGATCAAATTCTCAAATTTCCTGGCGATCCACCTCCCGCTTTGACTCTTTTGATGTGGGCTCAACATTTGACTTTTTCCCTCATAGCATGATCGGGGCTGTGGGTCACTTTATGAATTTTAGCCTTTTTTACATAAAGGATCAAAAACAAAAATTTCTTCGTCGACCAACGTCTAATTAGATATGTCCATGTACCCATGGATAATGGAGCCAAAATTTGACGTGGAAAAAAATTCCTGTCATTCATGACTATGGAAAAATGCAGAGAAGAAGAAAACTCCACCATTTCGCACCTGATTTTCAAAAATTCAAATACAAGATTCGACGATCCATAACCATATAAAATATATGAAATTTTATTCAAATGGAGGTTCTGATAGAATTTTCACACGTCCAGATGGGGAAATAGAAAATTTATCAAACCACGCAGATGGAGAGTTTAAACAACTTCAAAGCATGAATTTCTCTATCTTTTCAAACTTCCAACTTTACTTGAACCCTTCTAGAGGGCATGAGCTCAAAATATTTGAATTTGACTTCAAGAAAGAGTGCGGGATTTTGAGGGTGACAACACGTAAGTTTGGCATTTTAACACTATTTAAAACACAAATATGTTGTAAAACAATCTTATATATTCATTAAATGAAGGTTTAACCTCATTGAAACGTACATAATGATATTGCAATGTATAGAAATTTACAATAGGACATTGAATTCCTTAATTACAATATGTGAATTAATACACATTCACTTTTAAACAAGTTCACACTCATTTAATAAAATCATAAGACATAGCAATGAGTAATCAATAATTTCCAATATTCATAACTTTGATAATCTCTTAATTTACATTTTTGCATTCAATAATGATAAACATTAAGTATGGTATGTAGATGGAAGGTTTAAAATGGGTTCAACGAAGAAAAAAACAACTTTTTCATGGGTTTCTAGAAGGTTACAAGTAGAAGTAGGAAAATTGGGGGATATCCATGCCAAATTGAACCCAACTGTGATCCCACATGGAAAGAAAACATTGAGATATGGAACTACCTTGAGATCGGGGCTCATGAAATTTCATTGAGAAAATCCAAGGTCATGATCGAGAACATTTCCGTGCATTTTGTTGTAGAATGCAAAGAGTGAAAGGTAAATTATGGTGGGAAAAACATGTTGATGACATAAGAGCTTATTGCTTAGGTTACAAGCCTCACTTTGGATGAAATCATATTTTTAGTAAGAGAGGATAAAAATTTAGAAGTTAAAAAGTTTTTGAAACAAGGGAGGAGCTTGATTTGTAACAACGGGTATAAAGGTTAGTTTCATCCCATAAACTTTTGATGAAATTACTAAGATGATGGTTCTATTTATTTCACTTGAAGGTAGATACATCACTATCCCAACAAAGAATTTGATTTTTCTTAACCATTTTAGGAGAAACGGTCTTGTTTTCTTCTTGCACTATCTCCTAAATTCAATGGAATGTTCCATTCTTGATTTCCAAAACCATACCTGTGCCATTCCTCTCCATTAGGGATTAGTGTTCCTTCTTCACGAGACATTGCCTTACCCAATACCTTTTCATTCCTTCTACCCTTGTTATCCCACCCATTCCCATTAACCCTATTCCTACTATCACCCCATTCACCTTCTCTAGCCAAAGGAAAATACAGAATAAATATCTTTCCTTCTCCAATTTCAACACCTTTCCTTCGGGTAAAGTTCTCAGAACACTAAGGACATTGAAATTTTCCATAATTTATTACACATCAGCATACAGGAAAAAATATAACACTACTCAACATGAGGAGGGAATATTCTTCATAGGATGGATATCATGGAAACATAGGTGGAAAATATCAAAAGGACATGCATCGAGATGATTAAGTAAATGGGTAAAAGAAAATTTAATGAGGATGTTGGTATTGGTGAAGAGCAAATAAATGGAATTTAGACAAAATTGAATTCCATGGACAACGGACTAGGGAGCTCCAAGGAACAACATGATCACAACATTTAGATTTTCAAGGTTATATGTGATTTTCTATAACAACATGTCATAAGAACTACTTTTCTAAGTGGCATATTAGCGAGACATTTGGGGCACTAGTATTGAAAGGAACCAGGTCATCTCCCAACTAGATGTAAGTGACCCTACATATATCACTACTCTAGCATTATTTACCTCACTTCAGACTATTAAATCGATTATCGACAAGGCTTCAAAGAAATAAATTTATACAAAGCATTCTAATTACGAGGAGGATTTTGTTTTGTTGTTGTTAGTTTGTTGTTTAACTACTAATTTTTGCAGATTCTTTACCTATCATGCTCTTGTTGTATATATCTCTCTCCCTGGGTAAATATGGAAAAAATAGAAGAATATGGAGATCTAGGTAGAAAAAATGTCGACACGAGAAAAATTCATGCCCAAGGCACGGAGTTGGAGGTGCACAACACGAGTTTCGACATGACAAAATTCACGCCCAAGGCGCAGGTTGAGGCGCACAACATAGAGTGTCGACATGACAAAATTCATGCCCAAGGTGTAGGTTGGAGGCACACAACACAGAGTGTCGACATGAAAAATTCACACCAAGGCGCAGGTTAGAGGCGCACAACACAGAGTGTCAACATGACAAAATTTGTGCCCAAGGCGCAGGTTGGAGGTGCACAACACAGAGTGTCGACATGACAAAATTCACACCCAAGGCACAGGTTGGAGGTGCACAACACAGTGTTGACATGAAAAAATTCACGGAAGCGCACAACATAGAGTGTCAACATGAAAAAATTCACACCCATGGTGCACGTAAGAGTATGTCAACATAAGGATGGATGCACCGAGGCGCATCTTTAGGAGGCGTAACATTTTGAGCATTGACACCCCGACAGGAAGCAAACCCTGGCGCAGATATTCAGATGGCCATAACTTTTCACAGGGAGCTCAGATTCACGCAAGGTTGGAATTTTCAGAAATATTACAAGGTCCTCTATCCAACTACGACTAGATATCTTTAATTGGGTGAGAAAAAGTTCTTCAAAAATGCAAAATACAATTCGCCACTTTTTGGGTTTGCTAGGGTTCTCACCTACCACCATAATGAGATGAATTAAATATAACTTAGAGGTGGTTGGGGTAGATTTGGAATTCCTCTCTCTTCCCTCTCTCATTATTCCTATAAATTAGAAGGAGAGGATTCTTTCTAAAGGTTGGACATTCTTGTTTTTCCCCCCACCCTTCTTCTCTTTGCCAGATGAATTTGTGGAGTTCAAACCTCCCATTTAAAACTATAATGCAACTTTGTCTCTTGGCATTTTGTAGTGTATTGTGTCAATATTTGGAGAAAATAATGCATTTCTGTGGATGATTCTCAACCCTCTCTATGTTCATTTGCATCCTCTTGATTTTTTACTACAAATCAGTTATCTGTGCATGATCTTGCATTGCAATTTTTTTGTTTGTGTTTATTGGAAAGATAGGTGTTTCTTCATTCCTCGAGTGCCTCACCTTTGTTAGTTTAGGTTTATTTTTATACATCTTATTACCTGTCTCCTTGGCAAGTTAGATTAGTTTTTGAGTAAACCCTCTACATTTTTATGTGTGCATCGAACAGAGGAATAGGAACCGGCCTTCATCCGAGAGAGATTTCCCAATTCACAAGGTCCCACACTTGGGAAAAGCTCCATGTTATGCAATCACAATGAGAGTCTCAACCCATCCATTGTAAACATTCGGGGGTGTTGTGATTCACCATCACAGTGATTCTTTCTTATCAGTCCTTTTTGGCTCTTTGTTTGAGTTATTGTAATATCTATATTCTTATCTTTTTGCTACTTTATTTTGTTTATCTAGTTGTTGATCCTTTTTGTATCAGATTATAGTCCCTTTAAAACTATTTTCCATTAATCAAAAAAATAATGGTCATACATTCCAATAGGATTGTTTTCCTTCATCACTATAATATAATATTTTCACAATCAAAATTGAGTAAAAAATAAAAAAAATAGTTATCCATCCTTTAAATTGAGATCTCAGATTCTTGCTATTATTTTCACCATGCCTTAACTTAGTTTTTATAAACTCTATTTCATCTTTAACATCATCTTCTTATTCA
Source organism: Taxus wallichiana var. yunnanensis (assembly GCA_018340775.1). Taxonomy (NCBI): domain Eukaryota; kingdom Viridiplantae; phylum Streptophyta; class Pinopsida; order Cupressales; family Taxaceae; genus Taxus; species Taxus wallichiana. The sequence continues at coordinate 410,475,697 of CM031234.1, read as the reverse complement.
TCTTAGAATGTATGGAGTCACCAAAAAATGATAGGGTCATTGGTCATAAACTTAACAACATCATTTTGCATGAATAAAACCTCATCATCCACATCTCCCTACTCGATTCTTATTTACAATTAGAAATGTGACTATCACAACTACTTTCTTCATATGAGCAAGTTTATTCCTTTGTATAAAATTTCTTCTTACTTTTTTTCTTGTAATCAATCTTCTTAAAGTTCTTCTTTCCTTTACTATACTTATGATACTTCTTGTCATGATCTTCATCATGCTCATGCTCATCATGATCTTCCTCCTTTTTCATATGAGGACATATTATAGAAAGATTACCTAATTTAACACAACTGAAACATTTATAAGGAATCTTACCTTTTTATTATCCAAATCCAACCTTCAATCTTTAGAAAGCATTACAAATAATTCTTCACCATTAAACTCGGCCTCATCCATCTTTTGAGAGCCATCATCATCCTTAGTCTTCTTTTTCTTTGTCTTCTTATGAGCCTTAAAATATATCTCCTTCTCGACATGTTTATCATTCTTAATTCTCATCTCATATGAAGTAAGGTTTCCACAAAAATCATCCATTTTTATGAGAGTAAAATCCTTGGATTCTTGATGGAAAACAATTTGGAATCAAACCTAGGTGTCAAATATCTCAAAAAAATTGAACTATAACATTTTCCTTCACTTATTTACCTAGAACTTTCATGGTTTTGATAACTATGTCAACCCTAAGCAAGTATGAAGCAATAATATCATCATCACTCATTTTTAACCCTTCAAACTGATTTCTAAAAGTCTAAATCTTAGTTATCCTTACCTTGGAATATCCTTCATATAAGACTTGAAGTTTCTCCCGCATTACTTTCTATGATTTTAAGTACATCACCTTCACAAGACAAGATTTACCTAGACCACACATGATAGCAATTAGATCCTTTGAGTTTTCACTACAAAACTTGTTATATGCATTAGTTATTCGAAGAGTAGCTAGAACATTATAACCATACTCTGAATATTTCCAAATATTAAATCCTAGGGACATGATGTGAGTCCTCATCCTTAGACTCCAAAAATCATAGTTCACACCATCAAACAATGGTGCCTTTCTAGTAGAAGAACCACTTTGCTAACTTGACATTTTTTTGCTTCAAAGGATCTCCTTTCAAGTTATCAAAATCCTCCAAAAGGACCTACTTCGATACCAATTTTAGGAAGCACGGTGGAATGAGAATGGGGCTGAATCAATCCTTCAAAACCTTAATCAATTTAAAATTAGTTTTTATACACTATTAGCATTTAACCATGCATTAATGAGATCTCACTAATAAGAAAAAACCATCCATAAGATGTAACACCTCTTATTACACTTCTCAACTAGATTTTTTTATCCCATTTTATTATCTTGATGCTTTCAATGATTAACAACAAAAACACATTAATACAACATTAGTTAATGTTCATAATCTAACCAAACAACCTTTGATAACCATATGTAACTGCAAGGATTCAAATCCTACTCGATCACCTTCGATTATTTACATGAGCCAATATACCCGATTATAGCATTTGGTTAAAAATTTAAAGGTATAGAGAACTATGTGTATGTTCTTAGTGTAGCCTCCTAGAATAACACAGTTTAAAATAATAAATGATTATCAGACAATGCAATCAGTCACTTGCAATACTATTGCCATAGTTTCAGGCATTGTGCTAGCTATCCTAGTTTCATGACTACACATAACCCACATAAAACATGTCCCTACATTCATCGCACAATCATCTCAATAAATTTATAAAGATTATTAGATGATTTCCATTCTTAAGTTATTAAATTTACATTTAACCATTTAATTTTACTTAGGACATATATGTACATCTGTACCCTTTTCAAGTAATCTCAAAGTACCTTAGTACCTCATTCCACATTGTTTTGATTTGATCATACAAACGTGGTACTTAACCATGTGATTACATATCATTGTTGTTGATAGAGAAAAACCTATTTATATCATATAAACTGATTATATACTCTTGGTTATCTAGATAAACAAAAATTTCCTATGTTATCTATTAGCACTAAGTACACCATTTTAAATTACTCCGTTAAATATGCTTTCATAATTTCTCTCTTATTTTAGGAACATCTTAGTTACCATTTCATTAATTTTCAGTGTTAACTAAATCATAGTTACATGTACATGATAAGGAAGGTACACTTAATTATTACGCATCTTTAGTTAATTCATAAAGTACAACAATGAGATATCATTTGTTATGAATATCTCTATCACATTGTTGTGACATTAGTTTGTTGTTATCATTCATATGGTCAATCGTGAAACATATGATTAATTAATATTCACTTATTTTTTTCATCGTTTATAGGTTTCATTATATTAAATTAATTGCAAATGTACCTTAATAGTGTAAAAAAAATTCATATTTAATGTCTCATATTAACATAAAAAAGTTCAAAACACACGATAGAAACCATCAAATTGTACATGTAATTATGCATTAATAATCTTCCATAATTTTGGCATTTTAACACTATTAAAACACAAATATTTTGTAAAACAATCTCATATATTCATGAAATCGAGGTTTAACCTCATTGACACATACATAATGATATTGATCTATAGAAATTTACAATAGGACCTTGATTCCTTAATTACAATATGTTAATTAATATGCATTCACTTGTAAAGAAGTACAAGTTCATTTAATAGAATCATAAGACATAGCAATGAGTAATAAATAGTTTCTAATATTCATAACCTGAAAATCTCTTAATTTACATGTTCACATTTAATAATGTCAAACACAAGTAACCATTAAGTATGGTCATATATTAAGTATGGTATGTAGATGGATGGTTAAAAATTGCTTGAGGAAGACACAAACAACTTCGTCATAGGTTTCAAGCGGAGTTACAAGAAAAGTTTGGAAAATGGGGGATATCCATGCCAAATTGAACCCAAATGTGATCCCACATGGAAATAAAACATTGAGATGTGGAACTACCTTCAGGTCAGGGGGGTCACCAATTTCATTGAGAAAATTCAAGGTCACGATCAGAATATTTCTGTGCATTTTTCTCAGATGGAAAGAGCAAAAGGTAAATTATTTGGGAAAAATGTGCTAATGACAGATGATCTTATTGTTGAGGTTATGGGCCTCACTTTGGATGAAATCAGATTTTCCAGTAAGAGAGTAGATAAAATGGATAAGTTAAAAAGTTTGTTGAAATAAGGGAGGATGTTCAATTTGTAACGACGGGTATAAAGGTTAGTTCCATCCTAGAAACTGTTGATGAAATTACTAAGATGCTGGTTTGATTTATTTAACTTGATGGTGGATACGTCACTATCCCGAGAAAGTATTCGATTTTCTTAGCCATTTTATGAGAAACTTTTTGTTTGCTTCCCTGCACTATCTCCTAAATTCAATGTGTAACACCCTCAACAATTCGATATATTACCCTTTTGCATTCAAGTGTTGAAATGTGATTTTATGGATAAAGATGTGTTCTTTTGACTATTGAAGACCATGCTTGATAAGGATAAATATTTTCTATTCTTAAAAATCATTGATTTCAAAGCTGTGTGGTTGTCAAGAATTTGTTTTCACTTTGGAAAGATGAGTTGCAATCTAGTTTTAAGAGTTGCGAGACTTATTTCTTCTTCTAACTCATCCTTGGATAAATTATAGTGATCCAAGGAATGTTTCAAGTCTTCTTCATAGAATAAATGGTAAAATTGACATTCAGTAGTGTAAGGGACATAGAAGACTGAATTTTACATTATACTAATTATTGGTCTTGTTGCAACGTGTTTTTCGTTCAACTGTATGTTTGTGCCCTGGTCTTTGGTGATTGATCTTGGAAGGACATTAAGGACTTACAGAAAAATTCAATTCTCTAAGGGAAGTTTGGAGTCCTAAAAATATAAGGACTATCCTTACGGTAACCTAAGCTAGGTAAGAACAGTTATGTTCTAGCTATGTTTATTTATTGGAATTATGTTCTAACCTAAGCCTCTTATTCTTATTGTGGGGTTGGAATCCTAACCTAAGCATTATGCTAAGCGAATAAGGGAAGAGTTACTAAGGGGATACTAAGTTATTTTAGCTATTACCTAATACTAAAGGGTTGTGATTTGAACCTAACCTAAGGTGGGAATTCTAATGGCAAATGTTTTAAGACCTATGTTAGTAATTGTTAAACTAACCTAAGTCTATTTGAATCTAACCTAAACTAAAGGGAACCTAAAGGGGTCACATGACATAAGGGTGATAGTTCTAATGGCATTTAAATGATTTGAAAGGGGGTTTAAATGATAAGCACTATGATTTGGTAGGGGGTCTTTGGAATTAGTGGAGGCCTACGTGGAAGCTCCACTAACAAATGGAATTGTATTTTTGTGTTGATTTGGCATTTACCAGATTTAGGAGGTGGTGGCAAGGAAATATAAGAAGGAATTTTAGATTGAATGGCATTTATGGAATTTATGAGCCTCGGTCTTTGTGTGTAAACCATCTTGGAAACTTAGGAGGCGGGTTTATAGGAGGTCATTTTGTTTTACATGCATGGCATATTTTTCTTTGCATAGAGCTAACTGGTTCTTCAAACCAGTAGTTCGACTTTCAATTCAAAGGTATTTTTGGTTTCTTCGGCCTAATTTTGATCAAAGGAATGTATTTGAGGTGAAGGAGGAAGATATGTTTGATTGTTGATCTGCCTTGGAGGAGAAAAAGAGTTGGAAGCTTGACTAGAAGTCTCCTTCGATTTGGTGGAAGAACTATCAGGAATTATAGGCTCTAACTATTAAAATTCTTTGCATTCTTCTAAATGAATCATTAGAACAAAATGCTCTCATGAGATTCTTTTTTCATGTTTTTCTCGTTATTTTTTCTTGCTGGGTTTGGTGAATCCTTGTGTGTTTGATACGAAATTATGGCTTAATAGAGTTGTTTTGGAAACTAGCTTTTGTGCTAGTTTTATGACCTTCATGCAAGTGAAAATGGGATTTGAAACTTGTTCTATATATCTGTTTTTCTCTCTTGAGCTTGTATTCGAAGTTAAGGTGTTTTAGACTGACTGTCGTGAAAATATATGGATTTGAGCTTAAGGGAAACTTGAGTTCTATTTTTATTTGATTAGGGTTGCATTTTCTTTTGGATGTAGACCCATGTTGGAGATTTTGTTTTCTTAGAACCAGTGTTTGGAAAACTCATGCTTTGCTGAACTGTTGCTTGGAGTTCATTTTTAGCATTGTACACACATTATTTTGTTAGTGTAGTTCTGAATGTTTGTGTTCGAAGCTCGGGTTCGTCTCTATACTTCTATTTAACACTTGAGTGTTATGGACTCATATTTGGGTCGATTCATTCGAAGTTGTCCTAGTATTTTGTATTGGGTTATTATTTTATTAATGACTAAGTTATAACTCTTTACTTGAGCGAATATTCACCAGGGAACTGTGTGGGAACTTATTTGAGTCATTTAAAAATCTCTTTGAGATTTGGAACTTTAACATCGGCTTTAGAAACTTAGAACTTCAGTTTTATGATTATAATGACTCCCTTGAGATGGTATTGTGTGAGAATAGAATGGGATGTTCTTTCCCCTCTCTGTCTGGAGAAACCCACATTCTGGGTTGGTTGTTTTGTTGAAGCCAAGTCACCTCTGTCATGATTTTGTGGACGTGAGGGTTATGTTTTGAATTTTGTTCCTATTTCTTGGGAATTTTGATTCGAGACATCTTCTGACTGAAATTTTTGGTTCTTTCTCTCTATTCTATCTCTTTGAATAAATATAGGTCTTGTGGAAGATTTGGGTTATTACCTTGGACACTGAAATAATTAGGAAGGATTCCTTCTCTGTTCAGTTGTATTGAGTTTGATTCTTTGAATCACGAATTGTTTACTTTTTGTATTAATTGGTAAGCCTTTGTGAGACTTCAATCTTGGGTTCATGGGTAATTCTGAACCTTATCATTTATTGTTTTGGGATGCTATTCTCAACTGAAACAGTGAATAAGACTTGATTTCTCTTTGTGAAATAAAATATATATATTCGTATTCTTTTGAGATCAGTTTATGGTTCGGGTCTGCAGTATGCTTTCATCCTGAACTTGTTTGAAACTGGAACTTCTTGTACAGTCGAAATGAAATGATTTATCATGGGTTCTTTCCTTATTGAGTTACCATTCCTCTGTCCTTGGATAGGCTCAATGTTTGAAATTTTTGTACTCGATTCCATTTTGAAATAGTGATTTCTCTTGACCTGTTGGTCTACCTTGTTCGAATCATTGATGGAAATAGTGTTGAGAGCTAGTAGCCAGGAAGGTTCTGCTATTAAGTACATTGATACTTATGGGTTGACTGTTGTTGACTAGTCTTGCCTAGTTTTTATGGAAAGGAGTAGGTTTGTCTCTTGTACTCTTTGTCTTTTGTGAAGAACTTGAGTAGAGATTAACTCCTCTTTGGGGCTACTTTTTTTGTGAGCATTGATTTCTATTATTGATTGGTAATTTCTTCTTGGAGAGTTGGAATTGGAGTTGCAGTTGAGCTATTATGGTTTTCCTTACCTTCTTGTTTGGTTATGGAATTTTGTTTGATGTATATTCTATTGATTGATTGTGCAATAATGTTATCCCAGAAAGGAACAGGTAACTCATGTTATAATCTGGTCTATTTTATTTGATGTTATAGGTTTGGGCTGAGTTTATAATGGTTCTTTTCATTCCTTACTTATGATTTAGATGAATCATCCTTGAAGGAACCATGTTGTATACATTTATTTTGTCTCTTAGAAAAGATAAATGTGGTATTCTATTAGGATAGAATTATGAAATAATGGGATGGTAGGATTGATTGTTTGTTTTCAAGCCATTGATAGGATTAATAGAACTTTAAGATCTTAGGAAGATATTGTTTATTATATTCTTCTTTTCTCTTTAAAGTTGATCTTGAATTATTAAGTACTTCCTTTCTGTTTGTTATCACTTATGCTGATTTTATGATGTTTTAATTGTCTCATTAAAGTAGTGTTGCTTTAATGAAACAATTATCGGAATGCACTTCCTTTGAATGATTAGTGTTTATCATGCTCATTTCATTGAACTAACCCATGTTATCTATTTTTGCAGATGGATGACTAAAGTGGTAAAAGAATGCAAAAAATTATATGATGCATTGGCTGATATATGTATAATTCTTAGTAAAGAATTTTGATTCATTCTTTTGTTGTATTGTAAAGAAAAGTTGTATACTTTATAGAATGAGGGTGGTTGTTATGCAGTTGCCTAAAGAGTATAGTCTTGTAAATTTTATAAGTTGTAATGATGAATTGTGAGTTGTGTTTTATTTGCATGGGTTGTGAAAATTATCTCGTAATTTTATAAAGAAGATGAAAGTTCCATCTTGTTGATATTCCTTATATTATGTTATGCTTATCTTTTTATCTTTGATAAAATGGATAATGGGAATTAGTTCAATTTCCCCTATAATGAAGCAACTTATTGAGTTGCATAATATGATGTGTTTTATCTAAACAATTTAACATAATAAGGTGATGCATAATGAACATGCATTAAGAAATATGGATATTGGGAATGATACACCCTAATACTTAAGCATGTAGAGAAAGATTCGTTGTCTCTCTCAATTGAATATAAACCTAAAAGTTTTGGAAGTATGATTACTATTTATTAGACTTCATTTAGTATGAAGTCTACTTTAATTGGATATACAAGGTTGATAAACCTTCCTAAAAGTAAAAATACATTTTAAATGAAACTTATGATAACATTTTCCTATTTTGGTTAACTATTTATTAAACTGAGAAAATGAACATTAAAAGAAACCATAAGTTTAACAAATTTCTTTGATATGATACAAGTATATGATAAGAACTTATGGAGTGTTGGATTAGGGTTTAGCAGGGTTGTTGTAATCAAGACATAATCCAAATTAACAACGTATTAACAATCTCCTTGGGGTATGTACATCTCGATGAGGTAGTTTCTATAGGATGTTGGCACACACCAACTATAGGGTTGTACTTTTAAGAAGACTTGGGTCTTCTCGAGAATACAACATTGTAGTTGACATGTGGTATCACCCTTCCGCATTGATCATCTAGATCTACACACAATAAGAACTCGAGACTTGAACTTAGTTTCTCTCTAGGTCAGGATAGGAGTATATTTAGGATAGGAATTAGCTTTCAATGGCTCAGGGTACCTTGGGACATCAGGTTGAATTAGGTCAACCAAGTATGCCCATTTACCCTAATCCATTGTGAGCATCTTCCTATAATAAGTTATGTTTCTATCTAGGGCTAGGGTTAAACACGGGACAAGTGGTGATGGTAGTCAAGTAAAGACCAATTATGATAATGGAGGAGTGAGTTGAAGGACATGTTCTAATATGATGAGTATGTCATCTAGGAATAGTGACATACATAGTATATTTTAAATCTTTCGACAAAGTATTGCAAGTCTCTGGTTACATTGTCGTATGTCACCAAGTTTAAAACAACGTGATATCAAATGAATATTGGTAAGATATTCATATATGTTCTTTAAACAGATCACTCAGTACCTGGTGTAGGGTAGGAAGACCAAGTATACGATATGTATTCAATGTTTAAGATAACATAAATAGATCGGTAGCTTACTAAGTTATGGAATGAATAAATTGGTGGATCACCGATTCATTATAGCTACATATGGTTATCTATTTGAATTCGATTGGCATGGAATGTTTGTTCTGAATAATGTTTTATTTAGAATAGTGAACATTATATATATATATATATATATATATATATATATATATAAATTCCCTTGTTTCTAAAGTCTTAAAATGGGAATGTTACACAATGGAGCATTCCATTCTTGATTTCTAAAACCACACTTGGGCCATTCCTCTCAATTAGGGACTGATCTTACTCCTTCACTGAGACATTGCCTTTTTGTCATACCTACTACCCCGTCATCGTACCCATTCCCATTAACCATATTCCTATTATTACGCCATTAACCTTCTCTAGCCAAAGGAAAATATAGACGAAAAATCCTTCCTTCTCCAATTTGAACCCCTTTCCCTCGAAAGAGTTCTCTCGAGTAGTAAGAACATTGAAATTTCCCATAATTTATTACACATCAGCAATACGGGGAAAATATAACACTACTCAACATGAAAAGGGAATATTCTTGACAAGATGGATATCATGGAAAATAGGTGGAAAATATCAAAAAGGACATGCATCAGCTAATTAAGAAAAGGGGTAAAAGAAAATTAAATGATGATGCTAGTATTGGTGAAGAGTAGATAAATGGAATTTAGAAGAAATTGAATTCCATGGACAACGAGACTAGGGAACTCTAAGGAATGATGTCATCACAACATTTTAATTTTTAGGGATATATGTGATTTTCTAGAACAACAAGTCATAAGCATTACTATGCTAAGCGGAATATCAACAGACATTTGGGGAACTAGTGTTGAAAGGAACTAGGTCATCTCCCAACCGGATGCTAGTGACCCTACACATATCACTACTCTAGCATTATTTGCCTCACTTCAGACTCTTAAATCTAGAATCGACAAGGCTTCGAAGAAATAAATTTATATAAAGCATTTTGATTGCAAGAAGGATTTTGTTTTGTTGTTAGTTTGTTGTTTAACTACTAATTTTTAGCAGTTCTATACTTATCATGCTCTTTCTTAGTAGTTCCTTTTTTGGCTACTATTTGAATTATTGTAATATCTAGATTTTGATCCTTTTTCTACTTTCTCTTGTTTATCTGGCTGTTGAGCCTTTTTGTATCAGGGTATAGTCCCTTCAAAACTATTTTCCATTAATCAAAAAAATGTATGGTCATACACTCCAACATTCTTGTTCTACTTCATCACTATAATATAATATTTTCACAATCCAAATCAAATACAAAATAAATCAAATAGTTAGCCATCCAGGTCTTAAACATTTTCGTGATGTATATCAAAACCTACAAACTGAAATTGATATCTTAAAACATGCTAAATTCAATTTCAACCGACATGACTATATTTTCATCCATCAAGTTATCTCATCCTGAAATAATAAATCACTTAGGGTGTTATACTACTTATCCAAGTAACAAAAATCGTACAAAGTTAAATGTGTCAATAATGGCATAACTTATTACACAAGCCAAGTTACAATTATATGTAGCTTGTAGCCATTCTCTAACTCATTACTTATTCACATGTATTTGAATACAATACACATCTCTTCAAAATAGTTTTAGACAAAATAAGATATGCATTTTTTTAATGTAATATTTTATATTCTTCTAAAATTTGAAAAAAAAGGAGATGGAGAGAGAAGGTTTTTCTTCATGGATTTTGTAGTGATAGTTAACTTGAAAGAAATAAAATAATGAATAAGAACTCCCTTTATCCTTACAAATCACTAGACTATTTATCTATAGAATTACACCATATAACTTGATTGTAAAAACTAGCACACGGTATGCCAACAACAATCATTATTCTACTTTGGTTATTTTAACATCAAAATATTAAACATGGAATTCAAACCATTAAATTCAAATGGATAGAAAACCCTCAAACCTCCTCAACAATTTTAACCTCGGCTTGATGGTTGAATATTTCAAAGGTTTGTTAGATTATATAAAAAATAAGAAGTTTAAAGCCATACTAACCGAATATAGACTGCGACTAATTGTAAATTTATTTGGAACCGAGTTATCATTTTGTATTGAACTAAACTTTTTAGTTCATACATGATGCTTCAAAATTTTCCTTAGCATCTATATTAAAGTACCCTTTCCCTTTACCAAATAAGGTCGCACTCAACAAAAAATACTAAAAACACAACCTAAAAGACCCAAGTTGGTTTTTTTCCACTAATCAGTTGAACAGATCACAAAACAAGTGCATACCCACATTTATACACTTGCATGTATTGTTATACAAAAAGGATGAAACTTAATCAAAACCAAACTAATTGACTTAACGTACAAGAAATTATCACATAATCAGATTTATTTAATCAAATATGATTACACTAAAAACCCTTATACAAAGTCTTTAACACTAACATGAAAAACTCAATCAAATAACCTTCACATGAAAATAGTTAAGCCCTATAATAATGTATTATCTTATTTCGTTATTTTACCATTTGTAAATTCCAACGGGAATAAAAAATATTCACACTAAAATCTTTCCATTATTTCCAAATGAAATAACCATAAGGATAAATTTTATTCCATGTTTGAAATAACAAGAGGGGATTTCTATAACAATACCTGCGCATAACCTTTTGAAAATTCAAAATCACTTTGAGACGATACAATACATATTTGTAAGAAAAATCCCCAAAACAAATTATTAAACTCATATTTAAACAAGGAAGTTTCATCCATGATGGCTCCTCTAATAACTCAACAGATCTGCACATAGACTTCACATGCACAACTCCACAAATGGCAAGATTCAAAAAATAGACAAAGTGATGAATTGATTTAACATGCAAAGGTAGTAGCTTATCTAAGAAGCTTTGTCATATATAAGGGAGATGAATTCTCATTCAATGAATTTAATAACATAATGTCATGTGGCCTATTTTAAATTAATAAGATTAATTCCTCTAACTTTTGGTGGTTTATTTTATATTAGAACCCAAAACATTGTTGCATAGCCTTGAAAATAATACCTCATGAGTGAATTACAATCATTGAAGACCAAGTTAACAAACAATTAAACTTGCATGTAGATAATTAAAATAAAAATTTTCTATAACCTTATCCAAGGTTAAGTGGGGGTTTAAAAATCTGATTTCCATCTTACATGAAATTACAACAATGGTCAAAGATTAATCAAACATTTAACTTTGCATAGTTCATTTTTTGACCAGTTCTAGATTACCAACAATTTCATTCAACTATGTTCGAATTATTTTGATGTCCATACAAATTAATACCAATGTACATGTTCTAAAACTTTAATAGTCATAAATCAAATCTATGTAAATACTTTTCCATGCTTTTCATAACAATTCAAAGGGAGTGTTATGTCAACAAAGTATCACCCTTAGGTTTTCACATGACATATCCCTACTTTTTCCCAACATGGGATGATCTCTCAGATGTGGGACTTTCATAAATGAGAACAACCTCCATAGAATGTCGATCCCTCTACCTAATCTTAATACTAAACTACTCCTAACAAAAGAAATATAATTAGCTACTCTTATTCTAATAATCCAAGGGACCAGGGAGAGAGAAAAGTACATAAAATGGGAAATCCTAAGTTAAAGGAGGTGATAACACAAAGAAGAGGGTGGAGAGACACTCTCAAATAAGGAAAATGCTAGAAAATTGGAAAAAGAGAGGTTTGACATGAGTATCAGTCTCAAACTCAGTTTAACTATCATTTTGAAGACATAACAAACTTATACCTTACAACAAGAATAGAAGATACACAAATTACACATAGATGCAATGAAAATCATGAAATGGAAACAAAAACAAGAGAGAACCAATTGATATCCACAAAACAAATGTATTATTTCTTTATAAGGATGCACAATACATTATAATGAAGGAGAAAGGAAAGATTCACATGCAGAAGCTCAAATATGAGGTCTGTAACTCATATATGCGTATACAACCCGTAAAATATAATACAAAAGCATTAGAAGAATGTCCAATCCCTACTAAATTTTTTTACCTTATAATAAATAGAAAATGAGGAAGAGAGAGAAGAAGAATGGTCGAGTTTGATCTTTTTGTTAAATGAAAACCTACTTTTCTGCATTGCATGACATGTCAAGCTTCAACCAAGTTGTTAAATGCATTAACACATTATGGGCACCCTATCAAACCTAACCTCCATGTCCCCTTGCTTGTAGGAGTAGTTAAGAGACCATATTTCTTCAATTTAAATGGTCGAGCTACCTAGTACTACACATTAATGGGTGGAATAAATTTTTCTTAATTTACACCCTTGAGAGGAAACCAAAATCTTATTTTGATAATTTCAAATTGAAGGGCTTGAGGATACCTTTCTAATGATATAAATTTTACATGATTTAGAGCTCTGGATTGAAAGAAATGGGCACTTTAAGTTTTGAATGCCATGAGCCATAGGAATGTGATACGTGGTAGCATTTGATTGGTTGAGGGATTAGCATTTACGTATGTGTGCACCATTTTTCCAATGTCATGTGTCAAGTATCCCCTTGGTTATGGGTTTGGTCCTTTGCATAGGTGTACTAAATTGACTTTTTATGCCCGACCATCTAGACCCAAAACTCCTTTAAATATGGATCATTCCACATAGTTTACGACAATGGGAGCCCATCTCCTTGAAGGTTGTCCTAATGGCGACATGTGTCCCTATCTAGCCTCGCGATCCTCATGATTTTGATTCCTTCTTTGTTGAACCTTTAACCCTTTTCCATGTGGTGTCTCCTTAACCTACCATGTGTTCTTGACCTACCTTCACCTTCTAGACCCAACACCTATTAAAAATTTGGTTCATTCTAGGGCTTAGACGTCTGTTGGGGCTCATTGCAATGAGGAGAGCTGGAATCTTTGAAACATGGCCCCTTTCTAACTCGTTTGGGGTTAAATTTTATTCTCAAATAAACATCACCATCCAATTTTAAAATATAACTCACTTTGAATGTTTTAATGCCAATGACCAGGACTTAGAGAGGTGGAAATTTGATAGATGTATGACTGTCAAAAACCTATAAAAAAATGGCTAAGTCAAATTTTTGATCTGTTAAATCCAAAATAACCCATGGGTAATTTTGGATAACAATTTGGTGACCTCTTGGGAAATTTTCCTATTACATAAGATCAATATCCCTTTTACAATCCATTAGGCATGGAGTCCATCCCGAAACCTAAAATGTATGATCAAAACAAAAATATGTTTTTACCCATGGATGTTATGAACTTATCATGAGCTAGAATTTCCTCAAAATAATCTATAGGCTCTCAATGAGCTTTGAAGTTTCTCCAACAATCTGATTCTACAATTAAACTACTCTAAGTAAAACAAGAACTTCCATTGTCTACCATTGAATCTTGAAATGACCATTTTCATCATAAAAAATTTTGGATGAAGTTTTATGGGACCGGAAATAAAAATTGGATGAAGTTTTTGGGACCGGAAAAAAATTCATTCCACCCTAATCCCCCTGTTGGCAAAACTAAATGGAAAATATTGAATTGTCCCAATTCTGATTTTAGTTTCTTTGTATTTGGATATTTTAAGTATTGCAACTAATACTAGACTTTGGGACTCTTCTTATCTCAACCTTTCTAATCATACCTCTTTCAAATATCCTCATGTTCAAAGCATATGCAATGAAGCCATGCCAACAAAAGAGATAAAAAATGTGTGAGGAACTATGGGAAAGTGAAACTATTCTACCATCAAAATAATGTGTTGAATTACTTAGAGGAATTCGAAAACTAATCTACTATGTACAAGGTAGGAACTTCACTTGAAGTACTAATGCTTTATATAAATTCCATTAACTAGAATCTACAACTCCTCTCCATCCAATCTTGACAATTGGAAATAATTACTTGACTTGTAACTAAAATTATGTAGGGACCACTCCATATTGCATAAAATTTTGAGTGTCTACCTATTTTGGATATGTCTCCATCCCATTTCAATACTAAGTCACCTTCTTGGAAGCTTCGCTTTATTCCTTCCTATCAAATCTCATCTTGATTTGAGCCTGGTATTTCTCCATTGCTTACATAACTTGGTTTCTCGGATCTTATACCTCCATGATCTATACATATATAACTTCCATGGATTCAAATTAAAACTAATCTAAATTTTTAATAAGCTCCAATGTTAGTAATTCAAGGGATATTGGTAGCTTTTCCTCCCTGCTATAGATTAGCCTGAAGAGAGAGTTGTCTGATTTCTTGGGTGTGATTCTATCAGCCCACAAGGTTGATTTGAGTTTTGTGTGCCATTTTCTCTAGTTTTCATCTAGATTCCTTGTTATTATCCTTAACAAATATTTGTTAGTGTATTTTGATTTCCCATTACCCGAGATTAATACTTTGAAGATGTTATCAAGTATACACCATTTCTCACATCCCAACTAGAGATCTTGGTGCCAATGAAAGCCAAAGAATTATCAAAAATAATTATGGAAGGAACACAAAATATTGCCACAGTACCTTCTTAAAAATCCAAAATTTTGGCTTCATTTTCCTCCTTAAGCGCAACTTCCTCTATCCACTTGGTGAAGTAATATGTGGCTTTGAGGATCCATTTGTGGCCCAAGCTTGAGTTTTGGTTTATTACCCTAGTGAAATAAAAATTCCATTGCATGAATGGTTCATTTACAAAGATGGGGTGGAGTGGAAGAGCTATTAGTCTTTTGTTTCCCATGAAAAAGGCACACTTCTTGAATTTTTCGACCCATGAATAACATTCATTAAAAAGGTTGAGCCAAAAATATCCAGCCTTCATAATTTTGATAGTTGTGATTCTTGGGGAAAATGACTCCTTGCATCACCATCATGGAACTCACGTAATACATTTTCTACTTGATATGCTTTGATGCATCTTAAGAGAATACCATTAACATATTTCTTGAACAAAATACCATCCACAAGCACATCTAGAATTGTTTGAAGTCTTAAGTACCTTATCCTAGCTTTGATCCACCCTTGAGGGCATTGTCCTATTTGGAGATAATGCATTATATCTTGAGTCCAACAAGGGGTAGACATGGAATTAGCTAGCTTCTCAAGTAAACTCATGGAAAATCTCTAAAAAATCATGCTTCTCCTTTCTAAATGGTAATTAGGGTTAAAAATGGACTCCAAAGTGACCAACTTTAAGCGAGTTTGTTTGTTCCGATTCGAACTACTTGGTCCATATAGTACTCCAAATTGACTTGGTATCTTGAAGAGAACTCAACCTCTTATTGAAGCGAAGTTAATAGTTTTTAATCACTATCAAACAATTTTAAACTTGTAACATTATCTGGTATGGTAGGCCTTACTACGACCTTGATATGTGGTTGCATTTTGTCTCTTTTAATATCCTTAACCACAACAAACCTCACTCCAATTGCAACAAGTTTTTCAATAGCTTCATTATCTTTTATTGGGATTTCTTGGTTATTGAAATCTTCAAAATATTTCAATAGATCCCATAGCCTATGTTTTTAAGCCTTCAAAAATTCATTTTTGGTTGCATTAGAAACTATATTGTGGTTGATAATCAGCTCATTGTCCCCAAAAGTCTGTAATTTCATTATGTTCCTTTTCCTTTCATATTGTAGCATATGGATGATAGAATCATACTCTACTCTGTTGTTGGAGCAACCAAACTGAAATTTGAAAGAATAGTAATGCTTCATTCCTTTAGGGGACAAGCACTACTCCTCTTTATGGACCTTGTCTGTTCCTTAATCCATCAAAGAAAATTTTCCAAACTCCATTTTCTTCTTTATCATCTAGCCTGGTGACACTAGGAAGAGGTGAGATCATAATTAAAGGAAGAGCCGAGACATGGTGGAAATAGGGTTAGAATATTTTGTGATAGGTTCAACATACAAGTTGAAGTCAGATCACAATGAGAATTATTTAGGTTAGAGCTCATAGGACAAGGATACTGATTCGAGTGGCTCGACAAAGAAAGTTACACATGTGCATGATATAGTGGTAGGTCATGTTAGGAACATGTCTCTCTGTCCTTTGGAAGTAGTCTCGAGCATAGGTGAGCCAACATGGCATATAGAAAACTTATATATTGAGCTCAAACAGGTGCATCGGGGTTGTTATAGGCCATAGAGATTGAGCGAGTGAGCTAATCTGAGCACACAAGCTTGAGAGTTAACAAATGGCAATGAGCATTAGCTCGGTGCGAGGATAATCATAGAAAACAAGATGGTGCTTGCATAATTTAATTAATGTGAAATCAAGCATTATAAACAATTGAGAGAGTTGTAATATTTATAGATATTGGACAACTTCTATCTCGTACACAATATATGGAAAAAATCAACTAATCGAGAAAATATGTAGAAATAGCATATTGCTCAGAATCGCTGCTATTACCCCTCATGGAAATCATCTAGGAAAAAATATGCAAGATAGAACATGATCCCACAAACATTGGGATGAGAAGACTATCACTTAGTTAACTAAGGATAAATAATACCTATTGACATAAGTTTAAAGTATTTAAATTAAATACTTTAACTTATTACATTTATTCAAATATCAACTAATGATGAATTAAGATAAGTTTTATTTATAACATTCCCCCTTAATTCAATATGGTCTCAAGTGAACAAGAGAGAAATTCTCTAAAAGCCTCAAATTTACATCTAATAGTGACTTTGTGAAGACATCTACACATTGCATATCTGTTGGGAAATATTAGAGCAGGATGTTGTTGTTCTAAATATTTTCAGAAATAAAACGTACATACACCTCATTGTGTTTTGTGTGCTCATGAAAATGAGATTCCAAATAGGCTTTACTACTCCTTCATTATCAACATGTAGGATAGTTGGATCTTTTATTGATATTAAAAATCCTTCAAGTATATGTCGAGCTATATCTCTTCACTGAGACAACTCCACTGCTCCACAATATTCTAATTTTGTGGAGGGTCTTGAAAACACAAGTCTTCTTCTTACTTCCCCCATGTTATCATTCTAGATCCCAAAAAGAAAAGAAAACCGGAAGTGGATTTCCTATCATTTTTATTTCTGCATGATCTAAATCTAAATATCATGTCAAGAAGAAGTTATTATTCTTCTTGTATTCTAGGCCATAGTCCATATTTCCTTATATGTATCTCGGTATCCACTTTCTACTTTCGAGTGAGAAACACTTGGTTCTTTCATGAAATGTGAAAGATAGTTGACTACATAAGCGATATCCGACATAGTGTAAGTCAAGTAGATGAGATTCCCGATCAACTACCAATAGAGAGTTGCATTTACTTGTGGTCATGGATCTATTCAAGATAGTTGCAGTCTTGTCTCCATAGGTGTGGAAAATGGCTTACAATCTATCATATTGAATTTATCAATCATTGTCTTAGTGAATTTAGATTGTGACATAAAATTATTATTTTCTATTTTCCAAAATACAAGTCCAAGACAATAATACGAAGCCTAAGATCGGTTGTGTCGGATGATCATGTTAGATCTTTCTTTGTTGAATCTATCATCCTCGGTGATCCTCCGGTGATGACTAGATAATTGATATATACTACAATGATCACTATCTTCCCCTTTATTTTTGAGATAGAGATTAGGATCGTATGGACTCCTATTGAATCCATGTTGAATGAGATGCTCATCGATTTTTATGTACCATGCACTGGGAGACTACTTTAGACCATATAGTGATTTTATGAGTTTAAATACCTTTTCCTCTTTAATTAATATGACAAAACCTTTTGGTTGACTCAAGTAAACTTCTTCTTGTAAATCACCATTAATAAAGGCACTTTTCACATCCATTTGGTGTATTTTCTAAAAAAATGTGTTTAGCTAGAGCAAATATTAAACTGAAATTTTTATTTATCTTAGTTGTGGGAGAAAAAGTATCCTCATAATCAATGTGTTTTTTTTTAGTATATCCCTTAGCGACTAGTCTAGCCTATGTTTATCAATTTTTCCATCTGCTTTGTACTTATTTTTGAAGATCCATCTGCATCCAATCAGATTTTTCCGGGTGGAAGATCTGTAAGTTGCCATGTATTATTTTTACAAGTGATTTATATTCTATATCCATAACATATTTCCACGGTTTAGACTATAGGGCTTCAAACCGAGGATTCCTCAATACTTTAAAAAACATTACCCATTAAGGCCAAATTTACCTCATTTCAAGCCATCTTGGGTGTCCTCATTCCAGTGGTAGATGTGTTAGGGAGACTATCTAATTTTTCATCTCTCATCATATTTGTATACCATTTAGACATACTTTTTTGCTTCTTGTGGGATGTTGAATTTCACCATCTTCCCCATCATCATTGTTGTTATCAAAGTGATTACAATCCTTTGTTTTCACTATAGGGATTATTTTTTCATCATGTGATTATATGGAAGGAGCATCTACTTATTTTTTCTCAAAGAACTCAACATCCTGACAAGTGTATACCCTCCTTGTTCTTAGATCCATAAGTCTACATCTAAGTGATTCATCATTGTATCCCAAGAAGATAAGTTTTTCTAATTTCATATCAAGATTAGTTTTTTGTTTCTTAGGA
This sequence comes from Taxus wallichiana var. yunnanensis, assembly GCA_018340775.1. NCBI lineage: Eukaryota > Viridiplantae > Streptophyta > Pinopsida > Cupressales > Taxaceae > Taxus > Taxus wallichiana. The sequence continues at coordinate 410,456,380 of CM031234.1, read as the reverse complement.
ATGTGCATACTTGTTTTAAATCCAAAAATATAAGGTGTGATATAGAGGGCTTATTCTCTTACCATTCTTCCCGAGGTGTTACTCCATCAAGAGTTGCAGTGGGAACTCTATTTAGTAAATAGAGTGTTGTTTTAGCTTCTTCGGCTGAAAATGTTTTTGATAAACCTCATCAATCATGCATCACACCATATCCATGATATTATGATTTCTCATTTCAATAAAAACATTTTGTTGTAGTGTGTGAGGATGATCCATTTGATAACGAATGTCATGTGTTTCTTAAAAATTATTGAACTCAATTCTAGTTTATTCTCCCCCTTGATCTGAGTGGAGTGTTTTTATTTTCCTACTAGACTCTGTTTTAACAAAGGATTTAAACTTCTTGAAAGTTTCAAAATATTGATATTTTATAGAAATACAATACATCCACTTTTTCTTGAAAAATCATCAACAAAGAGCATGAAATACTAAAACCTAGAGTGGCTAGGTCTCATTGGTGCTGCACAGTAGGTATGCAAAGCAAGTCAAGTTTTTCCTTAGCTTGAAATATACTATGTTTTAATGGTACCCTATGGTGTTTTCATGCCATAAAAGGTTGAAATTTATCTGTACCCTTTTTTAGAGGTGGTAAACCCCTAACCATGTCATATTGACGAAGTGTGTCAAGATATCCAAAACTCACATGTCCAAGTCTTTGATGCCATAGTTGAGCTGATGATGTATCCTTGGCTACAATTTCTTGATCATTTCATAGAAAAAAATCCAACTAAAACATTCTTCCCACATTAGAATCTTTCACGAAAATTTTGGAGCTTCATGACTTATCTTGAATTAGGCACATCTTTTTACCGCCTTTACAATCAAACTCAATTTTGAGATTGTGATCTAATAATTGACTCATTGATAATAGATTCTTTGTTAAACCAGGGACGAAAGAACATCTGTAATTTTAAAATTATTATGCCTAAGTAGTAGTGAAATGGAACCAATGCCTTCAACACTTTGTATATTGTATCATCACCCAAAGAGACATGATTTTTGTGGGTGTTTTACTCAATGTAAAGAACCAATATTTATTTCCTCTCATGTGTTGTTAAGTGCACCCAAGTCGACATACCAAATTTGATTTATAGAATTGGATACTTCATTTGATGTAGAATATAGGAAGTCATCATCATCAAATTGATCTTCTGTTTAGGTATATTTCCTTTTAGAGTTTGTTTCTTCTTCAACTTTTGATAATTTTGTCCTTGTTTATTCTATTGTTGGCCTGATTTTATTTTTGGTAATCAATCTTTTTACCACTTGACGATCCTTGTTGGAATGTGTTGCACCAACAATTCTTTAACTCATGTCCTTTTTGACCATAAATAAGACATTTTTGTTGGTCCTTTTACCTTGTTGAGTATTACCTTGCTTCTGAGGTTGTTTACTAGAATTAGGTTTTTTTCCCTTTTTGATTAGAAGCAAGTGCCTTCTCTTCAGTTTCAGTAGTTGAGTGAATAGATTCCTCTTGTTGTAGCATATTCACTAACTATCAATCTTGTAGGCACGATTGATTTTTCAGTTACTTGTTCTTTCAAATCTTGAAGTGGTGCATCAAAGTTTCTAATCTTCTCAAAAACATTTCAACTTTCTTAGTTGGTTGTATTTTGAATTTTAATAGTTGTATCTCAAGATGAAGTATTGTGTTCTTATTTTTTGACTCATATACTATTTTCAAATTGTCCCAAGATTCTTTTGTTGTTGTGGTCTCATGAATATGAAGTTCTACCTCATCTGAAACACTAAATAAGATTATTAAATTTGATTTTTGATTTGCACAATCAAATGTAGCTTGTTGTGTAACATATGTTGCAGATCTTCTTAATGTACTAGGAACAACGAACCATAGATTTTCAAAATCAAGTTGTGCATGAATTTTTGTTTTTCATGCTAGATAATTTTGAACGCAAAAGTTGAGAATCTGGGAAATAGAATTTTGGTGCCATAATTGCGGCCATTGTGAAAAGTGATAAACAGTAGAATAAAAATTTGAACACTTTTCCCCCTTAAATCATGCACACCCCCAAAAATATTATTTTATTTATTTTGGGCTCCTTTTCGGTTGTGTACAATGAATTTTTGGCACTATTAGCCCTATTACAAATTTGGCTCTATGGCTGATTTGTAAAAATAAAATGGCTCTCTTGGCCGATTTGGAAAAAATAATTTTTGGACTCTTTGGCCTCTTTTCAAATACAAACAATCTCTAATTTGTTCAATTTTTACAAAAAAATCTTATTAAAAGTTGGACCAATACGTAGAGCTCATAAAAACACACACACTTTTAAAAAAAATGGCACCTCAATCTGAGGTACCAGTTGAAAGTTATGAATCTTTTAAGTTAGGATTTCAATATCTTTTGTGGCCCATTTCCAAAAATTGAAAAAAAAAATCTATACTTCTAGTTTTTATTTTTTTTAAAAGCGGTGTTTTTCAAACTAATCATGAATTAGGGCTTCTATGTCCATCTTGAAAATTGTTTTCTCCACCACCTTCAATATATTCACCCTTTTCCTTTATTTTATTACATTCCCAAGAATTCTTTCACATTTTTGGCTGATTTTTCTATTTTCTCTATATATTTACGTTTCAAATGTTTGGAGGCTTCTTTTCTCTCCTTTCTATTTTACAAAAACCTTGGCCATCATGAAATATTTTCTTCTTGCAGGTTGATCTCTAATCTCGTTGCTCCTCCTCAATTGCTTGCTTAGCTTAGACGCTTTGGACAGAGATCTTCTCACAGACATGTACAATTCTCTTGCCAGATATATGAAAAAACAAAGCACAGAGAACAAGAAGGAGAAGTTATGTGGGGAGCTTGAAAATATCAGGTTCCCACAATACAAAAATATTGTATAATTTTTTTAAAAATGCTTCTAATTTAAAAAAATTTACAGGTACAGGTAATTTTTTTTTAAAAATACTAGAGAATGAAACAATGTCACCTTTTGCAACAAAGTTGCATCCAAGTCTACAAGGGCCTGTGATTGCACTCCAGGTGTTCTTCAACTGCAAATCAATCTGTGAACCGAGGTGTGGATTTGGGTAGGGGTTGTGAAATGGCTGGGGGCATCTATGGCTCCTCCTAGCTCTGTAATTTCCCGGATCTACGTAAGCTTCCCTAAAACTTCCTACACTCCTCTCTAGATCAGAATGTTGCTATGATACCAAATTGTGTCTATAAACCATATTTAATTACAAAAAATAAGACAGTTCTTGAATAATTTTATTAATATTAAATCAAGCATTACAAACAAAAGAGAGAGCTGTAATATTTATAGATATTGGATAGCTTCTATCTCATCCACAATATATGGAAGCAAATCAAATAATCTAAGAAAATATTCAGAAATAGCATATTACCCCTAACTACCCCTATTTCACCTCATGGAAATCATCAAGGAAGAAAATATGCAAGATAGAACATAATCCCACAAACATTGGGATGAGAACACTATCACTTAGTTAGCTAACAACTAAAGATAACTAATACCTATTGACATAAGTTTAAAGTATTTAAATTAAATACTTTAACTTATTACATTTATTCAAATATCAACTAATGATGAATTAAGCTAAGTTTTATTCCTAACATTCCCCCTTAATTCAACATGGTCTCAAGTGAACATGAGATAAATTCCCTAAATCTGTCAAATTTACCTCAAGTAAGTGACTTTGTGAAGACATTTGCACGTTGCATATCTGTTGGGAAATATTGGAGCTAGATGTTGTTGTTCTGAACATGTTTGTGAATGAAATGTACTTGCACCACAATGTGTTTGGTGCACTCATGAAAAACTATATTCTGAACAAGTTTAACTACTCCTTCATTATCGACATGTAGGATAGTTGGATCTTTCTGTGGTATTCCCAATCCTTCAAGTATAGGTCGAATCCATATCACTTCACGAGACAACTTCACTTGTTTCATGATATTTGGATTCTATGGAGGATCTTTAAACACAAGTTTGTTTCTTACTCCCCCATGCTATCGGTCCAGATCCCAAAAAGAATACAAATCTTGAAGTGAATTTCCTATCATCTATGTTTCCTACGTGATTTGAATCGAATATCTTGTCAAGAAGAAGTTATTATCCTTCTTGTATTCTAGGACATATTCCATAGTTCCTTTAATGTACCTCAAGATCGAATTTTCTACTTTCCATTGAGAAATCCTTGGTTCTTACATGAACCTTGAAAGATAGTCGATTGTATAGTTGATATCCATCCTAGTGTAAGTCAAGTAGATAAGAATCCCTTTCATTTGCCGATAGCGAGTTTCATTTACTTGTGGTGATGGATCTGTTTGAGATAGTTGAATTCTTGTCTCCATAGGTTTGGAAAATGGCTTACAATTCATCATATTGAATTTCTTGAACGTTGTCTTTCTATATTTCAATTGTGATACAAATATATGATTTTTTTGTTCACAAAACTTCATGTCCAAGAAAATAATGGTTAAGCCAAATGATAATGGTAGATATTTCTTTGTTTACTTAATCATCGTCCATGATCCTCCAGTAATGACTAGATCATAGACATATACTAAAATTATCACTATCTCCCCCCTTTCTTTTCGAGATAGAGATTAGGATCATATGGACTCCTATTGAATCCATGTTGAATGAGATGCTCGTCGATTTTTATGTACAATGCCTTGGGAGACTTGTTTAGACCATATAGTGATTTTAAGAGTTTACATACCTGTTCCACTTTACTTGGTATGAAAAAACCTTCAAGTTGAGTCACGTAAACTTATTCCTGTAAATCACCATTAAGAAAGGAAATTTTGACATCCATTTGGTGTACTTTCCAACCAAATTTTGCAGCTAGAGAAAATATTAGCCTAAATTTTTTTATCTTAGTTGTGGGGCAAATGTCTCCTCATAATCAATATTTTATTTTTGAGCATATCCCTTAGCAACTAGTCTAGCCTTGTTTTTATTAATTTTTCCATCTACTTTGCACTTTGTTTTGAAGATCCATCGCATCTAATCAGATTTTTTCTGGTCGAACATCCGTAAGTTTCCATGTATTAATTTTCATTAGTGATTTATATTTTGTATCCATAGAATCTTTCCAAGGTTTAGACCGTAGGGATTCGAAACTAAGGAAAACTCAATTGTTTCAACAAATTTACCCATTAAGTCCAAATTTACCTCATTTTGATCCATCCGGGAGTCCTCAATCCGGTGGTAGATGTTTGGGGACACTATCCAATTTAACATCTCTCATCATACTTGTATATCATTTAGGAATAATTTTTGTGGTTCCTATGGGAGGTTCAATTTAACCATCTTCCCCATCATCTTTGTTGTCATCAAAGTGATTACCATCCTTTGTTTTCACTACAAGGATGATTTTTTCATCATTTGAGTATATGGAAGGAGAATCTACTTCTTTCTTTTCAAAGAACTCAACATCTTGGTGGTGTATGCCCTCCTTGTTCTTTGATTCATAATTTTGTAGCCAAGTGCTTAATCATTGTATCCCAAAAAGATAATTTTGTCTCGATTTCATATCAAGATTATTTCTTTATTTCTTAGGAATGTCCATAATTGTTTTACATCCAAAAACTCTAAGGTGTGAAATAGATGGCTTATGCCATGACTATGCTTCCGAGGTGTTACTCCATCAAGAGTTGCGGTGGGAACTCTATTTAGTAAATAGATTGTCGTTTTAGCTACTTCAGCACAAAATATTTTTGAGAAACTTGCATCATCAATCATACATCACACTATATCCATGATAGTACGATTTAACCTTTCAACAATACGATTTTTCGCATTGTGTGAGGAGGATCCATTTGACGACGAATGCCATGTGTTTCGAAAAAATTGTTGAACTCATTATTGGTGTATTCTCACCCTCGATCTGAGCGGAGTGTTTTTATTTTCCTACTAGACTCTATTTTAACTAGGGCTTTGAACTTCTTGAAAGTTTCAAAATCTTGGTCTTTTGTAGAAAGACAATATATCCACATTTTTTTGAAAACTCATTAACAAAGAGCATAATATATTGAAACCTAGAGTGGCTAGGTAGCATTGGCCCGTACATGGATCGGTATGCACCAAGTCAAGTTTCGAATTTTCTCAAAATGTATTATGTTTGAATGGTAATCTATGGTGTTTTCCTGCCAAACAATTCTGACATTTATCTATACCCGTTTTTAGAGGTGGTCAACCTCTAACCATGTCGTATCGAGGAAGTATGTTAAGATAGAAAAAAATTACATGTCCAAGTGTTTGATGCAATAGTTGAGATGATGATGTATCCTTGGCTACAAGTGCTTTACATTTCGTTGAACAAAATCCAACGTAAACATTATTCCCACATTCAAAACTTTTGTAACAATTTTTGAGCTTTGTGAATTATCTCAAATTAGGCACATCTTTTTACTACCTTTACAATCAAATTCAATTTTGAGATTATGATCTAATAATCGACTCATGGATAACAGATATTTTGTTAAACCGAGGACAAAGAACATCTGTAATTTTATAATTATGATGCCCAAGTGGTAGTGAGATGGACCGAATTCCTTCAAAACTGTATGATGTATCATCACCCAAAGAGACATGATTTTTGGTGGGTGTTTTACTCATTGTGAAGAACCAATATTTCTTTCCTAACATGTGTCAAGTTGCACCCGAGTCAACATACCAAATTTTATTTGTATAATTGGACACTTCATTTGAATTTGCATAATATAGGAAGTTATCCTCATCAAAGTTATCTTCCAATTCGGCTACATTTCCTTGTTGAGTTGGTTTCTTCTTCCAATTTTAATAATTTTGTCCCTATTTATTTTTTTGTTTACCTGATTTTTTTTGTTAGTAATCCATCCTTTTAGCACATGCAAATCCTTGTTGAAATTTGTTGTACCAAATTTTTTTCAACACGTCCTTTTCGACCACAAATAAGACATTTTTGTTGGTCTTTTTGGCCTTTTGAGTATCACCTTGCTTCTACGGTTGTTTACTAGACTTAGGATATTTTTTCCCTTTATGATTAGAAGTAAGTATCTACTCTTCATATTCGTAGTTGAATTAATAGCTTCCTCCCTGTTTTAGCATATTCACTAACTCTTCAAAAGTTGTTGTTTGACTAGTTATGTTTAACATGGTGACAAAAATTCTATAAGGAGGAAGATATTTCAATACTATGGGCATGAGTGATTTGTCGGTTACTTATTATTCTAAATCTTGAAGTGATGAAAGAAAAGTTTCTACTCTTCTCAAAACATTTCAACTTTCTTATCTGGTTGCCTTTTCAAGTTTAATAGTTGTCTTTGGAGATGAAGTATTATGTTCTTATTTTTGACTCATATATTATTTTCAAATTTTCCTAAGATTATTTTGTTGTTGTGGTCTCATGAATATGAGGTTCTACCTCATCTAAAACACTAAACAAGATTATTAACTTTGATTTTTGATTTGCACAATCAAATGTAGCTTGTTGTGTAACATATGTTGTAGATCTTGTTAATGTACTAGAAACAATGGACCATAGATTTTAAAAATCAAGTTGTGCATGAATTTTTGTTTTCCATGCTGGATAATTATCAGAACGCAAATGTTGAGAATATGGAAAAAATAATTTTGGTGTCTTAATTGTGGTGATTTTGAAAATTGATAAACAATAGAAGAAAATTTTTAAGAATTTTCCCCTCTTAAAGCACACACACCCCCAACAAATATTATTTTATTTATTTTTGGCTACTTTTCGACATGTACAATGAATTTTTAGCACTATTAGTGCTATTAAAAATTCAGCTCTATGGCTGATTTGCAAAACTAAAATGGCTCTCTTGGCTGATTTGAAAAAAATAAATTTTTGGACTCTTTGGCCTCTTTTGAAATACAAACAATCTCTAATTTTTTCAATTTTTACAAAACAAAGCTTATTAAAATCTGGACCAAGACGTAGAGCTCACAAAAACACACACTTTAAAAAAAACTAACACCTCAATCTGAGGTACCAGTTGAAAGTTATGACTCTTTTAAGTTACAATTTCAATATCTTTCTGGGCCCCTTTCCAAAAATGGAATTTTTATTATTCTATAAAACTAATTTTTTTAAAGTTCTTGTTTGCAAATTAAATGAGAATTAGGGATTGCTCTGTCTACATTGACCATTGTTTTCTCTACCAACTTCAATATATCCACCCTTTTCCTTTATTTTATTTCATTCCTAAGCATTCTTTCACATTTTTGGCCGATTTTTCTATGTTCTTTGTAGATCCGCATTTCGAGATGTTTGGAGGCTTCATTTTCGACCTTTCTATTTTACAAGTTTCCTTTCAAAATCACCTCAACTGTTGTGAAATATTTTCTTCTTACGGACTAATCTATAATCTCGTTGCTCCTCCTCAATTGTTGCAGGCTTAGATGCTTTGGACATAGATATTCTCAAAGACATGTAAAATTATCTTACAAGACATGACACATGGACCTACGATATCACCTAAGTGAGATGACTCACCTAATGATGTGGAAAATACACACACCAACACCTCCCCTTCATCATAACTTAGGATGACATGGTAAGTTAGAAACGAGAAATGGGTCTCGGCACAAAGGCTGATGAGGTACCCATGTACAAGAAAGAAGTCCTAAGCATTGAAGGAAAACCCAGTTGGAAAAACATCCACCACAAGAGAACAAAAGACACTCTCTAATCTAAGAAAGATTCCAAATATGGGTCCCGGCTCTAGACGAGCCGAAAAGCTACCCATGTACAAAGAGGAAATCTCTCGGAAAGAAGAAGAAGAGAGAAGAAGAGGGAGACGAGAGGAATGCGAGAAGATGCCATGGATAGATCGAACTGCGGAGCTCAGGAGGTCTCCCAAAATAATTTCGATGATGAGTTCCTCTGCCTCTCGGGTGAAGAAGAGCCACCACAATGAACTCGTGTCTACCTTTAGGAAGGATAGAAATGACGTGCTACATGTCCGCCCACTCCACAAAGGAAATCAAGGAAACAACATGAAGAACTCGAGTCCGGTGCATGGAAGTGTGACATAGGTCTAGCGAGTGAGTGCCAAGGAACCGAAGGCAATGCCACATGCGTAGAACTATCGAGTGAAGAGAACACCCCACAGTAAAGGATGTCCAAGTGATGTGAATGGAACAAAACATCCTCCACAACAAAAAAAGAGATCCACGGTGAGGGTGGATCAATGAAGCTCTCTGGAAATGTGAAAGTGACATGATTCCCGGAAGGGGTACTCCCAACAACAGAGAGATGATGAACTCCTCTCGAAACACTGTAGATGGATGAGGGACTGTAGTGCATCACAAGTAGACTCGTGAAAAGACAACTAAGGTCGGAAAATACTCATCCCAATAAGGTGGCTCAAGAAATAGAAGAGTGATGTATTATATGTATGAGTCATCCAATGAAGGTAGAGGAGTGAAATGGGCCTCGCACACCTTTGGAAGTGGAAAGGAGGCGGTGTAATGACCTTTGTGAGGTTGAGTAGAAGATTGCTCGATATCTCGATGACATGTGGGGGTGACAACAATGTCCGAAATAGTGAGAGAAGAGGAGAAGAGTCCTCTCAGTAGTACTCTCAACATCAGAATTGGATGCATAATCCTTGTCATCAGAAGTAGAACCAAGCGATCCTATGTTAGTGGAACTATCATCACATGAAGAAATGGAGGAGACAACTAAATCAGCAACAACAATAATGGTGGCAGTATGTGAAGGGTCTCCATACAAGGACTGAAGAATTCTCCAGACACGGTGAGGTGGATTTGAGTCTACCACATGAAACCAGAGAGAACGAGAGACATGCATCATCATGTGACCATAGACATCGTCACAAGTGTCGAGGAAGTCCTCTAGATGATGATGATCAGCGGGTGCAGGAATTGGCCTAAGCAAGAAGGGTAAAAGACCCTCATGAGAAAAGTAATGTTCCATGGAAGCACGCCAAGTTGAATAGGTCTCTCTCTCGGTGAGAAGTGGCAGAGGCTGTAAGGAGATATTACGATGCTCACATCTAGAAAGAGCACTCTCCATGATGAAAAAAAATGCAAGATGCACAAAAGTAAGATGTCGACTCAATTGATAATGTGTTTGTGTGTGTAGGCCAAAGAGTACAAGTAACCCCCAAAATGTGGCACTTTATAAAAGTAGTGCGATTACAAAAATGAAAATTCCATCATGTAGAGTGTGAGAAATCATGTAACTTTAATTCAAGGAAGTGCTCAAAATGAGTGCTAGTCAAAAGTTATGGCATTATAACGATTCCCGCAATCGATGGAAAAATACACTAGATGCCGCAAACGGATTTAAAAAGTGCTCTAAATGGGTACAAAGGGTGTCATGTGCCTAATCATTGGAAACAACATCAAAAATTAGGCATAGTTTGTTTTGATTGCGAGGGGGGATTAGCCTCTTGCCAACCCCAGACCTCACCCTCTGTTTTCGACGCTCGAATGAAGGACATAAATCAAGTAAAATTACAACCTAAAAATCAATTACATGCCATGAATTAATGTTTTAATCCTTAAAAATTAGAGGTGATTTGATTTGATTAATAATCAATACAAAAAGGAGACTATACCCACGGTGATAAAGTGGACCGAGGTAGGTAGCTGGAGTGCCAATGGAAGCCCATGTGTAAGCCAGGTCTGAGTGTGTTGGGCAAAAAACATCCAAGCTTGATTTGAAGTCGGAGAGATGTTTGAAATGGTCACCGTAGGTGAGATTCCAACGTAGGAGTAGGTCGATTGGTGCAGCCGTGGAACCCAAGCCTTTGAGAGGTTGAAATGCCTCTAATAGAGTGAGCTGTAGAGGATAAAATGCGGGAGAAGTCTGTACTACCAATTGGTGAGTCGAGAAGATGAAAAACAGCCACTATGTTTGAACACAGGTGTTGGAGCTAAGGAGGTATGCCAGAAGGTACGCAGGAAACAATGAGCCACACCACTAAACAAAGCAAGCCAGATGAGCGGCCACACCACTAAACATCGATGACGGCCACACCAATTGCTTCACCACCAAGATGAACGGTAAAATGAAATGAACTAGGGCATGAGCCACGAGCCAAAGGTGGATGAGCAAAAGAATGCAGATGTTTGAGCCACAGTAAATGCAAGAGGCACGAACCAATACCATGGATCGGTGCAGAGTGCCGAGCAATTAAGTGATTGAATGCAAACACGCCCACACAGAGGACAAACCCGAGCTGCAGCACGAGTAGAGGATCCCAAAACACCAGTGAAAATGTCCACTTTCAAAGGAGCCAACGTTCCAAACAAACCACAAGCCCACGAGATCAAGAAAAGGCCAAAAAACGTGTACAAGCACCCAATCAGTGAGTCAAAGCATGCACAAAGCAGCTTACAGACCAATGCAGAGGCTGGACCAACACGTAGCACGAGCAAGCTATAGCTGAAGGGCAGGGAATACGTGCTGCAAGGAGAAAAAATGTAGGTGGGGTTTGAAATGAGCCACCACAAGTATGCAGAAGTAGTGAGAGCTTGAAACTCAATACACCTCATAAAAACACCTCCAAATGTGCATGCGAACCCGAAAAATTGAGTGGTCAAAGACACTAAACTCGAAAAACACCAGAAACTTGAACAACCACCTCGAACACCCGAGCAAGAAACCGGAACCCACGAACATGAATAGAGGTATAAATGCCCGAAATCAATGCAAGAAGAGCATGAAAAATGGAATAACCATTACGACACATGCAACGAGATCTGGATATCATGTCGGAATCTAGAAAATGCATGAGCAACACCTAGGAGTGCACAGATCCATAAGATCCACGATACCATGAAAGAGGGTTTGAAAACCCGCAAGCGAGGATCATGAGGGATGACGTGCACATCAACGGATGTGTGAACGGTAGCGTGAAGAGATCTTAGGAGGAGCGAGCATCAACCGAATGTGCATGCAAAGATTCAATAAATGGGTAGAACCTGGTTAATCCATAAAACTCTTCTATATCTCATAGATCAAATGGGGTGTACATATAGAAGGTGTTGAGTAACCCCCAGTGCTGCAATCATGACAACTCAAGTAGAGAGGGGAGTTATATTCCCGATGTGGAATAGAAGTGTAACTCCCAATGATGCATATGACACAATGACACACTGACACACTGACGTGTTGATGCATAAGGGAATCTCATAATGACCCCTAAATGAAACATGGACCTACGATCTCACCTAAGTGAGATGACTCACCTAATGATGTGGAAAATACACACACCAACAATTTCCTGTATGATATGAATGAATATCCTGTCAAGAAGAAGTTATTATTCTTCTTGTATTCTAGCCAATAGTCCATATTTCTTCGATGTACCTCAATATTTTCTTTGCAAAGTTTCGGTGAGAAACCCTTGGTTCTTACATGAACCTTGAAAGATAGCTAACTACATAGCTGATATTCGGCCTAGTGTAATTCAAGTAGATGAGACTCCCAATCAACTGTCGATAGAGAGTTGCATTTACTTGTGGTGATGGATCTATTCGAGATAGTTGAATTCTTGTTTCCATAGTTGTGGAAAATGGCTTACAATCCATCATATTAAATTTCTTGAGTGTTGTCTTTGTTTATTTCAATTGTGACACAAAGATATGATTTTATCTTTTCCAAACTTCAAGTCCAAGAAAATAATGTAGAAGCCCGAGATCGGTCATGAAAAATAATCTTGTTAGATCTTTCTTTATTGACTCAATCATCCTCACTAATCCTCCATTGATGACTAGATCATTAACATATACTACAATGATCACTATCTTCCCCCCTTTATTTTTTAATATAGATTAGGATCGTATGGACTCCTATTGAATCAATGTTGAATGAGATGCTCGTCGATTTTTATGTATCATGCCCTGGGAGAATGCTTTAGACCATATAGTGATTTTATGAGTTTAGATACCTTTTCTTCTTTACTTGGTATGATAAAACCTTCTAGTTGAGTCATGTAAACTAATTCTTGTAAATCACCATTAAGAAAGGAAATTTTGACATCCATTTGGTGTATTTTCCAACCAAATTTTGCAGCTAGAGAAAATATTAACCTAAACTTTTTCATCTTAGTTGTGGGAGTAAAGGTCTTCTCATAATCAATGCCTTCTTTTTGAGCATATCCCTTAGCAACTAGTCTAGCCTTGTGTTTATCAAATTTTTGTTTGATTTTTATTCCATTTTGAAAATCCATCTACATCCAATTGATTGTTTTCCCTGGTGGAAGATTTTTAAGTTGTCATGTATTATTTTTCGAAGTGATTTATATTGTGTATCCATAACATCTTTCAAAGGTTTAGACTGTAAGGCTTTTCAAACCGAGGACAACTCAATAGTTTCAAAAACTTTACCCATTAAGGCCAAAGTTACCTCATTTCGAGCCATATTGTGAGTCCTCATCAAGTTGTAGATGTTTCAGAGGACACTATCCATTTTTAAATCTCTCGTCATACTTTTATACCATTTAGTTATACTTTTTGTGGTTCCTGTGGGAGGTTGAATTTCACCATCTTCCCCATCATCACTGTGGTTATCAAAGTGATTACCATCATTTATTTTCACCGTAGGGATGAATTTTTCATCATTTGAGTATATGGAAGGAGAATTTTCTTCTTTTTCTCAAATAACTCAACATCCCGACTAGTTTATACCCTAGATTTGTTCTTGGATCCATAAGTCTGTAGCCAAGTGATTCATCACTATATCCTAAGAAGATAAGTTTTTCTTATTTCATATCAAGATTAGTTCTTTATTTCTTAGGAATGTGCATACTTTTTTACATCCAAAACTATAAGGTGTGAAATAGATGGGTTATACCTTGACCATGCTTCTTGAGGTGTTACTCCATCAAGAGCTGCAAAGTGGGAAATCTATTTAGTAAATAGAGTGTCGTTTTATCTCCTTCAAACCGATTTTTTTGGATAAACCTTCATCATCAATCATACATGCACCATATCCATGATAGTATGATTTATCCTTTAAATAAAACCATTTTTTTTTGGTGTGTGAGGAGGAGCCATTTGACGATGAATTTCCATTTTTTCCAAAAAATCGTTGAACTCATTCTGGTGTATTATCCCCTCGATTTGAGTGGAGTTTTTTATTTTCATACCAGACTCTATTTCAACAAGGGATTTAAACTTATTAAAAGTTTCAAAAGCTTGGTATTTTATAGAAATAACGTATATCCACATTTTTCTTGCAAAATAATCAATAAAGAGCTTGAAATATTGAAACCCTATGTGGCTAGTTCTCATTGGTCCGCACAAATTGGTATGCACCAAGTCAAGTTTTTCCCGAGTTTGAAATATACTATGTTTGAATGGTAATCTATGGTGTTTTCCGCTAAACAATGCTGAAATTTGTTTATATTTTTTTTTAGAGGTGGTAAACCCATAACCATGTCATATTGATGAAGTGTGTCAAGATATACAAAACTCACATGTCCAAGTCTTCAATTTCATAGTTTAGCTGATGATATATCCTTGGCTATAAGTTCTTGATCATTTCATTGAACAAAATACAACCGAAAATTCATCCCATATTCTAAGCTTTTGCAACAATTTTGGAGCTTCATGACTTATCTTGAATTAAGCACATCTTTTTACCGCCTTTACAATCAAAGTCAATTTTGAGATTGTGATCTAATAATTGAATCAAGGATAAAAAAAAAATTATTAAACAAGGGGCATAAATAACATCTAAAATTTTAAAATTATGATGCCCAAGTGGTATTGAAATGGAACCAATGCCTTCAACATTATATGATGTATCATCACCCAAAGAGACATGATTTTTGGTGGGTGTTTTACTCATTGTGAAGAACCAATATTTCTTTCCTATCATGTGTCGAGTTGCACACGAGTTGACATACCAAATTTTATTTGTAGAATTGGATACTTCATTTGACTATACAGATTATAGGAAGTCGTAGTCATCAAATTGAACTTCTGATTCAGCTACATTTCTTTGTTGAGTTCGTTTCTTCTTCCACTTTTGATAATTTTGTCCTTGTTTATTATGTTGTTGGCCTGATTTTATTTGTTGGTAATGAATCTTTTACCACTTGACGATCATTTTTGGAATGTGTTGTAACAATAATTCTTTTACTCATGTCCTTTTCTACCACAAATAGGACATTTTTTTGTCCTTTTGGCCTTGTTGAGTATTACCTTACTTCGAGGTTGTTTACTAGACTTACGCTGTTTTTTCCTTTTTGATTTGAAGCGAGTGCCTACTCTTTAGTTTCATTAGTTGAGTAATATATTCCTCTTGTTGTACCATATTCACTAACTCGTCAAAATTTCTTGTTTTACCAGTTATGTTTAACATGGTCACAAAAATCCCATAAGAAGTAGGAAGAGGTCTCAATACTATAAGAATGAGTGATTTATCGATTACTTCTTCTTCCAAAGATTGAAGTGATGCACACAAAGTTGCTATTCTTCTAAAAAGAAATCAACTTTCTCGGTGGTTGCTATTTCAAATTTAATAGTTGACTCTCAAGATAAAGTATTGTGTTCTTAGTTTTTGACTCATATACTATTTTAGACTTGTCCCAAGATTATTTTGTTGTTGTGGTCAAACGAATATGAGGTTTTGCCTCATCCGAAACACTAACAAGATTATTAATTTTTCTTTTTGATTTACATGATCAAATGTTGCTTGTTGTATAACATCATCGATGTAGATCTTGTTAATGTACTAGAAAAAATGGACCATAGATTTTCAAAATCAAGTTGTTTTTGAATGTTCGTTTTCCATGCTAGATAATTATTAAATTACAAAAGTTGAGAATCTAGGAAAAAGAATGTTAGTGTCGTAATTGTGGCCAATGTGAAAAGTGATAAACAAGAGAAAAAATTGAACACTTTTCCCCGCTTAAAGCATGCACCCCCCAAAAAATATTATTTTATTTATTTTGGGCTCTTTTCGGTTGTGTACAATGAATTTTTGGCACTATTGGCCCTACTAAAAATTTGTCTCTATTGCCGATTTGTAAAATTGAAATGGATCTCTTGGCCGATTTGACAAAAAAATTGGACTCTTTGTCCTCTTTTGAAATACAAACAATCTCCAATTTGTGCAATTTTTACAAAACAAATCTTATTAAAATTTTGACCAAGTTGTAGTGTAGACACAAAAATTGGGTCACACTCCCCTTGGTCCATCATCAAACAAACACCTTGAACACATTCACCTAACTATGGCCCTTTTCATCCCACTCTAATATTAATTTAATTAATTAAATTAAATTAATTCATTATCTCACAATATTTATTATTTTAATATCCTAATTGAGATAATGCCCACATATCCACCTCACCCCGAGACCTATTCTTAGCATGTTGCCATAACTAACTAAGATCTACCTAAACCTAAAAATCAAAGCCTACATTTCCTCTAAATTCATTCTCGCATGTTAGAAAGAAACTTCCATTCTAATCCATGGAGTAAAACAAATGATATCCCAGAAAGTCAAGGGGATCTACCCAATTTAGTAAACCTAGGAAATCCGACCCTAACCGATCTTTGGTCACCCTAAACTACCACCGGTCAACCCAGAACCGCCGTCGGTTACCATTTAACCCCTAAAATAACCTTATTTCGAAGTTGGCATATTTCTAAGAGGTTGACACATTTTTTGAGAACAAGATACAAAACTGAGCTACATGCAAGTAGAAAGAGCATTCATACATGCATCAGAGCGCCCATAGCTAGCATTAGAAGCACCCACAAAGCCATCTTCCTTCACGGGAGCATCCGGGAAGCATCAACACCACATCAAGTTCCTTCCATTTGATCACCTACCATTTCCAACTAGACATCAAGCTCGTACAAATAGTAAGTTATTTGTTAACCAACACTTGTCCATTTATCATTTTGTAGATTCTTTTACTTCTGTTATTAGTTTCTGCTCCACTTTCCATTCCCCCACCATCTACCTCCATGCAAACTGGACCATTCCTTCACCCACACCATTGAACTGCCCATATCCGGATCTTAATCATCCTTGTGCATATCTAAGAACCCCACAAATCTTGCCATTTCCCTTCCATTTTCATCTAGCTTCAGATCTATCACCTAACAAAATTTTTGTTTGAGCTTCTTGTATCCCGACCATACCGACATCGATTACCCACGACCATCACCGGTTAACCTAAACCGACACTAGTCATACTGCATCGATGTCGGTCTCTCGTGTGTTTTTACCGAAGCCAAGAATAGATCTTTCACTCTCTACCCAATACCAAAACTATGCAAAACCTGACCCTAACCAATACATGTACTCTAACAGAGACCTTGACCTCCGTATTCGGTCATAGATTATCTTGTTGTGAATGAATTTTCTTATTGTAGAAGAATGAGATACCTAAATCATTTTAAATACAATAGGGTTTCCTTTATTGTTAGCATTAAGTTGTTTTAAACAGTGAATTGACAGCCATCTATGAATTATCACACTTCTGAATCAAGCATATGCTAGGCGTCTACTACATATATCTTGTTTAACTTTCATTTATCGGTATTTTTTCCATTTCGTGTAGTTCCTCTAATAAAAAAAGCTCTCACGATCATTTGTGGATCAAGAATTCATATGCATGGAATAACCTACAACCAACATTTTGATGGGTATTCCTCCTAGCTCTTTACCCTTATTTGTTTCATCAACATTCGAAGAAACGATCTAGAATCAAGTGAAACATTTTGGCATGCCCGGTGGGACCCATTAGGGGTTCTTTGCATTCTTTCATTTCTATGTGAAATGTTTCATGTTTGTTTCCTTTCTAAAAGGTTCTTACATTAAAATTTCTCCCCTAGAACCTTCTCTTCTTCTATTGTCTAAAAGCAATCGTATTTTGGTGCTTTAAAAAGAACACTTCTTCCCTTTCATTAGTATCACATTAGTGAAAGAGCATCCCTTCTCCTATTCATATTTTTATGTCATTGAATTCAACATTTCAATTTGGGTTTAAAATCATTTCATTTCATTCTACTTCTCTGCATTAGCTCACATTAATTGAGGGCAACCTATACGCTGGAAGTCATGCCTAGCTGATGGTTGACAAACAAATCGTAGAAAAGAACTTCTTTTCTCTTTCTCTCTTTAAGTCTTACGAAACATCACAAAATTAAAAATATATACATATTTTTAAACAACATCTCACCTGGAAAAAGTTGTAGGTGATCACACGATCATGATATAGTGGGCACCCCATTGGTTATCTCTATCCGAACCCCATCGAGAGGATGGCCCGCCCCACCATAACATAACTTGAAACTCCTGTCCTGTAGATCTCCTTCTTTGTAGGAAGCCATCCTCACAAAAATTCTATTCTAAATTTCATGAGTCAGTCCTTAAATAACATAAGCTAAACAAACATAATATAAAAACAGCACTCTTAGGATCATATTTTAATTAGTTTTTATGTCTAGCTTTAATTTTGAGGTGAGAGGATTCATTCTTCATTTTCTTATTTCCCCTTTGCATGCTCCTCATCACAGATTGGTGTATTCTAGCTTCATCTGAGTGTGCCTGGACCATATTCTCATCATTCTTAGAATTTTGGGTTTGATTCCACATCTAATTTTAACTCACAACCATATTTTCTTCATCATTGTTTCAATTTCATAGTAACTAGTGTTGGTCCCACGACCTTCATCGGTTATCCTCTGACCATCATCAATTTCACCCAAACAACATTTTTTTACTGTTTATTTGGTTAACCTACCCAAAAGGACACTTGTTTCACCTTCTTTGCTATTCAAAGTCTCTGTCACTCTTATCATATTCATTTTCTGGTAAATTCCATCAGCAACTTGCATACTTGGCAAATTATTGGCCTTTTACCTTGTTTTGACAAATTGTCCATTCTCCACAGTGACCGAAAACGGTTAACTGTGACCAACGTCGGTTTACCCTAACCGGCATCGATTAGCCTGTGTAATTTTTCTAGCTGACATCTTAGCTCCAATTCACCTACCACCACTTGTTTTTTCCTATTTTTACTGTATTTCTATGTCATTTACAGAAAGTAGTCCTACCACATCAGTACTTGTTCACATGGTGTTGACTCAAAGCCAAGCAAATGCCCTCATATTACATGCCAGTCATCAACAACTCCACCCTAGTCCTTCACCACCTTCTATTTTATCACCCATGGATCCTACCCAACCTATCACTATCACCATAGGAGATGAGGAGTTCACATAAATCCTTGACCAAAATCTTGTCACCTTGCAATTTTATTTGTCCCACTCATCCACTCAAGATGCCTCTAGCCGGTTTGACATACGTCATACCTGTATCTATCCCCTCGACACTCACTCCTACTTTTGTGTTAGCCACCTCTGGATCTGTCTTTGTCCACATCTTTCTTGCCCCCATTCATTTTGTAGTTAGGCCCCATACCTGCTATGACCACCATGTCTACCACATCTATTGCACCCACTACATCCACTATACCTTTTCCAACCACCTAGAATGTAACCTCATCCATGCCTATTGTCTCACATATACCCGTAGCTACACAACCACCCCTGGTGTTGGTGACCCCTACCCCTTTTCAAAACGTTGTTCTTTCTATTCCACAATCCTTAGCCCCCATTGCCACTAGGGTCACCATGACCCTTCCACCTCCATATACATACTATCAATAGCCTCCTGTTTCATCTATCATTCATTCTAGGTACGTACCCCCTATTTCACTTCCTCCTTCTCAATCTACCTATACGACATCACCCCACCATATGTCCAACACCAACCTCCTTACGCTATAGGAGGTACCCAGCAATCACAACATACCAATGACCTAATCAAGTTAATGATGGACAAGATGTAGACATTGGAGGCATCAGTTTCTAGCACATGTAACTCTCTCACCTATGATGATATTTGTAATGATCCCATCCACCCATCCATTCCTATTCGTCCATATCTCATACATTGGGAAATGCCTAAATTTAATCGCTTCAATAGCAAAGAGGACCCGCAAAAACACTTGTGGTATTTCAAACATGGTTGTTATTTCATCACCCATGATAATGCTCTACTTTTAAGGACTTTTCCCATGTCTCTTCTCGGGCTCGCATTAGATTGGTATAGTGGGTTAGTGTTATCCAAAATAAGCCCCTTGCTTATTTTTGACTAACTTTCTTTCATTCCTTCCTTCCTTGTGCCTCAGTCAAATTTTTCCACTTTTCAGGCACTCAAAATTATTTGGAAATGACTTCATCAAATAGAGAATTTTCTCACCTTTCCAGAAAGGTAAAATTTTCCTTCTAACTCCATGTATTTTACAAGTTATGGCTCAGGAGTTTTTGAGGGAAATTTTCCCTCGGAAGGTCTGCCATTAATGGGAATGTGCCACGTGGTGGCAGAATGGTGGGTTAGTGGAGGTAAGTTAGAAAATTCACCCAAAAGTGGGTGGGGTACAAAGGAAAAAAAAATTCCCATGGGCTCGTAGAGGAAAATAAATGGCTCGAGTCCAAAGTGCGAATGAAGAGGTGCCACGTGGCGGTGGAGGTCGGAATGGTGGGGTAGGTTGGAAAAATTCCAAAAATGCGCAGCATTAAAATTCTGGCCTAGAATCTCTATAGCGAATAAGAAAGTGCCGGTGTGTCCATGAGGTCGATGGGAGTCGGAGGAGCGGAGCAAATTTTTTTCTTTTGCCAAAATAGTAGAAGGCACAAAGGAAAGAATTGGCCCGTAGGCCCGCATTAAGGAGGAAATGGAAGTTTTTTTAAAACCCATAGGATAATAAGAATATGCCACATGTCCTACTTGCGGGGACTCGGGAAGTGTCAAAGGCAAAATTTAGAGTGTGTTCCCACAGCTCATAGGAGGGTGACACGTGGCAGTGGACTGGCGAGTCAGCGGAGAAATTTTGGAATTTTTTTCAAAATTCAAAAAAGCATAAAATGGTTGTTTGAACCGATTGCATCAATTCAAATCCGCCACATGGTAGCAGAGTAGTGGGGTGCGGAGATTTTTGGGGAAATTTTCCCAAATTCAAAAAAGGGGAAAATTTTGGGTTTTAGCCCGCCGACCCAATTTTTCCCTAAATCTTCAGAAGGGCATATCTTTCGATCCAGAGCTCGATTTTTCTCTATTTTGGTGTCATTTTAAATCTATCAAAGTCCTCTACATGATGGAATATTCAATTCTTTTTGTTGGAGTTTAGTGAGAGAAAAATGAGAAAAATGCCTTTGGCATTGGGAAAAGAGCATAACCGACATTCAACCACCATTTTTAATGCAGTATGGCTTTCATTCTTCTCTAGCATGGTCAAAAATATTGGGGAATGAAATTTTAAGGGTACCCATGCTATTTTGATGGATCTAGTCGGTGGTTGAATCATTCATTTCAATTTTCCCGCATTTCTCCTTCCTGAACTCAAGTTTTCATTGTTAAAAGCCAGATTTGGCTCATTTGGTAAGGGTTGGATATTTTTATGTTCTACAGGCTCCCTCCTTCACCTTGGCAAGTGGATTTGTGGAATATCAAACCTTTTTAGGACTACAACATGTTTTCTACCTCCTTTCTATTGTAATGCACTATATTTAAAAATGGAAATGACAATGCAAGCTCTGTGAATGAATTTTCAATCCTTTCTTGTGTTGTTTGCTCTATCCTGATCCTTCATTACAATTTTAGCAATTTGTGCATGATTTGTGTTGCATTTTTATAATCTGTGTCAATCTGCAAAAATATATGTTCACCACTCCTTTGGTGTATCACCTTGTTAGTTTAGTTTTATCTTCTTTTCTCTCTTCTATCCTTGTCTCCTTGGCAGAATTAGAGTAGGATTTTGAGTTAAACCTCTGCAAATTTCATGTATACATTTGATCAAAGGAGTATAGGGACTAGCCTTTAATCTGGAGAGTCTTTTCCCAGTTTTGCAAGTCCCACAATTGGGGAAAATATTCCATGTTGTGCAATCACACTAAATGACCCAATTCTCACTTGCTGATCTGAAGGTCATTTAGGGGTTGTTGCTGATTTTCACTAATAGTTTTGGAACACCTGGTGGGACCTTAGAGGTCTTCATCTTCATTACAAAAAGTTGATGTGCATTTGTTGTAAGTTTCTTTCTTAAAAAGAGCCTGATTTGCACATCTGGTGACTCCAAAGGGATAAAATCAACTAGTTTTAGCAGTCCAAGTCTAAAGATTCATGAGAAGGATCTAAACAAGGTCAAGGGCTAGAGAAGAGGGATTTTCTGAGTATCTACAGTTATCCCAGGAAGAAGAGAGAGGGGAAGAATAATTCAAAGGTCTCCATCTCCACCAAACAGAACTCTATCAACTCCTCCACCTAGTAGACCTTTCACCCAATCAACAAGGGTTCTCAGGCCAATCAAAATGGCACAACACAACCCTTATGTCAACTTCACTGGCAATAACCCACTTTCTCTCAATGCACAAAACCCAGTTCTAGTTGCAGCATTGAAGAACATCCCATACTTTACTAGAGAAAATCAGACCACTCTTGGTGATCATGTCAAAGACATTGCTAATGTTTGTGCAATCCATGAGATTGTTGTGATGTAAATTGCTGTGAAATTGTTATCATCTTCATTAAAAGGGAAATCCTTGCAATGGTTCAGAGTCTTGGGCAGGATCTATCCAAAATTGGAACCGATTGTGCATAGCTCTCCACGAGTAGTTTGGAGAAAATGAAGATAATTTGTCTCTATTGGAACAACTGACAACTATCAAGAGAGCTCCCAATGAATAGTTAATAGACTTCAATTTCATATTTCAAAGGACATGGGATAGAATCCCGAAATGATAAGAAGGCCAACACTGAAGGTGCTCTCTTATACTATCTCAAATCTTTAAATTATAATATTTCTATGTTAATCTAATCCATGGGAGGTGAAAATATACTTGTAGCTTATAGCATTGCCATTAGGGCTGAGAATTGTTTGATCCAAGTGGTAAAGCTGTCACCTAGGCCTCATATACCCTTATATCAAAACTTGGAAATCCCAAGCACTAGTCAAGCACCCAATTTAGCTCCTATTCCCACTCCTAGAAATCGAGTTCAAATGAAGCTTCTACTTCATCCTCTAATGCCTCAAATGAACTTCAAGAACTCATGAAACAATTAAAAAATTTAGGTAATGAGCTGGTTACACTTAAGAGGCAGCAAGCCCAAAGTTTTAGACCTTCTTATCAGTCTCAAATTCATCCTAATAGGAAACCATATCAGCCTAATAGGCCACCCAATCTAACCGCAAATCAAAATCAAGTAAGGCCTCCTACCCATGACTGTTTTTGCCCTATAACCCCAATGTTGCATCTACATCTAAAGCCTTAGTGCCAGTGAAAAATAATATAGCTCAAGAGTATGATTGGTTTTTCCCATGCAATGAACCTCACAACTAGTCTATGTGCTTCAATGGTGCTTTGAACCAAACTTTGATTGTGACAGCAATTGGCATAGAGAGCGAGGTGGATCAAGAAACAAGCCAACAACAAGGAACATCTAAGCAAAATACAACTCCAAATGAGACTACACTTGTGAATTGGTAGGCTTAATATTTTTGTGGTATGAATCAAACAATCTCTCATAATGTAGTAGCTAACACATAGTCAAAGAAGAAGAATATTGGTGAAGGGCAGTCATTAGCTCCAGGTGATCCAAAACCTTCCATCACTCCACAAAGTTTTGGTAAACAAAATGTAGTTCCAAACGTGTAAGGACATCCCAAGCCACCTTCTAGACCAACTCAAATGCTAGGTGTTGCAGCCCATGTATAAGAAAATAATGTTCAGGCTAAGGGGAAGTAAAGAGATGTTTCATCCCCATTTAACATCCTTGAACAAATGAAGAAGACAAATGTGAATATATCTATGTAGGAGTCAATATCCATCCCTGTGCCAAAGAGATCTACTACAAGCTACCATGAAGAATTGGTCAACTTCAAATCACCAAGCTCATATGTAAGAGAAGGTACTCACAAATTCTGCTCACCTAGAGGGTAATCTTAGAGGAAAACAAGGTAAAGTTTTGAAGCACCCTCCATTCTATTTTTCATTGATCATTGGGGATAAAGCAAGTACACAATTGTATGATTGATTCTGGGGCAAGTAGTTTTGTGATGCCCAAGCAAATAAGTGATCAGCTGGGCCTCCAATATGAAGTCATATCCAAAGGGGTGGTGTAACTGGATGGGATAATAGTAACAATAGTAGGGGTAATTAAATATTTGAGCCTCACTTTGCATGCATACCCCAATGTCACTATTTTGCAAGATGTGTCAGTGATATATTTACCACCACTTTTTCCCCTATGTTTGTCAAGGGATTTCACAACTAGAATTAGAGGCTATTTATATGTTGATTGGTCACACATGTTGTTTTGGACAAGATATGGAACTAAGGCCAGAATCAGGTCCAAACCTATTGCAAACTTTCATATTGAGCCTCATACTCCAAGCCCAATCAATGCCAATTGTTCAGCATTTGATCAAGAGGATTATCTAGGCACAGATGAAGCTTACACCAAAGTTGGAAGCATCCCAAATTTGAATCTTGATGAATGGGAAAGGAAGGTACATGATTTTGATCTCTACAAGTAAATAGAGGAGTTTGAACTAGGATTTTATTATATACATGAAGAAAACCAGCCTATTCCTAGCATCACCAATCCCGACCATAAAGATGACAATGAGGTATGGCAGCTATTCTTTGATGGATCAAGAAGTATACAAGGTGCAGGGGGGAGCTATGCTTCTTTCACCTCAAGGAATTACGTATTATTAATCTTTTAGATTTTAGTTTTCATGTTCTAACAACACTCTTTGAATATGAAGCTTTGATACATGGATTGCATTGGTCAAGAAGAGAGGTATAAAAACTTACAAGTCTTTGGTGACAAAGTGAGTTGATTGTTAATCAAGTTAAAGGAAAACATGCTGCCAAAAATGACCTGCTCAAGTGTTATACAAATAAGGTTTGGGAGCTCATTGAGGATTTTGAAGGCTTTGCAATCAGCTCCATCCCTAGGAAAGAAAACCAAGCTTTGATAGGCTTGTAGCAGCAGTTGGAGCAGCCTTTGATGTTGTGGAGAGTATCAAGGAAGATAAAGTGCAGAAAAACATTCATGTGATTGTATGGCCATCAATTCCAGATAATAATGTAAGTTGGCAAGTGTTTGAAAGTGACCAACAAATCATCAATTTCTTGCAAGAAAAAGTTGAGTTTTCAGCCAAAAATAAGGAAAAGTTAGAACAACAATATGGTGATCAGGTGGTATAGCTGAGAACCAACAAACTACCAAAAAGACTTGTCACTTTGGAGTCCATCTTTAATCATAATGATTAATTTAGGAAGCAGAAATCAAACATCCAAGTCAAGGGAGAAGATTCAGTGCCCATCTCGATGGGAGAAGGCAAATCACTTCAAATTGGTAAAGTGGCAACCAAGAAAGAAAGGTATGAGTTCATTCAACTTTGCCAAGAGTTCCCAGATATATTTTCTTGGAGCTATGAAGACTTGAGAGGTTTCAATCTCAAGCTAGCTCAACAAAAAATTAAATTAGATCCAAGTGCTAAACCATGCAAAAACAAAGACTGGTCAATCCACACATGGAGCCTCTCATGAAGAAGGAATTGAATAAGTTAATAGAGGAAAGTATCATATTTCCCATCAAGCATTCAAGCTGGGTTGCAAACTTGGTTCTAGTTAGAAAGAAGAGTGGAGAAATCAGATTGTGTGTAGACTTTAGAGATTTGAATAGAGCATCCCTCAAGGATCATTACCCACTTCCTTCTATGGAGCATATTTTGTAATTTGTTGGATCTGAGAGGTTTTCATTACTAGATGGTTATTTAGGGTATAATCAGATCATGGTAAAGGAGGATGATCAGTTCAAAACAACCTTCACCACCAAATGGGGAACCTATGCATATAGGAAAATGCCATTTGGGTTGTCTAACACCGAAGCTACCTTCTAAAGGGCAATGGATATGGCATTCAAGGGATTGATCAAAAAAATAGTGCTGATATACCTAGATGATATTATTGTATTTTCTAAAAGTGCATAAGATCATCTCTTTCATTTGAGATAAGTGTTCCAAAGATGTAAAAGATTTGGGGTATCCTTGAATCCCAAGAAATGTATTTTCCTAGCTTAAGAAGGAAAGCTCCTAGGCCACATTGTTTCCAAAGAGGGATTAGAAATTGATCTCGGAGAGGGTTGAAACAATAAAATAACTACCATTACCAAGTCACAAGAAGGCCCTTATAAGTTTCTTGGGAAGAATCAATTTTGTTCGAAGGTTTGTTCCAAACTTTGCAGCCCTTGTCAAGCCAATAACTATGATGTTGAAGAAAATTATGGATTTCAAATGGAAAGATGAAGGTAAGGCAAGTTTTGAGGAAATCAAGGAGGCTATCTCACAAGCTCTAACTCTCATTAACCTGATTTCTCTAAGGATTTTATCCTTTATGCATTTGATGGTGATGATACCATTTCTGCAATTTTAGTACACCAGAAGAAAGAAAATGTAGAGCAGCCAATTACCTTCTTTAGCAAAAGCTTGGAGGACTATGAAGTGAGGCATTCCTTCATTGAGAAGCATGTTCTTGAAATGATTAGGATCTTGAATAAATTTAAGCATCTAGTTTTAAACAACAAGGTTCAACCGTTGGTTTCTCATGTGGGAGTTAAAGACTTCCTCACAACAAAGACCTAAATGAAAAACATGTAGGGTGGATTACTCGTGTCATGGAGTATGACATTGGCATCAAAGTCACCAAGCTGGTCTAAGGAAAGGGATTTTGTGAGCATCGGTCTTGAGAAAATCAATGGAAGCAAACAATGGGAAATATGTTTTGGCGTTGCAAGACAACCAAGAACAAAGAAACATTCAAGAAGATAATGGTGGTATGCTCACTCCTTGCTGGACCCAAGACATAATGAACTTCTTACAAAAAGGCCTCTTCCCTCTAGAGATGAACAAAACCAAGAGAAGACACCTCAGATTGTAGGCTATCCCATATGCACTTGTTGATGGTGTCTTGTTCAAAAAGGATATAAATGGAGTGCTGTTGAGATGCATTGGGACAAATCAAATTAAGAAAATGTTAGAAGAGTTCCATGGTGGATCAGCTAGGGGTCATTTTTCTCCAAGAGTGACAACCCTCAAGATTATGAAGGATGGCTATTATTGGCCCAATGTGTTTATTGATTGTTATGCATGGATCAAGAGGTGCAAAAATTGTGCATTCTTCACAGGCAAGGAAATATTAGTAGCCCTTCCATTACACCCAATTTTAGTGGACCAGCCATTCATGCAATGGGGTTTGGACTTCATTGGAGTCATTAACCCAAAATCAAGCCAAGGACACAAGTGGATTCTAACAACAATGACTACTTCACCAAACGGATTGAGGTGGTGGCACTCAAAGAGGCAAATGAATCTAGCATTCTAAACTTCTATGAGTGGATAGTAACCAGATTTGGTATACCTGCCACTATAATATCAGATAATGCATTGGAATTCATAGGATCAAAGGTACTTAATGGGCTGTTAAGAATGGGATCTATCTGAGCACTTTATCAAATTATTACCCTCAAGGTAATGGCCAAGCTAATTCTACCAACAAGAATCTATTAAAGATCATCAAGAGGACCCTTGATGAAAATAAGAGGACTTGGCACACTAAACTTAAATCACCCTTATGTGCTTTGATAGGATAACTCGCAAGAGATCCACCTGGTAACTCTCCATTCAGACTTGTTTATGGAAGAGAGGCAATCTTGCATATGTCACTTGAGTTACCAAAGTTGGAACTCATGAAGCAATTAGAATTGTTGGAATTTGAACCCATGGAGGTTAGATATGTAGAATTGATGGAACTCCAAGAAATCAGAGAGCATGCAGCCCAAACAATGGAGAAGGACCAAGCCTTGATCAAGAGAACCTTTGATAGAAAAGCTTAGGCTAGAACATTCCAAGTTGGATATTTAGTGTTGAAATGGGATGTAGACTAAGAAAATACAAGAAGGCATTCAAATTTTGATTCCATTTGGAGTGGCCCCTATATGGTCACAAATGGTAAGAATAGCAATGCCTTCCAATTGTCTACATTGGATGGTGAAGAACTCGTAGATTCTAGTTAATGGAATCGATATAAAGAATTGCTACTAGATGGGAAGCTCCTCATCTTGTACATATTAGCTTAAATTTTAATTTTTCCAAGTGCTTGTGCACATTGTTTTGTTGTAGCTTAGTTTTACATTTCCCTAAGTGCTTTGGCACAAGCTTTGTTGTCCCAAGGATGCATCTTTGTAGGCCATGTTCCAGATCAAGTGATGTTCTACTCTCACAATCTTCTTTCTAGAAATTTTCTAATGAGTTGAGAGTACCAAGCAGTTAAGTTGATGACTCCATTGCCCAATGGATTGCTTTAGGCAGCTGGTCACTTCATCCAACAGGCAGATGACCCCTCTGAGTCGCCAAAATTGTTATCCAAAATAAGCCCCTTGCTTATTTTTGACTAACTTTCTTTCATTCCTTCCTTCCTTGTGCCTTAGTTGAATTTTTCCACTTTTCAAGAACTCAAAATTATACAAAAATCACTTCATCAGATAGAGAATTTTCTCACCTTTCCAAAAAGGTAAAATTTTCCTTCTAACTCCTTGTATTTTGCAAGTTATGGCTCGGTGGAGTTTTTGAGGGAAATTTTCTCTAGGAAGGTCCGCCACCAATGGGAATGTGCCATGTGGTGGACAAATGGTGGGTTAGCAGAGGTAAGTTAGAAAATTCACCCAAAAGTGGGCAGACGAGTAAAGGAAATTTTTTTCCCGCGGGCCTGCGGAGGAAAAGAAATGGCTTGAGGCCCACGTGAATGAAGAGGTGCCACATGGCGGCGGAGGTCAGACCGGCGGGGTTAAGTTGGAAAAATTTCCAAAAAATGGAGCAATGAAAATTTTAGCACAAAATCCCCACAATGAATAGGAAAGTTCCATGTGTCCATGAGGTTGGCAGAGTCGAAGGATGGAGCAAATTTGGGCTTTTGCCAAAATAGTAGAAGGCACAAAGGAAAGAATTGGCTGCGCAGTGCTCGCTAAGGAGGAAATGGAAGTTTTGTTTTAAACCCCACGAGATAATAAAAATATGCCACATGTCCTATTCGTGGTGCGGTTGGTAAGCGTCAAATGTAAAATTTGGAGTGCGTGCTGGCAGCTAATAGGAGGGTGACATGTGGCGGCGGAATGGCGGGTCAGCGGAGGAATTTCAGATTTTTTTCCAAAATTCAAAAAAGTGTAAAAATGGTCATTTGAACCCATGGACCAATCTGAATACACCATGTGGTAGTGGAGCAGTTGGGGCATGGATATTTTTTAGGAAATTTTCCAAAATTCAAAAATGGGAAAAAATTTAGGTTTCGGCCCACCGACCCGATTTTTGCCCCAGTTTTGCCCTAAATCTTTAAAGAGGCATATCTTTCAATCTAGAGCTCAATTTTTATCGATTTTAGTGTCATTGGAAAGCTATCGAAGTCCTCTACATGATAGAATCTTCAATTTTGTTTTTTGGTGGATTTTAGAGAGAGAAAAATGAGAAAACGCTTCTGGCATGGGGAAAAGAGCAGAACCGACATTCAACCACCATTTTTAATCTAGTATGGCTTCCATTCTTTTCCAGCATGGTCAAAAATCTTGGGGAATGAACTTTTAAGGGTACCCATGCTATTTTGATTGGTCTGGTTGGTGGTTGAATCATTCATTTCAATTTTCCCACGTTTCTCCTTCTTGAACTCGGGTTTTCATTGTTAAAAGCTAGATTTGGATCATTTGGTAAGGGTTGGACTTTTTTATGTTCCCATGGCTCCCTCCTTCACCCTGGCAAGTGGATTTGTGGAATATCGACCTTTTTAGGACTACAACATGTTTTCTACCTCCTTGGTGTTGTAATGCACTATATTTCAAAATGGAAATGACAATGCAAACTCTGTGAATGAATTTTCAATCCATTCTTGTGTTGTTTTCTCTATCCTGATCCTTCATTACAATTTTAGAAATTTGTGCTTGATTTGTGTTACATTTTTTATAAGTCAGTGTCAATCTAAAGAAATATATGTTCACCACTCCTTTGGTGTATCACCTTGTTAGTTTAGTTTTATCTTATTTTCTCTCTTCTATCCTTGTCTCCTTAGCGAGAATTAGAGTAGGATTTTTAGTTAAACCTTTGCAAATTTCATGTATACATTTGATCGGAGGAGTATAGGGACCAACCTTTAATCTGGATAGTTTTTCCCATTTTTCAAGTCTCGACACTTGGGGAAAATATTCCATGTTGTGCTATCACACTAAATGACACAATTCTTACTTGTAGATCGAAGGTCATTTAGGGGTCCGCTGATTTGCACTAACAGATTACCTAGACATTCTATCTTCTCATTTAATCAGGTAGCCCAAGCCTTCTTGGATCACTTCTCCATCAATGTTGTTAAGAAGGTTACCATGACTGACCTCTACTCTATGCGTCAATATGATGACGAATCTATCATAGATTTTTTCACTCGTTGGTGTAGCCTGATTAATCAACTCACATTCCAACTACCATAAACCAAACTCATAGATATCTTCATGTGGGCTTGTGCTAGACATATCTCACCAACCCTATAGGTGCTAGACTTTCTAAACCTTTGATGAGGCATTCACCATGGCACGAAAGCTAGAGATTCGGGCCATCGAAGAAAATAAAATCCAACTACGCAATAAGAACTCGGCATTCAAATCGAATGATACCTCTTCTTCTTTGAAACCATAGAACAATTATTCAAAATCCAAGGGAACTACTAATGCAGTGGTACTCAAAGCCAGCCCAGCTCATCCATCAAATTAGGCTAGCCCCTCATCTAATCTTTCTCCTGTCCATACTTTTCAATTCATACAACAATAATGGAAATACACCCCAATTGGGGAGCCTTATTCGTTGTCTTAGAAAAGCTTATTAAAGTTGGGGCTATCACCCTTCCTCCCATAAAACCACACATTAGTTTTGATCCTGCTCACCCCACACCCACATGGTATAAAGAGCACAACTTTTGCAACTATCATTAGGTAAAAGGTCATAGTGATGGAAATTGCATCACTTTCAAGAACATTTTCCAACAAATGCTTGAGAAAGGTGAGCTAACCTTAGATAATTCAAACGCACCTGCTAATCAAAACCTACACATATTCAAGAAACCATTTCCTAATCATGCCTCTTCTTCTGATCAAACCAGAGAGACCTCAATGGATGATACCCATACCCATGAGGTCCATGTTATTTTCAGCAACACCCGTCACTTCCCAATTACCCCATATTCCTTCCATAGAGGAAATCCTAGCCCGAAGTCCTCTACCTACACTTGAACCCACCTCACCTATTCCTCCACCCACAAAGGAACACCCTTCATCCCCTCCCTCACATGTGAAGGAGCCTCCTGTTAACATCAAGATCATTTCACCGTTGGCTTCTCCACCTAGAGATCTATCACCCGCAGTACATCTCAAACCCGTAGAAGAGGCTTGTTTATCTCCTCCACCCACAGAGGAGCACCCATCATCTCCTCCACCCACAGACAAGCACCCATCATCTCCTCCACCTATCAAAAATCTAGTAAAAATACCTTTGCCTCTAGGTGACCATTCTCCATCAGTTACTGAAGATCCTACGGACTTACTTTCGGCTCTCTTACCCATGGAAGCTGAAGCTAGCGAATTCCCCATCTCTAAGACACATTTTATGGGAATCACCATTGGATCCTCATCAACCTCACCTACAACAGTATCATTCTCACGCTTAGCCGATCACCTAGATTATGTGGATAGAGCCTTACTTTGGGGGCATCTTCTACTTCCTGTCTCAACACAAATGCAAAGGTCACTTGTTGACACTTCCACTATCTACCCAAAAATATTTCAGCCAATCGAACCAAACATAATCAGTAACTATCAAAAATTATTCTACGATACCACTCATGGATCAACTCACACCCCTACCCACAACCCAACATGCATCTACATCCAAACCCACACCTACATCATCTTCCTTTCCTAAACCTATAACTACCTTAGGGGTCATCCCAACTACCTACCTTACTCATCCACCCATAAAATTAGATTTAGCTACCTCCTCCAAAGCCGACACCAAGCTTGATCCGCCCCCTAGATGGAAGAACCAATCCCAGTAGATCTCATACCCCAACACCGCCAATTACACCTTCATCACCTTCACCCTTATGTCCGTCTTAGGACCTCGCCCCTCTAGCATGGTTAAGAAACCTCCACCCATCGGTAAACTAAAAATGCAACAACCCATTCTACCCTCGCAGACCTCTACCATACCCAAGCACCTAACATGACTTCCACCCACACTTGTAACATCTTTACCACCCATACCTCCAATACCATCGATAGCTTCTACATTACCCCTAACATTTCAGTCTCTTTCCCTCACGCCTCCTTCATGACCCATGCCATCTACCTTCACAGCACCTTTGTTATCCCCGTGGGTAACATGCCCCCTTCCACCATCCACCTTTCCCTCTAGATCTCATGTTCTCATATCACCTTTACCCAAGAAGGTGCAACCTAAGGGAAAACTCCACTACCCTCGATAAGGTAGTCAAACCAACCACACACTCTCTTGCTAGTTCATCTACCCTACCCTTACCCAAGCAAACACAACCGACACCTAAGACCACACCAACACCTAAAACCATAGCTCGACCTACTCCCCTCACGTGAAGACCCAACCTTTACAATCTGCCACACCTGCACCCAAACCCACTTTCACTTCCCATGGTGATCCACTAGCGGGATCCTATGCCAAAATTTTAACCAACCTCCTTGAAACTTTTGTCATCACATTACCGCCGCTCAGACCTTATGACCCTCTCAAACCCAAACCAAAGGGGTTTGATGACACCAAAATTTGTTCCTACCATCATGTGTTAGGGCATGATATAGAGAACTACAAAGCTTTAAAAACTGTTCTTATCCAGTTGTGTCCTCCCAAAGAAAACTTTGACGATGATGACCTTCTCAATGAGGACCACATTTCACCGGCACCTATTCCCATAGTTCTTCCTTCATTACCTACTCAACAATCAAGACCTCCACCCCCACAACTCCTAGAACCACCCCTGAGGTTTGAAATTAACATGGTTCGCATCAAAGAACTCACAAACCTCCACCCAAATGTCGGTGTGCCCAGCTCATCTCACAAGGTTCCTTCCCACCATTTGGATTTTTCCCCTCTTGTCTCTATACTTTTCATGGCTCACCTACTTCACCTACCTCCCTACCTCAAATCAACATGATCCACATTGCTACCTGTGCTCAGAAGGACAAAGGCAAGGAAAAGGCAACCGACCCACCAACCAATCCTATACCCAACATACCATCTGTACCCACACCTAAAATCACTATCCGCGACCCCACATATCTTATTTCTAATGGGGTCACACACGCCCGATGGTCAAACAACTACACCAACCCCCTCAAAATTTCCCTTTTTAATTCATCCAAATCTTGGAATCCCATCGTCAAGCTCTCATGGAGGTTCTTCAATCTATTGAGGTTTACCCAATGACCCTACACCCGTAGCCTCTATTATTACACCTCATCATGTAGCCTCTCTTAACAAATTATCACCTTCATCTGCACCTCTGCCTACTCACTAGGTAACCTCCCTTAGCTTCTCAAATGAAGAGATTTCACCACACCAAATGGATTACCTAGATCCATCTCTCTTCATCTCTGTCCACATCATGATATATGTGTACGACGTGTTATAATTGATGGGGGAACTAGCATTAATATCATTTCCTCCCATGCATTTTCTCAAATGTTCATACCTGACAATTGCATGCATAAACATCCCATCATGTTGCATTCATTCAATGATGTTATCACCTCTACACTTGGAATTATCATTCTCCATGTTCACGTGTGCCCCGTATAGTTCCGAGTTATTTTATGTCTTAGAGGGGGAATTTCAAAACATGCTTTACAAACCCAATGATGTGCTCATACCTATTAAAGCATCTACCTCTAAAACCACTACCTCTTCACCTACAACTCCACTCACCAGTGTCGGGCGCTACCTCAACCACACCTACATCCTCCATTCTTTACCTCTCATCAGTAACCTCCATGGCCGAACCTGTCGGTCTCCCAATCCATTAGCTCCACCTTTTATCGACCTCGACACATCATCTATACTAGCTACCCGCATATCGACCACTAATCCCTTAGAAGGAATTTTTAATGCCTCACTTTGGGGGAGTATCGTTTATATAGTGTTAACACATTCCTTACTCCACAAGAGTATGGAAGTCTTCTCCAACACCCTTGCTATGATCACTTTGCATAGGAGAGCACCTCCTTTATGGCCTCCTCACCTTCGCACATCCAGTATCACCTATGGGGACTTGATACTACCACTTACACACCGAACCATCGTCATAAACCCGCCCTTTTTTGTTGACCTCTAGTCACTCACCAATCACCGTTTTACCCACACCTTCTGCACCATTGTGCATGGAAGGTTTTTGGTTTTGGATTTTACGAGAAAGGCTGCCATACTATTATTCCATGTACTACCTGCAACCATAACAACCGTAGTGGTATTAGATTTGTTGAACCACCTACCAAGAAGGCTTGTATTTGACTCATTGAGGACATCAAACCTTCTCCACCTTCTTCACCACCTTTGCCTACAAAGTTGATAAATCTAGAATCCATTCCTCCTAACTTTTTTTTTCATAAACACCATTTCCTTGGGGCCTCTAACTTATCAATGTGAGGGTGAGGCTCCCTCTTCCCTTCCCTTCCTATACCCTAAAATGATCGATGATGATACACCTTCAATTAGCATCGTTCAATACTAGGATGATGAATCTATACTCACCTACCTTGGTGCAGAAGAATCATATATTCATCGGTTGTTACCATCTAAGACAAAAACCATTTTGAATGAATCAACTATCAAGATCACCATTCATACTCAGGATGACCCACACATTCTAAAGATCAGATAATCTTTATATGCTACTGAATAAGAAGCCATCACTTCTTTTCTCAAAAACCATACCAACACTTTCACTTGGTCTTACATAGATATGCCTAGTATTGACCCCACTATAGTGGTCCACAATATTGTAACCATTCCCGACACCAAACCCATCAAACAAAAGCTGAGAAAAATGTACGCTCGCATTTCCCTTCTCATCAAAGAAGAACTTTAGCACCTTCTTTTTGTTTCCTTCATATTACCCATTGATTATCCTCAATGGATTTCTAACATTGTCCTTATCACTAAGGTGATAGGGGGACTCTACATTTGTATGGATTTCCGTGACCTCAATCTAGCTTGCCCAAAAGACAACTTTACCCTACCTGGTATTGACCAACTGGTGGACCTTATTGCTGGTCATGAGATGATATGACTCATGGATGGTTTCTTTGGTTATAACCAAGTCTTACTTGCCCCATAGGATTAGCACAAAACTACATTCATTACCCCTTGGGGGACCTTATGTTATCGAATCATGCCTTTTGGCCTTAAAAATGTTGGTGCCACATATCAACAAGCTATGGCTTATATATTCCATGAAATCATACATCATATATTGGAATATTATATGGATGACCTCCTTTCTAAATCCAAACACCATTCTGAGCACCTCGCCATCCTAAAAACCATCTTCGACTACCTCATTAAATATTGCATTTTCCTTCAACCTAAGAAGTGTGTCTTCACGGTTCTCTTAGGAAAAATCTTGGGGTTTATCGTTTCCTTATGTGGTATAGAGGTTGAACCTACTAAAGTCAAGGCCATTCTTGAAATGCCTCTACCCACTAATCTTAGGCAACTCGTAGCCTGCAAGGCAAGTTGTAGTCTATTCACCACTTCATTTCACAATTGTCTGATCGGTGTCAACCATTTCATCATCTTCTCAAGAAGGATGTCTCTTTTAAATGGGATAATGAATGCCACAAAGATTTTGAGGCCTTAAAACAATACCTTCTCCAACCACCCATCCTCATTCCACTTACAGATGATAAACCCTTCTACCTATACATCTCAGCTATCGATCATTCTTTGGGAGCCATACTTGCTCATCGCAATGAATAACATAGGGAGCAGGCATTTTATTACATAAGCCATACTCTTTTGGACTATGAAACCCAATACACCCATGCCAAAAACTTTTCTTTTCCTTAGTTTTCATTGCAAAAATCTCCGTCATTACCTACTCAACCACAAAACTTATGTCGTGACTAACACCGCCCCTTACACTTCATGTATGCCAAACCTTACCAAAATAAACGTGCCACATGTCTTTGGCTCATGATTTTGGCTAACCTTGACCTCAAATTCACCCATAAAAATTCCATCAAGGGCCAAGCTATCGCCAACCAATTAGACGACGCACCTATTTCCAGAGATCAACCCTCTAACTTTGACTTTCCTGATGAGTCAATTGCTACCCTTTCCCTGGATGAACCCACTTACCAAATGACACTCTTCTTCGATGGTTCCAAGTGTTAGCATGGGGGTGGGAAAAACATTATTCTAATTCCTCTTGATGGTAAACCCATGCCTTTATCTTTCAAACTCAATTTTGATTGTACCAACAATATTTCTGAATACGAAGCACTCGTATTAGGTCTCCAAGCTACCTATGCCTTAGATGTTAAGTCGATCAATATCTTTGGTGATTCTGAATTGGTCATAAACCAAGTCAATGGTATATACCAATGTCGTAATGATATAATTCAAAATTATAAACATCATGTGGACATACTTTTGACTAACTTCAACCGCTATGACCTTCACACCATCCCCAGTTCAACCAAAAAATTAGTAGATACCATGGTTTTCTTAGCTTCTCAAATACCCATTTCACCCACTGATTCCAAAATATTCATCACAGTACAAAGACTCCAATCACCCTCTTATTTACCTCATGAAATTTACTCCATCGGAACCACTACCCCTCATCCAAGTGACCTTTGGTATAAACAATATTTAGACTACCTTTCCCTCTCCATCTTGCCTCCCGACCTCACTCGTAATGGACAACGGGCCTTTCTTAAAAAGGTCTCTCATTACATCATCATGGGTGGCCTCCTTTATAAATGTGGCTTTGATGGCATTCTCTTACGGTGCCTTACGAGTTCTGAAATTCCTTATACCATTAACAAAGTTCATGATGGCATATGTGGAGGTCACTTCAGTGGCCTTATTGTTGCTAAGCATATTCTTCACCTAGGCTATTACTGGATGACACTTAACCATGATTGTGGTGAATATGTTAAGCATTGTGTGAAGTTCCAACAACATGCCAACCTTCATCATACACCCATTCATGCCTTACAGGTCACCTGTGACCTTTGGCCCTTCTCTCAATGGGGTTTGGATCTCGTCGGAGAGATCAATCCCCATTCTTCACAACGACATCAATGGATCATCACTGCTACTAAATACTACACAAAATGGGTTGAGGCCATACCACTCATCTCCATGAAAGTTGAGAAAATATGTGAGTTCATCAACCATCACATTATTTGTCATTTTGGTGTTCCGCATCATCTCATCACTGATAAC
Organism: Taxus wallichiana var. yunnanensis; assembly: GCA_018340775.1. NCBI lineage: Eukaryota > Viridiplantae > Streptophyta > Pinopsida > Cupressales > Taxaceae > Taxus > Taxus wallichiana. The sequence goes on along the minus strand of CM031234.1, from coordinate 410,418,704 downwards.
GGAAAACAATTTAAAAATAAAACCTTGCAAAAACTCTATAATGCCTTCGGCATCCAATTAAGTTTCTCGTCACCTTATTACCCACAAACCAATGGCCAATCCAAATCCACTAACAAAACCTTAAACAAAATTCTCATGAAAGTGGTTAAAAATACTGGGAAGGACTGGCATACGCACATTCCTTTCACTCTGTGGGCGTACCACACTAGTATCCGCACTTCCACTGCTGCCACACCTTTTCTCTAGTCTACAATTCAAAGGTTTTTCTCGCCTCTCAAAGTCCGATTCCCTCACTCCACATTTCTCTCCATGACATGCTCAATGATGATTACTTTCTTCATGACTGTTTAACACAACTTGAGTTATAAGATGTACATTGTCTTAATACTCTTGGCCATCTTCCAATTTACTACTACAAAATGTATCAAATGTGCTTATGAAAAACATGTCCATGAATGAACCTTCCAAGTCGGTGACCTTGTCCTAAAAGAAAATCAACATGTATCCAAAGCTGAAAAAAGTAAACGGGGAAAATTTTCTCCTCATTGGCTTGGACCATACATCATGACTCATACTTATGGATCATGTGCTTATCGTTTATCTTCACTAGATGGTAAAATAGAACCTGAGCCCCTTAATGCCTTGCATCTTTGACCATTATATTTTTGCCTTTAATTCCTACCTCACCTTCTGCCTCTTTTCATGCTCATCCCTTGAGCACTTTTCAATTGCCTCCCTTCACTATACCGCCCCCAATGATTAAACAAGAATCATGTGTGTACCCATCACTTTTTATCTTCTCTTAAATATGTGTACCATGGCGCTGCACATAACATGGTTCTCATGGATACTTTTTTGTTATTTTTTTATGAGATCCCATGGTCATTCCACCTTGATTTTCTAAACAAGAATCCTATCCTTCACCTTAGTCTTGTCCATGACTTAAAATCCCTCACATGGGATTCAACTCCTTGAGTCAAAATTCCAATAAAATATGACTCCCTCAAAAAGGACATCTCTTCTCTCTACATCGCTGCTATAAATAGACTACTCCCTCAAAGGACAGCTATATAAAAAGCCTGTTTAAAAAAAAATGAACAAGAAGAAGAAAGAGAGAGAGAATCTAAAGCTTCCCGCATCGATCAGCTTCACGAAGACCTCAAGGATTTAATTTCCTCATCCCATATAGAATTCCCACATCGATCAGTCTATCTCAAATATTAGTCAAAACAAAAATCCTTTTAGTCATGGACTTTCCCATTGTGACCTTAAATCTCTTGCCAAAAAGGCATTGTACCTAGTATCATATAAAAACTAACCACTTTTCACCCTCTCACCATTCACACTTTCATTTCCTACCACCTCAAGGGACCTATTGGACCATGACATTTGGTGATCATGTGACTAATTTTTCACCTTTAGAATAATCAATCATGTAATGCTTTTAGGGTCTTACGTTCATCAACCCATCTAAGGTTTGATCCGCTGTTATGATCCTTACCAATCAGGTCACTTTCTTGCCTCCTCTTATATTTTAAACCTTCTTCATTACGTATTGATTACCTTATATAGGACTTGATCCTTGATGCTTATTTTTGGGTAATTTTCTCCTCCTTCACCATAATCAACTCAAAATCACCCATACCAATGTGCCCACAATTCACCCATACCTAAAATACCTAGACTCAATCATGCCTATAACATACCCACCCATACTCATACCTCCTCACATTCTTCCCTAGCTTATGGGAGAACTACATCAGCTTGAGGTCCCTTTTCACCGAGACTATGTAGGCAACACTCTAAGGGCATGGGGCCCTTGGAGGTTAGCTCGCCACTCTCTACCCTAACCAATTCATCTTTTATTTTCCTAAATCACATTCTACCCTATTTAGTTTCCTTTTATATCAATAATTGGAAATTAAACCCATCAAACAACAAATTTCTTTCCACCTTTATCATCATCAAACATACATCCATTATGTCTACCCTTTCCTTACCACTATCATGCATGTACTATAAAACATCTTAACCATGACCCATATCATCATTCATTGCACAAATTAATGAATTACAACCTAACTCACTTCACCCATACCTAAAGGACCTAGTCTCAATCCATGCCTAGACCACAACCTAACTCAACTATGCCTAAAACCTGACTCAATCCATGCCTAGACCACAACCTAACTCCACCATGCCTAAAACCTGACTCAACCATGCCTACAACCTAACTCCACCATGCCTAGACCACAACCTAACTCGATCCATGCCTATGACCTAACTCTATCATGCCTACACTACTTAATTTCCATAACATATACACATCAACATAACAAGATAACCACAACCATGTATACACATAATGACCATAATCATCATCATCTCTATAAATAAAAATATCCAAACATGTGTCTCCATATACATAATCTCAAATATCTTTACGCACGCAGGCGGTACTACAAGGAGCGACAACCGAGATCATACCAAACCAAGAACACAGATGCTAATCAAACACCACGATCAATAAGATGAAAGTAATTCACCAGAATAACGTTACATAAACCTTTGCAAACAAATGAGTAGCAATATCATATATTATTATGGAACTCAATGAAATACAATGAGAATGGGCCTTACTTATATAAGCAAGGAATAATAATCTAAGAACTGGTCAAGGTAGTAGATCAAGCCATAAATCATGGAAAGAACTAGTCAAATCCATAGATTTCTGAAAGAACTAGACATCAAGGAACTAGTCAATACCATAGATCTAGGAAAGAACTAGTCAATACCATATATCAAGGAAATAACTATACCTAACAACTAGATAATATCTCCTAATATCTAAATAAATAAAAATAAATATCCACACACATAAGTGGGTGAGGATAAATACAATAAAGGTAAATAATGTACCTAGGTGAACATGAGCTAAGTAAATACCTACTCTAACACCCCCCTTCAAGTGAAGCTAGGGACCAAAATAGAAGTGGCATGTCAACAATATGAGTCTCGATAGCTAGGCTTGATAAGGTACTCATGTACAATATATCCATGAAGAAATCTTGAACCAAAATAAGGAAAGAGAAAGAAGAAGAAGAATAAGGAATATGTTCTCACGAACACCCCCTAAGAACAATTTCTGAAACCCTAAGCATTCCACGCAACTCAAGGTAACGAGGTGATGCAAAAGGCTTCATAAAGATGTCCGTAACTTGCTACTAAGTTGGAATGTACTCCAAGAAAAGAACTCCATCCTGAATGTGCTGATGAATGAAGTGGATGTGTATCTCAATATGCTTGGTCCATTGGTGCTCAACTAGGTTACGAGAAATGTGAATTACACTTTGGTTGTCACACCAAAGTACAGTTTGGTGAATCCTATGGGAATCCAAACTCTGTCAATAGCTGGTGAAGCGAAATAATCTGTGACTCACTATAAGCGCTGCCCTGTACTCTACCTCTGAAGATGAAAGTGCAGTAGCATGTTGCTTTTTGCATGCCTAAGCAACTAGAGAAGAACCAAGATAGAAAAGATAGCCAGAAGTAAAACACCTATCATCAATAGAACCTACCCAATCTGAATCTATATACCCAACCAATTGAGTAGAGCCCCTAGTGTAGTGTAGGCCAAAGTGGGAAATACCATATAAATATTGCAAAATCCTTTTAGCATCCTATCGGTGACTACTATGAGGAGAATGTGCAAACCGAGATACAAGCCCTACTATAAATGAAATATCAGGGTAAGTATGGGTTAATTACATGAGACTCCCAACCAACTACCTATACAACGTAGGATCACAAAATGGTGTGGTAAATGTGGATGTAAGAGTAACTCCAGACTGAAAAGGAGATGGACTTGGCTTGCAATCAACCATATCAAAGTGCCTAATAAGATCATGGGTGTACTTTTATCGACTCAAATGAATCATTTAATCTGTTTGAGAAATCTGTAAACCAAGGAAATAATGCAATAGCCCAAGATCTGTCATGTCAAACTATGTAAAAAGAGCCCTCGAATACTCGAATGTGGGCCAATAAGTAACAAATCATCAACATATAAGACAATTATCACAATATCCTCACCAACATGCCTTTGGAGATACAATGTATGACCAGAGTGGAAATGAATAAAACTAGTAGATAGAAGAAAAGAATCCATCTTCTCATACCAAGCCTGAGGGGCTTATTTGAGACCGTAGAGAGACCTTCAAATCTGAAAAATAAGAAAATAATCCTAAACAAATCTATTAAATCTGCTCCATATATATTTCCTCTTATAGATCTCCATGTAAGAAGGCACTCTTCACATCCATCTAGTATACGGCCCACCCCGTGATGCAAAAATAACAAGGACAAGGTGTATAAAATCCATCTTGGTAACGGGTGCAAAAATATCAAAGTAGTCAATACCTTCAACTTGTGAAAAACCCTTTGCAATAAGACGAGCCTTATACTTGTCAATGGACCCATCAACTGTGTATTTGGTTCAAGTATACCCACTTACACCTAACCATCTTTCTTCCTTTAGGAAGAGATACCAAATCCCAAGTATGATTCTTCATCAAAGAAGAATACTCAACTGTCATCACATCATCCCACTCTTGTATCCCATGAGCCTTTGAAAAAGACTATGGATCCTCAGAAAATGCCTAACACAAAATTCCAAAACTTGTAGAATGTGCATGATGATGCCTAGTGGGTGGAAGATCCTCTATGAAAGGTGTTGCCTCATAAATTGTAGTATGAGCCCACTTAGGCATAGTGACAACATTAGTGGGAATATGATCCTCAATGGAATCTATAACCTCCTCATCAATCTCCTCAAAGAAAGGATCCTCAAGATGAGATGATGAAGAAGAAGGAATGGAAGAAGATGAAGAATCATGAGGAGTGAAACACTCATCAAACTGAACATGTGTTTGAAAAATAACATCATGTGTATCAGGATCTAAAAGACGATAAGCTCTCATGTCCTCACAATACCCTACAAAGATCAAGGGTTTACTCTTCTTATCCAAATATTTCCTTTTCTTCTTTGGCACAAAGGCCCAAGCATGGCTCCCAAAGACTTGAAAAAATGATTCATCTAGCTTAGTGTTGGACCAAGCTTCCTCTGGAGTCAAATGCTCAAGTGCTTTGTGTGGTGTGCAATTCTGAATAAAGTTAGCACAATTAATTGCTTCTACTTAATAGATAGGAGGTATATCTCTAGAATGCATCAAACAGTTAGCCATTTCCTTCAAAGTTCTATTTTTCCTTTCTGCTAAGCCATTTTCTTGTGGAGTATGAGGAACAGAATGTTGGTGAATAATGCCTTGAGTTGCCAAAAATTCAAAAAACTCATTCACTTGAGTACTCCCCGCATTATCGGTATAAAGGTTCTTTATGCTACTAGACGATACCATCAAAGGAACATCTTTTCCAAAAACCGTCTCTGCACACCAATCAAGAATGTTACACCCACATAAATTAAAACCTAGAAAAAAAAAAAAATTTTGGTTTTTCTTCACAGCTGACACAAATCCCAAGGCAAACCACCATGGTTCTCTCTGACAAAAAAACCAAAAAAATGAGTGCCTCCCAAAATTCTCAAGTTTATAGTTGATCTTACGGTTTTCCACCTTTCGGATCCAATGAAAGCCTCTGTTTTACATGAAAAAGCATGTAACAACAAAATACGAGAAAATCCTGAAATATATGAATATATAAAAAAATTATTTGCAAAATAAAACTTACAAACGGATGTCAATAGCAATCTCCTGCTTTGATACCATAAAAGGAATGATAACTAGATCATACCAAACCAAGAACACTAGATGCTAATCAAACACCACGATCAATAAGATGAAAGTAATTCACCAGAATAACTTTAAATAAACCTTTGCAAACAAATGAGCAACAATATCATATATTATTATGGAACTCAATGAAATACAATGAGAATGGGCCTTGCTTATATAGGCAAGGAATAACAATCGAAGATCCAATCAAGGTCGTAGATCAATCCATAAATCATGGAAAGAACTAGTTATAAAAGAACTAGTGAAGTCCATAGATTTATGAGAGAACTAGACAAGAAGGATCTAGTCAATACCATCGATCTAGGAAAGAACTAGTCAATACCATAGATCAAGGAAAGAACTATACCTAACTAGATAATATCTCCTAATATCTAAATAAATAAAAATAAATATCCACACACATAAATGGGTGAGGATAAATACAATAAAGGTAAATAATGTACCTAGGTGAACATGAGCTAAGGTAAATACCTACTCTAATAGGTACATATAATCAAATCTTGTGAAAACCTCATATACTGACCTCACCATCTTCAAAGCACGGAGGCCAAGTATATGATCAAAAATATGCAAAACTCTCATACATCCTCACTCTCCTCAGCACACAGGCTGGTATATATCAAAAATGAATCAAATACATAAAAATAAAGGGATGTGCATCAGGCATCATCCTATTGGACATCCTCCATATCATTCTCTCTTGTCTCCTCCTTGGTTCCATGTCGGTAGCTTGATAACCTCTCACCACCCACCATAGGTCACGGTCGGGCCCCTACTAGTACATCACCTAGAGCTGGCCTCAGTGAGCTAGTGGTCTCACTATGATCCTTTCTCAAGGCTTGATGGCCCCCTGTGCTCTCCACGCTATGAGTACAAGATCTGGTCCTCTCACTCAAGGCATGTTCTACATGTACTCTCCATAAGATAGAAAATCTATCTCAACCACCATCAATTGATCCTAATAAAATATAGCCTTACCTAGGGCATCCATGTAATCGGGATAGGGGCACCGCTGCCTGTGGTGGCCCAATCAGCCCCGGCTCCTTTACCTATCTTATGAGACCATGTCCCACCCCTGCCTATGAACTGGGACCCTATCCCGGTGCCTGTGGAGGTGTCATCGACCTCGCTCGTACACTGTGCCTCGCACCTACGCCCGTAATGCCTAAATCTACACCTATGCAGTGGCCAACTAGCCCTGCAAACTGTAACATGCACCTATAGTGCGGCTACTTACTCCTCATCTCCATCTCCATCTCCACCCTAGGCCATCTAGTCCTATAGATTGGCCACTTGCACTTGTAATACGGCCACCCTTTCCTCTGAAGCTTCTAACTACCCCTGAACTATCCCCATCTGGGTAATCAAGGTCGCCACCTGCCCCTGTAGGGTGTCTCTCTACATAGTGATGGTGGCTAAATCTAGCTGCCCTAACCTGAGAGGTACTACTCGTAGATGGTTTAACCACTAGTGTTCATACCTGTTTGTCACTCCGACATCATCAATCCACTATTCTGTCACCTACTCCTCCTACCCCATCATCACTTTCGGTTGTGGTAGAGGAAATGGCCTCTCCACGTCATCCCTCCTATACTGTGGGAAGGGTGGGGGTATATCTTGTGGCATCCCAAACTGCCATCTGACCCGGTCAACTAGGATCATCTCATGCTCCCCTACATGTCACCCTCTATCCACCTGTAAATCTACAATCCCACCAGCTCCTCTGCCATCCCTCTGTATGAGGGATACCCCACATACAGTCTCCAGATAATGTCTACACCAGACAATCCCTCCAATAACTACCAATAATATTCTCTAGATAATGTCTACACTCTTGAATAATAGGCACCCAAAGACCTGTAACCCACTCACACCAAACCCGGCTCGAATGCATCAGCCTGGGCATGCCGATCGAACAAACACACACAATGTGCTCATAGGCCCAACAATGAAGAACAAAGGTGCAACATAGGTTGAACCTACAAAGCCACCCATACGCCCATAGCTCTTTGTATAACTGTGCTAGGAATGTTGGTGCCCATGCAAAGCAGGTCCGGTCCATCACCATGTCATGTAACACTCCCATCAGTGATCGTGGGAACCTCCCACCCTCCGCATCGACAGTGCGAAACAACATACTACCTCCATTAGTAATACTACTAGCCTCATCTCCTCTAGACGGGTCTAGTACATCTTTGCATAGCTCATGATGGCATTATGGAATGTCATCTCCACCAGTCCCTCACCAAACACTGTCAACATCAACTCCTCAGATGCCTCTTAGGAAATCAAATACACTTATATCCCTAATATCGGTAACCGAAAGATCATGTACACATCCTCTAGGGTGACTGTCATCTCACCCATTGGTAAGTGGAATGTGTTGGTCACCGAGTCCCATCTATTGATGAGGGTGACCATCAAGCTCGGGCCTACCGAATTACATGCCGGTGGCATCGATTCTCGAGATCAAACCAACATCTATGATATTACTCCACTCCTAGACTATCGTAGCCCCATGAACTGTCAAGAGCAGGGGTGGTACCCTATCTCTCATCCACAGTTGGGCTCTCGCCTACATCCAACAACATAATTACATTATTAAAACCTAACCATATCTATCCTCACCCATACCCACCACCTATTTACCCATCTACTCCTACCCATTCGACCTCACCTATCTACCCATACCCCCGACCCTTACCAACTCAACTTTACCTATTTTCCCTTCCAACCTACCAACCACCCTACCCTAACCTCCCTACCTACCCAACCTAACCCGACCAATTGTTCTACTCACCCACCACCTACCCAACCCCATGTCACCCTACCTCTTTACATACACTCCCGACATTACCTATTTACCCACAAGTCTCAACACTTGGCCCTAACTGCCTAACCCTTGCCTATGTTTTCTACCCTTTGACTAACATTGGTCCTCCTGCATGACCACGGTTTCCCACAACTAGCATCGGTCACATCATCCATGAATGATTCCAATTATACCACACTAATGTTTGGTGACCATTGACCTTCGTCATTCACCGCCACAATGACAACCCACAACAACGAGCCCTAGATCTACCCATTTTGTCTCCATCTCTCCCCTCCCCACCCCCATTCTTACCTATAACCCTTCCCACCCAGCATACTACCTATTCCTACCCTCCCCCTCCCTCTTTTATCCAATTCCCCCCTTAACATTCAAATTTCATTTCCCCAAACCCATCTTCCCACCCAAATTTCTATCCATTTATCTAAACACAACAAACATAGAGGGATTTTTGTTAGCGTCACTTAACAATAAAAGCTACACAACAAAAAGGGGAAAAATGTAGACACTAAAACAAGGTCACACTCCCTTGGTCCCTCATCAAACAAATACCTTAAAATGATTCACCTAACCATACCCCTTTCATCCCACTCTAATATTAATTTAATTAAATTAATTCATTATCTCATAATATTTATTATTGTAATATCCTAATTGAGATAATTATTACATATCCACCTCACCTAGACACCTCATCTAGCCACCTAACCATGAGACCTATTCTCGTATGTTGCCATAACTAAATAAGACCTACCTAAACCTAAAAATAAAATCCTACATTCCCTCTAACCACATTCCCGCATGTTAGAAGGAAGCTTCCATTCTAATCCACAGAGAAAAACAAATGAAATCCCATAAAGTCAAGGAGATCTACCCAGTTTAGTAAACCTAGGAAATCCTACCCTAACTGACATCGGTAGCCCTAAACTACCACCTGGTCAACCCGAACCACCGTCGGTTGCAATTTAACCCCTAAAACAACCCTATTTTGAGATTGGCACATTTATGAGAGGTTGACACATCTTTTGAGAACAAGAGACGAAACCAGAGCTATATGCAAGCAGAATAAGCATTCATACATGCATCAGAGCGCCCATAGCCAACATCAGAAGCACCCACAGAGCCATCTACCTTCACGGGAGCATCCAGGGGAAGTGTCAATACCACATCAAGTTCCTTCCATTTGATCACCCGCCATTTCCAACTAGACATCAAGCTCGTACAAATAGTAAGTGCTTTGTTAACCAACACTTGTCCATTTATCATTTGGTAGATTCTTTTACTTCTGTTATTAGTTTCTACTCCCATTTCCATTCCCCCACCATCTACCTCCATGCAAACTAGACCATTCCTTCACCCACACCATTGAACTACCCATATCCAGATCTTAATCATCCCTGTGCATATCTAAGACCCCCACAAACCTTGTCATTGCCCTTCCATTTTCACCTAGCCTCAGATCTATCACCTGACCAAGTTTTTTATTGAGCTTCTTGTACCCGACCATACCAACGTCGGTTACCCACAACCATCGTCGGTTAACCTAAACTGACACCGGTCATACCAAATCGATGTTAGTCTCTGTGTTTTTGACCAGAAACCAAGAATAGAGCTTCCACTCTCTACCCAATACCCAAAATGGCCTAGAACCTGACCCTAACCAATACCTATACTCTGACAGAGACCTTGACCTTCAAATTCAGTCATAGCTTAGCCTATTGTGAATGAATTTTCTTATTGTAGATGAATGAGATACCTAAATCATTTTAACTATAGTAGGATTTCCTTTATTGTTAACATTAAGTTTTTTTAAATAGTGGATTGATGACCGTCTAAGAAGCATCACATTCCTTAATCTAGCATACACTAGGTAGTCCACTGCATATACTATTTAACTTTCATTTGGTGGTCTTGTTTTCCATTTCAGGTAGTTCCTCCAAGAAAAAAGGAATCTCTCATGATCAGTTGTGGATCAAGAAGTCATACACGCACAACAACCTACAACCAACATTTTGATAGGTATTCCTCCTAGCCCTTTACCCTTATCTGTTTTGTCAACATTTAAAGAAATGATCTAGAATTAGGTGAAACATGTAGAGCTCGTAAAAACACACACTTTCAAACCAAACAACACCTCAATCTGAGGTACAATTGAAATTTATGACTCTTTTAAGTTAATATTTGAATATCTTTCTAGGCCCCTTTCCAAAAATGGAAGAAAATTTCTATACTTATCATTTTTGAATTTTTTTAAAAGTGGTTTTTTGCAAACTAAACATTAATTAGGGCTTTCATGTCTGCGTTGACCATTTTTTTCTCCACCACCTTTAATATATACGCCCTTTTCCTTTCTCTTATTTCATTACCAAGAGTTCTTTCATGTTTTTTTTTCTAAGTTTTATATCTTCTCTGTAGATCCAAGTTTTATATGTTTAGATGCTTCATTACTCACCTTTATATTTTGAAGTTTTCTTTCATAACCAGCTTGGTCATTGTGAAATATTTTCTTCTTGTAGGTTGATCTATAATCTCATTGCTCCCCTATATTGTTGCATACTTAGACACTTTGGAAAGAGATCTTCTCACAGGCATGTACAATTTTATTTCCAAATATATGAAAAACAAAGCACAAATAACATGAAGGAGAAGTTATGTGGGAGCTTGAAAATCTTGGGTTCTACAATATAAAAGTATTGTACATTTTTATAAAAATTCTTCAAATTTTAAAAAATTAAAGGTATAGTTAATTGTTTTTACAAAAATACCATATAATGAAACAATGTCAACTTTTTCAACAGAGTTGCTTCAAGGTCTGCAAGGGCCTATGATTTCACTCTAAGTGTTCTTCAATTGTAAATCAATCTGTGAACTAGGGTGTGGTTTTGGGTAGGGGATGTGAAATGGATAGGGGCATATATGGCTCCTACCATCTCTGTAATTTCTCTAGATCTCCTTAAACTTCCATAAAAATTCCTACACTCCTCTCTGTATTAGAATGCTACTCGATACCAAATATTGTCTGCAAACTAGATTTAATTATAGAAAACAAGATAGTTCTTGCATGATTTTACTAATAAGAAATCAATAATTACAAACAAATGAGAGAGTTGCAATATTTATAGATATTAGACAACTTCTATCTCATCCACAAATACAAACAAATCAACTAATCTCGAGAAAATATGCGAAATAGCATATTCCTCCTAACTTATCCTATTTTCCCTCATGGAAATCATCCAAGAACAATAATAAAGATAAAAATAATCCCAAACAGATTGGGATGAGAAAAATATCACTTAGTTAACTAACAACTAAGGATAACTAACACCTATTGACATAATTTTAAAGTATTTAAATTAAATACTTTAACTTATTACGTTATTTCAAATACCAACTAATGATGAATTAAGATAAGTTTTATTCCTAACATGGGCTATGAGGAAGAAGAATTCTTGGATTGGAAGTATGAAACAAATTGGAATAAAAAACAAGGGAAAATTCCAAATTTTGAAGTTTGAATTTTGATGTTCGAACTTTAGTGATTCGGAGATTTCAAGCGGCTAAGTGAACAAGTGTGTTTTTCCAGCAATCTCGACCTCTTAACTCTAACGTCTAAATTTTAGACTTCAGAGGTTCGACATTTCAGAAAATATTTATACCTCGTCTATAAATAGTGCCAATGTGGTGAGCTTAAAATCTCCACACTCCAACATGGCCAAATTCTCAAGTCAAGGTGCATGTTGAGGTGTCCGAGTGGTCTGGGATAGGCGGTTAGGAAATTAATGTAGGTGGTGAACCAAGCCAACATATCACATGGATCAATGTATTAAGACCAAGTAATTGAAAACCCTCAAATTAATTATCCAAGTGAATTTGTGGCTCGCCAATTGATTTGGAGACGTGTTGGGATAGCTATAAACCAACACATTTTGAGTCTATTTTGGACTCGATGAATTGGTGATTGATAGGATTAAACTTACTAGGGTCGATGGCGAGACACTCACGGCCGATGGATGTTAAGAGTCATTGAGTGAAGCACCGAGATAGGCGGTGGATCTAGGTGAAGTGCGGGGAGGAGCCATAGGGCTCAAAATTAAAAAAACACACTCAAGCCAAGATGGCTAGAATGTTTAAAGAGCTTGGTGTTTCACCAAAAATTTAGAAATAAAATGCAGATAAGGGTAAGGTCAATGAGGTGTACCTTTGTATAGTCTAAGAGGTTTTGCCTTCATGTATAATGTTACCCATGTTGATTGTAGAGAGATTCCCTTTGGATAGGAGGAACAAACTATAAGAAACACAACACGACTAAAAATAACATTAACAATATAGGCTTGTGGAATTCCTAGCGAGAACTAGATCTAGAAAGTGAGGTGCTTCCTAGAATGTTTTCAATACACTTTCAAATACAATTTAATAAAAATAATAACATGGAATAAGTAAATCCTACTATAGATTGATAATATTTTGGTATCTCTTATAACTTACAATAAGTAAGGTTATAATTAAACTGGATGGATGGTAGGTGGTTTGGATCTATAGGTATGACGGGGGTTGTAGGTGAGGAATGGGTGAAGTTCAAGAAGATTTTGGTCTATTTGGGAGAAGTTATGGGATCACTTGTTTTGAATCTATTACTACTCTCAAATACCGATGCCGCTTAAGCAACTTAAGCCTTTACTTGTAAGGGACCAACGCCAGTTTGGCACTGGTCTTGTAGGGGAAATTTGGCAATAATATTTAAAATGGGGTTTTCGAAATTCTATGTGATTGTAAAAGGAGTGAGGATTTTAAATGGGTTTGTGGAATTATTCTAAGGGCTTAGATATGGTTAGGTTGGTTTTGGGTGAGGTATGAAGAATAAATGGTCGTGTGGTTGGTGGAGGAATAGTGGCGTAAATCTAGGTAAGAATAAGAAATGAAATAGATAGCTAATAAGAACAAATAATCTATTGAAAATGAAAATGAAGAAACAATCCTTACATGTAAAGTGTAGGTAGAAATCTGATGTTAGAGGTGGATGAAGGAAAAGTTACTCCCAGGATGGATGCAAGCGGTGCGATGAGACTATTATTTCCTATGTATGGACTAGATCTCTAGGTGAACTCATGGATGAATTATATGGAGTATGAATACTATGAGAACATGCAGGTGGTCATAAGATCACAAGAGAACTTGGGAGTTAGAATTAAAGTTCACTAAAATCCAAGAAGTAAGCTTCAAAACCCGAGCTAACAGTTAGAAACTATTATTTAAAGGTAAGCTAATTAGTGGCGGTTAGGTCACCGCGGCGCCATTCAAGAGATAATCGGTGGTGGTTACGTGATTGGCGTCAACCGAGGAATAATCGCTATTAGTTAAGGAGAATTAGTCTAACCTGCCAAAAATAGGGGTTTTCTCCCAAATTTGGCATGGTCTTTGTCTTAGTTCGGGTCTGGAGTGATGAATACTATAAATTAGAGCGTAGAATCATTTAGAGGATTGATAGGTCATGAATAGTTTGGGATAAAAAGATTACTTGTTGATTAGGATAAGTGGGGACTTTGTCTAGGTTCATTAATAGGCTAGGAATGGGTCTAGGATGAGGTGGAAAGGTGAGGTGGCTTAGTGAGATGGATATTAGTTTAATTAAGGTAATTAAAATAAATAATGGTGTGAGGATGAGGATTAATTTAATTATGGGTAATTAAATTAATACTAATGTGTAGAAGGGGTCATGGCTAGGTGTATGTGTCTAATTACTTAATTGAAAGGGGATAGAGGGATTGTGACCCAAATTTGGTGTCTACATTTTCTCATTTTTTCACGTAGCTTGTATTGATAAGCAATGCTAACAAAAACAGGAGTGGTTTCCCTAGGTATGGGTGGAGGTGATATTTTGCTAGGTATGGATGGAAGTGAGCCCCCTAGAATCAGGATCTCATGAAGTAAGAGGTTGAATCAATGATGGGTTTGATAAAGTGGTAGGTGAGGTGAAACTAAACTAGGTAAGGTGCAGGAACAAGAAATGGTGATATGGGTGTAGGTAATAGGTTGGGGCATTAAAATGCGCACACACACACACACACACACATAATAAAACAAAGCACTAGGTCAAGAGCTCACAAACACTACATTGTCAAAGGTTGATAGTTTATCGAAACAAGGTTGATGTGGTCAGGTATCGAAGGTATAGGATATGGTCCTAAAAACACGAGGCTAGGTTCTCGAAGGCGGCAAGTAAGTGTTTTCCAAAGCACCAATAGGTGTGGTATGGTCAAGATAAAAATCATGGAATAATGCAAGGCAAGGGTGGTAGGATAAACAACACAATTACTATCATCGAAGGTATATAAAGTAAGCAAATTCATGTGTCCAATTGTGGGATTCAGTGGGTTTACAAGAGAGGCCATGGGTAAGGCCGAGGTATAGGAAAAAAAAATTCCCCAAATGATATTGAGGTCGGGTATGAGGTAATATGGGAAATAGGTGTGGTATTAGGGCTGGGGTAAGGGTTTGGTTGAAATAAATTGGCATCGTGTTGTCGTGCAAATGTGTGACAAGGAAATTGAAATTTTCCAAGCACAATAACTATACCCCTATGCCAAAATTTTCATGTTTTATCATTCCTAGGCACCCCAAGTCAAATCCATCAATCTGGTCACCCCTATTTGATGTCAAATTGGTCCCCTAGTTAATTTAGGAAACTATATTCATTCCCCCCAAGTGATTGTAGGGAGTTCTGAAACGATGCTATCTTCTGGCAGTATTGGGAAGGGGTATCGATGGCCTTCCCAGGACTGGATCGACCCCATGGAGTGGAAAGGAAGGGCCAAATTCAGCATGGAGGTGAATTGAAGACCTTAGAACATCATGAAAATTATTTTGGAAGAATTGAGGAAGTTTTGAAATACTTGGAGCATTCTGAGTAAGAAATAGGGTTCACAAGCCAAGGGAGTACACAGACCAAAAACAACTACTGGGCTTCAGAAGAAGATTCTGGGAGCTTTGGTTGGAGTTTGAAGTAAAACAAAACATCTCCAAAAATAGTATTCCAATACCTACATTCTAGTGAAATCATATTTTTCACAACACCTTAGCGCATAGGATTTTCAGGTAGTTTTTCTCAGGCACAAGTGGAGTCTAAAATCACAAATCTGATTTTTAGGGTTCATATGGATGAATAAATACATTATACCCAAACCATTCGATTCCAAATTCCATTTCCATTCAGGATCATATAAAATTTCACCAATAAATTCCACCGGGAGCTCAATTTATCATTGTTCCAAGTTTCCCTGTCAAAGGAAGTTCAGAGTTGGTCAATTTTGGAAGGACACATGTCAGCACCAAGAGCCTTGCAAGAATTAATGTCCATGATGTCCCCGATATCAGGTACACCAAGCTTGGAAAATTGTGCCTAGCACCCATGTGACACCTGGGACCCTCATGTGACCTCCAGACTTGAAATTTCAGCCCCCAAGTGCATTTTTGGAGCATCCATTCCCTGTCATCGGATCAAGTGCCACGTGTCAGCTCCAGGACCATTATGGAATTTTATGTCCCTCATGTCCATGAGGTCGTGGAAATCAAACATGGAAAATTTTTCCCAGCCCCTAGAGGAGACTTTTGGTCACCCATGTGACCCACTTCCAGCCCCTCGGTGCTTTAAAGCTGATTTTGGAGCACTCATTCCCTACCGTTGGATGAACACCACATGTTGCCATCTTATGTATTGGGATAAAAAAATTCACCCAACCCCAACTCAAAAATTTGAAATTTTTTCTAACTGTTAGTTGTTTCTTGTTGCTTCTCTCACCGTAAGAATAAACGTTGTAGAGAACACCTCACTCCACCATTGCAAAAGCTTGAACCAGATCCTCTAAAAAAAATTATCCTTCAGTTCATGATGGTATGTAGGTCTCGAAGCATAATTCATCGAGATAAGAAAAATAAAATGGAGAATAGAGAAGAAGAAGAGTGTAAATCCCCATTTCCATAAAACGAAGATTCGAACATATCTTGCAAATAGGTGCATGGATTGATGAACCATTTCTTCCTAAGTTTTCTCTCTTGAAGGCCATTAAAAAAAAACTTTAAATTACCCATGGTGGTTCATAGAAATTTCACGATGAATAAATCTCATTTCTGGCTCAACGAAGGAAAAATTGAATTTCCCGTCAAACCGTTTGTCGAATTGAAGAGAAATTTCTCCTGAAGCAAATGAAGAAAAAACCTATCGCAATACAATAGATTTCATCATGAATGGAGAAAAAAACCAGAACTATAATTTTTAAGCTCCATTAATTTCTTCCATGACACACTAATGGAAAAATCAATCAGCTAGCTACCTATGCACTTCTCGGGGTTCTAGTGGGCGAAATCGCGCAGAACATTAGAGGGAACTATCATGGAAAATCTAGTTCCACGTGAACTAGTTTTCATGCCATGAAGTTCCTATTTTTCAAGTATAGAGGGATGTTTTATTTATCAGCATTCTTCCATCTTCAAATAAATTCTCAAATTCCTAAAGATCCGGTAGGAGAAATCATCCAAATTTCAGAGGTAAGGATCTCCAAAAAATCTAGTTTCTCTCAAACTAGTTTCTTCATGATGAAGTCCCTAATTTTTAGGAATATGAAGGGATGTGCTTTTTTTAGTATTTTTCCCCACAAATGAAAATATAATTTTACCCACTTTTTCAGATGAAGGAATTACTCAAAATTCAGAGCATGGAACCCTAGAATAAAACCCAAAATTTCAAGACCTATTTTGTTGCAATTTGACATTCATGGTGCACTTACTAAAAATAACACGTCTCCCTATATAGGGGTGTATTACTTGATTAATCCACCCTTTAAATATGCCATGAAGAAGGCAATGAACACAAAGGGAACATTATAGGAAAAGTCATCAACCAGTTCATCTCGGCTCACAATCCACACTAAAAATAGTAGGTTGTTCTGAAAGGGAAAGTTTGGCACAATGGGACATTAAGGAATGATCATTCATGTCAACATCATCATGGAAGATCATCATATTCATTTCTCATAGAGAATGCAATATTCACCTCAAATAATTCAAAAGTTTCTCCGACAGGTCACTCAATGGCTCGATTTGCAAGAGTATCTTGTATGGGGTAAAAGTTGCAGTCATCAACAACACCATTTAGTAGTGTTTTTAAAAAATCATTCCAAAGAATCTGTGAGCCCATTTGAATTATTTTTCCATGAGTTTGAAGATTCATGTTTTGATCACATCATATATTTCAATCAAACGAGGATCATCGGACTTCATCAAGGGAAAC
This sequence comes from Taxus wallichiana var. yunnanensis, assembly GCA_018340775.1. NCBI lineage: Eukaryota > Viridiplantae > Streptophyta > Pinopsida > Cupressales > Taxaceae > Taxus > Taxus wallichiana. Next base: position 410,400,775 of record CM031234.1, on the reverse strand, counting down.
ATCTTCTCCTCTTCTTGCTCTTCCCTCTCCCCAACTTTCTGTCTTGAAATATTCTAATTTCATGTTAGGGTTTACAATTTTTTTATATACCTTTAAGTCACACAAAAGTGACTTTAGAAACATAATGTAAATGAAGTCACCTTGATTTTGTAAATGGGACTTAAATATTTTGGGAGGAATATGAATAGTCTAAAGTTGGAAATAAAGCATATGGAGGGTCATGAGGAAGATGATAAGTCACCTCTCATTCTATAAATTGTAATGCCATTCCCATTTCAAAGGGTTGGTCAATAATTTTATAAGGTTAAGAATGCATTCTACCTTGAGAGAACAAAGGAGATAGCCAAATTATTTCTTTCCCCCTTTCTCAATTTCCTCAACTTCTACACTATGTACAACTCTTGTTTGAGAAATTAATACAAGAAGGAGTTTCTAGCTGTCTTTGACTAAGGGATTTATTGATACTTTGTGCTCATAAAATTTCATCTGGTCTTAATGATTCTTACAAAAAAATTCTTCTCATAAACACATGTGATGATAGATCTAACTAGTTTATGCAGGAATTTTATTTCCTACTTGCAACATTAGTTCTCCTACCTATTTTGTCACTCCCCTTTCCCACTCCTCAAACAAAGTCTTCCCTAGCAAGAAATTGCTATATTTTCTGCAGGGTCAGTGGAGTGCCCCTATTAGATCCCCAGTCAAAAGGCTACCATAGAAATCCACATTTTATCGCACATGCATATACGACATCTACACTAGTTAAGTAGAGAGACTTAGATTCCCGTGAGCATTGGCAAGACAACCACCAATTTGCCCCCAAAATTTTTTCTCACCAATAGTTTTGGGCACCCGACTTGGGGAAGATTTAGCAACATCAGCACCCAATATTTGACTGCAAGGTTTGAAAATTAAAAAAAAAACAAATATTAAAAAAATTATAAAAGAGTTCATGAAATTTCGTTGCCAAAAGATACACTGCTGATTTCTACACATGAATTTTCACATTCCATAGTGTCCTTTCATGTTCCCATTGCAAAATTTTCCAAAATATGGCTTAAGGAAGATACACTAGATTGAGCAGGTCGAGAGGTGTTTTTTATTCCAATTTTGAGGCTTTACAAATCAACAAGAATGAATTAGAGATAATCCATACTTATTCTCTCAAGCCTCCTCTCCATCCAGCTCTTCAAATAGTTCACTTGGAAATCTTGTCAAGACTCCTATTGATACTCCCCTTTAAATTCTCCCATTTTCAACCACAATTGATCATTGAGTTCCCAAAATAAGAAGGGTTTGTAGAAGAAAAAGAAGAAACAGAAATGCTAATGGAAGATGAATAAGAAAGACCTTAACCCATTGTTCTATGGGGAAGGGATATAGGCCCACTTGATCTTAAACCCCCTCTTCACGATCTACTAGCGGGTTCTTGTAAGAAATTTCTAAAGTTCAAAGGTGACAATGTACAACATCCTAAATAACACATCATTGCTTTCACAACATCATGTGGAATTCTTGGTGTCCAACATGAAGATGTTGTTGTGAGACTATTCATGGAGTCCCTCCAAGAAAAAATAGCAGAATGGTTCTACCTCCTACCTGCCCGATCCATCACTAGTTGGGATGACATCAAGACTACCTTTGAAGAGATATTTAAATCAATTGAAGACTATCAGACCTCTTGGTGCAGTTGGCTCAAATGAAGAAAGGAGAAAATGAAACCATGAGAGACTTCATGGCTCGTTTTGAATGGTTGCTTCACAAGATACCTGAAGAGGATTCTCCATCTCAAAACAATGTCAAGAGATTCTTCATCAATGCTTAATCATCAAAAGTAGGATTTTTGCTATGAAGATCCCAACCAAGGAACATTGTCAAAGAAAAAGATGGCCATCGAACTTGATGATGATCTCATCTTATCTAGAAAGATCAAGAATCCTTCAAAGGGTAAATCTCAACATCCCAGAGATGAGACAACGAATCCATCACTACAAAAATGGTGAATGAGATGGCATATATGAAGAGGGAATTATTTGAAAAAGTATCTTCTCAAAGAAGCAACACAAATCAAATTTTAGGAGCACCCCAAAGGCTCACCTTAGAGGCCCCAACCGTGAATGTAAATTGTATATTTCAAGAAAGTGAAGAAGAGCTTGAACAATATAGTGAAGGTGGCAACTTCCTGGAGATTGATGAACTTGAGAATGATAGACAAATCAGATTTTGTGAGTATTCCAGAGGTGATGAAGAAGATAAAGAAAATGCACCTAGTTTCTCATGTGTGTATTCAATCAATCTTAGTCCTAGAAAAGAGCATCTCCCTCCACTGTTGCAAAATAAAATAAGGTTGATGATCCTCTTGTGGTGAATCTACAAAACAAAATAATCATTTGAGGATCCCTACTTCAATATTCCATGAATTCGCATTGTTAGAGCTTGATCCCGTAGCAAATAAGAAGACTTCCGCAATCCCAAGTAAGTATTATCTGTCTCTTCCAATTCTAAACCCAAATATTCTCCTACAAAATCTAATACCTTGAAAGCTCCTAGCGTACCTTTCAAAATACCCTCTATTCCCCAAAATCTATTGATGCTTCCAAACCTATCTGAAATCCAAAAGTAGTCACTTCACCCCCTTCTCTACATCTACTCCCTTTTACTTCATATAATATGCAAACAAAGCCAAAGTGTAGATTTCAAATCGAATATTTTGGACTCATCTTGAACAATTTGAGAGGTGCATCCAATACATCAGGAGTGTTAGTCTAACACCCAATGTTGTAACTTATAGTTCGAAGGCAAGCTACAAAACTCACCTACACCTTCCTCACAAAACATAATTTCTCCGAGTGCATCAAAGACTCATAAATTTGAACCTTTCTATGTCTCCCTTCTTATTGGAGAACATGTACCGAACAATTGCATAATAGATTCTGGTGCCTCAGACAATGTGATGCCTTTGAAGGTCACCAAGGCTCTCAAACTTACCATGACTCCACCTAGTGGCTCTTGTTACTCTTTGGAGTCAAAATAGGTCTCACTTGTAGGGATGGTCAAAGATTCACAAGTGGATCTCGCTTGATTTCCAGAGAAGAAAGTTTCAGTGATGATTTTGGTAGTAAACGTCCTAGTCTCATTTAGAATGTTCTTTGAGTAGAAGTTTCTAATGATATTTGGGAGGGAAAATAGAAATGAATTGGTCATCTACAACCATACTAGTGAAGGGAGATATGGAGAAATTGCTTCCTGAGAAGAAGATGAGGTACACAATATGAAATTACAAAATCCCAAAAGCTAATATTTCGTACCATGGTAGCAGGAGGATGAATCAATTAGTGAAAAATAAGGAGGAAGATGATATCCCCATCTTGATAGGTCCATACATGCCTTCCTGGAGAGATTTTGACTTTGAATAAGTATTGAGGTGATTTTCTTTACAGGAGGGAAGCCTCAAATTTTTGGATGATGCAAACCATGAGGAAGAGCAGATCGTTCTCGATGATTTTCAAGAAGAAAAATAATCTTATATGCTTTTTGAAGATGAGGATTTATTCTCATTCCCATTTGGGGATGAAGATGACCTTAGTCAAGCCATCTATTGAGAGAGAAAATAATCTTGTAATGAGCCCATGAAAGGTTTGAAATAAATTTTTGTAAAAGAAATGTTTAGAGCTGCAGAAGAAACTAAATATCCCGAGCTCGAGTTTTGAGCTCTTGATCTAAGCCACAAATCTACAAGACAAGTGTGAAACTGATTTGGAAGCCTTAACCAATGTGAAGGTTGGCCATATTGAAAAGTATGATTTCATTCTTGAGCTAATGGTTGATGGATGCAATAACAAAATAGATATATTTTCTTTCCCATTTGAAGATGAAGAATCTTTCCCTGACGAATAAATTGAAGCAAGGAATTTCAAGGCCTCTTAAGATGAAGATATTTTTTATGAAGGATTGGTGATAAAATGCAGTGATTCCTAAGATGATGAGGTAATCCATCTAGATAGTTTCCTTGAGCTGGAAAATAAATATTCTTCAAAGGAATACAAATATTAGTTGTAAGAAACGACGAAGCATAACTCCGTGCAAAAAATATTGGATGCAGTAGAAGTTATGGAAAATCCTAAGCTGATTCTTGATCTCTTCACTAGTACCTTAGACATATAAGACAAGTATGAATTTTCCTCCAATCCTCCCATCAGTACTCAAATGCCTCATAGTGGAGTAGAGATAAAGGATGAATCAAATGTTTCTTGTGGAGAAGACGTTGATGAGCATAGAGCCATAAAATAGTGTAACTCAAAATATCCAAGGAATTGGAATGAAAATCAGCTTTGGGGCAACGACAAGATGCTCAATGGAGAATCAACTATATGGATAAACATATAAGGAAGCGGCACTATGGAGTTGATTTCAAAGAATATGATTGTAGTGGAATCTCCAAGTAAGGACCTACGAAACAAGAATCTTACATGGACTCACTCTTACCAAGTACAAATATAATTATGAAAGCACTGGCTTTCATAAGTAGTGACGAGGAAGGATACTTTCTGTAACCCGTCAATGGCTTTGTAGAACATCATCATTTAGTGTTACCTCTTCAAGGGTAAAATTTGAGAAATGAAAAGTGCTTCAGTGAAAGTGGGTTTTCCCCACCTTATACCATAGTTGATTTCTTCATGTTTTTTCCCTTCCATTGTGTGTCATGTATTTCCTTCTTGTCATTTTGTGTGTGTGTGTTCCCTTCTTCCCAAAGATTTCTTTCTCGAATTTGTACATGACTCTACAAGGCCCAATGGATAAGGCACTAGTCAATGAATTATATGGTATAAAATTGAGATTATGGATTCCCATGTCATGTCTTCACTACACTCAGTCCATTTCATGTCCCCAAGCTCGAGCCAATTGTTGTCATGTAAATGTGCGATAAGGAAATTAGAAGTTTTCAAGCACGACAACTATACCCCTATGCCAAAGTTTTCTTGTTTTATCATTCCTAGGCACCCTAGGTCAAATCCATCAGTTTGGTCACCACGTATTTGATGTTAAATTGGTCACCTAGGTGATTTTGGAAAATATATTCACTCCCAGGTGTGATTTTAGGGATTTCTTAAAAGATGTGATTTTAGGGATCGCTGGCCTTCCCAAGACTAGATCAACCCCCCTTGAGTAGAATGGAAGGGCCAAATTCAACATGAAGGTGAATTGAAGACCTTAGAACATCATGAAAATGATTTTGGAATGCTTGAGGAAGTTTTGAAATATTTGGAGAAGTCTGAGTAATAAACAAGGTTCACAATCCTAGGTAGTATAGAGGCCTAAAATAGTTATTGGGCTTGAGAAGAAGATTCGGGAGATCTAGTTGGAGTTATAAGTAAAACAAAACATCATCGAAATAGGATTTAAAGACATAGATTATGGTGAAATAAAACTTTTCACAACACCTTAGCCCATAGGATTTTCGGAAGTTTTCTCGGGCACATGTGGAGTCTTAAATAAAAAATATGATTTTTCAAGGATTAGATGGAATGATCAAGACATGATACCCACACCATTGGATTCCAAATGAAATTTCTAGTAAGGATCATATAAAATTTCATCAATACAAACTAGTGCGGAAATTGACGAACCATTTGTTGCTGAGTTTTTTTCTCTTGAAGGCCATTAAAAACACACTTTCAATCTTCCTGGTGGTGCATAGAACATTCACAGTGAATAAATCTCATTTTTGGCTCAACGAAGGAAAAATTGAATTTCCCGTCAAACCGTTTGTCGGATTGAAGAGAAATTTCTCTGAAGCATAAGAAGTAATAACCTACTGCAATACAATTGATTTCATCATGAACATTGACAAAAACCAGACCTGAAATTTTCAAGATCCATTAATGGCTGCCATGATAGAGTAATGAAAAAAATCAGCGAGCTACCTCTCAACTTGTTGGGGTTGTAGTGGGAAAAATCATGCGAAAATTGGAGGGAATGATCGTTGAAAAATCTAGTTTCCCGTGAACTAGATTTCGTGCCATGAAGTCCTTATTTTTTAGGGATATGGAGGGATGTGTTATTTATCAGCATTATTCCCTCTTTGAAGAAATTCTCAACTTCCCAAAGATCCAAGACATGAAATCATCTAAAATTCGAGAGGTAAGGATCTTTAAAAAATCTAGTTTCTCTTAAACTAGTTTTTGAACGATAAAGTCCCTACTATTTAGGGATATGGAGGGTTGTGTTTTTTGTAAGTATTCTTCCCCCACCAATGAAAATATCATTTTACCACTTCTTCAGATGAAGTAATTACTCAAAATTTGAAGTGTGGAACCCTAAAATAAAACCCAAAATTTCAACATCCATTTTGTTACAATTCAACATTCATGACGCACTTACTAAAAATAGCATGTCTCCTATATAGGGGTATGTTACTCTGGTTAAGCCACCATTTGAAGATGCCATGAAGAAGGTGATGAACACAGAGGGAGTATCACAGAAAATTCATCGAACAATTCATCTCGGCTTGCAATCAACACTTATGAAAAATAGCGGGTTGTTTCGAAGGGCGAGTTGTGCAAAATAAGACATTAAGGAATGATCATTTAGGCCAACATCATCATGAAAGATCATCATAGTCATTTCTCATGGGGAGTTTTGATGCATCCTATAATTTACAAGATAACACCCTAGTCTCGATGGCACATCACTTAGCCTAGACCGAGCGCTCACCGAAGCACGCAAAGGTGTAAGGTCCCTCTTTAGGGTTGTTATAGCGAGGATGTTAACATGATTAAGGAAGAAACATATAGATTCATAACTAACCCATCATTCTATAATGCATGGTACTCTCAGATTATGAAAGAACAAGCTTAAACGGTAATCATGATTAAACCATTAACATGCACTACCCAATTACACATAATGACACTTGGATTCAACCAATATCCTCCATCTATTAGTAAATACAGAAGCTCCTTACAATATTTTCAATCTATACCACTGGGCGTATGGATCTGATATAGTGATTCAGCCATATATGTATATTCTCTGTTACACACATATATACATCTAGCTCTCTATCCATCTCTATCTAATATGTAACTAACATCATATATATAGGGTGGGGACTTTCCCTTCACCACTTATCTATTCCAGAAACAGGTCACATGCTATTAATAGCCATATGTTGTTTACAATCATAGCCACACATGCAAGTGCGCTATCTATAATCCTATTTTAGTTAACTAAAGTGTCAATTCTATTCTCATCTTGTCTCCATACACAAATGCTTCGAACCACTTCTCTAAATATAGACAATGCATGGCGCACACATCTCTGCATTGTTGATGTGGTCCGCACGCCATCTTCCAAATAACAGTCTTCATGCTCAAAATCAGCTAATTCCTAAAATATGAACTTACCTTCTATGTGCGTGTCCTTCCTGTCCTTCCGTGCCCTTGGTTCCGGGCCTTCTATCCTACGCGGACTCCTTGTGTGATCTTTAGACAAGTATTGTTTGATCAACATTACCCCACACTAATCTCATTATTGTCTTGACAATGGGTATCTCCAAACAATCTAAGGAAAGAATAATAATGAAAGAATGTGGATAAATAAATAATTTTTATGAGGTTATTAGGCAACCTCCTCTATATCAGTTAACAATATCAACTCTGGATACTCCTTTATTTTAGCCTCTAATACCTTCCAGTCAGTGAGTGCTTGCTCTAATTTTTCTAGGATGTCCACATCAATGGATTCCAACTCATCCCTCATAATTTATCCTTTCTCATTTTGTAGAACTAACACAACACTGGACATGGATTTCATTTTTCCTTCTAAAAGGTCCATCTTCTCCACAATCAGCTTTCTAAGATCTTCCGGTGAGTCTTGTGCATCTCTTGTGGTACTTGCCAAGGCCTCACGCTTTTGTATAACCATTGACAACCTTTCTACATGACCCAATGCCTCATCTTTCATTGCTTTCTAGCTCTTGTTATTCTCTTCGAGGGTCTTGATGTTGATAAGCACCTCTATAGTTGTGCATACATTTAAAGCCTGGTCCGCTTTGTTCAATACTTCCTGTAATTCTTGCAACAACCCTTCATAAGATGTAATTTTTCTCATCACATATGCTTTCTCTTGATCAAAATCTTGTTCAAAGTGTTCCAGCGCTTGCATACTCAGAGTTTCATCTTCGAGTACCAAGTCCACTAATTTTCCCACATAGTGTATCGCCAATGTGAAATGTTTGTGGTACCTTTACCTCCAAGTGTGGAATTGCTTTGATTACATTGTCCCCAATCTCCTCTGTGATGCTTATGAACACCTCATTCTTCTTCTATGTGAAGTCCCTTTCCTGTGTTATGCACGCTATCTCTACATCCTTTGTCTTCAACTCTTTGCACGAGTGCTTTGATCGTGGAAGATTTATCCATGTTTCTTCTAGCCACCTTAGCAGAAAATTTCACCAGTGCATTGCTAACCTACTCATCTGACATGACATTAGGCTTTACTATCATATGTCTAGCTTGAGGTTACTTCTTGATTGTCTCAAAATGCATGAATCTTTGCACACATCAAAGTCTAGCTCATCCATGTGGGTGTGCATTATCCATGATTGTTGCTTCCTAGTGCACACATTTTTCATATCCTCATCCATCAACTCCTAGCTGAATAAATCCTTTTGTGCTATCATGCTTTGGAAGCAGGTATAGAAAATTTTTCGTATGTCCTCTGCATACCCCATGGCTTATGGAATGTGCTCACCACTTGTCCTTCTAGACATTTACTACTTAGGAACTTTAGCCTCCAAATTTGGTAATTATTTCTCCATGTTCGAACACCTTCGCATTTGTCTCCTCGGTCTTTTCTCTTCCTCTTCTTTTTCCTTCGATTCGTCACCCAGCTTCTTTCCGTGTCCTCGGAAGTGTAGGATAATTAGGTGAGCTTTCCTCCGACTCTTTCACCTCCTCATTCAACTTCATCTCCTTCTCTATGCGGTAGCCTCCTTCTGTGGAGAGAGTCTAGGTGATTTGCACACAATGGTTAGAGTAGAACCTTGGGTCCTTGTTCTTCTTGATACCCTTTTAAACATATACTCCCCTTGGACTACATTTAATTCCTCTTCATCCCTTTCTTATGGCTAAGGTGGGGTAATGGCGCGCTTAGCTTCACTCTAACTCATAGGATGTCTCCTACCCCTATGCTCCAAACCACCACTATCTTCGCACTCCTCCTCCTCATCATACACTTCAAATGGCTTTGTGGGCTTAGGTGTTGGGATGTTATCCATTATATGCTTTCCCTTTGGTGGTGCTAGAAGTGTGAACTCACCTTCCACATATTTCTTTTTCTCTATAATTGGTTTCAACTACGAGATACACCAATGTTGCCCCCAAATTTGCTACAACCAAGATTATTGGTTTGATATTTAGAACCTCTAAAATGATTCACTCGTATAAGAACTTTTACCAGGATACACATAATTCTTCCTCAAAGATATGGTAATCGCAGTCTACCTTATCTACATTAAAGAACAATCGACCCGTGTTTATAAATATACAAATAGATGCTTAGAAATAGCTTGTAGTGAATCAGTAAGGCAACTTGCACCAAGGGCTCCAGACTCCATCCTTCATTGGGAAGTGTATGATGAAAAAATGCTAATATACAACAAACTAAACTTGTTTCCCTACCACTTTGTTGGTAGATCCTTTGGAATGTGCCACTTTTCCCCAAATTTTGTGTGGAGCCTATTAGACCATTTCTCTTCCCTCTACTTTACATCATCTATCATGGTCCCCTTGCATAGGTATTTGTTTAATCTTTCAGTTGGGGACGTGTTCTCTATGGGGTATTCCCATACTTTCTCCTTTGGTCCGTCTGGTACTCCAATATACATGAAGACTAGTGAAAGTAGAACAGCCCCAAAGCTGATCTTCCTTCCTGTGCGTAATTCTTTGACTATTTTCTCTACAATATAGCCTACGATGTTGTATATTGTCCCTTCTAACATCTTACACACCACATGTAACCACATAGTGTTTACTGTGAGCACCACTCCTAATCATTCAACTTGGTACGAAGGTGTGCTACAACTTGCATACAACTAGACGATTCTTCAATTTATATATGTCCTATGCGCATTGACCCTTGAGATATCCCAACTCTTTTCGGTCTTCAAAATCATGGATTTATCTGTAATATTACCTTTTATATCTTCTCGTGTGGCCTTTAGTCCTATAACTAATGAGAAAAGCGTAGATGAAATTCTTACTCTGCGTCCTATAAATTAGAAGAACTCTTCATGTACCATGCTCATGAGCCAGCATTCGATACAAGGGCTCATATTTCCTAAAATATAGAAGCTCATACAACTGATAAACCCCAATTCTCTTTAAAATCTTCTCACCCGTATCATCACATATTGGCATGTCCTCTGCCATGTGCTTATTTGTTCTAGTAGTGAGCAAGAGCTCCTTCTTGTTCTCTAAATTCTTGTGATTGTATTCACTCACTTTTCTCTTTCTGATAGGTGAATCCCATTCTTAGCCAATGATAACTCCTTTTGGGTATTACATCTTTGAAAAATTGCTTTTAGGTGCCATCTCTTCCTCCTCAACTACTACATTCTTCTTTCCTTTCATTTCTACTTGATTCCTTCTTCGGTGCCATTTTTACCTTACAAATGTCTCCTCTTCAACTCTATAACTCTCGCAAATCAAACCCTAACTTGATTCAATTATTCCCTAGGTGGAAACTTCGTAACCTAAATATTTTCTATCTCGTTTCTTTGCTCAAACCCTTCACCACCGGGTACACAAGCTTCTCATCACATAGATCTAGTTGTCACTCTTGGTTTCATACCCTTCGCACCTTAACTTGATCACTCGGCTCTTTTCTCTTGTCTCTTTCTTCAAATACTCTTAGTCGCAATGGTAAAAATGAATTCGTATCCCATCCTTATATATTTTTTCAAATTTTTATGCATTTATTGCTCCTTCACCTACCAAATATCCCCTCATTCATTGACCAAATCCATTTTTTCCACATGGTACATCTTCGCGCCTAGTTATAACCTTCTAGCGTGCCTTCCTACCCTTTGGTCACAGAATTCTCTTTAGCATGCACTCCTACACCTGAGTACCTCATCATTGTACCTTCTCCTGGTAGCTAACATGGCCTCCGCTTACCTTGCATTATAATATTCTTTCATTCATCTCCATCTTTGGTCACTTTTATGAAGCAATATTATTTTGACTTAAAGCACACCCATAGTAGCTTATTCCTTTCATCTTACAATTCCCATAAGCACCCCACACTAAAAGTATGTGCAGTCCTCTACGCATAAACATTCTTCATATAGTAATTAGCTTCAGGGCATGCAAGTATGCTTATTACACAACAACAACTAAATTGACAAAGCATAGCGACAATGAAGGAAATACATAATTGAAAACCTAAACTAAATGGCAATACTACCTTATTACAAACACCAAGAAGACTTATTTATAGTAGGGCTTCATCCTATTCCCATTAAAGTAACTGGGTAGTTATGTTCTATCAAGTTCTTCTAACTAGAAAGCACCTGATTTAAGTATCAAAATGATAACATATGGCCCCAACCAATGTACTTTGAGCTTGCCTAGATGGCGCAAGAACTTTGAGTCATAAAGATGTACCATTTGTCCAATATCAAACTTCTTATCCCTTATGTTTTTGTCATGTCATGCCTTCTACCTAGCCTTTTCCTACTTTTTACTACATCGTGCTATTGCTCGGCGCTCATCTAGTTGAATCAACTTTTTGATACATTATTCTAAAGCATGTTCATCAACTAGACCTCTAGTGTGTGCAATGCACAAAGAAGGTAACATAAATTCTATAGGGAGAACAACTTCTATGCCAAACACCAACTAAAATGGTGTGGCTTTGTTCAATATCTTATAAGTTTTTCTATATGCCCAAAGCATAGCTGAGATTTTTTCATCCCAATCCTTTCTTCCAACATCACATATTGTTGTCAAAGTCTAGCCCAAAATTTTGTTGAAATCCTCAACAGTTCCATTTGCTTGAGGATGGTAAGGTGTAGTTTTATGGTGTGCAACCATAAACTCATCTAATATGATCTTGATTGTCTCATTCAAAAAGTGTGTACCTCTATCACTTGTCAATCTTAAAGGACATACATATCATGTAAGAACATTCTCCCATAGAAACCTAGCTATTATACAAGTACTTCCTAGTGCCGCTTCTACCCACTATGTCGATAACTGTGTAAGTAATTATATAGCATGATCTAGTCCTACGCGAGATGGTGAAATAGGTCTTATGAAATCAATGGCCCATTTCTCAAATGGCTTGGCACTAGTAATCAGTCTCAAAGGCATCTCATCTCTTTACCCTAGTTTTCCTAGGTGCTAAAAATGATCACATGCCTTACAATATTCTTTACAGTCTTTATACAATGTCTCCCACCATAATCCAGTAATTAAGATGTTCTCGGTAGTCGCATCACCCGCATAATGGCCTCTTAATACCACCACGAAATTCTTCCATTATATCCTTATGCTCATGCTCTAATACAAAATGGCTTAGTACTTCATCTCTCGCCTAGCTTGTAAAGTTCACCACCGATTAACATAAATGGTGTCGTGTGTATAGAAAGTTACTTCTTTTCTAATGCTTTCATTATTTCTTGTGCCAAACCTGTTTGTAGAAAGAAAAAAATGTCTTCTAATTCTATGGGCATGCATTGTAACCTATATAACTATGCATTTGGCATTTTCTCTTCAATGATTTGTGCATCCTCTCCTAAATTGATTCTAGATAAATGGTTTGGTCCAGAATTGCTTTCCCCTAGCTTCACCACAACTATGAAGTCAAACTCTTGAAATAATAACACCCATCTATATAAAACACAAATGGTGTTGCTAACAAGTACTAGTAAAACTTGTACAATGCGTAGATCATTGAAAAAGATTTGTGCTCTGTAGTTGTATAAATATGTTCAAGCAGAGTCAACTTTCTACTAACAAAATAGATTGGATGATCTATAATTCTTTCACTAGGTTGAGATAACACGACACCAATGGCCATACTAGAAGCATCCACATACACATGAAATGGTTTATCCCATGAACGAAAGTGCAGAATGGGCATGGTAGTAAGTTTCTATTTTAATATCTCAAACACGCGTTGCTGTGGTTCTCCCCAATAAAATGTACCTTTCCCCTTCAGAAATTCTTCCAAGGGTGTGGTAATTTTGGCATACCCTTATATGAATTTTTTTATAATATCCTGTATAACCTAAAAATCTATGCACCTCATTTTGACTGGTAGGCTCTTCCGTGCCTAAACTAAGCTCGCAACCTTGGCTAGATCAACTAGAAAACCTTCTTTGTAGATTATATGTCCTAATAGTATAACAAATGGTGTAGTAAATATGAACTTATTGATGTTTAAAGAGATACTTAATTGTCTACATCATTCAAACATTAAGTGTAGATTGTCAAAATGATCTTTCACAAGCCCATATACCCTCAAATCATCTAGGTAGACTGTAAGAAGTTGTGAATAAAATATTTGAATGCCCGAAAAACTATGCGTGAGAATACACCGGTGTGTTTTTAATCCAAAGTGCATCACAATATAGGAAAAATGGCCCCATTCAGCAGTAAATGTTGTCTTTTCTTGATCCTCCGAGAGATCCTAACACGATGATACTCGGAAAATCTATCTACAAAAGAATATATTTTGTGCTCTGCAACTCCTAGTATTTTCTCGGTGAATGACATAGGAATGGATCTGTGATGCATGAAGAATTTAGCTCACTATAGTCCACACATATCCTAAGCCATCTTTCCTTATTGATATCGATCACCATTGGTCTAACCCATTCTTACTCATCAAGGGGCTTGATAATTCTAGATTTCAACATTTTATCAATTTCTTCTTTCACCTTTTCATGAAAATTAGGATTCATTTGGTAAGGTCTCTTTCTAATTGGATGTGCACCATCCTTAAGTTTTACCTTCATTTACCCAAGTGATTCATGCATGCCTTTAAGTTCACGATATCCTCGAGGAAAAAGTCTTGAAAATTCTTGAGTAACTCGATGATCTTTGCTACCTCCAAATCTGACCAGTAATCTCCAATTATGGCCTCCTTAGGCTTAGCCTCGAACCTATATTCACCTTCTTTGTCTTCATGGGTTCTTGGTAGGTGCACATATCCTTATCTACACTTTCCAAAACCTCATACACCCCTTATGAATTTTCAATATCCATGTTCTCAAATTCCTCGTCATCCACGACGTAAACCATATTTCCTTTCTCTTTCTCAAGGAAAGCCCATTCAAGTAGTTTGGAGTCTATTTCTTCTTCCTTTTCAAAACTTGCTCTAAACTCGCCTCACTTCACCGAATAATTATTGAATATGTTCTTCTTCTTTTGCACTATCTCTCATATTTAAATGCTTGACAAATTTTAATGCCTCTTCTACAAGATTTTTAGTCGAGAAGTAGTCAAAACTCTAGATCATTCCTGTAGTCAAATCTTGTCGAGTTCCAGTTTCTCTATGTAATTACGCATACATGTACTAGGCATTTGTGCATCCTTGTAGCATAGGATACGATTGATGCACCCAGAGTGAGGGTCATAATGCTTCTGTCCCTACTGTCTAGAGTCTCTCACACTACTGAACGTGATGCTGAATAGGTTGATCACCATGATAAGTACAAATTTGCATAGGTGCATTATTCCTTATAAACCTAGTAGACAAAGCTATTCCAATATCTTCCCAGTTTATAAGATTATCTCTGTGGACTACCCACCAGCGTTTTGTTGTCTCGTTTAGTGTATATACTACCATATCTCCTTGTAACTTGATTATCCCACTATGTTTCCATGGCCTTCAGAAAGGCAGGAAGATCTTTTGTCCCTGTATACCAAGGTACTGTGCCACCTATCTGTCGAATTAAATGAAATCTACTCTTAAGTGTAACCATGATTTTCACCTCGCATCCTACTAATTCATATGTACCATGAGCCCAATTGTCACAAGCAATACTTGTAGTATCACTAATAGAATGAGAATCCTCTCACTGTAGGATGTCTTCTTTAGATTGCGCATTGACTCTGGGTCCCTGAATAGCTCGTACATAGACTCTGTTTAAGTCCTCCTCACTTAGAGGCTCAACATAGGGTGTATAATTCCCATCTATAAAAGGTATCACAACCATTTACTCCTTGTTTTGAAGCTGATATACCCCTTATTGAATCTCAAGTCAACATTATTCACATAACACCAAGGGCGTCCAAGTAGGGCTAGAAAATTGTCTCCTTACTGCAAGCACTAATACCTCAAAATCCCAGTGAACTTGACCCCTTGTATAGTTATAGATACATTTTTAAATACTCCTAAGGGAGTGGCCTTAATCTGATTTGCCATAAAAACACATTAGATGATGGCTGTAATGGAGGCATCCCCATTTGTACCCATCCATCTCATATAAGAACATTTACTTCCGCACCTATATCTATCAATATGCTGCTCAAAAGTCACCCATCCATAATGGCATTTAGAGTAATTTATTTGTCATAGTAAATGATATCAAGGGAAAGATTTTTATGTAGAATCGTCATGCGGTCTCAAGAATTTTGCGTGGAGTGTTCCTTTTAATAAACTTCCTAATAGTGGAATAATGTTCTCTAGTGAAACATCTTGTACATTTCCCATAGATAATTGATATCAATTTGACCTGTCTCTCGATGCTTTCTTTTTCTCCTTTAGGTATTGTATCTCACCCGAAGATTCCTTAGGACTTCCGTGGTATCCTAGTAAAATTCCTTTTGATGAGTAGGATCTGGGTATCCCGCATGCAAAAACTTCTCCTTCATAATCGTAGGCTTCTAGTGTAATGCCTCTCTCATGAGTGTTTCTTCAAACACGTGTAGTAATATTCACCTTTGTGAATTCCTCAAGTGCTTCTGCTATCTTGGGCATCCATTGATCTTCTACCACAAACTAGATTCTAACCATCCTAGTGCCTTTATTTTCCTTCTTATGATGCTTACTTAGATGCTCATATAAGTCTGGGCACTCTTCATAGCTATGGCTCTTTCCATAAAAAGAACATGCAATATTCTGAGGACATTCATGCCTATAGTGGTTAGGAGATCCACATGTATAACATATTCCATGAGGGAACTGTCGACACTAAAATTTTCCTCCAAAATTTCTATTTCATTAATGTATGTATTAGGAATAGGATGTTGTTAAGTGTAATTAGTAGTAGTGTCGATAGAAGATAACGGCGCCGTCAGTACGGTGCCGCCAATAATGTGGAGTACGGTAATAGTCAAAGTACAATAGGAATGTTGTAAAAAGTAAATATTTGTCGTAAGTGGTCCGGTAATGTTAAAATGTCAAAGTTTGGGTAATTAGAGAAGTAGGGTCTACATGATTAGGAATTAGAAATATTATATTGGTAATAAGGACAAGGAGTGAGGTCATAAATATTTTGTGTATTTTATTTGTAAAAAGTCTAAAAATGTGGAACCCATGTAAAATGATAAGGTTTATCTTATCTTAATGAGATAAGAGTTAAGGTATGGAATATGATTTGTCAAAGTGGATTTCTTATCCTATCTTAGAGATAGGATGGATAAGCCTGGAAGTTCTATAAATAGAGAGGCCACCCCCCTCATTTAGCATAGAAAGAAGTAGTGAGAAATATTGTAGGAAGTGTGCGAAGGAAGCCATCAGTTAAAGGTGTGTTGAAGAAGCCATCAAGAGGTGTAATTGTAAAGTTTCTCCCATAGTCTTGTTGAAGTATCTCATGGGTGAGATTGTAACAGTTTCATGTTAATATTATAATTTATTTTGATATTTCAGATTTTTCGTCATTCTGTCTTATCATAGTCAATGGTATTCTTGTGTTCGGTTGTTGTTTTGCTTCCAGATTACATCCACCAAACTAAAGTCTCATGCATTAGTAAATAATCATAGCATGAGGAGTTCGGTGAAGAATTATCATCCTTACGGATTGGTGATGACATTTTGGTTCCGTTGCGAGGACCATTCCTCGTTGGTGGATTTTACGGAGAGATATTCCCACTTAGGCAAAAATTAATTGGAGGGTAACCTTGTTTTTTACTGTGCATAAAGTAGTTACCATGGTAAAGTCATTTTACAAGTGAATAGTAGTTACAATGTTAAAGTCATTTTTGCCATGAATAGTAGTTACCCCTGGTAAAGTCCTTTTTGCTGGAAATAGTAATTACCGCATTAAAGTCACTTTTACCGTGAATAGTATTTACCACTAGTAACTTCACTTTTTATTGTGAATAGTGTTTACCACAATAAAGTCGTTTTTACCGTAGTAAGTCAAGTTTTACCATAGTTTACCATGGTCATTTCTATTTTATTGTAGAAAGGTGTAAAGTCACTTTCTAGTATAGTGATTCCAATTATTTGTGCACATAAGTCTTGTTAATTGTACTTATGGGTTGGTATTTCACGGTGGTTACTTTTGAAAATGGAAAAGATTCCTATTTTTTCAGCTCAATCTAATGAAGATGCTTCTTCTTTCATTCAAGAGTTTAAACGATCTTGTATTTGTAATGGCCTTATAAGAAGGGAACAATGGACTGAATTTTTTCCTACCTTTTTGGATGGTTCAACACTTAGGTGGTTTGAAACACTAGGTGATAATGTGAAAAATTCATGGGATTTATTAACCGAAAGTTTTCTTGAAGAATTTGGTGAACAACAGAAATATGCAAATCTCATGATCGAGATCACAAAGCTATCCCAAGGAGAGAAGGAGAAGATAAGGGATTATCATGCTCGTGTTCTAGAGCTAAGGAGGAAGCTCAATGCCCAGATCCGGAAGGAAGGACTAGCGGATGGGTTGATGAATGGCGTGGATAATCTCCTTTGTAAGCACTTCATTCTTGGGATGAAGCCGGAGATTAGACAACGAGTGAAGTATGACTGCCCAGCTACCATTGAACAAGCAAAGGAGATTGCAAGAAGGCAAAAAGAAAGCATGGAAGAAGAGCCCAAAGAAATTGTTGCTAAAGTAGAGCCTACACCAGTACCTTTGGTCCTGAATCCACAACCACTCTCGGTGAGCACAAATACTTCTCCTAATACATCTACTAAGTATGAAGATATGCTCAAAAAGATGGGTCAGTTAACTATTAATCTTCTTCAAGGAAAGGAATTTAGTTCTCAGGGAGGAGATAAAGGTCCAAAAAGAAATATTTCTGAAGTTGTTTGTTATGGTTGTTATAAAAAGGGTCATTATAAGTATAATTGTCTAGATAGAGCTTCTACATCTGGTAAGGGAGATAATGATAAAGGAAAAGCACCTGTGAATTCTTTTGATGTAGTAGATAAGAGAAGAAATAATGAAGTAGATGTGTTTGTAATAAAAAGAAAGAAAGAAAAAGATAATCAAGATCGAAATGATCCTAAGAAGATGAAAGAAGAAACTAGTAAGAAACATAGGAGAAGAAAGTTGGGTGTGCAGGATTTTCTGATTTCACAGGGGCAAGCACCATACTCCATCTTGGAAGATCTGTCCAAAAGGCTTGCAAATATTACATATGGTCAACTCTTGGCTATGTCTTCTGAGAAGGGGCGGGAGTTGCGAGGTGGACTCAATGCTCGAAGAAGGAAGGAGGTTGAGGTCCCTGTTTTGGAGGCAGAGGCAGATCCCTATGCTCCACAAGATGAGGTATTATGTAATGGCATTTCAATTCATGATGTCTTAGTTGATGGAGGTGCTGCAGTTAATGTAATGACCAAGTCTGTAATGAATATGTTGGGTTTAAAAATTGATCGCCCTTCAACACTTATGTTAAGGTCATTAAATAAGGGAAAAACTAAACCAGAAGGTGTAGTTTCAAATGTGGCAATATCTGTTATGGGTGTTGTATGTGTGGTAGACTTTCAAGTGATGAAAAATGGTACCGCTATTGTACCCAATGCTACTAGGAAGACCATGGCTAAGGAGATTTCATGCAAGAAACTCTTTGGAATGAAGGTTTCATGACACTTGGACGTGGTAGAGAGAGGGTGAAGATAAACACGATCCTCGACATCATAAAGAAGAACCGTGGATTCAAGTGATGAAACTAATGATTGGACATCCTCTCGATTACTCTAGTACCGGTGAAGTGGATACGAAGATGAAGAAAGTGAGGTGGATGTTTCGAGTCATGGATATCCCCCGATACCACACCAACTCATGACCCCATAAAATTATCTCGAAGAAGAATTTGATGATCGTCTCCAACAAATAAAGATTGGTGATCTTTGTGATGGAGAGTGAGAAGGAATCCTACCTTCAGCTCTCTTCGAAGGTACATACACCTATTCAATTTTGATTACAAGGAACTCCGTCAAGTAAGTTGGGTAGAACATTGTATTGAGCTGGTAGATGGTGCTAAGCCTATAAAGCAAATGCCATATAGAATGAATCCTAATTTTTCCAAGACTGTAAAAGAAGAAATAGATAAGTTGCTTGATGCAGGATTCATATTTTCTGTGGAGAATTCAGAATGAGTTTCTCCCATTGTGATCTCAATAAAAAAGAATGGGAAGTTACGCATTTGTGTTGATTACAGGAAGCTCAATAAGGCAACAAAGAAGGATCATTACCCTCTTCCATTTTCAGATCAGATCTTGGATGAAGTAGCTGGCCAGGAGTGCTATAGTTTTATCTCGATGGATATAAGCATTTCTACAACCAAGTTCGTATAGCAGAGAAAGATCAGCTGAAGACCACATTCACCACTCCTTGGGGAACATTTGCTTATAGAGTTATGCATTTTGGGTTGTGTAATGCTCTAGCAACATTCCAGCGTTTGATGAATAGGGTAAAACCCTACATTGGGACCTTCATCGAGTATTTACGGATGATTTTTACATCTATGGGAGCAAGTTGGACCACTGCACTGAGATGGAGACAACATTTCAAAGGTTAGATGAAGCACAAGCCTCACTAAACCCTACAAAGTGTGTCTTTGGATGTTCTAAAGGTGTTTTGTTAGGGCATGTTGTATCCAGAGATGGTATTGGTGTGATCCTCGATAAAGTTTCAAAATCAAAGATTTACCATTTCCTATGAATAGAAGTAAGTTGAGATCATTTTTAGGTCATGTGGGTTACTATAGAAGGTTCATCCAGAATTTCTCAAAGATTGCACACCACTAACCCCGAAACCAGAAACAAGACGCATGAAGCTTTTGGACAATCTGAAGGAAGCCCTGGTGTCTTCACCTATTTTGAAGAATCCAGATTGGAGCAAGCCATTCATTGTGTACACTGATGCCTCAGATGCAGCACTAGGTAGTACTTTGAGCCAAAAGGATGAAAATGGGAATGAACATCCAATTTACTTTGGGAGCAGACAAATGAGCAGTGCTGAGGTAAACTATACTGTAACTGAAAAAGAGGCTCTGGCTATCATTTTTGCTGTAAAGAAGTTTAGAAATTACTTGCTAGGGCAGAAATTTATAGTTGTAACGGATCATCGAGGCTCAAAATATATTGTCAATAAGCCTAACCCCTCGGGGAGGGATAGCAAGATGGATAATTTTGCTACAAGAATTTGAATTTGATATTATAGATAGGCCAGGAAAGAAGCATGTCAATGCAGATGCACTCTCTCGAGCCTATGATGGTTTAGGATCATCTTGTGATGATGATGATTTTCCCGATGCAGCATTGTTCTCCCTTGACACAATCCCTAGTGAATACATAGATATTTGGAATTATCTTAATGATTTCAAGTTTCCTGATGGTGCCAATGCAAAGACTAAGGGAAAGATTACTCAAGCCAGTCGTCCATATTCTATTCTGCATGGAGCATTATTTCGAATAGGACTTGATGGACAGTACAAGAGGGCAGTTGGATGTGATCAAGGAAAGGAGCTACTAGAAGAATTCCACAATGGTACATGTGGAGGGCACTTCTCTGGACAACTTACATCAAGAAGGATCTTGGATGCAGGTTATCACTGGCCCACTCTTTTTAAAGATTGTTATAATTATTGTAAGACATGTGATATTTTTCAAACACATGGTAACCGTAAGACTTCATCAGCTCCATTATGTCCTATTCTTCCCCTTGGTCCCTTTGAAAAATGGGGAATAGACATTGTAGGTCCACTTCCAACTACATCACGTCAAAATAAGTATATTGTAGTTGCCACAGATTATTTAACCAAGTGGGTTGAAGCTAGGCCATTGAAAACAGCTTCCATGGATGAAGTGGCAAGGTTCATATATGAACGCATTGTCACCAGATTTGGTTGTCCATTAGAAATTGTAACAGATCAAGGAAGCCACTTCATTAATGAGGTGGTAGAAGCCCTAGTCAATAAGTTTTCTATCAAGCACAGGAAGGCAACAACATACAAGCCAAACACAAATGGACAAGTGGAATGAACAAATTTTTGTTGTGTCAAATTCTAGCAAAAGATGCAGCCTTGCAGGTACATAAATGGGATAAAAGGATTCATGCAGCATTGTGGGCATATAGGGCAACATCAAAGTCAACAACAGGATACTCCCCATTTCAGTTGGCCTATGGCATTGATCTAGTTCTTCCTATTGAGTTTGATATTCCCACTATGAGAGTTATGAAAAATGAAAGGATGGATGAAAGTGATTCAATAAAAGAAAGGTTGGTACATCTTCATTTGCTAGAGGAAATGAGGGAAATAGCAAAGGATACAAGCCATAAGAAGAAAATGAAGCAGAAGGAATACTTTGATCAAAAGATCCAATGGTCTCCATTTCATGTGAATGACTTGGTCCTAGTATATGATTCCAGATACAAAAAAGAAGACAGAGAAAATTTCTTCCAAAATGGATGGGGCCCTACAAAATAGCAATGTGCATGAAAATGGTATACGATCCATTTGGAGGAATTGGATGGCACTCCCATTACAAAATGGGTCAACCACGACAAGTTGAATATTTTCCAAGCACTGAGAATAGTCTACTCGAGGACGGAGTAGAAGCTAGGAAGGGGGAAGATGTCGACACTAAAATTTTCCTCCAAAATTTCTATTTCATTAATGTATGTATTAGGAATAGGATGTTGTTAAGTGTAATTAGTAGTAGCGTCTGATAGAAGATAACGGTGCCGTCAGTACGGTGCCACCAATAATGTGGAGTACGGTAACAGTCAAAGTACAATAGGAATGTTGTAAAAAGTAAATATTTGTCGTAAGTGGTCCGGTAATGTTAAAATGTCAAAGTTTGGGTAATTAGAGAAGTAGGGTCTACATGATTAGGAATTAGAAATATTATATTGGTAATAAGGACAAGGAGTGAGGTCATAAATATTTTGTGTATTTTATTTGTAAAAATTCTAAAAATGTGGAACCCATGTAAAATGATAAGGTTTATCTTATCTTAACAGATAAGCTTACATGTACAGATAAGAGTTAAGGTATGGAATATGATTCGTCAGAGTGAATTTCTTATCCTATCTTAGAGATAGGATGGATAAGCCTAGAAGTTCTATAAATAGAGAGGCTACCCCCTCATTTGGCATAGAAAGAAGTAGTGGGAAATATTGTAGGAAGTGTGCGAAGGAAGCCATCGATTAAAGGTGTGTTGAAGAAGCCATCAAGAGGTGTAATTGTAAAGTTTCTCCCATAGTCTTATTGAAGTATCTCATGGGTGAGATTGTGATTGATTTCATGTTAATATTATAATTTATTTTGATATTTCAGATTTGTCGTCATTCTATCTTATCATAGTCAATGGTATTCTTGTGTTCGGTTGTTGTTTTGCTTCAGATTACATCCACCAAACTAAAGTCCGTGTATTAGTAAATAATCATAGCACGAGGAGTTCCGGTGAAGAATTATCATAGTGCCGGATTGGTGATGACAAAACTCACCTCTTCCTCCACCTTGACCTCGTCATCTATATCCACCATGATATCCATGTCCCCTTCCACGACCTCCTTCAAAATGCCCCTCATTCCTGTCATAGCACGTTTAATTATGATCCCAATCCTGTTGCTCATTCCTACCTTTGGAATTATCTATTACACTTGTCTGTCATACTCCAATGTCTATAGCATCCTGGATCTAACCAATCAGCCAAAAATCCTCACTATCATGGGTCGTGGACCTGTAAATATTTCAAAAGTAAGATACATTCTTCTTTATAGTGTTTTGTAATAAAGGACAGATTACTAGCATCATGATTCAAATGAACAATTTCATAGTCTAATAGTAATGAGAGTATATATCTGCAAGGGAAACTATCCTTGGTGTGACCATCCACTTCACAATCTGTACATCCAATTCCTAAGCACATTTGATGGGTTGAATTTTCTGATATCTTCTCTAATTGCTTTGTCATAGCTATAATCGTGCTCTAGAAATGGACTAACGCCAATGTAAATGCTCCCAACTACCTTAGCATGCAAATCTACTTCCAGTGCTTCACACAAATCAATGTATGTCTTATGTGATAGCACCCTTCTAAAAGGTGTAATCAATCCTCCAATGAATCACTATGCATGCTAGATAGCATGAATATCATAAGATAGCTTAGATAAAAGTGTCTTAAAATGAGCATCATACTCATGTACACTCTTAGTAGTTCCTTTCTTGATATCCTTAAGCGCACTTATACTCTTCTACTCAAACTCAAGGATATGGAACTCATTCAAGAAAGTATATCTCAGTGCTAAATAATCCAAGCAAGTTTGATCAGGGTCAAACTTCCTATACCAGCTGTGTGCGCGCACCTATAATGTAGTGGAAAATTTACTTTCCTTTCACTCAGTAGTGATCCCTTTAGCGCAAGATAAGATTTTACACATATGCACATGTTTGGTAACATCCTCTATACCTCTATAATTCGGGAGACGAAGAGACATCTCCATATAGATATTATACGGTTGCTATGGACCTTGACCACCTAATCGAGAACCTCATGTCTTCCCTCTTCCGCTAGAACCACCAAATCCACTGGAACTAGAACCACTTATACCTCCTGATCCTCCACCTATATTTGGAGTAGGACCTATAGATTTACTCCCTATACTTTGATAGTAGTACTATACTGAACCTGTATATTTTGTGAGGTAGCTCCATTTCCATAGGTGAATTCAACATTCTGCGCACTCACATTTTGTGTGGATGATGCACCTAAGAATGCTCCTCCATATAACATTGAAGTTGGTTGTCTTGCCATTGATGTACTTGATCCCACGACTTACTCCTACTTTCCGATTCCCAAGTTAGCTTGTTGGTTACTTGTCATACTAGATCTTGAAAAACCAACCTTAAAGTCTAGGTCACTAAGAGGATTAATATGCATGCCTATGGCCCAAGTAGTCTCTGTTGGCATACTTATGTGTGAGGCCGAGAAGGTATCTCTATCATGCTTTCCAATATGGGGGAGTTCCTAATGCTTTGGATCCATGTCTTCTACGTGAGCCGTAAATCCTTCACAAACCATCTCTCTCCTCAATGCCATACTTTCTATAACGGAACACTACTTCTCTATCTCCCTCTTGTGCACCTCATAATACTTAAGCCACCTTTCCTCTCTTTTCTTTTCTGCCGCTAGGTCTACCATCTTAAAAAAACCTTTTTCTTCCCTCACGCATGGCAAATTTTATTTAGCCATCGGTTTACTTTCTAGGTTCAAAGTTACCATTAAGATCTTGATCACCAAAGATAATACCTTGTAAATATGTTCCTCTTGGATACCGCAAAAACTAGAATTCAGCTACCTCTGGGCAAGAGTACGTCGAAATTGAATATTCTAGAATATAACTATTTAGAACACCACGAAACCACGTATCCACCACGCGAGTCCAGATTAGATCAACATCATAGAGGGCCTAAAATTCTTCCTGTGTCTAGACAAGTGTGTGATACCTCCAATTCCACTGAGATGCATAAGCAGTAAGCCACTTATATAGTTCTACTAGAAAGATAGTGAAAAAGCTCTCATATAAGCTGTCATACAGGTTTTGTTCTACCCAAGTGCATGCATTAAAATCAAATCCATTGTTGAACCGTTGTGCATATTCTTCCTCTAGATCGTGTATCCATTCCTCAATACTTTCTAGATTTAACTAAAAAATAGGTCCCGGGAATGGAACCAATGCTACAACCTAGAATTTACCAGATAACACCCTAGTCGCACTAGCACATCACTCAGCCTAGATTGAGCACTCATCTCGAAGCGCGTAAAGGTACTAGGTCCCTCTTTAGGGTTCTATTAGCTAGAAGTTAACATGATGAAGGAAGAAACATATAGATTCATAACTAATCCATCATTCTATAATGCATGCTACCCTCAAATCTATGAAAGAACAAGATTAAATAGTAATCATGATTAAACCATTAACATGCACTACCTAATTACACACAATGACACTTAGATTCAGCCAATATCTTCCATCTATTAGTAAATACAGAAGCTCCTTACAGTATTGTCAATCTATACCAATGCGTGTATGGATCTAATATGGTGATTCAGCCATATACGTATATTCTCTGTTACACACATACATACATATAGCTCTCTATCCATCTCTATCTACTATGCAAATAACATCATATTTATAGGGTGGGGACTTTCCCTTCACCTCTTATCTATTCTAGAAATAGGTTGCATGTAATTAATATCCATATGTTGTTTACAATCATAGCCACACATGCAAGTGCACTATCTATAGTCCTCTTGTAGTTAAATGAGGTTTCAATTGTATTCTTAGTTTTTCTCCATGCATAAATTCTTCGAACCACTTCTCCAAATATAGACAATGCATGGCATGCACATCTCTACATCGTTGATGTGTTCCGTATGCCATCTTCCAAAAATAGGTCTTCAAGATCAAAATTGGCTAAGTCCTAAAATATAAACTTACCTTTCGTGTGCAGTCCTTCCTGTCCTTCGCACCCTTATTTCTAGGCCTTCTATTCCATACGGACTCCTTATTTTATCTTTAGACAAGTATTCTTTAATCAACAAGTGTGAGATTCACCTCAAATAATTCAACAAAGTGTCTCTTGACACTCACTCCATGGCTCGAGTTTCAAGAGTATCTTATGCATGGTAAAAGTTGTGGTCATCGGAAACACCATTCAATAGTGTGTTTAAAAACTCATTCCAAAGAATCAATGAGCCCATTTTAAGGATTTTTCCATGATTTTAAAGATTCAAAGTTTCATCACATCATATACTTCAATCAACGAGGATCATTGGACTTCATCAAATGCAACATCTTCTCCTCTTCTTTCTCTTCACTCTCTCCAACATTCTCTCTCTTCAAATGTTCTAATTTCACGTTGGGGTTTGAAATTTTTATATGCCTTTAATTCACCCAAAAACAACTTTAGAAACATAATGTAAATTAATTCACCTTGATTTTATAAAAGGGACTTAAATATTTTGGTAGGAATATGAATAGTCTAAATTTGGAAATAAGGCATATGGAGAGTTATGAGCAAGACGATAAGTCACCTATCAATCTATAAATTATAATGTCATTCCCATTCCAAAGGGTAGGTCATTAATTTTGTAAGCTCAAGAGTTCTCTCTGTACCTTGAGAGAACAAAGGAGATAGCAAAATTCTTTCTTTCCCACCTTTCTCATTTTCCTCCATTTATCCATTATGTACAACTTTTGTTTGAGAAATTAATACAAAAAGAAGGAATTTCTAGATTTCTTTGACTAAGGGATTTCTTGATACTTTGTGTTCATCAAATTTCATTTTGTCTTAATGATGCTTACAAAGTTGTTTCTTCTCATAAATGCATGTGATGATAATTCTAACTAGTGTGTGTAGGAATCTAATTTCCTACCTATAACATTAGTTCTCCTACCTCTTTTATCACTCTCCTTTCTTGTTCTTGAGAAAAATTCATCCCTAGAAAGAAATTTCTAGCTTAGTCGTAGGGTCAGTGGAGTGCCCCTGTTGGATCCCCGGTCGAAAGGCCACAACTTAAATCCATATTTTATCACGCATGCATATACCATAGCTACAATGATTCAATATAGGGACTTATATTCCCAGAGAATTGGCAATAAATCCACAAGTTTGTCCACCCAAAAAAAATTATCGCCAACAAATCAAGCCTTAAAATGTTGGGTAAATTAGATATAATTGGGTTGGTAATGTGACAGACACTAGTTAAGGGTGAACCGACATCGGTCAAGTCGATTTGGGGATAAAAAGTAAAAATTTGTGTAAATCAAATTCATTTGTAGCTTTCTATTTGTGGAAAATGATAGGAGATAGTATTTGGACGAGAAAAATGACAAAGAGAGGTAGGTGGCTGATTTAATTAATTGGTAGTGGGTGATAAAATGGTAGTGGATAGGCCCGCAAGATCGATACAAGTGATTAGATTGGTCGAGAGATAATATTTTGATCAAGACATGACAGAGGAAGGAGGGCACCAGAGGGCCTCTAGGTCAAAGACCAGACATCCCACCATGGCAACTAAGGCATGTAGAGGTAGGATTGGAAATCCATTTGTGTTTTTAGTGAAAAATAAGGTAAAAAAAAAAAAATGGAAAATATGGTCGGAAATCGATTTGAAATTTTGTTGAAAATTGGGGTAAATGGGGAATGGGGTGGGTTTAATATAGTGTAATTAGGTGGTAAAATGAATGTAAGTGTAATTTAGGGGTTTGGGTAGATTTTTGTGTGTTTTTAAAATTTTTTTAAATTGGGGCGTCGGGTTCGGCTCTAGGGTGAACCACGACAATGTCGGTCAACGATTGGTCGACATCATTGGGCTAGCTAGCATTGATGGGGCTAATGGGGATAGGTATCGGTCGGGGTGGTGATGCGGGTCAAAGTAAATAGTTACCAAGGTGTGAGGAAAGGGGCTTTGGAAAGTGAAAAGGTAAATAGAGGGGTGGTATAGGACTAAGCTAAGTAAGAGTGGGTAAATTAGGGTGGAGTTAGGTATGGGTGGGTGGTTAAGTGATAGGAAAATGGGTAGTGAAATAGGTTTGGATAGGTTAGGAGTCTAGGAAAAATAGAATTGGGTGAGGGTTAGGATGATTGTATGTAGGAATGGGTGGATTTAGGAAAATTAAGTCAAAGCAAAGAAGAAGGAAAGTAGTGAATCGAATAGTTATATTTGTGTAGACTAGATAGAATATATAATATGTGAGTGGATTGGGTAGAAGATAGGTAGGATAGTAGAGTAACATGTGGGTTTTGATGAGGTAGGATCAAATAGATGATTGAAAAGGGGAAATTGATTGACACGTTTAAATGGTAATGATGTAGGTGTGTCGGCGTTGACTATGCGAGACAAGGTTCCAGCTCTTTTGGTGCAGATTTGGCCTAGTGTTATACATGACGAGTGGAGGAATATGCAGGATGTTGGGCTCGACATTGTGAGGTAATATAGGGTAAGGGTAAGGTCAAGGCGGTGTACCTATTGATAGTCGAAGAGGTTGTATGTGCATGTAGAATGTTATCCAAGCTGATTGTAGAGATCTTCCCTTTGGCTAGGAGGAATGACCTATAAGAAACACAACAAGACCACAAAATAGCATTAACAATATAGGTTAGTGGACTGCCTAGTGAGAGCTAGATCCAGGAAGTAAGGTGCTTCCTAGAAGGTTGTCAATCCACTTTCAAATACAATTTAATGTAGAAAATAACATGAAATAAGGAAATCCTACTAGTAGTTGATAAGATTTAGGTATCTCCTATAACATACAATAAGTGAATTTAATCTAACAAGAAAATTTATAATTAAATACGGATGGTTGGTAGGTTGGTTTAGGTCCACAGGTATGAAAGGGGTTGCTAGGTGAGGTATGGGTGAAGTTTGGTAAGATTCTTGGCTATTTGGGAGAATTTATGAACTCGTTGGTTTTATATATATTACAGTCTCAGAGACCGATGTCAGTTAGGTGACCGATGTTGGCAAGCACTTGGTAAGGGGCTAATGTCGGTTGGGTAACTGGTGTCGATAAGGTAATTTTTCAATAATATTTAAAATGGGGTTTTGGCACTCTCTACGATTGCACAGAGAGTGAGGTGGGTTTAGATGGGGTTGTGGAAAGTGAAAAGGTAAATAGAGAGGTGGTATAAGACTAAGCTAAGTAAAAGTGGGTAAATTAAGGTGGAGTTAGGTATGGGTGGATGTTTGAGGGATGTGAAAATGATTAGTGGAATAGATGTGGATGGGTTAGGAGTCTAGGAAAATAGAATTGGGTGAGGGTTAGAATGATTGTATGTAGGAAAAGGTGGATTTAAGAAAATTAAGTGAAAGTGGTGAAAATGGGAAAGTAGTGAATCTAAATAGTTGTAATTGTGTAGGCTAGATAAATTAGTAGATATGTGAGTGAAATGATAGGTAGGCTAGTAGATTCGTACATGGGTTTTGACGATATAGGATCAAATAGATGATCAAAAAGGGTAAGTTGATTGAAACTTTAAAATGGTAATGATGCATATGCGTTCATAGTTGACTATGCGAGACAAGGTGCCACCTCTTTTAGAGAAAATGTGACCTCATCACATTACTGGATGATGAGTAGAGGCATATGTAGGATGTTGGGCTCGATGCTATGAGGTGATATAGGAACATTTGTCGGGATCATAGTTTAATGGTTGCTCTCATAGATAGATGGGACTATGTGACCAACACTGTCACTTACCTACATACGAGATGAAGATCACATTGGAGGATGTCTATAGGATTTTGGGGATTTGGATTGTTGGGGATCCCTTATATCAGATTTCTTGAAATGATTCGTTTGATCCTATGGTGGGCATATTTGGTTAGGCAATGGGTGAGTTGAGGTATCAGAGTGCTAACATTAGTTATGGGGATATGTGCACTTCACATCCTTAGGAGGCCAAATTAGTAGTTCCAATGATGGTATATGTTGGATGTTGCTCTCCCAGTATTGAGAGGGTGTGAGATGTACATGAGCTTTGATGTCGGTTTTATAGGACATGATTGAGGAAAGGGTATGTTTTGTGTTGGCATCGGCGTATCTAGTTCATCTGTACAAAGAGTTGTGGGCGTATCAAAATATTCAATAGTTTGATATTTTTACACTTATCTATTACTTTATTGGGCATATTAACACATTATATGTGTGCATCTATAGGGGATTCCACGATAGGATTTACACGTGGGATTTTACGGGGATATATATAGGATGTGAGTGTCGGTAAGGACACATCCACGAGTAGAGGAGGTGTCATTAAATGTGACAAATTATCGGTATATATTAGAGGGTTTATACGCTTTGGACATCATATGATGACCTTATGTTGATTTTCCATCCTATGGGGGCATGGAAGAGGAGTTGGCAGGGTTACATATGGTTAGGTGGATATAGAGACAGAGGATGGGGGAGCATGAGATGATCTTTGGTGGATGGGTTAGATGGTAGTTTTGTCATCGAGAGGATGTACCTCCACCATTTCCACAATCCTATCGGGATGACGTGGAGAGACCATTATCTCCACCTCATTAAGAAGATCCAATAGACACGGGGGTGAGACAGGTTGAATATCGATGGATTTATGATGCTTGTATTAATGATGGATATAGGTGTTGATGGATAACCCAACTATACAAAGCAGCATTGAGGCCATGCTAGCCAAACTTGAGTAAATTCATAGTTTAGAGGGATGCATTATAGAGACAGGTGATCGCATTATAGTTCTGACTCACACGAGCTGAGACATAGGTAACCACCCTCTAGGGACATGTGACTAGATTATAGGGGCAAGCGACATAGGAACAAACTCATATTCATGCTCATGCTCCTGCATAGCCACTTGCATGAGATGAGGGATAGGTTACCACATTACAGGTACAAGTGATAGGATTATAGGAACATGTAGACATGCTTCGAGGGATAACTTGCATGAGGCTCGGGAATGGGATGGGGGTAGGTAGCATGGCTATAGGTATAGGCTACCAAATTATAGGCATAGGTTGCAACCTTACATAGATAGCTGGCATAGGCCTAGGCATAGTTATAGGTATAGGTAACAGGACAAGATCCTCTATTACAGAGATAGTAGGATAGGGACCATTGGTACGGGAATAGGTCTATAGGTATGTGCCATAGCTATAGATAGCCCCCGGTGATATCCATGGTCGATTAGAGAGATGTTGTTTTAGAGGCTTGGTATTATCAAGACTGATTGATGAAGGTTGGTATCAAGTATGTGGTGATGGAGATTATATAGTGTAGAAAGCATCCAATAAGAGGACCAACACATGAACTCATAGTTCTAGTAGCTCAGAGAGTCATCGGCCACATAGGCAAGGTGAGTGAAAGGTTACTAGGTCACAACAAAAAGGCTAGGTGAGGGTGAATGGGACAACAACGGGGTTTCAAACCGTCATAGAGGCTATATGACATGTATTTTTTATTTTTGATGTATATACTAGCTTTGTGTGTCGACGATGCCATATGTATATGAGACTTTTGAGATACTTATATTTTATACCTGTATATTTAGTGTACTTGATATATGGACTTTGCAATGTATAGATGGATGTTCATATTTATAGATGATTCATTTGGTTTAATTCCATTGTGATGTTATCATACAAACTATATTTGTAGGCATGATTTAGTCGATGTTGTTATGATGTGATTGCATTTCCATTTTATCAATGTTATGGAAATCGGATGAGTGAAAATGAGATGATGTTATTTTTATTTCTAAGTTATTGTTCTTATAGAAACCAAGTATGTAGGCATGGTTAAGTTTGATGTGAATTTCAAATATATTGATGTCATGGAAATTATATTTAGGCATGATCGAGTTGTGTTTGTTTTGATTTAGTTTCTGATTTTGTGACATTATGGAAAGTAAATGATGATGTATATGTGTGATGTATTGTTTTTTTATGAGTCAATTTCCAAGGTATTGTTTTGATGGAAACTAACTTAATTATTTTTTTTTGATGGGGAAAATGGGTGAGGGAAAAGGGTGGAAAATGAGTAAAGGGAAATAGTGGCTGAGCTAACCTCCAAGGGCCCCATGCCCTCAGAGTGCTACCTATATATCCCGATGAAAGGGATATCAAGCCCATGTAGTTCTCCCATTAATTAGGGAAGAATGTGATTAGGTTATGTCATATGAATATGTAAGTTGGATTGATAGGTTGTTTGAGTAAGGCATGTTTAAAAATATCCCGAGGTTGAATGTTGAAAAAGTAATGTGAAAGGTGAGTTAGACTTCAGTATAGATGAAGGTTTGATGGTTAAATCAATTTTGATGATCGTTTCTGTTACACAAAAAACAAGGTAAGAAGAGCTAAAATAAAAACAAGAAAAATGTCCCATTTTGGCAAAGACCATAAATGTCATACCCTTAGACTTATTGAATGTAAGTCCCTAGATATATTGCATAATACGATAGGTCTATAGGTGAAAGAAGTTGCATGATCACAATGTGTAAAATACATGTGTCATCCCTTGAATTTGAGTTAGAAGATATTAATCATAGGGTAAGGTGGAAGATTTTGTTTAGCATAACCTTGTTGTTGGACAACATGCCCCTTCTGCAAGATACCCAAAACTAGAATAGGCACTTCCATGACCAAAATTTTATATTTTTATTGATTATTTATTTGCTTTTTGTTTATATAGAGTGGTTGATTAGGAAGTCTATTATGCTATAAATAGGTTCTCCTTGATGTCTTCTTGAAGTTTATTGATACAAGAAACTCCATAATTTTTTTAGAGATATAATTTTGTCTTCTTTTTGGATAGACTAGTTATAAGAAGTGGTTTGCTTTTTATAGTTGTCCTTGAGGGAGTTGTTTACTTATAACAATAAGAAATAGAGGTAGATGTCCTTTTGAGGGATGCATCTATGTGTGATAATTTTTACTTAAGGAATTAAGTTTTGGTTATCACATGTATATATATTTTTAATTGTTGAATGTGAAGTCATGGACAAGACTGTAAAGGAGTATATGTCAATTTTATGAAGGCAAGATCATACCACGAAAAGGTTAAATATGAAATAGGGGTTTTAAGTGTTGAATGACCATGGGATTCCATACTAAAAATATGAAAATTATCCATGAGAATCATGATATAAGTAGATCCATGATACTCATATTTAATACAAGGTTGAATGGTGACGGATAATCTCACAATTCTATTTTAGTCATTGGTCCTTAAAATAGATAGATGGAAGAAAGGTTTTCTCAATGGATGAGTATATAGGTGACATAAAATGATGTAGTACTTTATTTAATAGTAGAATGATCAAAGATGCAAGGAATTAAGGGGCTCAGGTTTGGGTTTACCTTCAAGAGAAGATAAATGATAAGCACTTGATCCATAGGTATGGGTCACAATCTAGGGTCCAAGCTAATTAGGAGAAAACTTTCCTGGTTGCTTTTATTTGTTGTGGTTACATGTTGATTTTCCTTTAGGAAAAGATCTCCAATATTTAAATTTTTCTCATGAACATGTTTTTCATAGGCAAATTTTATATGTTTTTTGTAGATTTAAAGGTGGTCCAGAGTATTTAAATAGCATTCATCTAATAGCTAAAATCGTGTAAAAGCAGTCTTGGAAAAATTCAACATCATTGAGCATATCTTGAAGTGAGATACGAAGAGATGGAATTTAGAATTTGAGAGGTAAAATGACTTCATTATTGTACACCAAAGAGAAAGGTATAGCTACGGTAGAAGTGGAAAATTTGGTGCAATAAGACCATAAGGTGAAAGGAATGTGTGAGTGCTAACCCTTACTAGTATCATCAACCCCTTCATAAGAATTGTTTTTAGGGTTTTCTTGGTGGATTTGGCTTGACCATTTTTTTATGAATAATAGCGTGAAGACAAAGCGTGTTGAATTCCTAATTTATCACATAGTTTTCATAGGGTTTTGTTTTTAAATTGTTTATCATTATAAGTGATAAGGTGTTGAGGAACACCAAAATGGAAAATGATGTGATGGTTGTGTTAGTGCAAAATCACTGCACCCCAAATGTCCTTATTCTAAAGTGGGGCATTTAGTGTGATTTCACAACATTGGACCATCTCTCAAGTTGTGGGACTTGAGGGCTTGAGATGGACCTCCAAAGAAGGTTGGTTCCTGCTTCCTAATCTACTTTCCACAAGCTACTCCGATGCAGGAAAAACCTAATCTATCCTAATCTAACCATTCGAAGGAGATAGGGAGAGATAGAAGGTGAAAGAGAGCCTAAACTAAGTAGGGATACACTAGAAAATGAAATGGCAAGATAATCTACTAAGGGAGGATGAGACAGGGAAAATGGGATGAGGGAGGTGGGACATAAAAGTGACACAAGCCTAGATCCAAATACGCAATCGATACTCCATGAAACATGTCATCTTACACCTAAAAATGAGAAAACACATGCTAAATAAGAAAACATGAAATTGAGAGGCACAGGAAACAAAAAAACAATGAAAAGAGTTGAAGAACACAAAAACACAATTTTATTTCTCTATGAGGTGCATGGACAATTACATGGGTACTCAGAGGCACAAATAAGATTATCAGGCATAAGAGAAGGCTTAAAACTCAAAATGGAGTCGGAAATTTTTTTAAAGAGTTTCCCACACTGAGAATGTCTCCCCCTTCTCAAATGAGAAGTGTTTACAATATAAAGATGATGAAAATCATAGGGAAATGAGATAAACTTGATTCTGCTCATAAAGCTCAACCACCAACCATTAATGTTATGTTTGTGGAGCTGTTTTCATGTTAGATTTTGGTACACCTTCCATGTGTTACACTCGGATATTTTTATGGTGGTCCCACTCGCTTGGTGAGTGGGTTAAGGGGATTCGGTGGCAAATTTTCATGGGTGGTTTATTAACCCATGGGTAATGGGTAACCGTTATGGGCTGTTTTTGGGCCCATGGTTTTTCGGTACCCATTGTTTTGAAAAACCACCTCTTCAGCTACCTATTGATGTACTTATAAATATATGGACATACAATAGGATATATGTGAGTTTGTTTTGTGAAGGTGAATAGTGTGTATGAATTCAAGTGTGAATTCGGGAGGGTTTGTTAAGCGCAGCTCCAAACAAGATATGATTATTGTAATTATGAAGACTATTGGCTTGTAATAAAATATGAGCAAGTGTTCTTGGTGGATGTAGCCCAAATTGGGTGAACCACGTTAAATATTGTCTTCGTGTTGTGCATTTTTAATTTCTGTAATTCTATTCATACTTCTTATTATTTCGATTATAAGGAATTATTTTGCATTAGATATTATTAATTCCTAACAATTGGTATCAGAGCCTGGTTTGGTTTTCTAAGTGTTGAAACAAAGGGAAAGTTTTTAGCTTAAGTGGGAGTATGACAGATGATGGAAGATCTAGGGTTGATAAATTCATCGTGCATAATTTCAGTCTTTGGAAGATGTAGATGGAAGATTACCTTTATGAAAAGGATCTTTATACTCCATGTATCGAGAAGGTGAACAAACACTCGAGCATGAGAGATGTGGAATGGGATTTTTACGGATAGGAAGGTACTTGGGACAATTTGGATGTGTCTTGCATCTTTGGTATTATTTAATGTTTCAAAGGAAAAGACTATAAAAGATCTAATCGATGCATTATGGAAGTTATATGAAAAACCCTCTCCCTCTAACAAGATATTTTTAATCAAAAAATTGTTTAATATTAAGATGTCTCAGAATAATTCAATAGAAGATCATTTAAATGATTTCAATACGGTTGTGAATATGCTAGCTTCGGTTACAATAGAATTTGATGAAGAAGTTAGGGCTTTATTAATTTTTTGCTCTTTACGAAAGTTGGAATATCCTGGTAATGGCGGTAAGCAACTCGGTTCTAGCTAACTCAAAGTTGAACTTTGAGGATGTTGTATGGGTAATTCTAAGCGAGGAAATGTGAAGAAAAATATCTGGGAATCTTCTACTTTAGGGAATGCTTTGACAATGGAAACTAGAGGGAGACGAAGAATAGAGGAAATCATGGAAAATCGAAGTATCCAAGCAAGGTCAAAATCCAAGAGCAAGATTGTATGTTGGAATTATGGAAATCTGGGCAAGCAAAGAAGGATTTGTTGGGAGGTTTAGGATAAGAAGAAACAACGGGAAGAAAACAAGGAGGCAAATGTGGCATCGGGTAATGTATGTCAGATGCTTTGATTCTTTCTTTGTATAATATTACTAAATCTTGGGTTTTAGATTCAGGGGCTTATTTTCATGGTACTCCACATAGGCATTATTTTGTTGATTATGTTTAAGGGATTTTGGGCATTTTTTCTTAGTGATGATGAGCCTTGAAGTATAGTTGGAAAAGGTTCTATTCAGTTAAGATGTAGAATGAGAATACATGGATATTGAAGGATGTCGGACATGTTCCTACATTAAGGAGAAATTTGATATCGGTGGGGAAATTGGGAAGTGATGGTTGTATTGTGATATTTACAGCTGACTCTTGGAAGGTTACTAAGGGTGCTCTTGTGGTGGTGATAATTAAGAAGGTTGGAACCTTATATTTATCCACTGATAGTACTAATGATTGTAATCTTGTGGCTTCAGATGTAGATACAATATTATGGCACTATAGGCTCGGTCATATGAGCCATAAGGGCATGGACATCATAAAGAATAATTTGTCTAGATATACAGAAATAGGTTTGGATTTCTATGAGAACTGCATATATGGGAAACAGAAGCGAGTAAGGTTTCTCAAGGTTGGACCTATGAAGAAAGAGAGTAAGTTAGAGCTGGTACATTCTAATGTGTGGGGGCCAGCTCAGGTATCATCTCTTGGGGGTTCAAGTTATTATGTTACTTTTATTGTATTAGAAACAAATCTAATGTATTTGATACTTTTATTAAATGGAAAGCCTTGGTAGTTAATGAAACAGGTCTTAAGTTAAAATGTCTCAGTCAGATAATGGAGGGGAGTATTACAGCAATGAATTTGATGATTATTGTTCTAAGAATGGAATCCGTAGGAAAAAGATGGTTCTAGGAACCCCGTAGCAGAATGGGGTGTCAGAAAGGATGAATAGAACAATAATGGAATGTGCTAGGAGCATGAGGATACATGTAGGACTGCCTCTTTATTTTTGGGTAGAAGTGGTGAGCAAAGCTGTGTACTTGATAAACAGAGGACCCAAGTGCCTTGGATGGAGGCATACCTGAGGAGGCTTGGTATGGTAAGAAATTTGATTACTCATTTCTTAGAGTCTTTGGATGTGAGGTGTTTTTTCATATTGATAAGGATGATAGGACCAAGCTAGAGGCTAAATTAGAAAAATGAACTTTTATTGGTTATGGTGGTGATGAATTTGGATTTAAATGTTGGAGTATTAAGGAAAATAAAATCATTCGGTCTAGGGATGTGGTCTTTAATGAGAAAGTCATGTATAAGCAATAGTTGCAGGAAAATAGGGAAGAATCCAAGAAAGAATATGCAGTGGTAGAGGATCTTCCAGATGGGATAGTGACCCATGAATTAGTTTAGGAACCTACTCAACAGGAACCCCAAACTCCTACAGTGAGGAGGTCTTCTAGGGTAAGAAAAGAACCTGAACATTTTTCTCCTTCTCTTTATTATTTATTACTCACTGATAGTGGAGAGCCAAAGAGATTTGATGAAGCAATGTGGGTAGATTCCAATAAGAAGTGGGTGCAAGCCATGAATGAGGAGCATAAGTCTCTCATGGAGAACCAAACTTGGGATTTGGTGAAGCTACTAGAAGGAAAAAGAGCATTACTGAGAACAAGTGGGTGTACGAGTTAAAGATGAAGGAGGAAAGAAAAGATATAGGGCCCGGTTGGTGGTCAAGGGGTTTACATGAGAAACAAGGTATAGATTTTGATGATATTTTTTCTCCTGTGTAGTAAGAATGACTTCTATCAAAACTGTTCTTGGAATAGTGGCAGCAGAAGACTTGCACTTAGAACAATTAGATGTAAATACTGCATTTCTCCATGGTGGTTTAGAGGAGGAGCTATATATGCAGAGACCAGAAGGATATGAACTCAAAGGTAAAGAGGAGATGGTGTGCAAACTAAAGAAGAGCTTGTATGGCCTGAAACAAGCTCCACGTCAATGGTATAAGAAGTTTGATAGCTTCATGATGGAGCAAGGTTATATTATATGTCATTCTAACCATTGCGTGTATACAAAGAAATTTGAGGATGGAAGTTATATTATCCTGTGTTTGTATGTTGATGACATGCTGGTTGCAGTAAGTAAAAACATGCAGGAAATAAAAGTACTCAAGAAATAGCTAAGTGAATCCTTTGATATGAAGGATTTGGGGGTAGCCAGAAAAATCCTTGGTATGAGGATAACTTAGGATAGGAAGGAACAGAAGCTGAATTTATCTCAGGAAGAGTACATTAAGAAGGTATTGGATAGGTTTAATATGCAGGATGCTAAACCGGTTGGGACTCCTTTGGCAAGCCATTTTAAGTTATCAAAGGAGCAGTGTCCCAAGACAGAGCAGGAAAGAAAATAGATGTCCAAGGTACCTTACTCATTAGCGGTTGGTAGTTTGATGTATGCTATGGTGTGCACTAGGCCTGATATTGCCCATGTAGTGGGAGCTGTGAGTAGATTTATGAGTGATCCAAGTAAAGAGCATTGGCAAGTAGTAAAGTGGATCCTTTGGTATTTGAGAGGGACCATAGGGATATTTTTGTGCTACAGTGGATTAGACACCACATTACGTTGTTATGTAGATTCGAGACATGGCTAGAGATGTAGACAACAGGAGGAGCACGATAGGTTATATTTACACTGTAGGTGGGACAACAGTGAGTTGGATTTCATGACTACAAAAGCTGGTGGCTTTGTCAACCACGGAGGTTGAGTATGTTGCTGCCACAAAGGCAAGCAAAGAGATGATTTGGTTACAACAATTACTTGAGGAGTTGGGGCATAAGCAGGAGGAATGTAAGCTGCATAGTGATAGTCAGAGTGTTATACACCTAGCTAAGAACTCTACTTTCCACTCCAGGATGAAGCATATACAATTGAGATATCACTTCATCAGGACAACTTTGGAGGAAGATAAGTTGAAGTTGGAGAAGATTCATACTAGTCGAGAATCATATAGACATGATGACCAAGGTTGTCACAAGGATAAAATAAATCTATACTCAGCTTTGGTTGGCCTTCATGGATGACAATGAAGGGTTGAGAAGATTGCTCAATGGAAATCAGTCTCCAAGTGGGAGATTGTTATGTTTGTGGAGCCTATTTTCATGTTAGATTTTGGTACACCTTCTATGTGTTACACTCAGATATTTTTATGGCGGTCCCGCTTGCCGGTGAGCGGGTCAAGGGTTCGGGGCAAAGCCTCAAGAAAATTTTCATGGGTGTTTTATTAACCCATGGGTAATGGGTAACCGTTATGGGCTGTTGGCTTTTCTGTTCCCATTGTTTTGAAAAACCGCCTCTTCGGATACCTATTGATGTACTTATAAATAGATGGACATACAATAGGATATATATGAGTGTGTTTTATGAAGGTGAATAGTGTGTGTGAATTTAAGTGTGAATTAAGGAGGGTTTGTTGAGCGCAGCTCCAAACAAGATTTGATTATTGTAATTGTGAAGATTGTTGGCATGTAATAAAATATGAGCAAGTGTTCTTGGTGGATGTAGCCCACATTGGTTGAACCACGTTAAATGTTGTCTTCGTGTGGTGCATTTTTCATTTCTGTAATTCTATTCATACTTCTTATTATTGCGACTATGAGGAATTATTCCACATTAGATATTATTAATTCCTAACAATTAATGCCCCCTGTAAATCCACCCACAACTGTGAATCTTGGTTCCCCATGTCCTGCATTTGGTGTGTTGAATAAGGAAGAAGCTGCAGATCAAATCAAATCTGATCTAGTTGTTGGAGCAACAGATACGTATTAATGGATTGAAAGATGTTTTCCTATTTTACACCAACCTAACCCTACTAAAATTAAATTTTAGGCTTCCATGGCATAGAGGATGTCGAGTCCTTTCCAACATGTCCATTCCCACTCAAAACCAAGCTTCCAGGTCAAAAGGTATGGTAATGTCTAAAGATCGGAGTTCATAGCCATACAATATTTAAAAGAGTATGTCCTTACAAGACCGACATGGCAACCTCGTGCATCTTTAAGATTCAACCCCTGGCATTTACTTCAAATTGAGTCAAATTCACACATTATGGCTTCTACGGGCTACTTTGTGTTCCTTTGTGTTTTTCTTAAGTACCTCTTGTTGGTGGAGACACTGTGCCCGACCGAGACACATGGAGGCTTTGCACTCATTTGGAAATTGCCCCAAATTTTCTTTTGAAGTTGCGTGGATAAGACACGTGGAGCTCTCCGCAAGCATTTCAGACTTTTCAACGGCTAACCTTACCTTTTGGACTCGACCATGTGGTGTGTTGGTTCTCTTTCGAGAGAGTGCCTTATGGGCCACGCCTTTGAAGTTGTTCCATTGAGACACTTGGCAAGTGGCACATATTTCAGACCGCCTTTGGATTAGCCTCTTGAAAGTGCGCCAAAGAGACACGTGGTTCCTTCTGATGCACTATTCTATTTCTTTGTGTTTTGGCTAAGTCCCTTTTGCTTGGTGGGTCTATACTTCTTACCTTGGACACATGGAGGCCTAGTGCTTGTTTGGAAATGCACTCTTTGGACCCGACTTTAGTGTTACGCCGATTGGACACGTGGAGCCCTCTGCGGGTCTATGACTTTTCAACGACCAATGAGACCCTATGGGCTTGCAAACCTACAATTGAAAATTGTGCCATTTATGAAAATTGTAAAAGTTTCAAAGTCCCCTAGAGACCCATCGGCATGCATTCACACTTGGGAAAATTTTCCTCCATGGCCCTACAAACCCACTTTTACACTTGAGTCAATCCCGGGCTCACCGGCCCGCATTTTCCACTTGGGCAAAAAGACATCTTCGAGTGGCCATCCTACATTTTCTGTGACTTTTATGAAAAGTGTAAAAATTACAAAGTGTCTCCCGCCACCCCACTAGTCCAAAATTTCCATTGGTAAAAATTCTTCCTCGGCACGTCACCTATTTTTTGGCAAAAATCCTTCACAGAGCCCACCGGTCCATAACTTGAAAAATATGAAGAGTTAGAAGGACTTCTTTATATCTCTGAAAAGGGGAAGAAATTTCCTATCTAATGGAAATGATATCAAGGGGCATTAAAAATTTAAAATATGTAAAAATTTAGATTGAAGCACAAAGGGAAAAATTGTGTCATTTGACACAAAATAAGTGTGAGCTTATTTCGCAACTTGATTTGGTGGACCGATGGGGATCACCCGCCTACTAGGGGAAATGACTAGTTGCCTTGAAGCATCCAATGGGCATGGAGTCATAATTGATATCCTTATTTGATCTGAAATTCAAAAATATGATCTCCGAGCCACCTAGAAAGCTGTTGGAACTTGATTTGACCCTCGAATTCACTCTAATGCTTTAAATGCACTATGTTCGAGCAACAAAACACCACAAAACACTATGTCCAAAACTGGAAATCATACATGCTCCAAGTGGAACATGCAAAGTGTGCAAAATAACTTCTTCTACTGAAATCAAACCTACTCCTACTCTACGCTAACTAGAGAGAAAGGGGAATGAAACAAATCCTGCAACTAGAAAGGAGAAGTAGCTTCCCTTCCTTAAGAGGGTCACCGTGCAAATGATTTGATACTGAATATGGTTTCTTGTATGAGTCAAAAAATTACTATAAGCTGGTCCTCCACCCAAATCATCAAGGTGTCAACTGGAAACAAGAAAAATGCTTCTTTTAGTTGCTCTTCATTTATATTAAATAGGCATTACAACTGATCCTTTCTACTTTGGATCTCATCCTCATGCCCTGAAGTAAGCATGGCTGGTTTTGGCTTCTTCCTTAGCTCTAATGAAGCTAAGTATCCGATTGGGAAAGTTTTGGTCCTTTGAATTTTCCCACGGTTATGAATTTTAACTCCAAAAATGGAGTCTTCCTACTGACCTTCTCTGGGTGGATGGTGTGAGAGAGATGATGACATCCTCTTGCTCCTTCCTTTCCTTCTCCTATGAAGAACATGGAATATTCATATCTTCCAACCTTGGTTCCACAGGGTTGTTATGAAGTATAAGCTATTTTACTTGAATACTCTCCTTCATGGCAGCAGGCTCATGTGCTTGTAAGGTGGATGATGGAGGAGCAAATGATATAATATCCTCAAGCTCCTCTCTCTGTCAAGGAAATCTTCCAAGTCGACATACATTCTTCCTCCTTGTTGTCCCATTCAATGTGCTCTACCTCCTCCATGGTGTCCTCCTGATCTAAAACTTTCTCACCATGGTTCCCTTCATCCTCAAACATGAAGTTTGAGAGATCAAACTCTTTTTCAACATTAGAGCTTGAAAGGAATGAAGTGGGAGGAAGAGCTAAATGTTCTCTTGTTTCCTTCTCTACACTTGGAGCCTCTTAAAACTGTATAGTCCTCCTCCTTCATGGGTTCATCAATCAAATCAGGCCCTTTAAATGAAAGTAAAAATATTCAATAATGCTTTCTTCATTAAGTGGCCTTAACTCTAGTTTGATCTCTCCCAATTGCTCATCTTCAATGGGACTTGGAGCTGGTTTTTGTTCCTCTCCCTAAATGGTTTTGCATCTTGGATTAGATCAGCATCCTCTTCGGAAAAACTACCATTATGGACACTATATTTGGAGAAAATAGATTGCTGATCTTCTCCTTCTTGTTGTTCTTCTTCTTCTACTACAAACTTAGCCTTAGCCACCACTTTCTCTTTAACCTTGACCTCTTCTATTGGCTTAACCATCAAGAGGGTCTTTTTAAACCCAAATCTGGATGCCCAACCTGTTCAGATTTTCTATCATTTCTTCTTTGTGGGTTCCTCTTTTCTTTGTTGTTCTTCTTGACCTGGATCCTCGAGTCTCTTCCCAACATGGAATTGGGAAAGCAGGAAGTGTGGTAGGTATAAATTAAACTATTTTTTCTTTTTTTTTGTGGTGGAAGGGGAAGTGGAACTTCTTATTTGTTTGGAAGGGATGATTTATTTGGAATGCAAAATTGAAGAAGAATTGAGATGGAATGGAAGATTAGGAGATGGAGAAGGGAAATCAACACTTGGAATAGAAGACGGGGAGCTAGACTCATGACACTGTTGTGATGATACTGATTGAGGTAGAGGAAAATAAAATATAGGATGTGGTGGAATTACCCATTGACAAGGTTGTCTTGTGTCCAACTCATAAGCCTCAATCTCCTTAATTGATTCTGTAAGTTGAGGAAACACTTCAAC
This sequence comes from Taxus wallichiana var. yunnanensis, assembly GCA_018340775.1. NCBI lineage: Eukaryota > Viridiplantae > Streptophyta > Pinopsida > Cupressales > Taxaceae > Taxus > Taxus wallichiana. The sequence goes on along the minus strand of CM031234.1, from coordinate 410,357,444 downwards.
CATGAAGTCAGGATTCTTCTGAGGGATGTAATGTCTTGGCATAGGGCCAGCCCATGGAGAAGGTTCCCTATAGCCAATTTTTAATACCTTCATATGTGTTGTAGCCCTGGACTACACCGTGCATGCCTCCATCCCTTGAATCTTCTCCAACAGATCAACATTTTCCTTGTATCTATTACCATTTTATACATCCCCTTGTTCTTGATAATCTCCATGGCCAAACTGGTTTTGACCATGATCATATGGGTAAGCATAATGGTTTTGTATCTAATCATAATCCTAACGGAGGATTCGGGAAATGCATTGGAGGTAGACTACACTATTGCTATTGTTGCAAGTGTGAGTTCCAAGATGGGAATGAAGTCATGATTGCACAACTTCATGAATGGTATAATATGAAAGATGTGGAAAGAAAGATGAATGAAGATGGGTGGAAATGGATGGAAAAGGTCTGCAACTCTAGAGAATGGGTTGTTGACCAAATGGAGTTACCAAATGTGCTTTGCATGTGCCTCAAAAGGTTGAATCTTAACAAGAATACACCAACTGTTAAGATGAAGTGGTAAGGTGATTCAGACCTCAATGTCCCATTGGTTGTGCCAAAAATATTAGTGCAAAATCACAGCACCCCTAAATGTCCTAAGTTTGAAGTGGGGCATTCGGTGTGATTGCACAACATTGGACCATCTCTCAAGTTGTGGGACTTGTGGACTTGAGATGGACCTCCAGAGAAGGTTGGTTCCTACTTCCTAATCTACCTACCATAAGCTACTCCAGTGCAAGAAGAACCTAATCTATCCTAATCTAACCATTCCAAGGAGATAGAGAGAGAGAGAGTGAAAGAGAGCCTACACTAAGTGGTGATACACCAAAAAAGGAAGTGGTGAGATACTCTGCTGAGGGAGGATGAAATAGGGGAAAAGGGGATGAGGGAGGTCAAACAAAAGTGACACAGACCCAGATCCAAATCCACCATCGAAACTCCACGAAACACGTCATATTACACCTACAAATGAGAAAACACATGCCAAGGAAGAAAACATGAAATGGAGAGGCATAGGAAACAACAAAAAAATGCAAAGGGTTGAAGAACACCACAAAAAGATGATTTTATTGTTCTATAAGGTGCATAGACCATTACATGGGTACTTTGAGGAAAAAATATGCTTTTTCGGGCGTAGGATATGGCTTATAACTCAAAATGAAATCAGGAAACAAATTTTACAGAGTTTCCCCACACCCAGAATGCCTCCTCTTCTCAAATGAGAAGTGTTTACAATATATAGATGATGAAAATTAGAGGGAAAGAAGAGAAACTTGATTCTTCTCTTAAATCTCAACCACCAACCATCAATGCCCCTTACAAATCCACCCATAATCCGTCAATCTTGGTTCCCCATGTCTTTTTGGCATGTTGAAGAAGGAAGAACGATGGATCAAATCAAATCTGATCTGGTTGTTGGTGCAAATGGATTCCATATTAATGGCTTGAAAGACTTTTTCCTATTTTCCACCCACCTAAGCCTACCAAAATTCAATTTTCAGGATTCCATGGGATAGGGGATGTCAAGACCTTTCCAACATGTCCATTCCCACTCAAAACCGAGCTTCCAATCAAAAGATATGGTTTGTCTAAATATCAGGTCACGGTGGTACAATATTGAAGATTCTATCCATATAAGACCCATGTGGCAGCCTCACACATCTTGAAGATTCAGCCCCTACCTTTTGCTTTCTAAAATTACACCGGATTGACTCGTTGTGGCTTCCACAGGCTCCTTTGTGTTCCTTTGTGTTTTTCCTTAGTGCCTCTTGTTGGTGGAGACACTTTTCCTAACCATAGACACATGGAGGCTTTGTGCTCATTTGGAAATAGCCCCTAGATTCTACTTTTGAAGTTGCGTGGATAAGACACATGGAGCTCTCCATAGACCTTTTGGAATTTTCAATGGTTGACCTTACCTTTTCGGACTCTGACCACGTGGTGGTTTGGCACTCATTTGGAGACTATCTTTTAGGTCGTGCCTTTGAAGTTGCACCATTAATACAGTTGGTGATTTGGTGCATGTTTATGGATCACCATTGGGTTCACCTCTTGAAAGTGCACCAAAGATACATGTGGCTCCTTCTGCTACCCTATTCTATTTCTTGGTGTTTTGGCTAAGTCCATTTTGCTTGGTGTGGACATACGTCCGACCTTGAACACATGGAGGCCTATCTCTTGATTAGAAATCCACTCTTTTGACCCAGCCTTTGTGTTGCTCCAATTGGACACATGGAGACCTACATGGGTCCGTGACTTTTCAATGCCCTATGAGACCTTGCGGGCTCGCACTTGAAAATTGTGTCATTTGTGAAAAGTGTAAACGTTTCAAAGTCCCCCGAGACCCACGGCCCACATTTTACACTTGTTCCTTTTGTGAAAAGTGAAAAACTAACAAAGTGTCTCCCACCACCTTTCCAGGTCCACAATTTCCATTGGTAAAAAATCTTCCTATGCCCGCCACTGCTTTTTGGTAAAAATCCTTCCCAAGCCCACCGACCCATAACTTGAAAAATATGAAGAGTTAGAAGGACTTATTTATATCTATGGAAAGGGGAAGAAATTTCCTATCTGATGGAAATGCTTTTAGGGGGCCTTAAGTGCTTAAAATATGTAAAAATTTAGATCAAATAACAAAGGGGAAAAATTATATCTCGTTGACCCAAAATAAGTGTGAGCTTATTTTTGTCAACATGTGAGTTGATGAATTCACATATTTTCTCAGCTTTGGTTGAAATGAGAGGGATGGATTCCACCCATTTAGTGTATTATTGGTTTTTGTGATGATCCATTGATGACGTTGAGAAGAATGAGAGTTAATCTCTCTGATGAGATCTAAACCTCATTGAGAGAAGGGCCAAAAGTACTTGGAAACTTGTAAGGTGTGACTTGGGGTATGGTGAATGTTAGCATGTTAATGAAATTTCACACAATGCTTGACGTATTCACATCATTATTGGTTGAGGTTTAGATATTAATAATAGACACACATGATACGTTTGGCAACAATGCAACCACTGAAATGTCCACCACAAATCCCATCATGCATTTCTTTAATAGTGTATGTAATTTCGTAACTACCGAGGCACCAAAGGAGGGATAGCATCAAATCCACGATTGTAGAGAAGACCCACCATGATGACGTAATGAGAGAAATTTTGGAGGAAGGATCATTTACCATTGTGAGTGAGATCTAGAGGTAGAATTGATTCAGAAACATAATCAACGTATTACTTATACCAAATGTAAATGCAGGTCGGTTTCGACTTGTCCTACAAATTTTACACCACAAAATAGATAAGAGGGAAACTGAATCCTTTTTACTCGACAAATATTTTCAAATCTACAAGTGAGGAAGCTATTTGTGAGGTAAGACAAGCCATGGTATCTCAGTAAATTTATTGGTGGAGCATGGAGTATTTTGAATTTCATAGTTGTCAAAGGTAGTCAAAAGCGTGTCGATGTGATGCTTATATTTATGAAGTACTTCATTAAGAAATTTGTATAAACCATTGACTTAGTTGACAACCAGATGATATTCTCCAAGTATACACATGATTTTTACATCTAAGGCAATGGCAATTTAGAGACCTAATATGAGCGCTTTGTATTTGGCCATGTTATTGGTGCAAAGAAAATCAAGTTTGAAAGATAAAGGCATAGGCTCACCATCAAGAGGAATAAGGATAACTCCTGTGTCACCCCCACATCGAAATTTAGAATTGTAAAATAATAAGTTCATCCGATAAACAATGTCATCCACGGGAAAGAGTGTACATATTCTCATCGGGAAAATCGAAGTTTGATGGTTTTTTTCTAGGAAGAGGGGCATCTGTGCAAAGTGATCGACAATGGTTTTTCCTTTCACATACTTTTTATGAATAAAATCTAGGTCTAGATCTTTAAGGAGTATGATCCAATGTGAGGTACATTGGTTTTCGTAAGGTTTGGCGTATATGTAATGTAGAGGATCATTGTTGGTGGTGATGGAGGTTTTTCGGTTAAGTAGATAATGACGAATTTTGGTGGCAACAAAGACTAAGGCAAGGCAAATTTTTTAGCATGTTTATACTGGGCTCATAATCTAAAAGAGTAAAACTTATGTAATAAAATGTATGTTCCCTATGTTTCTCATCGCAATGAGAGAGCATGGAGCCCAAATAATGATCGGTGGTAGAAATGTATAGATAGAAAGGTTTGTCATCTTTAGGTGGGATGAGCATGGGTTGTTGCAAAAGTTATTTCTTCAAGGCTTCAAAGGATTTATGGCATTCATCGCTCCACTTTAAGGATACGTCCTTTTAAGAAAATTATGAAAGGGGTGAAATTGGTCATAAAGTTGGGAAATAAAGCGTCGACTAGATTGCAATTTTCCTTGCAAAATATGAATTTGGTTTAGGTTAATTGGTGGAGGCATCTCCAGAATAACCTTTATTTTAGCGGGATCAACTTTGATACCCCACAAAGAAACAATGAAACCAAGGTTTTTCTAGAGAGAATGGTGAAGACACACTTCTTAGGTTGAAGGTGAACGAAGTATTGGATGAGGTGATCGAAAATGACTTTAAGAATGCAAAAGTGCTCGGGATTCAATTTTTATACTTACTGAAAATATCGTCAATGTAATCTTCTAGTATTTCATGCATGATGCCATGGAAGATATAGGTCATGGCATGTTGATAAGTGGCACCAATGTTCTTATGGACAAAGGGAATGAAATGATAGCATAAATTCCCCAAGGGTTGATAAAGGATGTTTTGTGTTGATCCTCCAAAGTGTGATTAATATTTGATTATAGCCGAGAACCCATCCATAAGTGATGGCATCTCGGGGCTAGCCATAAGATCAACAAGTTGGTTGATGCTAGGAAAAGGAAATTCATCCTTAGGGAAAGCAAGGATAAGGTCATATAAATCCATGAAAACATGGAGTCCCACTATCGCCTTGGTGATAGGAACAATGTTTGAAATTCATTGTGGATAATCAACGAGTAGAATGAAAGAAACAAAAAGAAGATATAGGAGTTCCTCTTTAACAAGAAGGGAAATGCGTGGATGCATTTTTCACATCTTTTATTTCATAGGTTCAGCATCAAGAGATGTAATGATATTATGCACCATGATGTTTGGGTCAATAACGAGCATATCGGTATAAGACCAAGCAAACCGTTACTATGGTCTCAAAGGAAAGAGGTGAAGGCTTCCTGTTCGGTGGAATCCAAAGATTATCCTATCTTTAGGATTATGGGGTTGTCCTGAGTGTGAATGTTGATCTCTATGGTCAATTTATTCAACTTTTTTTGTGTCTCGGATGGTATCGATTAATGAATTAATAATCCTCCACACCTAGATAGGTGAGAATAGAATCATCGTCTTGACACTGAATGACATTTATAGAAGGTGTATCATCATCGATCATCTCAAGATAAAGAAAAGGAAGGTAAGAGGGACTCTCACCATCACGTTGGTAGGTTAGAGGTCCAAAGGAAATGACGTTCACAAAAAAAAAAAGTTAGGAGGAAAGAATTATAGATCCATAGAATCTGTTGGGGAAAGTGGTGTGATAGGAAAAAGCTTTATCTTCCTCAACAAGGTTGATTATTTCCTTCTTAGGACTACATGGTTAAAAAAATCCAATACCAAGTCTATCTTTATGTTTGTGGGTATTCCAAGGAATAATTGTGTGATGACCTTATTCATAAAGACCAAAGCTAAATCCTTTCCAAGAACAATGATGAAGAAAGTTGTGGGCAAAGGGGCATTGGTGAGGTAACATAAGTCAAAGGAAAAATTCCATGTTTGATGGGTGGTTCGGGAGAGAGTAAAAAGTGGTATTAAGTCCCCGGAATGTGGGGAGGACCTTATGGAAAAAGTTATCCTATATGCATATCATAATGTGTGTGATGATGAAGGTTTATCTACCCTGAGGAGTCTAGAAAGTGTCGATGTTGTATAGGCAATACCCCCCAATGTAAGGTGTAGAAAAATTCTACCAAATGGTCGGAAGTTGGTACTTTGGTGGAAGGAATGGATGAGCTAGAAGGATTAGTAGATGGGCTAACTTTGGCATCTCCATGAGTGTTTAATAGATAGAATTTTTCTATTAGGATTAAACAAAATAAGGATACACGCATGGGAACAGGAGCATTTAAAGGTGTGGGAAGATAGGAAAGGAAACGTGTACCAAAACACTTTGGCTCAAGACTTAGCCATTTTTATGGATAAGGGCTATTTTTGGAGATAGCATGCGGAGCACACATAGGGATGAATACTTACACTACACGTAATGATATTTTGGGAATGAGTGGCTGATAAGCGTCATGCATGGTTTGAGATAATAATAGGATTTCTTCTTCCAGTTAACTATAGGACATCTATTATTAGAAAACTTGCATGTATGCATGCTATTGTAAAGGTACATGGCTATTATCATCATGCAACCTATTTTGAGAAGTGCATAGGTGGTGAAGGGAAAGTCCCCGCCTCTATAAATATGTATTGAACTATGTAGTTTAGGGGGGACTGATTTATTATAGAGTTATACTACAGGATCTGATGTGCGCATGACTTATTTATATACGTTATAAGGGTAAGTGTCGCAAGTTGGGGACAATTAATTGGACATCAAATCCTGAATTTTACATCAAAAATAGAAAAACATCAAATTTAGTCTTCTGCGGACTTGAACTATGCCAAAAAGTAAAAAATATGTCATAAAAATGGTACCATCATGTAGGGGAGACTATTAGCATTGTAGAAATATTGATTTTAAAGTGAATAGAATAGGATAAATATCATTTTATAATTTTTTACTAATAAAGCAGTATTTAAGACACTTTTTCCCGTGAATGTTTATGTTTATGTTTAAGACTACAATTTTTTTTTCACTTGTCGAATGTGATAAAATTTATACCATCCCAACTATGGTGAAATTCTAAACATGTTAAAAAAAAATTATTTTATTTCAATATTTTTGATGAAGTTATGGCGGGCAAATGGAAAGTGCTCTATTTTCTTTATGTTTTGAAACCACTTTCACGGAAAAAATCATAAAAAATAAAATATTGCTCAAACAAATACAAAATAAAATCTATCCCAAGATAGATAATTGAATCTAACTTCTTATTAAAGGAAAAAAATATATATCAATTTTTGGTAATCCGAATCGTAGGCAAACAGAGACTACAATCTTATAGGCGTTTTAATAAAAAATAACAAGTCATTGAATTTTGAGTGTTTAATATATTTGAACTTGTCTATTTTTTTAAAAATAGTACTTTAGAAACTAGATTCCAGATGTTATGATTCATATTATTATAATATTTTCTAATTTTGAGTGTATGCATTGCTAATAATCCCTACAAGTTGAGATTATGTTGTTATTTGCAATATTACATCCACTTATGACCCCTTTTTGTCCCCCAACTTCATTTGCACTTACCCATAATGTAAGAAGCTTCAGTGTTTTAATGTGTATAATGTAATGGATTATATTGGTTTGATAATGGTATTGAAGGTAGCTAAATCTGGTTCACGTATGGCTAATCTTATTATAGTTATTGTTTAATTCAAGATTCTCTAAGATCTATATCTAGATTATGCATTGTGGAATGTTTATGTTTAATTATGGATCTTAAAAAATTTATCACCATCACACTAACATCATTCAAAAGTAACTCTAAAGAGGAGCCTAGTACCTTTGCGTTCTTTGGGTGAGTGCTCAACTCAAGTTGGGTGATGTGTCGGTGCGCCTAGGTTATTCATAGTAGATTCTAGGCTTCATCATTGGTTCCATTACCGGGACCTCTTTTCAATTGTTTTCAGGATGTTTCTTGATGAAGACATACTAGTTGACCCTAGAAAGTATTGAGGAGGGAATAAAATATTTGGAAGAAGAGTACACTCGAAGGTTTAGCATTAGATATTATTTTGATGCACTTGCATGGGTGGAGAAAAATTTGTATGATTGTTTATATTAGAGCCTCTTCATTATCTTTCCGGTAGATTTGTGTGAGTGGCTAGTTGATTATGCATCTAAAAGGAATTGGGGTATCACACACTTGTTTGGATGTAAGTAGAATTTCAGTCCCTCTATGATGCTAATCTAATTCGGACACACACCATGGATACTTGGTTCTGTGGTGTTCTAAATAGCTATATTTTGGAGTACTCAATTTCCACTTACTCTTTCTCAGAGGTAGCTGAGTTCCAATTTTATGGTGTCCTAGGGGAACTTATTTGCAAGGCATTCCACTGGCGATTAAAATTATGATGGTAACCCTGAACTTGGAAGAAAATTTGATGGCTAGCTAAACCCCACCATGCACCGGGGCAGGAGAAATTTTGGTGAAGTATGGTGGACCTAGCAGCAGAGAGGAAAAGAGAAGAAAGGTTGATTAAGGAAACTGAGGCACATGAGAGGGAGATAGAGAAGTATTATTATATTGCCAAATGGATGGCATTGAGGAGAGAGATGGATCGTGAAGGATTTGGAGCTCACACAGAATGTGTGGAGCAAGAGCATTTAGAACTCCCTCATTTGGGAAAGCATGATAGGGAACCCTCCTTTGCCTCATATGGGAATGTGCCAAACAGAGGCAACATGGTCCCCAGCGTGCATCCGAATCCCACTCGAAACCTAGCCCTGTGCTTGGTTTTCCAATATCTAGTAATACCCAGTAGTCATCAAGCTAGTTTGGTAAGTAGAATAACATGATTAAATCAATTATAAAGTTCTTCTATGGTGAGAAAAAAATTTCTTGTTCTTTTGGAGGCACCTTTTCAGCACATCATCGTCACGAAACTCAAGCGCACAAAATTTTGGACTCACTTCGTACATTAATAGTACCAGCTCACAAATTGTAAGAGTTTAGTTTAGTACCACTATTAGGACACAAGGAAATACATCCTTGGTCTTCTTCTCGGATATAGGTGGAGGATCGGGCGAATAGGTGGCTCTACTACTTGTGGATCGATGGGTTTAGAGGTAGAGGTATAACATGAGGTTCGGATCAGGTGGGCATGGTCCTCACCAAGCCCATAATATTTACAAGGAAATATCACTTCGTCTTCTAGAGTATAGTGGAATAGAATATGCTTCTCATCACGTGCACATGTGTGAGATATTGTAGTGTGCAAAAGGAATTACAGCTTATGAGCACAAGACGAGTCGGGTTTTTAACTACATTGTAGGGACTTGCTCATAGTTGGTAAAGGAAGTTTGACCCTGATCAGACTTGCATAGATTATGTAGCACTATAATAAGCTTTATTTAAAGATATTTATATACCTAAGTTCAAGCAAAAGAGTATAAGCACACTTACAAATATTAAGCAGGAACTACTAAGAGTGCTTGGGAATATGATGCCCATTTCAAAATTCTCTTGTCTTAACTTTTGTATGATATCCATGCAATCTAGCATGCACATTGGTTCATTGGGGGCTTGATCACACCATTTAGGAGGGCGTTGTCACATAAGATGTATAGGGATCCATGTGAAGCACTTGAAGCATCGTTTCTCGCTAAAGCATCTAAGTATAGACACTTTGTGGTGAGACCATTTGTGGAAACACAGATTATAGCTATGACAAAGTAGTTCGATAAACTATTAGTCAATTTAATACATGAGACACACACTAGAATTTGGTGTATAGATTGTGAAGTTAAAGGGTATAATAAGGATAGTTGTCCCCATAGGTCGGTATATTCATTGTTTTTAGGCTGTGAGATATGTCATTTAGACCATGATGCAATTCGATGCCCATTATTACACCGTGTGATAAGAAAGAATGTATCTTGCTATTGTAATATTTTTCGGTCCATGACTCACAATACAAAAGAGTTTCAAAGTTGATTGATCATATCCATGATGATATAGATATTGGTGTATGATTGATAGGAGTATCGAATAATTCTAAAAGTAAAAGTGAGCACCATGATCATGATCACACTCAAGGGTGCTACGATTGGAATGAAGGGTGCTTTAAAGGAATTCATGGAAGAGGTCAAGGATACCATGGTGGATTTGGGGTCCAAGACTATGGTGTTGGGTGAGGTTAGTTTTCTCTTGGAACATGTTTTACATGTGGATCTCCCGACCACTACAGCACGAATGCCCTCATAATATTACTTGTTAATTTTTTGGGAAGAATATTAACTATGATAAATTCCTAGAATTATATTATCATCTTATCAAGCAGAATAAACTCGAAAGCAAGGGGCGCAGTGATGGTTATGATACAAGATGCCATAGAAAATCGTGGATGCCAAAGTTGGCACCAAAACCTGAGGTAGTACCTATGAAGATTACTACACACGCTAATGTTGTGCATGCTAGAGAGATGTTACAACAGAAGCCTACCATTACTAAGGAGGAATTTTTACATGCAAGATATCTAAATTGTACACATTAGAAGGAGGTCTATCAGGAAATCATGGAGGTACTCATAAATCTACATGGTGAAATACAATGTTTAAAGGAACAGTCACGGAAGTTGGAACAAAAGAAGTCAATAGAGATAGTCCAGTCAGATGTTTATGATTTGAAATAGGTATGAAAGATGCTACGCTAGGAGAATATTATTCCATTATTAGGAAGCTGGTTAAAGGGGAACACTCCATTCGAAATTATTGAGAATGGACGATGGATCCTGCATGTTAATCTTCCCCTCATATCTTATATTATGACAAGGTGATCACTCTAAATTTTTTCGTGGATGGATGGCATTTGAGCAATATCTTAATTGACATTGGTGTGGAAGTGAATGTTCTTATGTTAGATGCGTGGGTACAAATGGGAAGCTACCTCCATTACATACATCCTCTAATGTATTGTTTATGGCTAATCGAACTAAGGCCACTCTAATCGGAGTTTTAAAGGATGAATCCATTACTATATAAGGGCCCAAGTTCACTAGGGACTTTAAGGTTTTTGCACTTCTATAAGTAGACAACTTCCTAGCTCTACTTGGGAGCCCTTGGTATTATACAAATAATGCTAATCTACATTTCAACAAGGGGTATTTAATTTTTGAGAACAAGGAAGAAAGAGTTACTATCCCTTTGACATATGGGAAATTTTCACCTTATGCTGAACCTTTGAGTGAGGAATACCTAAATAAAATTTATGTATGTGCCATTAGAGATCTGTAAGTACTTGAGCCATCTAAGGAAGGAATCCTCTAGTGGGAAGATCCACATCTATTAATGATACTACGAGTATTGATTTTGATAATTGGGTGGATGGAACCTATGATATGGTTGGATGTGAGGTGAGAAGAACATTTTCATAGAGGAACAAACCTCATTGTATTAGGAGGATTGGTAACAACTTTGTACATTGGTATACTAGAGAAGAAGATCTCGACCGTATTTTTCATGCCATGAAGGAGTAGTGGATGGATCAAGTGTAAAGATGAAATATCTTAGTGTATACCCTACATGGGATGACAATGCATTGGTATATGGTTCATAAGGATAATCTCATAGAATGGAACAAAGTCAAAATTTCTCTAACAACCTGGTTTTGTAAGAGAAATGCGCCTACTCAAATTGGCATATATCATGGTAATCAACCTATTCAGCACCACTTTCAACAATGTGAGAGAATCTAGATAGAGGGGCAGGAAAATTTACCACCTTCACTTTGGGTGCACAAATTTTATTCCACTTTACAAGGTTGCGCACGCGCTTGGTATGTTTATGTGGAATTGGATATGGAGACTAGAAATGGTAGGAATTGATTGCATGAATGGTCTAGAATTTTTACTACTTCTCTACTAAACCTCCAGTGAGAGATACATTAAGGGTTATGGAGTGCTTGCCTATGGGAGATACTGTCAAGGATAAATAACTCATTTAGGAGTTATTTGATGAGGAAGAACTAGGAGCACATTTTGACGAAACAAATAAGACAGATGCCAAACTATTTAAGTGTGCCTACTTTGAGAAGGAGAATGGAAAGATGTTCTACATAGTGGATGATGAAGAATTAGAATTTTTGGACATAGATCATTTAGTAGGTACATGTGACATTTTAGATAGTGTAGATAAAAATGTGCACACCTATCATGAACCTATGAAGACCAAGAAAGTGAAAATTGGCATGGATTTTGAACGTAAAGAGGCTATAATTGGGAATTATTGGTCTTATTCTGAAGTAGCAAAGATAATTGAGTTAAAGGGGGTACATGATTCATTAGGTGAGATAAATATTAAGCTAAAGGAAGGTGCACACATGGTAAGGAAAAGATCTTATAGGATGAACCCTAACTTTCATGTAAAGTTAAGGAATAAATTGACAAAAATTTGAAATTTAGCATCATTAAGCCCATAGAAGAATCAGATTGGGTTAGCCCTATGATAATAAATATAAAGAAATATTTTTGGATTAGGATTTGTGTGTATTATAGGGAGTTAAAGGTTACATGTGTGATTTATCCTTTTCCTATGCATTTCACTGAGGAAATATTAGAAGGTATTGCAGGGAGTGAAGTTTATTCTTTCATAGATGGATTCTCGGGGTATCACCATGTTAAAATTACACAAGAGGATCAAGAGAAAAATAATTTCACCACTGAATGGGGAAGTTTTCCATATATTGTGATGCCCTTTGGTATGAAGAATGCACCTACTGTATTTTTGTGCGTCGTTGTTAAAGCATTCTAGGATTTTATTCACAAATTATTTCATGTTTACTTGGATGATTGGATGGTGTATGGGCTCGTTAAGGATCATTTTGAAAACTTACATTTAATGTATGAAATATGTAGAAAATTAAGCATCTATTTAGATATCGAAGTGCATGTTTCTACACCTTTTGGAACTCTATTGGGGCACATCATCTACATGGAAGGTTTGTTAGTAGATCTAGAAAATGTTTCCATTATCGTAGGCCCGAAGGAGCCTATAAGTCGAGTGAGGTGCATAGATTTTGGACCACACGGGGTATTAAATAAAATTTATCAAAGGATATGTGAAGATTGCCACACCCTTGGAAGATTTTCGAAAGGAAAAGTGAAATTCTATTAGGGAGAATCAGAGCAGCGTGCATTTGATGCATCAAGGAGAGACGTACTACAACGCCTATTTTGTGTTTTCCCTCTTTGAACCAACCATGTCATGTATATGTGGATGCCTGATTTGTAAAATCTTTAACTTTGGAATTATCCATAGAATCACAATTAATCGCTTGTGTTCTACTTTCTATTAGAAAATAACAGAGATAGCTAGTGAATGAATTATACTTGTGCTTAGAATAAACAAATTGTAGAAAAGGAAAGAATATAGATTCATACACCAACAATTTTATCTTGGAAACCCTCTAGAGGAGGAAAACTAGTCGGAAGGGAAATTTCTCTTTCTTCCTACTTTTATTGGCCAATTCAATAATAAGTACATAAATTACAATAAGTATGAAAGAGAAGTAGATAATATCTCACACTTCCTCCCAGTTACTTGCTTGCTCTGTCTCAATTACTCCTTGCTTCTACAAATCACAATTCCAACACTAAGAGCTTCTTACTCACTTGCTTCATGATTTGATGCCTTTGTTCTCTTCCATAACATGCATTTATATCCTTTCTCATGTTCTCCCATGCACTGGAGAATGGGAAAGGTCATGCAAAAGAAGAGACGTGGACACCGTTGGAATCCCGGTATTGTTTGTGTCATATTTTATTTTCTGTCTACAAGATCCAGGATCTCTACCAAATGAAGACCGGTGGTCCTAGGACTACCACCCTAGTGGGGTGGTAGTTTTGTAAATACTACTCTTCATAGGACGGCAATCCTGTCACTAAATAGATAGGACCTCTTTATATCATTTTTTTCTTCTTCATGTTGGCTGATTTGATAAAGTAGAGTCATTTTGGATCCCTATGGATCACACCTCCCCTGCTTAGGTGAATTTTGGTCCCAAAAAATATTACTGGGGGAGTAGATGAGGAAATAATTCCCTCACTTGCTCCTTTGGGTACCACCGACCTCGCCTCTTGTCTTTCCTTTCGCCTAATCTGCCAAGACTCCTGTGGACCTCTCCTACTCTCTCTATCCTTCACATGTATACATCCTCCTCCAATATGCCTTGTGAGTCTCAGATGTAATCCTCAATGGAAGGTATAAAATTTAGATCTTCTTCTTAATCTATCATGGATGGCTCATATAGGTGCAAGTTCTCGTAGTTTTCTATAGAGTACATCCTCATGAATGATGACAAATCAAGTGAAAGATATTTTCTCCAACCTACCCCAATATGGTGAAGGGTCCATATTGTAATGGCTTGATATTCCATGCTTGACCTTGTAGTCTCTCCTTGCTCAAGTAAATCCAAACTCTATCTCCAACAAGAAGCTTATGTTCCCTTCTATGTTGATCGTGCCTAGCTTTGTACTTGGCCTGATATTTCTCTAGTTGTTCCTTGACTTTGAGATGAATTTTTTGGATCCTCTCAATGAATTTGTTTTCTCTAGTCACCTCTATGTCTTGTGTATCCTTCTCATCCTACTTTCCAAATTCTATGTCCATTGGATTTGTAGCTAGATATCCCAAACATGCTTCAAAAGGTGACTTCATAGTGGATGTGTGTACTACCCGGTTAAAGGAATGTTGAATGTTGGCTAAAGAATCATCCTAAGTCCTTGGGTATTTTTTGTTATACCCTTTGATCAATTGTACCAAAGTCTTGTTACCACCGTATTTTTCCATCCGTCTCGTGGTTGGAAAGTTTTTCTCCTCTCAGTAACTGGTATCCATCTTGTCCCACAAAGTAGTCCAAAATTCCCAAGAACTTGGAATCCCTGTTAGAAACAATAGACTTTGGCAAACCAAAATGCACCCATACATTAGCAAAGAAAAGATCTTCCACCTCATGTGCTTTTATTGTCTTTTTACATGCCATAAGAATACACATCTTACTAAATCTATCAACAAAAACATAGAGATAGTCATGGCCATGTTTAGACATAGGTAATCCTCCTAAAAAATCCATAGAAATGTCCTCCCATAGACAAGTAGGTACTAGCAATGGCATATACAAACCTTCCTTCCTAGTCTTAGGCTTGCTAGTACAACAAAGTTTACATCCCCGTATAAATTTTGATACTTCTTCTTGCATATTGGGCCAATACACATACCTTTGCAAGTGGGCTAGGGTCTTACCAACACCGAAATGTCCCGCTACTTTCAAGGTATGTGCTTCCCTCATCAATAGAATTCACTCTTCTTTTGGCACGTAAAGCTTCCCCATCGGTAGAGCAGCCCGTCTATGAGATAACAATCTTCATTCCCTATCCTTTCAGCCCCTTGTGATTACAAATATTGAAATGTCACCCCAAAGTATTTATCCTGGGCATATGCCTCTCTGTAAGCTTCCTTTGTGAAGGGCTCGATCTGAGAAATAGTGGCCAAATAGGAAGAATTCTCCTATGTGGGTGGTCTAGACAACATGTCTCGCAACCAATTTTGTACTACCCTTTTTGTATTTAATCACTAGATGGAAGGCTTGAAGGAAACCCATCCATTTGTAGTTCCTTTCTTGTTGTAATTTAAATTGTGCTTGTAAATACCGGAGAGGTTTCAGGTCGGTGTGCACAATAGTTTCTTTACCCAACAAATAATGCTTCCATTTTTTAATTGCCTGAACTAGTGCATACATTTCCTTATCATATACTAAATATCCTTTGACTGCTGAAGTGAAATTTTTAGAATGATAACATATGGGTTTACCTCCTTGAAGCAACACTATGCCCATGGCATAATTACTAGAATTTGTCTCTACTTCAAAAGGCTACTACAAATTAGGAAGAGCAAGTACTGGAGCATGACTAATCTTTTATTTCAATAACTCAAAGGATTTATCTTGTTCATTACCCCAATCAAAATCTTACTCTTTCAAGCCACTATGTGTAGAGGTGTTGCAATCGTGGAGAATCTTAGAATGAACTTCCGCATGTACTGTGCATCGCTCCCACAAATCTCCTAAGTTTTGTGGCTCCTATTGGTGTTAGCCAATTAGTGATGGCTTCCACCATCTTTGGATCCACTCGTATCTCTCCTCCTCCAACCATGTGCCCAAGATAAATAAGTGACTATTTGGAAAATTCACATTTCTTCAAATTACAAAGCAGTTGTTTCTCCCTGAGAACTTGCAAGACTTGCTGCAAATGAGTTAGATGTTCTTCCCATGTGGCACTAAAAATCAAGATATTGTCTAGATATACAATGACACATGAATCTATGACATCCCGCACACATCATTCATCAATCTCATAAATGTAGCAGGTGCATTGCATAACCCAAAATGAAGTACTAACCATTCATACAAACCTTGTTTTATCTTGAAGGAATTATTCCATATATCTTCCTCCTTCATTCTATCTTGGTGATAACCTGACTTGAGATCTAACTTTGTGAAAAATTTGGCATGCAGAAGCTAGTCCAAGAGATCATCTATGTGGGGAAGTGGATATCTATTCCTTATGGTGATATTGTTCAAAACACGGTAGTTGATGCATATTCTCCAAGAACCATCCTTCTTTGGCACCATCACAATAGGTGAACCACATGGTGAGGTGCTTGGATGTATCACCCCTTGGTCTAGTAGTTCCTAGAGTTGTTTCCTTAAATTAGTACTCTCGATAAAGGATTTCCTATACAACCCGATGTTCGATAGAGGGTATTCTAGCAATAGTTGAATCTCATACTCTACTTCTGTTTTGGTGGTAACCCGCTAGGAGCCTGAAATAATTCCTTAAAAGATTGAATAATACTATCTAAATCATGCTTTCTCTGGTTATAAATCTCTACAAATTCTACCCCATCTTGTTTATCCTTTAATAAATGTAAACAAAACTCGATTACGATTTTCTGAATAATTCATTATCCTTGGTTAGCACTTAGCATAAGTAACATGTTTCTTACTTTGGTGTGCACGGATGTTGTATCTAATCCCATCTATAATAGTTTTCCCTCCTCATAAATATAGCATCCCTAACATACAAGTAAGGACTCCCAAATACAACATCAAAAGCATCAAGTGGAATAACGTCAGCTTCAAAAACATCAATATATTGGGAATTTATCCCAAACTTGACCTTACATCTTCTTGTTACTTGAATTTCAACACCCTTCTTCACCCAACCCAAAGGATAAGGGTGTGGATTCTCGTAAGTCTCAAGACCAAGCTTCTTTACAACTACTTCAGAAATCAAGTTAGACTGAGAACCGGTATCAACCAAAGCATTTACCTTAGTTCTCTTGATCGGATTTTGATCGGAACTCATCTCCTCTTCATGGCTGTCCATGTTGGTGGCCATGCATCCAAGCCTCTCATCTACATCAGAGTCATCTTCAATTTCCACCTCCCCTTTTGTTTTCATAGCTGTCATGGACTTCTTTGATTCCTTGGTTCGGTTCTTTGGATGTAACTCCGGATGAAACTTCCAACATGTAGCATCATTATGACCATTGATATCACAGTTCTTGTAAAAACTATTGGGATATTTACAAGTATTCAAAGTAGTGGTAGCTTGTTTACCTTTCCCTTTCCACTTACTCTTGTTACTTGTTTTCCCAAACTCTTTTTCTTCGCTAATTTTTGACTACTCTACCCTTGGCTCTACTTCTCCTTGCTTCTTTTCATCATCTATTTAGTACGCATGTATGCATGCTTCATTGATATATTTATGAATTTTGGAGATGACTTTCCTTCAAAGGTGAGTGTGAAGTCTTCCCAAGTCCTTGGTAAGAATATCCTCATCGTCCAATTCCATGTTAAGCAACATGGCTTGCCTCTAAAACTCGTAGTATAGTCCTTCACGCTTTGACCACCGCCTTGTCTAAAATATTACCATTTAATCATTTGGTGGTCGATGGCCAATTCGATAGAAGTTAGCTCTAAGTAATTCTTTAAATTCTTTCAAAGATTTCACAATAGGATGCTTGTTCTTTTCACAAGTTACTAGATGGGTTTCCCACAAAACTAGAGCATGTCCCTCCATCTTGAGACATGTAAAGGTGATCCTCTCGTGCCTCGGTGAAATTATGGACGCTAAAGTATACTTCTAACTATTTTAGCCATTTATCAATCAACTCTACATCTTCTTGTCCTTCAAGATTTTAATCTCAACTTTCATTTCAACTTTAAAAGGAGTATGATCAGATTTTACCTTTTCTCTTGTGTTAGAAGTCTCTTCTTCATGCTCTTCCCCATAACTTTCCTCATGGTGGATCCTTCCTATGCAAAAAAATTCAACTAATCCTCGAACAACCGAGTCTATGGAGTCTTGTTTGATAGAAGCTATCTTCTCGAGCTCTTTCTTTCCTTCTAAACATCCTATCCATCATGGTCTCCAAGATCTCGATTCTACGGACCAAGTTATCTTCCTCCATTTTTCCTTGAATTCTCTATTTCCACTTCTTTGTATAAATTTCTGGATTGCAAGGTAAAGCCTCTTCACCTTTAGATCTCGTCACTGTCATACAAATCCAATAATGAATACCACAATCCTAGATAATTATTATCTCTAATACCAAAATGATTTGTAAACTTTTCAACTTTGGAATTATCCACAGAATCACAATTAATCGTTGTTGTTCTACTTTCTTTTAGAAAATAACATAGATAGCTAGTGAATGAATTATACTTGTCCTTAGAATCAACAATTTGTAGAAAAGGAAAGAATATAGATTCATACACCAACAATTTTATCATGGAAAACCTCCAGAGCGGGAAAACCAGTCGGGAAGGGAAATTGCTCTTTCTTCCCACTTTTATTGGCTAATTCAATAATAAGCACATAAATTATAATAAGTATGAAAGAGAAGTAGATAATATCTCACACTTCCTCCCAGTTAATTGTTTTCTCTATCTCAATTACTCCTTGCTTCTACAAATCAAAATTCCAACACTAAGAGCTTATTACTCACTTTCTTCATGCTTTTATGCCTTTGTTCTCTTCCATAATATGCATTTATAGCCTTTCTCATGTTCTCCTGCATTGGAGAATGGAAAAGGTCATGCAGAAGAAGAGACATGGACAATGTTTGGAATCCTAGTATCTTGTTCATGTCATATCTTATTTTCTCGTCTGCAAGATCTAAGATCTCCACCCAATGCAAACTGGTGGTCCTAGGACTACCACCATGGTGGGGTAATAGTTGTGTAACCACTGCCCTACATAGGGCGGTGGTCCTGTCACTAAACAGACAAAACCTCTACGTATCATTTTTTTTCTTCTTTGTGGTGGTTGATTTGATAAAGGCGATTCATTTTGGATCCCTATGGATCAATGCCTCCACCAAGACTATTGGCACAATGTTAGCTCATCCTGGAGAAGGTATTATTGATCATTCTATATGTTTTGCTAGTAGAAATTTGACTCATGCAGAAAAGAATTATACAACTATAGAGTGCGAGGCCTGTCAATGATCTACGCACTACTTAAGTTAAGACAATATTTTCTAGAAACACCCATTGCATTTTATATAGATCACATGGCATTAAAATACTTGTAAATAATCCCATTTTACAGGGGTGCATATGTTAATGGGTGATCTTATTCCAAGAAATTGACTTACAACTGTCATGGTAAAACTAGGTAGAGTTAATTCTAGCTCGTACCACTTTTAAGGAATTCAATCATGAGAGAATGCACATACAATCGAAGATACAATGCCGATGCATAGTTGTATAAGTTACATCACATGCCATATAAATTGGAGGATATTGTTATATTTTTACACATAAACATGACATAAGAAAGAATGATAGCCATAGAGAAGAAACAACTCACACTTCACGTAACACCCTTCTTCTTGATCAGTTTTGAGTTATATAAACTAGGTCGAGATGAAGTATTACATCGGTGTGTATTGGAACATGAGAACACAAATATCATGGAAGAGGTTCGTGGGGGTATTGCGAGGTGGGCACTATGTATGTGACACTACGCGCGTAAGATTCTACTTGTAGGATTATGGTGGGAGACCCTGCATACAAGGATTATAAAGAGTATTATAAGGTGTGAGATCACTGTCGGTGCGTTGGAAAACCTCGAAATGAGATGAAATTCCTATGAGGCTTATTACTAGTGTAGAGCCATTTTAAAAATGGGTTATAGACTTTGTAGGTCCTATTTCCCCACCCACGCATAGAACCAGATCACACTACATAATCACTTATATATGTTATTTTACAAGATGGGTATAAGTAGCACCTACAAAGTATTGTACAGAGGCTACAGAAAGAAGGTTCTTATGGGAAAATATTCTTACTACGTATTGATGTCCATTAAGTTTTACAAGTGATAGGGGAACACACTTCTTGAATGAGACAATCGGGATATTATTGGATGAATTTATGGTCATGCACCATAAGACTACACCTCGTCACCCTCAACCAAATGGGAATGTTGAGGCTTTCAATAAGATATCGAGCCGGACCTTAACAAAAATTTGTAATGTTGGAAGGAAAGATTGTGTAATGCCCATTTAAACAACCACTGGGACCCAAGAAACAACCTAGTGTTAGCTAGAAAAATTTAGGGATAATTTTTTTGCTTTGAAGTGTCTACAACCAAAGTTACAAGACATCGAGTTTTCACTAACAAGTTCTGGAACCAGACCAATGTACTACAAAATATGTTTTCCTTCATTAACTAATATCAAGTTCATAAGGTTCAAACTTTAGGGTTATATGTTTTAATTAGGTTCAAGAAGTAATTTACCTCCATACCCACTCTCTACAAATGTGCTCAGATTTTCAACAGATTTTCATCATACTTAACGCTTCCAAAATTTCCCTAAATCATTCCAAATGGATAGGAATTCAAAAAATTTTCTCTCCTTTTTATGATATAAAGAAGTCCTCCTAACTCCAAGTAGAACTCAAGATATGACCAAAGATTTCTTAGGTCAAATTTTCCCTTAGTGGGACACATGTCAACAGGTGGGGAAAGTGCCTTGAAAAGGGTCGGTGGCTCATGGGCAGCTTAGGGAATTTTCCCCACAATGCGGGCATAAAGTCACAAGTCCTCCCGTGCCTCCGTGGGCCCCAGTGGACATGCGTTGGGCCCAGGTTCAAGCGGGAGAAAGGGGTAAGGGATTGGCGGAGTGGCGGGGAAGATTGGTGAATTACGCCGAAAGGAGGCAAGAAGGAAAAAGGGGACACGTGGGTCCGCACGCCCGTGGAAGAAGGAAAATCTGAGTGAAAGGTACATTTGTGGGCCTTGTGGGGGACATTTGCAAAAATTTTCCAAAGTCAAAAACTAAAAGAAATAAAGGGGTCTTCCTCCCCACTACCACCCCAAGCTGCCACGTGGCACCTTCTCATTGGATGTGGGCCGATGGGACTAAAATGAACATTTTTCCGAAAGTTTTCAAAAGGCTAAGGGAAAAAAAAAGGGGCTACGCGACTCTGACGTAGCCCCGAGAGGACACATGGCACCCTCTGATTGGCTGTAGGATGATGGAGGAAAAAGGAAATTTTTCCAAAGGAAGAATTAAAAGTTAAACTTCCAAATTTCTCCCGCGCATCCGTTGAGCCACATGTCTACACGTGATTGGTTGTGGGTTAGCGGGGGTGTGGGGAAAAGTGGAAACTTTTTCCCAAGGTGAAAATTTTCAAAAAGACAAGTTTAAAACTTTGGTCCACCCCACCGAGGTGCCATGTGGCAGATATCGATTGGTTGAGGGATGGTGGGGCAGCATACTTTTAAGGGAAATTTTTCCAAAGTTAAAAATTAAAGTTAGTTGTTAAATTATTTTATTTTTGAATGCCAAATTGAAGTAAAACTTCAAATGGCCATAACTTGAGCTAGAAAGCTTGGTTTTGGGAAAATGAGGACTTTTTTGGAAAGATCTCAATACCCTCTTTGCATAAGAACCATAAAATTTACTTTTTGATGAAATTTAAAAGGTAAATTTTGAGAAACCTATCTATAGGATTTTAATTAGTGAACTGGCAGTTTTCAACTTCTCAATTTGGTTAAATTAGATCTCCTCCTTCACTCAACATGTCAAACAGACATGGATGATTGGTCTAGGGAGGTTTTAGAGTGTTTTTTGGAGAGTAAATTTGTTCAATTTATTCAAGGTTGTATTTTTCCAACAATAGACAGAAAAATGACAGTACAAGTTTCAAATTGGATTTTATAAAGTTTTGAAGGTTATTTCTTAAATGTTAGGGTCAATTTGAATTCCTCGAGACTTACTAAGCCTGAATTTCAATGTTTCACATCTTATTGCTTTGTGCAAGTTTAAAATACTCATTTCACTGATAAATTGATTGTCAGGTTTGGAAAATATAATAGAGAACAACATTAAAGGTACTTAAACATTTTTTGAACCTCCAAGTGTGAGAATTAATTTCCTTTCTAATAAAATTCATTTAATTGATTCAATCAACTATTCAATACCAATTACACAAAGCCTGGTTTCAAAATTAAACTCATTTCAAGAGAACAAAACACTGCCCTTTCCTTCATACACATTCTTCTTTACAAACACAAATTTCAATCTTCAATAATAATAAAAACATTCAATACATAGTGTAATTTTGAAAACTAATGCAATCCTTTATTCCTTTCCAATACAAATTTACAATCTTCTCTTTTCCATTTGATTTCTAAGATACAAAATACAATGCATATAACATCTTTTACATTTCTTTTCCAAAACAGAGAGTAAAATGAATCTCCTTTACATTTCACAATTCCAATTTCAATCTTCCATTATCAATGCCAATGGTTTCACATTACAAAATTCTATACAATTCATCCACTTCAAGTGGGAAGGGTTATAATGAACTTGCACAAAAGAAGGGACTGTCAAACTGTATTCCTCTTGCTCCAAAAAACAGTAGCATGCTAGTTTCTCCATCTTTTCATCTTGATCACAACAAGGAAGGGGGAAAGGCAACGCTCTCCACCCAACCAAGACATCTAATGAGAAGGGAGAAGCCATCCTTCCTCATTGGCCCCTGAGCCCCAACCAAATTGAAATAGAAGATGATAATCAACTCATGGCAATAAGGCTTCCACAACAAACATGAAATATTCTTTCACATGCATAATACAATAAGAAACACAGTCCAAACAAAACAGTAGTTAAAAAATACATTTGAAAACATTCACACAAAACTTAGGCTTGATCAAGCAAGCCAAGAAGAGAAAGGAACTATGGGGAAGCTACTTATGCCTCCCAATTTGGAAATTGGGCATCCACCAATAATCATACCACCAATATAATATATCATATCCCATAAACCTTATGCCCCCACAAATCTTCTCCCTTATGCCCCCCAAAGAGTAAGAAATGTAAGCTATTTCTTTTCCATGGTGGATCCCAATCCCAAACTCCCTCCACAATAAAACTGATGCCATTGGCATTCCCTTATGCCCCCCATATCCTTCTCCTACACCATATCCTAAGCAGTCTACCCAACCAGCCAACAACACATAACATATTCACCATTTCCATTCAAGCATGCAAGAGAAAGAAACATTTTTTTAAAAAGGCTCAAGTTCCTACCTCTCCATAATGGAGTTTGTTCCAAGATCCACAAGCTTTCCAAATGCCAAATGCAGTCCAAAATTCAGCAATTCTCAAGCATGCAAAATGACTCCAAACTCCTTCCACAACAAGCTCCCAAAACAACAAGCAAAATTCACCCCCAAAGGAATAAAACAAAGTTTCAACAACCACAATAAGCAAGAAATTAAAAAATTTAAAGGAGAGGGAAGAGAAGAGGATGATGTGGATCCTTGTGGGATGCCACATCCTTCTTCCTCAACCCCAAGAGTAAACTCAACATCAATCACCTAAACACAATAAATAAAAATGACAAATTTACTTACACACGCCAAAATAACCCATGCCCCAAAAGGACTAAAATCTATAAGAGAAATGCAATAAAAACTTACAAATAGTCATTTCAAAATGCATTAAAAAGGTCTAAATTTAAACTCCAAACCATAGGTATGGTTGGTGAATAATTTTAAGAGGTGTGGGACAAGTTTAACTTGTCCCACAAGCCTCCAAATAAAGCCTCCAAGGACAAATTCGAATTTCCCAAAAGGATGAAGTGTTTCACACTCCAAAAATCTATCTTACATTCTCTTACATATCTCTTACACCTTCTTACACACTCTTACAACATTACATTTAAGATCAACAACTTCATTAATTACATTCTTATGACATATTGATTTATTTATTTTAACACATGATTATTCACAACATTAATACAACATATATAATAACTAATGAAAAGGGGTAACACATCACAAAATAAACACATGCAACACTAATAAAGAAACCACATTAATCAAAACATAAAACCCCATGGTCACAAATAATGGAAATCCCTAACAAAATTACAACACACACACACAAAATAGTTGCCATGGTGACCTTGTTGAATTCACCCAGAATTTCAATATGGTTAGTCTCCAGTCCCCTAACATTGTTGTGATATTTAACCTGCAAAATGAAAATACCTCCTTTGGCCTCGTGGCCATATCAAAATATTCAAAATGATATAAATATACCAACAAAACCATCTATTCATATGAATCACAACAACATCAAGAAATCAACATTATCATTTTAGTTTAATTAATCAACTATATCATCATCATAGAAATCTTCCATACTAGGTCTACTCACACTATCCAATGTCACATGTCCAAATCAACATCTATAATATGTCCATGTCAAATAGTATATCATCATCCACATATATATAATAAATGTCTCTAGTAATCATCATGCATAATAACTGAATCCAGATCAATAATAATCCATGATCTAACATCTATCCATCATACTAAAACAAAACATAATAGTGTCCATAATAAGATCAACAGTATCAAGATCAATATCTAAAAGTGTCAAAGGGAAGTGGGCACTACATCCCCCTCCCCTTAGACTCGACTTCCTCCTGGAAGTCACTGGAACAAATGTGGAAACTACACTCATAATACTATGGCATCCTCCCAAGTGGTTGTAGTCTCGTCGTATCTGTCCCACTATACCCATACCTGATCAATCTCTCTGCCTTAAAGGCCCAAGGTCCTATGATCTATGATACAGATGGGCTCCACCATCACCTACCCCTGATCCTGCACCTATAATGATGTCCAATCTAGTACATGAGACGGATCTGTAATATATCTCCTAAGAATTGAAACATGAAACACATCATGTACGTGAGACAAGTTGGGTGACAATGTTAGATGGTAGGCCAAAGGGCCTATACACTCCAAGATCTCAAAAGGACCAATGAATCTAGGAGCTAACTTAGAACCTTTTCCATAATGGATAGGGCTCTTATGTGGCCTAACACGAAGGAACACCTTCATGCCCACATCAAAGCTACGGTCAATCCTATGCTGATCCACATACTTCTTCTACCTATCCTGCACCTCCTGCAATCTATGCCTAATCAATACTACTTGCTGCTCCATGTCCTATAGAAGAGTTAGTCCAAGAGATACTCTATCCTCTAACTTGTCCCAGCTAAGAGGTGTCATGCACTCTCTACCATACAAGGCCTGAAAAGGAGCCATGCCTATAGAACTCTGAAAACTATTATTGTAGGCAAACTCCACTAAGTACAGGTACTCTTCCCACTTAGATTGTTGATCCATCACTACATCCCGAACATATCATCTAAAATATGATTCACTCACTCGGCCTTGTCCATGCTATGTTGAAGCTGATCCTTGTCCTGAGAACATACTATATGGTAGTCCAAAAGTGTGAAGTGTACAAGGATCGTGATAACAAATGATCTTACAGATTTCTCGTGCAACCTGAAAATATCATCCAAATATACTCGTGCCACTTGCTCTAGTTGTATAAGTGGTCTTTACCAGAGAAAAGTGAGCCACTTTTGTAAATTTATCAACCATGACCATGATGACATCATGGCGATGTCTCGACATAGGTAGCCCAACAATGAATTCCATGGAAATGGTGTCCCACTTTCATTTCGGTATGGCATGAGGATAAAGAAGACCCACTCGGATGCCGATGCTCGGCTTAACCATCGGCACTCCAAACACCATGACACAAACTGAGCCACATCTTGATGAAATCCTCTCCAATGGTACAACTATTGCAAGGTGGCGTGCATCTTCTTCACCCTAGGATGGGATGAATAAGGTGCACGATGAGCCTCTACTAAGATGTCCTACCTCAAGTCTCCATCTTTGGGAACATATATCGGCCTCTCGTGTCTAAGAATACCATCTTCCTCTAAGTTAAAACAATTAAACTTCCCTTCAAGGGGTCTTTATGACTCGATCTCTGATCATATTGTAATGTAGAAGCTGCCAAGAGGAAGCTATCGAAGGATCCCGCTCCGCAAAATATGCTCACTGAGGTGGCCATAGCCACATGTCTCTGTCTACTAAGAGTATCTACTACCACATTCTCCTTCCCCTTCACATGTTTGATCTCCATGTCATACTCACAAAGAAACTCCATCCAACGCCGCTGACGAGCATTGAGATTGGGCTGCATGAAGAGGTGGCGAAGACTCAAATGATTAGTCCTAAGTGTGAATCTCCATCCAAGAAGAAAATGTCTCCATCTAACTAAGGCATGCACAACTGCTGCAAGCTCAAGATCATGGGTTAGATAATTAAGCTCATGATCTTTGAGTTTGTGAGACTCAAAAGCTACTACTCTTCCATCCTACATCAACACACCTCCAAGTCCTACTAATGAAGCATCCGTGCAAACAAAGAATTCACCCTGTGGATCCGGTACTACAAGAATGGGTGTTGTAGTGAGGCACTCGCTCAAATGTCCCAAGGCCTACTCACATCCGTCTCGACAAAAAAAACTTCTTCCCTTTCCTCTGAAGGGAAGTGATGGGGTGTGCAATCGACGTAAGTCTTGAACAAATATCCAAAGAGTATCTTGCTAATCCCATGAAGTGCGCACCTCGAGTCACTATAGTCCGTGGCTTTGGCCAATCCATAATGGCTCTAATCTTGGAAGGATCAACTACGGTACCTTCCCCTTAAATGATATGACCTAAGTACTATACCTCGTTTAAAATAAATCACACTTCTCTAAGTTCTCGTAAAGCTACTGCTCATGAAGACACTGAAGAACCTGTCAAAGGTGCCCCTCATGCTCCTCATGTGTACGTGAGTATATCAAAATTTCATCTAGGAAGATGAGCACGAAGCGATCTAAAAGGTCCTGAATACCCCATTCATCAAACTCATAAACACTGCAGGGGCATTCGTCAAACCAAAAGGCACCACTGTGAACTCGTAGTGCCCATATCTCATACAAAAGGTGGTCTTATGAATGTCTACACCTGAAATCCTTAGCTGATGGTACCCCGATTTGAGATTGATCTTAGAGAAAACTATGGCTTCCTTCATCCGATCGAATAAGTCATCGATACGAGGAAGAGGATAATGATTCATGATCGTTACCTTGTTCTCGCCGGGCGGTAATCAATACACAACCGTAAGGATTCATCCTTCTTCTTCACAAATATCACCGGTGTACCCCAAGGATACACTAAGATAGATAAGGCCCTTCTCCACAAGGCCCTCAAGCTATAACTTGAGCTCACGTGAGCTTCGGGGTGGTCATTCGATAGGGTGCTCGTGAGATAAGCTCTACTCCAGAACTAGGTCTATATGAAAATCAATCTCATGTGGCGGTGGTAACCTGGTATCTCCCCAGGAAAGACATCAGAAAACTCTCTCAAGATGGGATGATCATCTATCGATGGTCCACTAAACCCACCCTCCGATCTCGTCACCGATCAGAATAACATACATCTGACAACCCCGTCGTACACACCGCTTAAGCTACATAACAGAGATGGTGTGAATATAAACAGATCTCATGACCCTTGAGATCACTAAATCAACTCAAAATCATTTACACAAGCTATAGTCTTGTGGTAACAATCCATCCCGGCCCCTTGTGTGCGTATAACCAATCCATACCCAAAATGACTCCATACGAGCCCAAAGGAGGAATACAAAGATTTGAAGTAGTGGTGAAAGGTCCTAAATCCACTACACACTCCTTAACTAAGAAGTCCACAAAGATCTTGGCTGGTGTAAGCCATCTTGATATCCCAACTATGACCCTACCTAACTGCCACCAGCCCGCATTGCTCTACTAAATATGGTGCAATGAAAGAATCAAAAGAACAAGAATCAAACAATACAGAGGTAGGAATACCACCAATGTTACCTATGGTCTCAATGATTGTGCTCTAGTGCTCTACCCGGTGGTTCTCACCACTACATAAATATTTTGGTTATGTCCCATGTCACCAAAAAAATTGGCTCGAATTCCGTGCCTTACCCTTGTTAGGGTTCTGAGTGCAATCTCTCTAGAAATGTCCCACAACTCCACATCCAAAGCAACCACCGATCATCTCCAAGGAGTAAGATGTCCAATAGGTGCCTTAAAAGACTATGGTGTGGATCTTGATGATCTAGTTGTAGTCTGTTAAGGTCTCTACCGGTGAGCTCCCACTAACTTAGCTCTAGGTCCACCTCAGTGTCCTAATGGGACTGTCATCACCAATCCGACACTATGATAATTCTTCACCAGAACTCCTCGTGCTATGATTATTTACTAATGCACATCCTTTAGTTTGGTGGACGTAATGAAACAAAACAACAACCAAACACAAGAATACCATCGACTATGATAAGATGGAATGATGACAAATCTGAAATATCAAAGTAAATTATAATATTAACATGAAATTGTTACAATCTCACCCATGAGGTACTTCAACAAGACTATGGGAGAAACTTTATAATTACACCTCTCGATGGCTTCTTCAACACACCTATAATCGATGGCTTCCTTTGCACACTTCCTACAATATTTCTCACTACTTCTTTCTATGCTAAATGAGGGGGTGGCCTCTCTATTTATAGAACTTCCAGCTTATCCATCCTATCTCTAAGATAGGATAAGAAATCCACTCGATGAATCATATTCCATACCTTAACTCTTATCTCGTACATGTAAGCTTATCTCGTTAAGATAAGATAAACCTTATCATTTTACATGGGTTCCACATTTTTAGACTTTTTACAAATAAAATACACAAAATATTTATGACCTCACTCCTTGTCCTTATTACCAATATAATATTTCTAATTCCTAATCATGTAGACCCTACTTTTCTAATTACCCAAACTTTGACATTTTAACATTACGGACCACTTACGACAAATATTTACTTTTTACAACATTCCTATTGTACTTTGATCAATTACGTAATCCAAATTATTGGCAGCACCGTAATGATAGCGCCGTTATCTTCTATCGACGCTACTACTAATTACACTTAACAACATCCTATTCCTAATACATACATTAATGAAATAGAAATTTTGGAGGAAAATTTTAGTGTCGACATCTTCCCCTTCCTAGCTTCTACTCCGTCCTCGAGTAGACTATTCGTGCTTGAAAAATCTTCAACTTGTTGTGGTTGACCCATTTCAGTAATGGGAGTGCCATCAATTCCTCCAATCAGACGTACCATTTTCATGCACAAAGCTATTTTGTAGGGCCCCATCCATTTTGGAAGAAATTTTCTCTGTCTTCTTTTTTGTATCTCGAATCATATACTAGGACCAAGTCATTCACATGAAATGGAGACCATCGATCTTTTGATCAAAGTATTCCTTCGCTTCATTTTCTTCTTCCGCTTCAGATCCTTTGATATTTCCTTCATTTCCTCTAGTAAATGAAGATGTACCAACCTTTCTTTTATCGAATCACTTTCATCCATCCTTTCATTTTTCATAACTCACAAGTGGGAATATCAAACTCAATAGGAAGAACTCGGATCAATGCCATAAGCCAACTAAAATGGGGAGTATCCTATTGCTGACTTTGATTTTTCCCTATATGCCCACAATGCTGCATGAATCCTTTTAACTCATT
The DNA here is from genome assembly GCA_018340775.1 of Taxus wallichiana var. yunnanensis. Classification (NCBI taxonomy): domain Eukaryota; kingdom Viridiplantae; phylum Streptophyta; class Pinopsida; order Cupressales; family Taxaceae; genus Taxus; species Taxus wallichiana. The sequence continues at coordinate 410,327,449 of CM031234.1, read as the reverse complement.
TATGTACCGCAAGGCTGCATCTTTTGCTAGAATTTGACACGCAGAAACTTTGTTCGCTCCACTCCGTCCATTTGTGCTTGGCTTGTATGTTGTTGCCTTCCCGTGCTTGATAGAAAAATTATTGACTAGGACTTCTACCACCTCATTAATGAAGTGGCTTCCTTGATCTGTTACAATTTCTAATGGACAACCAAATCTGGTGACAATGCGTTCATATATGAACCTTGCCACTTCATCCATGGAAGTTGTTTTCAATGGCCTAGCTTCAACCCACTTGGTTAAATAACTGTGGCAACTACAATATACTTATTTTGACGTGATGTAGTGGAAGTGGACCTACAATGTCTATTCCCCACTTTTCAAAGGGACCAAGGGGAAGAATAGGACATAATGGAGTGATGAAGTCTTACGATTACCATGTGTTTGACAAATATCACATGTCTTACAATAATTATAAAAATCTTTAAAAAGAGTGGGCGGTGATAACTGCATCCAAGATCCTTCTTGTTGTAAGTTGTTCGAGAAGTGCCCTCCACATGTACCATTGTGGAATTCTTCTAGCAGCTCCTTTCCTTGATCACGTCCACCTGCCCTCTTGATCTTCCCAGCAGTCCTATTCGAAATAATACTCCATGCAGTAATAGAATATGGACGATCGGCTTGAGTAATCTTTCTCTTAGTCTTTGCATTGGCACCATCAGAAACTTGAATTCATTCAGATAATTCCAAATATCTATGTATTCACTAGGGATTGTGTCAAGGGAGAAAAATGCTGCATCAGGAAAATCATCATCATCACAAGATGATCCTAAACCATCATAGGCTCGAGAGAGTGCATCTGCATTGACATGCTTCTTTCCCGGACTATCTATAATATCAAATTCAAATTCTTGTAGCAAAATTATCCATCTTGCTATTCTCCCCGATGGGTTAGGCTTATTGACAATATATTTGAGCTCGATGATCCGTTATAACTATAAATTTCTGCCTAGCAAGTAATTTCTAAACTTCTTTACAGAAAAAATGATAGCCAAAGCCTCTTTTTTAGTTACAAGATAGTTTACCTCAAAGACTTCTCATTTGTCTCGCTCCCAAAGTAAATTGGATGTTCATTCCCATTTTCATCCTTTTGGCTCAAAGTACTACCTAGTATCGCATCCGAGGCATCAGTGTACACAATGAATGGCTTGCTCCAACTGGATTCTTCAAAATAGGTGAAGACACCGGTGGCTTCCTTCGATTGTCCAAAAGCTTCATGCGCCTTGTTTCGGTTTCAGGTGGTTAGTGGTCAGGCAATCTTTGAGAAATTCTGGATGAACCTTCTATAGTAACCCACATGACCTAAAAATGATCTCAACTTACTTCTATTCATAGGAAATGGTAAATCTTTGATTTTTGAAACTTTATCAGATCGCACTCAATACCATCTCTCGTGATACAACATGCCCTAACAAAACGCCTTTAGGACATCCAAAGACACACTTTGTAGGGTTTAGTGAGGCTTGTGCTTCATCTAACCTTTGAAATGTTGTCTCCATCTCAGTGCAGTGGTCCAACTTGCTCCCATAGATGCAAAATCATCCCAAATACTCGATGAAGGTCCCAATGTAGGGTTCGAACACCCTATTCATCAAACGCTGGAATGTTGCTTTGAAGCATTACACAACCCAAAAGACATAACTCTATAACCAAACGTTCCCCAAGGATTGGTGAACGTGGTCTTCAGCTGATCTTTCTCTGCTATACGAACTTGGTTGTAGCCACTATATCCATAAGCAAAACTATAACACTCCTGGCTAGCTACTTTGTCCAAGATCTAATCTAAAAATGGAAGAGGGTAATGATCCTTCTTTGTTGCCTTATTGAGCTTCCTGTAATCAACACAAATGCATAGCTTCCCATTATTTTTTATTGAGATCACAATGGGAGAAACCCATTCTGAATTCTCCACAGCAAATATGAATCCTGCATCAAGCAACTTATCTATTTCTTCTTTTACAGTCTTGGAAAAATTAGGATTCATTCTATATGGCATTTGCTTTATGGGCTTAGCACCATCTACCAGCTCAATACAATGTTCTACCCAACTTACTTGACGGAGTTCCTTGTAATCAAAATTGAATAGGTGTATGTACCTTCGAAAGAGCTGAAGCTAGGATTCTTTCTCACTCTTCATCACAAAGATCACAAATCTTTATTTGTTGGAGACGATCATCAACTTCTTCTTCGAGATAATTTTATGGGGTCATGAGTTGTGTGTGTGTCGGGATATCCATGACTGAAACATCCACCTCGCTTTCTTCATCTTTAGTGCCCACTTCACTGGTACTAGAGTAATCAGAGGATGTCCAATCATTAGTTTCATCACTTGAATCCACAGGTTCTTCTTTATGATGTCGAGGGATCACATTTATCTTCACCCTCTCTCTACCACGTCCAAGTGTCATGAAACCTTCATTCCAGTAGTTTTCGCATGAACTCTCCTTAGCCATGGTCTTCCCAAAGAAAGATTGGGGCAACGCACACACCATTTTTCATCACCCGAAAGTCTACCACACATACAACACCCATACATGATATTGCCACATTTGAAACTACACCTTCTCGGTCTAGTTTTTCCCTTATTTAATGACCTTAACATAAGTGTCAAGGGCGATCAATTTTTAAACCCAACATGTTCATTACAGACTCGGTCATTACATTAATCGCATCACCTCCATCAACTAAGACATCATGAATTGAAATACCATTACATAATACCTCACTTGTGGAGCATAGGGATGCGCTCTACCTCCAAAACAGGGACCTCAACCTCCTTCCTTCTTCGAGCATTGAGTCCACCTCGCAACTCCCGCCTCTTCTCAGAAGACATAGCCAAGAGTTGACCATATGTAATATTTGCAGGCCTTTTGGACAGATCTTCCAAGATGGAGTATGGTCCTTGCCCCGTGAAATCGAAAATCCCGCACACCCAACTTTCTTCTCCTATGTTTCTTACTAGTTTCTCCTTTCATCTTCTTAGGATCAGTTCCATCTTGATTATCTTTTTCTTTCTTTCTTTTTGTTACAAACACATCTACTTCATTATTTCTACTCTTATCTACTACATCAAGAGAATTCACAGTGCTTTTCGCTTATCATTATCTCTTGTACTGATGTAGAAGCTCTATATCTGGACAATTATACTTATAATGACCATTTTTATAACAACCATAACAAACAACTTCGAAATATTTCTTTTTGGACCTCTATCTCCTCCCCGAGAACTAAATTCCTTTCCTGAAGAAGATTAATAGTTAATCGCCCATCCTCCTAAGCGAGATCTTCATACTCGGTGAGATGTACTAGGAGAAATATTTGTGCTCACCGAGAGTGGTTGTGGATTCTCGGATCAAAGGTGTTGGTGTAGGCTCTACTTTAACAACAATTTCTTTAGGCTCCTCTTCCATGCTTTCTTCTTTCCTTCTTGCAATCTCCTTTTCTTGTTCAATGGTAGCCGGGTGGTCATACTTCACTCGTTGTCGATCTCGGCTTCATCCCAAGAATGAAGTGCTTACATAGGAGATTATCCACGCCATTCATCAACCCATCCGCTAGTCCTTCCTTCTCGGATCGGGCATCGAGCTTCCTCCTTAGCTCTAGAACACGAGCATGATAATCCCTTATCTTCTCCTTCTCTCCTTGGGATAGCTTTGTGGTCTCGATCATGAGATCTCGCATATTTCGTTGTTCACCAAATTCTTCAAGAAAACTTTCGGTTAATAAATCCCATGAATTTTTCACATTATCACCTAGTGTTTCAAACCACCTAAGTGCCTGAACCATTCAAAAAGGTAGGAAAAATTCAGTCCATTGTTCCCTCTTATAAGGCCATTACAAATACAAGATCATTTAAACTCTTGAATGAAAGAAGAAACATCTTCATTAGATTGAGCTGAAAAACAGAATCTTTCCCATTTTCAAAAGTAACCACCGTGAAATAAAGAACCCACAAGTACAATTAACAAGACTTATGTGCACAAATAATTGGAATCACTATACTAGAAAGTGACTTTACACCCGTCTACAAAAAATAGAAATGACGACGGTAAACTATGGTAAAACTTGACTTACTGCGCAAAAAAAACCTGATTTTACTTTGTCGTAAACACTATTCATGGTAAAAAGTGAAGTTATCTGCGGTAAATACTATTCATGGTAAAAGTGACTTTATCGGTAATTACTATTCCCAACAAAAGGACTTTACCTGTGGTAACTACTATTCATGGAAAAAATGACTTTAACATGGTAACTACTATTCACGGTAAAAATGACTTTACCATGGTAACTACTACGCAAGAAACAAGGTTACCCTCCAATTAATTTTTGCCTAAGTGGGAATATCTCTCCGGAAAATCCATTAACGAGGAATGGTCCCGAACGGAACCAAAATGTCATCACCAATCGGCACTATGATAATTCTTCACCGGGAACTCCTCGTGCTATGATTATTTACTAATGCATGCCTTTAATTTGGTGGACGTAACTGAAACAAAACAACAACATAACACAAGAATACCATCGACTATGATAAGATGGAATGATGACAAATCTGAAATATCAAAGTAAATTATAATATTAACATGAAATTGTTACAATCTCACCCATGAGGTACTTCAACAAGACTATGGGAGAAACTTTAAAATTACACCTCTCGATGGCTTCTTCAACACACCTTTAACTGATGGCTTCCTTTGCACACTTCCTACAATATTTCTCACTACTTCTTTCTATGCTAAATGAGGGGGGTGGCCTCTCTATTTATAGAACTTCCAGGCTTATCCATCCTATCTCTAAGATAGGATAAGAAATCCACTCGACGAATCATATTCCATACCTTAACTCTTATCTCGTACATGTAAGCTTATCTCGTTAAGATAAGATAAACCTTATCATTTTACATGGGTTCCACATTTTTAGAATTTTTACAAATAAAATACACAAAATATTTATGACTTCACTCCTTGTCCTTATTACCAATATAATATTTCTAATTCCTAATCATGTAGACCTTACTTCTCTAATTACCCAAACTTTGACATTTTAACATTACCGGACCACTTACGACAAATATTTACTTTTACAACATTCCTATTGTACTTTGATCTATACCGTACTCCACATTATTGGTGGCACTGCATCGACGGCACCGTTATCTTCTATTGGACGCTATTACTAATTACACTTAACAACATCCTATTTCTAATACATACATTAATGAAATAGAAATTTTGGAGGAAAATTTTAGTGTCGATGCAGACTCCCAAGAGGAGGCCCCATACTCTAACCTTTCTATGTATCAGTTCTTTGTGGAGGTCTATAAGGTGGGTGGGACTACTCGCTACTCAACCGCTACTATTATGGCCTAAATGTTGATCGTGTTGTACCTAACCACCATGAGGAAGGGGTACGGACCCCCTTGATCTACCATCCTACATCTACCGAATGCATCTCCTAACTCGGCCTCTAGCTTGTTGGGTCTTATCCCGAGTCTCCTCTACAATATAGGCATTCTTACAAACCTCGCTAATGTCCGAGGACAATAGATCGACACTACACCTCCGATATCCAAATTCAGGCCCTAGATGAACCTGTGAATCCACACCTGCTCATCCTACATATACCCTACATACTAGAGTAGATATGGAAATCTTCTCTCATACTCTTCTACTGAAAGAGAAGCCTATCGGAGGTCATGGAACTCATCAATCCTCTATTGTATGAACCTCCATGATAAATACCTACTCTTGAATCTCTCCTCAAACAACTCCCAGGTCACTATCTCTTAATCTACATGGAGCTTTTGCTCCTCTATATTCCACCATACTCCAGCTCCATCCCTTAGTAGATGGATTGCAACACGAGATTTCATGTTGCTAGAACAAGGACAAAGCTTCAAGAAAGCGCTCAAGCTCACTAGCCAGTGTCTCGCCTAAAATCCAACCATGTCACCTAAGTAATGTGAGGGCTGAAGATTCGGGATCTTCCCGATGTGATCCACTCCTGTGTTCTATCGGCCTCTAGGTCTCTTAACACGCTCATCCCTAAGTCTAGGGCTCGAGACCTCTCTCTATGCTCTGGAACTCTATCACCCTATCTCCTAGGTGGTGACTCTACTCTGACTGACTCCACATGGGAGTTATCTCCTTTATGCTCCTCACTAAGTTGAGGAGATACCTGACCCTCAATAGAAGGGGCTCTATCATGACTAGTTGCATGTCCTCCTCCTAAGCCTCTACGTAGAGTGGCATTGACATCCTAAAGGGTCAGTAGAATCTGAGGTAGAATGGCTACTACACCCTGATCCGGTGGTGGTGGTGGTGGTGAGTCTGATTCTCTGTGAAGGTCCCTCTCACTCCATCTGAGCTTCCTGCATAGACCAAAGTGAGAGTTAGTTCATTTTGCTAAGTTTATACAACTTCCATGTTTACTAAAATATACAAATTCTTGCTAAGTTTTTTTCTAGATTTAAAGTGTACTAGGTTTAAGTTTTCATGTCTCAAGTTTTCTAGTGTGCCCAATGGTCCAAGCCTTTGAACCACCGCTCTAATACCAAACTATAATGCCCGTTTAAACAACCACTTGAGACCCAAGAAACAACCTAGGGTTAGCTAGAAAAAATTTAGGGGATAATTTTTTTTTTCTTTGAAGTGTCTACAACTAGGTTGCAAGACATCAGTTTTCACTAACAAGTTCAGAACCAGACCAATGTACTACAACATATGTTTTCCTTCATTAACTAATATCAAGTTCACAAGGTTTGATTAGGGTTATATGTTTTATTTAGGTTCAGGAGTAATTTACCCACATACCCACTCTCTAACAGCTCAGATTTTCAACAGATTTTCATAATACTTAACACTTGCAAAATTTCCCTAAACCATTCCAAATGGATAGGAAATTTTCTCACATTTCTGATGATATAAGTAAGTCCTCCTAACTCCAAGTAGAACTCAAGATATGACATGGCGGCATTCTTAGGTCAAATTTTCCCTTAGCGGGACACATGTCAAGAGGTGGGAAAGCACCTTGAATGGGTCGGCGGATCACAAGGCGATTTAGGGAATTTTCCCCATTGTTTGGGCAAAAAGTAAAAGTCCTCCCATGCCTCCATGTGCCTAGGTGGACATGCATCGGGCCTAGGTTCAAGTGGGAAAAAGGGGTAAGGGATTGGGGAGAACAAATGGGAATATTGGCAAATTACACTAAAAGGAGGCAAGAAGGGAAAAAGGGGACACGCGGGTCCACGTGCCCATGGAAGAAGGAAAATATGAGGGGAAGGTAGAGTTGCGGGCCATGGGGTATATTTGAATTTTTTTCCAAAGTCAAAAACTAAAAGAAATAAAGGGGTCCACCCTCCCCGCCACCCAAAGGTGCCATGTGGCACCTTCTCATTGGCTGTGGGCAGTGGGACTAAAATGAAAATTTTTCCCAAAATTTTCAAAAGGCTAAGGGCAAAAAGGGATCGCGCCTCCGCCATAGCCCCAAGAGGACACGTGGTACCCTCTGATTCGTTGTAGGCTGGTGGAGTAAAAAGGGAAATTTTTCCAAAGAAAGAATTAAAATTTAAACTTCCAAATTTCTCCCATGCATCCGTGGAGCCACGTGTCAGTACGTGATTGGTTGCGGGTTAGCGGAGGTGCAGCAAAGTGGGAAAATTTTCCCAAGGTGAAAATTTTCAAAAAGACATTTAAAACTTTGGTCTACCCCACCGAGGTGTCACATGGTAGATCCCGATTGCTTGAGGGATGACAGGCAGCGGACTTTTAAGGGAAATTTTTCCAAAGTTAAAAATTAAAGTTAGCTGTTAGATTTATTTTATTTTTGAATGCCAAATTGAAGTAAAACTTCAAATGGCCATAACTTGAGCTAGAAAGCTTGGTTTTGGGAAAACGAGGACTTTTGGAAATCTCTCGATGCCCTCTTTATACAAGAACCATAAAATTTACTTTTTGATGAAATTTAAAGGGTAAATTTTGAGAAACAAATCTGTAGGCTTTTAATTAGTGAACTGACAAGTTTTCAACTTCTCAATTTGGTTAAATTAGATCTCCTCCTTCACTCAACATGTCAAACAGACATGGAGGATTGGTCTAGGGAGGTTTTAGAGTGTTTTTGGAGAGTAAATTTGTTCAATTTATTCAAGGTTGTATTTTTCCAACAATAGATAGAAAAATGACTGTGCAAGTTTCAAATTGGATTTTATAAAGTTTTGAAGGTTCTTTCTTAAATGTTAGGGTCAATTTGAATTCCTTAGGACTTACTAAGCCTGAATTTCAATGTTTCATATCTTATTGCTTGGTGCAAGTTTGAAATGCTCATTTCATTGATAAATTGATTGCCAGGTTTGGAAATTATAACAGAGAACAACATTAAAGGTACTTAAACATTTTTCGAACCTCCAAGTGTGAGAATTCATTTCCTTTCTAATATAATGCATTTAATTTATTCAATCAACTATTCAATAGCAATTATACAAAGCTTGATTTCAAAATTAAACTCATTTCAAGAGAACAAAACACTGCCCTTTCCTTCATACGCATTCTTGTTTACAAATACAGAATTTCAATCTTCAATAATAATAAAACACATTCAATACATAGTGCAATTTTGAAAACTAATGAAATCTTTTATTCCTTTCCAATAAAACTTCACTATCTTCTCTTTTCCATTTGATTTCTAAGATACAAAATACAATGTATATAACATATTTTACATTTCTTTCCAAAACAGAGAGTAAAATGAATCTCCTTTACATTTCACAATTCCAATTTCAATCTTCCATTATCAATTCCAATGGTTTCACATTACAAAATGCTATACAATTAATCCAATTCAAGTGGGAAGGCTTACAATGAACTTTCACAAAAGAAGGGACTGTCAAACTATATTCCTCTTCCTCCAAAACAACAACATACTAGTTTCTCCATCTTTTCATCTTGATCACAACAAGGAAGGGGGAAAGGCAACACTCTCCACCCAACCAAGACATCCAATGAGATGGGAGAAGCCATTCTTTCTCATTGGCCCCTCGTGCCCCAAAACCAAATTGAAATAGAAGATGCTAATCAAATCATGACAACAAAGCTTCCACAACAAACATGCAATATTCTTTCACATGCATAATACAATAAGAAACATAGTCCAAATTAAAAAATAGTTCACAACTGCATTTGAAAACATTCACACAAAAATTAGGATTGATCAAGCAAGCCAAGAAGATCAAGGAACTATGGGGAAGCTACTTATGCCTCCCAATTTATAAATTGGGCATCCACCAATAATCATACGCCAATATAACATATCATATCCCAAAACCTTATGCCTCCCAACCCCTCCTTATGCCCCCTCCTCCAAATTTTCTCCCTTATGTCTTAGAGTAAGAAATGCAAGCTATTTCTTTACCATGGTGGATCCCAATCCCAAACTCCCTCCATAATAAAACTGATGCCATTGGCATTCCCTTATGCCCCCATATGAAATCCACATATCCTTCTCCCACACCATATCCTCAAAGCATCTCACCGAACCAGCCAACAACACATAACATATTCACCATTTCTATTCAAGAATGCAAGAGAAAGAAACATTTTTTTATAAAAAGGCTCAAGTTCCTACCTCTCCATAATGGAGTTTGTTCTAAGATCCAAAAGCTTTCTAAATGCCAAATGCAGTCCAAAATTCAGCAATGCTCAAGCATGCACAATGTCTCCAAACTCCTTCCACAACAAGCTCCCTAAAAACAAGAAAAATTTGCCCCCAAAGCAATAAAACAAAGTTTCAACAACCACAATAAGCAAGAAATTAAAAATTTTAAAGGAGAGGGAAGAGAAGAGGATGATGTGGATCCTTGTGGGATGCCACATCCTTCTTCCTCAACCCCAAGAGTAAATTCAACATCATTCACCTAAACACAATAAATAAAAATGACAAATTTACTTACACACTCCAAAATAACCCATACCCCAAAAGGACTAAATTTAAAATATGTAAGAGAAGTGCAATAAAAACTTACAAATAGTCATTTCAAAATGCATTAAAAATGTCTAAATTTAACCTCCAAACCATAGGTATGGTTGGTGAATAATTTTAAGAGGTGTGGGACAAGTTTAACTTGTCCCACAAGCCTCCAAATAAAGCCTCCAAGGACAAATTCGAATTTCCCAAAAGGATGAAGTGTTTCACACTCCAAAATCTATCTTACATTCTCTTACATATCTCTTACACCTTCTTACACATTTCTTACACACTCTTACAACATTAAATTTAAGATCAACAACTTCATTAATTACATTCTTATGACATATTGATTTATTTATTTTAACACATGATTATTCACAACATTAATACAACATATATAATAACTAATGAAAAAGGGGGGGTAACACATCACAAAGTAACACATGCAACACTATAAATAAACCACATTAATTAAAAAATAAAACCCCATGGTCACAAATAATGGAAATCCCTAACAAAATTACAACACACACACACACACACACACACACACAATAGTTTCCATGGTGACCTTGTTGAATTCACCTAGAATTTGAATTTGGTTAGTCTCCATCCCCCAACATTAATGTGATATTCAACCTACTATATGAAAATACCCCCTTCGGCCTCGTGGCCATATCAGAATATTCAAAATGATATAAATATACCAACAAAACCATCTATTCATATTAATCACAACAACATCAAGAAATCAACATTATCAGTTTTAGTTTAATTAATCAACTATATCATCATCAGAAATCTTCCATACTAGGACTACTCACACTATCCAATGTCACATGTCCAAACCAACATCTATAATATGTCCATGCCAAATATTATATCATCATCCACATATATATAATAAATGTCTCTAGTAATCATCATGCATAATAACTCGAATCTAGATCAATAATAATCCATGATCTAACATCTATCCATCATACTAAAATAAAACATAATAATGTCCATAACAAGATCAACAATATCAACATTCATATCTAAAAGTGTCAAGGGGAAGTGGCTACTACAGATACATATGACCAAATTTCTATTGAACTTTGTGCACATCGAGCAACCTACAAAAGGTTGAATAAGGAAACACCATTTTAGTTGGTGTTTGGCTCAGAATTATTTTTTCCAATGGAATTCATGTTACCTATGTATTTCATGCGCAAGAGGTATAGCTGATGAGAAAGAATAAGAAGAGAGAATTGAAAAGTTAATATATCTCTGGATGAGAGGCACACCATAACACGTTAGAGTCAAAATCGGGAGAAGGCTAGACAGAAGGCATGGCATGATAGACATATCGGTGATAAGAAGCTTGAGGTTAGATAGATGGTACTTATTTATGATTCCAATTTCTTGCTCCATCCAGATAACTTAAGGTGCATTGGTTGTCACCATATGTTACCACTCGCATACTTGAATCAAGCACTTGTCAATTAGAGGTTCTTGATGCAAAATGATTACCCACCTACTTCCATGGGAGTAAGTGAAGCCCTACTATAAATAAGACTTTGTGGTGTTTTTGATAATGAAGTATTGCCATTTAGTATAGATTTCACTTTTTTATTTCTTTTAATGTATTTCCTTCTTCTTTGCTATGCTTTGTATATTTAGTTTTTTTGTGTGTAATAAGTGGATTTACGTCTTTGGAAGCTAATTACAATCTGAAGTATTTTTATGTGTAGATGACTGCACATACCATTGGTGTTGATTGGTTGTTATTCAAAACTCGGGTACACATAAGAATAAATTTTTACAGTGATATTCAAGTATGGAAAGGAGCTACTAGAAAGAAGATTGCTCCTAGACAAGACCGTAGCTGGAAATAAATGAATGAACAATATAATGCAAGGTAATCTACGGCCATAGAAAGTAATAGAGGAAGGCATATTGGTGAGGTACTTTGATGCATGGATTCTCGCAGAATGAGGTCTAGAGCTAGAAGGTAGGAAGGTGTGTTAGAAGGTTATAGTTGTGTGGAAGTTGAGAAAATGGTCAATTAATGAGAGGATTGGTGGTAGGTAAAGGAGAATTAAAGGCAATAAATTTTCAAAATCTATATAAGGATGTGATGTGGGTTGGTTTTTACCTTTTCAATCACAAGTATTCAAGCAATCTAGTTATGACCGAGCTAAGCGAAACAGATTTGTGAAACCAGGCACACGAGAGTAGATTTATGCACAGAGTGGATTACATCCCCATAGGAGAAGGTTTTGAGTGAAGTAGAATCATTGAGAAGGAGATAGGGCTCATGGATTTGAGCTAGGGCACGGGGTTTCAAGCTAGGGAATGAAATCTTACTTGACATAAGATAAAAGGTGATAGTTTTTGAATGACACTTGAGGAAGGAACCTATAGTAGGTACGAAGGGAAAGAAGAAGGTGGAAGTTGAGGTCAAAGTTTCTCCAAGAGTAATTTTTCAAAAATGTAGTATCCATGAGAAGTTCTTGTATGGAAGGATAGGGATTCCCATATCTATAGATGTAAAGTAAGTGATTACACTCACCACACCACTGACAACAAGGATGAGTTGGATGCCATATCCATGGATATTATAGAGAAGGAAACAAAAACACTATATGAATGGTATAAATTTAAGGCTAAGACCAAGAATGAATATCTAGAGATAATACTCCTAGTTGAAGATGAGGGAGCTGCAAAGTAAATATTCATTATTTCATACATTGATTCTTTAATTCTTTCACTACTTATTATTTTTTATTTGGGAACATCAAAAATAATTCCCATTTCCAGGATGAAAATGTACTTTAGTGTGGGGTGATTTTGAGTAGATAGAATGTTTCTCTAAAGAGTATACACATAAAGGATACGGACACAGAACAAGGTGCATTTGAAGGCGGGGAAAATAGGAAAGGAAACACGTGCCAAAACACTTTGGCTCAAGACTCATCAATTTTTATGGATAAGGGCTATTTTTGAAGATAGCGTGTAGAGAATGCATAGGGATGAAGACTTGCGCTTACACACAATGATATTTTTGGAACGAGAAGTCGATAACCGCCATGTATGGTTTAAGATAATAATAGGATTGCTTCTACCAGTTAACTATAGGAAATCTATTATTAGAAAAATTGCATGTATGCATGATATTGTAGAGGTGCATGGCCATTGTCAACATGCAAACTATTTTGAGAAGTGCATAGGTTGTGAAGGGCAAGGCCCCACCTCTTGAAATATGTATTGAACTATGTAGTTTAGGGGGGATTGAATTATTGTAGTTATTTTGTTAGATCTAATGTGCACATGACTTATGGATACATGTTATAATGTAAGAAGCTTCTATGTTTTATAGTGTGTAATGTAATGGTGTTGAACATAATTGAATCTTGTTCATGTATGCTTAATATTATTATAGTTATTGTTTAATTCATGATTCTCAAAGATATAGATCTGGATTATGCACTATGGAATTTTTATGTTTAATTATGGATCTGAATATGTTTAATCACCATCACACTAACATCATACACAAGTAACTCTAAAGACGGGATTGGTACCTTTGTTCACTTCTAGTGAGTGCTCATCTTAGGTTGGGTGATATGCCAGTGTGCCTCGGTTATTCACAGTAGATTCTAGGCTTCATCAGGTAGTAGTGTGGAGAGATGAGATGGTTAAGGAAGATGTAGCAGAAGAAGTGGTAGATGAAACCACATAAGAAGATAAGGAAAAATTGGTAGTAGATGAGGTGTAAAGGATATTAGATGAGGTGGAAGCAGTAGTAGATGAGCCGACAAAGTGGTAGTAGATGAGGCAATAAAGTGATAATAGATTCCTTCACCGGAATAAGGACATCATTGGGTCGATAAAACATGCTGCAAGTTTTGAAAGGTGAAGGGTCTTCTTGAATAATGTAAAGGTTTCCTTCATATTCAAACTTGATGCGGTGATGAAGATTCGAAGCTACACATCGATGACATGAATCCAGGTGGTTGGCCAAGTAGTATATTATATTAGAATTTCCCTTCGAGAATATAGAATAGTTCAAGAATGGTGCAAGGATCCATACAGAGATATGGATAATGATGGTGACAAGAGTAGAAGTCAAAAATAATTGAAGGAATGCATTATATCTCGGGTTATTATGCATGAAATTGGTAGGTATGCACATTTTTTCATATAAACAAGAAGAAATAATGTTAATGCTCGTGCCTCCATCTATCATAACCCGTTGGATGTTAGTATCCTTAATGTAGATGGAGATGAAAAGGGTGGGATTAGGATCCTCTGAATGGTGAGGAGAAATCTCTCGAGTCGGAGAAACTAATGACCAAAACTTCGTTAGAGGTAGTGGGAATATAATTTTTAGGTGAAACAGTGAGATTGGCCACATGACAAGGGGTGAATATGATGGTAATGAGTGTAAGGTCATTTGGTATAACCTCAATGGTTTGCAAGATCTTGAGGAGGTCCTGGAGATGAGACTCAGAGGTTTGGATGAGGTCATACAAAGATATTTTTAGAGGAGATTGATGTAGTTGTTTGATCATGGTACAATTCGTGACGCCATAATAAATTGGATAGGCCAGCCCAAGGATGGTTACCTTAGGGCAAGTACGATGTAGGATGGTAGGTTTAGGTGTACTAGATGGATCGTTGGCTTTCTCTTTTCCTTTGCATTTTTGTGATCGAGTGGCTACTTGAACCATATTGATTTTGAAGACCAGAGGTGGAAAATATGGTTGTGGAGAGGGATCCAATGACCACTAAATAGAATATAGGATTAGGTGGTGCATTAGCGAGTGAAGGGGGAATAACATTCTCCTCTAATTTATAATCTTCTTCTAAGCGACTTTCTAAATCACACAATGAAGGATAACATTTTCAAGGGATTTACAATCCTCGATATCATGCCCTGGAGAGTGATGATATGCAAAAATATTAGTATCGTCAAACCCTGCTGGTTTAGGTTTGAGCGGGTCGTAAGGTTTGATGGGTAGTAATGTGATAGCAGAGGTTTCTAGCAACCTAGCAAGGACATTGGAATAGGATCCCACCAATGGATCACAATGTGAAGTCAGAGTGGGTTTTGGTGAAGGCATAGGTTATTTTTGTGGAAGAGGTTTTGTTGGAGGTGGCATAGGTGGGGATACCTTTTTGGTAGGTAAAAAGGTTTTGTTTTTGTTTTTATTTAGGTTACACCTTCTTGGGTAAAGGTGTAGGTGGGGTATGTGAGGTAGAAGGAGACATAAAAGATGAGGGCAATGTAAAAATCTAGGGTGAAAGTGGAAATATCGGTAGTGATATGGTGGTAGGTTATGAAGAACATGTAAGTAATTGAGGTGATGAAGGTGTGGATGTGCATTTTCGTATCTTGGACTTGTCTTGGTCAAGTGGTTGTTTGACCAAGGTTGATGGATGTGGGCCTAAGATCAATGGAAGAGAGTGAAGAGGAATAAATCCTAGGGGATTGTTTCTTCTTCTTCGGCATGGGAGTTGACTTCGTGATGGGTGCTTATTTAGTAGTCAATTCTAGTTTAACTGTGGGATGTAGTAGACTAGGTGTAGGATGGACCCCCAATGTAGCGTTGATTTTAGGTGTAGGTGGAGGTTTGGGTGCGGATGAAGGTTTAGGTGAAGGAGAGGCTAATGAAGAAGATGTTAATATAATTGGCTCTGGTCTCATT
Source organism: Taxus wallichiana var. yunnanensis (assembly GCA_018340775.1). Lineage (NCBI taxonomy): Eukaryota > Viridiplantae > Streptophyta > Pinopsida > Cupressales > Taxaceae > Taxus > Taxus wallichiana. Next base: position 410,311,754 of record CM031234.1, on the reverse strand, counting down.
CATCTTAGTTGTTTGGAATATATTTGGATAAATGGTTGAAGTTTCAGGGTCATCATATTCATTTCTTTAGGTCTTGGGAGACTCAGGCACCCCAAGAGTGTGGTGTGGTCAATATCGGTCTAAATGATCGATCAAACAAGAGAATGAAATAAAGGTAGAGGTAGATGGTGACGACTTGGTGGTAATCCCTGTAAAAAATTAATCTCTTAAAAATGGAAGTATTTGGTTTTGAATCTATAGGTATAAGTTATGGAAGAAGATTAATAGGATCCTGGTAGACCCTAGGAGATGCATCACTGATAGGAAGAGAGTATGAAATAAGCTCCTCTATGGGTCGAGGAGGGAGCAAGGTAGGTAGTGTAGGCTCTTCCTTAGGTGGGGAAGAAGATGAAATAGGCACTTCCATGGGTAGAAGCATGGATAGTGCGGGCTCCTTGACAGTTGGGGGATAAGTGGGGTAATCTTTGTGGTAGATGAAGGAGTAGGTGACATAGGCTGCTAGGTAGGTAAAAATATACATAGGGTCGGCTCTTCGTGAGTATAAGAGTAGGAGTAGGCTCCTCCATGGGTAGAGGAGTAGGAAAAATAGACTCCTCTTTGGGTAGAGGAGTGCAAGTAAGAATTTCGTCAATAGATTGGGCTAGAGGAAACTGATCAGAAGAGGCAGGTATGGTATCGAAGACAGCGTGAACCTCATGAACATTGGTGTCAAAGGTTTCACTTGTCTAGTTTGATGAATGGGTATGGTTTGGGAAATGTTTCTTAAAGATATGCAAGTTTTGATTGGTGACACATTGGGGTTATCCAAGATGATATCTCCATTATCTAGCATTTCATGAACAATATTCTTAAAAAATTTACAATTTCCATTGTTATGGCCCCTAATGCGGTGATAGTTACAGTAGTCATTCTCTTTATACCTTGATGGTATTGGATGAGAAAGGTCAAAACCAGTGTGTGGTTTGATTGGCGAAAGGGTGATAACACCTAATTTTAACAGCTTTTCCAATACAAAGGAGTAAGGTTCTCCTATGGGGTATAACATATTTGTTCATAATTATACTCAAAATTTTAAATAGGGGACAAATTAGAGGGAGTTTTGTTTTTTTTTATGGATGGGAAGGATAATATTTTAGAACCAGCAAGCATTTGTGGATCTTTTTCCTTAGAAAAAATGTTTTTGGTTTAGAAGAGGAAGAGGAATCAAATAATTAAAATGGAGTGCTTTTTTGCACAACTGAAATTTCTTCTCCAAGGCATGAATGTATAACTTCTAAGTCATGGTGAATTCCTCATCAAATTTCCATAATGTTTATACCTAAAGAGTTGGTGAGATGTGCTCGACACAATCCCTAGTGAATAACTCTATTAGTTTGGTTTGTGTAAGTTGGAAAGTGAGTTGATTGTAAAGGCTACATCAACATGTGACAAAATCATAAATAGATTCATCTTCATATTGGTACATAGAATAAATACCTGTCGTAGAGACCTACTTAATTATATTGATGGAGAAGCGGTCAAGGAAGGTCTAGGCCAATCGATTGAAGGAGTAGATTGAGTGCCTATGTAAGCCACTATACCAATCAAATTCAAGTATTGCAAAGGATGTGGGAAAATTCCATAGGAACAAGGCGTCATCATGAGCGGTTAGATAAAAATGTGTTTAAACAATCACACAAGTTGTTGTCTATATTTCTTGCTATTGAATCTATTAAACTTAGGCATCTCCCAATGTGCGGAATAAGGATGAATAGGTATGGATGGATGAATAGGCTCATTACAGATTTCTTCATAAGTTAAAGCATTACAAGAGCTAGAAATAGATGCTTCTAGGTTCTACATCTTATACATCATCATTATTATAAGGTTCATTGTAGTATTAGATATAAGAGGACCCCCATGGTATAAGGGGGTGGATGAGGTAGATAAGTCGTAGATGGCACCCTAGTGTATGGTGGTGCCGAATACGAAAACCGTGATGGGAGTATATAAGAGGGAACATATGTAGAAGGAAAATACCCGGAATAATAAGTGGAGGTGATGGGAAGTTGTTGATGTTGGGTATAATTTCAAAGAACCTATGTAGATATCCTGTAGAGATAGGTGGCAGAGTAGTAGGTATAGACGTGACTAAACTCGAAAAGGGGTTTGCGTAACCGGAAGTTATGAGGTAATAATGACTTATTATGTAGGAATCCCTACAAAGAAGAGCCATATATTATGGTGTGGTGGACGTCAATGGGGCGAAAGATGTTAAAGGTGTAATAGATGTCATAGGTGTAGTAGATATCAAATATGTAGGGATAATATGAGAAACAATGGTGGTGTGGTGGAATTGGGTAACGCCGCATTGATATTTACCGATGTAGAAGTGGTGGTGAGAATGAGAGACATGGAGGTAGGTATCCCGAATAAAGGCTAACTGACGAGTCACAAATAGAATAATGGGAAAGGTAATACCGCAAGGCTTCGTTGTTATGATCAAGGAATTTTGTGAATTCCTTGTCACTTGTGGGTACCGTGGAAGGAACATTGGGGTCCATTGGTGATGAAATAGATGGTGATGATGGGCTAGGAGGTAATGGTTGACAACTGACATGAAAGACTAGGAATTTTCTTAACGACGAGCTATAACCATGTGAATAATGAAAGAACAGTAGTCTGAGCTCTGAAAAATGGTACAAAAACACAAAAACAAGAGGTAGGAAGAATATGGAAAATGATGATAAGTTATTATTTTTGACAGAAAATTTAAAACATAAACCGATGTCGGTCAGTAACCAGTGGGGCATATGGACCGATGTCAGTCGCTAGACCAATATCGGTTATTGTGGATATAAAATATTTTTAAAATATGAATAAGAAAGGTACAAAAAGGTGAAATAGGGTTCTGTAATTGGTGATAGAGACTCAGAAATGAGTGTATCAGAATAAATTTAAACAGAGGAAGTGATATAAAGTGTAAATGTTATATTGAATTTGTTTTTGATAGGATTAATGAAAACACATAGAGATCAATGTCGCTTGGGTAACTAGTGGCAGTATGATAATGGAACCAACCACGGCCACCGAAATGATGCCATTCAAAGTGAGTAATTTGAGGATATGAAGAAATTTTGAAATTTAGAGTGATTTAAGTCAAATAAAAGCCAACCCAGAAGCTGAGTATGGAAAAATGATGTCCTATCACACTTAGAAAAATATGGAATACACCAACTATGATTTTGGAGTGTGAAATAAAAAAATAGATGAATCATCCTCACAAATTCAAAACGTAAATCAAGAAAAAACTAAAAAACACGCAAATCCTAGATATCATTTTTTTATGTTATGTGGTTTATGCCTTTTTAAAATGACTGAGTAGAGTAGCATTTTTGGTCAACAAAGGTTCCATATAATTAGTCTACGACTGGTATCAAGTGTGTTTTGGTTAAATTTTCCCCAACATATACTTTTCAAGATGCAAGGTCCTAACTTTGATATGATGACTAGCGTAACACCATATGGATCCATCATTAACAAAGTTATTAATATTTGATGGTAAATATCGGGAAGGAAGATGTTTAAGAAATGAGTAAATTGTTAAAGTGATTTGGATCGGGATTTTTTCCATAAAGTGTGAACTATGATTAATTCCCACCAATCGTCAACTGGTCATGACCTCCAAAGATATAGATTGCAAATAAAAATTAGGTGATCTAATGGAACAATCAAAAGAATCAAATGGACAAATTTTTATAAACCAAAATTGAAAATGAAATTTGATGTAACAAGTGGAGAATAGGAAGAAGAATGTTCTTTAAATATATCCAATGTAGAAGAAAAGAAAAATAAATGTTCTTTTTAACCACAAAAGAATGAATTCGGTTTAGAAAAATAGAATGAAGACAAGGTTTCTAGGGAGAAATTCAATGTAAAATTTTCTAGAAAGAAAGAAACACACAAATATTCCCTAAAATAAACAATGCAAAGAACCCAAAAGATAGGGTCCCCCGGGCGTGCCAAAATGTTTCACCGCAAATGTAGAAATAAAATAGATAAGCATAAGGTTGAGAAGGTGTACTTGTTGATATTCGAAGATGTTGTGTGCATGTGTAGAATGTTATCCAAGCTGATTGTAGAGAGATTCCTTTTGATAGAAGGAATGACCTGAAAGAAGCACAACAAGACCACAAAATAGTATTAACAATATAGGTTAGTGGACTTCCTAGCAAGAACTAGATCTAGGAAGAAAGGTGCTTCCTAGAAGGTTGTCAATCCACTTTCAAATATAATTTATTACAAAAATAACATGGAATAAGGAAATCCTACTATAGTTGATAAGATTTAGGTATCTCCTATAACATGCAATGATCAAATTTAATCTAGCAGAAAGGTTATAATTAGATCCGAGTGGCTCATAGGTTGGTTTGGGTATACGGTATGAAAAAGATTATAGGTGAGGTCTGGGTGAAGTTTGGTAAGATTCTGGGTTGTTTGGGAGAAGTTATGAACTCACTGGTTTTGAATATATTACAAGTCTTAGAGAGCAACATCGGTCAAGTGACCAATTCCAACTACTAGTAAGGACCGACACTATTTGGGTAACCGGTGTCGGTAGGGGAAATTTGGTAATAATATTTAATACGGGGTTTTGGGCACTCTATGTAATTGCACAGAGAGTGAGAGGAGTTTAGATGGGGTTTTGAATTATTATAAGGGCTCAAATATGGTTAGGTTGGTTTTCGGTGAGGTATGAAGAATAAATGGCTAGGTGTATGTGTTTAAAACTTAATTGAAAGTGGATAGAGGGATTGTGACCTAAATTTGGTGTCTACCCTTGGCTGGAAAAAAAGGGGGTCACGTAGTGTGATCTTGGAGTTGAAGTGGTGTCCGGGTAATATAAGGTGGTAAAGACCAAGGATTTTGACAACAAAAATAATGAGGCTCTCTGTGAATGAATGCAAAAACTTGATGAGCTACCCCCATGTCAAACACCGTGAAGTGCCCAAAATGGCAAAAAAACCCTTAAACCCGAAATTCCATAATTTCTACCTGAATGTCGATTCCCATCAAAAACTAGTCATCCAAATCATGTAAAGATGATCTATATTATGACACCATCAAAATAAAAATTTCAGAGGTTTTGGACCTTCGAAATCGATGAAAAATGAACATTGTTGGGATAGGTGAAAGAACATTAATGAAGGTATGGGCTTACATTTTCAAGGATGAGGGAAGGTACAAAAAGCAAGGGAAACCTCAAGGGACACCATACAAATGATGTAAGTAGGGATGGAACACCATATCCAATAGAATCCGAATTTATTCTCCTTCTTGTTCAAAGTTCCTCTATAAATTGTAATGAGGTCGCATATTGCAAAGAGTTAGTCATTCTTTCTCCCCCATGCACCCCTCTTCTTCTCATATTTGGGGATTCAAGCCTTCATAAAAACAATGTAATGGCTTCATGCCTTCCCCTATATCATGATGTACTATGGAAATTTTAAGGAGAAATGAAATTGTGTCTATGTTAATTTCTCTAGCATTGTATGATTTCAATGTTTCATCTTACCTCTCTTTATGAATCAGGTGGTTTTATCACATATCTTAGTGTAGGTTTCATTTCATGCAATATATCTCTCCATGTCTCCTGGAAGTTTTTTTAGGTTTACATAGGTCTTTTTATTTCATTAGAAGTAGTTGTGACAAAGTTGGATTAGGAGTAGGAACCGACCTTCTCCAGAGAGCTATCCCATTTCGCAAGGTCCCACACTTAAGATAGTTCCATGTTTTGAAATTACACTAAATTCCCCAATTTCCTAAGCTAGACATTTGGAGTGCTGTGATTTTTTCACAAACATTTTGGCACATCGGGTGGGACAAAATTGAACTCAAGGTTTTTTATTTTTCAACAAGTTGTTCCATTAAATATCTAAGTCACATTGAAGCCAAGTTAAAAAAACTAAGTTTTAAGCCCCTAAGGAGAATATGCACCTAAGGAATGGAAGGTTTTTTCCGTGATAGTAATGCACAAATGCTCACTTGAAAGTAGCTTCAGGAGAGTGCAGAGATTCACACCGTGAAAAGCAAGCTCGAGACTTAGTCGTATGTTGGACCACGGTTGGGGTTATGATAAGTGGCACGTGGAGATGTGGTAATGATCATTTGAGGATAAGGTTGAAGCATGAAGACTTATACCCCAAGGAAAGAATATTCCAGGGCATAATTATGGTTATCATGACAACATCAAGGGTTATAAAGTAGAGTTAGTTACGTTTTAGATGGCACTTGCATGCTAAGGATACTTGAGTATGGTGGGGCATGATGAAATTTGACATGCGTTCATATCTAAGTGATGGATAGGCGTTGGAGAGAGAATTACCAAGAACCCTTGATATGTATTTATTTGCATGGTAGTAATGGGTGTACGAGGAGAAGGTTAGGAGAAGCATAAAATAATGAAAAAGAATGTGTGTGTAGAAGAGAGAATACAAATAAGGTCAAAAGAAAGGATGTATGAGAGAGATCTTAGAATGATGTGTGTGATTACTAATGTAACTTCTATAATGGAGCCATTGTAGGATAATGTTGAAACTTTTTGATGTATCTGGTCCATTTATGGGTTTCTTGATGTATTTGGCTACTGTAATGTTGATGGATTAATATAATGATGTTGTTATGAATATCTATGTGGATGGATCCCAACATATGTGTTCTTTATTATGTTTTTGGGATAGTTCTGAATATTATGGGTTATTTTTTATATTTATAGCCATAGTATGGTCCATCTCGCATATGGATTCAGTTTCATTATCATTTTTATAATATGTATGTATCTGCCATTATGCATTATCCTGTCATTTATGATGACATTATTGACAAATATCACATAGTAGAGGGGCCTGCGCATTCGCTCACCTTGGGTGGTACCCATTTTAGATCGGGTCATATGCTAGTGCACCTGGGAATTAAAGGTTAGGGAAAAGTGACTACATCTTAGTTCCATTGCTGGGACCTATTCTAGAGTTGTATCAAGAATGGTGTGTAATGATAGAATGTTTGACCTTGGAGAGTGTAGAAAATTGGCTTAAGAACACGGAGGATGATTTTGAACAGTGATTCAACATTGGACCTGAGTTTGATGCACATAAATTGGTAGAGGAGCATCTGTATCATGATCTCTATGAGACGTCATTTTGTTATTTTCTAGTAGAGTTGTATGAATGGTTGTCAATGTATGATTCAAGGAAGACTTGGTATTATCAACCTCTTGTTTGGACCCAAGAAGATTATCAGTGGCTTCATGATGTTGATATGATATGGAATCATCTTGTTGATAATTTTTGGAATGGTGTGTTCACTAGCTATACGTTGAGTATATGGTTTCTACTTATTCTTTCCCAAAGATTGTTAAGTTTGAATTGTTGTGAAAACCAAGAGGATATTTCTTACGTGTTGTTTTGTTAGCCATTAAGATCATGATCATCACTATGAGTTTGGAATCATTTCTTATGGCTAGCTAAATTCCCATTAGGCGTGGGGAGTGGAAGCAGAGGTGGTGAAAAATGGTGGATCCTATGATAGAAGTGGAAAGAGAGGAGAAATGATTCAAGTATAATTAAACTCGAGAGAGGGTGTTGAGTATGGAGCTAAATTGCTTCAAAAGAAACTTGTTTTTACAATGTTACTATTTTGATAGTAACCAACATCGATTAAGGTGTAATCATCGTCAATGCGGTTAGGAAAATTAGGTTCGGGTGTAACCATCACCGGTCATGGTGTGGGCGTCATCGGTCACCGTAACGATGCTTTTATTTTTGGCCGAAGTTTAGAATAAATCACTTGTTTTAAAGTTGATTTATTGTTTGTAAAAGCAAAGATAAGTTGCCTAAAATAGACTCACATGCATGTATGCATTGTTTGGAGTGTAAGGCAAGTAAAGTAAGAAGATAGCAATTAGTTTGTATGATGTTTTCCTTGGTGTGCAAGATTGTGTAGTTGAGTGAGGAAAGAGAATTGAAAATCCATAGAGGTGTTGGAAGATAGTAGATCTTCATTGTATTTCCTATGTAAAGCACTGAATAATAATATTGGCCATTTCTTGGTGGACGTAGCCCACACTGGGTGAACCACATTAAATCTGGTGTAATATTTCTCTTGTTTATTTTATCTTCTGGTTATTTCCACATTGATTTCTTGTATGCTTTATATGATTATACATTTGTGCAACATTGTTATCTGGTTTAAACCCCAAAAATGGAATCAAAGCTTTGTTTGGAGGTTTTGTGTGTTGACAAGATTTACTCACTAGAGGGTTTTTTGATTGAGTGGGAGTAGAGCAATGGTAGAAGATAGTAAATACTAAGTAGAGAAATTTGATGGTCGTAATTATCAACTATGGAGAATGCAGGTGGAGGATTATTTGTATCAGAAAGATCTATACTTACCGTTGGATGAGCAAGGAAAGCCAAGTTTGATGACAGATGAAGAATGGAAGGTTCTTGACAGAAAGGCTCTAGGATCTATAAGATTGAGCCTGGCAGCATTAGTGGCTTCAAATTTTACAGATGCAAAAACCACGGTAGAGTTGATGAAATATTTAGCAAATTTGTATGAAACTCCTAGTGCTTCTAATAAGGTATATTTGATGAAAATTTTGTTTAATTCTAAGATGCAAGAAGGTGGATCTGTGTCTAATCATTTGAATGATTTCTAGTCTATTGTTAATCAATTAAAATTAGTAGAAATTCCATTTGATGATGAAGTGAAATCAATTTTATTCTTATGCTCTTTGCCAGATAGTTGGGATAATTTGGTAATGGTTGTTAGTAATACAAAAACTGCTTCTAAAGGTTTGAAATTTGATGATGTGGTTAGTGTAATCCTTAATGAGGAAATATGTAGGAAAAGCTCAGGAGAATCATCATCTGGAAACGCTTTAACTATAGAAAGTAGGGGAAGATATAAGGAGAGATCATCTAAGAGCAAGAAGAATGGGAGATCAAAGTCAAGACATGGCAGATCTAGATCCAGGTACAGAGATTTACTTTGCTAGAATTGTGGAAAGAGAGGACACATAAAGAAGGAGTGTTGGTCTAAGGAAAACAAAGAGAATGTATCAGACAAAGAAAAAGGTAAAGAGGCAAACCTTGCAAGTGAGGTAAAGCAATATTCCATTATTCTCTCCTTGGATAATATATTAGAATCTTGGGTGTTATATTCTAGAGCTTCTTTTCATACTACCCCTAATAATGGTTATTTTAGAAATTATGTTTAGGGTGATTTTGGACATGTTTATTTAGGTGATGATGAACCATGCAATATTACTAGTAAAGGTGATGTTTATATAAAGTTGTAGAATGGAAATAAATGGGTATTGAAAGATGTGAGGCATGTGCCAAGCCTCAAAATAAATCTAATATCTGCAGGGAAACTTGGTGAATCTGGATGCGTGGTTACATTCACAGCTGACTCTTGGAAGGTTACCAAGGGATCTCTTGTTGTGGCAAGAGGAAAGAAGGTAGGAACTTTATATTTGTCTACCTGTATTACTGATTCCTTTTCTGTGCTATCTACTATAGATTTAGATGCAAACATGTGGCATAATCAGCTAGGTCATATGAGTGAAAAAGGAATGTAGATCTTAAAGGCAAAGAGTAAGTCATCGATTTGAAACAATTATATCTTGAATTTTATGAGAACTACTTATTTGGAAAGCGAGAAGAGAGTGAGATTTCTCAACATTGGGTCAACAAAGAAGGAGAATAAATTAGAGTTTGTACACTCAAATGTATGGGGACCGGCCAGGTAGCTTATATTGGAGGATCCCAATACTATGGGACTTTAATTGATGATACCATAAGTAAGGTATGGATCTATTATATTAAGCGTAAATCTAATGTTTTTGAAACTTTTAAAAGATGAAAATCCCTTGTAGAAAATGAACCAAACTTAAAATTGAAGTGCCTTAGATCTGAAAATGGTGGTGAGTATTGTAGAAAGGATTTTGATGATTATTGTTCAGAGAATGGAATATGAAGAGAAAGAATGGTTCCTAGAACTCCATAGGAGAATGGAGTTGCAGAAAGAATGAACAGAACAATCATGGAATGTGCTAGAAGCATGAGGATACATGCCAGTTTACCTTTGAAGTTTTGGGGAAGTAGTAGATACAATGGTATACTTGATAAACTATGGTCCTTCAACAACACTGGATGGTGGATTACCAAAAGAAGATTTGTCTAGAAAGGAGGAAAATTCTTGTTTTCTTATAGTTTTGGCTTAGAAGATTTTGTATATGTTGATAGAGAAAATAGAAAGAATTTGGATGCTAAGTCTAAGAGATGTACTTTCATTGGTTATGGCTCTGGTGATTTCAGATATCAATTTTGGGATTTAGAAGATTCTAAGATTGTTAGGAGTCATGACGTTAATTGGAATGAAAAGAGAATGTATAGGGATCAGGTTTTGGTGCCTAAACATGAACAAGTTGAGGATATTTTGAAGGAAAATCAACTTTCAGACCTAAATAAGACTTACATAGACACCGATGTTGGTTCTACTAAGACCACCACGGTTAGGCTAACCGATTTCGGTTAGCGAGAACCAAAAATAGAGAAAATCGTGACGTAAACCAAGTGTCGGTAGTCCTAGACCTGATATTGGTCGGCGCCAGGAAGAGGAACCGCATGATCGGTTAGGAGTGACCAAAGTGTTAGTCACTAACAAAAATTGACATGAATATTAAACAGAATAGAATGAGCCTCAAACACCTCAGATTTCATTGAGAAAGTCATAAAGGGTAAGTAGACCTCCAGAGATATTTTCACATTCACTTTCTTATTTATTATTGATTGATAGTGGTGAACTAGAAATCTTTGAAGAAGCAATGTAGGTAGATACCCACGAGCAGTGGGAGCATGGCATGGATGAGGAGATGGACTCCTTGGAACAAAATCAGACATGGGATTTGGTCAAGTTGCCAAAGCAGTAAGAAAACACTACAGAACAAATGGGTTTATAGGATCAAGGAAGAAGAGGGTGGACTAAAGAGGTACAAGGCAAGGCTTGTGGTAAAGGGATTTGCACAAAAATCAGGTATTAACTTTGATGAGATTTTTTCTCCTGTAGTTAAGATGACTTCTATTCATATTGTTCTAAGTTTGGTTGCAATAGAAGATTTGCATTTAGAACAGCTTGATGTTAAGATGGATTTTCTTCATGGTGATTTGGAGGAAGAAATTTATATGCAACAACCACTTGGTTATAAATTCAAGGGTAGGAAAAACTTATGTTCAAATTTAAAAAGAACCAATATGGGCTCAAGCAAGCCCCAAGGCAATGGAATTTGACATTTGATAGTTTTATGCATGAGCATGGTTATGTGAGATGTGAATCGACAATTGTGTTTATTTTTAAAAACTTGAAAATGGGAGCTAAGTTATTCTCTGTTACTATATGTGGATGATATGTTGATTGCAAGATCTAGTATGCAAGACATTGGTAAGATTAAAGAAAGGTTAGCTCACACATTTACAATGAAGGATTTGGGAGCTGCAAAGAAAATCCTTGGCATACAAATTAATAGAGACATGAAAAATAGGAAGTTATATTTGACTTAGGAATCTTATATCAATAAGGTGTTGGAAAGGTGTAACATGCAAAAATCAAAACCTATTGGTACACCTATGGATGTAAACTTCAAATTGAGAAAATATCAGTGTCCTTCATCACAAGAGGAGTTTGAGTACATGGCACATGTTCCCTATGCTTCAGCAATAGGAAGTCTTATGTATGGCATGGTTTGTACTAGACCAAACATTACATAGGTAGTGGGAGTTATGAGCAGGTTTATGGTTAATCCAAGTAAAGAACATTGGAAATAAGTCCAATGGAATATTAGGTATTTGAGAGGGACATCCAAGATGGAGTTATGTTATAGAGGGTCAGATACTTCTTTATGCGACTATGTTTATTCAGATATGGTTGGAGATTTGGATGGTAGGAGGAGCACTACTGGATATGTTTTCATAGTAGGTGGTATGGTAGTTAGCTGGATTTTGAGATTGTAGAAGGTTGTGGCTTTATCTACTATAGAGGTAGAGTATGTTGCAACTACAAAAGCTAGCAAGGAGATGATATGGATGAGCAGGTTCATGAAAGAGTTGGGTAAGGAGCAAGAGGATTGTAGATTATACAGTGATATTCAGAGCGTGATCCATCTGGAAAAGAACTCAGCATTTCATTCAAGAACAAAACACATTCAGTTGAGGTATCACTTCATACGATAGTGTTGGAGGATGGATAGCTGAAGTTAGAGAAAATCCATACAGATGAGAACCCTGTAGACATACTAATGACGCCATTGGTAAGGAGGAAGTTGGAGCTTCATTCCACTTCGTTGGTCTTCAATTTTAAAGAATTTAAGAGGAAGAAATGATCCAAGGAAAAGGAACAAGGATGGTGATGCACAGATGCGGTGCAGAAATTGATCTCCAAGTGGGAGATTGTTAAGTATGGAGCTAAATTTTTCACAAGAAAATTGTTTTTACAATGTTACTATTTTGACAAGAACCATTGTTGGTTAAGGTGTAACCTCCATCGGTGCAGTTGGGTATATTAGGTCTAGGGTGTAACCGTCGCCGGTCGTGGTGTAACCGCGCACACCTGTGTAATGATGCTTTTATTTTTAGCCAAAGTTTATAATAAATCACTTGTTTTAAAGTTGATTTATTATTTATACAAGAAAATATAAGTTTCCTAAATAAGACTCACGTGCATGTATGCATTTTTTGGAGTGTAAGGTAAGTAAAGTAAAAAGATAGCAATTAGTTTGTATGATGTTTTCCTTGGTGTGCAAGATTGTGTAGTGGAGTGAGGAAAGAGCATTCAACATCCATAGAGGTGTTGGAAAAATAATAGATCTTCGTTATATTTCCTTTGTAAAGAACTGATTAATAATATTGGTGATTTCTTGGTGTACATAGCCCACACTTGGTGAACCATGTTAAATCGATGTAATATTTTTTTCTTATTTATTTTATCTTCTAGTTATTTCTGCATTGATTGCTTGTATTCTTTATCTGATTATACATCCAGTGCAACACCGTTATATGGTTTAAACCCCAACAAAGGGAACTAGCGAGATAGTGTGAGATTTTTGGAGTGATGGATGTATGGAGGAAAATGTTTTGAGAAGGATTTGAGGTTCACATGTGGGATGTGGAACTTGAGAACTTTGTGTTATCCCATCTTAGAAAACATGGGAGGAGAACCCCCTTAGCTTCTAATGTGAGCTCATCAAATGGAGAAGAGAAATGTACTATAGGAGTGCATTTGAACCAACTTGGTGACCAAGCCTTGGCACTTAGTTTTCAAGTTTTTGAAACATGTATTTCTAGTTTGGTTGGCATTGGTAAGAAAACAACATCAAGTACATATCATTTTACATTACACATATCTATGGTCACAAAAATTTATTATGTTTGGTGGTATTCTATCAAGCGCATCATTTGGGCAAGGTGTGGGCTCGCAGAATATGGGTATCACATCTAGAGGTAGTTTAACTTCACAGACTCATCCATACGGATCAAGAAAAACACACCACTTCACCAATTCCATCAACACCATGAAAGAGAAACAAATAAACTAAAGGAAATAAAGTAAATGGAGGTTCTAGATAAAACTACTGCTATGTGTAGAGAGGTGGTTGAGAAACGCTCCCTCCAAAAACTTCCATTCTACTCGGGGAGGTGGTCTGGAACTTTTGAATAGAAATGAATAATGAAGCACAAATGGACACAAATTTAAAGCACCCGAATATGTATCTTCCCTTCCATTCCCTTTCACATCCTATAGTTCATAAGAGGACATGGCAAGGCCTATAAATGCATGAAAGGAGAAAGAGAATGGAGTATTCAGAGATCCAAAGAGATCAAATAACAAAGTTTTATGTTTAATGAGAGCAAGTGAGAAAGATCTTTAGTACTAGAGTGGAATTGTAGGAGCAATATGTAGAAACAGAGCAAACAGGCATATGAAGGGAGAGGTTTACATTGTTGTCTCCTTTTTTTTTTTCTTGTAATCTATAATCCGGCACTATGATAATTCTTCACCGGGAACTCCTCGTGCTATGATTATTTACTAATGCACAGCCTTTAGTTTGGTGGATGTAATCTGGAAGCAAAACAACAACCGAACACAAGAATACCATTGACTATGATAAGACAGAATGACGACAAATCTGAAATATCAAAATAAATTATAATATTAACATGAAACTGTTACAATCTCACCCATGAGATACTTCAACAAGACTATGGGAGAAACTTTACAATTACACCTCTTGATGGCTTCTTCAACACATCTTTAACTGATGGCTTCCTTCGCACACTTCCTACAATATTTCTCACTACTTCTTTCTATGCTAAATGAGGGGGGTGGCCTCTCTATTTATAGAAATTCCAGCTTATCCATCCTATCTCTAAGATAGGATAAGAAATCCACTCGACGAATCATATTCCATACCTTAACTCTTATCTCGTACATGTAAGCTTATACGTTAAGATAAGATAAACCTTATCATTTTACATGGGTTCCACATTTTTAGACTTTTTACAAATAAAATACACAAAATATTTATGACCTCACTCCTTGTCCTTATTACCAATATAATATTTCTAATTCCTAATCATGTAGACCCTACTTCTCTAATTACCCAAACTTTGACATTTTAACATTATCGGACCACTTACGACAAATATTTACTTTTTACAACATTCCTATTGTACTTTGACTGTTACCGTACTCCACATTATTGGCGGCACCGTACTGATGGCGCCGTTATCTTCTATCGGACGCTACTACTAATTACACTTAACAACATCCTATTCCTAATACATACATTAATGAAATAGAAATTTTGGAGGAAAATTTTAGTGTCGACATCTTCCCCCTTCCTAGCTTCTACTCCGTCCTTGGAGTAGACTATTCTGGTGCTTGGAAAATCTTCAACTTGTCGTGGTTGACCCATTTCGTAATGGGAGTGCCATCCAATTCCTCCAGTCGGTACATACCATTTTCATGCACAGCTACTATTTTGTAGGGCCCCATCCATTTTGGAAGAAATTTTCTCTGTCTTCTTTTTTTGTATCTGGAATCATATACTAGGACCAAGTCATTCACATGAAATGGAGACCATCGGATCTTTTGATCAAAGTATTCCTTCTACTTCATTTTCTTCTTATGGCTTGTATCCTTTACTATTTCCCTCATTTCCTCTAGCAAATGAAGATGTACCAACCTTTCTTTTACTGAATCACTTTCATCCATCCTTTCATTTTTCATAACTCTCACAGTGGGAATATCAAACTCAATAGGAAGAACTGGATCAATGCCATAGGCCAACTGAAATGGGGAGTATCCTGTTGCTGACTTTGATGTTGCCCTATATGCCCACAATGTTGCATGAATCCTTTTATCCCATTTATGTACCTGCAAGGCTGCATCTTTTGCTAGAATTTGACACAAGACAAAATTTGTTCATTCCACCTGTCCATTTGTGCTTGGCTTGTATGTTGTTGCCTTCCTGTGCTTGATAGAAAACTTATTGACTAGGGATTCTACCACCTCATTAATGAAGTGGCTTCCTTGATCTGTTACAATTTCTAATGGACAACCAAATCTGGTGACAATGCGTTCATATATGAAACTTGCCACTTCATCCATGGAAGTTGTTTTCAATGGCCTAGCTTCAACCCACTTGGTTAAATAATCTGTGGCAACTACAATATACTTGTTTTGACGTGATGTAGTTGGAAGTGGACCTACAATGTCTATTCCCCATTTTTCAAAGGGACCAAGGGGAAGAATAGGACATAATGGAGCTGATGAAGTCTTACGGTTACCATGTGTTTGACAAATATCACATGTCTTACAATAATTATAACAATCTTTAAAAAGAGTGGGCCAGTGATAACCTGCATCCAAGATCCTTCTTGTTGTAAGTTGTCCAGAGAAGTGCCCTCCACATGTACCATTGTGGAATTCTTCTAGCAGCTCCTTTCCTTGATCATGTCCAACTGCCCTCTTGTACTGTCCATCAGGTCCTATTCGAAATAATGCTCCATGCAGAATAGAATATGGACGACTGGCTTGAGTAATCTTTCTCTTAGTCTTTGCATTGGCACCATCAGGAAACTTGAATTCATTCAGATAATTCCAAATATCTATGTATTCACTAGGGATTATGTCAAGGGAGAACAATGCTGCATCGGGAAAATCATCATCATCACAAGATGATCCTAAACCATCATAGGCTCGAGAGAGTGCATCTGCATTGACATGCTTCTTTCCTAGCCTATCTATAATATCAAATTCAAATTCTTGTAGAAAAATTATCCATCTTGCTATTCTCCCTGATGGGTTAGGCTTATTGACAATATATTTCGTGAGAGCTCGATGATCCGTTACAACTATAAATTTCTGCCCTAGCAAGTAATTTCTAAATTTCTTTACAGCAAAAATGATAGCCAGAGCCTCTTTTTTAGTTACAGTATAGTTTACCTCAAAGCCTTTGCTCATTTGTATCGCTCCCAAAGTAAATTGGATGTTCATTCCCATTTTCATCCTTTTGGCTCAAAGTACTTCCTAGTGCTGCATCCGAGGCATCGGTGTACACAATGAATGGCTTGCTCAACTGGATTCTTCAAAACAGTGAAGACACGGGGCTTCCTTGATTGTCCAAAAGCTTCATGCGCCTTGTTTCTGGTTCATAAGCAACATCCTTCTTCAAGAAGCTGGGTTAGTGGTCTGTGCAATCTTTGAGAAATTCTTGATGAACCTTCTATAGTAACCCACATGACCTAAAAATGATCTCAACTTACTTCTATTCATAGGAAATGGTAAATCTTTGATTTTTAAAACTTTATCGTGATCGCACCAATACCATCTCTGTATATAACATGCCCTAACAAAACGCCTTTAGAACATCCAAAGACACACTTTGTAGGGTTTAGTGAGGCTTGTGCTTCATCTAACCTTTGAAATGCTGTCTCCATCTCAGTGCGGTGGTCCAACTTGCTCCCATAGATGCAAAAATCATCCAAAATACTCGATGAATGTCCCAATGTAGGGTTCGAACACCCTATTCATCAAACGCTGGAATGTTGCTAGAGCATTACACAACCCAAAAGGCATAACTCTATAAGCAAACGTTCCCCAAGGAGTGGTGAACGTAGTCTTCAGCTGATCTTTCTCTGCTATACAAACTTGGTTATAGCCACTATATCCATCAGCAAAACTATAGCACTCCTGGCCAGCTACTTCGTCCAAGATCTGATCTGAAAATGGAAGAGGGTAATGATTCTTCTTTATTGCCTTATTGAGCTTCTGTAATCAACACAAATGCGTAGCTTCCCATTATTTTTATTGAGATCACAATGAAAGAAACCCATTACGAATTCTCCACAAACAAATATGAATCCCGCATCAAGCAACTTATCTATTTCTTCTTTTACAGACTTGGAAAAATTTGGATTCATTCTATATGGCATTTGCTTTATGGGCTTAGCACCATCTACCAACTCAATACAATGTTCTACCCAACTTACGTGATGGAGTTCCTTGTAATCAAAATTGAATAGGTGTATGTACCTTCGAAATAGCTGGAGGTAGGATTCCTTCTCACTCTCCATCACAAAGCATCACCAATCTTTATTTGTTGAGACAATCATCAACTTCTTGAGATAATTTTATGGGGTCATGAGTTGGTGTGTGTAGCGGCAGATATCCATGACTCGAAACATCCACCTCACTTTCTTCATCTTCAAGTGTCCACTTCTTTGGTACTAGAGTAATCGAGAGGATGTTCAATCATTAGTTTCATCACTTGAATCCACAGGTTCTACTTTATGATGTCGAGGGATCACGTTTATCTTCACCCTCTCTCTACCACGTCCAAGTTTCATGAAACCTTCATTCCAGTAGTTTCTTGCATGAACTCTCCTTAGCCATGGTCTTCCCAGCAGCATTGGAGTGCAATGCAGTACCATTTTTCATCACTGAAAGTCTACCACACACACAACACCCATAACGAGATATTGCCACATTTTAAACTACACCTTCGGTTTAGTTTTCCCTTATTTAATGACCTTAACATAAGTGTTGAAGGGCGATCAATTTTAAACCCAACATATTCATTATAGACTCTGGTCATTACATTAGCTGCAACACCTCCATCAACTAAGACATCATGAATTGAAATGCCATTACATAATACCTCGGCTTGTGGAGCATAGGGATCACGCCTCGCCTCCAAAACAGGGACCTCAACCTCCTTCCTTCTTTGAGCATTGAGTCCACCTCGCAACTCTCACCTCTTCTCGAGAAGACATAGCCAAGAGTTGACCATATGTAATATTTCAGAGCCTCTTGGATAGATCTTCCAAGATGGAGTATGGTCCTTGCCCCTATGAAATCAGAAAATCCCGCACACCCAACTTTCTTCTCCTATGTTTCTTACTAGTTTCTTCTTTCATCTTCTTAGGATCATTTCCATCTTGATTATATTTTTCTTTATTTCTTTTTGTTACAAACACATCTACTTCATTATTTCTGCTCTTATCTACTACATCAAAAGAATTCACAGTGCTTTTCCTTTATCATTATCTCCCTTACTGGATGTAGAAGCTCTATCTAGACAATTATACTTATAATGAACCTTTTATAACAACCATAACAAACAACTTCAGAAATATTTCTTTTTGGACCTCTATCTCCCCCGAGAACTAAATTCCTTTCCTGAAGAAGATTAATAGTTAACTAACCCGTATTTTTGAGCAGATCTTCATACTCGGTAGATGTATTAGGAGAAATATTTGTGCTCACAGAGTGGTTGTGGATTCAGGACCAAAGGTGCTGGTGTAGGCTCTACTTTAGCAACAATTTCTTTGCGCTCCTCTTCCATGCTTTCTTCTTGCCTTCTGCAATCTCCTTTGCTTGTTCAATGGTAGCTAAAGGCGGTCATACTTCACTCGTTGTCCGATCTCTCGGCTTCATCCCAAGAATGAAGTGCTTACGAGAGGAGATTATCCACGCCATTCATCAACCCATCCGCTAGTCCTTCCTTAGGATCTGGGCATCGAGCTTCCTCCTTAGCTCTAGAACACGAGCATGATAATCCCTTATCTTCTCCTTCTCTCCTTGGGATAGCTTTGTGATCTCGATCATGAGATTTGCATATTTCTGTTGTTCACCAAATTCTTCAAGAAAACTTTCGGTTAATAAATCCCATGAATTTTTCACATTATCACCTAGTGTTTCAAACCACCTAAGTGCTGAACCATCCAAAAAGGTAGGAAAAAATTCAGTCCATTGTTCCCTTCTTATAAGGCCATTACAAATACAAGATCGTTTAAACTCTTGAATGAAAGAAGAAGCATCTTCATCAGATTGAGCTGAAAAAATAGGAATCTTTCCCATTTTCAAAAGTAACCACCGTGAAATACTAACCCACAAGTACAATTAACAAGACTTATGTGCACAAATAATTGGAATCACTATACTAGAAAGTGATTTTACACCTTTCTATAATAAAATAGAAATGACCACAAGTAAACTATGGTAAAACTTGACTTACTATGGTAAAAAGCGACTTTACTTGTGGTAAACACTATTCACGGTAAAATTGAAGTTATGCGGTAAATACTATTCACGGTAAAAAGTGACTTTTTATGCGGTAATTACTATTCCCAAAGAAAAGGACTTTACTGTGGTAACTACTATTCATGGAAAAAATGACTTTAACATGGTAACTACTATTCACGGTAAAAATGACTTTACCATGGTAACTACTATGCACAGTAAAAACAAGGTTACCCTCCAATTAATTTTTGCCTAAGTGGGAATATCTCTCCAGAAAATCCAATTAACGAGGAATGGTCCCTAAGCAACGGAACCAAAATGTCATCACCAATCCGGCACTATGATAATTCTTCACCGGGAACTCCTCGTGCTATGATTATTTACTAATGCACAGACTTTAGTTTGGTGGATGTAATCTGGAAGCAAAACAACAACCGAACACAAGAATACCATTGACTATGATAAGACAGAATGACGACAAATCTGAAATATCAAAATAAATTATAATATTAACATGAAACTTTTACAATCTCACCCATGAGATACTTCAACAAGACTATGGGAGAAACTTTACAATTACACCTCTTGATGGCTTCTTCAACACACCTTTAACTGATGGCTTCCTTCACACACTTCCTACAATATTTCTCACTACTTCTTTCTATGCTAAATGAGGGGGGTGGCCTCTCTATTTATAGAACTTCCCGAAGCTTATCCATCTTATCTCTCGAGATAGGATAAGAAATCCACTCGACAAATCATATTCCATACCTTAACTCTTATCTCGTACATGTAAGCTTATCTCGTTAAGATAAGATAAACCTTATCATTTTACATGGGTTCCATATTTTTAGACTTTTTACAAATAAAATACACAAAATATTTATGACCTCACTCCTTGTCCTTATTACCAATATAATATTTCTAATTCCTAATCATGTAGACCCTACTTCTCTAATTACCCAAACTTTGACATTTTAACATTACCGGACCACTTACGACAAATATTTACTTTTTATAACGTTCCTATTGTACTTTGATTTACCGTACTCCACATTATCGACGGCACCGATCTTGACGGTGCCGTTATCTTCTATCGAATGCTACTACTAATTACACTTAACAACATCCTATTCCTAATACACACATTAATGAAATAGAAATTTTGGAGGAAAATTTTAGTGTCGACAGGACAAAAGAGTGTTTTTCCCTTCCCGATTGTATTTCCTCCATTGAAGACTTCCAAGATAAAATTCTTGGTGTTTGGAGTTGAATTTGTTTTCCCTTCTCTACGATTACCTTTCTATAGAACTAGATAATCACTCACTAAATCTCTAATCTTTAATAAATCTGTCATTTTCTAAATTTGAAAGTAGAACAACATAATTGTGTGATTTTATAGAGTTCCAAAGTAGAAGCTTACGGATCATAGACCTGTTGGGGATCCATTTAGTACATCGTGGGAATGTAGAGTAGCACTTATTCAAGACCTATGATAGCTACAAGAGGAGGATATGGTGGATACGGAGGGTTAGGAGTGAGTGGAGATAGTGGATCTAGTGGTGGAGGAAACAAAGGAGGGAGTCAAGGTCCTGGATCTAGTGGACAAGGCCCTCAACCCCAATATCAAGTGTTTTATGAGATGTCTCTTATTCACCATATTATAAAGGTGTTGAGGATACTACAAAGCATGTGCTTAAGTGTGAATTTCTATGGCATATAAAGGGGATCACTACCCCAGAGAGGAAGGTAAGCTAGTTTGTAACTACATTGTAAGGGTGCGTGAATAGTTAGTACTAGAAGTATGATCCACATTAGACAGAGAGGTGTATTATACTACCATGCTTGATTCCTTCTTGGAAGAATTTCATATTCCTGATTTTGAGAAAAAAAACATAAACACACTCAAGGAGATTCAACAAAGTATGGTGGAGAGTGTATAGGAGTATGATGCATAGTTTTAGAATTAGTTTATGAAGGTGTCTTTTGATATCCATCCATATCAGCATACTCATTGTTTGTGGGTGGTATCATAACACCCTTCAAGTGTGCACTTTCAAATAAGGATTTTCAAGATCCATGTGAAGCCTTGGAGGCTACTCTATGTCTTTGAGGATTTTGGAAGTAGTAATACTAGGCTAAGTCCTTTTTAGAGGCACATATTACTTCTAAGGCTAAGCAACTTGAGAAGTAGTCTATGAACTTGGTACATTAGACTTGCAGCGGGCTTTGGAAAACACATTGTGGAGTTGAAGGACACACTAAGGATAGTTTCCTTGAAATTCGGTACCCACCATGTCATCAAACTATGAGATCTATCATGGGGACCATGATCCAAGTATATTCCCTTTATTACAACGCATGCTCCATAATAATGTGTCCTACTATTGTAAGATATGTACATCTACAACTCATGATACAAAGGAATGTCGGTTGATAGACTAGATCCATGACGTAATTTACATTGGTGTGCGCGAGAATAGTTTTGTAATTGGCTCTAAGAATGAAGGGTGTTAGCATAAAGGTCGTGAATATGTTAGAGGATTTAGAAACCATGGTGGTCACACAGAGTAAGGATTGAGTTTCCCTATGGAACTTATTTTAATTGTGGATCTACGGATCATTATAAGCATGAGTGCCTAGATTTTATGCAATGCTCGCGGTGAGGGAAGAAACATATGCTCGAGGAGTTCCTTGATATGTATGATCACATGAATTATAATCAAAATAATCAAGACAAGGGCATGGGGATGGTTAGTGTTGAGTGCATTAAACCCCTATTCACACCCACAAGTAACATCTAACCCCGAGTTGGAGCCTGTATTAGTAACTACGCATGATTAAGTTGTATGTGCCGGAGAAATAGCAAAGAAAATGCCTCTCATTACAAGAGAAGAGGTATTACATGGGAAGTACCCTGATCCAACTTATTAGAAGGAATTTTACTAGGAGACTATGGAGGTGATTAGAAATTTTCAAGGGGATCCAGTGCTTGAAAGAGAAGTCACGGAAGTTGGAATAGGTGAAGAATGCTGAGATCCCTTAGAAGGATGTGGATGATGTCAAAGAGGTATGTAATATGATGTGCCAGGAGAATATCATTCGTCTATTGGGAGAATAGTTGAGAGCAAAGGTACTACACACTGGGAATGAGCACGAGAGGAAGATATTGCATGAAAATTTTCCCCCTCGTATTCTGGATTATGATAAGGAGATAAAATTGAATGTCGTAGTTGATGGATGGTTCTTGAGCAACATACTTATTGACATAGGTAAAAGGTAAATGTTCTTACTCTAGATGTGTGGAATCAGATGGTAAGGCCACCATTCTAGTCCTCTTCCAATGTGTTGTACATGGAAAATAAGACTAAGGCTACACCCATTGGAGTCTTGAAGGATACTTCCATAACCATTCAAGGAGCCAAGTTTCTTGGGGACTATGAAGCATTAGAATTTTTTGAGGCATATATATTTCTTGCATTACTTTGGTGCCCTTGGTGTTATATGAATAATTTGGATTTGCACTTCAATAAGGGGTATATCAGCTTTGGTAACAATAAAGAGCATATGATTATCCCACTCATAGATGGGAGATCTATTCCTTATGTCGATCCTTAGAGGAGGAAAACATTAATATAATTTATGTGTGCACCATCAAATACCTAGAGGTTATTGAGCCATTAGGAAAAGGATTTATTCATTGGGATGATGTTCAGTCTATAAGTGATACAACTAGCGTTGTATATGATAATTGGGAACATGGAACTTATGAGTTGGTTGGAAGGGAATTAAGAGGCACCTTGACTCATGTTATTAAGGAATGTTCAGTCTAGACATTTGGGAGGAAATAACATACCCAGTACATAAGATAAGGCAGCCTTGATGTCTTCTTGTGTGCTATGGAAGTCTAGTGGACTTGTGAATTAGAGTGGAGGAATATGCTTGTCTATGCCTTACATGAGAAAGCAACGCATTTTTGGGAGACTCATTGAGACAATATTTTAGAGTGGCACAAAGTGAGGATCATGTTCTTTGTTAGGTTTCTCTAGATAAATTCCCTATAAGGACACATGGCTATCATGGGAGAGGTTCAAAATTGTTTGAGTGCACTTCGTGGAAGACAAAGCAGATGAAGTATTATTTGAGTGTGCTTTCTAGAGAAATAAAAAGGGAAAATGGTATACCTTATATGAGATAAACAAATAGATAACCTATATGTTGATCATATAGAAGTTACGTGTCAAGTTTTGGATAGTACAAATGAGCAAGCACGTGCTTACCACAAGCTATTGAAAATGAATAGGGTCAACATTGGTACATAGGAGGAACCAAAAGAACCTATCATTGGTGATTACTAGATATAAAAGGAGGTCTCAAAGATAATTGAACTACTGCTCAACTTTAAGGATATGTTCTTGCACGGGGGATGTGTTATCGCATGGGTACCATGAACTGAAAGTAGTACATCACTCATTGGGAGAAATGTGGATTAAGTTAAAGGAAGGTGTGCACCCGATTAGGAAGAGGCCATATTGGATGAATCCTAATCTATGTGTAAAGGTTAAAGAGGAGATTGATAAGATATTGGAATCTAGGATCATTGAAGCTATTGAAGAATCTGAATGGGTTAGCCCAATGGTGATTAGTATCAAGAAGGATGGGAGGATAAGGATATGTGTAGACTATAGATATTTGAATGTTACATGTGTCATAGATCCTTTTTGATCTTGTTTACTAAGGAAAATTTGGAAGGTTTCACGAGATGAGAGATCTCTTCCTTTATGGATGGATTCTCAAGCTATCACCAAATAAGGATTGCGAAGGATGAATAGGGAAAGACTACTTTCACCACTCAATGGGTAAGATTTTCTATAAGGTTATGCCTTTTGGACTTAAGAATGCACCTGTTGTATTTTTGTGCATTGTGGTATAGGCATTTCAAGACTTTATTCATAATTTTTTACAAGTTTACCTAGATGATTGGATAGTGTATGGATTGGTCAAGGACCACTGTGACAACTTGTGGTTGATGTTTGAGAGATACATGTAGTTAATTATCTCTCTGAATATTAAGAAATGTGTCTTTGCTACTCCTTTTGGTACATTGCTAGGTCATATTATTTGCAAGGAAGGCTTATTGGTAGATCCTACTAAAGTTGTTGTTATCTTGGGATTGGAGGAACCTACCACTCAAAGCGTGGTGCGCGGGTTATTAGAACATAAAGGTTACCAAAATAGATCATCAAAGGCTATGCCAGATCTCCACGCCATTAGAGGATTTATTGAAACCTAAGAGTAAATTATATTGGGGTGATCTGCAACAGGTGACTTTTGATACATTTAAGGAGAAAATTACTATTGTGCCCATTTTTCCCTTTCCCTTTTGGTATAATCCATTTCATGTGTATGTGGATGTGTTAGGCATGGAAACTAGAGTAGTTCTAGCACAACATGGAGAAGGGATTGTTGATCAACCTTTTGTTTTGCAAGAAGGAAGTTAACTCTAGCTTAAAAGAATTACACCATTATGAAGTGTGAAGCATTGTTTCTATGATTTATACATTGTATAAACTTAGGCAGACCTATTGGCTACTCCATTAAAATTTTATACAGATCACATCAAACTTAAGTATTTGATAAACAAGACTCGTTGTAGTAATTTCTTCATATACCTTCTTTCTACCCCAAGTGTGTTGACCTATCACCCAAGTGTGCAATGGGCACTCACCGAGATGTGTGTGATAACCGAGCCCCTCCTTTATATGAGATTCATGACAATTATCTTCCATTGGTGGAGAATGAGTTGAAAAAATTGAAATATATATATTTACTCAAAAACAAAAGATATAGACAACAAATTTGTGCACAAATGCATCATAAATGGAAATGAACATTGTAAATAAGCATAATGAAACTATATTTGACCTAGAATAATATGAAGAAAATGAATAAATAGAATAACACAACACACATATATTAATTAAAAACATTTACAAAGGGGCCTCATCACATCGTTAGGGTCATATATACCTGAATACATCAAGGAATATTATCTTAAACCCTCCAAAAATATGCTACAAAGAGATTTCTTAGATATTATACCCATTACAAACCTTGTTCATAGCCAAACCCATCAATATATGCTCAATAACATCCTTGCAAGTATTTTTTCAGCACCTTGTTACTACTTAAAACCCTCTTTAACCCTTCATTTCCCTAACACTTCATTGTTACTCTCCTCCTCTATTTCAGACCCAAGCACTCCTTTAAATAGGATCTGGATGCACCACCTTGGTTTCCTTCATGAACAGATCACATGTCAAGTGGAAGTGTGGTCCTCCATGGTCGAATGCCTATGCCAGCTTGCAAATGCCTCCACTACCTGTAATGATCATCTTGGGAATATTCCTTACGTGGAATATTATTTTCTTGACCTCCAAGGCTCTAGGATGGCACCTTATCCATTCAACACACCTACTTGGTATTTTCATGTGTTTCTCCTGTGATAACTCCTTCAAAATATGGCTAAGTCCCTAAGCCATCTTGCTCTTGCATGCACTACCTTTTCTACCACATGCCTTTCCCTTGTGCAGCTTTTTCCGAGTGCCTTCATTCTCTACCTGTCTCGCACATGCGTTGAAATTTTCCTTGGGAATTAGTCAATTTAAGGGCCCAACATTACCCCACTCGTGCATGTTGTCCTTCCTAAGAAACATTCTACCCTTCCACTAAATAATAAAGAATAGGGAAAGTGAAAGAATCTATGATTGAATAAAGAATGGAATAATCCTTCTACTGCTGCATGAGAAGTGGAAAATATTTCTTCACGGGGCTTCAATATTAACCTAATAATCCACCTCATTCTATGCCTATTGAAGTAAGTCACCCACCATCACACTAACCTCATCAAAATCATCTCATCCCCCTTAGCCTTCAACATATCTTCAATTCTTTCCATCTTCTTGCTAAGGTCTCCTAGTGCATCCATCCTGCGAGTGACTTGGGCGTATAACTCTTTCATTTTATTTTTAATCAAAACTCTTAAGGTTTCAATCACATATGATTTCTTCTCTACCTTGGGAAAGATCTTGTCCAACTTTCCCTATTTCCCTTATTTTCTCTTGAAATTATTTCAGATCCTCTTCATGGCTGGCAACTAATATGCTTGTTCCTCTGTCCCTGTCGCCACAATTTTCATATACAACTTTTTCCATTTACGTCATAGTCTTCACTAAGGAAAGGATCTCAAAATAATGATTTTGTATCTCCCCAATATTCAATTTTTCTTCCTTCTTCTTTCTTGCCATTACTTCTTCGCTAATTCTAATGTAAGTGGCTTTCTTTCCATGGTGAATATGTGTGCTAATTCTTCCAAGCAATGCATGGTGTACTCATACTTCTACTTAGAAGAGGCTACGTCTGGGTACTTCAAGATAATGACATCTAAAATGGCCTCTAACTTCATGAGAAATTCACATACCTTTTCCTTTTAATTCCTCGACTCACACCTTAAGCGTGCACCGATCAATTCTTTACGTTTTATCTCCATGTCCATCTTAATAATTTCCTTGTTATGTTTGTCAAGATCCTCCTCCAAGACCCTTATTCTATCATTTTTGCTAAAGAGTATTGCTTCCACCTCCACCGATAATTTTTTGAGTGCATTGCAAAATTTCTCATCCAATAGGTGCTGGTCATTTACCATAGGGTTTATTCCCTTGGCATCTGGTGTCTTCATCAATGCATCACGATTTACCTCAAACTCAGGCTCATCAACGTGGGACTCAAAATACCAGGATAAAATTTTCCTTGTGCACGAGTATGCACCCTCTTCATCAAAAGAAGACCAAGCAAGGAGTTGGTCGTGGGTACTTTACTTTGGAAGCACATGCACAATAAATTTCTTGTATCTTTAATATAAATCATAGCATGTTCTTGTACCGCTATTGTGCCCTTCCCACCTATGCAATCTACCGTTGGGAAGCTTACTGCTAAGATGGGGTCTCTGTCCATGCTTCTATACTCATTTCCTACACTTTCACTGTCTTTATTTTCCTTCAGCACTTCTTTAGCACTTCGCTCTACTTCATGCTCCTCCAAATGTTGGATAATACTTGCCACCTCCCTCTCTACAATGTTATCTATCTACTCCTCTGGTCGTGGTCGCTCTTCTAATCATGCATGTTTACCTCCTCACTTCCTCCTTTGGTATGGGCACCCTCCTCATACTCCTTATCTTGCTCATCCCCTTCTTCACTAGACTCATGTACATTGTACATAGGAGGATACTCATCTTCCTCGCGCTCTTCATTGTATCCTTAATTTTCCTCTTCAAAATAATCATCCTTGATGATCTCTATCTTATCCAACTCCGAACCTTACACCAAACTTTTCTTTTTCTTCATTGGTGACTCCAAAAAGGGTATTCCTCCTTCTCGAATGACTCTTCTCTCCTATAAGAATCTTCTTTCTCTAGTGAATCCTTTTTCCGACGGGAGACTTCTTTTGTCAAATTTAGGTATTGGTACTGCGCTGAATCCCGCACCCCTACGATTTGCAGCTTTGTATGTGTACTTGAAACCTTCTCTATAAGAGTATCTTCTCCTTCTCTCTTCTAAATTACTACCTTCTTATTTCGTCGATGGGGTCATCTGGGATAGAGACTTCATCCTCAATATAATATCCTTTCTCAAACTTGAAAAGTATCCACACATACACCCTTACTATTGTCCTACCTGCAAGAGGCAATGTCACCAATTTTACCATTTGTATGTAATTAGATACATACTTTTCTAAATAGGCGCACTTCTTGGGATTCACCAAGGTCTAAAGCACATATCGCGATGGTCTTTATCTATAACACTTAGATCAATTTTGGGTTTCTTCACCTCTTTAAACATGTTTACCATGCCTTGAAAATACTGCACTCTAAAGGAGAAGGGTAAATTGCACCAAGGAGCCTTGGTGCCATTTTTCAAGGTAAACTTTCCAATATAAAAGTATTGATATACGCAAAATTCAGATTCTCCATCCACTAGTTCAAGGAGTTATTCGGTATCCTATATTCAGCTTTGAATTCATCGCACATCCATTTATATCATTTCAGCAAGCATGCCTTATGATTGGTCATCATCGTGTCATAAGTATAAGGTTCAAACCTCTTCGTGGGAGAGGGGTTCTCATCCGGTACTCCTAAACAAACTTATCTGGCCCATCGAGCACTCCAATTTCTGAAAATATAATGGTAAGGAGGAAATTACCAAACATGATATTCTTCCCTTCACGTGTGACATGAATAATCTCATATGAAATGAAAGTTGTGAGGTTGTAAATGGTGCCCCCAAGATCTTGAGGTAGACATTCACCTAAAAAAAATTATCTTCGTCCATTGCTCCTACGCATTCATGTTTTTCACAAAGCACATGACCATCCTCATGATAGGGTCGATTATTACAGTGATATCAAAGGACCGCAAACCCTTATTGTAATCATATGCCTCAACCATTTTCTTGATGGACTCCTTTTCACACAAATCCTCATCTAACAGCTCTCCCTCGTAGATTAGTCCGGTGAACTCATAAATCAACTGTGGGGTTATGTACATATGCATTCCCGCAAAATATAAGCAGATCCTTATATATGCGTGACATTAACAACTTTTATAGTCACTCTAGGTTTCCAAAATAGGGAAACTCATATAGTTTCAGTAATCCCAACCTTTTCTATCTTCACTTTTACTTCATCACCATAGATGGGTTTCCCATATGGTCTCCTCTTTTCTATTCGATGAACCTAATCTAGGGTCATCTCCTTTTTCCCTGGTGCTCATGCGATGATTGTAATTTCTCATGGCCATCTTCCTAATATGCAAAACCCGCTCTTTCCCTAACAACATACCATCTAAGTATTGTATCTTTGCATACCATTATTTGTTGAAGCTTGTGGAAATGGCCGGTTTTCCTTTCCCTTTCCCTTTCCCTTTCCCTTCTTCAGTGAAGCGTTCACTCCTTTCCTTGGTGTCATTTTTATCTTTCTCTATCCTCTATAGGTTATCCCTTGCATAAAGTTCTATTACAACTCTAAACCCTTGACTCTACTTCTCCAAAATTTCCATGAAATCCCATGCCCTAGCTTGTAAACCCTAACCTGGAGAACTTCCTTTCCAAAAGATAGCGTATCCACCCACGATAATCCATAAACAATTTCCTATGCATATGCCCATGCACTTTTCTTCCACACTGGTTCACAAGTCCTTCGATTTATTCAACTTCACACACTCCTCTTTGCAATTCTTCACAAGAATCTCCTTAAAATGTAAGAAATTCTTCGATAACAAAATGCAAGGTGAAAGAATACTTCACCCCGACCTTCTATTTATATTTTTTTCTTTTTCCATACAATCCTTGATGACACCTACCAATGTACAAACACATTAAAGTCATATTTTTCCAATGCCATCCTCTACGCATTCTATCCACCACATTTCCTTTGTGCACAAACCTACGCGAACACTCCCGCAACCTTCTAACATGCAAATTCCTCTACCATTTAACTATTTTCATTTTCCCCCATGCCGAAGTCAATCTTCCTCTATGTCTTGGACCAATTTCTTTTTGTTTCCTACCACATGTTGCTCCTGCACTTTTTATCCTTATACGTGGTTTTCTCAAAGCCTTTTTACACCAATATTCTCATGTTCACCTTTTCTACGTGTGCTCTTTTGACCCCATGTGCCTTTGACTTCACAACCCGGGCCACCACATCAACATTGATCCATGAACTTTGTCAATCTCTTACTACATCCTACTCGATTCCCCTTTATTCTCCACCCCACACTAAAAAGATGCATAGTCATCTATGCATAACATCCTATGCATAACACCTTGATGATGTAATTAGCCACCAGCGCACACACCCGCCCAAAACAAACTAAAATGGGACATAGAAATGAAAAATGGAAACACAAAGAAATGATAATCTATTAATGGAAATCCTAAGCTAACTGACAATACTACCTTATTTACAAATACCCAAAAGCCTTATTTATAGTAGGGCTTCAGCCTATTTCCATTGAAATACCTAGGAAGTTGTGTTCCATTTAGCACATGTAGTTGGAAAGCACCTAAATCAAGTACATGGGTAATATAATATGGTCCCAAACAATGGATATTGAGATTCCCAAGATGGCACGAAAAATTAGAATCATAAAGTAAAACCATTTGTCCAACCTCAAATTATTTATTCTTTATGTGACGATCATGTCATGCCATCTGCCTAGATTTTTCTATTTTCTGACTCCATCGTGCTATGGAACATTTCTTGTCTAACTGAATTAACTTTTCAATTATTTCCTCAAATTTTTGTTCATCAACTAAACCTCCGTGCACGTGATATACAGTGAGGGTAGCATGAATTCTACCAGAAAAACAGCTTCTACGCCAAACACCAATTGGAATGGTATGGCTTTGTCCAATCTCTTGTAAGTTGTTCTATACACCCATAACATGACAGAGCCTTTTTCATCCCAATCCTTCCTCTTAAAATCACAAATATTTGCAAGTTTATGACTTAATATCTTATTAAATGTGTCAAGAGTCCTATTAGCTTTGAGGGTGATAAGCAGTAGTCTTATCATGGGCCACTATGAACTCTGTCAAAAAAATATTGATGGTCTCATTCAAAGAATGAGCACCCCAATCACTAGTCAAACTCAAAGGGAACCCATACCCATTTTTTATATTAACTCGAGCTTGAAAATACTGTATGAGGATTATCTCCTTCCTCTTGACCTAGTAATCTTCAACCAAACTACCTCATGTTTTGGCATTTGAATAGGTCAAAACATTGTGCTAGGATGAACTCTAACATTTCCTAATTTCTCTTCTGATTCGTTTGGAATTGGCACTTGGCTCAAGAAACCTGGTTACTCCACATCCTAACATTGTGCAGAAAAAGAGTCAAACCTTATGGCTCGAGCGACCCATACTTTTGCATTTGACATAAAGAAAATTGGGATCCGAAGGCCATTTTTCCATCTACTTGATGTGGTTGTATGGCTTGTATTTCCCGAAGTCCCCACATTCTTGGCAAAGTGAGTCTTAAAACCCGATGTGGAATCTCCAGTTTTCCTTGTCAATGTATTGGCAGAAAGAACAAAATTCTCCCCGAACTTGAAGGTATGAGTCTAACCTAATCACACATTACTAAAATATGTGCCACAAAAATCCCAAACCAATATTTCAATCAACTTGTGCAAATATATTAGGCTCAATCATGAGATACTCCTTGTCTTGGAAATGAGTTTCTCTTTGCGGTCTTTGGGTGTCTTTGGGACCGAGTTTGAAATCTTACAATAGAGAACATGTCTAATTGAGCTACTACCATGTATTGATTCATGCACGAGATTGCTTTGGATAATTTTCCCCAATACGTTGAATGAGTTTTTGCATGATTCAACACACCGACATACTTTTATTAAAATCAATGAGGTCAGTCAAGCGAGCTCTAAAATTTTAACTCATTGGTTGTATTAACTAAGCCATCATCCAAACCTGACTCACCTTTTTTATTGAGCTCATGTTGACTCACTCGACATGTTGCAACCGAGTACCTCCATGAGCTAACACTGAGTTGAGCCTGAGTTGGGCTAGGTAAGCTCACTTATCAATTTATTAATTATTTTATAGTGTTACTCTGTAATGACTGGAACTGAGTTCCTAGGACTAATGTCATGATTTGATCGAAATAGGGTCATGTTGTCCAATTTTTCCATGTGCGCAAAATTGGATAACATTTTTAGCAACATCTAGGGGATGATTGCCTGCTAAGCATAATTCCAGTAGTTTTAAGTCATCCATTGGGCATGGGGTCTATATTGGAATCTTAAAAGTTATTTTGATCTTCTGTGATATACCCCAAAATCCCATTGAGTAAACTGATCTTTTTCCCCCCTATAATGCTAAGCATGAAGTATACTAAATTTTTTGAATGCTTGACATCCATAGAACACTATAAAAATTTAAATGAGGTAGATCATGAAACTCCCATTGAAACTTTGGACCTTTTTCTCTTTGACACCTTCCAATGATGAAACAATGTGTAAGAACAACACAAAAACACAGCAACAAGGAAAGCAAAATAACAACAACACACAACAACAATGTGCATAAGCACTTGGAGGAAAATACCTAACTAAACTATAAAGGGGGTGGAACACTTCTCAAAAATAGTCTTTCAGATGTATCCCATTCACATGAATGGATAGTTCTTCTCCATTGAGACTAGATAAATGAAATGAATTCACCTCTTTGTAACTCATGATGATGTATGGTCCACTCTAGAGAGTGTCAAACTTGGCATGCATGCCTATTTTTTTCCTATCTTCATCCCATTTGAGAACTAAATATCCCTCTTGAAAATGCATACCGGACACCTTGTCAAAAGATTTCTTGACCTAAGCCTCGATGCTGCTCCAAAGTCTTCATAGATTTTTTTCATACTTCTTCTAACTCCATGAGTTCATAAAACCTACTCGCTGTCAGGAGGATCACTCTCCATAACTTCAAGTTGATGAGCTAACTCCAAAGAAGGTAACTCCAAGAGAGAGGAAGTTTTTCTTCTCTTCCATATACAAGCATGAAAGGAGAATTCCCTATGGCCCTTTTAGGTGTGATCTCGATCTTCCCATAAGGAAGTCTTAAGCTGTGTATGCCAAGTCCTCTTGTTAGTTTCCATCATGCGCTTAATGATCCTTATGAGGTTTTTGTTACTAGATTTAGCCAACTGTTTCCTTTTGGATAGAAATTAGATGAATTCTTTAGGTAAACCCCATTTTTAATAGCCCATCCACTCAACTTCATACCAAGAAAATCCATCACATTTTCTAAAATGACTCGTAAAAGGAACATCGAACCTTGTCACTCTACCCTCCAAAAATCTAGAACTACCTTTTCATTTCGTCTTTCAATGCCACTACCTCTGTCTATCAAGTAAAATAGTCATTGCAAGTAAGAACCCATTTATGTCCATCACCGGATGGAGGGTTAATTATTCGATGAATTCCAACCTCCATTAAACAAAGGGTTGATCCACTTGTATTGGATGTAAGTAAGAGCTGCCAACTTTTGCTTGCTTGTGAAAATGCATATTCCTTACATTTCCTTACCAGAGATCGACATCTTTGAACAAATTTTCCCAATATTAACTGGCTCACATGATATTGGTAGTAGTGCTTTGTGTGGAATAATGTCCTCCAGATAGGCCATTATGAAACTCTTCTAGTATCTTACACACCTATTTTGGTCTTATGCACCGAAGGCGGACATCATTCAAATCCTTTCAAAAGAGAATGCTATCAACCAAAACATATGGAATAGATTAAAGACAGAAAGTTCATCTTTGGCTTTTATCCATGTTCAACTTGATCATCACTCTCATCAGTGTTTAGGAGTATCGTATCCTCATCACCTTTTGATTCCATGTCTGTAGCAAGTTTTTAACACAAACCTTTACCTTTGACAAGTTTGGTAACCTTGATATGTACACCATATTCCATCACCTTCAAGATCCATATAGTGTGCTTCTCATTCATCTCTTTGTTCAGTAAAAACTCCTTGATTCCTAGATGAGATACCATCGAATGAATTTTATTGTTGGACAACATGTGCTTGAATTTATTCAAAGCTTGAATAACCGTAAAGACCTGTTTTTCAACAAATGAGTATTTGAGTTCGTATTCTTTGAGGGATTTACTGAAGAAAGCAATTGGCTGCTCTATCAGATCATCATTTTTCTGGGTGAGGATCCCTGAAGTGCTCTCTTGACCTGCAAAAGCATAAAGGATAAATTCTTTATCAAAATTGGGGTTCACAACCATGGGAGCTTGAGAAATATTTGTTTTTATGGCTTCAAAGCTCTCTCATCCTTCCTTTGTCCATGATATTGGCATGTTTTTCTTCAGCATGGTTGTCATTGGTTTAGCCAATGCTGCAAATTGAGGGAAGAATCTTCACAAAAATTTTATGGTTCCCAGAAAACTCTAGAAACCCTTATTATGACTTGGGAGAGATAAGGACATAATAAAATGAATCCTCATTAGATCGATTAACAGTCCTTCCACTAAAACAACTTTCCTCATACACTACAAAAATACACTTTTTGGGATTAAGTGATACCCCAAATTCACTAAACCTTCATAGAACCTTCCTTAGATGCGTGATGTGATCTTCTCGCATGCTTAGAATATATATTTATTTCATCCACATAAAATAAGATGATATTGTTGATTAGTCCTTTAAACGCCATATCCATGGCTCTTTTGAAAGTAGCCCCAGCGTTGGACAATCCGAATGACATTTTATTGTAGGCATATGTGCCCCACTTGGTAGTGAAAGCCATTTTAAATTGGTCGATTCTTGGACTAGGATTTGATTGTAACCCAAATATCCATCGAGAAAAGAAAATCTTTGAGCTCTTGCCACCGTTTGAAGGATATGCTCCATTAATGAAAGAGGATAATGGTCTTTTAATGACACACGATTCAAATCCATGAAATCTACTCACAACTAAATCTATCTATTCTTCTTCCTTATGGGAACCAAATTGGCTACCCAAGAGGACTACTTGATGGGGAAAATAATACAGGCCTCGATGAGTTTGATTAAATCCTTTCTCATTAGTGGCTTGATTTTGGGATTAATGAGCCTCTTTTTTTGGCAAAATGACTTGGCATTAGGATCCGGTTCGATGGTATGTTGTGTTAGGATTGGATCATAACCACCAAGGTATTTATAGCTCCATGTAAATATATCATGATATTATTGACAAATTTTGATGAAGGCTTATTTATATTTAGATGTACACAATTTTTCGATCTTGAAAAAAATTCATTTTCTACCTCGATTTCCTCAAAATATTCTTCTTTGACAACCATGTTAGATATTTTTCTTTTGGCTTGGTCATCTACAGTATTGAAAATGGAATCCAAAGTGACTAAGACTTTTGGTAGTTTTTTAATTTTCAATTTTATAATTTGATCACCATATGACTCTTACAACTTATCCTGATTTCTTGCAGCAAACTCCACCTCTTCTTGTAGGAAAAGGACAATTTGTTTGTCACTATCAAACACTTGCCAACTACTCACATTATCAAGGACTACAGGTCAAACCACCATTTTGAAAAATTTCTTCCCTTCTTTCATGATATCAACATGTATGTTGTATTACGAGCCAATTGTAGCAAGCCTATCAACATCTTGATTTTGATTTCTAGGAATTGTATGGATTCCAAAAGCTTTGAAATATTCAATCAAGTCCTAGAATTGATTCTTGTATGATCTTAAAAGATAATTTTTGGATGCACTGCATGACATCACTTGATGAACAACCAAATCATTGTCTCCATAAATAGTAAGGGCTTTTATTCCCTTCTTTTGGGCTAGCTAAATTCCTTGCACAAGGGCCTCGTATTCAGCAACATTGTTGTTGCAACCGAATTACAACAAAAAAATATGAGAAGTATTTATCTCCTCTCGGAGATATTAACATAACACCAGCACTATATCCTTTCTTACCTCTCGAGCCATCGAATAACAATTTCCATAGTCCTTTGAATTGCTTGATTTTTGACGAGTTGCGGTATGATTGTATCTTCTTCATGAATGCAAAGACGTACCCAATCTTGTTTCTTCCAAAAGTAGCAAACCAGTTTCTTCTTCCACTAATACATCGAGTGTAGGGATCGTGATTGATGATATCTACTTACTTCATCTAGCACAAGTATCAAGGAATTATTCAATGAGATTGGTCGGTTGATGATCAATATCTTCTTCTTTCAAATCTCTAATGGTGTAATTCTCATTTATAGGATGGCAAAGTGTAGGGTTCTACATGACTA
Organism: Taxus wallichiana var. yunnanensis; assembly: GCA_018340775.1. Classification (NCBI taxonomy): domain Eukaryota; kingdom Viridiplantae; phylum Streptophyta; class Pinopsida; order Cupressales; family Taxaceae; genus Taxus; species Taxus wallichiana. The sequence goes on along the minus strand of CM031234.1, from coordinate 410,275,235 downwards.
TAGAAGATTGGTTTTTCCCTTATAGTCACTTTGGTTCTATATCGATTCCTGAGAATCATATGTGACCAATCGGCTGATAGATAACTACCCATCTTGGCAGTGAAATCTCATGATAGGAAGATGGCGAAGAGAGGAGGAAGATCAATGATTGATATGTCTTGGGTGAATGAAAAAATTGGGCATGCATGAATGGTAAGTTGAATTCCTTTGATAACTCCAACATTCTTAACATTTGTGCCATCTAAGCTGAATAAATCCTCTTGGAATTGGTGTATATTGTATGCCTAGTACATATGTAATTTTTAGGCATTATTGAGCTACTGGCACCAAAATTGATCATGCAATTGTGCACCAGGTGGTTTCCAATGATCAGGTAAATATAAAATGGTGGTAGTTTGTTTGATTTAGGAATAATTTTCCCTTCTGGCTGACACAAACTCGTAGCAGTTGTTGCTCCATGGATTGATGATCCGCCAGTTCTGTCAAAACTGTTAAGAGCCTCTCGCAACAAGTTTATTTGAGAAGGAATTGAGAGTGTGCCACACATAGTAACACTCAGGTTGGTTTTCTTCATTTGTTCCACTATGATGAAGGGAATTTATCCTAATTTTTAAGTGTTAGGATCCTCCTTTGGAAAATGTTTGTTGGGTATCATAATGCTTGATGAGCTTTCTTTTCTTGCAGCTTGGCTAACAAGTATTTTTAACGGTTTCTTTCCCACATCTTTATCAACTGCCAATTGTTTCTTATTCTATGAAGTGGATGTTTGATCAGCTTTTTAATTTTTAGGTTATATTTCTCTCTTCTTAGAATGAGAGTTCACCACCACTGATGAGGGATCTGTATTCAACCCACAAAAACTTTTGCTTTCCGGTTTAGAAAAGTGGTTTCTTGAGGTGCCTACGGTTGATTTGTTGTTTCTCGCGTATATGTGTTCTCTATTTTCTCAAAAGGGGAATATATGCTTTAAACCATAAGGGCATGGCCAAGAACTCCATTTTGAGAAAAAAATTCATTGTGGGGTTAAGAAAAATGGTAGCACCATTTGTAGTCTTCGACTAGATTGTTCTAGATAGGTACAATGGCTCTAGATGAACTAGCAATAAGAGGGTTCGAAAGTTCAAAGATCTAACATTCACAGCTTAATTTGTAGCCTAATTGTTCCCTTGAAAAGGAGAACAATTAGCTTCGATACTTCTAATTTTATGGCTGATATGGATGATTATATTGAAAGCTGTTGCCTTTTGAGTGCGACAAGCTCATTTCCAAACGTTTACAGCGGTGACTTGAATTCAAATAGATCATTTAAAGAGGTAGGGGTAGACTGATCTGGTTGATTAGAGACTGTAAAAATAGGAGCAATGATAGTATGATTGTTAGTAAGATTTGGAGACAATGGCATTAGCGATCATGGAGATATCTTTCACCTAAATCAAGTAATTTTCCGTTGTTATGGCAATTTCATAGGCATCGGGTAATGTATCCCCTCCCATGGACTGGATAAAGACTACTACATCATTACTCAAGGCTCACAAATAATACAAGAATGCATTATGTGTAGAAGGCTTTACAAGTTCCAGAATCCTACTCCAGATTATGTGGAATCGGAAGTTGAAGTCACTTATGTATTATTGGGGAGCTCTCTTCATGGTAGTGAGTTATTCCAAAATTGAAATATTATCACTCTTGTCTTCAAAATGTTTACATATATTTTCTCCTAATTCATCCCAAGTGGTTATGCTTCCAACACTTAACCCTCAAAACCATTGAATTTCTTTTCCCTTAAAATAGGCAAAAGAAGAATTCTAACCACAACGTTTTCCTTTGTGACATTATATACGACAAAATTTTTGTTACATCAAGAATATGTTCCACTGTAGTAATGTTAATTTCCCATGTATAAAAGGGTAAAATTTTGATTTCTGCAACAAGTATAGGGTCACGTTGAGCCAACATAGGAGGATTGCTTGCATTGAAAGGGGGAAAAACTTAGTTTTGTGCCATAGCAGCAAGAGGTTGATTATTCCTTGGTGGAGTGAACCTTCCATACGGAGGAGTTGAATGACCCCTATGAGGTAGAGCTGCAATTGGTGATGTTGAAATTCCTCTTCGTCTTCTCTTTTGAGGAAACAAGGAAAGTTCAATATGCTAATAATTTCCTTGCTTTAAAGAAGCTCTTGTCCGAATTATTTGTATAAGTTAACCAACTCTTTGTCCCACCAAGTGTGCCAAAATAAATTGTCACCAAATCACTACACCCTCGAATGGATAGAATGTGGATAGGATGTTCGGTTTGATTGGGACACATGGGATCACCTCTCAAGCTATGTGACTTGGGATCAAGTTGAAATTCTAGAGAAGGTTGGATTCCTCTTCCTAAACTAAGTGTTGTACTACTCCTATTGCAATAAAATGGCTATCTAGTCCTATGCTAACATTTTCCTAAATTTTAGCAAAATAAATTTATAGAAATTAAACTATACTAGGGATGGTGATGAACCAAATAAAGGGTGTTTCTAGACTCGGGAAGGGTTGATTTGAATAGGGTTTGTGCACCACAATTCAACTTCACGTCTTTGCAACGTAGAGAGGGTAACAAATATGATAGGCTAAGAAGCATGTGTTCCGTATGCTAAACTTGATTAGGAAAAACAATCTGTCAAGATTCTAGTGAAGAGGGGTAAATTTGAGAAGGGTGAATGAGCACCAAAACTCAAATGCATGTAGTAATCCACCACTTGATAAGCATAGAAATCTAATAACCTGCGCAACAAAAATGTAGACTTGCATAGTATACCTACAAGCATGAGAAAAGGCACAAAGAAGTATAGAAGGATGAAAGGACCAATATTAGTCACAAAACACACACTTTTATTACTTCAATAACGTGCAAAATGCATCATACATTCAGAAGAGGCAATGGTTACCATTACAGTCTTAAAGAGGAGGCTTGAAATTTCTCTCAACACACAAGGACAACTTGCAAAAGAGAGAGGACTCTTGAAAAATTGCACTTTCCTAAGATGTCTAACTTTCCAACCTATTTGACCTGTTGGAACCCTTTGGAATGAGCTTCCAACTTACATTTATAGAAGAATATGTGAGAGAGAAGAGGAAAGTTGTAACATTCCCATTTTAAGACTTTAGAAACAAGGGAATTTTTTTTTGAGTAATGTTCTTTGTTCTAAATACGTAATTTAGAACACACATTCCATAACAACCATTCTTATAATAGATAACCATATGCAGTTGTGATGACTCGGTAAGCTACCGATCTATTCATTTCATGACTCGGTGAACTACCGATCTATTCATGTTTAACACTAAGTATTGAGTAATTTTATGTATATTATGTATACTAGGTTCTCTTACCCTATTCTAGGTATTGAGTGATTTGTCTAAGGAACCTAACTGAATATTTGTTACCAATATTCATCTGCATCACGATCCTTAGACTAGGCGACATAGGACAATGCAATCAATAACTTGCGATACTTTGGCCAAAGATTTCTAACATATTGTTCATATTACTTATTCCTTGACGACATACTCATCAATCCAAAATACATCCTTCACCCCCACTCTATTGTTATCTAGAATGTCCTTTATTGACTTTTTTCAGTCCACTTGCCCAAGGTTTAACAACATAGGTTATGATAGGAAGAGGCTCACAAAGACTTAAGGTATATTGGCATCTTTGGGTCAACCTAGGTCAACCCCATGTGCCAAGGTACCCTGAGTCCTAGAGGGCTACTTCATATCCTAACTATGCTACTATCCAATCCTAGAGGAAAACTAAGTTCAATTCCAAAAGATTGTAGATCTTGATGATCAATGCAGAAGGGTGTTGCCATATGTCAACTACATCGTTGTATACTTAAGAAGATCCTAATCTTCTCGAAGGTACAACTCTATAGTTGGCATGTGCTAGCATCCTATAGAATAGCCTCGTCAAGATGTACATACCCCTAGGAGATTATTAATATTTAATTAATTTGGATAATTAAAAGTAGATTTCAGCAACCTTGCCCAAACCCTAATCCAACTCTCCCTAAGTTCTTTTCCAAAATAGGTTCCATTAATCCTTGAAGAACTTCCTTTAACTTAATATTGCTTTCGATGTTTGTTAATTTTGGCTTAACAAGCAGTTACCAAAAATATAGGGCAGCAACCTCATAAGTTCCATTTAATGTGACTAAACCATTCAAGGAAGTGTAACAACCACCTAGGTTGTAACTTAATAGACTTTATTAAATGAAGTCTAATGATTAGAAATCATATCTCCTTTTTGTTTACATTTTCATGAGAGAGGAAGAGTCTTCCTCTTCATGGTTAAGTTCTAGGGTTTAACACACCCTTTATGTCCTTTACAAATTCTATAGTTTTCATTGTATGTTCATTACACATCATCTTACTATATTGAATTGTTTATATAAGAACATTAAATTCTACAACTTATCTAGCTGCATCTTAATTAGGGAAATTACTCTAATTCCCTTTATCCTATTTATCCAAGAATCCTCATTTAATCATATAAATAATATGAATAATATCAACAAGATAAGATTCCATTTCTCTTACAAAAGTACAAGATGATTTACACAACCAATGCAAGTAAATTCTCATCTTTCAATTCATTTTCAAAACTTATACATTTACAAGCTTATGCATTTTAGGCATACTGCATAACAACAGCCTTCCTTCAAAAATAATATAATTTTCTTTTTCAATACAACTCAAGAACAAATCAGAATACTTCACAAAAATCAGACTTAAATCAGCCAATGCATCATATAAGTTTTGGACTTCTTTTATCACTTACGAAGTCCATCTCGCAAAAATTGTAGCACAGTCGATTCAATGAACTAAGCATGATAAGAACTAAGCCTTAAAATGAAGTGCATTCCACTAATTGTTTCAATAAAAACAACCCTGCTTTAATGAACAATTAGTATTTCATACACTAAGCATAAGTAATAACAAAAAAGAGCATCAATGAATTAGAATTCACTTCTAAGAGAAGAACAAAATATAATCTATAATATTTGTCTTACAAATTAAAGTATAATTGATCCTATCAATCATCTTTACCAACAAATAGAACATAACATCTCATTGTTTCCCATTCTACCAAAATAGAATACAACACTTATCTTTACTATAAGATACAAGAAGTGTTTACAGCATGTTCTCACTAGGATGTTTCATCTAACTTTCAAGTAAAGAAGAAGAGAAACCATTTCCATTATGCTAAAGTACATAACATTCAAAAGCGAGAAATAGCAGTGCATATCATGACTTAAATTGTTTCCTTTAAAGGACATCTACTTTAAAATTCAACATTTTAAGGTATTCATCAGAACAGATTCACATAAAAGAAATCCAAGAAGGAATGATGGATCAATAGTCAAACAACAAGTTTGCATTTCCTTTTCAACAACCTAGTCATCATTCTCCTTCTATTTCATTTCTAGTCAAATGATAAATATGAGAAGGTTAATCAAGTAACGAATAACTCTTTCCTAAAAGAATTATTAATGAAGGTTCCAAACAAATGAACTTATTTCAACTGTATTAGAAAAGAAGCTTAACAGAAATGATCCTAACCAGTAATCATTTCCTTCAACTTAATTAACAAAATCCCTTCTTCAACATATATACAGTTTAAGTTCATATAAGAGTTCCCAAAAGAAGAACAAGAACACCTTAAAGTAAGAAGGAATCTAATGAAACTTTTCTTTTAAAAACTTCCCATTGTAAGCAAGAGATCCATTTCAAATAGGAACATTAAAACAATGAAGGTCATACACAGTCCATAGACACAAAAGAATCATAACTAATTCTTTTATGGGTTCTACATTTCTTTCAGTGGACCTAACAAGAAGAGAAATCCGAGTAAGTAATAACATTCAGAATTACCCAAGAGCTTAATCAAAACAAAATTATTTACCATAATTTTCAACATATTACTTCAAGAGTAAAGAAAAAAAAGAATGGATTCCTAATAAGGATGGTAACTACAAAGACGATTCCAGTCTAAATCTTGTAGAGTTTACCAAACAACTCATAAGACCATGTTTCAGTTTTCTTCATGCACATGCATCTATTTATTTTTAAGAGTTCAGAGTTTTAAAATAATTCACTTCAGTAATAAACTCAATTTAAATGATAGGATCTAACAACATATTTAAAAGATACTTTTTGCCCAAGATTTGAAATACCAATCTGAGCACCATGATGAGCATAAGTTCTCACCAAGATCAAAATCATTCAACTGATTGTAAACAAGTTTGGGAAACTTATGTTCCCTTTTGGTTTATATATTTTAACAAAGAAAACCAAAAAGAATCCCAACTGAACCGACACCTTGCTCAGGTTTCCAATTCCAACAATAAGAAACAATTTCCTTGAATCACTTTGCATCACATTACTCCATATTGAGTTAATATAACTTCTGCATCATAATGCTAGATAAAGTGTAATGAATAAACTTTTAAACAGTTCAAATTAAGAATCTAGCTTCCATTTTCAATTAGTCATCATATCAAACCCTGGTTACCAACTGAAATGGTTTGTAAGATCCTAAACAGAGTTTAGACTAAACACCACAAAATACGAAGGCCATGTTCTTAATGAACTCTCTCTAACATTTCATATGGTCACAATAAAACACAAGCACCTAACCCTATGTGGACTATCAACAGTCCATATTATCCATAATAATACAACACAGGTATCAAGTAGTGTGAGGGTTTCAACAATCAGTCTAAGTTTTTGCAAGATAAAATACAAGAACTAAGCTATATACGGATTTAACCACAGTCCCATCCATCTATGGAATAAAACACAAGTGTCATAGAATAAAGAATCTCCAACAAGAGTTCTTACCTACCAAAATAAGTTTCCAATGGAAAACTCAAGCTTGTATACAAGTTTCCATAAAAACATGAGTTCTTTACCAGCTCGAGATCACAAAACACATAAAAAACTAATCTCAACAAACACAGGCGGAACTCAGAGTTTCCATTAAAACTCAGTTAGTAATTTTATTGGCAACAATAATCATCGGAACCAAAACAACAATTATAAAAAACTAAAAATGCCAAGCAGAGTTACCAACTTCGTTCTTACATGCATAGTTCTTGTGCTAAAACAATACAACATAAGTTTCCAACAGAATCACATATACCATGGATTCAAAATCAAGAATGCAAGATTTACCAAACCCAACAACCAATTAACCAGATAGAGCATGCAATGCATAAAACTCAACAGAGTAGAGTTGCTTTAATGAAAACACTTAGAGGAAAGCAAGAGATTTTAATAGTTAGAGCCTATCATGCCTGATAGTGTCTCTATCAAATCAAAGAAGACCTCTAGCTGAGCTCACTACTTCTCCTCTTCTCCATGAAAGATCAAACAACTAGATACCTCTTCCACAATGCCTCTTATACATTCCACGAAATGAAAATAGATTGAAACTTCAAAAATAGCCATGAAGTGTAGTTTAATCTGCTGGTTTGAAAAACTAGAGAGCATGTAGAGTAAAAATTGGGAAACATGCAACGTGAAAAACCCAAGAATAATCCTCTTGCATGCCTACCAAGATGGTTTGAGCACAAAAACTGAAAGTAATAAATTCCATTAATTCCAAATCTCCCGCTTAATCTTCCTTTCCATCGTCTGCCAAGTCTGGCAAATGCCAAGTCAAAAATAACATGTATTTCTATTTTAGTGACACTTCCACCTAAGCCTCCGCCAATTCATCTAGCCCCTACCAAAACTGGCAGTCTGTATGCATGTACCAACCTTATCAATAACATAAATGCCTTAGGAACCATTGCCCAAGTGCATGTGACCACTTAAGTCCCCATTCATATCCATTAGTTTAGGATAGATTAGATTGCTTACGTTAAATCTTAGGTAGATTTAAAATTTATACCTTAGGATATAACACTAACAACTAACCCCCACCATAGGCCTTAACAAATAGGTATAGATAATTTCGACATAGGAAAATTAATTTAAAACATAATAGTTTTAGGCATTAGGTTAGATTATAATATTACCTTGTAGTATTAGGATCTAGGTTAGTTTTAATACCTAGTAACCTTTCAAATTTTATTTTCACCAAGCTTAGGTTAGAATCAGAATTCTATCAAGTGACATAGCTTAGGTAGAAATATATTTTTTTTTACCTAGCTTAGGATCCTGTAGGTTAGTCCTATATAGGATCCTGGATCTCTCTTATGCCGTGAATAGGCTACATTTCCATTTTCATCAGCAATGACCTGCCATGGTCGATCTCCAAAGACCCAAGAAAAAAACCTCGAATGGAAACACGTTCACAAAAAAATAAAAGAACTTGTAACCACAAAGTTCAGTCCAATGTGTATCTTAATCCATAGAATGTCAATTTACCATTTGTTCAACAGTGCAGATTTAAAACATTCCTTGGATCACTGAAATTGATCCAAGGATGAGTCAGATAAATAGGTAAGTTTACAACTTTTTAAACTAGATTGCAAATCACCTACAAGGAGTGAAAAATAAATGGATTCAGGAAATCCATTCCAATTCAGTCAAAGGATCTTAAGAGTAGAAAAGACTTATCCATATCAAGCATGATTTCCAATAATCAAGAAGAACATATCCTTATAAGGAAAATCACATGTCAACACTTGAAATGCAAAGGAGGAAAATAACAACTGTTAAGGGTGTTACATGCTTCCCTCCTAAAATAATCATCGTCCCGATGATTATCTCTTTTAACAATTTACATCAAGGATAGTCAATTCATTCACTTCTCTTATCCTAAGTCAAATATTTCAAAACCTTATAGTTCCAGAAATCAGCATTAAATAACTTTTTATTCAAATCAAATAAATATCTGCCCAAAACTAGCTTACTTAATGTCATAAAAGATAAAATCATAAAAAAATTATCAGTCAATAGATTCAATTCTATTCAAATAGATATGGAAAAGTAGTTTTCATATCCTCTAGATTTTCCCAAGTTGCACTCTCTTCATTAAATTGGTCCCACTGGACCTTACATTGACTTATTTCTCTATTTCTTAAATGCAACTGGTGAGTTTCTAGCACTCGAATGGGTTTAACCATGATTATTCCTGGGTCTTGGACCTGTAAGGAATTCTAATTTAACACATGTGATAAATCTGAAACGTATTTCTTAAGAAAAGAAATATGGAAAATATCATGCATTTGTGACCGAGCAGGTGGTAGTGCTAAATGATAAGCTACAGGGTTGATTAATTCAACTATTTCAAAAGGTCCCACATAACGAGGTGATAACTTGGTAGCCTTGCCAAAAGTTATAGAACTCTTTTTCAGTTTAACCCGAAGAAAAACCTTCTCACCAAGTTCAAATTTCCTATCAACCCGCTTTAAGTCAGCATAACTCTTTTGCCTATCTCTGTTTCTTCTTTCAAGCATTCACGAATCATTTTAACTTGTTCCATTTTCGTAAGGATTTCAGGTCTAATTACCTCTCTATCCTCAATGCTATCCCAACTAATAGGGGTTCTGCATTTCCTTCCATAAAGTACCTCGAAAGGTGTCATCTTAAGAGAAGCATGATATGTATTATTGTATGAAAATTCAACTAATGGAAGGTACTCCTCCCACTTATACTGCTGATCCATACAATACATCCGTAACATATCTTCCAAAACCTAATTTACTCTTTTAGTCTATCCATTTGTTTCTGGATGATATGTAGAACTAAAATTCAGTTTAGTTCCAAGAGTTGCATTGAGCGTTTGCCAAAACCTTGACATCATTCTAGGGTCTCTATTAGATATGATTAATTTAGGTACTCCATGTAATCTGAAAATTTCGTGTACAAATATTTTAGCCAAAATAGGAGAATCATCCTTTAGATTTCCAGTAATAAAATGAGCTACTTTCGTTAGTTTATCAACTACTACCAAAATAACATCATGTTTATTTCTTGACATAGGCAATCCTTATACAAAATCCATGCTTATTACCTATCATTTGTACTACGGTATGCTATGAGGATACAATAAACCGGCTGGGTGCATATGTTCCGCTTTTACACGTTGACATTCAAGACAATGAGTCACAAAATCAATAACATCCTTTTTCATTCCTTTCTAGAAATATTGTTGTTTTATATCAGCAAGCATTTTTGTAATGCCAGGGTGTCCAGAAAAAGGTGAATTGTGAAACTCACCAACAATTTCTTTCTCAAATCATTAAGCAAAGGTATGTATACTCTATTTTCATATCGTAAGATTCCTTCATTATCAAAGTGAAAACCTTTATACCTTTCATCCTTTGGATCTGTAGCAAGTGCTATTTTTACTTGTTGAAAGTAAGAGTCAGATTCCATAACACTTTTTACTTCATCCTTAAACTGATTTCTTAGTGTTATAAGAGCATAAATGTGCTTCCTACGACTTAGAGCATCAACCACTCTATTCTCTTTTCCTTTAATGTAACTTATGTCAAAATCATATTGAGACAAAAACTCTAGCCACCTTCGTTGTCTGGCATTCAAATTTGGCTAAGTGAAAATGTACTTTAGTGCAAGATGATCGGTTTTCAACTCAAATGATTTTCCAAGCAGATAATGCCTCCAAACTTGAAGTGCATGAACTATGGCAGCAAGCTCTAAATCATGTGGAGCATAATTCAACTCATGTAACTTAATTTTTCTACTTTCATAAGCTATGACATGATCATTTTGTAACAAAATACCTCCAAGACCTTCCCTGGATGCATCCGTTACAACAGTGAAGTCTCCATTAGGATCGCCATAACTAATATAGGTGCTAAAGTCAACTCGACTTTTCAAATTATTAAAAGCATATTCACATTTATCATTCCAAACAAATTTCCTATCTTTTTTCTGCAATGAAGTAATTGGTGCACCCACCTTAGAAAAATCCTTAACAAATTTTCTATAATAACTGCAAGGCCCATGAAGCTTCTAACTTCATGTACATTCTTTAGTGCAGGCCACTTAGTTATAGCTACAATTTTAGAAGGATCTACAAAAATCCCATCTTTACTTATAACATGACCCAAATAGTGAACTTTGGTGTCATAGAAAGAACATTTGGACAACTTACCATATAACCGTCTCTTTCTCAGAATTTCCAAAACTATTCTTAAGTGTTCATGATGCTCCTCAACACTTTTAGAATATATGAGAATGTCATCTAAGAATAGAAGAACACACTTGTCCAAGTATTCTTAAAATATATTATTCATTAAGTTCATAAAAGCTACAGGTGCATTAGTTAATCCAAAGGGTAAAACCGTGAATTCATAATGCCCATACCTTGTCCTGAAAGCCATTTTATGAATTTCCTCATCCTTAATTTGTAATTGATGATATCCAAATCAAAGATCTATCTTATAATATACTGATGCTCCACCAATTCTATAGGTCATCAATTCTAGGAAGTGGGTATCTATTCTTGATTGTTGCTTTGTTTAACATCCTGTAATCAATGCACAATCTAAGTGTTCGATATTTATTTTTCACAAAGATCACTGGTGCTCCCCAAGGTGAAACACTTAGTCTAATCAAACCCTTAGAAAAAATTTCTTGCAACTAAGCCTTAAGCTCTACTAACTCTGTGGTAGTCATTCGATAAGGTGCTTTAGAAATAGGTTTAGTACCTAGTTTGATTTCAATCATGAAGTCAAAATCCCTTTTGGGTGGTAATCCCGGTAATTCTTCCAGAAACACATCATTGTAGTTCCGTAACAACGGATAACATTCCATGAAATCATTGTTTTCTTCCACAAATTCTAAATTTTTACTGCATATAAGGTACAACCCTTATTTTTGGCCTTTTTAAGTTGTATAGCTGACAATTTCCTAACAGAAATTTCTCATTTTACACCTTGAATCTCTATTATTTTCTGCAGATCATCTAAACAACTAATATGTTTTTCAAAATAGTCTACCTTTTCTTTATGCTCTGCTAACCAATTTACACCTATGACTATATCATAAGATCCCAAAGGTGCTACATAGAGATCAACTTCTAGTGGAAAAGCTAGGTAAGTCAAGGACTGCCCCAAAAAGACACATACTAACTATATGAACAAAATTATTACCATAATGTACAGTCCATGATTTATCCATTTTTCCATCTTTTCTTTTAAGTTTTGAAGCAAGTTTACTAGAAATAAAACATTCAAGTAGCTCCCGTATCAAAAATAATAGTTACAGGTATGCCGAATAACTTACCAGGAACTTCTATAGGTGTAACTTGCTTTTCAGCTTGCTTGTCAGCTACTGTAGAATGTATCTTGTGCTACTGATTACGATCATCCTTCTTTAAAGGACATTAATTCATGCAATGATCTTTGCCACAGTTATAACAGCCTCCTACCGGTCCCTTTTTAGGCTCAGAATTATTTCCAGCCTTAAAGTTATCATTTTGACCTCTATAGGACTTTCGTCCGTTATTATTATTCTTGGCAAAATTGTTTCATGTATTTCCGAAGACTTATTCATTGTTGTTTTCTTATTATTATCAGCTGAAAACTTACTTTTATTACCAAAATTTTTCCATGGTCCTTTCTTAGGTGCAAGAGAAGCTGAAGAAGAGTTTGGAATTTTCTTCGTACTTCTTCCTTATGAGCAGAAATAGCCTTTAATTTATGTTCTTGCCTTATGGATTTTTCAACAACCCCTTCCATAGTGGTTGGGCTGTGAACATCAACCTCTCCCCCAATAATGGGATTCAATCCCATGATGAATTTTTGTATCCTGAACTTCTCATCAGTTTGGTACTGAGGTACATACTTGAGGAGTTTCGTAAACTGTTCCCAATACTCAGTTACAGTTAACTTCCCTTGAGCTAAGTTCTAAAATTCAGTCATTTTCTTATCATAATAAAGTTGTGGCAGCCAACATTTCCTAAAGTAACTTTTAAATTGATCCCAAGTGACGTTAGTTTCATCAATATTTAACTCAGCCTTACGATTGTCCCACCATGAAGATGCTTCATGGGAAAGTTGATATGCTCCCCAAATAGCTTTGGTTTCTTCTAAGAAGTTCTTTATTGAAAAGTACTTCTCCATTTTGTTGAGCCAATTCTCAGCTCCATCTCCTAACATGGTGCCATCAAACTTAGGTAGACTTATCCTTTTTATATCATTGGTGAGTTCAGCTGCCGACTTTGCCTTTTGTATTCTAGTTGGAAAGGCACATTTACATTATTATCAACACCCAAATTGGGGTTGTTCTCAGGAGGTGGCTGATTGTTATTACCAGCTTCTTCTTCCTCCTCATTACCCATTACTTGTTGTTTAAGTACAGCCAAACGATCTCTTGTGTCGAACAAGGCAGTAAGGATTTCATTAAGTTTTTGGGTTATTACTGCTCCTTCATCAGGTGGAGCGTTATTCACAACATTTCCTCTTGTCCTAACCATTTTCTGTTACAAGAAAATTCAAGTTTTTATCAGATTATGGACACAATAGGTCTAAGAGCTACAACCTTCAACTCTGATACCAAGATGTAACATTCCCATTTTAAGACTTTAGAAACAAGGATTTTTTTTTTTGAGTAATGTTCTTTGTTCTAAATACGTAATTTAGAACACACATTCCATAACAACTATTCTTATAACAGATAACCATATGCAGCTATGATGACTCGGTGAGCTACCGATCTATTCATTTCATGACTCGATGAACTACCGATCTATTCATCTTTAACACTAAGTATTGAGTAATTTTCTGTATACTGCGTATACTTGGTTCTCTTACCTTGTTCTGGGTATTGAGTGATCTGTCTAAGGAAAATAACTGAATATTTGTTACCAATATTAATCCACGTCACTATCCTTAGACTAGGCAACATAAGACAACGCAATCAGTAGTTTATGATACTTTGGCCAAACAGAAATGAACTTATTTCAAATGTATTAGAAAAAAGCACTTGAAATGATCCTAACCAAGTAATCATTTCCTTCAACTTAATTAACAAAATCCTTTCTTCAACATATATACAGTTCAAGTTCATATAAGAGTTCCCCAAAAGAAGAACAAGAACACCTTAAATTAAGAAGGAATCTAATAAAACTTTTCTTTTAAAAACTTCCCATTTTAATCAAGAGGTCCATTTCAAATAGGAACATTAAAATAGTGAAGGTCATACACGATCCATAAACAAAAAGAATCATAACTATTTCTTTTATGGGTTCTACATTTATTTCAAAGTGAACCTAACAAGAAGAGAAATCTAAGTAAGTACTAACATTTAGAATTACCCAAGATCTCAACCAAAACAAAATTATTTACCATACTTTTCAACGTATTACTTCAAGAGTAAAGAAAAAAGAATGGATTCCTAATAAGGATGGTAACTACAAAGATGATTCCATTCTAAATCTCGCAGAGTTCACCAAATAACTCATAAGACCATGTTTCTAGTTTTCTTCATGCACATGCATCTATTTCTTTTTAAGAGTTAAGAGTTTTAAAATAATTCACTTCAGTAATAAACTCAATTTAAACGACAGGATCTAACAACATATTTAAAAGATACTTGTTATCCAAAATGTGCCCCCTACTCATTTTGTGGCTAACTCCCTTTCATCTTTCCTTCTCTTGTGCCTCAGACATAATATTTTGATTTTTAGGCACTCAAAACCTTCTGGAAATGGCACCATTGGATAGAGCTCTTTCTCATCTTTCCAAAAAGGTAAAATTTTCCTCCTAAATCCATGTATTTTTGAAGTTATGGCTCGACGGAGTTTTTTGGGAAAATTTTCCCCTGAAAGGCCCGTGGCCAATGAGATGCCGTCATGTGGCACCTAGAGTGGCAGAGTGCAGGGAAATTTTGGAAAATTTTCCAAATGACCAAAACGGTGCTAAAATTCAAATTTTGCCCGCCAACCCGATTTGGCCCTGTTTTGCCCTAAAACTTCAAATGGCCATATCTTTCGATCCAGAGCTTGGTTTTTCACGTTCTTTATATCAGTGGAAAGTTGGTGAAATTCTCTACAAGATTCTATGGTCAATTTTTTATTTTTATGGATTTTGAGAGAGAAAATCAAAAACATCTCTGGCACGTGGTGATGAGCAGAAATGACGTTTCAACCACCGTTTTTAATGAAGAATGGCTCACATTCTCTTCCAACATGGTTAAAAATGTTAGGGAATGGGTCTGTAAGGATGCCCATGATGTTTTGAATGCATTTTGGTCAATGATTGAACCTCTCCCATGTTTTCCCGCTTTTCTCTCTCCTGGGCTCGTCCCACCTTTGTAAAAGTTAGATTTGGCTCATTTTCAAAGTGTGGAACATTTTTTGTGTATTGAAGGTCCCCTTTCTCACCTTGGAAGTGATTTTGGTGGAATATCAGACCTTTTCTAAGATCTGCAAATTTATTTTACCTCTTAGGTGTTGTAATGCAAGTATTTTGATGATTAAAATAACAATACAGCCTCTGTGATTAGTTTTCATCCTCTGCATGTGTTGTTTGATTGATTTATGATCCTTCATTACAATTATCAGTTTGTGCATGAGGTTCTTTATTGCATTTTTATGGGTATGTGTCAATCAGTAGAAGTAAAAATGCTCACCACTCCTTTGGTGCATCACCTATTAGCATTAGTTTTAGCTTTTTTGCATCCTCTATCTTTGTCTCCTTTGGAATTTAGGGTAAGATTAGGAATATAAACCTTTGAAACTTGTAAGTGATAAATCTGACCAGAGGAGTTGAGGAACCAACCTCTAAACTGGAGATTCCTTTCTCATTTTGCAAGTCCCACACTTGGGGAAAGGATTCAATGTTGTGCAATCACACTGGATGCTAGTATGATCAAACTAGAAATCTGATCAACATCCAGGGGTGCTGCTGATTTGCCACAATAGTTTTGGCACACCCGGTGGGACCTTAGAAGTCTTCATCTTCATTGCAAAAAAATTGATGTGCATTTGTTGCAAGTTTCTTGCTTTAAAAGAGCTATAAATTACACATCTGGCGACTCCAAGGAAGAAGAATCAGCTGGTTTTAGTAGTGCAGACCTGAAAACTCATGAGAAGAATCACTACAAGGTCAAGAGCTAGAGAAGAAGAGGTTCTATTTGAATATCTGCAATTATCTCCAAGAATAAGGCAAAGTGGGAGGAGAATCCAAAGGTCTCCATCTCCACCAAATAGAACTCTCTCAACTCCTCCACCTGGTAGGCCTTTCATTCAATCAACAAGGGTTCTAAGGCCAATCAGAATGGCACAAAACAACCCCTATGTCAATTTTACCGACAGCAGCCCACTTGCTCTCAATGCACAAAATTCAATCCCAGTTCTAGCATTGAAGAACATTCCATGCTTCACTGGAGAAAATAAGACCACTCCTGGTGATCATGTTAAGGATATTGCTAACATTTGTGCAATCCATGAGATCAATGAGATGCAAGTTCTTTGTCAAACTACCGGCATCTTCATTCAAAAGGAAAGCTTTACAATGGTTCAGAGTCTTGCCTCAGTTCTATTCAAAATTGGAATCAGCTATGTATAGCCCTCCATGAGTAGTTTGGGGAAAAGGGAGACAACTTGTCCCTTTTGGAGTAGTGACAACTATCATAAGAGCTCCCAAAGAGCGGTGGTGATTTTAATTTCAGATTTCAAAGGACTTAGGAGAGAATTCCGGTGGCGATCAATGTGCCAACAAAAGTAGAAGGTTCTTTTCTTTATTACCTTAAAGCTTTAAATTCTGATATTTATATGTTAATTTAGTCCATGGGAGGCACAACTATCCCCATTGATTATAGCATTGCCATTAGAGCTGAAAATTGTTTGATTCAAGATGGCAAGTGGCGGCTCCTAGGCCTCCAATGCCATTATTTCCAAGTTTAGAGAGCCCAAGTACTAGCCAAGTGCCTAATTTAGCTTTTATTCCTGCTCCTAGAAATTAGAATTCAAGTGAAGCTTCCACTTCATCTTCTAGTGCCTCAAATGAACTTCAAGAAGTCATGAAGCAATTACAAAATCTAGGTAATGAGCTGGTTGCACTCAAAAGAAAGCAAACTCAAGGTTTTAAACCTTCCTTCCAGCCTCAAGCTCAGCCTAATAGGAAGCCATATCAACCCCAAAGACCACCCAATCTAGCTTCAAACATAAATCAAACAAGGCCTCTGCCAATGAGACCATTTCAGCCCTATAATCCCAATGCTACATCTTCCTCTAAAAAATTAGTGCAGACAAAACAATATGGCTCAAGAGTATGATTGGTGTTTCCCATGCAATGAACCTCATAACCAGTCCATGTGCTTTAACAACGGTGCCTTGAATCAAGAATTAATGGTGACAACAACTGGTGTGGAGGGTGAATGTAGTCAAAGAAATGACCAGCAACAAGAAACATTCCAGTAGTAATCAGCTCCAAATGATACCACACTTGTAAACTGGCAGGTAGAATATTTTTGTGGCATGAACCAGATAGTTTCCCAAAGTGTTGTAGCCAACACAAGGTCAAAGAGGAGAAATTTGGGTGAAGAACAGCCATTGGCCCCAAGTAATTCATGACCTTCTGTCACTCCACAAACTATTGGCAAGCAAAATGCAATCCCAAGCACACAAGGACTGCCTAAAATAGTTCCTAGGCCAACTCAAATGCCAGTTGTTGCTGCCCATATACAAGGGATGAATGTGTAGGCCAAGGGACAACAAAAGGATACTTCATCCCCATTCAATATCATTGATCAGATGAAGAAGACAAATGTAAACATATCAATGTGGGAATCACTATCTATCCCAGGCCAAAGAGATTTGCTACAAGCTGCCATGAAGGATTGGTCAACTTCAAATCAGCAAGTCCAAATGCAAGAGAAGGTGCTCACAAATGCTGCCCAGCCTGAGGGGAATCATGGAGGATAGCAAGGTAAGATGTTGAAGCCCCCTCCATTCTATGTTTCATTGATCATTGGGAACCAATTAGTACACAATTGCATGATTGATTCGGGGCAAGTAGTTCAGTAATGCCCAAGCAAATAGCTGATCAGTTGGGAATTCAGTATGAAACCATATCCAAAGGGGTGGTATAGTTGGATGGGACAGCAGTAACAACAGTTGGAGTGATTAAAAACTTGAGTCTTACTTTGCATGCCTGTCCCAACGTGGTTGTTTTGCAAGATGTCTCAGTAATAGACCTTCCACCACTCTTTGCCCTATGTTTGTCAAGGGATTTCACAGCTAAGATTGGAGGTTACTTGTCTGCTGATTGGTCACACATGCTATTCAGAACAAGATATGGAACCAAAGCCACAATCAGGTCTAAACCTATTGTAAACTTTCACATTGAGCCTTACACTCCAAGTCAGATTAATGCCAATTGTTCAGCGTTTGATCAAGAAGATCACCCAAGCACTGATGAAGCTGACACCAAGGTAGGAAGTATCCTAGATTTAACTCTTGATGAATGGGCTAACAAGGTGCATGCTTTTGATCCTTATCAAGAAATAGAAGAATCTGAGTTAGGAGTCTATTGCATGCATGAAGAAAATCAGCCTATTCCTAGCATCACCAAGCCAGACCACAAGGATGACAATGAGGTATGGCAGTTGGTTTTGATGGATCAAGGAGTAGATAAGGTACAGGAGGGGGAGCCATGCTGGTTTCACCTCAAGGAGTTAAGTATTATTCAACTTTTAGATTTCAGTTTGCATGCTCTTACAACACTTTTGAATATGAAGCCTTGGTGCAAGGACTGCATTGGGCAATCAAGAGAGGAATAAAGAACTTGCAAGTCTTTGGTGACAGTGAGTTGATTGTCAACCAAGTCAAGGGGCAGCATGCTGTCAAGAATGATCTACTCAAGTGCTACAAGAACAAGGTGTGGGACCTCATTGAAGATTTTGAGGGTTTTGGCATCAAATCCATTCCTAGGAAAGAGAACCAAGCTGCTGATAGGCTTGCAGCAGTTGGGGAAGCCTTTGACATTGTGGACAACATTCAAAAGGAGAAGGTATAACCAAACATCCATGTGATTGTGAGGCCTTTAGTGCTGGACAACAATGTAAGTTGGCAAGTATTTGAAAATGATCAGTAAATCATCCATTTCTTGCAAGAAGAGGCTGAGTTCTCAGCCAAAAATCAGGAAAAGTTGGAGGAGCAGTATGGTGACCAGGTGGTGCAGCTGAGAACCAACAAACTACCAAAGGGGCTTATTACTTTGGAGTCCATTTTCAATCCTCATGATCAGTTTAGGAAGGAGAAAGAAAACATCCAAGTGAAGGAAGAAGATTCAATGTCCATCTCGGTAGGAGAAGGCAAATCACTCCAAGTTGGCAAGATGACAACTGAGTAAGAAAGGTATGAATTCATACAACTTTGTCAAGAGTTCCCTGATGTGTTTGCTTGCAGCTATGAAGATTTGAAAGGTTTCAATCCCAAGTTAGCTTAACACACCATTGAATTGGATCCAAGTACTAAACCCATCAGGAAAAAAAAAAGGCCAGTCAATCCATACATGGAGCCTCTCATGAGGAAATAATTGGATAAGTTGATAGAATCAAGAATCATATTCCCTATCAAGCATTCTTTTTGGGTTGCCAACTTGGTCCCAGTCAGAAAGAAGAGTGGGGAAATCAGATTTTGTGTTGACTTCAGAGATTTGAATAGAGCATCTCTTAAGGATCATTACCCACTTCCTTCCATGGAGCAAATTTTACAAGTTGTTGCTAGCTCCGAGAGGTTTTCACTACTTGATGGCTATTCAGGGTATAATCAGATTATGGTGAAGGAAGAAGATCAGTTCAAGACAGCCTTTACAACTAAATGGGGAACTTATGCATATAGGAAAATGCCATTTGGGCTGTCCAACACTGGAGCTACCTTCCAAAGGGAAATGGACATGGTGTTCAAGGGTTTGATTAACAACATAGTGCTGATATATCTTGATGATATCATTTTTTTCAAAAATGCATCATACCACCTCTCTCATTTGAGACAAGTGTTCCAAAGGTGCAGAAGATTTGGAGTCTCCTTGAATCCTAAAAAATGTATTTTCTTAGCTCATGAAGGAAAGCTCCTTGGTCACATTGTCTCCAAAGAAGGATTAGCAATTGATCCAGAAAGAGTTAAAGCCATAAGAGCACTACCATTGCCAAGCCACAAGAAGGCCCTCCAGAGTTTTGGGGAGAATAAATTTTGTTCGGAGGTTTGTCCCAGATTTTGCAGCCCTTGTCAAACCTATCACCAAGATGTTAAAGAAAAACATGGCTTTCAAATGGAAAACAAAAGGCAAGGAGTGTTTTGAAGCAATCAAAGAAGCCATCTCTCAAGCCCCGGCTCTCATCAACCCGGATTTCTCCAAGGATTTTATCCTCTATGCATTTGGGGGTGGTGACACTATCTCTGCAATTTTGGTACAACAAAACAAAAAGACAATGATGAGCATCCAATTGCTTTCTTCACCAAAGCACGGATGACTATGAAGTGAGATATTCTTTCATTGAGAAGCATGTTCTTGCAGTAATAAGAAGCTTGAATAAGTTCAAGCATTTAGTCTCAAACAACAAGGTTCAATTGTTGGTTTCTCATGCGGGAGTTAAGGACTTCCTCCTAAATAAAGACTTGAATGAAAAAAGGGTAGGTTGGACTACTCGTGTCGTGGAGTATGACATAGAGATCAAGGTCACCAAGCTGGTCGGAGGAAAAGGAATGTGTGAGCGAGTTGATTTTAAGCAAGAAAATTGTAGGCTGTCCCATATGCCCTTGTTAATGGTGTCTTGTTCAAAAGAGATGTGAATGGAGTATCTTGCTTTGAGATGCATTGGTACAAATCAAATTCATAGGATGTTAGAAGAGTTCCATGGTGGATCAACTGATGGTCATTTTGCACCAAGAGTGATAGCTCTAAAGATCATGAGGGCTGGCTATTATTGGCCCAAGATTTTCAATGATTGTTATGCATGGATCAAGAGGTGCAAGAATTATGCATTTTTCACAGGTAAAGAGAGGCTAGCTGCCCTTCCATTGCATCCAATTTTAGTTGACCAGCCATTCATGCAATGGGGTTTAGACTTCATTGGAGTTATTAATCCCAATTCGAGCCAAGGGCACAAGTGGATTTTAATAGCCACAAATTACTTCACCAAATGGACTGAAGCAGTAGCACTCAAGGAAGAAAATGAATCTAGCATCCTAGACTTCTATGAGGGAATAGCAACCAGATTTGGTGTACCTGCTACAATAATATTAGATAATGCATTGGCATTCATCGGGTTCAAGGTATTTGAATGGGCTATCAAGAACGGGATCTACCTAAGTACTTCATCAAACTATTACCCCCAGGGTAATGGCCAGGCTGAATCTACAAACAAGAACTTGTTGAGGATCATTAAGAGGACTCTTGATGAAAATCAGAGGTCTTGGCATACTAAATTGAAATCAGCTTTATGGGTGATAGGATAACTCCTAAAAGATCTACGGGTAATTCTTAATTCAAGTTTGTTTATGGGAAAGAGACAATTTTACCCATGTCTCTTGAGTTGCCAACATTAGAACTCATGAAACAGTTGGAGTTGTTAGAGTTTGAGCCCATGGAGGTTAGATATGCAAAATTGATGGAGCTCCAAGAAATAAGAAATCAGGCATCCCAAGCAATAGAGAAGGATCAGGCTTTGATAAAGAAGACCTTTGATAGAAAGGCCAAGAATAGATCCTTCTAAGTTCGAGATATAGTGCTAAAATGGGATGCAAACAAAGAAAAACTGGGAAGGCATTCAAAATTTGATGCCATTTGGAGTGGCCCATACATGGTCACAAAGTGTAAGGACAACAATGCCTTCCAATTGTCTTCATTAGATGGCGAAGAACTATAGATTCCAGTCAATGGGATCCATCTAAAGCATTGCTACTAAAGGGAAATTCTCCACCTTGTAAATATTAGCTTAGGTTTTCATTCCTCCAAGTGCTTGTGCACATTTTTTTGTTGTAGATTAGTTTTTCTTTCCCTAAGTGCTTTGGCACAAGCTTGTTGTTCCTGGGAATGTGTTTGCAGGCCTTGCTCCATCAGGTGATATTCCATGTTCCTCCTTGCAACGTTCTAGTTAGTTGGGGTATCAGATAGAAAATCAGGTGACTCCATGCCCAATGGATTGCTTCAGGCAACTGGTAACTTCATATAGCAGGCAAATGACCCCTCTGAGTCGCCAAAATTGTTATCAAAATGTGCTCCTGCTCATTTTGTGGTTAACTCCCTTTCATCTTTCCTTCTATTTTGCTTCAGACATAATATTTTGCTTTTTAGGCACTCAAAACCTTCTGGAAATGGCACCATTGGATAGAGCTCTTTCTCAGCTTTCCAGAAAGGTAAAGTTTTCCTCCTAAATCCATGTATTTTTAAAGTTATGGCTCGACGGAGTTTTTTGGGAAAATTTTCCCCTGAAAGGCCCGTGGCCAATGAGATGCTACCACATGGCACCTAGAGTGGTGGAGTGCGGGGAAATTTTGGAAAATTTTCCAAATGACCAAAAAGGTGCAAAAATTCAAATTTTGCCCACCAACCCGATTTGGCCCTGTTTTACCCTAAAACTTCAAATGGCCATATCTTTCAATCTAGAGCTTGGTTTTTCACGTTCTTTATATCAATGGAAATTTAGTGAAATTTTCTACAAGATTCTGGGGTCAATTTTGCATTTTGATGATTTTGAGAGAGAAAATTGAAAAACATATCGCGCGTGGTGATGAGCAGAAATGATGTTTCAACCACCATTTTTAATGAAGAATGGCTCACATTCTCTCCCAGCATGGTTAAAAATGTCAGGGAATGGGTCTGTAAGGATGCCCATGCTGTTTTGAATGCATTTTGGTCAATGATTGAACCTCTACCACGTTTTCCCATGTTTCTCTCTCCTGGGCTCGTTCCTTGCACTATAGGAACATTTTTGTGTATTGCAGGTTCCCTTTCTCACCTTGGAAGTGATTTTTGTGGAAGTATCAAACCTTTTCAAGAGCTGCAACTTTATTTTGCCTCTCAGGTGTTGTAATGCAAGTGATTTTGATGATTAAAATAACAATACAGCCTCTGTGATTAGTTTTCATCCTCTTCTGTGTTGTTTGGTTAATTTTTGATCCTTCATTACAATTATCAGTTTGTGCATGAGGTTCTTTGTTGCATTTTTATGGGTGTGTCAATCTACGAAGTAAAAATGCTCACCACTCCTTTGGTGCATCACCTATTAGCATTAGTTTTAGCTTTTTTGCATCCTCTATCTCTATCTCCTTTGGAATTTAGGGTAGGATTTGGAATATAAACCTCTGCAGCTTGTAAGTGATAAATCTGACCAGAGGAGTTGAGGAATCAGCCTCTAAAGCTGGAGATTCCTTTTTCATTTTGCAGGTCCCACACTTGGGGAAAGGATTCAATGTTGTGCAATCACACTAGATGTTAGTATGATCAAACTAGAAATCGATCAACATCCGTGGGAGTCTTGCTGATTTTCCACAACAATACTTTCTACCCAAGATTTAAAATACCAATCTGAGCACTATGATGAGCATAATTTCTCACCAAGATCAAAATCATTCAACTGATGTAAACAAGTTTTGGTAACTTATGTTCCCTTTTGGTTTATATCTTTTAACAAAGAAAACTAGAAAGAATCCCAACTGGACCAACACCTTGCTCAGGTTTCTAATTCCAACAATAAGAAACAATTTCCTTGACT
Organism: Taxus wallichiana var. yunnanensis; assembly: GCA_018340775.1. Lineage (NCBI taxonomy): Eukaryota > Viridiplantae > Streptophyta > Pinopsida > Cupressales > Taxaceae > Taxus > Taxus wallichiana. Next base: position 410,251,544 of record CM031234.1, on the reverse strand, counting down.
CATTTTGCATCACATTACTCCATATTGAGTTAATATAACTTCCGCATCCTAATGCTAGATAAAGTGCAATGAATAAACTTTTAAACTTGATTCAAATTAAGAATCCAACTTCCATTTAAAATTAATCATCATATCAAACCACAGTTACCAAGTGAAATGGTTTGTAAGATCCTAAATAGAGTTTAGACTAAACACCACAAAATACGAAGGCCGTGTTCTTAATGAACTCTCTCTAACATTTCATATGGTCACAATAAAACACAGGCACCTAACCCTATGCAGACTATCAACAGTCCATATTATCCATAATAATACAACACATGTATCAAGTAGTGTGAGGGTTTCAACAACAGTCTAAGTTTTCGCAAGATAAAATACAAGAACCAAGCTATATACAGATTTAACCACAGTCCCATCTATCTATGGAATAAAACACAAGTGCCATAGAACCAAGAATCTCCAACAACAGTTCTTACCTACCAAAACAAGTTTCCAATAGAAAACTCGAGCTTGCATACAAGTTTCCATAAAAACACGAGTTCTTTACCAGCTCGAGATCACAAAACACATAAAACAATAATCTCAACAAACACAGGTGGAACTCAAAGTTTCCATAAAAACTCAGTTAGTAATTTTATTGGCAACGATAGTCATCAGAACCAAAACAACAATTACCAAAAACTGAAAATGCCAAGTAGAGTTACCAACTTCGTTCTTGCATGCATAGTTTTTGTGCTAAAACAATACAATATAAGTTTCCAACAGAATTACATATACCATGGATTCTAAATCAAGAATGCAAGATTTAGCAAACCCAGCAACCAATTAACCAGATAGAGCATGTAATGCATAAAACTAAACAGAGCGAGTTGTTTTAATGAAAACACTTAGAGGAAAGCAAGAGATTTTAATAGTTAGAGCCTATCATGCCTGATAGTGTCTCTATCAAATCGAAGAAGACCTCCAGCCAAGCTCACTACTTCTCCTCTTCTCCACGAAAGATCAAACAACTAGATACCTCTTCCACAATGCCTCTTATACATTCCATGAAATGAAAATAGATTCGAAACTTCAAAAATAGCCATGAAGTGCAGTTCAATCTGCTGGTTTGAAAAACCAGAGAGCATGTAGAGTAAAAATCGAGAAACATGCAAAGTGAAACAACCCAAGAAAAATCTTCTTGCATGCCTACCAAGATGGTTTGAGCACAAAAACTGAAAGTAATAAATTCCATTAATTCCAAATCTCCCACCTAATCTTCCTTGCCACCTTGCCAAGTTTAGTGAATGCCAAGTCAAAAATAACATGTATTTCCATTTTAGTGACACTTCCACCTAAGCCTCCACCAAGTCATCTAGCCCCTGCCAAAACTGGCAGTCCGTATGCATTTACCAACCTTATCAATAACATAAATGCCTTAGGAACCATCACCCAAGTGCATGCGACCACTTAAGTCCCCATTCATATCCATTAGTTTAGGATAGATTAGATTGCTTAGGTTAGATCTTAGGTAGATTTAAAATTTATACCTTAGGATATAACACTAACAACTAACCCCCACCATAGGCCTTAGCAAATAGGTTTAGATAATTTCCACATAGGAAAATTAATTCAAAACATAATATTTTTAGGCATTAGGTTAGATTACAATATTACCTTGTAGTATTAGGATCTAGGTTAATTTTAATACCTAGTAACCTTTCAAATTTCATTTGCACCAAGCTTAGGTTAGAATCAGAATTCTATCAAGTGACATAGCTTAGGTAGAAATATATTTTTTTCTTACCTAGCTTAGGATCCCATAGGTTAGTCCTATATAGGATCTTGGATCTCTCTTATGCTGTGAATAGGCTGCATTTCCATTTTCATCAGCAATGACCTGCCATGGTCGATCTCCAAAGACCCAAGAAAAACAAATCACTAAATTGAAACACGTTCACAAAAAAATCAAATAACTTGTAAATACAAAGTTTAGTCCAATGTGTATCTTAATACATAGAATGCTAATTTACCATTCGTTCAACAATGCATATTTAAAGCATTCCTTGGATCACTGAAATTGATCCAAGGAAGAGTCAGATAAATAGGTAAGTTTACAAATTTTTAACTATATTGCAAATCACCTACAAGGAGTGAAAAATAAATGGATTCAAGAAATCCATTCCAATTCGATCAAAGGATCTTAAGAGCAGAAAAGACTTATCCATATCAAGCATGCTTTCCAATAATCGAAGAACATATCCTTATAAGGAATATCACATGTCATCACTTCAAATGCAAAGGATGAAAATAACAACTGTTATGGGTGTTGTATTAGAAGAATATGTGAGAGAGAAGAGGAAAGTTCATAATTACATTCCTAAATTGAAGGTACATGATGTATTTATTACAATTGGTTGAACCACTTTAGAAGGTTCCATCATGTGTCATTAATGCCTAGTTGACCAAGTCTTCTCAATTAATTAAAAGAATATTTAAATAATAATAATAAATATTATTATTAAAATATTTAAATAAAAAATATTAATTTAATAAATTTATGGTGGGCCCCTTTTGAATTGGCTTGTCTTTAAGAGGCTTTGATTTGCAAAAATGGACCAACTCGGTGGTTGGCTCAACGAGCCAACTCACCGAGTTAGTGTCAAGCTCATTCAACCTTCAATGCAACCGAGCTCCCTTGTATTGAATTCTTATTGACCGGCTTGGTCTTGATACATGGCTTCTCCATCGCCTCCAATGCTCACCACCGAGTTTCCTCAAGTTTAATGCGCCGACTCATGTTGTGTTGAACCCACCTTTGTATTGAGCTCAGTTTTCTTTGAGTGTCACGACCTCCGAGCGAGCTTCTTCCTCATTGAGCTCTTTCCAGAAATGAGTCTCTCACCACCAAGCCTTATCATGCACCGCCGTGACTCACCCGTATCTACCATGATCGAGCTCTTCAAACTGAGTTCAAGACATCCTATGTGAGAAACTCATTTGCGATGCAGGGAAACCCATAGAGTTGATGAACAACTAATTTTCAATGAGTTCAACATTCTCCGCGACCAAGATCCACCAAGTGACTCGTTGTAATATTGTAACTAACCTTGATCTTATTTTTGTCCATGAATGATGACTCATCTGTCGAGATTTTACATGAGTTACTTTCCCAGGTGAGCGACCCGATCAATGTTGCTCGGTCGATCTCTTAAGACTCCCTCCATGTTGACTTATCACCAAGCCAATGATCACACTCTCACCCATTCTATGGCTCGACTCAACTATATGACCTTGAAATGGTTCGAAGCTAACCTCTGCGAGTTCTTATTCTTTACCCAACGAGCTCTCCAAATAGCTCGCCACAACAATGAGACTTGGCTCTGTAAGTCCGATCCATCTTTGAAACTTGACCATGCATAAACTCATTTGAACATGAAACACATCTCGAGCTCAAGATTGAGCTCTCCTTCACCTATACCGTCAACATGTAATGCCTTCATTAGACTCATGCACTAGCCTCGAATGATTTTCAAGATCCTCATATGCCTCCACATTGATGCAATTCCCTTCCATGAGCTCACTATGCATTGACCTTCATATTTGATTTCAAATTTTCCAAGCTATACATGGACCATCTTCATTTTAGTTCAACTCCTCACAAGCTCGCTACTCAGACTCATCATAAACTTTCTCGTCGGGCTCAACCACCAATATCTCCTATTATCTAATCGACTCTCTACAATGTTTCTCCATAAGTCAAGTTGTACACAAGTGACGAATTGTTCACTCTCATGCCGCGCCAAGTTATCTACGTTCATGACTTAACGAGACGATTCTTACACCCGAAGCTCCACCATGTCACTGACATTTTATCAATTGGTTCCTCTGGCTCACTTCATTTTTCATCTCGAGTGACTCACCAAGTGATTACCGAGCTCTCTGTCAGATTATTTTCATTAGATGAGAAACTCATCCATTCTTCCCTTGGTTATCTCATAGTTGATTTTGGATCACCCAACCATCACTATTTGGTCTGAACAACAGAGCTCTTTACCTGTGTTAGTTCTTGTACATCGGGCTCTGTTAACGATTGAACTCGCTCGTCTGCATGAGATTGTTTTTGCTAAGATCCACCACAACACCAAGCTCCCTTGCTCTACCGCATGCATCAACATAATTCACATCGAGTTGATATTCCAATTACATCTCTATTGTGCTCTCTATGACTCCTTTGTGTAGTGTAGCTCAACTCTACTCCTAGCCAACCTTCTCATATATTCGTTCGAGTCACATAACCCAATGGAGCTGATGAGGAGCTCACTTACTGGTTTTGCGGAGTCACTCTTCACTGAGCTCTAGACACCGTTTTGCTAAACGAAGCCAGCTTGGCATCCTTACCCTCTAGCTCGGTCAGTCAACTATCTCTCCCGAGATGCAATCTGTGTTTGCATTCACTAAGACGACATGTTGGGTCTCTAAATTGGCTGACACCAAGACTTCAACCATTTAAGAGATTAACTCAGCTTGATCTGAGCTCGTCATTCTGGGCCGACTCATTCAATGCCGAGCTTGCATAATATTAACATGCTCTTCCCATCAAGTGGCTTTGTAGATCCTTCGCATGCTACATTCTTGCATTTTTGAGCTTCAACAAACCCGACTTGCTTCCTGATCTATTAGCCGAAGTGTGTTCACATCCACCTATTTTGCTCATGAAAACTGAGCTCTAAGCTTGAGCTTCTCATTAAATAACCTACATTTGATTTCATCGTGTTTTATATTGACACGGATTAGTGATATTGATCTCTCCCTTCACTATGAGATTCATCCTTCTCACATGTCGAGTATGCTTCTGAGAAATCTGCATCATCATCGTGCTCGATAAAACTTTTACTTTTATGAGTTTGTAGTCTCCAAACCACCTGACATATGCGAGTTGAGCTTCATTTCTTTGATACACTCAGAAAAATTCATATTTTTCCACGTATTCTCGAGCCCATCAATCTCGTAGTGAGTTCTTCACATTCCTTATCTACAAATAGTTTTTCCTCCGAGTTTTTGACACAACTTAACTCGAGCTTGAAAATCCTATATGAGGATTATCTCCTTCCTCTTGACCCGGTAATCTTCAACTGAACTAGCTCATGTTTTGGCATTTGAATAGTTCAACATGTCGTGTTAGGATGACCTCAACATTTCTCGATTTCTCAACCGAGTCGTTTGGGATTGTCACATGGCTCGGAAAACCGGTTACTCCATGTCCTAACTTCCTATGGGAAAAAGAGTCGAACCTCCCGGCTCGAGCGACCCAGACTTCCGCATTTGACATAAAGAAACTCGGGACCCGAAGGCCATTTTTCCATCTATTGATGTGGTTGTATGGCTTGTATTTCCCAAAGTCCCCACATTCTTGGAAAAGTGATTCTTAAAACCCGACGTGGAATCTCCGGTTTTCCTTGTCAATGTATTGGCAAAAAGAACAAAATTCTCCCCGAACTTGAAGGTATGAGCCTGACCTAAACACACGTTACTGCAATACGTCCCATAACAAGCCCAAACTGAGCTTTCAATCAACTCATGCAACTCTATTGGGCTCAATCATGAGATACTCCTTGGCTTGGAAATGAGTTTCTCTTTTTGGTCTTTGTGGTGCTACGATCGAGTTTGAAATCTTATAACAGAGAACTTGTCTAACCAAGCTACTACCACGTATCGATTCATGCATGAGATCGCTTTGGATCATTTTCCCCACTCGGTTGACTAAGTTTTAGCATGATTCGATACACCGACATACTTGTATTAACATCAACGAGCTCAGTCAAGTGAGCTCTGAAATTTTAACTCGTTGGTTGTATTGACTAAGCCATCGTCCAAACCTGACTCACCCTTTTTTTATCGAGCTCACGTCGACTCGCTTGACATGTTGCAACTGAGTACCTCCATGAGCTAACACTGAGTTGAGCCTGAGTTGGGCTAGGTAAGCTCACTTATCAATTTATTAATTATTTTAATCGTGTTACTCCGTAATGACCGGAAGTGAGTTCCTGGGACCAATGTCATGATTTGATCGAAATAGGGTCTCGTTGTCGATTTTTCCATGTTTGCAAAATTGGATAACTACAACCTCAGCTCACACCATCACCAAGTACATGTTCAAACTATGACTCACACATCATAGTTAGCATCCACTATTGATCAACACACTTTACGCTCACCATCCTAGTGCCCTTATCCTTCGCCGCTTACGGATCATGTGTTCAAATAATTCCAGGCATTACTCATACTTGTGTTTTTCACCACACCAAGAGAATGTGAATGTGAATCGGGACACTCATGCTTGTAATTTTCTATAGATCCAAATTTATATCGGGTTCCACAAGAAAATTCATTTCTTCCACCCCCGTAATTATCACATGCCTCTCAAAATGCACCCCGAAATCCTCTTCTCGCGATCTCCTCCATCCATGCACCCTTAATAATGATGGCCATCATCCATGGAACTATTGTCAATGTTCGCCTAGACATGCCAATATCAATGACATCATGTATCTGGTCAATCAATCTACAATCCTTGATGTCAATAGTAGTAGAGGTGAAATTTTTTCAATAATAGGACACATTCTTACGGACCATGTGCTAAAGCAATGGGCATATACTTGCATCATGATATTCATGGAAAATATCATAGTCCAGTGATATTGCATGAACCAACCTTCGTGGGAAAATGTCCTTTGCATGACCCTCTACTTCACAATCCATACACCATAACCTGCTGCGAGTCTCATGAGCCGAGTTCACAGACAATTTCTCTAGCTATTTTTCCATTACAGCAATTCAAGCTTCAAGGAATGGACTAACTCTTGTATCAATGCTTTTTACTACCTTAGCATGCAAGTCAATGTCCAAAGCCTCACGTGGATCTATGAAGGTCTTTTGTGAAATCTCCCTTGTGAACGGTGTGATTATTCCTCTAATGAACCACTGAGCATGTTGCGAAGGATGAATGTCATAAGATAACTTGGATAGGAGAGTCTTTAGACCATTCGCCATTCCTTGTTGAATCTCCTTCAATGCGCTGATGCTTTTCTATTCAAACTCGGTATGTGGAACTCCACCAAAAAGGCATTACACAACACAATGTAATCCACCACTGTCTAGTGTGGGTCTTACTTCATGTACCAACTATACATGTACCCTTGTAATGTGGTTGCAAAATGACTTGATTTTCACTCCAAGGTAGTGATTCCCTTCACGTGCCATAGCAACTCACAATTATGTTCATGTTTCATGGCATCCTCAATGCCCTTGTAATCAATTAACTGAAGTGGCACTCATAAAATACTTATTAATCGTGTTGTGGACCTTTTCTGCTAGATCCAGGACCTTCATTCCCTTTGGTGTTGCATCCACCACTAGACCCACTAGATCCACTATCTCATATCCCTTCAGATCCACATGATCCTACTCCCATAACAATAAAGGGACCCGAAGAAGTTCATCCTACAAACCCACGTCATACTAAACTACATGCCGACAATATGTGATACTAAAACACTATCATATTGTTTCCCATGCCACTTCCAGATGTGATACTCAAAACTTGTGAACCCACACCTTGCCTAAATGTTGTAATAGACTTAGGATACCTCAGAATATAGGAAATGACTGTGAAGGCATAGATGTACCAAATGAAAAATTATACCTCCTAGGTGTCACTCGACTACCAATACCAATACCAACTGGATTATAAAAACTTATCTCAGGAACTAGAAAACTAAGCACAAGGGTCTGGTCACCACATGGGTTAAGATGTATGGCTATGGCTCTCCACCTTTCTTCATACGATGATATCTATCCAAAATCCTAGGGGTTTTATCTTCCATACTTTCCAAGATGCGGTAGCTCATACTTCTTAGGTTCCACATCCTCCGCGTGAACCTCAAATCCTTCCTGCAACATCTACCTCCATAAATCCATCACTCCTACAGCTTCATGTTGTCTTTCTGACTCCCTCTACCGAGCATCAATGTACTTGAGACACCTCCCCTCTCTCTCCCTTTCCACTGTAAGGTCTGCCATCCTCTACCAAGTCAGCTTCCACGCCCTGCACCTAGGCATTTAGCCGATTATTGGGAAGGCCTTAAAACTCAAAGTAGTAACCAGGATCTTGATAGCTAATTGAATAGTACACAAGAATGATCCTGTAGGTTCCTTAAGAACTCAAACTTAATAATATCCAAGCAAGAATACATAGAAATAGCGTATTCTAAGGTATAACTAGTCAGCACTCTACTCCACCAGTGATCAACAACACGGTTCCAAGTTAAATAGGCATCATGCAACTACGATATCCATCATGAGTCCAAACATGAGGTCTATAGTACCAAATTTTACTTGATGCATATGTTGAGATCCATTCATACAACTCTACTAGGAAATAACATAATAATGTCTCATAGAGTTCGTGATACATGTTCTCCTCCACCCATTTTCATGCATCAAACTCAGATCCAGTACTGAACCTCTAAGAAAACTCATCCTCTGTGCTTTTAATCCAAGTCTCAATGTTTTCCAACGTCAAGTGCTTCGTCATATCACCCCATTATTACAGCATCTTTGAAAATAGGTCCTAGCAATGGAACCAAAATGTATTCATTTCTTCATATACCTTCTTTCTACCCCAAGCGCACCAACCTATCACTAGTGTGTGTTGGACACTCACCGAGGTGCACTCGGGCACCGAGTACCTCATTTATGTGAGCTTTGCAAGAATGATCCTCCATTAGTGGAGAATGAGTTGCAAGAATGGAAATATAGACATTCACTCAAAAACTAGAAGATACAGATAATAGATCCATGCATAGATGCATCATAAATGGAAATGAACATTGTAAATAAGCATAATGAAACTAGATCCAACCAAGAATAATATGAAGAACACGAATAACTAGAATCACACACATATATTGATTTATAAACATTTATAGTGGCCTCATTACATCATAAGGGTCATATAGACCGAATACATCAAGGAATATTATCTTAAACCCTCCAAAAATACTCTACAGAGATATTTCTTAGCTATTCTACCCATTATAACCCTTGTTCATACCCAAACCCATGCATATATGCTCAATAACATCCTTGCAAGTATTTCTACAACACCTTGTTACTACTTAAAACCCTCTTTAACCATTCATTTCCTAGCACTTTGTTGTTACTCTCTTCCTCTTCTATTTCAGACCCAAGCACTCCTTTAAATAGGATCTGGATGCACCACCTTGGTTTCCTTCATGAACAGATCACATGCCAAGTGGAAGTGTGGTCCTCCATGGTCAAATGCCTATGTCAGCTTGCAAATGCCTCCACTACCTATAATGATCATCCTGGGAATATCCCTTACATGGAATATTCTTTTCTTGACCTCTAAGGCTCCAAGATGACACCTTATCCATTCAACATGCTTACTCAAGTATTTACACGTGTTTCTCTTGCAACAACTCCTTCAAAAGTTGGCTATGTCCCTAAACCTTCCTTCACCCATTTGTTCCAACCTCTCCTACTGCACACCTTTCCCTTACGCACTTTATCTTGAGTGCATTTCTTCTTTCTTGCCTCCCCATGTGCTGACTTTTCCTTGGGACTTAGTCAATTTTAGGGCCCAAAACCATTTTGTAAGGGCACATATTTCATTGGGTCTTGTTATTTCAAGAATTTGACTTTTCAATCATAGTAAAATCAATAAAGTGTAATTCAAGACCTAACCATCTTTCTAGAATGAATACAAGTGATAATGCATAAATCATTGAAGACAAAATGTTAGATGTAGAAATGTTCAAATTACAATGCATGCCCAATGAATTGGAGGATATTGCTATTTTTTTTATGGAAAAGTGTGGCGCCCGACAAAATGAAGTGTATAGAGAGAAACAAACTTGTAATCAATTTCATGCCTTACATGTTCATAGGAGAATATCTATATAAACTTGGGATGAGATATTGCATCATTATTTACCTGGAACATAATCTCATAGAATTATGAAGGAAACTCATGGAGGGATTGTTGGTGGACGTAATGCAGTCATGCCACCGCACATAAGATTTTGATGGCTTGGTTGTGATGGGAGACATTATATAAGGATTTTACAAAATATGCCAAGGGTTGTGATAATTTCCAAAGTGCCTTGGAAATCCTAAGCATAGAGATGAAATGTTGTTGAGGCCTTGTTGTCCACTCAAAATTCCCTGCTCTTATGAAAGTAAAAATTCAAAATTTTGAGTTTAAGTGTCTTCTCTAGTGTACCGAAGTCGTGAAATTGAGAAAAGTCTACTTTTGGGTCTTTTTGTGTGTTTTTCGGGCCTGTCGGACAATTTTGTCCCAACTGTCCCAAGTTTAAAAGTGCGTTCTGTTCCCCGATCGGCCAAAATCCCGAAGTTGTTCCATTTTCGGGCCCGTTGGAACTTTTCGTCCCAAATGTCCCAAAGTCTAATTGTGCAAGTTGTTCCAATTTCGGCCGAAACACCCGAACCGCGTACTTCACGCGTTTTCGTCTCAAATGTCCCAAGTTCTCCGGACCTATTGTAACATTTTTCGCCCGAACCGGCCGAGTCGCGTACTCCGGAACTTTTTGTCCCAAATGTCCCAAGTTCAAACGGGCCTTTTGTTCCATTTTCGGCTGAAACACCCGAACCGCGTACTTCACGCGTTTTCATCCCAAATGTCCCAAAATGCATTTGTGCGTCTTCTCCCTGCTTCGCCCGAATCGGCCGAGCCGCGTGTTTCGCGCATTCGCGTCTCACATGTCCCAAGCGAACCAAGTGCCATTCATACTTAGTTTTTCCCGCTCTACCCGAATATGTTGCTTGTCAAATTGGTAGATATGAATTTAATGCGCATTGATTTCCTTTCTCTCTCCAAAACGGCTATATAACGGGCAGACCCCCTTTTGCATTTTTCACACTGCTTCCTTGCTATCTTTTGCCCAAACCCCGCAATCTAATTTCCTGCGCACATACCCGTTCCCTACTGCAATTCCTTCCCAAGTCTAGATTGCAATTCTCTCTCTCTGATAATACCAATATGAAGATCAAATTCCAGGGACAGGAACAAATTTCGTCACTAGAGTCTGCCGTTCCCAATATTGGGGACAGTGAAGCTCGACATCTCGACTTCGGTGATTTTTGGGCGAGGATGGCAGATGCAAACCCTACACCAATGGCACAAATGATTCATGATAGCGGTTTGGCTTTCGCCGGAGGTTTCCCGATCTCGGTACAGTGCGCTGATACCGTGCTTTCGTGCGGAGCTCACTTTGACCCTGCTTCAAGTGAATTAACCAATATACACGGGGAACTCATCGCTAAGCTAGATGCTGCCGCCATTAGCGCTGCTCTAAGGATCCCAGAGATGGATAATGCCATAGTCGTCTCCCGGGATCAAGCACAGGCCCTGTTCGATCAAGACAGTGACAAATATAAGGCACGAGTGGCGAAGTCTTGGTTGAAGAACCCTAAGAAGGGAGCTTCTCGTCTGTCCAAAACCCTTTTACGGGTAGATTTCAATGAAGAGTTGTCTGATTTCATAATTCTGTTGGCTCGGGTTATGGGTTTGCCCACTACCAACGAATTTCACTTCTGGATGTGCCCGCTCATCAGCATGGTGTGCGAGGGAACACAGAATATCAGCTGGGCGGAGATCATTAGCATGAATTTGGTAGAGCAGCTGTCCAACGTGTAGCAAACGAAGAAATTCTATATGACTTCGTACCTGATGTACACTCTGGCAGCATCAAGGCAGTGGTTCAGTTTTTCTTATATAGATGCACACAAAGACGATCCAGTATATGCCTACTGCCCGCAGTTCACCTTGGAGACCAGCAATCGTAATTTCAGAAGGGTCAATGACGCTTTTACCATGTACGTGGTCAGATTGCTCGAAGGTGACACTGCCAGGAGATTTTCAGATGAAGCTATGACTCTAATATCGCACTACGGTGCTTACTTCATCCAGTTCAGGAAATTCTCTTATATCAGGCTCGCCGGCTATGAGGGCACCCCTCTGAGACTGCCCATGTTCTGCAATGATAAAATGGCCTTGATAGAAATATGCAGGCAACTAGACAAGTTACACAGAACTTGCAGAGATAAGAAGATTTCTGGCTTGCATTTTCCCATCTCTCTGGGAAACTACACTTGCAAAACAGCCCTGGATGCTCAGAACATAGAGAGAACCCTGGTCCCTATCACCGTTCATTTCTTCAAGCCAAGGACCTGCTTCGACTTGAAGAAGTTCATTGAACAGAACATCAAGATAATCTACCATCATAGGGCAGATACAGAAGACTACTGGGCTGACTGTGCAGATGATTTTGAGGCCAGGAGAAGACATTATGGCAGGTTCTCTCTGCCACTGATCCAAGAACTCGGTCTGTATCAAGTTCCTGAAGGTCTCCAGGATGACAACTCTGATCTATACTCGTATGAGTATGAAAATGTGGTTAAGCACACTCCTTTGGAGGACCTGGATTGGAACAGGAAAGAGAGGGATGATCTGGCTGAGATCCTTGCTCCAGTCTTAGTCAGGACTAAGGTCTGGTTTGACAGGAAAGTTCGAGAATTCAGGAGGCATTCAGGAGAATCCTCTTCTAAGGATGCTTCAACACCAAGAAGAGAAGCATCTATTCCAAGGTCGGAAACACCAGTGAAGACCCCTCCTACCTCATCAACTCAAGGACCTGCAGCTTCCACTCCTTCTTCATCCACTCAAGTGTACCAGAAGAAACTCAAGGAGGTTAAGAAGGAGCCTGCAGAAAGTGACCCTCAAAGAAAGCAGGCAGAGTTGCCTATGGGACCAGAGAACATCATTGTTCTCAGTGAAAGTGAAGAAAGTGAAATGCCAACCCCTGCAAATGCTCCTGAAGACCCAGCTGATAAAGATAAAGAAATCCAGAGCACTGAGCTTTCAGGTGATGTTGACTCTTCTGCCGCAATTGCCCCAAGTGCCCCACTCACCTCTCAACTCGAGTCAACAGCTGCACAGACCTTGAGCGTCATGAGCTCTCTGTCTCTTGGTCCCCTTGCCCCTCCTACTGATTCCTCTTCCTCTTTTGCGTGGGTGCAACCTTTGGTTGACAAAAGGAAGAGGAAATTTTCCTCTCGAAGCTCAGGACCAAATTTTGATGCTGTTGCAGCCTTGTTGGGCACCACTCCTTCTCGTGCCAAGAAAGCCAAGGTTACCTCTAGAATAGTGTCTGATGCTCAAGGTCAGCAATTCCTGGAGATTGCCAAGCCTACAACGGATAAATCAGAGCAGGACTTGCAGGTATCTGACTTAGAGCTCTCGAGAATCCCAATGGGAGAGTCTACCCCTGAAGGTGAAATTCACAACCTCCAGGAAACAGTCACAAGAGTCATTGGGAGGGTAGAGAAAGGGCAACAAACTATTGAACAGTTGGAAGAACAGGCCCAAGTTCTCACAGGTTTCATCAAGTCTCTTTTGTCTAAGGAAAAAGTTTTGGACCCTACCCCATTGACTACTCTCCCACCTCCTGTAATTCTAAGCCAAGATGAAGTGCAGAGTATTAAAGATATGCACAAGTATTCTGTCTATGGCAGAGCTATTGAAGCCCTGGTGGATGACATGCTTGTTGCTGGATTAAACTTCATCGATGAAGCTTTCAAACTCCACGAAAAGGTGAGCAATGTGCAACTGAAGCTCTCCTCCACTATCAATATCATGGATAAAGAGCTCAAACTCTGGAGCAGTTGCATAGTAGACCTCCGACTCATGGGACAGGCAGATGAGAACATTTTGTTGGCGAGTAAAGTCTTTGATGATGCAAAGGATAATCTGTCGAAGTCCTGGGTCTACAAAGTGGAGTGGAAGATCAGAGTCCTGGAGGAGGCTTTGGGAGAACTGAAGAACAGTTGGCAGAAGGGCGAAGCTTTCAAGACACTGGTTGTCTCTGCTTTCAAAGACATACACTGTCATCTTCAGGATGAGACTTCTGGTACTTCCCTTTCCTTGCAAGAAATCAAAGCTCAATTCAGAGCTTTTGTCAAAGATAATTTATTCAAGGAAAGCTCCATCTCCAAAGAAAAAATGAAAGAGATCTGCTCTCTTCAATCTGCCATTGAAGAAGCAAATAAAGATTATCATACTCATGTCGAGTTTGATAAAGAGATGGAAAAGTGTCTGGGATTTTGGACTCAGTCTACGACTAACACGTCAGTCCCTCGTGGCAGAGATATAGCTGAGGCGTTAAAGAAATTCAGGCAGCGGATTCTGAAGTCAGTGGGTCCCTCTCAGTGACTGGCCACCTGTCTTCTTCCCCATTCTTTTCTCTTCTTCCCTTTCTTTTTCCGTTTTCCTTGTAATAAGTTGAGGTACTGCGATTGGCGGTCCTTAACTATTCTTTAGTTAAAAGAAACGGTTACGAAGAGTAACTGATTTGTAAGCTATATAATGGCCTTCTTTACGCCATTCTAAAGGAGGAAGAACTTGGCTTATTTTCTGAAAAGTGTAAATATATCATAAAGAAATCAATACAGAAGGACTTTCCATTCTTTGTCTATCTGATCTCTGTTATTCCTAAGCTTTCATTTATTTTCTTTGTGAAGATCATTTGTCTCAAGTTTGTTAGTCTTACCGATTGCATACTCTTCAACTTTGCAAGCCTGGTGATCTTGTATAACCAAGAAGGAACTTTGTGTCCTTGATTAATGAATCTGTGTCATGTTAAGAAACTTTGTGTTCTAGCAGATGTTATTTACAGAACTTTGTGTCTTTGAATTCCATCTTATTTATCCGATACAAATGATCTTGTTTCAATTTACTGTGACTTCGCATACATAAAGAATTACTCTGATATCTATAATTCTGTATGTTGCCTTTCTGCTCTTTCCCATACTCTCATTTCCTCAGTCCTTTTGTAATTGATGATCTTTATAGAAAACACTTTCGTAATATCCAAGTTTAACCAACAAATCATGTTTTGTACATTTGTAAATAGGTTCATTTCTGAATAAGGGAACCTCTCCCATTAAAGAGGAGGGACTTCTTGTCCCCCCGACACGTTGCTCTTCATAAAGTCCTATCCGACGACCAACAGCCTATAAAATGCGAAACCTTTTGAGAAATGGGAAATTGACTTCGTGAGGACCTATTTCCCCAACAACGCAAAGGATGGGGTCATGCTACATCATTAGTTGTACAAATTATCTTACTAGGTGGGAGGAGGTAGCATTAATGAATGATTGCACTACAAATACTACAAAGCAAGGTTCCATTGGGAGAATATAATAAGTGGGTATGGTTGTCTATTGAGTCTAACAAGTTATAGGGGTACTCATTTCTTGAATGAGAATGTTAGGATATTGTTATCCAAAATTCACCCCCAAGGTAATTTTGATAACATGCATTAAATTCTCAAGTCCTGTGCAAATAGATTGATTCAGGAAAAAATCATGTTTCTAGGGTCCCCTCGATTTTTTTCTAACTCCCCGCCCAAGAAGAAAAGAGCAAGTTCCAGAAAAGGTGAAAAAGTTCCTAGTCAAAATTCCCCCAGGGTAAATTTCAATAACATGCATCAAAAGTTGCAGAAAGACAAATAAGTCAAGAAAATCGTGAAAATGAGCAGACAGAAAAAAGTGAAAAAAAGAAAATGGGACGAGACGTTTGGGACAAAATGTCCAACGCAACGGCGGCTCGGCGCGAAATGAGCGATCCAAGTCCAAAAGAAAATGGGGCAGTGGGATCAAGATACGCGGTGGGCGCGAAAAGCCGATCCAAATGCCGAACCGAAAAAAAGGGCCAACTGGCTGAAGAGGGTCGCCAAGTGGGACAAGCGGGCCGAAAAGGCGCGAACCAAATGTCCGAACCGGCGAAAAGGGCCATAGAGGGTCCAAAATCAAATGGGACATCCGGGACAAATGGACGCGAAATGCCCGAACCGGCTGAAATGAGCACAAAGGGCCCAAAATCAAATGGGACATCTGGGACAAATGGAGGCGAAGGGCGCAAAAGAGCTGGCAGGACCACGGACTAATCAAAAGCTGCCACGTGTCCTCATAGGAGTAAAGGTCAGAAAAGTCAAAGGGTGAATTTTCGAGCACCGAGCCGAACAAATAGGATCGTGCCACGTGTCCCATTTAAGGGCCCACGAGGAAGTTTCAAAGGAAAGCCCGCCAAAAGGTAGAGGAGAGAGAATTATTCAGCGAATCAGAGCTTGCCACGTGTCATCCAAGTGGCAGAGCGCGGGAAGAATTTCAAAAATCCGTTTTCGTCCTGTTCCGTGCCCTAAATCTTCAGATCGCCATAACTTTTGATCCAGAGCTCGGATTTGCGCGCTCTTTATATCAATGGAAAGCTGGTAAAATTCTCTACACGTTTCCAAGGTCAATCTTGCATTTTGGTTCAGTTTGGAGGATGAAAATCAAGAAACACCTCCAGCGCGAATAACCAAACAGAAGTGATGCGTCAACAAACAATTTTAATGCAGCAGACAGTTCGCCGCTCTTGTTAGGCAGCCCGCCATTTCACCAGGATCCGCCGCTTCTGCCATGATGAGATGAGTTAAATGCATTCAGGAGGTGGTTGGGGTAGATTTCGAATTCCTCTCTCTTTTCTCTCTCATTCTTCCTATAAATTGTAAGGAGGGGCTTCTTTCTAATGGTTGACATTCTTGTTTTGCAATTCCTCCCTTCTCTCCTGCTTGCAAGAGAATTCGTGGAGTTTTCAAGCCTCCCACATGGACTGTAATGCCACTGTTGCCTCTTAGCCACTGTAATGTATTGAATCGATTCTCTGAGCAATATATATGTCTGTGATTAAATTTAAATCCTCTCATGTATTCATTGTTGTCATTTTGATCTCTCATTGCATTTCGGTTACCTGTGCGTGGTGTGGTATTGCGTCTATATGGTCTGTGTTTATTTTTGCAAAACTTATGTTCTTCATTCCTCGGTGCATCACCTCCTAGTTTAGGTTTATTTTTATGCATTTATCTCTCCCCGTCTCCTTGGTAGTTAGATTAGTTTTTGGGGTAAACCTCTCGTTTTCATTGGTGCATCCGAACAGAGGAATAGAACCACCTTTTTCTGGAGAATCCTTCTCATTTTCAAGTCCCACACTGGAGAAGGATTCGATGTTATGCAATCACACCGGATGCCTAAGAGATCAACCTAGAAACTTGATCTGCAACTAGGGGTGCCGTGATTTTGCATCAACAGTTTGGCACACACACGGTGGGACCTAGAGGTCTCATTTTTATCAGAAAAAAGGTTGATATGCATCTGCTGCAATTTTCTTGCTTAAAAGAGCTATTATTTGCATATCTGGCGACTCCAAGAGGAAGAATCAATAGAATTTCAGTAGTACAGGCCTAAAAGCTTATGAGAAGAATCACAAGGTCAAGAGTTGGAGAGGAAGAAGTGTTGTTTGAATACCTACAATTATCTCCAAGAAGAAGGCAAAGAGGAAGAAGGATTCAAAGGTCTCCATCTCCACCAAACAGAACTCTTTCAACTCCTCCACCTGAGCGGCCTTTCTTTCAGTATACAAGGGTTTTAAGACCAATCAGAATGGCGCAACCAGTGAACCCCTATGTCAACTTCACAGGCAGCAGCCCACTTGCTCTCAATGCACAAAATCCAATCCCAGTTGCAGCACTGAAGAACATTCCATACTTCACTGGAGAAAATCAGACCACTCCTGGTGATCATGTCAAGGACATCGCTAATATTTGTGCAATCCATGAGATTAATGAGATGCAAGTAGCTGTCAAATTGTTGGCATCTTCATTCAAGGGGAAAGCATTGCAATGGTTTAGGAGCCTTGGAGCTGGCTCTATCACAAACTGGAATCAGCTATGTATTGCACTTCATGATCAATTTGGAGAGAAGGGAGACAACTTGTCTCTTTTGGAGCAGCTGACAACCATCAAGAGAGCTTCCAATGAGCAGCTAACTGACTTCAACTTCAGATTTCAAAGA
Source organism: Taxus wallichiana var. yunnanensis (assembly GCA_018340775.1). NCBI lineage: Eukaryota > Viridiplantae > Streptophyta > Pinopsida > Cupressales > Taxaceae > Taxus > Taxus wallichiana. The sequence goes on along the minus strand of CM031234.1, from coordinate 410,233,571 downwards.
TCTTGGGATAGAATTCCAGTAGCAGTCAGGCCAACAGCAGAAGGTGCTTTTCTATACTACCTTAAAGCTTTAAATTCTGATATTTCTATGTTGGTTCAATCTATGGGAGGCACAACTATCCCTGCTGCATATAGTATTGCCATTAGAGCTGAAAATTGTCTGATTCAAGCTGGCAAGCTAGCTCCTAGGCCTCCAATGCCATTATATCCAAGTATAGAGAGCCCAAATACTAGTCAAGCACCTGTCTTAGCTCCTATTCCCACCCCTAGGAATCAAAGTTCAAATGAAGCTTCCACTTCATCTCCAGTGCCCCAAATGAGCTTCAAGAGGTCATGAAGCAACTGCAAAATTTAGGTAATGAGCTGGTCACACTCAAGAGACAACAAGCTCAAGGTTTTAGACCTTCGTATCAGCCTCAAGCTCAACCTAATAGGCAGCCATATCAGCCTCAAAGACCACCTAATCCAGCTGCAAATTTAAATCAAACAAGGCCTCCTGTCAATAGACCTTTCCAGCCCTATAATCCAAATGCCATATCTACCTCTAGGCATTAGTACCAGCACAAAATAATATGGCACAGGAGTACGACTGGTGTTACCCTTGCAATCTACCTCACAATCAGTCAGCATGTTTCAATGGTGCATTGAATCAGGCCTTGATGGTGCAAACCATTGGTGTTGCTCAAGATCCAAGCCAGGAGGAGAATCAACAGCAACAAGAAGGACCCCCAACAGAAACCACATTGGCAAATTGGCAAACGGAAGACTTCTGTGGAGTTAACCAACAGCCTTTTCAAGGCATGGCTGCCAATACACGGTCAAAGAAGAGAAGCATAGAAGAGGGACAATCGTCTAATCCAGTTGTTTCTCAACCCACTCTTACACAACAGGGGTCAGTAGACCAAACACAGCTCCAAATGTGCAAAATCAACCCAAGGTCCCTGTTGTAGCAACACACGCACATGCTCAAGCTCCAGAAAAGGTTGTACCAAGTAAGGGGCAGCAAAAGGACAGTTCATCCCCTTTCAACATCATCGATCAAATGAAGAAGACACATGTGAACATTTCCATGTGGGAATCACTGGCGATCCCAGGGCAACGAGATTTATTGCAAGCTGCAATGACTGATTGGTCTGCCAAAAATGTATCAAACCTGGGACATGAGAAAGTTCTCACTAATGCAGTGCAACATGATGGGGGGCATACAAGAAAATTTTGAAGCCTCCGCCTTTCTATGTTTCATTGATTGTTGGAAATCACTTGATGCACAACTGCATGTTGGATTCAGGGGCCAGTAGTTCGGTGATGCCAAAGCAAATAGCAGACCAACTGGGTTTGAAATATGAGCCAGTACTGAAAGGAGTTGTACAGTTAGATGGAACGGCAGTGGGGACTGTTGGAGTCATCAAGGAGTTAAGTCTAACACTACATTCCTGTCCTAATGTTACAGTTTTGCAAGATGTATCTGTGATTGACCTTCCACCACTCTTTGCGTTGTGTCTATCAAGAGACTTCACTGCGAAAATCGGTGGATATTTATCTGCAGATTGGTCGCACATGATTTTTAGGACAAGGTATGGAGCCAAAGCAACAATCAGGTCAGAACCAATTGCCAATTTCCATATTGAGCCTTATGTACCAGGCCCTATCAATGCAAATTGCTCAGCTTTTGATCAGGAGGAATGTTCAAGTGATCTAGAAACAGGTACTAAGGTCGAGGGAATTCCTGATTTAACTTTGGATGAATGGGCAAACAAAAGTCATGAATTTGACCCATACAAAGAAATTGAAGAATCTGAATTAGGCGTGTATTGTATACACGAGGAAAATTCACCCATTCCTGACATCATCCAGCCTGAACAAAGAGATGAAAACAAAATCTGGAGATTATTCTTCGATGGTTCGAGAAGCAGACAAGGTGCTGGAGGCGGCGCAGTGTTGATTTCACCACAGGACATCAAATATTTTTCAGCTTTCCGTTTCCAGTTTTCCTGTTCGAACAACACGGCTGAATATGAAGCATTGATTCATGGACTTCATTGGGCCAGGAAAAAGGACATAAAGAACTTGCAGGTGTTTGGCGATAGCGAGCTAATCGTCAACCAAGTTAGGGGGCAACATGCTACAAAGAACGACTTGCTGAGGAGCTACAAGAATAGGGTATGGGACCTCATTGAGGATTTCGAAGCTTTCAACATTGTGTCCATACCCAGGAAAGGAAATGAAGCCGCAGATAGGCTCGCAGCAGTTGGAGCAACGTTTGATGTGGTTGACAACATCAGAAGAGGAAAAACGCAGCCACACATCCATGTGGTTGTAAGGCCAGCAGTTCCAGATAATAACACAAGCTGGCAGGTGTTTGAGAACGATCAACAGATCGTCAATTTCTTGCAAGAAGAAGCTGAATTTTCGGCTAGGAATCAGGACAGATTAGAGCAGCAGTATGGGGATCAAGTAGTACAGCTGCGGACAAACAAGCTTCCTAAGGGTTTGGTAACATTGGAGTCTATCTTCAACCCTAACGACCAGTTTCGTAAGGAAAAGGAAAACATACAGGTCAAGAGAGAAGATTCGGAGCCAATTCCGGTTGGGGAAGGTAAAACACTTCAAATTGGCAAAGTGGCCACCGAACAGGAGAAATCAGATTTCATACAACTTTGCCAAGAGTTTCCAGATGTCTTCGCTTGGAGCTATGAAGACTTAAGAGGATTCGATCCAAATTTGGCACAACATACCATAGAATTGGATCCAGATGCTAAGCCCATCAAAGTGTAAGGAGACCACCAACCTCACATTGAGCCTCTAATGAAGAAAGAGCTTAACAAGCTAATCGAGGCAAGCATTATATTCCCTATCAAGCACTCAAGCTGGGTTGCGAACTTGGTTCCGGTCAGGAAGAAGAGCGGAGAAATCAGGTTGTGTGTGGACTTCCGAGACCTCAATAGGGCATCTCTCAAAGACCATTACCCGCTTCCTTCAATGGAACAAATATTGCAAGTAGTATCCGGTTCAGAGAGATTCTCTCTCCTAGACGGCTACTCAGGGTACAATCAGGTGATGGTGAAAGAAGATGACCAATTCAAGACGGCTTTCACCACCAAATGGGGAACCTATGCCTACAAGAAAATGCCATTTGGGCTATCAAATGCTGGAGCCACCTTCCAAAGGGCAATGGATATGGCATTCAAGGGGTTGATCAATAAAATAGTTTTGATATATCTTGATGACATCACTGTATTCTCAAAAAGTGCAGCGGATCACCTCTGTCATTTGAGGCAAGTATTTCAGAGATGTAGAAGATTTGGGGTATCATTGAATCCCAAAAAATGCATATTCTTGGCTCACGAGGGAAAGCTTTTAGGCCATATTGTTTCAAAGGAGGGGTTGACGATTGACCCAGAAAGAGTTGAAGCAATTCAAGCATTGCCATTGCCGAGTCACAAGAAGGCTCTTCAAAGCTTCTTGGGAAGGATCAATTTCGTCCGTAGATTTGTCCCAAACTTTGCTGCTCTTGTGAAGCCAATAACGCTGATGTTAAAGAAGAGCATGGCATTTAAGTGGACATCTGAAGGCAAGGCAAGTTTTGAGGCAATCAAAGAGGCTATATCTCAAGCTCCGACTCTCGTCAATCCAGACTTCTCCAAAGACTTCGTGCTATATGCCTTTGGTGGTGGGGAAACGATTTCTGCAATCCTGGTACAACAAAACAAAGGAGGATTAGAACAACCAGTTGCTTTCTTCAGTCAAGGCTTGGAGGAATACGAAACTAGGTACTCTTTCATTGAAAAGCATGTCCTTGCGGTAATCAGAAGCTTAAAGAAATTCAAGCACCTAGTCGCAAACAACAAGATCCAATTATTAGTCTCACATGCTGGGGTTAAGGACTTCCTTCTGAACAAGGATCTGAATGAGAAACGTGCAGGATGGATAACCCGTGTCATGGAATATGACATCGAGATCAAGGTTACCAAACTAGTACGTGGGAAGGGACTATGTGAGCAGCTTGCCTTAAGTCGACAAGTTGAAACAGGTAATGAAAAAGAAGCTGTCCTGCTGTTACAAGATGATCAAAAACAGGAAAATGATGATGTGTCTACTCCCTGTTGGACTCAGAATATGATACATTTCCTACAGACAGGCATGTGCCCTCCAGAAATGAGCAAAGCAAAAAGAAGGTACTTCAGACTACAAGCAGTTCCTTATGTGCTTGTTGATGGTATCTTGTTTAAAAAAGACATCAACGGTGTTCTATTGAGATGCGTTGGGACAGGTCAGATTGAGAGGATCTTACAAGAGTTCCATGACGGGGAGGCAGGAGGCCATTTCACCCCACGAGTAACAGCTCTCAAAACCATGAAAGCTGGTTACTATTGGCCTACTATATTCAATGATTGCTATTCATGGGTCAAAAAATGCAAGAAATGTGCATTCTTCACAGGGAAGGGAAGGTTAGCAGCACTGCCCCTTCGTCCAATTTCAGTAGATCATCCATTCATGCAGTGGGGATTGGACTTCATTGGAGTCATCAATCCCAATTCGAGTCAAGGCCACAAGTGGATTCTTACAAATGCACTATTTCACCAAGTGGACCAAGCAAAGAGCGCTCAAAGAAGCAAGTGAGTCTAAAGATACTAGACTTTTATGAAGGAATAGTAACTGTGTTCGGTGTGCCGCCACCATCATATCGATAATGCATTAGCATTCATAGGTTCAAAATTACAGCATGGGCTGTCAAGAATGGAATATATTTGAGCACAGATTCAAATTATTACCCGCAGGTAATGGACAGGCAGAGTCCACAAACAAGAATTTGCTAAAAATCATCAGAAGGACTCTAGATGAAAATCAAAGAACATGGCATACAAGGCTAAAATCAGCGTTATGGGCGGCTGTAATAACACCAAAGAGGTCTACAGGTAATTCTCCCTACAAGTTAGTCTATGGGAAAGAGGCGGTGTTGCCTATATCATTAGAATTGCCAGCCTTGGAGCTCATGAAGCAGTTTGAGTTATCTGAGTTCGAACCAATGGAGGTCAGGTATGCAGAATTGATAGAAATAGAAGAAATCAGAGAACATGCAGTTCAGATGATTGAGAAGGATCAGGCCGTAGTAAAAAGATGGTTTGATAAGAGAGCTAGAGCAAGGACCTTCCAGGAAGGGGACCTAGTTCTGAAATGGGATGCAGATCGGGCAAAACCAGGAAGGCATTCCAAGTTTGATGCCATCTGGAGTGGTCCCTACATGGTCACGGGATGCAAAAAAAGTAATGCCTTCCAATTGTCTGCATTGGATGGAGAGGAACTTCAGATTCCGGTTAACGGAGTCTATCTTAAACATTGCTACTAGAAAAGGTTTGCCCTTGTAAATATTAGTTTAGATTCCCTTAATTCCTCTAAGTGCGTATGCACATTGTCCTGTTGTATTTAGGTTTCTATTTCCCTAAGTGCTTTGGGCAGTTTCGCGCTCTCGGGTCAGTCGTTTTCTACAGTTTGGAGTGTTGCTGGAGAAGAAGTCAAAGACGCTTGTTTTGTGTTATTGCTTATAACTCCATGCCCAATGGATTGCTAAAAGGCCACTGATCTTCTACCTAGCAGGCAGGTAACCCCGCTAAATCGTCAAAACTGTTGTCAAAATTTCCCCAGGGTAAATTTCGATAACATGCATCAAAATTTGCAGTAAAGGCAAATAAGTCAATCCAGAAAATCATGAAAATCGGCTAAGTCCTAGTCCTAAGTGTTGCTCGAGACGTTTGGGACAAAAATGTTCAACCGGCATTTGGGTTCGGGCCGAAATGAGCACAAAAGCCAAAAGAAAATGGGACAAGTGGGACAAGTACGCGTGGGCGGGTGAAAAGCCGATCCAAACCGAGAAGAAAAAATTGGCAACCTGGTCGAAGAGGGTCGCCTTCATGCCAAGCCGCCAAAAGGCGCGAAAGGCGCGAACCGCAAACCGTGAAAAAATACAAAGCCCAAAATCAAGTGGGACAAGGGCCAAAAATGCCCGAAATGTCCGAATCGGCCAAAATCCAAATCAAATGGGACATCCTGGGACAAATGGACGCGAAATGCCCGAACCGGCCAAAATGAGCACAAAGGGCCCAAAATCAAATGGGACATCCGGGACAAATGGAGGCGAAGGGCGCGAAAGAGCTGGTAAGACTGCTGGACTAATCAAAAGCTACCACGTGTCCTCATAGGAGTAAAGGTCAGAAAAGTCAAAGGGTGAATTTTCGAGCACCGAGCCAAACAAATAAGATCGTGCCACGTGTCCCATTTAAGGGCCCACGAGGAAGTTTCAAAGGAAAGCCCGCCAAAAGGCAGAGGAGAGAGAATTATTCAGTGAATCAGAGCTTGCCACGTGTCATCCAAGTGGCAGAGCGCGGGAAGAATTTCAAAAATCTGTTTTCGTCTGTTCCGTGCCCTAAATCTTCAGATCGCCATAACTTTTGATCCAGAGCTCGGATTTATGCGCTCTTTATATCAATGGAAAGCTGGTAAAATTCTCTACACGTTTCCAAGGTCAATCTTGCATTTTGGTTCAGTTTGGAGGATGAAAATCAAGAAACACCTCCAGCGTGAATAACCAAACAGAAGTGATGCGTCAACAAACAATTTTAATGCAGCAGACAGTTCGCCGCTCCTGTTAGGCAGCCCCCGCATTTCGCCAGGATCCGCCGCTTCTGCCATGATGAGATGAGTTAAATGCATTCAGGAGGTGGTTGGGGTAGATTTCGAATTCCTCTCTCTTTTCTCTCTCATTCTTCCTATAAATTGTAAGGAGGGGCTTCTTTCTAACGGTTGGACATTCTTGTTTTGCAATCCCTCCCTTCTCTCCTGCTTGCAAGAGAATTCGTGGAGTTTTCAAGCCTCCCACATGGACCGTAATGCCACCGTTGCCTCTTAGCCACCGCAATGTATCAATCGATTCTCGAGCAATATATATGTCTCGTGATTAAATTTAAATCCTCTCATGTATTCATTGTTGTCATTTTGATCTCTCATTGCATTTCTAAGTTACCGTGCGTGGTGTGGTATCGCCTATATGGTCTCGTGTTTATTTTTGCAAAACTTATGTTCTTCATTCCTCCTGCATCACCTCCCTAGTTTAGGTTTATTTTTATGCATTTCTCTCTCCCTGTCTCCTTGGTAGTTAGATTAGTTTTTGGGGTAAACCTCTCGTTTCATTGGTGCATCCGAACAGAGGAATAGAACCTTGATCTCGCACCTTTTCCTTCTCATTTCTCGAGAATCCTTCTCATTTTCAAGTCTTGGGCAGGAAAAATCACACTTCACAGCAGGGAGAAAGGATTCGATGCAAAGGAACATCCGGGCCGTCACGCACCGGAAAGCCGGTTTGCCGAAGGAGAAAAGAAAATCAACCTGTTGAGTGGCACAGTTGGGAAATTTGGACCGTGAGGATGCAAAGGACGTGAACCGCCTGGATTGGCCGGCGAGAGAACTTGGGCCGGGACATCTGGGACAGAGGGAAGCGGAAGACGCGGATAGCCGAAGGAGCCGAGAGCCAATCACATTACGCCACGTGTCATCGGCAGAAAAGGGACAAGGAAGCCCATTTCGGGCAGATCAGAGGAATTTGTCCCAAGCAGTTTGGGACGGGGACAGAAGGAACGTGGAAGACACGAAAAATTGTGCGGCACCAGAGACCAATCAAATCATGACACGTGTCACGGGGGAACATCAAGTTTTTAAAGGGCAAGGTCTCAAGCACCGGCCCTAGCCAATCGAAGAGGACATGTGTCCAATGGAATAGGGAAGCATGGAGCATGGGGAAAATTTGAAGAATTTTGCCAAGTTTTGGCCGAAAAGCTAAAAGCAAAGGTCTGCCCCGCGCCCCTGTCGACCAATCAATGCATGCCACGTGTCCCAAGTGGCGGGGGCACGGGGAAAAGTGAAAAATGTTCCAAAATCATCAAAAAGGTCAAAATTCAAGGGAAAACCCACGGGTAAGCAGAGGGAGAGAGAATTATGGATCCAATTAGTGCTTGACACGTGTCGTCCAGGTGGCAGAGCGTGGGAAAAATTTTCAAAACACATTTTTGCCTGTTTTGTGCCCTAAATCTTCAGATCTCCATATCTTTTGATCCAGAGCTCAGATTTGCACGTTCTTTATATCAACGGAAAGCTTATGAAATTCTCTACATGATTCTGGGGTCAATATTGAATTTTGGTAATTTGTAGAGAGAAAATTCAGAAATGGCTCTGATGCGTGTTCATGGCCAGAAGTGACATTTCAACGACCAAATTTAACGCAGAATGGGTCGCATTCTCCTACAATTTGGTCAAAATTGATAGGGTATGGGTTTGTAAGGTATCCCATGCCATTTTAATGCATCTCGTAGTCAATGAGGAATGGGCTTTCACGTTTTCCCATGTTTCTCTCTCATGGGCTCGACTCCATGCAATGTAAAAAGCCGATTTGGCTCATTACAAGGGGGAACATATTTTGGGCATAAGAACTTCTTCTTTCACCTCCAAAGAAGTGATTGTTTGAAGAATCAGACTCTCCCAAAGACTGTGATTTTTACCTCTCCGAGGTTGTAATGCATGGTTTTGACCTTTGAAATGATAATGCAAGCCTTGTGAATGGTTTCATCCTTTGTTTGTATTATTTGCTTCATTTCATATCCTAAATTATATCTTATCGATGTGTATGTTTTATGTTGCAATCTCTGGTCTCGTGTCTATTTGCATGATAGAAATGTTTCACCACTCCTTTTGGTGCATCACCATCTTTAGTTAGTTTCATTTCTTTGCATTTCTATCCCCGCCTCCTGCAGTTTAGAGTAGGATTAGGATCGAACCTCTCGTAGTTGTGCAAGCATTAGATCTAATCGGAGGAGTTTGAGGAACCAACCTCTAACTCGGAGATTCCTCTCTCGGTTTAAAAAGTCCCACACTTGGAGAGAGGTTTCCATGTTGTGCAATCACACCTGGATGCTAGAGTGAGCAACCTAGAAGCCCGATCTCGCATCCGTGGGTGTCTTTGTGAGTCTCAATAAACAGATATTATTGGTAGAATTTATGGTAACCCATCATAAGACTACACCGTATCACCCACAAGATAATGAAACTGTTGAGGACTTCAATAAGATTTTGAACCACACATTGATAAAGATATGTGACGTTGGAAAGAAGGACTAGGATAATAATTTTTCTCCTATACTTTGGTCATATAAAACAAGCTAAAAGAGGTTGAACAAAGCCACACCCTTCCGATTCGTGTTTAGCATATTAGCTATTTTATCATTTGAATTTATGTTACCATCCCTACGTATTGTGTGTGCGGGGAGGATTGTCAATGAGCAAGCACTTCGAGGAGTGCATAGATAGACTAATGTATTTGGATGAGAAATGCACCATATCCCGATGGAGCCGAAGACATAGAAAACAATTAGAAGTCCTCCCATGATCGACACATTAAAAATAAGAACTTGGAAAAGTAATATATTTTTCTTTATATGACTCCAAGTTTTTGCACCACCCCAGGAAGTTCCAAGTATATTGATTGGGACCATATGTCATAACCTACATACTTGACTCAAGTGCTTCCCAACTAGAGGCTTAGGATGGCACATGATTTCATGGTTTCTTTAACATGATTAGGTTGAATCCCTATTATAAATAAGTCTTCTTGGTGTTTGTAAATAAGGCAGTATTTCCAGTTAGCTTAGGATTTCCCTTAAGGAATTTTCCTTTCCATGTGTTTTATTTCACCTTTGTTATGATTTATCTTTCTGTTCATTATTATGTTGCACATTGGTGTGCTTGTAGCTTATTACATAATAAGTGATTCCATTGAACAGAGGACCACACATACCTTTAATATGGGGTGGATTGGTGTATAAGTTTGTAAATGGTAGGCCAATTTTTAAGGAGGTTGGATTGATGGAAAAATAATTCTGGGATGATTAGCATAAAGGTAGAAGAATTATTTATGCAAAGTTGTATAAGGTATTTGAATTTGTGCTATAGTAGAGGTTTTTTGAGAAAAATTAAACTATTTAACCACCACGTAGGAGAGAAACAAAGATCACACGTTGTATCATGGGGTAGGCGGAAGTATAGGAAATTACTTGGTGGATGGCGCAGAGGTTAACTACTTTGGTGTAGTAATGTGCATGGAGGAGGTCTGCAGATAGGAAGTAATGATATTACGCCTTAAGGTTTGGATGACAACACATGAGAAGTGGTCATGGGAATTAACTTAAATAGACAAGGTACTTCATTAAAAATTAACGTTAAAACCCATGGGTTGGAAGGAAATTAAGGTATTGGAAAAGTATTTAAGGGGAGTGAGGGTAGTCATTCTAACTACCTTGCCCTTAGAAATTTTAATTTTTGTGCTCTCGAGAGATTAAAGAACGACGAGGGTTTGATTAGGAAGAAAATTAATTTTCACAAACCAATGGTGTTGAATGAACTATGAACATGGGATTGTATAGAAGTGAACCTATTAAAGTAAAAATCTCGGGTATGCAAGGAAAACCAAAACACCTAGGACATGGAGAAATAAAATGACATGACATAAAAGAAAACACGAACAAAGAAACTAGTGGTGGAAAAGGAGGAACCCATTGAGGTTTACTAGGAAATGTTTTACCCCCTAACATGATTAAGGAAGAAAAGTGGAGTTCAAACTTGTATATATGCAAGATTAGTGAATTTAATGATATAATGGATGAACACGACAAGTCAATACTGGTGGATTTAGTCAAGGATGTTCTAGGGGTAGAGGAGCTTGGAAACCCTAGGGTGGATGACTCGGTGTAATAGGAGTCATAGTAAGACCGGGGTTTTGCAGCTTTGGGAGCTTCCTTATTCACTAAGCCTTCCCCAATTTTCATATTTTTAATGTCGTAGGTGCATGAGGATTTCTTCTTCTTTTCAGAAGAAGAATGTGTTTCATCGTTTTCTTTACATTTTTGAATGATGAAAAAGATAAAGTTATGAGCTAGGAGGAATACATGTTGAATGGATTGGTTGATGGTTGTTGTGTGCATTTTGAATTCTTGATCCACTGCCAATTGTGAGAGCTTCCTTTTTCCTGGGAGGAAATACCGAATTAGAAAACAATACCATAAAACAATAGTTAAATAATATATGACAGTGGACTGCCTAGCGTATGCTAGTTCCGGGAAGTGTGTTACTTCCTAGATGGTTGTCAATCCACTATTTAAAACAACTTAATGTGAGAAATAAGTAAATTACTATTGTAGTTCAAATGATTTAGGTATCTCATTCAAGAAAAATAAGTAAATCTAATATAACATGCAAGGTTATAATCAAATCTGAAGGGTAGGTAGTTGTCAGGGTGTTGGAACCGGTCACGGTCAGTTTATGGGTTGTTTAGGTCTCTTGGTAGAAGGTAGGTTAACATTTTTATGGAAAAGGTGTAAAACATAGAGACCAACATCGATTGGGTATAACCGAGTAAGGTTTATAAGGGACCAATGATGGTTAGGTTGGGGTGAAAGGAATTTTTAAGATCGATTGTGGGGATTGAAATGGAAGCTAAACAAAGATGGAAGGGTGGAGGTCTATAAAGGTATCAGGTATACTCAGAGGGGTGTAGGAGGTGAGAATGGGTGATTTTATGTTATGGGTAGAGGAATGGATGAGTCTACAAGTAGGTAGAAGATTGGAAAAGAACATGTAAAGTATAAACTGATAACAAAAGTAACAAGGCTATTATACTAAAATAGACTATGTTGGTAAAAGGTATACTTACTGTGGTACATGCTTGATGGCTGAATGGTGATGGTAGTTGATCAGAAGAATGGTGTTTGGTATCAAAATAGTGCTCCCAAGATGCAATACCTCATGGATGTAATATCTCTAGATTTGTCTTGATGTTGGCTATAGATGTCCGCATGCATGAAAGACTCTAGTTCTACTTGCATGCAACTCTCTTTTCATCCTCTTACTCTTAGAATGTGCCAACCTTGTAAAAAATTTATAACCCTCAAACAAGGTTTCTAAGGTGAATAAATGGTAACTCGACGATGGTTCCGTCTTGACCAACATCATTTTAGGTCTGACCGGCATCGGTTAAGGTGGGATTCCCTAGGTTTACTAAAATGGGTAGATCTTTCTAATTTCTTGGGCCAAGTTGGTTTGTTGTCATGGATTAGAATGGAAGCTTCCCTTCTAATGGGCGGGAATGTGGTTAGAGATATTTTAGGGATTGATTTTAGGGTTAGACCAAATCTTAGCTCATTAAGGCAAGTAAGACTTAGTTATTGTTAGTTATGGAAACATGCCAAGAATAGGTCTAGGGTGAGGTGGTTGGATGAGATGTCTAGGTGAGGTGGAAATTAGGTCAATTAAGGTAATAAAATAATGGATATTATGAGGATGGGTATTTAATTTAATTAAAATAATTAAATTAATTATTAATGTGGGGTGAAAGGGGGCCATGGTTAGGTTCCCATGTTTAAGTTGGTTATCCGATCAGGGGCTAAGGGGAATGTAACCAAATTTAGGTGTCTATATTTTCCCCTTTTTGTCACATAGCTTGTATTAGTAAGTGATGTTGAAAAAATAAGAAGTGGGTGCCCCATGTGTGGGTGAAGGTGATCCCCCTAAAACCAGGAACCAATGAGGTGGAAGATAGAAGTGGGGAGTGGTTTGATAAAAGGTGGATGTAGGGAAAAACAACATAGATGTGGGAGAATGTGGAAAAGGGTAGAGGTCAAAAATAGGAAAACAAGTAAATGGGCTAGGGTCAAAGGTAGTGGTAGTCAAATACACACACATGGTATAAACTACGACATGGTTCCAGGTTGAAGAGCTTGTAAACTCTACATCATCCAAGGTCGATAGGTTTATCCGAACAAGGTTGAAGTGATTCTGGTATCCAAGGCATAGGATATGGTGTGGAAACACAACGTAGGTCAGGTGCAGGAACATTTAGGTATGTTCTAGTACACCAAAGGTTGGGTCAGGATAAACAACATGGAAATAGGCAAGGTAAGGTCATTAGGTCAAACAACACGGGTAATAGTGTCACAAGGTATAATGAACAAATGAGTTCACAAGTCACCAACAATGTTCAGGTCCAGTAGCTAGGTCACAAAGACAGATGTAATGATGTCACAAGGTATAGCAAGCACATGAGTTCATAGGTCACTAACAATGTTTTGGGTCTAAGTAGCTAGGTCATGGTATGGGTAGGGCCGAGGTACGGGTAAAATAACAAGTCCCTAAATGTAATTAAGGACAAGTATAGGTAATGTAGGCTTGGAGGTAGGTTGCGATAAGGGTGGGTAAGGTCAAATGGCACAAAAGGGTAAATGTTGGTCAGAAATGGGAATAGGGTATTGAAAAGAGTATGATAAGCAACCGTTGATGGTTTTACTTAACCAGTGATGGTTTAGGTAAACTGATCACGGTTTGTTAGGACACAAGACCGATGTCGATTTAGGTACAACCGACCATGGTTTGTTAGGGAACATGATCAATTTCGGTTTAGGTATAATCGATGTCGTTCAAGTCGATGTGGGTATATAAAAAGGAAAATCCATATAATACAGATTCATTTGTACGCTTTTGAATTTTGGAAAATGATAGAGCGTTGAACAAGTTGTGCTTTTTTGTGAGAGAAGTACGTGGGACCATATTGAGGTGAGGTGGAGAGATCCGGTGGGGAGAGGAGTTAGGTGGATGGGCCCATGAGATCAGGCAGAGTGAGTGGATTGGTGGAGAGGTTAGAGGTAGAGGTGTTACATGGCATGGAGGTAGGAGAGGGTTGGGTGGACTACTAGCACAGTGGCCGGACGTGCCACCATGGAGGTGATGCTGAGACGAGGTAAGAGCTAAGATTTTCTATGTATTGTTTGTTAAATGTAGAAGGGAATATGGGTCAGGGGGTGTGGGTAGGGTAGAGAATTTTAAATTTGGTGGTTAAAATGGGTGAGAGGAGGGGTGGGAAAAGGCATAAGTAGGTTGAATAGAGTTGGGGAGGGATTTGGGGAAGTTTGGGTAGGTGTCTAGGAGAAATGGAGAGAAATGGGGGAAGAAAATTAGGGGTTGGGTTTGGGGCATAGTAATAGTGACTAAAACAACAAGAGAGGTATAGTCGAGATCATCAGTATATACCAACATCGGTCGAGATTGAAGAATCGATGCCGTTTAGAATGGACCGATGTCGGTCAAGAGTGACCGACGCGGTTAGTGAATTTAGGGTGTAGGTTTGTTAGGGTTTGGGGTTTGGGAGTTTAGGTTGGAAGGGTGTTAGGTTTAGGGTGGGGTTAAGTTGACATTTGTGATTTAGGTTGGAGGGTTTAGTTTGGAATACTTTTTAGGTTCAAGGTGGGATTAGGTTAGGGTTTGGGGTTTAGGGTTATCGGTTGGAGGGTTTAGGATTGAAGGGTTTGAGGTTTGGAGGAAAATGGGTTTAGGTTGGTATGGGTGATGTTTGTTGTGTGATGGGTTTAGCTTTTAGGGTTTAGGTGGGGGTGGAGGGAAATGTTGGTTAAAGGAAAGTTGAATAATGTTTGTGTTTTGTTGAATGCAAGCCAAAGAGTAGCTATGGATGAGATCTGAGTACCGCCCCTATTCGTGGGGGTACAATGGAGTGCAAAAACTGATGAGTGGAGGAATGTGATGCACACGTCAACTTGATAGACATGAGATGTTACAGGCATATAGTATGGGAGCCTAGCCTTATGGTCACACTCATCAATAGATGGGATACAACGACCAACACATTCCATTTGCCGACAGGTGAGCTGACAGTCACCCTAGAGGATGTCTATCGGATCCTATGCCTACCGATAGTGGGACAATAGGTGTATTCTATCTCCTTAGAGGCCTCTAAGGAGTTGATGCTGATAGTTTTTGGTGAGGGTATGGCAGAGATGAGGTTCCATAGTGCCATTTTGAGCTATGGTGAGATGTATGTAGCCCATCTAGAGGAGATGAGGCTAGTAGTTTTGATTATGGAGGTAGTGTGTTGTTTTGCACTACCAGATGCAGAGGGTGGGAGATTCCCATGGGTGTTGATGGGGGTCCTTCATGACATGATGGAGGAGAGGACCCACTTTGCTTGGGCACCAGCATACTTGGTGCAGTTGTACAAGGAGTTGTGGGCATATAGGAGATTACGGCAATTCAGCCTATGTTACACCTTTCTTCTCCACTGTTGGGCATATGAGCACATTATATGTGTGAGGCCACTAGGTATGCCCCAGCTGATGCATTCGAGTTGGGTTTTGTTGAGTGGGATTACATGTGCATTGGGTGCCGATTCTTGGAGCACATAGAGCTGTCAGGGCTACACATGATGTAGCCTATTATAGGCATTTGCTAGAGGGGTTGTCTGACGTGGACATTATTTAGAGGCCCTACATGGGTTTTCCATCATATGGGTGGATGGCCATAGAGTTAGACCAGCTGTAGCTGGTTTGATGGATAGAGGGGCATCGTGCAGGAGAGCATGAGCTGATACCCATAGATAGGGTCAGATGGTAGTTTGGGCTATTGTAGGATGTACCACCTCCCTTCCCATAGTATAGAGGGATGACATGGAGAGGTGATGTCCCTCCGTGACCTACCATGCCGATACATGGTCGAGGAGGCACAAAGTGGAAAGACACATTGATGATGTCAAGTGTAATGTGCATAATGGTGGGAAGATTAGCTATGAGCGCACCACCTGCAGATAGGATAGCCAGACATGGCCACCCTAAATTCCAAAGGACATGTTACAAGGACAAGTGGCCTCCTTACAGGTCCAGGTTATAGGTTTATAGGGATATTTAATAGGGTCATAGGTAGAGGTGGCCACATTACAAGCACAGGTGGTGGCCCTTCAAGGCCCAGTCACAACATTACAGGCAAGTACCCACATAAGGTGGGGGCTGGAGATGGGGAACACGTGGCCACCCTATGTGCACAAGTGTCAAGGTTACGAGGATTCATTGGCCACTACACAAGAAGAGATTTTGGCTTACAAGCCCAGATTTCTATGCATGCACCGACACCGGCACAAGCAAGGAGATAGGCTAGGACAGGTCACATGGTACATGTACATGTATAGTAGAAGGTCGAGACCCTTATTGACAGGGAAGAGTACATAGGTTGTGGTGAGACCCATGGCACCTCCTCAGACAATTCCCATGGTGAGATTCGGGACCCTGGGTGAGTGAGGTACTATTAGGATCATTTGTTAGCAGTGGGGATAGATGTCCCATCATATGTGGAGTACCGAGAAGAGCAGGACTTGAGTGAGAGGACTCAATCCCGCACTCCAAGTCCCGAGAGCACGAGGGTCCGACAAGCCCTAGAGGAAGGAGCAGGTGAGTCCACCAATGTATAGAGGCCAGATCTAGTTGAGGGGCCATTGACTACTAGATCGAGGCCCACAATAGGTGGTGAGGTAGGTGCGGGGGCACCACACATGAGTGACAAAGGATTGGGAGAGACCGAAGTAGAGGTTCGAGGAGAAGGTGAGGTATATTGCCATTTTAGATAGTATAAGGATTATGTATGAAATGGATCAGCCTGTGTGCCAATGATTTTTTTTGTATATGATATGGCTCGCATGCCGATGATGTTTGGTATATGATACCAGCCTACATGTCGATGATGATATATGAGACTAGCCCGCACACCAATGATCTTGAGACATTTGTATTGGAGATATTTGAGAAGAAAGGTAGAGATGTTGATGATTTATACATATGATGATGATGATGTTTATGGAATGATGTATATATGTAGTTTTGATGATGATGTTGTACATGTGATGGGAACTAGGAATTTAGGCGTGATAGAGTCACATCTTAGGCATGGATGGAGGCAGGTCATAGGAATGGATTGATTCAAGTTATTTTAGGCATTATGGAGTCATGTTAGTTTAGGCATGGATCGAGTCAAGTCAGGCAGGCATGGATAGGCAAGTCAGTCCTAGGCATGGATTGAGTTAGGTTAGTTTAGGCATGACAAAGTCATGTTAGTTTAGGAATGGATCGATTCAGGTCCTAGGCATGGATCAAGTCAGGTTTTATGGTTGATTGAATTTATAATTCATTAATGTGTGTAATTTTTGATGGTATGGATTAGGTTAAGATGATTTATAGGAACATGAATGATTATGGTAGAGAAATGGTGGATGTGATGAAATGAATGTGTAAATTATGATGGTAAAGGTGTTTAGCAATTTTTGTTTGTGTGGTTTAATTTCTAGTTATTGATATAGAAAGGAAATTAACTAGGGTATAGTGAGAATAGGAAAAGGAAAAGGAAATGGGGGATTAGTTAGGGTAGAGAGTGGCTGAGCTAACCTCCAAGGGACCCATGCCCTCAGAGTGCTGCCTACATAGTCCCGACGAAAAGGGACCTCGGGCCAATGTAGTTCTCCCATAAGCTAGGGAAGATTGTGATGAAGGAAAGGAATGGATTGATAGGTATTTAGGCATGGGTGAATATAGGTCATAGGCATGATTAAGTCTAGGTCATAGGCATGGTTGAATGTAGGTCATATGCATGATTGAGTTTAGGTCATAGGCATGGTTGAGTTTAGGCATGACCGAGTTTTGCATGGTCATAGGCATGGTTGAGTGATTTTTAAATATAGGTGTCGAGGATCTAGTCTTGTATAGGATAATCAATAAGTAATGAGGAAGGAAAATGGTAAGAGGTGGTAAAAGAGCCACTTAATTTGATAAGAACCCTAATGATTCAATCATACCTAAGAGGGGCTTATGAACGTAAGACCCTAAAGGCATTACATAATGGACCATTCTAAGGGTGAATAAAGTCACATGATCATGAGACATCATGTTTATGGAAAGTCCCTTGAGTAAAGAGGAATTAGGCTAAAAAGGAAAGGAGGTGAGAATGGGAGGTTTAGCGTAACTTAGTGTATGATGGTGTGTTTTTGGAACAAGAAACCTAGAATCCAAAATAGGAAAGTCCATGACAAAAATTTCATCTTTTTCCTTCATTTGTTGGGTTTTTTTTAATAGACTAATCGATGCGGGAATTCTATATGGGATGAGTATATTATCTCCTTGAGGTCTTTGTGAAGTTGATCGATGCGGAAGCTTTTGGATATTTATTACATTTTTGTAATGACCTTATATAGTTGTCCTTCAAGGGAGCAGTCTATTTATGGTGGTGGAATTAGAGTGAAGAGATGTCCCATTTGAGGGAGTCATCTTTTTCTAGAAGTTTGACTCAAGGAGTTGTATCCCTTTTTGTTTTTGGACGTTTAAGTCATGGACAAGACTATAAAGGAAGATTAGGTTCTTGTTTAGAAGACAAGACCATAACACACAAAGATTAACTATGAAAGATGTGGTTTGAGTGATGAACAACCATGGGATTCCATCTTGAAGAAGAAAAAAGTATCCATGAGAATCATGCTATGAGTAGAGCCATGGTACTCATATTGAAGACAAGGCTAAAATGGTGATGGGTAATCACATGATTCTTGTTTAGTCATGGATCCTCAAAATGGGTAATATGGAAGGTGAACAACGCTCAAGGGATGAGTGATCAACTGACAGAAAGTGATATAGGACTTGATATCAACAATAGAATGGTCAAAGATACAAGGCATTAAGGGGCTCAGGTTTGGGTTTACCTTCAAGTGAAGACAAATGATAAGCACCTGATCCATAGGTATGGGTAATGATATAGGGTCCAATCCAATTAGGAGAAAATTTTCCCGTTTACTTTTCTCCTCTTTGGTTACATGTTGATTTTCCTTTAGGACGAGGTCACCGACCTGAAAATTTTGTTCATGAACACATTTTTCATAAGCATGTTTGATACGATTTTTGGTAGATTTGGAGATGGTCAAGAGAATTGAGACGACGCTCATCTAATAACTCAAGTTGTGCCAAATGATCCTGGTGAAATTCATCATCGTTGAGCATGTCTTGTAGTGAGATGTGAAGAGATGGAATCTAGAATTTGAGAGGTAGGATAGCCTCGGTACCATAGACCTAGAGAAAAGGGTGTGGCAACATTCGAAGTGTGAATACTAGTATGATAAGCCCACAAGGTGAAAGGATGTGTGTATGCCAATCTTTCCTAGTATCATTGACTACCTTCATAAGAATTTTGTTCAAGGTTTTATTTGTTAATTCATCTTGACCATTGGTTTGTGAGTAATAAGGTGATGAGAAACTAAGTTGGATGCCAAAAGCGTCACATAGTTTGTGTAGGGTTTTGTTTTTGAATTATTTTCCATTATTAGTGATGAGGTGGTGAGGAACACCAAAGTGACAAATGATATGATGGTTGATGAATTCACATATTTTCTTGGCTTTTGTAGAAATGAGGGGAATGGCCTCTACCCATTTAGTGTAATATTCAGTAGTAGTTATAATCCATTGGTGGCATTGGGAAGAATGGGGGTTGATCTCACCAACAAGATCCAAACCCCATTGAGAGAAATGCCAAAGGTCTCGTGTGACCTATAAGGCATGACTAGGTGTGTGATGAAGATTAGCATGTTGTTGGAATTTTACGCAATGTTTGACATAAGCACAACAATCGTGGTTTAGGGTTGGCCAATAATAGCCTAGGTGAAGAATGCGTTGTGATGCCAAACCACTAAAGTGACCTCACAAATTCCATCATGGAATTCCTTAATGGTGTAAGGAATTTTAGAAATTGTAAGGAAGTGTAAGATAATTCCATGAAAATCCACTTGTAAAGAAGACCACCCATGATGACATAATGGGAGACACTTTTAAGAAAGGCACGTTGTCCATTATGAGTGAGATCAATGGGTAGAATGGAAAGGGAAAGATAGTCTGCATATTGCTTATACCAAAGTCACATGGGTCAGAGGCAATGGTTCGACCAAGTAAAATTCATGAGGTAAATAAGAGGGTGATTGTATCCTTTGTATGGTGAAAATATTTTAGAGTCAACAGGTGAAGCAGGTATCTGAGAAGCCAAGTAAGTGCCATGGTATCCAAAAATTTATTGGTAGAATGTGGGGTGGTTTGAAGTGTATAATGGTCAAAGGTGGTCAAAAGCATATCTACGTGATGCTTATACTTTTGAAGGATCTCATTACGACACTAGTATATACCATTGACTTGGTTTATGACCAACTAAGAATCACCAAAGATATTGATTGTCTTAACATTTAAGGCATATGCAGCCTAGAGACCCAATATGAGTGCTTTGTATTCCGCAATGTTGTTTGTACAATCAAAATTGAGTTTGAAAGACAAAGGCATAGGTTCACCCTCAAGGGGGATGAGGATAACACCAGCCCCTCCCCATGTTGACACTTGAAGCCATCGAAGAAGAATGTCATTTGGTAAGCGGACTTGTCCAGGGAAAGGGTAGTTATAGACTCATCTGGGAAATCAAAGTTAGATGGTTGATTCCTAGAAATAGGTGCATCGGCTAGTTGGTCAGCAATAGCCTGGCCCTTAATGGACTTTTAATGAATGAATTTGAGGTCAAGGTCAGCTAGAAGCATAAGCCAATGTGAAAACATGTTGATGTTGATAGGGTTTGCATACATATAGTGTAATGGGTTAGTATTAGTAATGATGAAGGTTTTGTGGTTGAGTAGGTAATGGAAAAGTTTGGTGGTGATGAAAACTAAGGCTAAGTAGAGTTTTTCAACATGGGTATATCTAGTTTCATAGTCTAGAAGGGTATGACTTATGTAATAAACCAACTTCTCTTAGTGTTGGTCATGTGATGAGCAAGCATGGCACCTAAAGAATGGTTAGTGGTGAAATATATAGGTAAAAGGGTTGGTCATCTTTAGGAGGAATGAGTACTAGTGGTTGAAGAAGGTATTGTTTTAAGGCCTCAAATGCTTTATGGAATTCATCATCCCATTTGAATGAAACGTATTTCTTGAGAAGATGATGAAATGGTTAAGAACAATTAGAAAGTACGAGATAAAATTATGAATGGATTGAAGCTTACCTTGTAGGCTTTGAAGTTGATGGAGATTAGTGGTGGAGGAATTTCCAGAATAGCCTTGAATTTAGCAGGATCAACTTCTATACCATGGAAAGAAACAATGAAACCCAGGAGTTTTTCGAAAGTACCTCAAAGAAGCACTTCTTTGGTTGAAAATGAAGACAATACTTGATGAGGCCATCAAAGATGAATTTAAGGATGGGCAGATTTTTGGTTTGATGTTTGGATTTGGCAAGTAGATCATCTACATAATCTTCCAATATGTGATGCATGATGTCATGGAAGATGTAAATCATGGCTTGTTGATATGTAGCACCAACATTTTTAGGCCAAAAGGCATGACTCGATAGCAAAAGGTCCCCAAGGGGTGATGAAGGAAGTATTTTTTTGATCCTCTGGAGCTAGTAATATTTGATTGTAGCTGAGAAACTATCCATGAGTGATAAAATTTCATGGCCAGTGGTGAGATCAACTAGTTGGTCAATTCCTGGTAGTGGGAAATCATCTTTGGGACAGGTGAGGTTGAGTTCATGAAATCTATGCAAATGCAGAGTCCCCCTGTCACATTAGTGACAAAAATGATGTTAAAAATCCATTGGGGATAGTCAATAAGTAGGATGAAGGAAACTGAGAGAAGGCGCTAAAGCTCTTTCCTTGACCAGAAGAGAAATGTGAGGATACATTTTCCATAGCTTTTATTTGATGGGTTTGGCATCAGGAATGGTTACGATATTGTGGACCATGATTTTAGGGTCGATACCAAGCATACCGGCATAGGACCAGGAAAAAGCATCACCATGGTCCCAAAGGAAAGAGGTGAAGGCTTCCTGTTTAGTAGTGTCTAAGGATTGGCTGATCTTTAGAATGTGCGGGTCATCATGAGTGTTAATGTTGATTTCGATGGTCGATTCGTTCAACATGGTTTCGTGCCTCGAGGGTAACGGCCGATGAATATAAGAGTATTCCGCACCAAGGTAGGTGAGGATGGAATCATCATCCTGACATTGAATAATGTTAATAGAAGGTGTATCATCATCGATCATGTTAGGATACAAGAATGGGAGAGAAGAGGGAGCCTCGCCATCATGTTGATAGGTTAGCGGTCCTAGGGAAATGGTGTTTACAAAAAAAATTTAGGAGGAATAGATTCGGGATCTATGGACTCTGTGGGTGAAGATGGTAATGTGGGTGAATGAGAGGGGGAATATTTCTCATCCTAGATAAGGTCGACGTGAACCTTCTTGGAGGGTGGAGCATCAAAACCAATGCCACTATGGTCATTATGTTTACGAGAGGTACAGAAATGACAAGTATGGTAGCCTTGTTCATAAAATCCAAAGCCAAATCCTTTCCATGTGCACCGGTGGAGAAAAGTGTGAGAAAAGTGGTGGTTAGTGAGGGAGTGTAGGTTAGACAAAAATGGTTGGGCTTGGGATGGAGGTTCAGGTTTATAGGTGGAAATATCAAGTCCCCCATATGTTAGGTTGGTGCAAAGGTGGGGAGGGCCATAAGGAAAACATCACCGATGTGGATGTCGTAGCTGGGGTGTTGACACACATTCCCATACTCTTGTGGGGTGAGGAAGGTGTTGATATTGTATAGTTAGTATTATCCCAAAGAGTGAGCCGTTTAAAAACACCTTCTATGGGATTAGTATTCAAAGTATGTGGGTAGTGGGAATAGATGGCTTGCTAGATGATGGGGAAAAAAGTGCATCAATGGTAGAGGATACAACTACAGTGGGGATAGCAAGTTTTGATGCAATAGAGGTAGTGGCAATTTTGGTGGATAGGCTCATGGGTGAAGGTGAAGTGGTGATAGTGGAAGATTCCTTGACGGATACGAGCATATAAATGGGCCAATATATCTTGTTACAGGTGGCTTTAAAGGTGATGGGTTGGTAGGGATGGTGTAATTATGTCCCTTGTGTTCAAATTTGAGGCATCAATGTAAAGTCAAAGGGACACAACCCATGACACGGATCCAAGGTTGTTTGAGTAATAATCTATACTTTGGAACTCCCCTTCTAGGACATAGAAAAGTTATAGGATAGTACGGGGCCCATGCGGACATAGAGAATAATGGTACCCAGGGTAGAGGTCATGGCGTAATTGAAGGAGCACAAAGATATCCGAGTTACTATGCATATAATTGGTAGGTATCCAGATTTTTCATATGCATGGGAGGAGATGATGTTAATGCTAGCACCACCATCGATCATAATGCATCATATACATATATTATTGATAAATACAGAGATGAAAAGAGAGGGGTTTGGGTCTTCGGAGTGAAGGGAGAAATCTCTTCATCATCGAAAAGATGAGGGTGGTCATTTGGCAAGTAGGTGGAGGTGTAGAGGAAGGTGATGATCTAGTGAGAGAGGCTACGTGGTGAGGGGTAATGATGGAGGCTACGGGTATGGGGTCATTTGGTAAGACTTCAATAGATTGAAGGACCTCCATGAGGGCTTGACAATGTGACTCCAAGGTTTGGACGAGGTCATATAAAGACATTTTTAGGGGGTATTGGTGTAGTTGTTTTAGCATTGTGCGATGTGTGACCCCATTGGAAATAAGATATGCAAGACCTCGAAAGGTGATTTTGGGTATTGATGTGGTTGGTATGTTGGGTACATAGTAGGTTGGTGGGCCAATTTATTTTTACTTTCCCTTATCTTTTTGAGTACGGGTGGTAATGTTGATCATGTTAATCCGAGGGGAAGTGGATGAAGAGGGTGTGTCATGGAAGGTATAGGCATGAGGGATAGAACCCTAGTGGTAGATACAATCTTTGTGAAATGAGTAAGGTGCATTGACATTTTGGTGGTTGTTTGGCCAACTCTATTAGATGAACCATTTTGATCTCAAATCTCGAGGTGGATCAAGAGTTGTGGGGTTGGAGATTTTTTTCATTGAGTAGGTAATGGGAGAAGATTTGTGAAAATTGGTGAAGGCAAAATGGGGTCCTCATCAAGAAGATCATCATCATCAAAATTTTCTTCGGGAGGACATAATTGGACAAGAGATATTTTTAAATCCTTACAGATTCACTACATGGTGTTTGGGAAAATGATGGTAGGCTTAAATTTTTGTTTTGAAAAACCCTTTTGGTTTGGGTTTGAGTGGGTCATAAGGTCTAAGAGGTGGTAATGTGATGATAGAAGTTTCGAGGAGATTGGTTAAGATTTTGGAATAAGATCCTACTAGTGGATCACAATGAGAGGCCAATGTGGGTTTGCGTGTAGGTACATCTGATTATGGAGGAAGAGGATTTACAAGAAGGAGGGTGGGTTGGTTTACTAGTTTGGTATGCAAAGTGGTATTAGGTCTTGGTTTCATCTCGCTTGGGTCTTGGTATCCTAGGAAGAGGTTTTTAGCTTTAGGTTGCATCTTTTTCACCTTTTTGGGAAACGATGACATGGGTGTATGGATGTGAAGGGAAAATCTGATGGTGGTAGAGGAAGGGTTACCCATGGGGGTAACCGAGATGTTGTGGAGGTGGGTGGTGTAGGTTGGGAAGGAGGTGTGAGTGAAAGAGAATAAAGTTACATGGGTAGTGAAGATGTTATGGACGATAGTGGAGATATGGGTGGTAAGAAGGTTATGGGTGAGGATGGAGGTTGCATGGATTGCTTATGTATATTAGAGACCCGTGATGAGGAAATGGGTTGCTAGGTTCTTGGTTTACTAGTGGACGGGGGTTGCTTGGCTGTGGTCAAGGGGTGAGGTCTGGGATGGACGAGAAGGGATGAAGGTGATAATGGCATGGTAGGCAAGGTTCGTGTATGAGGCCTAGGATATTGGATCTTATTTTTAGGGTTCAAGGTAAGTTTAGCATTAGTTTTGGAAGATGTGGCTAAATCTAGTTTGATGGGTGGGTGAGTAAGGCTAGCTTTCAGTATGAACCCCAAGGTAGGGATAGGTTTAGGTAAGGGAGATGATATAGGTGAGGGTAGGTGTTTGGGTGTAGATGTATGTTGGGTTATGGGAAGAGGTGTGAGTTGGGCCATGGGTGGTAATGTGGAAGGTGTTGCAATAGTCATGGTTGTGTTTGGTTCGGTCACTTGAAACACTTTTGGATAGATAGTGGAGGTGTCAGCGAGGACAACTGCATTTGTGTTGAAATAGGAAGTAGAAGGCATCCCCAAAGTAAGGCTCTATCGACATAGTCCAGGTGATCAACCAAGTGTGAAAATGGTGTTGTTGTAATTCCCATGGATCAAGTTGTAATTCCTATAAAATGTGTTTGAGACATAGGGAAATGGCTAGCCTTAGACTCTGTGGGTAAGAGAGATGAAAGAAGATCAGCAGGATCTTGAAGGTCCGATGGTGAATGGTCATCCAAAGGAAATGGTATTTCTATAGGATCCTCTATGGGTAGAGGAGAGGATGGGATAGACAAGGTGGAATCTCCTTGTGATGGTGTAGGTAGGTGGACATGCATCTCCTATGAGTAGGAGAGGTGTCACTAACAACTACTCAAAAATTTGAGGGGTCAAAGGTGGCATGCTAATTATAGGATCTTCCATGGGTGATGGAGAAAATGAAGGGGTTCCCCATGGGTGGAGGAGTAGATGAAATTAACTCTTATGTAGGTAGTGGAAATCAAGCTAAGATTTCATCTATGGAAGGAACATGGGGCAATTGGGAAGAAATTGGCATGTCATCAAAAATAGCACCGACTTCGGGCAGAGATTGCTATCATTGTTTGAAGTGTCACCATCTTGGTTGGAAGAGGGGGAATGTTTAGTGAATGGCTTCTTGAAGATGTGTAGGTTTTGGTTAGTGGGTGCATTCATGCTATCCAAGACTAGATCTTTGTTGTCTAAAATTTCTTGGATGATATTATTGAAGGTGATGAAATTATTGTCAGTATGACCTTTGACATGATGATAGTTAAAAATTCATGTTCCTTATACCATGTGGGCATGGATCGCTGTGGTCAAAATTGGTATTTGGTTTTATAGGTGGAAGGGTAATGGCACAAGCGTTAACAAGATTTTCCAAAAAGAAGAGTAAGATTATCCTATCGAAGTGTACTTTCATTGTTCTCATCCGAACTGGAAAGCCTGGATGGGAAGATATTAGAAGGAGGTTTGGTGGGTTTGACTGATGAGGAGGACCAACCTTGAGAACTCTGAATTGGCATATCCTTTGGGTTTTGAATAGTTTTTGGGGTTTCAAAGATGAAGAAGAATCATTTTATTTGAGAGTGATGTTCTTGTTATGAAGTTGAATTTTCTCTCCTCTTCGATAGCATAGATTTACAATTTCCATGCCATGGTGAATGCCTCATCAAAAGTTCAAAAGGTATACACCGTAGAGTTGGTGAGATGTGTTTATGCAAGATCGAGTAAAAAAATATATGAGTTTAGTTTGAGGTAATTAAAATGTGAGTCTGGTTAATTAGGTCACGCCAAAGAAGCAACAAAGTCAGCAATAGACTCATTGTCATCTTTTGTCGTGTGGAATAAAGAGTAGTCAAGGTAACATTCTTAACAATGTTGATGGAGAAGTGATCTAGGAAGGCTTGGGCTACCTGATTATATGAGTAGATGGAGTGTCTGGTAGCCCACTATATCAGTTCAATGCGGGTCTTGTCAGTGACATCAGGAAGCTCCATAGGAGTAAAGCATTGTCATGGGCAATCAAGTAACATCCATGTTTGAAAGACCGCAAATGCTATTACGGGTCTTCTTTACTATTTAAACGGTTGAATTTTGGAATTTCCCAATGTACAGAGTATGGAGAAATAGGGATGGATGGATGAATGGGCCCATTATAGATTTCATCGTAGGTGAGAGAATTCTGTGAGCCAAAAATCGATGCTTCTAGTGTCTGCATCATTTCCATCATCAATTTGATACAGTCATTGGTAGGTTTTGATGGAAGGGTTCCTCCTATGGCATAAGGGGGCTGGTTTTGAACTTGTAACATGGTAGACATTGCATGTATGGCGATTGCGAATAGGGAGGCTGAGAATAAGGGACCGACATAGTGGGCATGTATCTAGAATGGGTGATAGACGAGATAGGGGTTGTTGATAGTATGTGTATGTAGGTGGGATGGTCATAGTGACTCTAGTAGTGATTAGGGGCAGTGTTTGTGGGATGGAGAGGACAATATTCTAGAATGGAGTAGGGGTCACCGACACCACGGGTGGTTGTGTTGCAATGGGTATTTTTGAGACAATGGGTGCGGATGGGGCTATTTCTTGGGTGGTCGATGAGGGGACAATAGATACAAAAGGTGTGAGTGATACTGCAGACGTAGTGGTCATGGCGGGTATGGGTCCTAGCTGTGAAAATACTGGGGGTGAAGCAGTGAAGGTAACACTACATTATTAGGGGCTGATGTAGAAGTGGGAATAAGGGCAGGAGAGATGGATACAGGCATGTCATATATCAACTGACTTGAGGAGTCCCGGGTGGAAGAGTGGGAAAGGTAGAACTGTAAGGCCATGAGATTCTGATCAAGGAGTCATGAAAATTCCTCATCACCTATAAAAATGGTGGTAGGTAAGGTTGGATACATGGGTGATAGGATAGAAGGTGGTGAAGGATGAGGCAGAGTGGTTGATAACTCGCATGAAATATAAGAGCGTTGGCTTGGCTGCGAGTCAATACCATGTGAATGGGTACATATCGATGATTTTGTATCCCGCAGATGACATAGGGGTAGTAAGAATGAATAAAACATGTGTATATAGGTATATTTGGGTGATATATCAGTTCATATTCAATACAGGGTAACCGACACCGGTTAAGGATGATTGATGGTAGATAAAGGGGTAATCGAGATCGATTATTGTGAGACAGAACATATTTACCAAATGAAGTAAATATTATCTCTTTGCGGTTAGATGAAAAAGTTATATGATGAATGTTGACCTTAGAGTAGAGAGAGTACAAAGACTCATAGGAACTCTTACAACAAAGAAAATTTAATAAGGGTTCGTTTGTCATGTAAATATGTAACAATGAAATTGACAATTTTTTAGACGACAACTATACCCCTATGCCAAAATTTTCATGTTTTATCATTCCCTGTGCACCCAAAAACAAATCCGCCAAGGTCTTTTCACCCCATATTTGGTGTAAAATTTATCCCTTATGTGATTTAGGAAAGTCTATCCATTCCCCTATGTGAATTTAGGAGTTCTAAAAAGACACTATCTTCCGGCAAAGATAGGGAAGGGTTATCACTAGCCTTTCCAGGACCGGGAGTAGAACGGAAAGGAAAAATTCAATACTGAGAGATGAAATTAAGACCTTAAAACATAATGGGAATGATTTTTTTAAGTTTTGAGGAATTTTTGCAAGACTTGGAGTAGTTTGAGTAAAAAACAAGGTTCACAAGCCTAGGTAGTACATAGGCCTAAAACAGCTACTCGGCTTCAGAAGAAGATTCTAGGAGCTCCGGATGGAGTTAGAAGAAAAGAAAATCTCTAGAAAGAGGATTCCAAGACCTACATGATTGTGAAATAATATTTTTCACAACACTTTGGCGCATTAGGTCTGTAGGTAGTTTTTCTCAGGAAAAGGTGAAGTACAAAATCAAAAATCTTATTTTATAGGGATCAAATGGAATAATCAAGACATGATACCCCACCATTGGATTCAGAAGGAAATTTCTAGTTAGGATCATATAAAATTGTTTGAAAAATTCCATCGAAAGCTCAAGTTATCACTTGACATATACAAGTTCAAGACTTAGCCAAATTTTTGGGAGGACACGTGTCAACACTAGAAGCTGGCGGGATTTTGTGTCCCTCACGTCCCCCAAGGTAAGAGAAATAAAGGTTGGAAAAGTGTACCCAGCCACTTTAAAGACCTTTCAACCCTTATATGACCTCTTGGACCGTCATGTGACTTCCAAACTTGACAGTTCAGCCCCCAGGTGTATTTTTGAAGCATCCATTCCCTACCGTTGGATCGGGTGCCACGTGTCAACTCCTTGACCACCATGGAATTTGATGTCCCTTATGCACCTAAGGTGGGGGACATAAGACCTTGAAAAATTTTCCCAACCCCGTGAGGGAGTCTTTCGGAAACCTACGTGACCGCCTTTTAGCTCTCAGTGCTTTAAAGTAGCTTTTTCCTTATTCATTCCCCGCCGTTGGATTAAATGCCACATGTCATCATCTTGCTCATTATGGAAATTGATGTCCATCACATACCTGAGGTCAGGAACATCAGACATGAAAAAATACACCCAAATCCAACTCAAAAATTTGAAAAATATTCTAACTGCATTAGTTGCTTCTTGTTGCTTCTCCATTACGTAAGAAAGTTGCAGAGAATAAAATTCAACCACTCCAACATTGCAAGAAACTTAGATCAGATCAGAAAAGGAGCTGAAATAATTTTTCCATGGAGATAAACAGGTCTCAGAAGGAATTTTCATCAATCTAAGAAGGAGAAATGAAGAATAGAGAAGAAGAACAATGGAAATCCCCATAGCCATGAAAACGAAGATTCGAACATATCTTGCAAACCGGTGCTCGGATTGATAAACCGTTTGTTTCTAAGTTTTAATCTCTTGAAGGAAATTAAAAAATCATATTCAAACCTCCAATTTTCATCAAGGATTTCTCACAAAGAAAGAAATCCTCTTTCCGACTCTATGAAGGAAAAAATTGATTTCCGCCAAACCGAATGCGCTTTATCAGTTGAAGTAAGATCACATGTGAAGCACTAGAAGAAAAAACCCACATCAAAAATATAATTTTATTCAAAAATAGAGGAGAAAACAAAACCCGCAATTTTGAGGTCCATTAATGGCTATCGTACCCTGAAGCCATTTGCCAGGTCCAAAAATTAAAACTTTAAAATCTTTTGGATTATCAAGCGGGCGGGTTTGAAATTTTAGAGGGATGATATTGGGAGAAAACCCATATAAAAAAATCATTCCACATCAATCTAACTCCCAGAGGTCAACTTTCTAAAAATAGTAGGTCTACTACATAGGAACTGCTATTTCAGGAAAGTCATCAATAGAATAACCTGCAAAGGAGATGAAGACATTGGAGGTGCATTACAATGGAGAATTCACTAGAATGGAAATTTTGGCACTTACTAAAAATAGTAAGTGGGCCCTCAAGCACCTGCTAAAAATAGAAAGTTGATCCAGAAGGAATGAGGAACGCAGGGAGAAAGAGGAAAAATGAGTCACAGCATCCAATTGAGATCAGGGACTTGATTTCTCATACTTACTAAAAATAGTAAGTTGGTTTTTATAAGGGAGATATGAAGCCAAAGTTGATGGGTCAGAAGCCTTCTCAGGATTATGAAGTGGAGAACATTTGGAGAATGGAGCCAATTCCACTATAGCAAACTCATCCTTTGACATAATTCTTCTTCTTCTTCTCTCTCTCTTTCTCTCTCCTCTTCCCCCTAACTTTCTCTCACTTTCAAATGTTCTAATTCTTCATTGGGGTTTGCACTTTTTGATATGCCTTTAAGTCACTTAAAAGTGACTTTAGAAACATAATGTAAATTAAGTCACCTTGCTATTATAAAAGGGACTTAAATATTTAAAGTGGAATATGAACAGTCTTAAGTCATATTAAGGCATATGGAGGGTCATGAGGAAGATGATAAGTCACCTCTCATTCTATAAATTATAATGCCATTCCCATTGCAAAGGGTTGGTGATTGATCTTGTAAACTCAAGAGTATATTGTACCTTGAGAGAACAAAGGAGATAGCCAAATTCTTCCATTCCCCTCATTCTCAAATTTCCTCTATTTCTCCATTATGTACAACTTTGGTTTGAGAAATCAATACAAGAAGAAGGAGTTTCCAGCTTTCTTTGACTAAGGGGTTTCTTGATACTTTGTGATCAATAAATTCTATTTGGTCTTGTTGTTATTTACAGAGTTGTTTCTTCTCATGAATGCATGTGTTGAAGTTTCTAACTAGTGTGTGTAGGAATCTGATTATCTACCTATAGCATTAGTTCTCCTACCTCTTTTCTCACTCCCTTCCCTACTTTCAGACAAAGTCTTCTCTAGCAAGAGATTACTAGCTTTGCCGTAGGGTCAGTGGAGTGCCCCTGTTAGATCCCCGGTCGAAAGGCCACCACAAAAATCCACATTTTTTCACGCATGTACATACGATAGCTACACCAGTTAAGTAGAGGGACTTAGATTCCTAGAGCATTGGAAAGAAATCCACAAGTTTGTCCACTCGACAAATTTTCTCGCCAACATGTTCTTTAGGCAATTTAACTTGAAAGAACAAAAAAACGATGCCGATTAAGAAAACCGATGTTAGTCGGGGTAACCAATGATGGTTCTTGTGAAATATGGAAAATATAGAAAAAGGATTATTGTGAATTTTATTGAGATAAATAATCAACCTGCAGGTCTGGAGTTGACGAAATGAAGTCTTGACACACTCGTAAGAATTGAATACTCCAACCGTGATTGTGGAGTGTGTAAGGCAAAAGAATGGAGAAATGGAGAAGTGTATGCTCAAACCTCTAAATGCACGTCAATCAAACACCAAAAACATGTACCTAATAAGTGGTTTTTAATGTTTTTAGATTATTCTATTTAGAAGACTGACTCATGAATTTTTAGAATAGGATTTTTGTGAGGAAGGCTTCTCATGAAAAGAAGGATATCGAAAGGAGAGGTTTCAAATATGTTATGATGGGCGTGATGTCCTCTCGAGATAATGAATCGACAGAGGTAAGGAGAAAGGGAGTACTTGCCAATCTAATTGTGTGATCATAGACGATAAGGTTTCCCAGGTAAGATGTTGTTTAAGAAATATGTGTATATTTCAATTTTGTGAAAGTTTGGTAAGACACAGAGAGAGAAAATGTGATTTCCACGATTATTTGTGTCAACCATCAGTTGGGCATGACTTCTAGCATATAGGTTTCCCTCATTTTAATGTGAGCTAAATGTAGAAAATCAGAATGTAATGCAACCAATTTTAAGCCCAAATCGAAAAGGTTATGTTCGATGAAGAAAATGATGAATAGGAGAGGGTATGCTCTTTCACTAAATGTAGAAAGCAAGAAAGAAGAATGATTCCTTTTTAAATGCACCAATAGAAATGTTTCTTTTAGAGAAATTAGAAAGAAGAGAAGATTACCAGAGAAAAAGATTAATGTGTAAGCCTTTTAAAGGAAAAACACACAACTTTCACCTAGGAATGAATAAAATGAAATAAAACACCCAATGGGTCCCAACAGGTGTGCTAGAATGTTTCACCATTTTATTTACGTTTTTATGATGAAACAAATGAAGTTATGGGCTAGGAGGAATACCTATTAAATGGGTTGGTTGATGGTTGTTGTGTGCATTCTAACTTCTCGATCCAGTGTCAATTGTGAGAGCTTCCTTTTGGCTAGGAGGAACTACCTGAAATAGAAAACAAGACCACAAAAGAATAGTTAAATAATATATGACAGTGGACTGCCTAGCGTATGCTAGTTTCGGGAAGTGTGATACTTCCTAGATGGCTATCAATCCACTATTTAAAATAACTTAATGTGATAAATAAGTAAATTCCTATTATATTTGATATGATTTAGGTATCTCATTCAAGCACAATAAGAAAATATAATATAATAGGCTAGGTTATAGTCAGATATGAAGGGTAGGTAGTTGTCAGGGTGTTGGAACTAGTCAGGGTCAGGTTTTGGGTTGTTTGGGTCACTTGGTAGAAGGTAGGTTAGCTCTGTTATTGGCAAAGGTGTAAAACATAGAGACCAACTTTGATCGGGTATAACCGACGATGATTTATAAGGGACCGACGACGGTCATGGATAACCGATGACGGTAAGGTCAGTGAAAGGAATTTTCTAAGATCTAATTGTGGGGATTGAAATGGAGCTAAAAAGAGATGGAAGGGTGGATGGGGATGTTTGTAATGGTCTCAGGTATAATCGAGAGGGTGTAGGAGGTGATAATGGGTGATTTGGTTGTGTGGGTAGAGGAATGGTTGAGTCTAC
Source organism: Taxus wallichiana var. yunnanensis (assembly GCA_018340775.1). Classification (NCBI taxonomy): domain Eukaryota; kingdom Viridiplantae; phylum Streptophyta; class Pinopsida; order Cupressales; family Taxaceae; genus Taxus; species Taxus wallichiana. The sequence goes on along the minus strand of CM031234.1, from coordinate 410,200,672 downwards.
AAGTAGGTAGAATATTGAAAAAGAACATGTAAAGTATAAACTGATAACAGAAGTAACAAGGCTATTATACTGAAATAGACTATGCTGGTAAAAGGTATACTTATTGTGGTACAGGCTTGATGGCTGAATGGTGATGGCATTTGATCAGAAGAATGGTTTTTGGTACCACAATAGTGCTCCCTGGAATGCTTCTGTGGATGCAATACCTCTAGATCTATCCTGGTGTTGGTTGTGGATGTCTGGGTGCGTGAAAGACTCTAGTTCTACTTGCAAACATCTCTCTTTTCTTCCTCTTTTCTCGAATGTGACACCATCTTAGAAAAGTGCCAACCCCTCAAACAAGGTTGCTAAGGTGAATAAATGGTAATCGACGATGGTTCCGTCTTGACCAACGTCATTTTAGGTCTGACTGGCATTGGTTAAGGTGGGATTCCCTAGGTTTACTAAAATGGGAAGATATTTCTAATTTCTTGGGCCAAGTTGGGTTTGTTATCATGGATCGAATGAAATATTCCCTCTAATGGGTGGGAATGTGGCTAGAGATATTTTAGGGATTGATTTTATGGCTATACCAAATCTTATCTCATTAAGGCAAGTAGGACTTATTTATTGTTAGTTATGGAAACATGCCAAGAATAGGTCTATGGTGAGGTGGAAATTAGGTCAATTAAGATAATAAAATAATTGATATTATGAGGATGGGTATTTAATTTAATTAAATTAATTAAATTAATTATTAATGTTTGGGTGAAAGGGGGCCATGATTAGGTGCCCATGTTTAAGTTCGTTATCCGATCGGGGGGCTAAGGGAATGTAACCAAATTGAGGTATCTATAGAATCAGAGTTATGAGCCAATTGATTATCAATGTAACAAAGCTTACAAAACAAATATGAGGACATGGAACTTGACTTAGTTGCCCTTGCAAAATCAAGGAATCGGTAAAGAAATTAAACTATGAGAAGGGAGGAAGGGCTTAGGTTATTTCATACCTTTATGAGCCAACATTGATAGTTACAACCTAACTAATCGGTTGAAAACTAGCCACAACAGAGAGATATGGACATATATAAACAAGATATTCTTGTACATTACATACAAGGTATTCAAGTGGCTGCACTACAAATTCACGTAATTTATTACAAATAATATCATTGAGGAGGCACGATGCAAAATGAGGTTGGAGCCAGATCACATGGGGATATATATTGTTGCTGATTGTATTCGGGAAATTGGTGTCCCTGATGGGCTAGATGGAAATATATGGGTTCACCCACTAGCACACCCATCTCCTGCAGTGCAATTTTTCAGTTCACTTACGATGGCACCATCATGAATACCTACAAGGCCCGGATGAAAAAGTGGTATGAATGACTGTGTGAGGCCTTTGAGAATAAGTGGCACATCCCACATGAGTTTCCACAAGTTTTTGGGGACTAGGTGAAGTTTGTAGTCATACAACACTTCAGCTTGGAAAATTTTATGATGGCCAAAGGAGAAATGGGGCCATGGTGCAAAATCTTGTTTGCATTCACTACTAAATATATGAAGTGTGCCATCAACTATTTAAAGGACACATAGAATTTGATGTTTGATGGTGACAAAATGGATGTTGATGTTCACACCCTTCACGCAACCTACAAGTATAATACAAGGCTAATTAATAAGGAGATTTTAGAGCTAGACGTTATGGATCTACATTTGTAGATCAATGTTATTATCAAGGGTTTCCTCCAACGAGTATTTTTGTAGATATGCCCTAAGACACGTGGGAGAAGTTGAGGTGGTGTTTATAGAATCCACCTTTCTAAAGCCATGAGAGGTGTCAATGCAACCTACGAGAGTGGTCCAAGAAGGAGAAGGAGAATAATAAGAAGAAGAAAGTGAGGAGAAATTGGACACTTCTAGGAAGAGGATGTATTATGCATGCAAGAGTAGCTATAAGGGTGTAGGTACATCACACCAAGGAGGTGCCGAGGCTTCACAACCAGAGCATGAGGAAGATAAATAGTCAAAAGGAAAGAGCGAGCAGAAAAACCACAAATTACATGATGTCTTTGATTCCGTGATAGAGATAGGCTCGAGAGAAGGATCAAAACACTATCGGGGAGGAACTCAAGGTAGAACTCGAGGAGGAGGAGAAGAGAATTGTTGAGGCATAGGAAAAGGCAATGGCTGATGCATGCACCAAGGAGAAAGAACATTATTTGGTGGAACCTATGAAAATTCTATCATGATATACTTTACCTACCCAACTCACTTGCCCATGAGAGAAAAATAAAGGATACTACTTTGTTATCATATAGGAGAAGGGGTTCCCTACACGAACAAGTACATCAAGGAAGCAACACTCAAAACACAAGGCAAAGAGAAATAATTGGACACCTATGTCCCCTCACATGGACTTCATGGATAATCCCACAAAGGTATTGTGTACAAGGTTCCAGTACCCTTTCCCTAGAGAAGCTACATGCTTGGGATCTATTGGACCAAGATGTGGGCATGAAAAGGAGAAATAAAATGATAAGCTAGAATTTGTAATGTCATGCAGAGGAGCCTGACCTCGAGGTCAATGATCATGCGGTCGAGACCATTAATTTAAAGAATAAATAAGGAGAAACTTACAAAGTGGTGGATCCAAGCCACCTCACTGATGAGAATACATGTAACGTACTATAAAAGATGTCTTCAGAGGTTATAAGGTGGAGTTTGGATGCGTGGGTGATTATTTGGACTTGTTTTAGAGCCAAGAGGAAGAAAAAGAAAAGGATATATAGTGACTGCACCACGGGTTGAAGGGTGAATAGGTATGGTCTAAGGAGGCATGTGATTGAGTTGGTGCATTGGTCAAGAAGTTCCTAGAATAATGTCCGGCACTAGTGAGTTAACGCAGAGATTACGGTGAGGAAATGGAGTATTTAGAAGATCTAGTCAAGATGTTGTTAACAAAAATCAAGAATAGCATAGGGACCACAACCAAAGAGCTTCCCAAAGAGAATAAAAATAAAAAGGTCGTCATTAAATCCTAAATTACGGAGTGGTGGATTTTCTCACCCAACTCAAGCAAGAAAATATTTTGGCGTAAAGGGTCTTCAATAGTTGCTTGAAGTGCAAGCCCATTGCTAATACGCGGGTAGTTGATGAAGAGGCCATTCTCAAGGCCCTAAAAGAGAAGGTCCCAAAGAACAAGATTGAGCATGTCCAGATTGATTATTTTACCATAGTGTAGAAGGAAAAATTAAGACCAAGCATGAAAAACTGGAATTTCGCATTGGTGAACTTTGGGACTCTATCACAAAATGTATGGATGAGTTCGAGGGTGTCTACAGAGAGATGGTGGTGGTCATAAATGAGCTTAAGGGGAAGGTTGAAGAAATCACACCAAACCAAGTACCCAACATCATAGGAGAGTTACCAAGGAAAACCTTAGCAAAATTGGAAGCATGGAAGAAGTTGAAGGATGAGATAGATGTGGAGTTCCCTAAACTCCTCCAATTAGTCACTTAGGGGTTGAACCATGCAGCATTTTTCCTTAGCTAGTTTTGGGTCGTTGGAGTTTTGTTCGAAGAGCATGAAAGATTTCCACGGGTGGAAATCAACCTAGTTTGGGGTAATGTTGAGCCCATAAGGATACTATGCACCTAAGGCATGGAAGGTTTTGTCACATGCTAGCAAGGCACAAAGGCTCACATAAAAGTAGCTTTAGGGAGAGTTTAGATGTTCGCGCATAGGAAAAAAAAAAAAATATTAGGAGTTAGCAGTATGTTAGAACATCATTGGGGTTTTGATAAGGGGAACATGGAGATGTGGCCACGCTCATTCAACGATAAGGTTGAAGCATGAAGACTTGTAGCCCAAGGAAATAATATTACAAGGTATAATTATTTTTATCATGACATGATGAAGGGATATAAAGTAGAGTTAGTTACGGTTTAGCTAGCATTTGCATGTTGAGGATACTTGAGTATAAAGTGGTGCATGATGACATTTGGCATGTGGTTCACACCGAATGATGGATAGGTAGTGGAGAGAGGATTCCCAAGAACCCCTTGATATGTATTGATTTACATGGTAGCAAGGTGTGTGTGGAGATCGGGAGAGAATGAAAATGAATGTTTGTGTAGAAGAGAGAATTCAAATAGGGTGAAAAGAAAGGATGTATGAGAGAGAGCTTAGAATGATGTTTGTCAATACTACTATAACTTCGTAATGGATTCATTGTAGGATAATGTTGACACTATGTGGATGTATCTGGTCCATATATGGTTTTCGTGATGTATTTGTATAATATAATGTTGATGAATTAATATAATGATGTTTTTCTGAATATCTCGTGTGGATGAATCCTAACATATGTGTTCTTTATTATGTTTGTGGGATAGTTACGAATCTTATGGGTTATTTTTTATATTCATAGCCATAGTATGGTTCGTATGTTCTTTGGATTCAATTTCTTTATCTTTGTTATAAGATATATGCATCTTTCATTACACATTATCATGTCATTTATGATGACATTCTTGACAAATCTCACACGGTAGAGGGTTCGACACCTTTCGATGCCTCAGTGAGCACCGGTTTAGACTGGGTGATATGCTAGTGTGCCTAGGAATTAAAGGGTTGGGGAAAGTGACTACACTAAGAAATTTTGGAGAACCCTTATGACTTCAGATTTCGGGAGTTGCAATTTTGGATTTCGAAGGTTTCTCCTACAAGGTCAAAGTCCAAAATCAATTTTTGAGGGTTTCACATGTGCAAAATGGGCTCAAATTCTCATAGAGTATAGATTGTTGGTTGAAGATCAAAAGGGTATTCTCAAATATATTAAGTTTTCATTTTTAGAATTTTAAACTTCTTTGGGTCCCGTGCATTTCAGGATTTTGGGTTTTTAAGAATTTAGAGATTTTGAAATTTCAGACTTTGGAGGTTTTGAATTTTTAGGTTTTCATATTTTGTACATAAGGAATTTCTAAGTTTCGGAGGTTCTACATTTTAGACTTTCTAGAATTTTGGAATTTGAGAAGTTTCCAAGAAGGGATAAGTTATGAAATTACAAGTTTCAGATATCAATAACAGTTGAACCATTTCAACCCTATGACCATTTTTGAGACCTTAAAGGTGTGCATATAGGTGTTTATTTCATTCCATAAAGTTTTTGTGCTCTTTGTGGAATCATTTACTTTAGAGGCACATGTGAAGCACAATTGGTTACTCCATTTTGTTAAACAACCCATATTCTCTGATTCCTAGATCATCTCTTCTCCACCCATTTGCATCCTTTTTTTTTTCCTTCCATTTTCTTCCATCTCTTTCCATTTCATTTCTTCTATGAAGTCATGCAATCATGGCTTCATTTGCATCATGGAATTCACATCCGAGGTAACATCCCTATCAGTCTAATCCACATCCAAATTTCTGAGTTCATTTCCATGGTACTATTAACCCCTCAGATCCATACTATGATCAAAATCAATAGTGGGCATATCCTACGAGAAGAATGTAGATTAGTTTGGCTATTCACAAAACTATGAGCAAGGGTATGCAAATTTTTGAGGATATCCTACACACATGAATCTTGAGTTGTAGATAAAGATCAAGAAATTGGAGGTAGGTATGATGCATGCCTAGGCTACACATCAAGAGAAAGCATTCAAGATTGGATTCAAGGTCCCTTGTCCATGGGAAGGCCCTAGTCCAAGCTATTTCAGCCCATAAGATAAACTTGGCTATGTGATTGAGATGTTTCCCCAACTTGAAGAATTGATTAAAGATGTTAAATATTATACAAGGTAATGGGAAAATTTAGAATGTCCATCTTATGGTCCTTTCCCTAGTCCCCAACTAGCTTCATTTCAACTCGAACATCAATCACAAATTTTCCCATTTGTTTCCCCCATTGTGGAACCCACTTCTTCATATTCCACTCACCCATATCATCTTGAGTTTTCTACCCTTTTCCCTTACAAACCCAAGGAACCTCCATAAGAAAAAAATTAAAACCATTCCCTTCACAACCACATGTAATATAAAAATTAGTAGAGATGCCACCCACCGCCCCATATTCCCAAAACCATGTCGGGAAGAAACACAAAAACTAGTCAAAGGGAGTAAAGAAGAAGAAGAGCTCGGGAAACAAGAAATGATGAAAAAAATTGTGGGCTTGTCCCTAAGATTCAGAATTAATAATATCCCCTTACATGTTAAACCTCTAGAGGAAGTCAAGGTTAGAGAATAGGTGGTGAAAATAGAGTCTACGCAAAAGAACAAATAAAAATCAAGAATTAAAAGCGGAGGTTATAGCAACAAAGAGAAAAATGAGGATGATGATCAACACTATGTGTGTTCTAAGTGTAGTGTCCATGAGGGAACTCTATTTTTAGACAATATTGATCAACCTCTAGTTTTGAGCCCATAGAGGAAAGAACAACTCCGAATCCAAAAGAAGAGAAACAACTTCATGATATGGAGGAAGGTCATACAGATTTAGGATACTCAGAACAAGGCAAGATACATAAGAAACTCAAAGCCCTTCTTTAACTTCATTCTTCCAGATTCTAATTTTGGGGATAAATTTTAACTCTCAATTTTTTTTTGGAGGATGACAATGAGCATGGTGAAAAAATTACAAATCCAAAGAACACCATGGAGGAGAACAAGCTAATTCCATAGGTTCTATAGGAGGAATAGATCATAGAGATCTTCTTTCTCTCTTGTGGTGATGAAAATTTAGGTCTGCCTCTTCCTCTATCTTTTGACAAAAATGTGTTGTTTGTGAGATCCATTAAGGAGGAGAGATTTGAAGATCCGATAGTCCATAGAAGCCCTTAAGAGAAACAAGAAGAGGATTTTGAACTTTCAAACTCAAATTTTGATGAAGAAGAGGAATGTGTAGGACAATGTTACCTTCAAGAGAGGAAGGAGGAACTCTAAATCCCAATTAGTGAGCATCCCAAGGTATGCGGGAGAGTTCAAAACTTACGGTTAGTCAACAATGTTCCAATTAGAGGATGTAAATAGTCCCGAATAGTTTTATGTCATAGAGGAGTATCTTGTTGCCACAGAAGGGGACACACAAAACCAAACTAAATCTCATAAGAGTCCTCTTGAGATAGGATTGGAGGAATTGAATCTTCCAAGTTTCCCAATAGGACGGGAAGGAAAAGAACAAGAAAGTTCCATCTCTTTCATACCTTCACTAAGGTGAAATATCAATTGTCTCTAAATGTGTAAAATGAAGAAAATCAAGTTACAAACAATCACCTTTTCTAGGAAAGTCTACAAGAAGACTTTCTTAATGAGCTTGGAACTAAGAGCACGGGAAAATCTGGTAGACCAGGCCATGACCTATATGATATCTAGCTTCATTAGAGTTAGAGTCAAAGTTTCCACAACCGGTCATGTTCATTTCGAACATGAGGGTGAGTCTCAAAATACCAAGGATCGGGTAAAATTCCTTCAAGAGCCCAATATAGATCATTCTGAGGAGGTATTTTTCTTATTTCCAATTGATACCTTGATGATTTGGGTGTAAATTTGCTGCTATATCAATTTTTCACTCATGTATACATCTGTTTTCAATGTCTAATCATCTCGCATAGCTGCAAGTTGTAAGAAAGGGAAGTTACTTGGCCATATCGGTGTCGGGGTTTGTTTGAGGTATTCTCTCTCCGGTTAGTGTACGGTAGGTTTGGGTTTTCTTTTGTATAAGAATTTATCTTGCACACTTTGCATGTCTCATTTAAGCATGTATGATTTGTTATTTAGTACATAGTTTTTTTGTGTTTTCTCTAGTACATTACACCATATTTCAGTAGGTCTCCCATGTGTAATGATACAAAGAAGAAGCTCACAACTGTAGGAGAAAGTTGTAATTATAAAAACAATCCAAATACAAAGTAAATAAATTTCACAAGGGAAAATATTTTAGCATGTTCTATCTTCTTGTTCCTATATATCAACTACAAATAAGCTTCTAAGTGCCTTCATGGGATTAGAAAATCAGCCCCAAGGACAATTGTTGAATGGAAAATGACAGGTTTCATAACAAAAATAGGTCTAAGTTTCAGGAGCAGCCCCTAATCATTCAAATTTTCCATGTGATTGGAAGAAGAAGATCAACCTTAAATCCTTTTGAGTGTGATTCACTAAAGATCTTGAGGATTTGTAGGAAGCTTGAATCTTCAAAAATGTTCTACAAAACCATTTAAGAGAAGAGAAAATTCATAATTGAATAGATTTCAATGATTCCCTAACTTAACAAAGGTCTTACTCAAAACTACGCAATGCACTATGCTTTCCAAGAAATCATTTTTTCAAAGGTGTACTACATGCTTGGAAAAATCAATTTTCAGGATAGGTTTAGAAGTCCATTTCAACCCCATACATCAAGATTGTACAGAGAAGAAAGGAAATTCAAATCAAAACAATTTTCCACTCATACAAGCTTTGAAATTTTCTTCGAAAATTGAACATGAAAGTGGCAAAGAAGGTTTAGGTTTAAGATCACACTAAGTAGTTTTGGAATGAAGTTAAGAGGGTAACATCGGTTGTAGGTTATCACTTATGTCTCCATGGCCCAATGGACATATAAACATAACTGGATTAGAAAATATAGTAGGTAGATGCCCCCATGAGTCACAAAAATTGTTATCCATTCCCCGAGAGAAAAATAGATAGCGAGTATAAGACCAGGCACGAGAATAGGACTCGCACATGAAAATATGAGGGTTTACAGGCATAATCAGGTTTTGGGAGCATCAAAGTTTCTCTTCTAGGTTTTGAAAAGACTCAGTTTGGTCTTGAGCAGAAAAATGAACCTCGACAGGCCAACTTCAGTCAAAATAATGAAAATGGAAAAACATGCAATGAGCCCTAAATTCATTTCACTCAGTCTCATCTAGCCTACTAATGTAAAAAAATTGAGAAATCTTGAGAAGAAACCCAAATTCGGATAAAATATGCAAAATATGCCAAAAGGCCATCAAGCTAAAACTAGCTCGCTAAGCCCAAGTGTTGTGAAGTGGCAAGTTGGGGTCCTTAAAGGGCTCAGTGAGATCATTATAGTGTGGTCTTGGTGGGATAACTCCCGGGATGAAAGTGAGTCATGTCACGGCTTACGGGTTGGTAAATGCATTGGGGTAGAGTTTAGTGTAATGTATCCACAAAGTGGAATGAGGATCAAAGCTATGGCGGATAGCTTAGGCATGATACTTGAGCCATGGACTTGAGGTGTTGCATCAAAGTAGCTCATCTATACGGTGGGAAGCGAAACTTGCAACTCGTGAGTGGATCATTATAGGTGGCTCTCCAAGTATCTCGGTGAGGTACTAAGTGAGTCGAGTTACATAACCCGATAAACAATCTCGAGAGAAAAGGGAATGCCAAAATATTTTAGGTGCTAGTGGTTAAGGGAAATTGTAAGCTCGAGGCGGGGCCCGGGGTTATTGGAAAGCCAAATGACATGGATGAGGCTAGTATGGGAGTAGTAGCTTGAAGTACACAAATCGAGCTCAAATCTCTTGAGGATTTGGCAATGTGAAGTGAGCTTGTAATTAAAGGAAGAGTCCGGGCATGGTGGAAATAGGTTCGGAAATGTTGAAATATGTAGGTTGGAACTCCCGGGATGAGCAAAAAAATTGATTAAATCAAAAATAAATCTCGACACGTGCATGATGGAGTGGTAGGTCGAGTTGGGAATATGAATTAGTCGGTGGAAGTATTCTAGGTTATAGGCAAGAAAACTTGACATGAAGACGACTCAGCTCATTAGCTCAATCAGTACTTTAGGGTTGGAATAGTCCATAGAGCTAAGGAGAGCAAGCTAATCCTAAAGCACATGGGCTCAAGAGTGAATGAATGGTAAGGAGCATTAGCTCAACATAGGGATAAAGTGACACGTTATAGAGGGTATAAAAATCAAGCCATTTCAAGATTCAAACAAGAAGAATTTTGGGGATTGGAAGTATGAAAGGAATTAGCGGTGAAAATAAGGAAAAATTATGAACTCTAAACTCTAAATTTCAGAGTTTGGAAATTTGGATATTTAGAGATTTCACACGACTAAGTGAGCAGTTGTTTTTCCGTAAAGCTCGGAGCTCAAACCTTTGAGGTCTGAATTTCAGATTTAAAAGGTTATACATTTTAAAAACTTGGGACCTTGGTCTATAAAAGTTTCGGTGTGGTGAGTGAAAATTTCTAAACTCCAACATGGCCAATGTCCGAAGTCAACTTGTGTGCCGAGGTGTCAGGGTGGTCTGGATAGGTCATTGGGAAATTAATGTGGGTGGTGAACTAAGCCAACACACGGTGGACTAATGTGATAGATCCGAGTCATTGGAAACTCTCTATTTATGTGGCCAATTTAATTTACGAGCTCGCTAATTGATCCAAAGATGTGTTATGATGGTGATGAAACCAATGCATGTCGATTCAATTTCAGACTTGGCAAATTGGTGAGTGATAGGATAAAACTCTCCAAGGTCGATGGCATGACACTTGGTGGCTAAGGGATGTTAACCACCATTGAGTGAAGCATCAAGACAATCGGTGGATCTAGGAGAAGTGCAATGAGGGATCCATAGGGCTCAATGATCAAAATAAAAACCACTTGACCAAGATGGTTAGAATTTTCCGAGAGATTGGATGGAAAAAAGGGGGTCCCTTGGTAGTATGAGCTCAATGTTGAAGTGGTGCTCGGGTAATGCAAGGAGGTAAAGACCAAGGATTCTGGAAATAAAAGAAATGAGGCATTCCGTAAAAAAATTCAAGTAACTTGATGCAGAGCTCACCGAGAAGATCGACGAGATGCTTGAAGAGCTACCCACCATGCCAAACACCGTTAAGTGCCAAAAATGGCACAAAACCCCTTCTACCCGAAATTCCATAACTTCTACCTAGAATTTCCTATTCTATAAAAAACTAGTTATTAGAATCATGCAAGGATGATCTATAACATGAAACCATCAAAATCTGAATTTCGAGAGGTTTTGGACCTCGAAATCCATGAACAGTGAATAGTGTTTGGGGTAGGTGAAAGAACAATAATGAATGTACGGGCTTCCATTTTTTTAGCATGAGGACAGTACATGTAAAGCATGGAAAACCTCGAGGAACGCCATACAAATGATGCAAGTAGGGAATAAACACCATATACATTGGAATTTGAATTTGTTCTCCTTCTTGCTCAAATTTCCTCTATAAATTGTAATGGGGTTGAATATTGTAATTAGTTAGTAATTATTTCTCCGCCATGCACCCTTCTTCTTCTCATATCTAGGGCTTCAAGCCTTCCTCCAAAACATTGTAATGGCTTCATGCCTTCCCCTATATCATGATATACTATGTAAATTTCAAGGAGCAATGAAATTGTGTCTATGTTAATTTCTCTAGCCTTGCATGATTTTAGTGTTTCATCTTACCTCTCTTTATGAATCAGGTGGTTGTGCATATTTCTTGTTTCATTACAGATTTGGTGTGTTGTGTTTAACATGGAATGGTGAATGTTTGCATTATGGTCTGTGATACAAATGTCTATCCTCCCATAGTGCATTGAATGTGATCTAGTTTGTGGTGCATGACCACCCTCTCTAGGTTCATTCCTTCACTGTTTTACAAGATGGGAAACTTTCTAACACTCATTTTCTTGGTGTATCACCACTCTTAGTGTAGGTTTCATTTCATGAAATCTCTCTCCTTGTCTCCTTGTAAATTTAGTTTAGGTTTAGATATGTCTTTTTCTTGCATTAGGAGTAGTTTTGGTAGGTAGGATTAGGAGCAAGAACCGGCCTTCTCTAGAGAGCTATCCCATTTCACAAGGTCCAACACTTAGGATAGTTCCATGTTTGGAAATTGCACCAAATTCCCCAATTTCACAAGCTATATATTTGGGGGTGCTGTGATTTTGCCACAACATTATCCCCTAAATTTAGCAGTGAAGTCCCTAGATAAACATTGTTCAAAGAGTGAAGGTAGGTCAATTACAGATATATCTTGAGAAACTAAGACATTTAGACATGCATGTAATGTGAGGCTTATAACTTTGATTAGTCCAATAGTTCCTACTATTGTCCTGTCTAATTGCACTACACCCTTTAAAGGAGGCTCATATTTGAGGCCCAACTAATTTGTAATGTGTGTTGGCATTACTGAGTTACTTTCTCCAAAGTCGATCATATAATTGTGTACCAAGTTACCTCCTATGATCAAAGACACATAGAAGGTTTGGAGATTTAAAAAGTTTGTTTGCTCGAACCTCCTTTTATTGTATTTCATTGGTGAGAACTCTTTCTTCTTGCTGGATGGCTCATTCGGGGTAGGAAAGTTGGCCATACCTACTTGCATGAGGGCCCTTTGGCATGTAATTACTAATGAATCCAACACAGCTATGATCACATTTGTTTTCTTCAATTTACCAAAGATATTGAAAGGATCTGAATGATCTTTTTATCATCCCTTATTTGCAGCAACCTTTTCTTTCACTTGAGTTGGTATGGAAAGTACCTTAGGCTGAAATTGCACATTTGGAGAAATGTTTCAGCTTCCACCTCCATGAAACTTTAAAGATGGTTGAGGAGAACCTATATTTTTATTTTCCTTCCTCAATAGCTCTTTTCTTAGACCTTGTGTTTACAACTACACCTTGAGGAAGGGTTTGGTTTATCCCACAAAATTCTTCCACTTGCCAATTTACTAGTGAAGTTTCATTTTGAGGTGCCTTTTGATTGACAATCTAATGTTGATTTTATGTTGCATGTGTTTCTTGAGAAGAAAATACACTTTGCACCATTAAATCTTGGTTTAGGATGCCATTAGGGCATGTTTCTTGGTTATGTGGATGATTACAAGGGAAACACCACTCATAATCTTGTACAATATTGTTTTGGACAGGAACTAGAGCTTGAGATGAAGAGGTTGCATTTGGGTTATAAGGTTAAAATGGCCTAGCAAAAGGAAATTGGCTTTGATTCTGATTTGTAGCTTGGGTGGGAGGTTTATTTGGTTGATATGGGGATTGATTGGTTTGTATTGAGGATGATAAGGTTTGAAAATTTGGGCTTGATAACATTTAATTGAAACCAACTCATTCCCAAGATTTTGTAATTACTTCATTACCTCTTGAATCTCAACTGAGGTGCTTGAGGAAGTAGATGTCTCACTAGAACTCTAATTTCTTGGAGTAGGGATAGGAGCTAACTCAGGTGTTTGATAAGAATTTGGGTTTCTAATTTCTACTTAAATGGGCATTGGTGGTCTAGGGAAATTTTTCCCACTTGGATAAGACTAGTGTTAGTTCTAATAGCAATTACAAAATCACTAAGAAGTGTTAAACCCCCATATAATGAATCATGAAAACAAGATCAGAATTTAAAGATCTTAAAAGTAAAGAAAAGAACCTTCTAGAGCTTGTCTTACTAAGACTGGAATTTTGTCCTAGGGATTCTAAAATTTGACATTAACGTTTGCCATGAGCTCATTAGGGCCCTCTTAATAATTCTTAGTTATTCTGAAGCAAGGAAAGATTATCTTATTTCTCTCCAAATTGATTACAAATGGCTATTCCCAAATGATTCCAATAATTTATTAATCCTACTATTGGACTCCTAAACCATTACAAATCTCTTCCCTTAAATGAAGAACATAAAATATTGATAGCCAAATATTGTTGCATAATTTTATGGATAGCACAAACATTTGTAATGTCTTTTATATGGTCAGATGGAGTGGTATGATTTTCCTCAGTGAAGAAAGGAATACTCTTAAGTGTAGATGGTTGAATGTGATTCTGCATTGAGAGTAAGAGGACTACTGCTAGCAAAGTTAATAAATACTATATTTTATTATTGTACCATTAAAATAGGTCTGAGAACTCTAGTATATTGCAAGAAAGGTCTAATGGGTGGTGGTGTGGAAAGAGTTCTATTTGAAGGTGAAGGTGAGTTTTGAATTGTTCTTACTCTTCTCCTCCTAGGTGATAGTTGTAGGTACTCAAAATTTCCTTTTTCTACTATTCTAGACCTTGTCTAGATTCTTCTCATGAACTTGAGGCACTTTGACTACTGAAACTAGTAGATATGTTTTTGCAATCGTCGGATGTGTTGTTTGAGCCGAAAAAGGATATTTTTTTAAATATACACAACCAAACTTGGAAAAAATGTAAATATTAACTTCTATCCCACCGGGCATGCCAAAATTGCTATGTCAAAAGTATCGCCCTTAGGATTGCACATGACATATCCCTACATTTTGGATAACATGGTATTATCTCACAAGTGTGGGACATGAATAAATGATATCAACCTCCATAGAAAGATGGTTCCTCTACCTAACCCTAGTGTTAAGATACTTATAACTAAATAAATAAAATTATCTACTCTTATTCTAATAAACCAAGGGACAATGGAGATGGAGGGATACATAAAATGTGAAGTCCTAAGTTAAAGGAGGTGCTAGCACCAAGAAAAAGGTGGAGAGATACTCTCAAATGAGGAAAATGGGAGAAAAAAAAAAGAGAGGATATCATGAGTATCACAGGTTTAAAACTAATTTAAACTATCATTTTGAAGACACAACAAACTTATACCCTACAAAGATAATAGAAGATGCACATAACACTCATAGATGCAATGAAAGGCGTGAAATGAAAAAAACACAACCTAGACATGATTGATATCCACAAAACAAATGTATTATTGCTTTATAAGGATGCACAATACATTACAGTGAAGTAGAAAGGAAATATTCACATGTAGAAGCTCAAATATGAGGTTTGTAACTCCTATATGCATATACAACCCATAAACAGAATGTACAAGCATTAAAAGAATGTCCAACCCCTACCAATTTTTTTTTTTTTACTGTCAATATATAGAGAATGGGGAAGAGAGAGAAGAAGAAATATCCTGTTTGGTCTTGTTATTAAATCAAAATATGATTTCTCTATTACACAGCATGTCAAGATTCAACCAATATTCTAAATGAATTAAAATATTATGATCATCGTGTCAAACTCATCCTCCATTTCTTATTGCTTGTAGGAGTAGGTAAGATATCATATTTCATTAATTTGAGTGTTTGAGCTACCTGTTACTACACATTAATGGCCAGATTTATATTTTATTGCATTACACCTTTCACATGCCACCAAAATTAGATTTCTGTCATGCCAAATTGATGGGCTTTAGGATACATTTCAAAGTGATATAAAATTTGTGTTATTTAGAGATCTGGATTGAAAGATTTGGTCACTTGACATTTTATAGGTTTGGAGGTATAGTAATGTGATATGTTATAACATTTGATTGGTTTAGGGATCATCCTTTGCCTACCTCTTCACCATGTAGACACTAAAATTAGGTCACACTCCCCTTTAGTCCTTTAAAAAATAAGCACCCTTCATCACATTCACCTAGTCATGACCCTCTTCACCTCACTAATATTAATTTAATTAATTCATTATCCTCACCATATTTATTATTTAAATATCTTAATTTAAATAATATCCACACATACAATTCACCTAGACACCTCATCAAGCCAACTCGGCCTAAGACCTATTCTTAATAAGTTGCCATAACTAACTAAGACTTACCCAAACCCTAAAAATCAATACCTACATTCCCTCTAACCACATTCCCACATGCTTATAAGAATATTCCAATTCAATCCACAGGTTAACAACATGAGATCTGAGAAAATCAAGAGGATCTCCCTAGTTTAATAAACATAGGAAATCCCACCTTGACCAATCTTTGGTTAAGCCAAAACCATGGTCGGTTACCTTGTTAACCCCCAAAACAACCTTATTTTCAAGGTTGGCAAAGATTGGAAAAAGTTGGCAAAACCTTGAGATCTTCCGAGAGATATCACGTCTTCGAGATCAAATTCCAGGAGAATATGCATGCAAGGAAGGAGATCATAAATTTTTTCCTACACAGCCACCCCAAAAATGATCTGATCTAACCAAGCAAAGAGGAACGCACATGTAGCCCATGCAGAAGCTCTCCTACGATTGGTGATCACTTGTAACCTTCAACCTCTTACTAGCACCTCCATCCCTCATTCACAGTCATCCAGATCGAATCCGGGTAAGTAAAATGTTATACTTCTCTGGTTCATTTCATTTCGTTATTGTAGTATAACCTATTATTTACCTCACGACCCATTGACCTCCAACACTCACCCCTTCATATACCCATTAAAACCCACCCAAGCTACCAAATACCTCATTCCGACCAACCAAAATCCTTTGTACAATCACAAAGGAGACCCAAAACTCATTATGTGGCATTCCTAGAACTCCCAAGAATCGGCGGTGTTACGCTTAACCACCATTGATTACCGTTAACCAAAGCATCGGTCTCTGTATTTTCCCATACAGCTCAGAACAGTGACCTATCCACCAAATTCCACCTCACCTTTATCCACCGAGATCTACCTGAGACCTCTGTCAGAATTGCAGAGACCTAGAACCCGTTACTTGACCTTCGGATCCTATTCTAACCTATCCTATTAGATTAGATCTTTCTTATTGTGTTTTAAGTGAGATACCTAAATCATTTCAAACTACAATAGGATTTACTTTATTTCTCACATTAAATTGTTTAAAATAGTGGACTGATAGCCATCTAGGAAGTATCATACTTCCTGGATCTAGCACATGTTAAGCAGTTCACTGCACATATTGTTTAACTCTTTCTGGTGGACTTGCTTTTCATTACAGGTAGTTCCTCCTAGCCAAAAGGAAGCTCTCATGATCATTTGTGGATTCAAAAGTCATACGCACACAACAACCCATCAACCAACATTTAAACAGGTATTACTCTTATGCCCGTTACCCTATCTGTTTTGTCAGTACTTCAAATAAACGTCTAAGAATCAGGTGAAACATTTTGGCATGCCCAGTGGGACCCATATGGGGTTCCTTGCATTTTATTCATTCCTAGGAAAAGTTGTGTGTTTTTTTCCCTTCTGAAAAGCATACACATTAATTTTCTTCCTTGGTAACCCACCTTTTCTTTCTATTTGCTCTAAAGGAAACCTTTCTTTCGGTGTAATTAAAAAGAACCATTTCTTCATGTTTTCTACATTGTAGTGAAAGAGCATCCCTCTTCCTCTTCATCTTTTTGTGTCAGCAAACTTCACACTTTGATTTGGGCTTAAAAATAAGTGCATTGCATTTTGATTTATTGCATTAGCTCACATTAATTGAGGGCAACCTATATGCTAGAAGTCATGACCAGCTGATGGTTGATAAACAAACCATAGAAAGCACATCTCTCTCTCTCTCGAGTCTTGCCAAATTACACAAATTCAAAATAAACACATATTCTTAAACAACATCTTTCCTAGGAACGCCTGTCAACGATCACACTGATCTGAGGATTGGCAGGTACTCCCCAACTCACTGCTCTATCGAGTCATACTTCAAAGCAAATCCTGCCCCCACCATAACATACCTGAAACCTCACCTTTTAGATCTCCTTCTTCGTAGGAAGCCATCCTCACCAAAAACTCTATTTCACAGTTCATGTGTCAGTCCTTAAATAGCATAAGCTAAACAAACATAATAGAAAAGGCACTCCTAGGATCACATTTTTCTTAGTGTTTTTGCTTGGCTTGCATTTGAGGTGAGAGATCACGTTCTTAATTTTTCTTGTTCATCCTTGCATGCTCCTCATCATAGCTGGTGTATTCGGCTTCACCTGAGTGTGCCTAGACCATATTATCATCATTCTCGAGAATTTTGGAGTGCGATTCCACATCAAATTTTAATTCACAACTACTATTACTTCATTCTTGTTTTGATTTCACAAGTAACCATCATCGGTTACCCTCGACGACCGTTGTCGATTATACCTAACCGACATCGGTTCTAGGTCCTTTTGTTATCTTCTTAGGTCCATTGTTATTTTTAATAACACTAACCACCTAGACCAACGGAAAAACCACAACAAAGACACAAGAAAAGAAAGGACCACTTACCAAAAATATATAAGATAGAGGAGACGATGTGGGGTCCACGAACGTGAGAAATAGAAACACGTGGGAAATGAGAGGAATGTTGACAAGTACTGAGAGATATAACCTTTTTCACGTTTTTTCAATTATGAAAATGACAAGTCGACACACCTATTTATAGTAGAAGGTGCAATAAATGCGCCACCAAATTTTCCTAAGGCACACCAAAATGGATGTTGACATGAAAACATTTGCACCCTAGGCGTAGCTTTGAGAGTGTCAACACTGCTTTTTCAGTGCCCACTTCGTAACTTAGAGAGGCGGAACATTTGGTGTGTTAACAAGTTAGCGCATGCACCTCAATGCATATTTGAGAAGCGCAACATTTGGTGCCATAACATCTGTAAGCACAACATTTGGAGTGTTGACACGAAAATATTTTCACCAAAGGAATAGAGGGGGTGTAGTTTTGTTTGATGTAACGTAAAAAAAAACTGCGCCCAACCCAAAAGCTTGAAAATGACCAAGTTCCAAAAACTAGATTTTTGGAAAGGGATTTTATATCATTCCAAACGTTAAGAGACCTCAACGGGGGACCAAAATGGAAATTTTTGTATGGATACCTGTAAAATTGCCCTTTTCAATTTTACAGGATAACAGTTGGCTCTTTCTGGGGACTAACTTTGAGCAAAGTTTTTAAGGGTACAAAATCCCATATCAACATGTGCCTATCCATTGGGCTGGAGAGTCAAAAACAAGGGCAATGAAAAAGGAAGGAAAACACACAACCAACAAAAAGAAAACACATGACAAAAACAAACACACAACTAAAGAAAACTGTACAAAGAAGAGAGCAAGCTCTACTTCCTGAATATTTTGAGATGTTGCCCACTATAGGGGAAGCAGGAGCTCAGTTCCATCCAGATACGAGAGATAGAAGCTATTCTCTCCATTGAGCTACTTGATCTTGAAAGGCCCTCTCTAAAGAGAGTCAAATTTCCCATGCATGCCCTTTGGCTCTCTTCGCTTGTCCCATAAAAGGACGAGATCTCCCACATGGAAATTCCTCTACTTAGCCTTTTTATCGAACAGTCTCTTGACTTGATTCTGATGTTCGGTGATCTTGTCGACCACCCTTACTCTCTTTTATTCAAGTTCTATTAGATACATGATCCTCTTTTCTAGAGAATTCTAGAAAGTCTCATCCTCGATCGCTCGTTCCACGCGTAGAGCAGGGAGTTCCGCTGAGATGGGAAGCTTAGTGTTGATTCCATATAACACTTGGAAAGGTGACATACTAAGAGACCTCTTTGGAGTAATACGGTCTACCCACAAAGCATCATACAATGACTTGTGCTAGGACCGTTGATTCTCATTGACTAGCTTCCGTATGATGGTCACTAGGTTCTTATTACTAGATTCTACCTGACCATTTCCCTGGGGGTAATAATCGAGGCATGGGCCAAGGTTATCCCGTATTCATAGAAAAAACTAATAACTTCCCGTGAGGAGAAGTTGGAAGCATTATCAGCAATCTTGTGTGGGATGCCAAACCTCACGATGATATTTTCTTTGATGAAGTTGTAAACAACTTCAGAGGTGGCATTCTTAACAGGTATGGCCTCCACCCATTTGGTGAAGTAATTTGTTGTTGTTAGGACATAACTATGTCCGGAACTTGATTGGGGATGTAGTGCTCTGATAAAGTCAATTCCCCATTTCTGAATGGTTCGTCAATAATGACGGGCTTGAGGGGAAAAGAAACCAATTTGGGTTTGCCAATGAATTGTTGGCAGAGCTCACATTTTAATACCCAAGTGGTTGTATCTTGAAATAGTGTTGGCCAGTAATACCTAGCCCGGATGATCTTATGTGTTGTTATGGATGAGGAGAAGTGACCGCCGCAGGCCGAGTCATGAAAAATTTCAAGAAATTTGATCTGTTGTGGTTTATCAATGCATCGCAAGAAGATGCCATCAATACCATGCTTGTATAAACCGTCATCCCATATGACATATCTAGCTGCCCTGAGCTTTACAGTCTACTTTTCCTTTGAAGTTAGATGAGGTGGGCACTCACCATAAGTGAGAAAGAAGGCAATGTCTAAATACCATTCGTCACTGGTTGCAAAAAATAGGCCATAGGTAGAGAATCAACTTTCACCAGCTGACCCTATGCTCCATCGATGCAATCAACTTCCTCTTTAGGGACCTCTAAATCTTTTTTTTCAGCCATAAGCTGACATAGGCCCTTGCCTCTTACCAGCTTGGTTGTTTTTATGTCTAGATCATACTCTTGGACCTTCATGATCCAATTTCCTCATAAGCTCCCTAACTCATGTTGAGTTAGGATAGACTTAACTACCATGTCAGCAACCAACACCATCGTATGAGAGTTTAGGATGTAGTCTTTGGAAGTTCTTGACGCTTTGACCACTACAAAGGCATGTTTTTCTATCTGAGACATCTTTAATTCATAAGGCTTGAGAGGGGAGCTCATGAAAGTGGTTGGAGATTCAACATCCTCAGAGTTCTTCTGCATTAAGATGGTTGATACAGTATGTACAGATGCATAACTATACATGATAAAATCTTTGGAGAAGTCGGGACATACCAGGATGGGTGCATGGGCAATGGAGGATTTTATATCCTCAAATGACACCTTTCCTTCTTCTCTCCATTGGAATGTTTATGACCCTTTCATCATATTTGATATGTGATGAGTATTTTCAGCGAAGTCAGGAACAAAGCGTCTGAGAAAATTCACCTTTCTGAAGAAAGAGTTAACACCGGTCTTGCTTGTGAGTAAGGTAAGGCTCTGAATAGCCTTAACCCTTTCGACATATATCTTTTTTCCTTCCTTTCTAACAACGTGCCCCAACAAATTTCCTTGGTGACCACGAAAATAGACTTTTTAAGATTTAGGGAAATCCTATGTTCTCGGCATCTACTCAATACTTGCTCTAAATGATCATAATGATCACTTCACTTTTTAGAGAACACAGTCAAGTCATATAGATAAATTATGATGACCTTTCCCATCATACCTTTGAATGTGAAATCCATTGCTTGCTGAAAGGTGGCACCAGCATTGGTCAAGCCAAAAGGCATCCTGTTGTAGGTGAATGTTCCCGAGGGAGTAGTGAACGCTATTTTGAATCAGTCTTCAAACAAGACTTTGATATGATTATATCCCGAAAATCCATCAAGCATGGAAAGCATCTCTAAACCAGTTACTACCTACAGAACTTGATCCATTATAGGTAGCGGGTAGTTGTCCTTTAAGGATGCCTGATTCAGATTGTGAAAATCTACGCATATGCGTATCTCGCTATTCTTCTTTCATACAGGCATGATGTTTGAGACCCAAGTACTATGATGGATAATAAAGATAATCCTTGCATATAGCATATTCGTATTTCTACCTAGATAGTACCCAAGATCTTGGTATTATAGTGCCTCTTTTACAGCAAAAGGGTTTGACATTTTCTTTTAATGAGATGTCAAGTGAACATCTTTCGGCTTGAAATACTTTAGATTGGCATAAGACCATGCCAATACATCCATATATTTCTACAGCAATTTGAAAAATTTATACTTTTCTTGGTGTACAACATTTCTGATGTTCACAAACTATGGATCTTCCACAATACCCAAATTCACCAATTCGGTCTGGAGAGAGAGTTGGGATCATCTTGTCGCTTCTTCTTGACAAAATGATCATGTTTGTCAAACAATCATTCAGATAGATTAAACCCTTTAGAATTTTATTTCCGAGGTGGCATATGCCATCGCTTTCTTTTGATTCATTCGTTTGACCAGTGATAGATTCATAGCATGCAGAAGTATATCCTTCAAAATGAAGCTCATTGAAATTTTTACTTTCTCTAGAAAGGAAATAAGTTGATTGTCATCGTTGAATACCAACCAGTGCTAAGAATTTTCCATCACGATTGGGCGGGAGACTACCTCAATGGTATATGTGTTTGTTTTCAGCCCTGGGTGAGGGAGCATAAGAGATGCTAAGATGACCAATGAATCGGCCATGTCATTTTGAGCTCTTGGAACGAATTTTATTGAGAAAGCATCAAATTCCTTGATGTTGTCCCATCTTTGCGTTGTGGTAGTTCCTGAGTCTGATTTTTTTCACTTGATACACCCTTTTTACCTGGTTGATGATCAGTTCGGCATCACCTTGTAATTTTAGGTTCTTTATTCCTCTTTCTATTATAGCTTACATACCGAGTAACAAATATTCATACTCACAGTATTGTTTGTATTAAAAACTGCCATTTGAAAGAAAGAGAGGAAAATCTCTTCTTGGGGGATATTAGAATGGCTCCAGCACCACATCCACTTGTTGCACAAATGTCATCAAACTGTAGTGTCCATATCTTGTTAAGGTCCTCCTCCTGGAAGAGAACATCCATTCTATCAGACTCAGTGGATAAGAAGTAGTTCCCCATCCTTGATAATTCAAAGAGAATTTGGGCTTTGGCGTTGTCGAGTTGGTGACTAGGTACTTCTTTTTTATTCAAGCTCCAATATCCGCATTACACCCTTGATGGGGATTTCGGATTTGGACCAATCCATATGAATTTCTCCACCAGACTTCTCTGCAAACGCTTCTCCTAGTAGAATTCCATATGATGTTGGGCTATCGGCCAACAAGGATAGTCATCTTCACCCTTTCTCTCGGGAAATGCCGCATACGTGAACTGTGCATCTTTGATCGACCAATTAATGGAACTGTTTGGTTTCCATGAAGTAACATCTATTTGAAAGGCTTGGTAAGAGTGAGGCCCAAAGCATGAGTGACCTTCAATGGCATAACATTATCGAAAGCCCCATAATTAATTATGCAGTTTCTTAGTTTGTGACCATTGATTAGGAGGGAGAGATAAAAAGGTTCAATTTTGTTTGATACGGAAGTCAAGGAAACATTTATGTGAGATGCGGGAGGAGTGGAAAATATTCCTTTCGGGGAGACATGAGAGGGTACAACAGCTTGGCTTTGGATGTATTCGGTCAATCTTACAAGTTCTTGGGGTTAGACTGAATATATTCGGTTTCAAGCATTTGAATATTGGTCTTTTTAGCATGATTGATTATGTCAAATGCAACCAAGGGTTACGTTGATGAAGGAATGAGTCCTTCATTTCGTGATGGTAGGGTAGGGTTATTGGTCTTTATGGAAATAGAAGAAGGCTGATTTGGAGGAGAGATGGGAGGAAAAGATTTCTTCGTAAAAGATTTAATAGGAGGTTGAGCAGGAAGAGGATTACCTCTTTTAGCAATGGTTGGAGGTGTGTTCGACACAACCTTCTCTTTTTGTATCCTGGCAGCAACTTCTGCTTCTTTTCCTTGTGAGCGGGTGAAAACAGCATATGACTATCCACTTACATACCCTTGGGTACCCTCTTCTTCATCAGATTCCTCATCTTCAAATTCCATATACCCGATTGTAGAGTCGTCAGCCGGTTCACCGACATTTTGATCATCTCCACCTTGCGATGAAGGTTCTTCATAAATTTTCTCCTCTTCTTCGATCTCAACTAGGGCATTGACCGGAGGAGCCTCAAGTTCCAACCGTGGAGTAGCCACGAAAAGCGGACCTTTGTGAGGCATTGTTGGGAGTGAAGTTCCTCTGTGGGATATCCCGATACGGAGTGGAGGATGAAGCCTAAGCCAATTTCTTTTTAATGTGAGCAAGTCATTTTCCATCTTCTACGGAATGCCGAGATCGATGAAGTGGCTAGAGAAGGAGTTGAAGCCTTAGGCTTGACGGCTCTCATTTTAACTCACCGGATATAAGCAGTTGTCTTTGATCCAAATGGTCGTAGCTTGAGCGAGGACCAAGGTGGTGATTTATTCTTGTAGTAGTAAGAAATTTACTCTTGAGCTCATGGCATTCACAAAGAAACACTTTTGATTATTTGGTGTTGGCAACATGGCAGGTGGAACACGGTTAATCAGTGAATTAAAACGGGTGATAAAATCATGCATGGTTTCATTGGCCTCCTTCTTCAAGTGAGTGATCTTTGATAGTAATGCAAATGCGTCTTCTGAAGGCTTATACCTGTCTTCAAGAGCAGTTCATAGTGTGGCCCAACTAGTGATAGATCCGGTTGGTAAATGTTGGAACCATTATGTTGCGAGTCCTCGCAAGGTCTCTAGAAAGAGGCGTATCGACACATCTTCATGGGTCACATCTAGGATGCTTTGCATGACATAATGAATGCGAGATATATGTGAATCCGTGCTTTGATTTCCACTCCCATCAAATCTATGTGTGTGAACTAGATGCGGAAATGCAAGAGGGCCCATAGCATTTCCCGGGATCTGCCATTTGAAAATTTGCAAAGAGGACATGAGCCGAGTACAGTTCCAGCGCAGCAAAAAAGCACTTTGCAAATTGATGTAGAGGCTCCCTGTGAAAACTGGTTCTTCTGTGGAGGCGAGGCACTACGGTTGACCGATCGGTGAGCTCGGTGATGAGAAGCATGTTGGTGTAATAATTAAGTTGTGCCATTGAAGTAGATCAAAAATAGGATCAACTTCTCCATGGTATCTCTGCTATGGGTAAATGGCTCACCCGCCAGTGTATCTTTTCAGATCTACAATAATTTTAGAGTAGATTTAAAAAATCATTTTGTTTTGTACTTGCTGATTTTCTAATTTTTCTAACAAAAATCAGCAGCATGTACTTTTCTAAATATTTAATTTTATCCCTCTTTTGAAAACCAATTGTGGTTTAATGATAAATATTAATGAGGATAAAATAATGGATAACTTAGTAAGCTGATTTTTGGATCTTAGATTTGACTTTTTTCAAGGGTTTGAAAATATTTGTAAAAATATCAAGATCTTAGATCTAAGGAAATATCTGAGTTTTATAAAACTCAAAGCAAACTAAATACTTCTAATTGGTCCAGATCTATGGATTTTTGAAGAAAACTTTCAGTTTGGATCACTTTTGTAAAAAAATTAGATTTTAAACAAAGAGTTTAAGATTTGCAAATAGGTAGTGATTTTTACAGTTTTATCTATTTTCTTAGTCTCCCTACCAACTTTTTAGAAACTGTTGGTGTCTCTTAGCTGACATAACATTCACATAGATCTGGTTTGGTCCCCAGTAGAGTCACCAAAAACTGTTGGTCCGAAAATATGTCGGGTGGGCAGATCTATGGATAGACAGGTCAACAGTGTGCAGGGCATAGCCCCTCTTTGAGACGACAAAGCAAAAATGGTTTATTTCTATTCTACCAGCAGGAATCTATGCAAGTCTCACTTTATTTTGCCTTCAAGGGGGTTTGGGATCTCATCCCGGTGGAAATAGTTCAACGAAGAACAAAGAGGAATGAAGGGAGGAAAGGAAGAAAGGTGGATCTAAAGGGAGAAAAGAAATGAATTTCAAAGTAGAAAGGTCAGAGGGTTTATGTTTTAGGTTGGTAGTAAACAGAGCCAAACTTACTCTCATAAACAAACAAAACAATATTGATAAATAAACGACAAAAGCATAGGTGAATCTAACAAAATAAACACACAGATCTGACGTAAGAAAGATCAATGCATATAACACATGAATTCAACACAAAGCCTTGATATTTGTATTAATGTTTTCTTCTGTTACAAGAAGGTTCAAATTCTTTCTATCCTCACTTCTATTTTTTATACAAATTTGCTCACATGGAATACTACAAGTATCCAAGTATTTATAGAAGGAGAAGGAGAAAGAAGACAAAAAGGAGCCAACAACTATTTACAAAACATTTACAAAATATTTAAAAGTCAAAAGTTGACTTTGGGGAAATTTGTGGATAACAACATCCCATGATGCAACATGGATGATGTCATCATTTGTGCCAACATTCTTTTAAATATTTTACAAAAATGGGATAAATCCCGAGGAAGGAGCCTATTCATCGTCATCCCTTGGCTGGAAAGGAGTGTCTTGCTTCTGCTCAGGAGAGGAAATGTGAAATTGAGCTTGATACTCCATGAACTTGCTGACCATCATTTGAAGTTGATCCTAAGTGGGACCCTTGGTGTGATCCCGATGACTTCGCAAGTCTCCGTTCATTTCTGAGTCTTTCTAGGAGTTTGAAGTATTCATTACCTACCTCCATCAGGTATCCAACAAAGTCATGGCAAGCTAGAAGGTTGTTGATAGATTCTATATCAAAAGAGGCCTCTGACTCTAAACCTTGCGACATGATTCCTTTGAAAAGCCGAATAGTGTCATCTACCTTCCTTAGGGTGTATGATGGGGTGATAAAACCTAGAGACATCCTTAAGACAATCTGATCCATTTGATGCATTGCATCTAGGGCTTCCTCCTTGATTTTGTCTATTTTCTCCAAGACAAACTCCATCTGGTCAACCCGATAGTCTAAAGCAGCAAGCAAGGATTTAATGGGGTTCCCTCGAGTGATCGAAGATGCCGAATTTCATTAATTCATCAACTGGGCAGTCGAGCATCTTCTGGAATGTCTTGTGTTGTAACCTGGCATGGTCCAACTCTTTAGAGATAGGTCCTGCTATTGCTAGAGTTCCTTGTTAGCTTGATCTATATTTTGATATAGCTCTGTGAACTTTGTGATCACTTCCTCACTATCTTTGAGGATCTGCTCTCTCCAGGTGGACACTGCTACACCTTGCTCACCAATCTTGGCGTACTCATTTATCTTCTCCTAACTAAGGGCTTCAAGAGTTTCGGTGGTAGCTACAAGAGGTGCATTGCCCATCTTTTGCAGGGCTTGGAGAAGATGCTTGTTTTGTTCTTTTAATATTCTCTTCTCTTCCTTTGCCTCTTAAAGATTTTTGCAAAGGGCATCCACTACGGATAAAGCCTCTCCTTGCAGGCTCTCTGATGATGTTCCCATTATGACCTGAGTCACTGTAAAATTTGTAGGAGACAGATCCTTTTTCTCCTTTGTGGGGTCAGGGTACGTGATCTCCATAACTCTTTCACCTGAAGCACTTTGAGAGAAGCAGGTTATAGCCTTTTGCTTCTTAGCCCCTTTAGTTGGAATAACGGAGAAGTCCATAGGTGTAATGGGGAATTTCCTCTTGTGTTGACTCAGGTGTTTAGAAATCCATTCTAGACTTAGGGAGTGGGACCGAGAGGAAGAAGAGGAAATAGGGTGGAAGAAGGAGAAACTACGGTGGACATCGAGAAATGTGTCAATACACTGGGTGGTGGAATTGAAAAGACATCAACCCTCCAACACTCATAGGGGTAGGAGTCACTGAGTAGGAGAGGAAACCATGGGGGTGGAAGGGATCTATGAGATGAGGGAAGAAATACTAGGGGACATATACGTGAGGGAAGAGAAGATGGGGAGAAGACACAACCAAATGAATGGTTGGTTGAGTGACATGAGGAGGGGAAGGTGGAGTGGGAGAGGGTATGATGGGAACCTCACCAGTTGTAGTAGTGGCAACATCCTGAGTGGATGTGCCTATTGGAGCACTTACTGCTTCTTCTTTTTCTGGGGATACCAAGCTTACTACTTGCTCCTTAGTGGCAAAAGGAGGGCTCTTAGGAATTTCCTCCTAAGTAGTGCTTGTCTCTCCCTCTTTATCTTTTCCTTTTCCTTTAGGCAAGTGCTTTGGCTTGGTGGGTGCATTACCCAAAGGAGATGTGGTAAAGTCTACTCCAAGGTAGATGAGACTATTCTTCTTGCACCAATGCTCAGTGCGCTGCAGAGTGCCTTTGGCCCTTTCCTCAATAGTCTGAGGTGCCTTGTTCCTATCAATTTTAGCAAATGACCAATTGTCCCCATCCGTGTCTAGATAAACCTGATCAACCTCTTGATCAGTTGCTTGGAAACCCTTTGGGATAATGGCCACACCATATTGAATGATCTTTACCAGGGCTAGGTGGGAGTGATCCTTTCATCTGAGCTTGACTTCATGATATAGATCGATGTAGATATCTTCGATCTGAGGGACGTGAATTGGATTGAGATTTTCCCTTGGAAGGCAATCACGAGGATCAAAGGTTGGCCTCGCCAGAAATTATGCTTCAAGTTGAGAAATTGAAGCTCTGCAAACATTTCCCAGGCTTTGCTCTATGAAGTGCAGGTGTACCTTCCCACTATGACGGGGAATGGAGTTCCACCCTTCTTTCTTTTTAGACACTTCTCATGGTATGTGATAAGTTGTCTAGACAGCTCCAATAGGATCAGCTTGGGTCCTACATACCTCAGCAACTTGGTGGGATCTCCCAATAAGTTAGCAGCTTTGAGATAGGTGAAAGTGGGGAATTGCATCAATAACATTCCCCACATCTCTGTGGTAGTGACCACACTTTTGATTGTTCGACCATGAGTCATATTGGGCCTCAAGAGGCAGATGATGTCATAGAAGAAGGCATCATTGATTTTATTGAATTGTGCTATGCTATTTTCCAGTCTTAACTCTGGATAATACTCATATATTCTGACCTGGGGCCATACCCCACATCGATTCAATGTTGGGCGAGTCTCTCTCGAGGCAGCAACATATACCTTATAGGAATTCATATAGAACCTCCCGGTTGTTGAAAAAGTCACAAGCCGCTCGGAGATGGTAGTGTTCTTTGATATTCTCTGCCCATTCAAAATGTTGATCAGGAACATTTTTTCTCATTGTTTCTAAATATATGAGCATCTAATTATGAAAGTAATGGGCATCAGGAAGTCAAAACACCCCACTCAGGAAAGTGATGGTGTCACTCAACTCTTCTAAAAAGTCACTACGATGAATGACTTATGGCCATCTACTTACCACCTTCTTGTTTTTGAGGTATACCTCATTCATCAGCTACCTGAACTTGTCTTCATTTTCGTTCCGTGTCTTCATGCAGTCCTCTTGGCTTAACACTAAAAAATGTCGATGGTGAGGGATACCCAACATGATCTCAAAATTCCAGGTAGTGAGGATGATTATTACCTTGCCCTTCTCATTTTGGACACATTTTGTGTCTTTATTGTAAGACCGGCCCACTACCATCATGAACTTGTTGTTGATTGTGCTTACGCGGATCCCTGTGGCAAAGTTTAGACCACCGCCAACAATTTGTCCATCCACAGTCTTCCTGTGACCTTCTTGGTTCTAGCCCAGAAGTCTTCCATGTCAATGTGGCCGAGTTCTAAATCTTTGATATCCAAGTCACACTCTACAAGGGATTCACGCATCCTGACCCTTTGGTATTTATATTTCATTTCTTCTTACGATAGCTTAGCTTTACCGTTGGACTGGTTGGCTTCTTACTCGATGAAGACATGTCTAAATCTGAGTTTAGCTATTCATTTGCAAGAAGAATCAAGGAATTCCATCACAGAAGAGCCATGTTATCTGTTAAGTTGTCCATCAAAGCTACAGAAAGAAATGTTAGCAATTTATGAGTCTCTCGGGCACAAGGCACAAATCTCTGTAGGTCGGGGGTCTCGAGAAAGGCAAGGCACACTTAGGAAACGTGTTGCATGGGAGTAAACAATGCCAAAAGTGGTGTGGGGCGTGGAAATATTACACACAACATTCAGATGTTGGTTTCAATGGATGTGCGCTTGCACCATATGAAGGGTTTTAACTGGGCACAGATCTATTTGGTGTAGCAAGGTCTCAGGGTGCGCCATTGGCATAGATATGGTATATGTTGCCAAATATTATGATGCACCAAGGTGCGGATTCAAAATATGCAACATCAAGGTAAGGTGTACCAAGAAATGAAGCTTTGCATGGTGCGGGAAGGACTTGCACAACATTTAGATGTTGTTGTTACGGTATGTGCGCTCGCGCTGCACTTGTGTTTTAGGAATTTTGGAGTTTTTACAAGGCGCGAAGAAGGCTTATGCCACACGTAGGGATAGTGCGCCTATGGCGCGACTATGTTTGGTGTAACAACAATGGAACTTGTCTAAAGAAAAGACAGTGGGCTATTTTTGCAAAAATATATGATTTTTCACTCTTTGGTAGGCTTTGAGGTTTTTAACTCTTTCAACTCAGATTTTGATAGCAAGGGGAATGGAGGAGAAAAGGGACAGGGGTCCATTCTAAGGCAGGGCCTTCTAGGTTAGCAGATCTGGAAGGAGAGTAAAAATGGTTTGAAGGTGGGTTTGCCATATGTATTGGGAGTGAAGTTATCTTCTTAGGTTCATTGTTATTTTTAATAACACTAACCACCTAGACCAATAGAAAAACCACAACAAAGCCACAAGAAAAGCAAGGACCACTTACCAGGAATATATAAGATAGAGGAGATGATGTGGGGTCCACAAACGTGACAAATAGAAACACGCGAGGCTGATAGGAATGCTGACAAGTACAGAGGAATAACCTTTTTCATGTTTTTTCAATTGTGAAAATGACAGGTTGGACACGCCTATTTATAGCAGAAGGTGCAATAAATGTGCCACCAACTTTTCCTAAGGTGCACCAAAATGGATGTCGACATGAAAATATTTGCACCCTAGGTGCAGCTTTGAGAGTGTCAACACCGATTTTTGAGCCCACTTACGTAACTTAGAGAGGCGCAACATTTGGTGTGTTGACAATTTAGTGCATGTGCCTCAACATAGATTTGAGAAGCGCAACATTGGGTGGCACAAAATCTATAAGTGCAATATCTGGAGTGTTGACACGAAAATATTTACGCTCAAAGGAATAAAGGGGGATAGTTTTGTTTGATGTAACGTAAAAGAAAATCGCACCAACCCAAAAAGGTTGAAAATGACCAAGTTCCAAAAACTAGATTTTCAGAAAGGGATTTTATGTCATTCGAACATTGAGAGACCTCAACGGGGACCAAAATGGAAATTTTGGTATGGTTACTGTAGAAATTTCCTTGTCAATTTTACAAGATAACAAGAACATTATGCTTTCCATTCACAATCATTAGCCCCCATTGCCACTAGGGTTACCATGACCCTTCCACCTCCATATACATATTATCGGTAGCCTCCCATTTCATCCATTATTCACTCTGTACATACCCCTATTTTTGTGCCTTCTTCCCAATCAACCTACATGAAAACACCATACACCTGGAGTTCCACCTCTATTATATGCCCAAAATCAACCCTCTCACACTATAGGAGGCACCCAATCATCGAAACCTACCAACGACCTAATCAAATTAATGTTAGACAAGATGTAGACATTGGAGGCATTAGTTTCTGGCTCCTGCAACACTCTCACCTATGATGAGATTTGCAATGAACCCATCCACCCATCCATTCCTATTCATCCATACCTCGTGCATTGGGAAATTCCTAAATTCAATTATTTCAATATGAGGAAGACCCACAACAACATTTGCGGTCGTTCAAAGACGGGAGTTATCTAATCGCTAAGGATGACACTTTCTATTGCGACTCTTTCCCATGTCTCTGATGAACCTACATTATATTGGTATAGTGGGTTACCTAGACACTCTATATTCTCATTCAATCAGTAGCCCAATCCTTTTTGGATCATTTCTCTATCAATATCGTCAAGAAGGTTACCATGACCGACTTATACTCCACGCATCAAGATAAGGACGAATCTATCACAAATTTTATCACTCGCTAGCGTAGCCTAATCAATCAACTCACCTTCCAACTACCGCAAACAGAACTCATCGAGCTCTTCACAGGAGCTTGTGTTAGACATATCTCACTAACCTTGCAGGTCCAAACCTTCCGAACATTCGATGAAGCATTAACTATGGCACAAAAGTTATAGATTTCAGCCATTGAAGAGAAGAAAATCCAATTATGCAATAAGAATTCGACATTCAAGTTGAATGATACCTCTTCTTCTTCCAAACAACAAAACAATTATTCAAAGGCTAAGGGCACCACTAATGCAGTGGTACTCAAGGCCAGCCCCACTCATCCATCAAATTAGGCTATCCCCTCATCTAATCTCTCGCCTTTGTCCGGACTTTTCAATTCGACGAGAGCAAGCGTGAAATACACCCCAATTGGGGAACCTTAATCTTATGTCTTATAAAAGCTTATCAAAGCTACAACCATCACCCTTTCACATATAAAACCACACACTAGTTTCAACACTACTTGCCCCATGCCCGAATGCTATAAAGAACATGACTTCTATAACTATCCTTGAGTAAAGGGTCATAGTGACGACAATGCATCACTTTCAAAAATATTATCCAATAAATGCTCGAGAAAGGTGAGTTAACCATGGATAATCCTAATGCACTTGACAACCAAAACCCACACATCTTCAAGAAACCATTTCCCAACTATCCCCTTCATCCGATCAAACCGGTGAGACCTCAACTCATGATACCCATACCCGTGAGGTCCACACTATCTTTAATGACATACCTGTCACCTCCTAATTACCTCACATTCCTTCCATAGAGGAAATCTTAGCCTGAAATCCTCCTTCCGCATTGGAACCCACCAAACCTACTCCTCCACCTACAGAGGAACACCTTTCATCTCCTTCATCACCTACGGAGGAGTCTTCCGCTAACATCGAGACCATTTCACCTTTGGCTTCTCCACTTAGAGAACCGGTACCCACATACCTCCTCCACTCACAGAGGAGCACCCATTACCTCCTCCACCCATAGAGGAGCACCCATCATCTCCTCCACCTATAGAGGAGCTCCCATCATCTCCTCCACCTATCATAGACCCAGTTGAGATACCATTGCCTCTTGGTGAGCATTCTCCATCAACTACCCAAAATCCTAAGGACCTACTTTTGGCTCTCTTCCCCATGGAAACTAAAGCTAGCCAATTTCCTATCTCTAAGACACATTTTATGGGAATTTCCATTAAGTCCTCATCAACTCCACCCAGACGTGTCATTCTCATGTTTGGCCGATCACTTAGATTATGTGGATAGATCCTTATTATGGGGACATCTTCTGCTTCCGGTCTCAACATAGATGCAAATGTCACTTACTGATACTTCCACTATCTACCCAAAAATATTTCGACCAATCAAACCAAATACAACCACCTCTATCATGAATCCTTCCATGACACCTATCATAGCTCAAACCACACCCTTACCCATAACCCAATCTACATCTAAACCCAAACCCACACCTACAACATTTTCCTCGACTAAACCTATTACCACCTTAGGGGTCACCCCAACCACTAGCCTTACTCATCCACCTATCAAACTGGATTTAGCTACATCCTCTAAATTCAACACCACACCTACTCTGACACCCAAACAGAAGCACCAAACCTATAGAACCCATACCCTAGTTGTGCCAATCACACCTTCACTGTCCCATCTGTCTTAAGACCTCAACTTCCCAACATGGTCAAGTAACCTCCACCCGTCAATAAACCAAAAACACAACAACCCATTCCTTCCTCACAAACCTCTAACCTACCCAAATGCCCAACATGACTTACACCCACACCTACAACATCGCTACCACCCATACCTCCAATACCCTCAGCTATTTCTTCACTACCCACTACACTTCAGTCACTATCCCTCACACCCCATGTACGGTCTATGTCATCTACCTTCACAACACCCCCATTATCCCCGTGGGTAACTCATCCTCTTCCCCCATCTACCTTTCCTTCTAGACCTTGTACACCCATATCGCCTTTACCCAAGAAGGTGACCCAAAAAAATACTCCACTACCTCACAATAAGGTAGTCAAAACAACCATACACCCTCTTGTCCATTCATCGACCATAGTCCTACCCAAACCAACATGAGTAATTCCCAAAACCATGCCAACACTAGAACCATAGCTCGATCTATTCATCCTCTTCCAAAGACCGTCCCTCAATAATAAAGCGCCCTATACCCAAACCCACCTTCACTTCCCATTACGATCCACTAGCAGTGGTCTTATGCAAAAATTTAACCACCTCCTTGAGACTTTTGTTATCACATTACCACCACTCGGACCTTACGACCCCATAAAACCAAAACCAAAATGGTTTGATGACACCAAAATTTTTGCGTACCATCATGTTCTAGGCACCATGCAGAGAACCGCAAGGCCTTGAAAACCATCCTTATCCAGTTGTGTCCTCTAGAAGCCAACTTTGATGATGAAAACCTTCTTGATGAGGACCCTACTTCACCAACACCCCTTCCCACATTGTCCACTCAACAACCATGACCTCCACCTCCATAGCTCCTAGATCCACCTCTAAGATTCGAGATTAACATGGTTCACATCGAGAGCTCACCAAACCTCCACCCAAATTCCAAAGTGCACTAAACTCACCTCACAAGTTTTTCTCCTCCAAAGTAGGTTTTCTGTCGTGTCGTTATACCACTCACCCTACACCTTCTACGTTTTACAACTCCCCTCATATCAACATGATACATGTCACTACACGTCTTGAGAAGGATAATGGAAAATAAAAGGTAACCGACCCACCAACTAATCCCATACCCAACATACCGTCTCGCATCCATACCTAAAATCACTATTCGTGGCCCAACATACCCCATTTCCAATGGCGTCACACATCACACCTTGCTCAAATAATTACACCAGTCTCCCTCAAAATGTCCTTATATGAATTCATTCAAACCTCATAATCCCATCGTCAAGATCTCATGGAGGTTCTTCAATATATTGAGGTTTCACCCAATGACCCTACACCCATAGCCTCCATTATCACACCTTGTCATGTAGCCTCTCTCACTAGATTACCACCTCCATCTTCACCCCACCGTATTCACCAAGTAGCCTCCCTTAGCTTCTCAAAGGAAGAGATCGCACCACACCAAAATGATGACCTAGATGCAATCCTCTTTATCTTTGTCCACATCGATGACATACGGGTACGACATGTGATGATTGATGGGGACGCTAGCATTAATATAATTTCATCCCATGCATTTTCTCAAATGCACATACCTGATAATTGCATGCATAAACATCCTGTCATGTTATGTTCATTCAATGACGCTATCACCTCTACACTAGGCACCATCATCCTCCATGTTCACGTGGGCCCCCACATTGTTCTAGAATTATTTTATGTTTTCGAGGGGAGTTTCAATATAACTTGTTGCTTGGCAGACCCTAGATTCATGTCATGGGTTGCATTCCTTCCACTTTGCATCATTGTGTAAAGTTTGAACATGAAGGACACACCTATACCATTCTAGCTGATCCATCACCTTTCAAAACATGTAACATGATTTACCGACCCAATGATGTGCTTATACCCATTAAATTGTCTACCTCCGTGACCACCACTACTTCACCTACACCTCCGCTTACCAATACAGTCGCTACCTCAACCACACATACCTCCTCCATTCCTACCACTGCCACAACCTCCACAAATGACCCATCAGTCTCCCAATCCATTAACTATACATCTACATCGACCTTCGACACTTCATCCATTCCAACTACCTCCATATCAACCATCGATCCCTTGGAAGGTGTTTTTCGATGCCTCACTCTGGGCGGAGTACCGCCTATATAGTGTCAACACATTCCTTACTCCACAAGAGTATGGAAGCCTTCACTAACACCCATTTTATGATCAACACATAGGAGAATGTCTTCTTTATGGTCCTCCTCACCTTTTTACTAGTCTCACCTATGGGGGACTTGATACTACCACTTACACACCCAAACCACCCTCACAAACTCGCCCATTTTCCGTGACTTCCAATCACTTACGATCGTTGTTTCACCCACACCTTCTGCATTGATGTGAATGGAAGGGTTTTGGTTTTGGATTTTATGAGCAAGGCCACCATACTGTCATTCCATGTACCACCCGCAAACATAACGACCGTAGTGGTATCAACTTTCTTGAACCACCTACCAAACAGGCCCGCATTGAACTCATTAAGGACACTAATCCCTCTCCACCTTCTTCACCCGCTCCACCTTCATCACCACCTTCACCGACGGAGCCGATGGATCGACTCTATCCCTCCTAACTTTTTTTTTTCATAAACACCATTTCGTTAGGGCCTCGACTTATCAACATCGGGACGAGGCCCTTCCACTATTCCTTCCTATATCCTAAAATGATCAATGACGATACACCTTGATTAATGTTGTTCAATATCAAGATGATGAATCTATACTCACCTACCTTGGTGTAGAAGATGCATATATTCATCAGTCGTTACCTTCTGAGACACAAACCATGTTGAATAAATCGACTATCGAGATCAACATTCATACTCAGGACGACCCACACATCCTAAAGATCAATTAATCTTTAGATGATGCCGAACAGGAAGCCTTCACTTATTTTCTCAGAATCCATAACCACACTTTCACTTGGTATTACGTAGACATGCCCGATATTGACCCCACCATAGTGGTCGACAATATCGTAACCATTCCCGATACCAAACCCATTAAAAAAAATTGAGTTAAATACACCCTCGTATTTCTCTTCACAAAGAAGAACTTCAGCGCCTTCTTTTCATTTCCTTCATCTTACCCATTGATTATCCTTGTTGGATTTCTAACATTTTTCTGTCACTAAAGTGACAGGATCCACATTTGCACAAAATTCCATGACCTCAACCTAGCCTGCGCCGAAAGATGAATTTCCCTTACCGGTATTGATCAACTGGTTGAGCTTACCGCTGGTCATGAGATGCTATCACTCATGGATGGCTTCTCGGGTTATAACCAAATCTTTCTTTCCCCAGAGGATTAACACAAAACCTCATTCATCACCCCTTGGGGAACCTTTCGCATGATCGAGTCATGCCTTTGGCCTTACAAACGCTGGTGCCACGTATTAGTGGGTTATGACTTACATCTTCCATGACATCATACATCACACATTGGAAGATTACATGGATGATCTCTTGGCCAAATCTAAACACCACTCCAAGCACCTTCTGTCCTCAAAATCATCTTCGATCGTCTCATTAAATATTACATCCACCTTGACCTAAGAAGGTTTTCTTCATGGTTCTCTCGGGAAAGCTCTTGGGATTTATCATTTCCCTACGTGGTATAGAAGTTGACCCTCCTAAAGTCAAGGCCATTCTTGAAATTCCTTTGCCCACTAACCTAAACAGCTCCATAGCTTGCAATGTAAATTACAATCTATTTGCCATTTCATTTTGCAATTATCTCGATCGATGTCAACCATTTCATTATCTCTGCTCAAAAAGGATGTCTCTCTCTAAATGGGATGATGACTTCCAAAAATATTTTGAGGCCTTAAAAATACCTTCTCCAACCACCCATACTCATTCCACCTAAAGATGATCAACCATTTTACCTATATATCTCAGCTCTACCGATCATTCCTTGGGAGCCATGGTCACTCATCGTGATGAACAACACGGGAGCGGGTGGTTTATTACATAAGCCGTACTCTTTTGGATTATGAAACCCAATACACCCACCATGAAATTTTTTTCTTAGCCTTAGTTTTCATTGCCACCAAACTCCATCATTACCTACTCAACCACAAACCTTATGTTGTGACCAACACTCGACCCCTTACACTTCATGCATGCCAAACCTTATCAAAATCGGTGTTCCGCATGATGGCTTATGCTTTTAGCTAATATTGAACTTGAATTCATTCATCAAAATTCCATCAAGGGCCAAGCTATCATTGACCAATTGGTCGACGCACCTATTTTTGGGGACCAACCTCTAATTTTGACTTTGTAGATGATTTGATTGCTACCGTTTCCTTGGATGAACCCCCTTACCAAATGACACTCTTCTTGATAGTTCCAGTGTTAGTGTGGGGGTGGGGCTGGTATTATCCTCATTCCCTTTATGGTGAACCCATGCCTTTGTCTTTCAAACTATATTTTGATTGCACCAACAATATAATTGAATACGAAGCACTCATATTAGGCCTTGAGCTGCCTACACCTAGATGTCAAATCCATCAACATCTATGGTGATTCTCAATTGGTAAACCAAGTCAATGGTATATACCAATGTCATAATGAGATACTTCAAAAGTATAAACATCATGTAGACATACTTTTGACCACCTTTGACCATTACACCCTTCAAACCATCCCATGTTCAACCAACAAAGTTACAGATACCATGGCCTGCTTAGCTTCCCAAATACCCGCTTTTCCTATCGAATCTAAAATATTTGTCACCATATAATGCCTCTAATCACCTTCTTATTTACCTCACGATGTTTACTCCGTCAAAAAAACTACCCCTGACCCGAGTGACCTTTGGTATAAACAATAATCTGACTATCTTTCTCTCTCCATATTACCCCCTAATCTCACCTGTAATGGACAACGTGCCTTCCTTAAAAAGGTCTCTCATTACGTCATCTTGGGGGGACTCCTCTATAAACACGAATTTGATGGTATTCTCTTACAATGCCTCACAAGTTCTGAAATTCCTTATACCATTAAGGAAGTTCATGACGGCATATGTGGAGGTCACTTCGGTGGCCTTGTTGTTGCTAAGCGTATTCTTCACCTAGGCTATTATTGGCCAAACCTTAACCATGATTATTACGACTACATCAAACATTGTGTAAAATGCCAACAACATTCCAATCTTCATCATACACCTAGTCATGCCTTATAGGTCGTCCAGTGACCTTTGGCCCTTCTCTCAATGGGGTTTGGATCTTGTTGGAGAAATCAATCCCCATTCTTCCCAATGCCATCAATGGATCATCACTGCTACCAAATACTATACAAAATGGGTGGAAGCCATACCACTCATCTCCACAAAAGATGAGAAAATATGTGAGTTTATTAACCACCACATCATTTTTCGCTTTGGTGTTCCACATTGCCCCATCACTGACAATGGAAAACAATTCAAAAACAAAACATTACAAAAATTTGTGACGCCTTTGG
Source organism: Taxus wallichiana var. yunnanensis (assembly GCA_018340775.1). Lineage (NCBI taxonomy): Eukaryota > Viridiplantae > Streptophyta > Pinopsida > Cupressales > Taxaceae > Taxus > Taxus wallichiana. Next base: position 410,161,919 of record CM031234.1, on the reverse strand, counting down.
AATTCAGCTTAGTTTCTCATCACCTTATTACCCACAAACCAATGGCCAAGTTGAATCCACTAACAAAACCCTCAAAAAATTCTTATGAAAGTGGTTAATGATACTGGGAAGGATTGGCATACGCACATTCCTTTTGCCCTGTGGGCATACCACACTAGTATTCGCACTTCCACTATGGCCACACAATTTTATTTGGTCTATAGTACAGAGGTAGTCTTGCCTCTTGAAGTCCAAGTTCCATCACTCCACATTTCTCTCCATGACATGCTCAATGATGATGACTTTTGTCAAGACCGTTTAGCACAGCTTAAGTTATTAGACAAGTGTTGTCTTAATGCTCTGGATCACCTTCAAGTTTACCAAAAATGTATCAAATGTGCCTATGAAAAATGTGTCCATGCACGAACCTTCCAAGTTGGTGACCTTGTCCTAAAAGAAAATCAACATGTAACTAAAGCAGAAAAAAGTAAATAAGGAAAATTTTCTCCTAATTGGCTTAGACCATACATCATGACTCATACCTATAGATCAAGTGCTTATCGTTTATCTTCACTCGATGGTAAACCCGAACCTAATCCCTTTAACACCTTGCATCTTTGACCATTCTATTATTGACTTGTAGTCCTACCTCACCTTTTGTCTCTTTCCATGATTGTCCCTTGAGTGCTATTCACTTCATACACCTCAATAGCTATTAAACTAGAATCATGTGAGTACCCATCACTTGTTATCTTCTCTTGAATATGTGTACCACATGAGCTGCACATAGAATGATTCTCATGGATACTTTTCATCTACCTTTATATTAGATCTCATGGTCATTCCAAATTTCCTTTTGAACAAGAGTCATATCCTCCACCTTGGTCTAGTCCATGACTTCAAAGCCCTCACATGGGATATAAATCCTTGAGTCAAACTTCAACTCAAAAGATGACTCAATCAAAAGGACATCTTCCTCTCGACAATTGGTGCTATAAATAGACTGCTCCCTCGAAGGACAACTATGTAAAGCTAAAAGAAAAACGAGAGCAACCAAAGCTTCCCGCATTGATCAGCTTCATGAAGACCTCAATGAGTTAAATTTTCTTCATCCCATATAGACTTCCACATCAATCAAGGTGTATCTCAACTATAAGTCAAAACAACACACCTTTTAGTCATGGACTTTCCCATTGTGACCTAGGTTCTCTTGCCCGAACCACATACTACCTATACCATATACAAATTAACTACCTTTTATCCTTCTTACCATTCCCATTCCCATTCCCATCTCCTACTGCCTCAAGGGACTTCTTGAAACTTTGACATTTGGTGATCACGTGACTACTTTTCACCATAGAACACTCAATCATGCAATGTCTTTAGGGTCTTACGTTCATCACCTCCTCCAGGTATGATCTACATGATATGATCCCACCCAATCATGTGGATTTATTTCCCTCTCTTATCTTTTAACCATCTTTGTTTACATTTTGATTACCTTATATAGGACTTGGTCCTCAACGCTTACCTTTAGGGTAATCTTCTTCTTTCACCACAATTGACCCCAACTACATCACTTTACCTATAATCCACCCACAACTAATAGATCTAAAATCCACACCATGCCTAAACCCTACTAACTCATTTTCATACCTCCTCATATTCTTCCCAAGCTCATGGGAGAACTGCATCATCCCGAGGTCCCTTTTCACCGGGACTATGTAGGCATCACTCCGAGGGCATGTGGCCCTTGGAGGTTAGCTCGGCCATTCTCTACCCTAAACAAATCATCTTCCATGTTCCACACATTAAATCACACCTCACTTAGTTTCCTTTTATACCTAACATTAGAAATTAAACCACATACATAACAAGTTACTTCATATTTTAATCCTTATCGCAACATACATTTATTACGCCTACCATTTCTTTAGCAAGATTATGCATAGATTATACCACATCTCACATATGACCCATATTATCATTAATTTCATAAAATAATGAATTACAACTTCACTAAATTTGAACTCAATCATGTCTAAACCAACTCGACTCAATCCATGTCTATAACCTAACTCAACCATGCCTAAGACTGACTCAAACCATGCCTAATACCCGACTCAATCCATGCCTATGACTTGAACACAACCATACCTAAATGAACTAACTCAACAATGCCTATAACTGACTCGATCCATGCCTAAAACTTGATTCGGGTTCATGCCTAACTCACCTAACTTTTATCCATATCAAAACCACAAATCAAAATCTCATCAATGCACCAATAACTCAAAATCTCATTAGTACATCAAAAATCTCGAACTATCATGTATCTCATCATAAAAATAAATGTGTATCTCAAATATAAATGGCTATCACATCATGTCCATCATGTCATAATCGTCGGCATGTAGGTGATACACAATATCAAATATCATCGGTACGTAGGTCGGTATCATATATACAATAAAATAATGAATCAATAAAAAATATCTTCGGCACGCAGGCTAGAATATTATCGAAATATACAAAACCTCTCATACATCCTCACTATCTTCAGCACACATAGGCTAATATGTGATAAAAAATACAACTATCTCTCGGCACGCAGGCTGGTATATATCACAAAATGACTATCATACATCAAAAACTAGGTGACCACATATCAGGCATCTCGGTGGATGTCCTCCATCTCTATATCACCTGTACCCTCGGCCTCCTGGGTCCCTGCTGGCACCTCAACTGGAGCTGGTCTCCATGCACTAGTATCCTCTACCTGATTAGGCCTCAGAGTTTGCTAACCCCGTGCTCTCCACATTGTGAGTGTGGGATCTCGTCCTCTCATTAGACGTTTGTTGTGCCCTGTACTTGGCATAGGATATGAATTCTATCCTAGCCACCTTCAGCTAGTTTTGATAATATCTAGCCTCACCTAGGGCATCTTGTAACCTAGATACAGGCATGGTCTGTGGTGGTCCCATAGGTCTCGGTCCCTATACCTATCTGTGAGACCCCGTCTCTCCTCACGCCTATGAAATGGGACCCGATCGCAAAGTGCCTATGATGGTGGTGCCTGTGGTGGTTCCCCCTACCCCTATTCTTATATCTGGTCCTTTAAGACCCCAATTTGTACCTCGCCTATGTCCAATCGGCCCTGTAAACCCATCACACGACCTGTCAGAGGCTGCAACTTGACCATCCCCCTCCTCTTCATCTCCATCTCCCTCACTAACCATTTGGGCATGCAGACTAGCCACTTGTACACATAGATCTACTACCTCTGCCTCGAGATCCCTCCAAGTGTGTATGTAGTATACCTAACTAGCTAATCAAAGCATAGCCACCGCCCCGTAGGGCATCTCTCTATACTATAATGGTGGCTAGATCCGGCTACCCTGGTCTAGGTGGTATGGCTTGTAAGTGAGCTACCCACCACTATTTGTACCTTTTTGTGCACCTAGTGTCATCTATCTTTTGGTCCACTTCCTGCTCCTCCTACCTTGTGGGCACTGTAGGCTGTGGCAAAGGTATGTTCTGTACTAGCCGAAAGCGCTTTGGGACTACTGTCCATAGGGATCATCTCATACTCACGACATGGTGACCTGTCTCTATCTCTCTAGTTGGAGCTCAGGCTAGCTCCTCATGTATATTCCTATATAAGGGGAATCCCACATACGGCCTCTAGATAATGCCCACTCCATATAACCCCTCCAGTAACTGCCAGAAATAGGCCACATCATGTGTGGGCCTCTCATATCTCCACTCTCCAATAGCTGGAACCCATCTCCTATACCCCACCCACACAAATCTCATTGGGAATGCATCTGCTTAGGGCATCCCTATAGGCCGCACACAAACTATGTGCTCATACACCCAGTAGTGCAGTAAAAATGTACAACACATGTTAAACCTACGTAGCCGCCCATATGCCCACAACTCCCTATACAACTACACCAAGAATGCTAGTGCCTAGGAAAAGTGGGTCTCATCTACCATCATATCGTGGAGTACCCCCATCAGTGATCAGGGAAAACATCCACCCTCTACATCAGGCAGTGCATAGAAGCACACTGCCTCCATCAATAGAACCACTAGCCTCGTCTCCTCCGGATGGGCTAGGTACATCTCTCCATAGCTCAAGTTGGCACTATGGAATTTCAGATTGGCCATCCCCTCTCTAAAAATTCAAAATCAGCTCGTCCGAGGCCTCGAGAGAAGACAATATACCTGTGCACCCAATATGGGTAACCGAAGAGCCGGAACACATCATCCATGGTGATAGTAGTCTCACCGTCGGCGGGTGGAACGTGTTGGTCATGAAATCCCATCTATCGATGAGCATGACCATCAAAGTGGGCTATTAGACTACATGTCAATAGCAACAAACCCCACTCAAGTCCACTACCTCCACATGATGCAGCTCCTCGGGATCACCGCACCGCATATCTGTCACCAATAGAGGGGAACCCTATTCGCATATGTAGCTACCCTCTCCCCTACATCTAATACAAACAAAACATTAATCTACATTTATCATATCCATTTTTACTACTTATCGTTTTCCCACACCCTATTTTCAACCTACTCGTCTCACCCACCTAGCCCACATTACTTTTGGACCCTTGTTCCAAATAACTCAACAATCTTGATTCGATTCAGCCTTACCAACCCCAGCCACCCCTTAACCGGCATCGGTCACCTATTTGATGACCGATACTAGTTCACCCTTACCAACCCCGGTCACCCCTTTACCAAAGCATTGGTCACCTATTTGGTGATCGATACCGGTTCAGCTTACTAATGTTAGACAAACTTGGTCGACACCGGTCATTGTCGCGGTAAAACCCATGATTTCCCAAAACCCCCCTTTTCTAAAACACCCCCTTACCCCTTTTCCCCACCTACAATGACCTAAACTACCCTTGGACCTCAACCCCCTATACCATTTATTCCCCTCCCCATTCATCTTTTAACCTACTATTCCCCCCATTTCCAAATTTAACCCATTCCTACCCACAAAAACCAAACAACAACCAAAATCTAAAAAAACAATATGCTAATCCTCTAACCTATATAATCTAATACACGTAGAGTAGGGCACTTACCTCATCGTGTTGTCGTTGTCTTGGTGCCACGTATGGTTACACCGGTGGCCCGCCTAATCCCTCTCTAGCCTCCGCCATCACCAAATCGCTACCCACAACCTCTACCCAATCAAATCCCTCACACTGATCCTGTGGACCCACTTCTCCCCAACCAATCACCCGTCATTCACACTACCAACTCAATGCTCCGTTCCATCCGGAAAAATTCTCTCTTTTTCTCTCTTTTGTCATTTTCTCGATTAGCTAAAAGACAAATGAATAACAAAAAATGTGGATTTTTTGTTTTTATAACAAACCCAACCTAACCAACGTCGGTTACCCTTGACCAACATCGGTCGCATGCCCTACCTAACCATCATCGATTGACCTATACCAACATCAATTATCCTTGACCGGCATCGGTCAACCTCACTTACACATTGCCCTGAATTTCACCCATTTACCCTACCCCTACCTCCTTTTTTGCCTCACCCAAACTTCACCTTGGTCATTTACCCCACCCCACCTTTACCCACACCATTTACCTCCCCTTCTTAACCTCATCATTTCCTACCTCCATTTTTCCTCCTTTGGGGACTTGTTATTTTACCCCTACCTTGGCCTTACCCGTGCTGTGACCTAGATATTTGAACTGGACCACCGCTAGTGACCTTTGACCTCATGTGTTCACTATACCTTATGGCACTATTACCTATGTTGTTGACCTAATGACCTTACCTAGCCTATTACCATGACCGTTCATCCTAACCCTACCTTTGGTGTACCAAAACATAGCTAAACATTCTTGCACCTAACCTTCGTCATGTTTCCTGACCATATCTTATACCTTGTATACCATAATCACTTCAACCTCATTTGGATAAACATATCGACCTTAGATGATGTAGAGTTTGACTACTCTTCAACCTGATAGCATCTTTGCAGTTTATACGTGTGCATGCGTTTGACTGTTACTACCTTTGACCCTGACCCATTACCTAGCTTACCCAAGTAGACCTTGCTCCCTTTCCTCTATGCCAACCTACCTTTTCCTCACAATTACCTTTTATCAAACCACTCACCGATTCATCCTTTGGCCTCGTTAGTTCCTTATTTGAGAGGGATCACCTTCACCCACACATGGGGCAACCACATCTTATTTTTTTTTTAGTGCCGCTTACCAATACTAGCTATGCAACAAAAAGGGGCAAACTATAGACACTAAAATTAGGTCACTCTCCCCTTTCATCCTTTGACAAACAAGAACCCTTCATCACATTCACCTAGCCATGGCGCTCTTCAACTCGATAATATTAATTTAATTAATTTAATTAAATTAATTCATTATCCTCACCATATTTATTATTTAAATATCTTAATTTAAATAATATCCACACATACACTTCACCTAGACACCTCATCAAGCCAACTCACCCTAAGACCTATTCTTAGTAAGTTGCCATAACTAACTAAGACTTACTTAAACCCTAAAAATCAATGCCTACATTCCCTTTAACCACATTCACGCATGCTTAAAACAAGCTTCCGGTTAAATCGTGGGTTAACGAAATGAGATCCGAGAAAATCAAGAGGATCTCACTAGTTTAATAAACATAGGAAATCCACCTTGACGGATGCTTTGGTTAGCCCTAACCGTCATAGGTTAAGCTAGAACCATAAATCGAGTTACCCTTTTAACCCCCAAAACAACCTTATTTTCAAGGTTGGCAAAGATTGGAAAAAGTTGGCAAAACATTGAGATCTTCTGAGAGATATCGCATCTTCTGAGATCAAATTCTAGCGAGAACACACATGCAAGGAAGGAGATCATACATTTTCTCCTACACAGCCACCCCAGCAATGATTTGATCTAACCAAGTAAAGAGGAATGCACATGCAGCCCATGCAGAAGCTCTCCTACAATTAGTGATCACCTACAACCTTCAACCTCTTACCAGCACCTCCATCCCTCATTCACAGTCATCTAGGATCAGAATCCAAGTAAGTAAAACATTATACTTCTCTGGTTCATTTCATTTCGTTATTGTATTATCACCTATTGTTTACCTAGCCACCCATTGACCTCCTCCAATACTCACCCCTTCATATACCCATTAAAACCTCATTAAACCCCACCCAAGCTACTAAATACCTCATTCTGACCAACCAAAATCCTTTGTGTAATCACAAAGGAGACCCAAAACTCATTTTGTGGCATTCTCAAAACTCCACAAGATCGACACTGAATTACGTTACACCTAACCACCGTTAGTTACCCTTAACCGAATCGGTCTCTATATTTTCCCATACAGCTCAAAACAATGACCTATCCACCAAATTCCACCTCAACTTTATCCACCTGAGATCTACCGAGACCTCTATTATATCTACAGAGACTTGAACCCGTTACTCCGACCTTGAAACTATTATAACCTAGCCTATTAGATTAGATCTTTATTATTGTGTTTTAAGTGAGATACCTAAATCATTTCAAATTACAATAGGATTTACTTTATTTCTCACATTAAAATTGTTTAAAATAGTGGATTGATAGCCGTCTAGGAAGTATCACACTTCCTAGGATCTAGCACATCTTTAGGCGAGTTCACTACACATATTGTTCAAATCTTTCTGGTGGTCTTGCTTTTCATTACAATTAGTTCCTCCTAGCCAAAAGGAATCTCTCATGATCATTTGTGGATTGAAGTCATACTGTGCGATAACCCATCAACCAACATTTAAACAGTATTCCTACTATGCCGTTACCATATCTGTTTTTGTCGATTACTTTAAAGAAACGTTTAAGAATCAAAGTGAAACACACCGATTTTTCAATGACGATTATCAGTTTCCCCTAGGTTGTGGGTTCAAATGTTTTCCTACATGTACTTCCTTGAGTTTTTTACTCGACCATCTGGACCCAAAATTCCTTTAAATTTGGCTCGTACCATGGACTTTACATCCACGAGATCCCATCTCCTTTAATGTCGTAGGAATGGTGACATATGTCCCTCACTAGCCCATTGGATCCTCACCATTTGCCAATTCGTGTCTTGTTGACCACTTAACCCTTTGCCATGTGGTGCCTCTTGAACCCATTGAGTGTTCTTAACGTACCTCCACCCAAGTCCAAACCCAGAAGCCCCTTAACAAATTTCTTTCATTCAAGGGATTTAATGTCCACTAGGGCTCATTGGAATGAGGAGAGCAGAATGCCGACACATGGCCCTTGTCTAACCCATTTGGGGTTAAATTTGATGGTCAAATGAATGTCACTAGACCTTTTTAAAATATAGCCCACAGAAAAATTTAATGCCAATGACTGGGACTTAGAGATGTGGAAATTTAATGGTCATATGATCACAGATTTCTAAAAAATGGATAAGTCCATTTTTTGAGTCTATTAAAGACAAAATAACCTAGGGGTAATTTTGGATAACATGGATTGTAACAATTCAGTTAATCAACTATAATTAAGTGTGTCTATTTCACCAAGAATATAAACACTATCCATTTCAAGGTATGGTCAAGGACCATGGAAATTATTACCAACATATGTATCATAATTATTTTAATAACCAAATTCAACTATAGTATAGTTAAATACCATATCACCTTGAAAAGTAAAATTCCAATCACATATGACTCTTTCTATTTTAATAATCCCATGCTAAGGGAATATAACCTAGTCATATTAATTAATAAATGTAGTGAAGCATGGTATTGAAACTTGTTTTGCGTGATAATTACCATGGAATGATCGAGTTCTCACGGTAAACCTAGTTATCACTTGTGTAAATACGCATGGATATGAAGGTCATAACAAGTGTGGTAAATAAAGTAATCATTAAAAAATAACACATTATATGTACTATAATCAAGATGTAACAATTAAATAATCCATGAGAGTATAAACCAATCCACATTTTCTTGCAGTAGAATGGATTGCATCGAACTTGCAATCAACCATATCATTAAACCAACTTTAAAATTTTACCTGCCCCTTGCTTAGGACCACCATTGTGTTTCAGGGTATTTGACCGTCATGACAAAAAAATAAGGTTATAACTTTTAAACATTTGTAATTATTTCCAAATTCCGATACAATACTTTTCAGCCAAGTATAAGTTTACCATAATTGCAAATCATTCTACCTAGCAAGAGAGACATTTGTTAAATCAATCCAATACAATATCCAACATTAGATAAATTTTATTATGAATATCAGATTTCGTGAACTAAGCAATATACCATGTAACAAATTGTTTCTATTAATAAAGTGGATAAATCTTAACTCAAGGAATAGCATGGTGTGCTACCTTGTTTGTTACATCTCAAAAATCACACAGTACATAATAACATCAAAGAAAAATAGAATATGTTGTAAATTATAAGTGCATTATGAGTGTTGAATGAAAAATGATGTTGCGTGGTTGTACATGCAACTATGTGTAAATGTAGATCATTTTCAGTATATGCATATACACATGTGGTTGCATGTGCGGTTATACAACAAAGCTTATCTTTTGTCTCTCATAACACACTCTTATTTTACAACTTATTCCTTTCCACTAAATAGAAAAAAATTGAGGAACGTGACATAAGAACATAAACATGAATTAGTACACAAGAACTCAAGATGTAAGCGGGGAAACCCTCAAGGGGAAGAAAATCCACTAAAACATTTCCGATATTAGAAACAACAATGACACAAGTGAATATTACATATGATAAGATATTTATTTAGTGAGACACCAACCCCAAAAATAGCACCAACCCCTAAAACCTTTTTGATATTACTCACAACAATATACTTTCATGAATATGAATCATCATAAAAAAATTGATATTAAGGACACTTTGAATCTCTGCTGCAACAACTCACTAATGGTGATCACAAGATTTATCTCAAAACTACTTCAAACACACTTCAAACCCTCACTCCTTCAATTCACTTAAACATGGAAAAAATTTACTTGACTTAATCTCAAAACACCGCACACTTCCTCGACCTTCCACACAATTCCTCATCTCTCGAAATAATTTCGTCACACATGTTCCACACTCACACTTGAGTCACACTTTTCCCTCTCTTATAAATATTTCATATTTGAAATCAAACATCACTTTTAAAATTATTATCTTCTCATTAACAAAAATAAATTTGATCATTCATCATAATTTCGACAAAAAGACTCAAAATATAACACCACACTCATAAAAACATTCACAATGTACCCATAAGTTGGCCATGCCAAAATGCAACAAGCTTAAAACCCCATCACCTAGATGGCTAAAAAACAAAAAAACACCATAACCATGATTAGTCAAGCTCCTAATTTCTCAAACACGTCAAATATGACGTAAAAAAATCATACATGTTCGTTAATTTTATTTATCTAATCAAATTATTCATAACTCACTCAAGAAGGCTCATATCCTTCACAACAGCTTTTGCTTCGGGAAGCAGTCTTCAACTTTGGGATTCAAGAACACCTCAATTATGTCAAGTAACCACCCATTAGAATCCACGAGACCCTTATATCACATACATGCTAGCTATATCTCATGAAATATTCATACATGTAAACCACACTAACATTCCTCTTCACCAAATTGAGCTGCCCAAAAAGAAGTTATAGAAACACAACTTGTTTGCACCCTTTTTTAACTTTTAAGACCTCTAAAGGTGTTCGATAGTAAATTACTACATCCCTCTTCACTCTCCAACTTATATCAATGATCAACTAATCCATTTCATGCGTCATCTACTTTCATAGTTAAGAAAAATCAATTATCTCATGAGAGATAAACAACCTTCTTCAAAAACTTGAGATGGTTGACCTATCGAAACTAATCATCATGACACAAAGCTTATACCATTGGAAATTAGACTAAATCCTTTTCTATAACATCTTACACTTCCTTCAAAATCCAAGTGGAAGGCCTCTAAACAATTCCATATTTGAAAACCGCTCTAGAACTACCCAAAACTACCTTAAGACTAGTCTTCATAAATAGGGCACAATTTTCCATTTTAGAAGCTCACCCATGATCTAAATTACCATAGAAATTAAGTACAACTTCCAGATTAAAAATGTCAATTTATTTCACAATTCATTTTGGATAACTTTGTCCCAAACTAAACTTATTCATAGACTTATATGTTTGAGTGGGGTCCACTAATCACCACATGCTCTATCTTACCTTTTTGGAAATATGGAGAAGTCCTCTACATTATCTAATCATAATAATGACATGAAAAATAAATTCTAGGCACCTATCATGAATATCTTATCCATCGCTCTTAACCTTGGGTTTCGAACTCATAATAAGATACTTGCCTTATTAACTTTCATTCATAAATAATAACTCGTCATTTAACCTCATTTAGCTTTAATATCTCTACAATTTCATGTCCCATCTCATTTACATGTCTAAGCCTTATGGATTTTCATTTTATAGGATATAACAGACTGAACCAACACTAAAACACATTATGAAATCTCTACAAATTATCTCTACATGATGAAAACAACTAGACACACCTTCATGAGTGTTCTCAAGAGGTCACACGCGTACTGCGAGTGACTATCATGCCTAATTAGGCGTCCAAGCACTAGGATTATACCTAGTTTGCACCATGACAAAGTAGACCAACCACATGAATATGCTTCCAAGCACTCCAAAATGACCTAAAACACCTAATAAAACATGTCGCACACTTTTACATGCTTCCTATGATCTCATATACATTTTCAGCTCATTCTCATGTGTCATTTGGCCTTCAAGAATCTAGACTAGATCTAGATGAACACCTGCAAACTAGGCTCAACCCTATACCTCACTTCTCCACTTTAATTTTCATATGCTTTACCTTTACCACATGTCATAATAGCATTATAAAAAAATCTGAAGAAACCAATTCATACTCCAAAGAAAACATTTCATACTCCAAAGCAAGTAGTTCATACTTCGAAGAAAACTATATTTCACCATGAAAGAACTCATAAAACTCTAAAAACCATACTAACCATGATAAATTTCATGAAAACCTCTACTTAACTTAGGATGACATGGACTATGACCATGCACACTGAAAAATGCTCCAAAACACCATGGGACTTCACCAAACTAGACACTACCAATCAACCTTCAAACTTAACACTGAAAGAAACCTCATGGAAACTGATATGACACCTTCACACCCTTTTCCATTAATGAAAACACTAAGACATAATGGCCAACATAATTATGTGACACAAAGCATATAATCTAATAAGATCAAAATCCATGAGGAAAAGAATGGAACACCAGAATGTGTGAAAAGGGAATGTGAAACATTGAGTAATGATTACAAAAGTTCAAAAACTAGATTGAGCCCGTAGAACATAGTAAATACAACATATCAAAGATGAATAATTTGTGGCATAGAGGAATATTAAACAAATAAGTGTGGGATTTTCTTTACATTTATTGACTCTAGAAACTAGTTCCTAGGCACCCCTGACATATTTGTATCTTACTCACCCCTTTTTGTCCTATTTTATATTTTTGGCATCTTCTTTTCTTATGCAATGGACTTCTAGCTGTCAATTATTAAATTTAAATAAGGGAATCATATAAATATAAAGTTATGCGATAAAACTAAGGGACCAAAATCTAAGCATCTACTATTGATTAAACTAAAATGTGAAATAAGAGCCTAATATAATGCTATTGTAATAGTAAAATAAATATTCAATAAATAAATAATCAAGAAAACTAAGGAATAAAACACCAAACCCTAAGTACGAGAGAGAGGATAAGAAGCGTTATCTTATTCATAGTGAAATTTGGATTGTTTCGGAGTGGTCACCTGTAAATAGAACAACGGGAGCGTCTCTCATAGAGACCTAGAAAATGCAAATTTGTAGAGATTGGATGGATTGAGGCATCTAGAGAGGGAAAAGGGTTCCTGTAGGTGCTCTAGGCCTATTTTCGGGTGTTTGGGTGCGAAAAATATTAGAAAAAATCCTTTGAGGTGTCACAAGGTGTTCACCTTTAGTATCCTTTTGTCACTCTGAAGTCACATTAAGATCGCCTAGGTCACTATAAACTAGTAATGAAAATATGAACCTACAAAACCCTCAAATAGACATCAAAACTGAAAACAAAAGATACGAGAATGAGGGTTTGAACTACCCTCACCTATCACAATGGTGAACTTACGAGTGAGGGTTACACTACATCTTAGACCCAATATAGTTATGTGTGTGTTTGGAATCGTACCCTAGGTGGATCTTGTATGATTCGCACTTGATAGCGAGAAAATAAGCTAGATGTAAATAAATGTAGTACATGTGTGCATGGAAGAGAATGAACTTACCTCCTATGAAGTGAATGTAAAATGACTGACCCTTGTGTCCCTTATAATGGTTCTAGATACATGCAATGAAGCTCTTAGATGCTTGATGGATGTAGCCTTAGGTGGTGATAGCCAATGTTTAGTGATTGGTCCCTTATTATGATCACATCACTTTATATTTATATGATTCATTTACTTGAAATTCATAATTAACCCTAAAACCGCTGATTACTAAAAAGATAATATGCTCATATAGATAGAAAGGACCTAAAAAGTGTGATTAAAGTATGAAGGAGTTAGGGGCACCCATAGGGGATGATGTTTCTTGGCCTTTGGTGTCCTATTTGGGCACCGGTGTTCAAGATGATAAATTTTGAAGTATAAAAAGAAGACTAAGCAAGTAAGGGTGTAAGACCAAAAGTAGTAACAAAAAGCAAAGAAAGGTGGCCAAAGACATGGGTTAATTAGTACTTTTCTTACTTAGGAATCATATGAATAGTAGTATGTAACAATTAATAGATAATTTCCTAAAGTGCATGATTCTCTGTCTACATTTCCCCCACTTTATGTTGGTGAGAGGAAAGATTGGTAACATAAATTAGATAGATATGTGTACCTGATAACCATGTATATTGATGATGAAAGCATGTCGAGAGACTAGATAAAGCGTGGAGTGATACAAATGTGAAGCATGGATGTTAAGGAGGAGAAAGTGCAAAAAAGTGATGATGAAAATGAACCTAGGGTGGAAACACATGTGTAGATGTCGTGATGTACCTGTTTTTAATGTCGATGTTTTTATTTTTTATTGTGATGATGTTGATGATGTTGACAACTAATTTCCATATAGATGGATCTCGTAAAAGAGACGAATGATGAAGTAGTCAAATACGCATGTATATGTTTAAAAATTATGTAAAAATGCGGAAGTTTTGAAAAAGAAATATGTGCACCTGATCTATGATGAGAAAAGAGTGCGAGAAAGGATCCCGATGATGTTGATAAAGTGTGATTGTTTTGGGAAATCTCACACTAGGGAAGAAGAAGTATAGGGAATAAAGTATAGTGTCATCCTCCAACCTTTAACTACTTCCCAAAGTTGTAGAGTACTTTGAAATGTTGTTTTTGGGTGATCCTATGCCATGAAAAAAGTAGTGTAGAGAGGAAAGTCTAGTGTCATCCTTTAACCTTTAACTGCTCCCAAAATATGGAAAACCACTGCATATGGTGTGTAATTTCCCCCAATGTAAATGGAAAGTACTAAAGGACTTTGTACCATGTCAAAAGAATCTATGACATTTCAAAGGATTTGTGAAATTCCCCCGATTACATGCATCCAAGAAGGACATCATTGTGGTAAAGACACAAGTCTTTTTGAGCATTTTTACAACTAAAAAAGTGTGTTGTATTGGTATTGTGTTGTGTTTGTATAACATTTTATGGGGTGATTGATTCACCCATATGATGCCCCCTTCATTTGGGGTGCATGCGACATCATTGAAGGAGTATGTGACAAAAAGAGGATTGACCATTAAACGAAACTATGCCTGTAGGGGAAAGGGAATGTTCTTGGTATAAACCAAGGCACACGTAAACAAATTAGATAGGAGACAAGTGTTAGTACTTGAGAAAAAACAAGCACACATGTATAAGAAAAGATGTAAGCTAAAAATATAATGTGAAAGATAATATGCAAGTAAACACACACGATCTCACAAGAAAATCAAGGCTATAGTAGCCAGAAGTGGACAAGTGTGCCCACAAGACAAAAGGAAAAGCCCACAAACAATGGCATATAAATAGCAAGAAATAACATACAACGTAACAAACAACAATGAAAATAGATAGTTCTACATAAAAATTGTTGCACATGAAGTGTATTTTAGCATGTTAGAAAGATAAAGAGTATCTCAAAGTTTGTATAATCTTATAAAGTAGTGTGTTATGAAACAAAATGAAACAATAACACCTTTAGTGTACAAAACCAAATGCCCCAAGTTCCTTTGTGGGACAGGTAATAGGTATTGCACAAAACATCCATGCTATGTGTAATAGATTTGTATAATCTATGATGATATCTAGAAAGACAAGTGAACACACATTTGTGTATGATAAAGATAATGCCATACAAGATATCAATCTAGCACGTGTGATAAAGTGAAAATGTAAGAAGAAGTAAGCAAGAGTAAATGAAAAAATGATATGTAGTATGTTGTGGATGGTATGGAATAGAATGTAATGTGAATGATAGGAGTAGCATGCCCCTTGAGTCAATGTGTATGTATGTAGTGAGGTTCATTTATTTATTCCCCTCGGTGATCAAAAATGAACTATAAATGAGAGTGCATAGTTGGGAAATGACTTGAAATGTGTGTACAAAAATATGTGATCATCAAAATGCAAAGTGTAGAGTGTGTAAGCATGTGATTAATTAATTGAGTGAGTGATTAAATCCATGGGTGTGGTGAGGTCCATTTGATATGTATATCCTCAGTAGTAAAGTATGGACCATGTAAATATATATCGTCATAGGGTAATGACCGCAACATGTAGCAAAAGAGACATAAGAGAGATGTAGTGGGAATTTATATAGTGAGTAATGCACCTAGTATGTGATAGAAGTTGTGAGAAGAATATTTCTAAGTGTATGATGCATGATTTCTAAGATATGTAATGTGTAGTGTGACTAATAAACGATAGATATGTGTTTGGTGAATTTGTCTAGTGTAAAATGTGTGGAATGGGAAAGTGTGTGAGAATGTGTGATGTGTAAAATGCACACTATGTGAAGTTCATGTGTATATTATGCCCTCAATAGTCAAGTGTGAAAGAACAAGAGTATGTCATTGGGAAATGAGTATCATTTCAAGTGTAGTATTTTTTAAGGTGCATGAAATTGAGTAGGTTATTTAGTGGATTTACCAAAATATTTTCAGGTGATAAATGCCACCGCCAAGCATTTCAAATTTCAGGAATTTTTTTAACATTGTTATTTTTAAAGAGGATCCATTATCAGTTATAATGGCGGAGGGAATGCCAAAGGGAGTAATGATATGAGTAGTGAATTAAGGACAAATGTCGATCTTGGTTGTAGTCCACAGTGGGGCTACCTCCACCTATTTAGTGAAATACTCTGTGTTAGCAATGATAAAATTATGTCCATCAGCCGATTATGGATTTATCATGCCAATAAGATTGAATCCCCAAAGATAAAATGGCCAAGTTGGCACGATCGGTTGGAGATCATATGCAAGTGCGTGATGGAGGTTGCCATGATTTTATAACTTCTTGCAATGAGTAGAATATTCGATGTAGTTCTAATCCTTAGTGGGCCAATAATATCCTTTGACGCAAAAGTTTTTGAGACAGCATTTTCGAGAGAAATGATTGGTGTACATGTTGTCATGTATGAATGAAATAGTAGTTGGAATATCATAAAGCCATAAGTAATGTAAGATTCAACCATTAAGTGCATGTTTAAATATTTTTTTCCCAACGATGACATAACGTGTAGCCTCACATTGTAAATGAAAAGATTCATAAGGTTGTAGATTATCAAGAATGGTTTATTTATATAAGAAGTCGTAAATTGGAGTAAAATTTTCAAAATTGTCCTGAATACACGTGATGGCATAAGCTGAAAGTGGTAAAGTGTAGATGGAAGGATATTGTAATAGTGTAATGATGAATGTGGCTTACTCATTGGTAATCTATTGTGGGATGAGTGATGCTTCATTTTCCATGGCGTATACATGACGATTATCCCTATGATGAATGGTAGTGATAGAGTAAGAATCAAATGTAGCCAAGAGATATTTTACAAATGTATTATATGGGATTGAGTGCTCCTCTTTTCGTTATATGTATCATCTACTTAATTTATGATGAGCTAAGAATAACCTTGTATGCATAAGTTATGAATGAGGATATTTTGAGTAGTGAGAAGTTCGAGGATGAGGACTTCATATTCAGTTATGTTATTTGTACATGATAACCCTAATCGATATGCAATGGGAGTGGATCACCCTATGGGGTGATGAAAACTATCATGGCCCCAATGCCGAATATAAATGAGACCCATAAAATTACATGGTCCATGTATTAGGACAAAACTTATAGGTAGTGAAATCATCGTGGAAGGAATCAGAGATGGGAGATGCATCAAGAAGGGGTGCTTCAAATAATTGATCTAATTAGACTTAGCATTCAATTGATTTATGTGGTATAAATTTTAAATTGAATTCAAGTGAGAAGCATAACCCAACATGTTTTATGTCCTGATAAATGTGTACAGGAAAAATATATTATACTAGATCTACCTTGGTTATAATATGTACCTCATTATTAAGGAGATAATGCGTAGTTTATCGATGAAAATGATAAGGCCAAGACATATCTTTTCAATGTAGCTATAGTTTGATTCACAAGAGATAACCATTTAGCTGATGTAATAGATTTCTTGCTTGCATTGAGAATCTTCATGTTGTGCTATTAGGGTCCCTAAGGCATGAAATGTGGTGGAAATGTATAATAAGAAAGGTTGGTCAACTAGCGGAGGGAAATAGAAAGGTGGATTTAAGATATATGCTTTTATGTCATCGAGATGCTGTTGTTGGCACTGATCATCCTATACAAACTTAGTATCCTTCTTCAAGATGCATGTGAATGGTTGAGTCTTATCAGCAAGTTGTGAAATGAATCTCTGAATAGCTTGAATTTTTCCTTGTAATGATCGTAGTTGATGTAAATTTTTGTGCGGTGGCATGTCTATAATGGATTTAATCAGTTAGGATTGCTTTTAATGCTACATTGCAAGATGATATATACAAGGAGTTTAGTCATGGTGACCCTAAAAACACTTTTTGGGATTTAGGAATATGTGATATTAACGTAAGTGTTCATATATCTTTATCATGGGTGGAATGACACATGGATTTAGCTAAGACTTCATCAACATAATATTTGATAATATTGTGAATATAATCATGAAATATGTGTGTCATGGATCACTAGTATGTGGACCTAGTGGTTTTAAGGCCAAAGGGCATGATAGTGTACAAAAATTTCCCCATGCTATGGTGAAAGATGCCTTCTCTTGATCAGTGGGGTTAATTTTTATTTGATTGTAACTCGGAAAGCCATCCATAAAAGATAGGATATCATATATTGTTGGAGAAAGAACAATGACATTGATATGAAGAAAAGGGGAAACTATCCTTGGGACAATATTTATTTAAATCATGAAATTGATGCAACAATGGATGCACCCATCTAAAATCATAATGGGAATGATATTAGATACCCATTCAGGATAATCAAAAACTTGAATAAAACTAACATCAAGTAATTTTTGGATTTCTTTTTTGACTGGAGTGCCACTTTTGGGTGTATTTGACAATTTTATGTTCGAATAGTTTTGCACTAGGGTTAAATAAAATGTTATGCATTGTAATAGATGGATCAATACCTACAATATTACTATAGTCCCATGAAAAAATGTCAGAGAACTCATGAAGGACTTGCTTAATATCTTATTTCTTATTAGGGGTCAAAGAGGTAGCTAGAAAAAATATTAGTAGATTTTTAAATGTACCAAGGTTATACTTGAGTTGTTTCTTCATTGAGAAGAGATGTCCTATTGTCACTTACCCAGAAAATGTGTAATTTAAAAAAAAATCAAAATTTTGGGTCAAGTGTTTCCTTTTTCTAATTTTTTTCCTTTTTAAAGTCTTAAGAAGTGAAAATTTTCAAACAGTTAGTAATTTTTTAATACTTTGAGTGTTTAGGTCATTTCCTTTGTATTGTGGGGATTTCAGATCCCATAGGAATAGATGGAACTTGTTCCTTATGGCCTTCATTCTATACATCCCGATTTGGATTTACTTTGTAGGTATTAATGCCATGGGGCTATTGGTGTTCCCAGATAAATTTTTTTGTATGAATCCTTGTTCCCCAACATTGATTATTCCCTTTCTTCACTTTCCTTCTACAAGCTTTACACACATCCTTTTTATTACACAAATCTCAAGTGTTTTGAGAACTAACAATCCTTTTTCTTCTCAATCATATGTTCCCATGTCTTCTTGTTCCCGCACTCGTCATTAATCCACGTGAGTCTTTTCCCGAGTTTTCTAAGTACTCATTTGTATTGCGAACATGTGGATACTTGTAGACCTTGTGACCATCTGTTCCCATGGGACTTGTGTTCTTCATATGCCCAATTTACCTTTACTTCCTTTAGTTTCTTTGAAATGTGGATATTTTTGTATTCGAAGAACTTGTAACCCATATTCCTTCTAACATATTGTTCCCTAAAAACTCATTTTTATGCATATTGAATCCTTTCTATACATTGCAGAGAATTCAGAGGTATAACCCTCATATTCCTTATTCCCGTAGGCCATCATTTCCCCACATCTTTGTCATATCCACAATACGAGGGGAAAATAAGTAAATTGTTCCATGAACCTTTCTATTCCCCGCAATACGCTGTGAACTCCTAATTGAGCATTTATCCAAGTCTTTTTCAAATGGAAAAGTATAAAAAGGGGTAAAGTAATTCATTTTTACCATTGTAAGTCAAGGATTTCAATTGAGCACTATGAAATTTCTGTTTTTGTGCCCTCAATCTTGTTTCTAACAAGAACTTGAGCATTTTCCACTCATTTTCAAAAATTCAAGTTGTGTTGTGATCTTGAGAGGAACGCCATCCTTCCTATAGCTAAGGTGAGTAATTCTGAAGCCTCATGTGGGTGTTTTAGTATGAAATTGGTTTTGTATGCCATATAATTTCATTCTTCTTAAAACGATTGTTAAAATCCTATCCTTATGAGTGTCGATTCCTTACCTTTCCACCATGAAGTTTCAATACGATGGTTATGAACACATATCCTCTCTAGAAACATCAAGTACCTAATATTAGGGATAGTGATGTCTAACATGTTGACCTCAATGACTTACGGGCCCGTATTTCTAAAGCAACTCATACACCCATGGCTCAATGCATCAAAGATAGTGGGATTTCTCATGCCACTAGTTACCATCTTTCTATACAATGTGCAAATAATATTTTAGCTTATGCCTCTTGTTTTGATCTAGATAAAAAAGAAATTAGATATCCCTAAGGACGAGTAATTACTAAATTAGATGTTAATTGTATAAATGATGCCTTTAGAATCCCCATCATTGAATATTCTAATACTCTAACCAAGGTGTAGGATCAAAGCCTTTTTGAACAATACAAGGAGAAGTACAAGGCAACGATAACCAAGTCTTGGCTTAAAAATCGAAGAGAGGATCCTCCAAACTACCATAATTCATCTATAGATCACACTTAAAAGAATAATTAACTGATATGATCACATTGTTGTCTAGGTTAATGGGCCTCCCCTCTTTAAATGAGTTTTAATTCTGGATGAGTGTCTTCATCAATATTATTTGTGAGGGAAAACAAAACCTAAGTTGGGGAGAAATGATCTGTGAGAATATCAGTGAACATTTGGTTGGTGTGCAACAAATAAAGACCTTCTACATGACCTCTTATCTCATATACTCAATTGCAACCTACAAGGAATGGTTAGGTTTATCTCCATGTGGATGATAAGAAGAATGAACCTGTGTATGAATTTTACCCACAACTAACCTTTGAAAACAACAAGCACCATTTTAGAAGAGTAAATGATGCTTTCACAATGTATATTGTTAGAATTTTAGAGAGAAATATAGTTGAGAGGGTGTCTGCTGAGGCCAAACAACTAATTTCAACATATGGTAGTTTGTTCATTCAATTTAGGAGATTTTCCTATATTAGGTTAGGTGGATTTGAATGTGCACCAAAAAAAATCCCCATGTATTGTAAAGATAAGTTGTTCCTTGTAGAGGTTTGCAGGAAATTGGACATGTTGCATAGAACATGTAGAGATAAAAATATCATAGGTATCTAATTCCCAATATCTTTGGGTAATTATACTTGTTGAACAACTTTGGATGCTCAAAATGTGGAAAGAACAATTTTTGCATTCAATTTTTACACATTCCACAAGAGATCCTGTTTTGATATCAAAGGTTTTATCTCCAATCACCTCAAAATGAGTTATTATCATTTTCCTTCTTTGGAAGACTATTTGGAGGACTATTCAGGATGAATACGAGGTTTAAAAAAGGTATTTGGCTTACATTCTCTAAAAAGATTAAATATTTCAAAATATACAAAGTTTCATAGGATTTTCCAGATGATATTGAAGATATGTATTCTCTTGAATATTTCACAAATATTCAACACACACCTCTTCTCACTATTAATTGGTTTCAAAATGAAACATATGATCTTCAGGAAATAAATAACCTAGTCATGGTAAGGACAAAGGTTTGGTTTGGAAAGAAGATAAAAGCATACAGGATAAGTGTGGCTCAACCGTATTCCTAAGAAGCATCTACATCACGAAGGATGTTTATGTTTCATTACCGAGGAGGTATAGACTCAATCAATTCCTTCTCCTTTTCTTGTGGAATATTCAATCAAGGTGTACTCTAAGAAGGATAAAGCTGAGAAGATTGAGAAAATTGAAGAGATAGTTGAAAAAGAAGCTAAACAACCCTTCTCTCAAGAAGCAAGAGAAAAGGCTCAGGAAATTGAACAAATAATTCAGCTTTCAGAAGAAGAAGAAAAAGGAGCAGAGGAACATGAAGAAATTAATTATGAGGGTGGAAGCACTAAAAAATAAGAAGATGAGGAAGATAGGGTGGAGGTTGTAGAACTAGATTCTAGAAAGTTGAGCATCCCCAAGCTCAAATCACCAACCAAGGAAGTGTCTTCTTCTAGTATTGAGACACCCACTCTAGAAGTATCTGTTGCTCAAACTCTTGGTTCTCTCAACACACTTGCATTGGGCCCACTTTCTGCTCCACCTTCTAGTGATTCCTTCACATGGTTCCATCCATGATTGACAACAAGAAAAGGAACGCATCTTCTCAATTCATTGTTCCAACACTAGATGTTGTAGTTTCCCTCCTTGGTAAAAATTCAACTCCTCTTGCTAAAAAGGTCAAAGGTACTTATAGATTGGTCTCTAATTCAAAATGTTAACAATATTTGGAGATATAAAAAACAAGAGGGGAAAAGGATGAAAAAGACTTAATCATTTCTAACTTGGAACTAACAAGAATATCATTAGGTGAATCTACTCCTAAGGAAGAGGTTCATAAATTGAAATAAACAGTCTCCAAAGTCATTGAGAGGGAAGAAAACGTAAGAAGACATAGGAGCATCTAGAAGAACAAGTACAAGTTCTTTATAGTTTCATCAAATATTTTCTTTCCAGTGATAAAGTTCTTGATCCTACTCCTCTCTCCTCAATGCCTCCTCCCACTATTATATCTAATGAATATGTTCAAGCCATCAAATATATCCATAAACATGCTTCTTATGGAAAGGAAATTGAGGAAATGGTTGAAGGAATGTTGGTATCTAGTTTAAATTTCATAGAAGAAGCATATAAAGTGTATGACAACATCTCCTTGGCTCAAAGTCAATTTGATACAATAATCATTGGATCTAAGAAGGAGCTTAAAATTTTGTTGGAATGTATTCAGGATATTAGAATCATGAATGCTACAGATAATAAAATCCTCCCTACACATAAAGTGTTACATGATTCAAAAATTAACCTTTCCATAAAATGGGTGTTTGGTGTTGAGTGGAAGATCAAGATGTTGGAAGAGGAAATCGCTGAACTAAAGAGCATGGTATAAAAAGGAGAGACATTTAAATATGAGATACTTTCCAAATTTCAAGCTCTAAAGTGTCAGTTTTATAAAGAAAATTCTGCATAGAGGCACGCATTGGATGAGATCAAAGGAAAATTCAGGGAACTCATCAAAGAATATTTGTTCAAGTCGAGACTATGACCAAGGAAAAGATGGAAGAAATCACTGAATTGCACAATTTTGTCATAGAGGCCACCAAAGGCTTATTACAGAATGTAGACATTGGAAGTGAAATGGAAGAATCCTTGGGCATTTGGTTGAATGCAATGGAAAACACAACAATCCCAAAGGGCATGGAAAAATTTGGAGCCTTAGCCAAATTCAGAAATCATATACTCAAAGTGAAAATTCAAATTGTCCCATCTACAAGTGCTCCTTCCTCTAGTTCTTAATCCATTCTTTCTAGTTGTTTTATTTCAAAGTTAGCTTTACCATTTTCAAAAGTATGAAATTGTAAATAAAGCTAACGAAATTTATAACATCCTCATTTTAAGACTTTAGAAATAAGGAAATTATTTTTTTAACATAATGTTCTCTATTCTAAATTAATATAATTTAGAACAAAAATTCCATTATCAATCCATCTCATAACAAAAAAACCATATGAAGATGTAATTACTTGGTGAAACAACAATTTCTCATTCCATGAATCTATAATAAACTGATCTCTCATGTTAAATTAATATTGTGTATACTATATATGCTTGGTTTCTTTACCCTTTTATAGGTACCGAGTGTTCTATCTAAGAATCCTATTTGAATACCTATTACCGATATTCATCCGAAATCCTAAATATTAGAGTAGGTGAAATAGGACAATGCAACCACCAACTAGCAATACTTTGGCCAAAGTTTCTAAACATGTCTACCAAGTTTACATTCCAAGAAAACATTCTCATCTAAAGAAATAAGTCCTTCACCACACTTACACTATTATCTAGAATGGTTTTCTTGACTTTTGTCAACCCAAAATGAGTCAAAGTTACACATTAAATAAGGTAGTAACATGCAGTAGTGTGGAGGACTACTCATGGTGACTAAGGATACATAGACATACTCAATCGAATTACGTTTATTGGGTGTGTCTAGTCACCTTAAGTCAACATGAGTTTACCACAACACTAGCTCATGTTCCTATCTTTGTTTAGAGGCAGAACCATAAGCCCAACTTACACTTATGTCAACTAATGGGGTGTCTAGGCATAACATGATGCATCATAGTATCCTCATAATGACCCATGTCATTATGAAGGTATTATGCCACTGATTGCTATGTTTCAACATCCAACTAAGTTTCCTCAACTAGACTAACATACTTAAGAATATATTTTAGTTTATTAACCCAATAAATTATTATCTTATAGATTAATGATAACAACACTTTTAAGGGTCTACTAAGAATCATTTTACCTAAGAAGGTTATGAGATGTATTTTACATGAAAGGAAGGTATGCAGATAAAATATACCTTCCTAAACACCTTGAATTCATGCTTAGGTTCATCTTAATCTTATCTATTTATTTCATATGTCATTGTGACTAAACTTAATGTTATGAAAGTGTTATCAATAGACCGTTTACTTCAGTTTTATCTTGTAACAAGCTTATTAAAACAATTACTGTAGACTTCATAATAATGAAAGTCTAAATTCTTTTATTATCCTTTTTAAACATTCATGTTTCATTTATAGAAATCTACTTAAGGAAAACATAACCAACCATCCTCATAATTTAATATAAACACCCATACAAAATGTCATATAAATATCTTTGCTTAATTACAAGGAAGATATTCCTTTCCTTATTAATGACTAATTTCCTATTTATGAAAATAGAATTCATATATTTTAGCATAGTAAAGAAATCATACACATTTATATAATCAAATCATATCCCTTTTTTAACTATTCAAGGATCTACCAAAGAGTATACATTTAGTTGTGCTCTCTCACGTGAATTGAAATTAATTAAAAGAATATATCCTTAATCCTAGAAGCTTATATAAATCACATAATCTATTTAGTTGTGTAATCCCATATTACATACATATCTATATTTCCCCATCATGAATGATATTACTTAGTAATATTACACATATTATGTTATGAAAGTCTCATAAGTAAATCAGTAATCAACAATCATCAAAGCAATTCATTTATCAAAAGAGAGTTATCCACTCACTGAACTTAGGAATATTTCAAAGTATTACAAAATGTCATTGCATCAATATAAAACTAGTTTTAATACATCTTCTTTTCCGATAAAAGTACATTTCAAGTAAATGTCACTACATAGTCACCATAATAAAGAGATAATTTCTTTAGTAAAAATTGTAACTTTATTTGTCTTTCTCCTTTAATCTTTTATAAAATCCATCTGCAAAATTGTTAGCATGAGTCGGTTCATATGAACTAAGCATGATAAATGATATAACGTTAAACCAATGTGTTTTTCACTAACCACATCTCGTATATAAGTGGTTTCCCATAAGCTACCAAATAAGAATAGAGTAATAATTTTAAACCACACACAAGTTCAAACTAATCAATCTCTAAATCAAGGAAAGGAAAAGGAGAACTACAAGTTTAGAAACAACTCAAGACCCATCTCATTCCCAGGGATCAGTCTTACACTCAAACCAATCTGCATCAAGGTCGAGGGAACACCATGATCACACACAAAAATTGAGTGTAATAAGATCTGTCATCAAAAAAGGAAGGTCCAACTTCTCTTTGGAAGCCATAAAATCTAAGCGAGGAAAAAGTTAAAAATGAAAGCAACCCAGGGTGAACAACCCAAAACTTTCCAAAGGACTCATCAATTCCAAGGTTGGTACCAAATCAAAAAGAGTATCCATAAAATGGAGTTTACAACCTTTCAAGAAGAATATCAGGGTTTATTCAAACCTCAAACTCCTCTTAAAAATTTATAAGTTAAACCTCAACTTAAAACATTCCATAATACTATTACCTGTTTACCACGATAACCCACGATAGTATTCATTCCAAATTATTCAACGAAGACAAGGAAGCACATACAAGTCCTTGTAACAATTGGTCCAATCTGAGAAGGATTGCAATTACGAACAACAATGAAGAAAGGTAAACAGAAACAGTCTCCCTTAAAGACAAACACACTTCCAGTGCTAGACAAATTTCAAATTCCCAAATAAGATCAAAACAATCTTACTTATAACAACAATGTAGCCTAGAATGGGTAATAATAAAAAATTACTCAAACAGAATAGAAACCAAAATCATTCAACAAGTAAAACTTCCTATTTTTCTTCTAGAAATATATAGTCTCCGAACACGAGTTCCATGAATGAAACAAAATATTTGATATAGTTCCCATTTCATGGTGAGGATACATATATTCATAACCCCGAATAGTAAGAGGTGAATAATTTAGAGAAGTAATAGTATAGACATGATATAGTCAACCAATATTTTTTGTTTCCAACTATTATCAACAAGAAACCGACCAAAAAAAAGAACACAAAGATTCCCCTAAAACATAGATGTATATCTCAAACTTCCATGACGAAGTCCTCTTACAAAATTAGTCTCTAACCATTCATAAAAGGAGAGCATTCTAAGCTAAAATAAATAGATTTGCAACATAAACCATGAAATTATATACACTTACACATTACCTGACATAAGGTAAACCATCCATCGAGAGATAAAAACACATACTTGAATCAAGATATCTAAGAAATAATCTAAACACATATGTCATTCAATCAATACAACCTAGATTTCATAGTTAACACAACATGCACAACATCATAAAGCCTCCACAGTGAACCAAATCAAGAAATGCCAAAGAATCCAAAATAAAAAACACGAACACCAGAACTAGGATGATTCCAAAAAGAGCTTAGTTATTTTAATAAAAAAATTTAAATAGAAGCATGAAATTTTAATAGATATGGTCTATCATATTTGATAGTTCCGCTTATGTTCTTTTCCTCGTTGCAAATGTTCAAACAGAACATCAATAGTAATATTTCCATGAAAACCCAAAAAACCAGGCTCTGAAACTTTATTTTCCTTCTTATAACTTACTTACCTAATTTTTGTTACCATCACCACCATGCAAGGTGAAAATAGGCATGAAAAGATTCAAACTGGAGGTTCAAAAAATGAGAAACCACATGCAGAGCTACAATATATAAGAAAAACCAAATGAAATAATGAAAATTGAAAACCACTTTTTCCTCTAACTTATCATATTTCCCAAGTAGTTTTCACAATGGCCGAGATCAATTAATGCAAACAAGACTGACAGATTCCTTACCTTATCTCCCACCTTCACCAAATCCTTGTTGGCTATAACCAAATTTTAAAACTCCATGCAACCAAAATTTAACAGAGGTGACAACTCAACCTCCTCCAAACTTTCATGCACTCACCAAAATATGCGGTAATGAGGTGTTTAAAGCCTCATTAAAACCTCTTAAATACTTAGAGATTGGTGCCACTGACACCCCTCCTTATGTCATCCATGCCATCCCCTTTAGGCTAGTCCATGCCCTTAGGTTAGGTTCACAACATTAGTTTAGAAACCAACCTAGGTTTTTAGGTATAGTTTATTAGTTTAGTCTTAGAATTGTCTTAGCAATAAGACTTAGGATCACCTTCATCTAATAAACAACCATATTAATAAAATTATTTAACATAACTTAGGATAGGATAACAACTTAGGAATTTAGATAAAATTAGTCCCCCTAATAATTATTAAAATTACCAATTCAATCTGACCAAAAGAAGAACCAAAAATGGCATTATTGGATCACTTGTGAATGATTTCAGTAGAAAAAGGTCACCCATGATCCCATGGCAGACTCGCTTTAGAAATCTAACATTCTACCCAACTCATTCAAGATGACCTAGACGTCATAAAATCAAAATCATGCATTTGATCACTAAAATCGATCCAAGGTATAGCTTATCCCGCATCAGAAATCATAAAGACTCAAGTAAAAGTTCAAATGCCATAAAGACTATGAACAAATTGAGGCTGAATCAATTTCCTCTATCCACATGGCTGTGAACATTCAACATAACAAAAAATTAAATAATTCATTTTAAACTCAGGATAAACATGGCAAGATTGTATATATTTTTAGAAGGTAACATATCATCTACAAAAAACATGATTGCATAGTTCACAAGAGCACATTATCTTCAAACAAGAATCACATATCAACGTTTGCAACTTCGAGTACATAGTTCATCATAGATATTAACCATGTTAGAGGAATTACATACCTCCCCCTAAAAAGCATCACCCTCCCGCTAATTAAAATAGTCCATATTCTTAAACAAGAAAAATAATCATAATTATAGTTCTTTTACCCACAAGTTCACAAACATAAACCAAATTTGAGGATTTCAAGTTTTCATAATTTATTACAGCATTAAAATAATAGTTCCAAAGACTAATAAATTATAGTACCTTCCCAAAACTGATAGAAATTAAAGATAAGTTTAACAAATTCTTTAATTTTTTTCCAACATCATAACTAATTCTATTCAAATAAATGAGGAAAAGTAGTTTACATGTCCTCGATGTTTTCCCATGTCACACTTTCTACATTAAACTCGGTCCTAAAGAACCTTATGATGACTAATTTCATGATTTTGTAAGTGCAACTGATGAGTTTCTAGCACTCTTATGGATTCAAACACGATTATCAGGGTCTTGGACATGCAAGGAATCCCAATTTAACACATGTGATAAATATGAAACATATTTCTTAAGAAAATCAATATGGAAAACATCATGCATTCATGAAAAAGTGGGAGGTAATGCTAAGTGATAAGCTATAGGGCTAATCACTTCAACAATCTTGAAAGGTCCCACAAAATGAGGTGATAATTTGGTTGCCTTGTTAAAGGTTATAGAGCTCTTTTTAGGCTTAACAAATAAAAATACTTTTTCACCAAGTTTAAATTTCTTATTGATCATTTTCATATTGGCATAAATTTTCTTCCTGTACACAACTTATTTTAATCATTCATGAATCATTTTAACTTGCTATTCCATTTCAGTAAGAATTTAAAGTCCAATTACCTCTCTATCTTCAATGCTATCCCAACCGACTAGAGTTCTCGCATTTATTTCTATAGAATGCTTGAAAGGTGTCATTTTTAGATAGGCATGATATGTATTATTGTAAAAAAATTCAACTAAAGGAAGATATTATTCCCATTTGTACTCTTGATTTATGCAATTCATTTGTAACATATCTTTCAAAACCTGATTCACTCTCTATGTTTGACCATTTGTTTTTGGATGGTATGCGGAACTAAAATTTAGTTTTGTTCCTAAGGTTGTATTTAGTATTTTCTAGAAATGAGATGTCATTCTAGGGTCCCTATCAGATATAATCAATTGGGTACTCCATGTAATCTAAAAATTTCATGCACAAATATTTTTGCTAAAATAGTTGAATCATCTTTAAGATTAACAGTAACAAAAAGTGTTACTTTTGTCAATTTATCAACAACTAAAAACCATCACGTTTATTTCTTGACATAGGAAGCCCCTGAACAAAATCCATGCTAATTACTTACCACTTATATTGCGGTGTGCTATTAGGATATAATAAACCAGCTGGGTGCATATGCTTAACCTTAACATGTTAGCATTCCAAGTAGTCTCAAACAAAATTTATCTCGTGTCTTTCTTTATCCCCTTCCAAAAATATTGATGTTTAACATCAACAAGCATTTTTGTAATACCAAGATGTCTTGAGTAAGGTGAATTATGAAATTCCTTCATTAAATTTTTCCTTAACTCATTTCTCGAAGGTACGTACACCCACTTTTCATATCTTAAAATTCCTTCATTATCAAAGTTAAAACCTTTGTATCTTGCATCATTCGGTTTGCAACAAGTGTTATTTTTACCTATTGACAGTATAAATCATATTCCTTGACACTTTTTACCTCATCCTTAAAATGAGTTCTCAAGGTTATAAGTGTAGAAATATGTTTCCTACGAATTAGTGCATCTGTCACACTCTATTTTTTTCCTTTAATGTAACTTATGTCAAAATCATATTGTGACAAAAATCTAGCCATCTTCATTGTCTTGCATTCAAATTTGGATGAGTGAAAATATACGTCACCCCAAGATGGTTAGTATTTAATTAAAAAGGTCTTCCAAAACGTAATGTCTCAACACTTGAAGTACATGAACTAATACAACAAGCTCTAGGTCATGGGGAGCATAATTCAACTCATGTAACTTGATTTTTATAATTTCATATGGTATAACATGATCATTTTGCAAATAGAATACCTCCCGTCCTTCACTGGAAGTTTTTATAACTATTGTAAAGTTTCCATTTGGGTCAGTAAAGCCAAAATAGGTGCGATGTTAACTTATATTTAAGATTTTTAAATTCTTATTCACATTTATCACTCCACACTAACTTCTTGTCTTTCTTTTGTAATCAAGCTATCGAGGAAGCAAGTTTTGAAAAGTCCTTAACAAAATTTCTATAGTAACCAACAAGTCTAATGAAGATTATGATTTCATGTACAGATTTTAGGTGCGAGCCATTCAGTTATGGAAAAATCTTTGATGAACCAACTTTTATTCCATCTTTTCTTATGACATGTCCCAAATAGTGCACTTGTGTTTCATAGAAATAACATTTGGACAACTTACCATAAAATCTTCTCTTTCTTAAAATTTCAAGTACTATTTTCAAATTTTCATGATGTTCATCAATGATTTTAGAATAGATAATAATATCATCCAAGAATAAAATTACAAATTTGTCTAGGTATTCTTGAAATATATTATTCATTAAATTTCATAAAATTTGTAGGTGCATTTTCAAACCAAAAGGTAAAGCGTGAATTCATAATGTCCATACCTTGTCCTAAATGTTGTCTTATGAATATCTTCATCTTTGATTCTTAATTGTGATACCCAGTCGATATCTATCTTAGAATATATTGATGCACCACACATCTAATTAAATAAATCATCAATTATAGGAAGTGGATTTTTTTTTAATTTTCTCTTTGTTTAACATCCTATAATCAATACAAAGCATAAGTTTTCCATCCTTCTTTTACACAAAGATTACCAATGCTCCCCAAGGTGAGACACTCCTACTTATCAAACCCTTAGAAAAAAACTCCTGCAACTATGTCTTGAGCTCTACCGGTTCAATGGTAGTAATTTGATAAGGTGCCTTGGAAATAGGCTCTGGCCCGGTTTGATTTCTATTGTGAAGTCAAATTCTTGTTTGGGCGTAAGACTAGGTAG
The DNA here is from genome assembly GCA_018340775.1 of Taxus wallichiana var. yunnanensis. Taxonomy (NCBI): domain Eukaryota; kingdom Viridiplantae; phylum Streptophyta; class Pinopsida; order Cupressales; family Taxaceae; genus Taxus; species Taxus wallichiana. Next base: position 410,130,447 of record CM031234.1, on the reverse strand, counting down.
TTCTTCGAAAACTCATCATTTGAAATATATTAATAGTGGAAAATTTTCCAAGAAATCACTATCCCTTTTCGTTGTTTTATAATTTTTATGGCATATAAAGTGCAACATTTATTTTTGTCCATTTTAAGTTTCCGAGCTGATGATTTTCTAATTGAAATTTATTGTTTCACCCCTTAGATTTCGTTGTTTTCTGAGATAATCAAGGTAACTAATGTGTTTTTTAAAAAATTGACTTTTTCTTTATGATCAGCAAGCCAATTAACACCTATTATGACATCATATGACCCCAAAGGAGAAACATGAAGATCTACTTCAGTGGAAAAATTATCTAATTCTAGAACTGCTCCATAAATACATTTACTATAAGTATGGAAAACATTAATTCCATAATGTGCAGTTCAATATTTTTCCATTATTCCATCTTTTATTTTTAATTCTGCAACTAATTTACTAGAAATAAAGCATTCAGTAGCTCCATTATCAAAAATTATAGTAATAGGCGTACTAAATAATTTACCTTGCACTTATATGGGCATAACTTACTTTTCAACTTGTTTATCAGTACTGCAACATGAATCTTATGGTACTAATTGTTGTCATCTTTCTTTAGAGGGAACTAATTTACATAGTGATCCTTACCATAGTTTGAATAATGCCCTATAGGTCTTTTTTTTTGTTCAAATTTGTTTCAACCCGAAATTTCTTGTTTTGTCCTCCAAAGGACTTCTGTCCATTATTATTATTCTTCACAAAGTTGTTTCGAATGTTTGTAGTAGGTTTATTTTCTATTTTTTTATTATTATTATTAGTTACAAACTTATTTTTGGCACCAAACATTTTCCATGCCACCTTTTTGGGTTCAAGAAATGAAGAAGAATTAGGAATTTTCTTACAATTCTCTTCCTTTTGGGTAGAAATTGCTTTTAATTTATGTTCTTGTCAAATGGATTTTTATATAACCCCTTCTATGGTGGTTGGGTTATGAACATCTACTTCACCCCCTATGATAGGGTTTAATCCCATAATAAACTTGTGTATGTTGAACTTCTCGCTAGTTTTATACTGAGGAACGTACTTAAGAAGTTTAGTAAACCTCTCCCAGTACTCTGTTATAGTTAATTTTCCTTGAATTAAATTCTGAAATTTTTTCATTTTCTAATCATAATAGAGTTGTGGCAGCCAACATTGCCTAAAGTAGCTCTTAAACTAATCCCAAGTGATGCTTGATTCATCAATGTATAATTCAAATTTACGGTTGTCCACTAGGAGGATGTCTCATAGGAAAGCCGATAAGCTCCCCATAGTGCTTTCCTTTCTTTCCGAGAAGTTCCTTATTACAAAATACTTCTCAATTTCGCTAAGAAAATTCTCAGCTCCATCCCCCAGTGTAGTTCTATCAAACTTTGGTGGACTTATCCACTTTATGTCATTAGTAAGTTTGGTTTCTAATCTTTCCTTTTTATTTTCAGGAGGATTGGGTTCATTTACATTTGTATTCACAACATTATTATTGACATTTGCAACATTCTTGTTTATTACATTATTATTATCAATGCCCAAATTTATAGCATTGGCATTATCCCCTAGAGGTGGCTGATTGTTATTACCAGCATCATCTTCCTCCTCATTACCCATTACTTGTTGTTCAAGTACAAGCTAGATGATCTCTTGTGTCCAACAAGGTAGTAAGAATCTCGTCAAGTTTTTGTGTGGTAGTTGCCTCTCCACCTAGAGGTGGATTATTTACAACACCTCCCCTTGTTCTAACCATTTTCTATTAACAAGAAAATTAATTTTTTATCATATATGGACTCAATAGGTCCAAGAGATGCAACCTTCAACTCTGATACCAAGATGTAACATCCTCATTTTAAGACTTTAGAAACAAGGAATTTTTTTATAGCCATAATTCTCTTTATTCTAAATTAATATAATTCAAAACACACATTCCATTGCCAATCCATCGCATAAAAAAACCATATACAACTATAATGACTCGTGAAACACCGATCTCTCATTCCATGACTCAATATTAAACCGATCTCTCATGTTAAATTAATAATGTGTATACTATGTATACTTGGTTCCTTTACCATTTTAGGGGTTCCCAAGTGCTTTGTCTAAGAAGCCTATTTGAATACCTGTTACCGATATTCATTTGAAATATTACTTCTTAGACTAGGTGACATAGGACAACGCAACCAACAACTTGTAATACTTTGGGAAAAGTTTCTTAACATGACTACCATATTTACATAGCAAGATGACATACTCGTTGAAAGGAATTAGTCCTTGACCACACTTTCATTGTTATCTAGAATGGTCTTTCTTGAATTTTTCAACCCAAAATGAGTCAAAGTTACACACTAAACAAGGTAGTAACATGCACTAGTGTGGAGGAATACTCATGGTGACTAAGGATACATAGACATACTCAATCAACTTGCATCGATTAGGTGTGTCTAGTAACCCTAAGTCAACATGAGTTGACCACAACACTAACTCATGTTCCTATCTCTGTTTAGGTCATAACCATGAGCCCAACTTCCACTTATGTCAATCAAGTTAATCAAACTAAGTTGGGTGTTGAGGCATATCAAGTTGCATCATAGTATCCTCATAATGACCCATGTCATTAGGAAGGTACTATGTCGTAGTTTCCATCTTTCAACATCCAACTGATTTTCCTAAACTGGAATAACATACTTAAGAATATATTTTAGTTTATTAACCCAATCAATTATAAAAATTCTTTAAGGGTCTAGTAAGCATCATTTTACCTAAGAAGGTTACGAGATGTATTTTACACGAAAGGAAGGTATGCAGATAAAATTTTCCTTCCTAAACACATTGAATTCATGCTTAGGTTCATCTTAATCTTATCTGTTTATTTCATATGTCGTCGTGACTGAACTCAATGTTATGAAAGTGTGATCAATAGATATTTTACTTCAGTTTTAGCTTGTAACAAGCTTATTGAAACTTTTACTTTAGAATTCATAATATTGAAAGTATAAATCCTTTTATTATCCTTTTTAAACATTCATGTTTCATTTACAGAAATATGCTTAAGGAAAACACAGCCAACCATCCTTGTAATTTAATCATAACACCCATACAAGATGTCATATAAATCTCTTTGTTTAATTACAAGGAAGATATCCCTTTCCTTATTAAGGACTAATGTCCTATTTATGAAAACAGAACTCATATACTTTAGCATAACAAAGAATTCATACACATTTATATAATCAAATCATATCCCCTTTTTACTATTTAAGGATCTACCAAAGAGTATCAACTTAGTTGTGCTCTTTCACGTGAATTGAAATTAACTATAAGAATAGATCCTTAATCCTAAAAGCTTATATAAATCACATAATCTATTAAGTTGTGTAATCCCATATTACATACATAACTATATTTCCCCATCATGAATGATATTACTTAGCAATATTACACATCTTATGTCATGAAAGTCTCATAAGTAAATTAGTAATCAACAATCATCAAAGAAATTCATTTATCAAAAGAGATTTATCCACTCATTGAACTTAGGAATATTTCAAAGTATTACAAAATTTCATTGCATCAATATAAACTAGTTTTAATACATATTCTTTTCCTGAAAAAGTACATTTCAAGTAAATGTCGCTACATAGTCATCATAATAAAGAGATAATTTCTTTAGTAAAACAGATGTAACTTTCTATATGTCTTTCTCCTTTCATCTTTTACGAAATCCATTCCAAAATTGTTAGCACAAGTCAGTTCATATGAACTAAGCATGATAAATGCTATAACGTTAAAGCAATGTGCTTTTATCTAATTATTTCATAAAAGGAACCCTATTGTTAATGAAATGTTCTCAAAATCATAAATTAAGATTAATCAGAAAGACTTTCCCAAAAGATTACAAAACCAATAAGGAGAGAGAAAGATCATAGAACCTACAATAAGTAATGTTTAAGTAAGAACTAATTAAATCAACATAATTAATTCTATCTCAAACACAAATATGAACTCATTACAACCTGCTAGTCATCCAAACAGCAGTATTTAAGAAAGAAGAATTTCATATTTCTAACTTAATCTTAACTTCTCAATCAAGTTTCCAACTTAAGTTCCACAACTCAACCTATTATGTCTTTTCAAAAAGAAGTGAAAAGACATAATCATACAACCTTAATAAAAGAATTTGTTATTTTTTAATATCCTAAATGTTAACAACCAGTATTATGACTGTAATATCAAACAAGAATCTGAATAACATTCCATCAACAATATTACCTAACTCAGGCACAGCTCAGAATCTAAGGATTAGATTGACCAAGAACAATTTTAGACATTACTGCTAAGAAAAGTTTAACCATGTAATATAATTGGTGCAATCCTACCAAAACAACATAGCTCTCAGTAATGGATCCAGGTGGATCTGCATTCATCTCATATTTAGGATCTTAAAAGATCAAGACATAACTAACATTCCAGGCTTCCCAAAAATAACCACATTTGTATGCAAGTGGTTTCCCATAAGCTACCAAAGAAGAATAGAGAAATCATTTTAAACCACACACAAGTTCAAACTAATCAATCTCCAAATCAAGGAAAGGACAAAAGAACTACAAGTTCATAAACAACTCAATACCCATGTCATTCCTAGGGATCAGTCTTACACTCAGACCAATCTGCATCAAGGTCAAGGGAACACCATGATCACACACAAAAATTCGAGTGCAATAATATCTATCATCAACAAAAGGAAGGTCCAACTTCTCTCTAGAAGCCATAAAATCTAAGACAGGAAAAAATTTAAAAATGAAAGCAACCTAGGGTGAAAAACCCAGAACTTTCCAAAGGACTTATCAATTCCAAGGTTTGTACTGAATCAAAAAGAGTATCCATAAAATGGATTTTACAACCTTTCAAGAAGAATATCAGATTTTATTCAAACCTCAAACTACTCTTAAACATTTATAAGTTAAACCTCAACTTAAAACATTCCATACTACTGTTACATGTTTTTCAAGTTAACCCATGAGGGTATTAATTCCAAATTACTCAACTATGACGAGGAAGCACATACAAGTCCTTGCAACAACTGGTCTAGTCCGAGTAGGATTACAATTATGACCAATAAAGAAGACATGTAAATCAAAATAGTATCCCTTAAATAAGAATGCACTTCTAGTGCTAGAAAGACTTCGAATGCCCAAATAATATCAACAAAATCTTACCTATAACAACAATGTAGCCCAAAATGGGTAATAATAAATGAATCAGTCAAAGAGAACAAGAAACCAAAAGAATTCAATAGGTATACCTTCCTATTCGTCTTCTAGAAAGATACATTCTCCCAAACATTGGTTCCACAAATGAAACAAAAGATTTGATACATTTCCCATTTCATGGTGAGGAATCATATATTCATAACCCGGAATAGTAATAGTTGAATGATTCAAAGAAGTGTAAGTGCAAACATGATATAATCAACCAATGTTGTTGGTTTCCAACAATTATCAACAAGAAATCGAACAAACGAAGAACACAAAGATTCCCCTAAAACACAGGCGTATATCTCAAACTACCATGAAGAATTCCTCTTACAAAATTAGTCTCTAACCATTCATGAAAGGAGAGCATTCTAAGCTAAAATCAACATATTTTAACAAAAACTAGGAAACTATATACACTTACACATTACCCAAACAAGGTAAACCATCCAAAAGAGATACAAACACAAACTTGAATCAGTATCTAAGAAATTTCTTAAGAAATAAGCTAAACACATATATCAATCAATCAATATAACCCAGATTTCATAGTTAACACAACATGCATAGCATCATAACATCTCCACAAGGAACCAAATCAAGAAACGCCAAAGAATACAAAAGAAAAAATATGAACACCTAAACCAGAATGATTCTAAGAAGAGCAGAGTTCTTTTAATGAAAACATTTAAATAGAAGCATATTTAAAGAGATAGGGCCTATCATGCCTGATAGTGCTCCTGTATTCTTTTCCTCATTACAAATATTCAAGTAGAACCTCAATAGAAAGATTTCCATGAAAATGCCAAAAACCGGGCTCTGAAACTTTATTTTCCTTCTTCTTATAACTTCCTTGCTTAATTTTTGTTACCATCACCACCATGCAAGGTGAAAATAGGCATGCACAAATTTGAAATGGAGGTTTGAAAAATGAAAAACCACATGCAGAGCTACAAATCTCACAAAACCAAATGAAATAATGAAAACCAAAAACCACCTTTTTCTCCAACTTCTCCTATTTCCTAGGTAGTTTTTGCAATGGCCGAGATCAATTAATGAAAAATGACTGAAAAGTCCTTACCTTATCTCCCACCTTTGCTAACTCCTTGTTGGCTATAACCAAAGTTTAAAACTCCATGCAACCAAAATTTAGTAGAGGTGACAACTCAGCCTCCTCCAAACTTCCATGCACTCACCAAAATCTGCAGTAACAGGGTGTTTAAAGCCTCATTAAAACCTCTTAAATACTTAGAGATTGGTGCCACCAACACCCCTCCTTATGTCATCCAAACCATCCCCTTTAGGCTATTCCATGCCCTTAGGTTAGGTTCAGAACATTAGTTTAGAAACCAACTTAGGTCTTTAGGTATAGTTTATTATTTTAGTCTTAGAATTGTTGTAGCAATAAGACTTAGGATCACATTCATGTAATAAACAACCATATCAATAAAATTATTTAACATCAATTAGGATATGATAACTTAGGAATTTAGATAAAATTAGCCCCCTAATAATTATTAAAATTACCAATTCAATCTTACCAAAAGAAGAACTAAAAATGACGTTATTGGATCACTTGTGAAGGATGTGAGTAGAAAAAGGTCACCCATGATCCCGTGGTAGCCTGGGTTCAAAAATCCAACATTCTTCCCAACTCGGTCAAGATGACCTAGACATCATAAAATCAAAATCATGCCTTGGATCATTGAAATTGATCCAAGGCATAACTATCCTACATCAGAAATCATATAGTGAAGCACAAGTTCAAATGCAATAAAGACTATGAACGAGTTTAGGCTGAATCAATTTCCTCTATCCACATACAAGTGAACATTCATCATAACAAGAAATGAAATACTTCATTTTAAATTCAAAATAAACATGGCAGAATTGTATCTATTGTCAAAAAATAACATATCATCTGCAACAAACGTGATTTCTTAGTTCACAAGAGTACACCATCTTCAAACCAAGTAATCACATATCAACGATTGCAACTTCGAGTAAAGAATTCATCATAGATATCAACCATATTAGAGGAATTACAAAATTTAATTCATTAATCAAGTGTTAACACTTAATTAAAAATATAATTGGATTAGATAAATTTGGTTACAACCTCCCTCTTCCTATATAAGGATTTTCTCTCATTGTAAAGGGGTTGTTGGATTTTGGTGTTTTGAATGTAAAGATACAAAACAGTTGAAATCAATACAAAAGAAGCTTATCTCTCTTATTTCATGTGTTCTTTCTATTCATACCCATTAATATTGCAAATGTGAATTTAGTATATTTGAATGTGAAAATGTGTGTTCAGTTCATATGTTATAGTGCAAAGAACTTTGTGTTTGCTGCATTTATATCTTGTGAGTTTTTCAAATATATAGGTTCATGTGTTCTTAAAGTTTCATGCATGCATTAGTATGATATTATTCTGCAATCTCTATATCTGAAAGTGTTGCCTTCTTCACTCCTAACAATAGTGAGTAATCTTGTATGACCAAGGAGAATACTTGTGTTCTTGATAGGTGGAAAGTTGAACTTTGTGTCTCTTCTTACCAATCTTTCTCATTTAAACTATTGTTTCCTCTTCTAAAATTCTCATACCTTTTTCATCTTTTGTATTGAGAATAATTGGATATGGAAGCATTCTTTACACCAAAATCCTCATTTGGATATTTTTAGATTGTATATTTGTAAATAGGTAGATTTTCAATTTTGTTTGGTGAATAAGGGAACCTCTCCCACAAAGAGGAGGGAATGTTGTCCCTTGAAATGTTGCTTGTGTCTAAAATACTAAATTTCTAGCCAACATGACTGATCCTCAATGTATGGATCAATAGGAATATCATTAGGAGGATAGGTGTTGTCACAAGGTGTATTGGACTCTCCAAAGTTAGTGATAGCACTAAGGGTTGATGGAGAACACATTTTATGGTGAAATGAAGGGAAGTGATCATAAACACCCAAGTGTTCTAGAAAAGCATCATCAGAGAAAGTGTCTAAATTATCCCAAGTCTGCCGAGGTTGAATCACTAATGAGTTTGGGATGTATAAGAGGAAGTGAAGAAGTATGCAAGGAAGTATAAGCATCGAAGGAGGGAGAGATGGGGGATGATATCCCAATCCAAATTTGTGAGATTGTATGGGAAGATCCCAAAGTTTTGTGAATTTATGTTCTTGTTGACCTAAGCTCGTATCGGAGAAGCCATAATGGCACAAATATTCATATCCTAGTCCATATTTAGAAAAGTCTTGAGTAGGAGTAGAGGAACAAGGAGTATCATCGGACTCCTCAATAGGTCGATGATATGAGAAAGGGGATGGATAAGTTGGAACATCATAAACAACTCCTTGATAATAAAATTTAAGTTGTTTATGAAAATTAGAGGGGACCACATACATGGCATGGATCCAAGGCCACCCAAGAATAATATTATAGTTGAGGTTATTAGGCATGACATTACACAAAATAGTGATTATACATGGATTAATAGTGACAGGGAGAGTAATGGTGCCTAAGACATGCTTGGGAATATTATCAAATCCATGAATAGAAACTAATGGAGCTAAATATTATTCACATAGGCCTAGGTGCTGAAGAAAGGCTATATTAGAAATTTTGAGACCACACCCATTATCTATTAAGGTGCACTTGACCTCGACATTGATGATACAACCCTGAATATATAAGGGGGGTCATGATCTAGCATTTCTTGATAAGGAAACTCATCTTATGTGAAATTTATTTGATCCTCACTAAGACATAGGGTGAAATTAAACTTATGGTATACATATTCAGGTGAGGTGTGGGGAGGAATATAAGTAGTAGCTAAATATTTTTGAGCTTATTGATACAATCGGGATGATTCTGCATATAAGCATGGATGGAGATGTTCATGATTAGAAGACCCTAGAAAGATGAGGACCCTAAGAGCGTGAAGATCGAGTTTGGGTTCACTAAATTGATTAGAATAAAATTTGAAATAAAATCCTAATCTGATGATATTGTAATAGTAAAATAAATATGTAATAAAGTGCGAAATGAATACTCAAGAAAACTAAGCAATAAAGTACCAAACCCTAAGTGCAGAGAGAGGGTGAGAATCCTTAACCGATTCACGGTGAAATCTAGATTGTAATAGAGTGGTAACCAGGTAAAATGAATGGAAATATCGTCACACAAAGACCCAGAAAAATATAGATTCGAGAGATTGGTTGAATTGGGGCTGCTTGAGTACAGACGAGGGGGCACCCGTAGGTGACTTAGGCCTATTTAAGGTTCATAGGTCTATGGAAAAGTTCAGGAAAACCTCCTCTAAGGTGTTGTAACATGTCTTCCTTTAGTCACCTTTTGTCACTCTGAATTCACACCAAGATCGTTGAGGTCATTGTAAACCAAGATAATGAAAATATGAAACACCAAACCCTCAAATAGACATCAAATCCTAAAATGGAAAGATGAAAAATGAGGGGTCGACACTGTCCTCATCTATTTCAATGGTTAACTTATGACTGAGCATTGTACTATATCTCAGACCCAATGTAGTTCTATGTGTGTGTGGCTCTTATGTAGTACTATATCATGCCCTAGGTGGCTCTTATGTGAGTCATACTTGATAGTGAGAAAATAAGCTAGACGTAAAGAAATGTAATAGATGTGTGTATGGAATATAATGAACCTCCCTCCTATGAATTGTATGTAGGATGAACAGCCATTGTGTCTCTTGTGATAGTGCTAGATGGATGCAATAATGATCTTAGATGTTTGATGAATGTAACCTTAGGTGGTGATAGCTAATGCTTAGTGATTGGTCCCTTATTATGATCACATAACTTTATATTTATATTATTTCTTTGCTTGAATTTCATAATTAACCCCAAAAAATATGAATAAAAAAATATAATATGCGCAAATGGCTAGAAAGGACCCAAAAGGGTGAGTAAAGTATAAATGGGTCGGGGGGTGCTCGAGGGGATGAGGGCACTGGCTCTAGCATCCTAGTTGGGTGCTAGTGTTCAGGATGATAAATGCCAAAGTATAAATAGGAATACTAAGAAAGTAAAGGTGTAAGACCAAAGGTTCTAACAAAAAGAAAAGAAATGTGGCCAAATACATAGGTTAATTAGTATTTTTATTACTTCGAATCATATGAATAGTAGTATGTAACTAGAACTAGATAATTACAAAATTTTTGTTATTTTATGTCTACAATCATCACCACCTAAGGTTACATCCAAAGGAATTATAAGAGCATCAAAACATCCATCTAGTTATAATTTAAGGGACAAGGGACTCGCATTTTTCTCGCATACACTTCATAGGAGGGAAAATTCATTTTAAAATCAACAAATTTACTTACATTGATGTATCTAGTTATTGCTCATTATCAAGTACATCTTGCAAAAGAGCCTTCTAAGGAACGATTCTACAAATATGGACAGAGACCTATATGGAGTCTGCGATGTATTGTACTAATCTTTCATAAGTTCACTCTGTCAGATGGTCTCTGAGGTCAATCTGAATCCCCATTTGTATCTTTATTTTTAGAATTTGATGTAGTTTGGGGGTTTTGTAGGATATCATATGTTTTGTAGGTTGTGGGTGAATTCGGTGATTATCCAACAACATACGGTGATAAATAGTGAAGGATAAATAAACCCTAGTGACATAGGAAAAGTCAAGCTCCAACCCTCTATGTAGTAAAAAAATCCTATAGAAGGTCTCTAGTGCCCAAACACCCTTACCCTAGCCCAATAGCCCATGTCTAGGCTAGTCCGCAAGTTATTACATTTGTATCAAGCATTTTCGAAACTCTACCCATCTTGTTCACTAGTTACTCTAGTTCATATCTTCTTTAAGAGAAGTGAAAATTAAAAAAATGCCTTATCTCTCATTTTGTTACACGGTTTTATGTTTAGAGTAGATAACATCTATAATCTGTTGTAATTTATCATATTATTAACTCTACAATTTAGATTTAATAATATTTCAGATTTTATTAAATTATTTGGTGAACCCCATCCTTAGTCAAACTACTTTCCCTAGGATCCATAAAACCCTAATGGCTAAAGATATATCTTCGTATCATAGGAAATCTATACATCATGTTAGTACAAATTATTTCCTTGATGATGTTTCTCAAGCTAAATTTTATGACCTTTATCACAATTCTCAATTTGATGACAACATTCAAAGACAACTTCTTGCAAATGAGCACAACATTCCTACTAGTTTTTGCAACTCTAGCATAAGCATTGTTTCACCTGACCAAAAATTTACTAGATGCACTCCTTGTTCTTCCATAATCGCTAAAGATACTCGAAATTCTTATATTTGTGTTACAACACATGATGATTCTCTTATAGATTATATTCTTGGTCTTGATTGTGCCACTATGAATGCAAATAATGTTACTTCCAATGTTACAAATGTACATATGCATGATGATGTTTCTAACACTAGTCAAGATGAATGTAAAGATATATCTCATGAATCTCCTATTTTTAAAAATATTTCCAATGATTGTAAAGATACATCTTATGATAGTTCTCCTACTACTTCTCTATATCTTGATGTTCCTCTCGATGAATTAATTGCATGTGAAAATTTTTCTGATTATGATACTGATTATATTTTCGATCATGAACATGTTAGTGAGGATGTTATTTCTCAAAATATTGCTGAATGTGAATTTTCCACTCCACTTTCTTCTAGTAACGAGGTTATTTCTAATATCATTCATGATGATTCTCCCACTTCTGTTAGTTCACTTCTTATCATTTATTCTGATTCCATTCCTAGTACTTCTATTGATATTCTATGTTCCTCTCTTCCTCTTCCAACTCTTTCTTCTTCCTCTCAAGATGTTATTCATGATTATCCTATTCCTACTAGTACACCTCCTCTTATTTCTTGTACATCTAGTTCTAACATTCCCATCGATCTTAATCTTTTGTTTCTTCTTCTCACATTCCCATGATTACTCACAATGGAAAAATTCAACCTTTTCATGAGCCTCTCGCTTCTTCTACATTTCCTTCACATGATATTTTATCACTCACAAATGTTTTTGGCTAGTTCCAATGCCAATTTAAAGCTCTTACTCTTGAAAGAAAATCCTACTATGCTTCTATTAATAATAACTCTCTTGATGGAAATCCTATTCCCAAGATAATTCAAAATTACGATTTTCCTAAGGATTTTATCATGCCTACCTTTTCATGTTTTGAAGGCACTAGAAACCCATATTCACTTATCAAGCACTATCATTTAGCTATTGATTCTTATTCCAATAATCAATTATCACTAAAATATTATCGTCATAGTCTTGTTGATGATTCTCTTCAATGGTGTACTCATTTACCTTATGGATCCATTAGTAAATAGTTTGAAATGGAAGATACTTTTCTTAGATGCTTCGTTCTTAAAAATGGTTCTAGAGTTACACCTGATCACTTATCTATCTTGCATCCAGGAAAGAAATAACCTATTTAGGATTACATTTTACGTTTAAATTCTTACATGTATCAATTTTTATTTTAGCCTATTGATCTAGAAAAGCAATTTATCTTTTTTCATTGCTTGATTCTTGCATTGAAAGAATGATTACAATATGATACATGTGAATAATTTATGCTTTTATTCTATAAAGTTATTGATCTAGAACAAGATTTAGTTATGGCACATGTTATATAACCTCCTTCTATTTATTCTAAGTTTACATTGTTTGATACTTCTTCTCCTCTTCCATTTATTCAGTTTCCTCCAAGGTCTCCATCTCCTCAACCTTGTAAGCACATTCCATCCCCTCCACCCCATAAGTGTCTTCCATATCATTCATCAGATCATGCTCCACCTTAGGATCCATTGCACTTCCCACATTCTACTAAGCCTTATGATGTTTTGTGTGCTTTTCTTGATAAGAAATTAATTCTCTTGTCATCTAATCAACATCATCATCCTCATCTCTTGCATCACCAATGTGTTCATCCTTATTGCAATTTTCACTGCATCAATGGCCATTGGGACAATGATTGTTGTGATTTACATAAAAATTACAATAATTAGAGGATCACGGTGTTATTTCCTTTGGCTCTCACTCTCGTGATTAGTCTCTTTCTCCATTCGCATAAGTGTGATTCCACATCTATTCACTCATTTCCTCCAGCTACTTCTAAGGTATTCATTCATCATGCTCCTATAATCATTATTCATCCGTGTCCTCCACCTAGCTCATCCATCGTGGCATCATCTTACCCATCTCATAGTGCTAGTACTTTGCATTGGCTTGTTAATCCATAAAAATTTGTGCTTCCTACCATTCCATCATTGGCTCCATTTCATTTGACATTCATTTAGCTCTTATACTCATGTTGTCACAACTTCATATGCTTCCACCGCTCCTCGAGACCTTTTCATCTTTGGTAGGTTATTTCTATCACCTCATTACCCTATGACAAACTCTTGTGCTATGGTTCACACTCGACTGTTTAGGGCATACTACATATATGAACCTCTAAGAATTCACACTATTTACACTCTATGCTTCATAGATTATATATTTATTGCACATATAATTCAAACCATTTCCCAATGATGCAATCTTGTTCTGTGGTTTATTCTTGACTACCGAGGGGTTTTTATAAATGAACCTCATCTCACTCATAAATATATATCCACTTAGGGACACACTTTGCTCATATCACATTCAGATTTCATTCCATTCCATTCCACTCACTCACAACATATTGCATATCTTGGTTGCATTTACTCTTTCTTACTTATGCTTACATGTACACTTTTCTTACTATGCTAGTCATATATTTTGTATGTCATTATCTTTTCTATATACACATGTGTGTTCACTTGTTCTTGAGTTGTGAATATAAACCTTCTATACATATTTACATGTAGCATGGATGTTTGGCAATGTACCTCTTACCAGTCCCACCGAGGCTCCTAGGGGCATCTAATTTATGTCACACTACATGTGTTATTGTTTCATTTTATACTACTTCCTATTCTTACTAGCACACTACTTATTCCATGGATCTATACACTCTTTGACATTGTTTATATCTTTGTAACATGATAATGGGTTATTCATGTGTATCATTTACCTTGGAGAAACTATTTTCCACCATGGTTTCCTAATACATTTCTTGTTAATATTTCCTATTGTTTATGGGTTTTTCCTATGTATTGTATGTTCACTACTTGTATGATTTTAGCTGTTTTGGCCCTAATTGTCTTGCAACATTATAAGTAATGTCCCATGTTTGTAACCCACTTTCCGCGGTCTATATTTCCTTCTTTCTTGTTAGATTACACATTTTCTTTTATATGTGTATTTGTCCCATTTTCACTAACATGTGTTTCACCACTTTGTTTGCATGTGCCTTAGTTTCTACCATGAGCATTGCCTCCCCTTATAGGGTATAAATTTCATATCAACATCTAGTTCTCTCCTTTGGGTCGCATTCTCCTAGTGATTTTGCATGCACCCCAAACTAAGGGGGTCATTTATTGGGTGGATCAGTCACCTCATTCATCAAGATACGATTATAGTTCAAACCTGCATAACATAGGAATAAAACAGAGTTACAATATTAGAACATCCCATAATATGACTTGGGTCCGCATTACAACATAGACACAAACACCCAAATACAGACATGAGTGTCTGGGTGTTCCTGGCCTTTCCTGGGATCCTATGACCAGGGGGCAGTTCCATTATTTTTCGCATATCATCACAGTTTTTAGCATTGCACACAACAATTTTCATAGTATAGGAAAATCCCTCTAACAATTAGAATGCATTTTATCTCCTTTTTCTTTTTGGATCAAACTTAAACAAAGAAAGATCACACCATCTGCAGTGGTGTATATATTTCATGAATAAGTTAGGCATGGAGAAAAACAATAAACCTCTCCCCAACACTTCTTTTCGTCATGGCATAAGATCACCCAAAAACTCATTCCTAGTATGAGATCACCCAAAAACTTACTCTTTTACATCAGTTCATGATACTTTCTATCTTTCTAAATCATCGTGAATGGTGCACATGTTCCTTTTACTACTTTTACCCATTTTTACACACTTTTTTACCTATTTGGTTTGAATTTTTCATATACACATATTTGACTACTATTTTATTTTTGCAGTTCATCCTTATGAGAAGTAATCACATTAGTGAACTATGGGGTTACCCCATATTCAGCAAGAGCATAAGCTCAAATATAATTCAAATCAATATTATAACTATTACAAATAATATAAATATATAGAGCTAGCTATTGTAACACATATAACCACTAACCATCTATAAGATCTATCACACCCTAAATTCTCTCAACCTTCCTTAGAATCACTACCTTAAATCCTACGTGAGTTGTTTTTCACAACTCACTTACATTAATATATACACTTATAACTACACACTCCCAAATAAACCCATGTTAGGACTAATAACTAACATTACCCCCTTAGTGCTAGCATGGGGAGAGGACATAATAAACGGAGTTGTGACATTCATTTACCTATTTTTCATAATCCCTCCTCAATGTAAATACCCCCTTAGATGTTGGTTATGACCGATAATGCATCAAAAATAATCTCCACTACAATTTTTTCAAAAATACTTGAACCTCCCCCCTTTTTCAAAAAATAACTTACGTCCCCTTTACAAATATATTTTTATATCTCCCTTCTTATAATTGTTATCTCCAAAACTTGATGAATTCCTCTTAGTTTAACTAAAGCTCTATATACTAAACACTATTTGTAAATTCAAAAGGTTCTTTTTGAATATATAAAATATAATTTTAATTATTTTTATTTGATCAAGGGTTTGGTTATGGGATGACCGAGGTGTAACGAAAAACCAACATGGATATGTCTTTTTATACATGCTAAAATCGACAAAGTTGGAGTGAGTCAATGAAATCAATAGAAAGTGGTTGTAAAACAAGATGAGAGATATATCAAGTTGATAGACCAAAGATACTATAGAACTCATGGAAGATGATAACTTGTTGAAATGAGGTTAAAAACATTGAGAGGCTTGAACAGATCAATCCAATCTTGCAGTGGGAGGACACGGGTGTTAAGAGAGAACTTAGGATATTTGATGCCAAAGAAAGTTTGATATGAGTTAGTTCAAGCTACCGAGGAGATAGACCAGAGATTTGAGCTGATCATATGGTGATTTTAATGCCAAGACTCATGAAATAATCAATGTAGAGCTTTATTCGATGAGAATGTTGCGTGAATAATCTTCACCATGATTTGATGAAGGAGAACAATCTAGAAAAAAATTCATAGTTCCACAAGTTCCGGGGAAAAAACAGATCCTTACATGCACAGAGGATCAATCTAAAGAAGACTCGAGCAGCTTTTTTATTGGAAATTAAGAGTAGCGGAACAACTTCCTACGCTAATCTTTGACGAGAGATATTATGCAAAACTTTCAACATAGTTAAATAGTTACAAAAATATCAGCAACATATTCATAACAAAACACAAACACTAGATATACGTGGGTAAAATCCTTTCAGATACAAAACCGCACACTCCAAAAGCCCACTCAATGTATTTCAAATCTAATAACAAGATTACATACACTTGCAGAGCAAGTTTCTTATAGGAGTATCACCAAAAAAATTCTAGGAGGATTAAAACTCACCACACCAATTGCTTCTCCAAGCCTTCAATTTATAAACCTCCGGTTATACAAGAAACCATATATGGTTTACAAAACTATGTGCCAAACCTCTCATGAAGTGGATAGCATTAAAGAGCAAGATTTCGAGTCTAAAATTAGGGTTCCACGTCCACAATATTCTCCCTATTTTTGACCCTACAGATGTCATCAAATCTATCATAATATCTCTAAAAATAGTCCTTCCATGATATACTATCATATGGGAATCTTTTGACAACTCCTATTTCTATTTTTAGAGCATAAACAATGTGAAACAGTTGTAAGAAAATCTTAAATGAATAAACCAAAAAGGTTGAGACACCTTATTTCCAACAATTTTCATGACCTAGCTACTGCTAGAAGATAAGATAAATCTTGAATGCATACCCTTTACCATGGAATGATCTCTCGTTAATCACAAAAATGGTTCTCGGTCGTCGAGGAAAGAAATGACTCGAGAGTTTTCCAATCACCAGGATCTAAAACAGGATCAATGTTGCGGTTAGGTGTGGATAAGACCGAGATAACGGAGCTAGAGTTCGAAATGCTATCAAGATAAGGTGGATTTTATCACCAAGCATAAATGATAACTCTTAAAATGATGAAATTGTAAGCGTTATGTATTTAATCAGGAGCTCAGATTGGAGATTAGAACTATGCCCATACAACTTGTAATGTAATTTTTAATAGAAGAAATATCCTTCAAACACAAATGCATATGTGTAAAAAGATATTTCAAACTATTTAATCCTCAAGATAAATATCCACACTAAAAATTGCCTTCACAAAAAATTTCCAATAACTTAAATATATGCTTCAAATGGAATTTTATTTAATTTTAAAAGTATGAACACAATGAACAAATTAGATGGAATATTGTAGAAAGAATGAACAAAGAGGGAGAGGAAGATAATGAAGGTGGATGATGGATGTCAGCGGATTCGCTGTGATGTCCTCCGTATCCTCTAGTAATGTTACAAAATACGCAAGAAGGATGGACACTAAAAACTCCATATTTTTCGCGAGGTGTGTGGTATCCCATTAGTCTTTAATTTGCACCACTTGACTTCACAACAAATGAATGGGCACAGAGAGAAAGGGAATGGGGTCACAAAGGTCCGTGGGATCTGCTAACCCATTTCCTTAATCAACTTGACAAACGAAGCATGAGTGGGGTGAGATTCAGAGAGGTCTCACAAGAAACTGCTCTGATACCAAATGTGGGGCTACCCCATATTAAACAAGAGAATAAGCTCAAATATAATTCAGTTCAATGTTATAAGTATTACAAATGATAGAAATATATAGAGCTAGCTATTCTAACTCATATGACCATTAACAATAAAATAGGATGGTTATTCAAACCACCTATATTCTCTCCTAACCACTAAATATCTCTAAAATCTCTCACACCCTACATTCTCTCAACCTTCCCTAGAATCACTCCCTTAAATCCTATGTGAGTCGTTTTTCACAAATCACTTAAACTAATATACACACTTATAATAATAGACTCACAAATACACCCATTTTAGGACTAATTCCTAACACGAACACATCAAACACAAGCAACAATGACTACAAGTACAACATTACACAACACATATGCTTCACCCCTAGGATCGCTTCCTCTTCCTTAGCCTCCATGCTTCATTTTATTCACACCACGATTTTTCTTGTTTCCTCAACACACTTTCACCATCAATCAACATGGTTATCAGGTATGCATCTCTTATCTACTTTATGTTATTGATCATTCACTTAAAATAAAGTTTGGGAAAATGTAGACACTAAATCATGCACTTGGGTACATTTCTAGGTCCTAATCACATACTACTTTCATATGATTCCTAAGATAGAAAACTAATAATTTGCATCTATCTTTGGCATTTTTTTCCTTTTGGTTTCCTCTTTGGTCTTATAGACCCCACATCCCACTTTGATCTTCATTGCTTTATCTTTATTGACTTTGGACACTAGTTCCCAACCAATATGCCGCGCCTGGTTCCCTTGTCCCCTCTAGGCACCCCGACCTCTTTGTATTTTACTCACATCTTTTGGGCCTCTTTTTGTCTTTTTGAATCTCATTTCTTATGGGTCGGCCTTTTAGTTGTCAATTATGAAATTCAAACAAGAGAATCATATAAATATAAAGCTATGTGATGAAATTAAGGTACCAAAATCTAAGTATCTACTATCACCACCTTAGGTTTCATCCAAAGGTATTCTAAGAGCATAAAATCATCCATCTATCTATCATTCAACGGACAAGGTATTGAATTTTTCTACATACACTGCATAGGAGGGGATGTTCATTTTGACATCCACACATCTACTTACATTGCTAAATCTAGTTATTGTTTGTTATCAATTGCATCTTGCACAAGAGGCTCCTAGGACATGATTATACACACACACATACAAGACTACATGGAGTATGAGATATAGTGTAGTGCTTGATCATAATTTCACTCCGTCAGGTGACCATCGGGTTAATTCGAATCCTCATTTGCATTTTTATTTTTAAGGATTTTATGTAGCTTGAGTGTTTTGTAGGATATCATCTTTTTGCAGGTTCATGGGAAAATTCAGAAATTATCCAAATGAAATACATGTGACCAATAGCAAAGGATAGAGAAACCCTAGTGACACACAATAAATAGGCTTCGATCCTCCGTGTAGTCATAGACACCTACAAAACGTCTTTGGCACCCAAGATCCATCACCCTAGCCCAAATGCCTATGTCTAGGCTAGTGTGCAAGTTTCAAAATCTGTATCAAGCATTTCGACACTCTACCTAGCCTGTTCATCGTTTCTCTTGTTCAAATATTCTTCGGGATAAGAAAAATTAGATAAGTTCCCTATCTATCTCATTTTCTTAGATAGTTGCATATGTAGAGTATTGTTCATTTGTAATCTGTTGTACTTTATCATAGTAGTAACTCGCAATTTACATTTAATAATATTTTATATGTTAATATTAAATCAATTTCCAAGGTTATATTATTCTCATGATCACTTTCTTCATATACATTATCGCTACTAAGGTTTAGTTCACTCTGGATCCCTAACCCACACATTGGCTTCGTAAAATTTTGGTTACGACATATATCTAACACTCTTAATGAGCTTAAAACTAGTATTGCATTTCCCTATTATATTCCATGGTTATTATTTTCAATGATAGATTCTCTAATTATAAACATACAATTCCCTCCTTACACTGATGAAGAATACATTATGGCATTGAATCACTTCCACCATAATGGATTGTTCACATACTCTCATTTTATGAATATTTACCACATGGCTAACCCCGAGCCTATCATTTTTGACCCCAACATTGATGATGTTCTTGAAAACACTCAGTAGCTTTGGTGTTACCCCTTTCTGTACATATCTAAACATTCAAAAATATTGACATAGTTTCAAAATACAAAAACATTCATATATTTGTAAAATTAAAAATAAATACCTATACACTAAACTTGTGGTGTTACCACTTTAGATTATACATGTTGTTTGTCACTTTGGTTTGATAGATATCATATCTCTTTACTCTTTACACACATGTAATTATGTGGTGTATTGAGCTTGATGCAGACATAAATAGAGCAAGATTACACGATGACGGGTTTTGGTCATCCCTTCACCTAGACATCTTATATATCTAAGGGCATATATTATACAAAACATACATGTGTTATTGTTTCTTTATAGTTCCTTTTTACTTCCTCTTTATATTTGATTATATATTGTGTACATGGTATCCTTCGAGATAACAAGACTAAAACATGTGTCTTGTGAAGGTTTGACACATATTACATCACATGTTTTATATAGATCAGTTTTATCATTTCATCACATCGTCACACTCTTGTTTTCTATACATGTTTTTGGTTGTGTGTGTTACTACTTTCTTGCTTCACTTATTTTGGCTTGAGTTCCTTTCTTTCCTTTTGAAACAAAATCAAATATTTGGGGCTCTTATCATATATTGTGTGGCATTGATTCTCCTATTTCTAGGCCTAAGGGCCTTGATTTTGTGGGTGTCACATATTTGTGACTCTATGCATTTTTGATATTTTATGTAGACTATTGACTCGACTTTATTTTTAATCTTTCTATTTTTTTCCTTATACATGTGTTATTAATATTGTTATTACACTTCTTGTGTATCATGGTTTCAACCATGTACATTCCTCGTAAATTTAGGATTGGTGGCCACCACTATGATGAAGAGGAGGAAAACCAATTAAAATACAACACCACACAAACCTGGTATTAAGATCATTAATTTCATATAAACATGTAAAAGCTTGAGAACTTCACAATGCATACAATGCTAATTTCATAACAAAGTAATGATTCAAGGTCTACATGGATTTTTTTCAACTCAATTTCACCTTATCAACATGTACTAAAACCTTTAAAAGGGTTAAATACTCCATTTCATCACATTCACCTTTATATCCTTCTTAAGAGCTACTATCCCTTCTTTACTATAAATATTATTGCTTTGACTAGGTCACAAGGGCTGCTGAGATACTAAATACATATCCAAGCACCCTTTATGGGCTTACAACTCTCCACTAAATTTTAGAGCCCAACTCCAAGTGCATCCTCTTCAAGCTACATGTCATCCATTTCAATTAGGCCTCTTCTACTAGCCTTATTTTACCCTAAACCTTACTATTTAGAACAACTTATGAATATTTAAAGGAAACCAATCATATTCTCATATACCCTTTATGGTTTTCTTGCTTCATTCAGAATTTTAGAATCTAACTCCACTAAGAACTCTTTCAACCCACCCGTCACTTTCTCCAATTAGGCCTCTTAATTAGGTCTCCAATGTTAAATATGCAGTTTACAAGGGAATACAATTTTAACAAGTTTCCTAAGCTTCTCATTCATTTTTATAAGTTTGAACATCCCCTATAATCTTCTTTATATCCTTTCTAGTTTTTTAGGCTTCTTTCATATCCCTATTCACAAGAATACACCATTCACTTACTTGCTTTAGTTCTCACCTCACTGTTTTGTTTGTAGCTTGTCTTCATGCATGAAAATTATTCACCTTATAAGTATTTCTTTCCTACTTTACATATTCTTCATACCTTCATAACAGCTTGGCTAAACTTGAACACCCTCATACAATATTTCCATCTCTAGAACCTTGTTTTACTTTATGCAAATATGATCCAAGAATTAGACAACTACTACTACAAGATTTTTATGACAACATACTATGCCTTCACCCAATTATTCCTCTTCTTCATTCCCATTATAACTCTTTTATAATGATGTAAATTTCTCCATATGTGTCTGTAATAATGCACATGTGCATAAGTGTACACTTCTAAACAGAAATTTCGAAATTCTTGCTAAAAATCTGTTTCTTTTATCTTCCTTTCTAGGTCATCGAAACCAAATCTCCTTCATGAAACAATTGGAATATTTCAATAAATCATGATACTTTGTTTGGTGAGTTTTAATTCCTTTAATTTCTTCCTAAGGAAAATATTTCTCAACATTATACATAGACTTCAAGGTAAACAAATCCCTAACTATGTTTTCTAGTTTATAGACCTTGAAACCTCAAACTCTCTTTCTAAAACTTCTTCTACACTTATAAAACCCCTAATACTCACTTTAAACCAAATTTTACAAAGATTCATTAAACAATTTTGAATTTATGCTTGTTTTCATATTTTTAATCTCTAGGTAGGGTTACACAAACCAAGAGAAAGTAGATTGGATTTATTAACATTCTCTTATTTTACCAAGCTTTATTAAGGCTCAAAATAGCTCTACAGGTTTCTCACAACTTCTCCCACATAAGTTCAAGTGTATTACACATTTTATATTTTTTATAACCTCTAAATCCCTTTTTTAACAATCTTTACAACTATGCTAACAATATTCTTGAGTTTTAAGTCCTTTTACAATTAGTTATCAATGTAAGCATGATTTTATACCTAGATGATATTCCACACCTTTCATAATAGTGAAATATTATTCTCCTACATTTATAAACCCTTGGAGTCTCTTCAATCATTCAAAACCATAGAAAAACTCTTACCTCATATATCACAATGTCACTACTCTATGTATGAATATGGCTTCATTGATTCTCTAACACCTTCAAACACTTTCTTCGCATTATTTTCAATCCTATATAGTCCATTCATTCTTGTAATAACATTATTAATCATTAATACAATGAGAATGAATAATAATTCATTAGACACACATATTCTTATCATATTTACGAGCTTATTCTCAATAAATCCTTCACTTTATATCTTCAATGGTGCATTACATGACTCTTCAACTTCTTAGATTTTCAACAACTAGATTTTTTCCTCTTCTACATCCTCATTATCCTCTCTCATTTGAATACCTCCCTAAATGGCCAAGTTACCTTTTCACTCTACATAACCAAACCATGGTAAGACTCAGTTAAAATAAGTATCCCTAAATTCATATGCGAAGAACATGCCACTTATATTACATGAGGTGTCTTAAACCTTTAGACCCGATATATGCTTCTTAACCTATCACCTAGACTACTAAACAAGAATTATATAATTCAAATATTTGAAATTGTGGATTTTGGATGGAAACTCTAAAATCAATTAATTACAAGCTAGGAGGAACCCAAATAGACTAGGATCCACCCATAACCACCTAATATGACCACCTACACCTAACTCACTAATGAAAACAAAAAAATATGTACTAATGGTGATGCTCCCGCATCACACTACATCCTTCGATGTGATACTATGTAGATTAGAATACTTATCAGGCATAATTACACATATGTTCTTTTGATCCATGTTCTTAATTGCTTTATCATGTGTACCTCAAAATATGGGGAATTCATTCGGGTATATTATACATATACAATAGACACATAAATAATTGTGTGATCAAATACAAGTATAAACAGTGGTACGAGATACTTAGGAAAAACATCAAATCCAAAAAATTAGAAAACCATAGACAATTTCAAAAACATACAACTTGTTCAAGATAATATGTATAATTTTTACATCTTCGCATTGTTTTTCCCATGGGGAAGTTACATCAACTTTCTAAGAAATTTCATAATTTCACCTACAAGAATAGGTTTTTGACAAAATTTCATATCCATTTCACTTAGTTTAGATCAGCCACAGGGAAAGATGTACCTTACTCCCTCTTCACCAAAACACTTAGTTTTAGTTACAATTTACAAATTTGGGTCTATATATTTCTACATGGGTGTGGCTCGTGGGGTTATGGAATGTATAAAGAATATAAGTTATTCGTAGTAAATATTCCCTTTCCTCTTACATTCAAAATGAAATATATTAGAGTTGTTGAATGAATTTGATACATGTTCTTATTCTTTCACGGGGTGATTGGGTATCTCACTATTATTTGGTTCCATATTAGGTTGCATGCACCTAGCACTCTAGTTTCTCCTTGGCGTTATTGGGGACCGATCGTCCCAATTGTTTAGTTAGTTCAAAAATTAGAATCTCTAAGTGCAATAAAGAATGGTAGATTATCCTTACGTTAAATAAATATGTGTATTCCTTCCATGTTTTTCATCTATTTCACTTTAAACAAATGAAAATTTTACATATTACATTTTAAATATGAGTAAAGGTTCAATTCTTTAATATTTTACACAACAAGACTCTGTAAAACAAGCTTGGAGTGAAGACAGAGTGTGTTTAAAAACTCAGGTATATTTTTCTATAAGCATGCAATTTTCATTTCATACTCAAAGGGAGGATATAAACACTAAAATTTTGTCATTTCTTGTTTGACACTCGCTAGTTCTAACAATGAACTCTTGCTAAGGTAAACACACTCTTTTAACCCCACTTAGTACATATTGAGGTCTCTTGTCTAGATTTATTAGTCATACATATTGATATGTCAAAATATTTTGAGATTTAAATGCATAAAATACATAAACAAACTCCACTTGATAGGATGCAAACTTCAGTTTTAAGTTTCCCATCCTTATACAAAAACATCTAGTTTGGGCATCTTGTGATATCATTCTTATCTCGGCTTGTACAATTTTGAAATGAGATATCCTCAATATTTTCTATTAATTTCATATTCTTCATTAGAACATTTAATTTCCCTACGTCATCATTTCTATTAAAATTAAGCTTTGGAACCCTATATAATCAAGTTAAACTCACCTCAATTAAGAACCTAAAAATTATATGGAAATACATTGACATACTCTATTACAACACTCACAAAAGGAACCCAATGCTCCCTAAATCTCACAAAAGCTTATCTAGAATAACTACACGTCCAAGCATCATACCACTTCAAGGAATTATATTTTCCTATTTATAAGCACTCAAACATCCCTATTCCATGTATTAGAAAGAGCCAAATTCAACTCAAGCATTATCAAGAAGTTATGTAATTCCAAATCTAGTTGCACTAATTTAGATATCACGTGCTAGGTGGATAATGACGTGTTGTTTGAGGCCTCCTTAGAATACATCAAACGTAGGTTGGCAAGGATTGAAATTTAACCCAAATAATTTTTTACAGGTGGTCTCCCACCCATGACTAGGGTTTGAGACCTTACTTAGAATGTTCGAGAGGGATTGACAACATGTGATATAATTAGGGTTCTATAGAAAAAACATTTCTAGGAAGGTGACACTCCTGAAAGTTATAGAGTACGATTTAGAGTGGGTATAAAATAATACAATAGATTCAAAACCGTATTGATGGTCCTAGTGAGACCATTATATACCTAAACCAAAGCATTTCAGTTCTAATTCCAATAAAAAAGTTCTCTCAGGTCTAGATATCCTATTTCAAGAAGTCTCGCACAACAAAACCCACCCATATTCATCTATAATCAACTATGTGTACATAACCTCTTATTTTTTCAAGTTTGTAACATATTGTGTACATTAACTATGAGAATTAATGTGTTGTTCTTATATTACATAATTAACGTTTAAATTTAATTAATCATAATAACCTCCTATATCTCCCCTTTATAACCTATTAGTGTATTTAACTCACTAATATATTATAATATGATAAAGGGTCTAATTATAACTTCCATATCAATGAGAGGGAATTCAAACTTTCCATGAGCTAATTTCTACATAAAACTTGTGTATGACAAGTTCAGGAGTTTAGTGGAGTTGATTCTCACAAATTATTTGATCAAATGGTTGAACAAGATATTCTTCTCAAGGAATATCATTATTGTAGTTTATAGAAGACATGGGTATCCAATCACAACATTGGCAAAGTGTTTAACCAAATGCAACCAACATGTGTCTAACATGATGAAACTTTTACAAGTGTACTCCAAGTATGTGCCCTTTAAAACATGGTATTTGAAATATTATAGGTGTCATTTATATGGTGACCGATTAATAAAAAAATTGGGGTGAGGGATCTACAAGCATCAAATTATTTATTTAGTCAGTAAATAAAAGAATGAAAAAATGTTGGTGCAGGAACAAAAGATAAGTAAAGAAGTATCCTAGAGGTTTTGTACTTGTTATAATATATATTTAGAAACTAATGATGTCTATAAATTTCATTATAAATACTTGCATAAAATAGGAAACTTAAAGTTTCTATGAAATAACTTTTCCTTTATCTTTATATGAAGGTAAAATAGCCTTAAAAGGATTATGAAGGTTGGAAATATTAAAATTTATTGAAATGAGGTATGAATTTTTTGAAACTCCATAGGCATTACATGAATTCAGATTCTACACGTATTTATGTGGGTTGTAATTGGGATAAATGAAAACGTTTCATGTTTGGAATAGAGGCTATAAGATGAGAAAAGCTAGGAAAGGTCAAGACATAATATTTAATATTAGTTCATTAGTTAAAATCCAATTGCGTAGTTCCTAAAAATTCTTAATTACACAACAAAAATAAAATGTGTTAGTTATTTTTCTTGTGGACTGATATTATTCTTGTATGAAAATAGGTTCCACAATTTAGAAGTGAAATAATGAGTAAATAGGGAATATTAATCGCAAGGGTTCCAAGCTTGAATCTCTCTCGAAACTAAAATCGACTCCATTATTTAACCCAACTATCTCAAATGTGCATTCTTGAATCCCAATATATAGGAAAAGGTCGCAAGAAGATTCTAGTCTTATACAACTTGGGCATGTAGGAAGAAGAGAAAGAAGTTGGTGTTAGTTTACTATAGGAAATGAATAAAAGGACAAAACAAGAAATAGAAAATTACATAGGTCCACTATATGCACAAAAATACATAATTTGTGGGGTTTTAACAGAAATTACAAGAAAATTATCAAAAATAACACTCTCTTGGAGTGGAAGAAAAATAACTTGAATGAACAGGTCTTACAATTATGAATCAGCTAGAACATTGGCCATTTTAGCAAGGTTGTTCTTATATCACAAAACATAGTCTGCAAGATGTTCATTAGATCCTAGTTTGATTTTAGCTAGTTATACATAAGATATTTTAGTTTTGATGTTCATAGAAAAATGAGAAAGGAATGTATCGGCTAAATATGTAAAATATGTTACTAAATGGATAGGTAGATCATAGAACTATCGAATAGCATAATCTCGTAAGCTTCCGAGAAAACAATTGGCCAATAGTGTAAGGTCATCATCATATTCAAGACATGCAACGTGAAAGAAGAGAAGGCATTTATGAGGGTTTCCATGGCCATTGAAGATAGAAACATTAGGTGCAACAAAGTTAGGAGGCAACGGATAAGAGGAGATGGTGGGTAAAGAGGATATGAATAAGGAGAGAGGAATCTAGACATGGAGAGAAGAATGAGAAGGTTTGTTGAATTGGAAATTTTGGGATTTTATATCATGGTATAAATAAGTTGGGTCATGAGAACTCGAAGAGGACCCATGTCACATGTGAGAATTAATGGGGAGGGTAACGTGGTTTTTAGGGGTAGGAATAGAAACAGGGACAATAGATGTAGGTGGAAGAATTGTGGTGGCAAGCGGTGTAAGTGTCACGATAGAAATGGAAGTATCATTAGAGACTCAAGAGCTGAGCTCACTTAAGTACTTGGCCTCATCATAAGAAAATAATAATAAAATATCTAGGTCTTGAGGGTGTTCAACAAGATGGGCATTGAGATCATGAAGATATGTTTCAAAGTAAAATAGTCGGGAATATTAGCCATGGGAGAAGATCAGAAGAATGTTCGAGGAGAAGTGACTTCACCAAATTATTCAATATAATTTTTACTAAATCAAATTTTAGAGTAACTACTATAACAAATAATATTCACGTGATGAACTATAGTAATGTCCAAACAATAAGCATTCAACAAATGTGAAACCCTAAGCATATGAGAGAGAGATTACTTAGCTGATTTTTCGTAATTGGGAGTGAAACGGATGTGAATCTACTAGAACAGTGGGAACAAAATTTTCAAGGCTCGATGAGGGTTTATAACCTTAAGTATGTATAGGATAGAATCACCGGAAGAGGATAAGAGGGCTAAAGTGCTAGTGACTTATCTCGGGGCACATGTAATCGCTCATATGCTTGGATTCGATCTTTTCTATATTGTAATGTCTTCACTCCAATATTAATTTTTTTGATCTAACTTTTACGTTAGGGTTCCGATCACCCGTAACCCGAAAAACAAATTTCTATCTCCACATTTCCACAAACCACATAAAATATAATAAACAGATGTAGAATGTGGAGTCGATGACCCCATCATTCACCCAAAGAGTGAACTTACGAGTGAGTGATGCACTACATATTAGACTCCATGTAGTTCTTTGTGTATGTGTATATTGTGCGTTAGGTTTCCCTTGTGCAAGTTTCACGATTATAGCGAGCTAGATGTATATTTACCGAGTATGTAAAATGTGGGTGATGGAATAGAATAAACTCCCCACCTATGTTTTGTATGCATATCAATGCAGCCCCTTGTCTCTTGTACGAATGTTCTAGATGTATGTTTTGTAGTGCTCTTCTACCTTTTTTAAGCTTGGGTGGTGATAGATAATTCTTAAATTGTTTGGCCCTTGCTTAAGAAGAATTAACTAAGTATATATATATGATTCCCCTACTTGAAGTTCATAATTGAGAAATAAAAGGCTGACCCAAAGTGTTAAAAGGTGACCAAGAAGTGAAAAGTATGCAAAAGAGTAAGAATAAGAAAGAGAGGGACGGGGGGCACCCAAAAGGGATAGGAAAATCTAGGTGCTTCTTTCCTAATCGGGCACTAGCGTCGAAGCCATAAAAGGTAAAACAATCAAGTCCTAGTAGTGTTGTAAGATGTGTAATGCCCAGAAAGTATAAGAGATAAAGCAACCAAAATTCCAAAAGGAGATTTCAATCACTAATTTTCTTTCTTAGGAATCATGTATAAATTAGTATGATTTATGACCTAGAAATGTACCCAACTTTATAGAGTTTTTGTGTATAATGGAAAGGAGTGATAACCATTTAAATCTCAACAACCATCACCTAAATCAAGGTAGACTATTTTTCACATGTTTCCTACCCGGTTGTAGGCTTAGTGGATGTATTACAAGTTTCCATCTCAACTCCATGTGGTTTCTCACTAGTAATTTCAATAGTCATAGTGACCCTTGCTTCTTCACTTATGGGAGGTGAGGAAGACAAGCTTACTACTTGAGTGGTCTAAAGAGATGATTCTATATGTCCCTTATGAGTTCTTTTCTTGACAGTGGCTTGATATTCTACATGTCGGGCTCTTTTGTGGTGCACCATAACTTCCCTGGTGTTTCCTTCCTTGACCCTTAGGTTCTCTACTTGGAGTGGGGTATTTTTATTCCTCAAAATTTCTTTCATTCTGATTTGTAGCCATAGTAGAACTTGTTCCTTTGTCTATTTATATTGCTTTCAACAAATCAGAGGACATTTTTTCATGTTTAGGGACTACCTTGGGCTGTTCTACCTCTTTATTAGTTTACTGATTCAAGGGGAAATTGGGTTTTCAATGTGTAGGGGATTTTGTACTTCAATTCTTGTCTTGATCACTTGGGTAAAGACCACAACTACACTTGAAAACAATGCATCCTCATGTAATGGTGGAATAAGAGGCATGGGGATCATGAAAGACATCTTAGATCCCCTAACTGTGCTCTTCATCCTAATGTCCTATCTATCTCAATTTTCATGGTAGACACTTGTGCAATGAAATTTGTAAGCCTTGGAATTTTATGCCTAATTAGAGGGACCCCATATGAATCCTCTTCTTATTGATAAAATTCTCCTTAACATATTCTTCCTCCTAGGTGATATTTTTCTCCAACATTTTTCATTTCAGTTCTCCTCAACGAAGTTTGACTAACAACACCTATTTTAGTTTTTCCCTTTGATACATACACCCTAGGTGTCATGTGAAGTAGTAGGTATTGTATGGATGGGGGTAATGGAAATGGGGATAGTTCTTCTTAGGATATCATCAATATTTTGTACCAGCTGGGACATAGAATTTATAGTCTTTCTTGCATATGTTCTTACCTCATTCCTAGTTTGAGATGTAAAGGGGTCTCTATAAGAAATTTGAGGATTTATTTATAACTTACATGTCTCCTTCTGAAGGATGGGATCACATCATCAAGAATGTCACCGACCCTATACTCATTAAGGAAAATAGTAATCTACTAGTTGAGGTCAACCTTCTGATGCAGAAACCAAGATAGAGATCCCCTCACGACTTCCATAGTCATGTGGTGGAAGGATTTTATTTCTTGAACCACCCATTTTATAGGGGGAGGGGTAGTTGTGCAATATTGTTTATAGTGTAATTTGAACTCACTATATTTTTATCATCAACCACCTCTTGGGGTACCATAGTCACCTTGTAATCAAAATTGGGCTAGAGACATTCTATAAAAGTGTCTTAATCGCATCTTCTTCTCCTTTGCAATCCATCCAAGTAATCCTCATAGTGATGATCGAGCTCGAAGAAGAACCTTCATCTTGATGTAAGATCCATTTGATGTCATAGTTTCTCCTTGGGGAAAATTTATCAATAGTGAAGCTTCTCATTTTAGACTCAATCATATTTTCCTAGATCAACATAGGAAAGTGTATCTACAAAAAGTGATATGAAACTTGATGTTTTCCTTGTATTTAGGTGTTATGATCTTGTGTACATGAACAAGTTCTTTAACCGGTTCCAATAACACCCACTTGTTATCTACATGCCTAGGAATAAAATATGGAGCTCCTATGAATCCACTTACCTGGATGTAAGAAAAAGTTGAGAATTGAATGAAATGACATCCCCACCAAGTTACGCTTCTTATGGATTTAGGGGTTACTCTCTCATATTTCCAAACAGGGGAAATGCATGTATCAATTATTGTTCTGGATTGGATCCCATAATTGACTAAGTTTGAGCTAGGGATAAACATCATAAATCTTGGAAATAGTGGGGTCCTTTTATTTCTTGAGTTCTAGAAAAATCTTATGGGACGCAATACCATATACAAAATATGAAGTCATGAAAAAATCTAGGACGTGGGAAGATTCTCCTTTGGCTATAATAACCACTAACATCATTTGATAATGGATGATGTTGCTAATCAATTACTCAATAAATGGGAGGTTTGGGTGATAACATGATCAAAATGAAGAAACACATCCATTCCTAAAATAGAAAAGTGGACTCTTTCCCCATTATACGGCTCAACAATGTTATACAAACATGATTTTTATTCGATCGAACTTCTTGGGAGTCAAGTGACTAAAGCTCTAGGTTGTATTAACCATTCGTCATTTATCATCTTGTTTAACTCACCGAATTCTCCTTCCAATACTCCTTCATTTTTTCAATACTTGCATTGACTACATAGCTCACATCAAGGAGGCCAAGCATCTTATTAGTTTAAGCTATTGCAAGAGATAATACCATGGTGACAATTCCATCCCTAACTTCCTGATAACAAGGTTATAGTTTTGAGCACATGCCCATTCCAATTCTAGGTATTGAGTCGAAGGAGGGAAGGTGGCAGCCAATGAAATACTAGTATTATCAATCCATTCCATCATCTTGCTATTCCTATGGGCTTTTAGTCTTAGGTTGAAATTTGCTAAGTCTGCCCCACCTAAATTTGTATCTATTATTCTATCAAATTTGAAAGTCATACTGGAACTAGTCTTGGAGAAATTGGGTAGTGTTTTCATCCTCTAGCGCCTTGTTCAAACGGAGGAAAATAAACTCTCTACATCCTTTCCAATTTTAAACGAAGCGCTCAATGATTTATAAATCACACAAAGATACCAAGAATCCATGAGGCTAGGGATTGTTTTATGAACCCTATGTGCAGATTCAGAAGTGGGGAAATGACTTGTACCTAGCTCAGCCTTTTCTTCCGCCGTATTTCAGCTTTATACTATATATAGGGATCAACGGAAAGTTCAAAAAATCGATTGTTTTGAAACACAAGGTGTCATCTCTGAGTTTTTCTTCAAGTTATATAGTGCGGAAATTCAATTGGCACTTTTACCCTTCCTTCCCCTTTTTGTATTTCAAGTCATTGGGGATTTCATTTCCAATACACCAAGTATCTTGATCTTCTGTGGGCTTGGGGACTCACGGCACATCATGCATGGATGCAACGATGCACGCGTGCAAGTTACAACTTGCAATTCTCTTCCAAACACCCATCATAATTCCATGTATCCTCTTCTTACCTTTTTGACCTGAGCGGGCTATGGGAACTAAAATGCATCCTCCATAAATGCAATGAAGTGAGTTACAAACTGCACAGAATCCTCAAACCTATAAGATGATTCAACGTATCTTTACCCCATATGTTTTGAGATTCGGGGTACAATCACAAGATGCATCTCTACATAAGTAGTTTGCGAGCTTGTAGTATAGTCCCGCACTCCCAAGATACCATGAATACTCCGGGGATTAGATTACACCTCACAATATTGTACACAAAGCATAAAGCTGCCGCAAATGCATGAAACCCCTAAAATCTTATGCATATACTACATCACTGAGTAGCGGGCATGCATTTGGATTCTACATTTCTGGATTAAAAGTATGGATTTATAGAGCACAAATTCACTCCTTTATGGTTCAAAGACATCGGCATGAATCACAAGAAATTATTCCTTTCAAACTAAACCTGTAAATCAACGAAACATTGTGAAACATGTAAAACGTTGAGTTAGTAAAACATCGTGACATTTCTCAGGCGACATAACTTCCTGATGATGGACATTTCAAGAATAACGAAATCACGTGGTACAACAATCCAAACCACTAAAAAAACAAGAAACACAATGGGAAGGATATGAGGAAATGATCGGAAAAAGGGTTACAACATTAAGTATGCATACTTGTGGTGTACTTTGTCTTATGCTTATTTACTGTAATTCTGGAGTGTTTAGTATACTTTGATATACTTTGATAATTATCATAAATTAGAGGTTCACACATGACATTTATCATATTTATATGCACTTGAGATGGTTCATCATTACATATTAGTTTTATAGTAAATTTACATGGACTTGGGACAACTTCATCTTTAATATAAATTTTATCACACTTATGACATTTACTCAATTTATATCATCATAGATTACACCCACGATATATAAAATGGTAATATAGCAACCTAGTGCTCGATGGTGACATGGTGATTAACAATGATATAGGTACTTAGTTCTCGATTTTGATGTAGCTACTTGGTGCTTGATGGTAACTTAGATACCATTATACTAGATGATTATATAGCGGTTGAAATTATAGTTATCACACTAAATATTTATGAATCCCCTTATCAAAACACACTTTGGGAGAAATCTTGTGTAGTCATTTCAAGATTTATGAAATTTACAAACTTTGGTTTTAATATATGTTGATTTCATCTCTAGAGCTTTAATACACGTCTTTACCATGTGATTTCATATATTTAATTGGATTTATGTTAAGGTAATACTCTCTAGTGTCATACATCACCCTCTTATCATTGGGAGGATAATTTTACGCTCA
Source organism: Taxus wallichiana var. yunnanensis (assembly GCA_018340775.1). Lineage (NCBI taxonomy): Eukaryota > Viridiplantae > Streptophyta > Pinopsida > Cupressales > Taxaceae > Taxus > Taxus wallichiana. The sequence goes on along the minus strand of CM031234.1, from coordinate 410,096,440 downwards.
CTTGTTCATTTTACTTTTAATTCAATACTTTAATTACTAGATTAAAATGGGAAATGATAGTACCCAAAATTTGGTCATGTATCACTCAAGAATAATACTTTGACATTTTATTAGCGATAAAAAAATTTCGGGTGGACAAATCTATGGGTTTCTTGCCAACGCTCTAGGAATCGAAGTTCCTCTAATTGTATTGTGCACCTTCATGTTTATATGCGCGATGAAATGAGTTGTTCTGGTGGTCTTGTGACCGAGGATCCAGCAGGGGCACTCCACTGGCCCTGCGGAAAAAACTTGTGGTTACCCACAAGAGAAGACTTTGCTTGGAGAGTGGGAAAGGGAGTGAGAAAAAGAGGAAGGGGAATTAATGTTGTGGGTAGAATATCAGATTCCTACACACACTAATTAGAAATTTCAACACACATTTATAAGAAGAAAACAATAAAGCCTTGAAAATAATTGCTAAAGGAAACAATGCATACAAAGGTGTACACATTTATATGCCTTAGAAAACTGAAACTTCTTCCTTTATTAGCATCTCAATAAGGTTTTACATAGCATGAGAATGGATGAAAATATGGAGGGGAGAAGTGGAAGAATTGGCTAACTCTTTTTCTCTTTCACAAGAAAATGCTCTCTCATGAACTCACAAATTTGTAACCCTTTAGAAATGGGAAGCCTTTACATTTTATAAGAAGAGAGGTGACTCTTCATCTACCCCCAATGACTCTTCATATGTCTTAACACAACTTAAAACTTTTCACCTTCCTAGAAAAACATTAAGTCCCTTTTTATAACATAAAGGTGACTTTATACATTAGAAACCTAAGGTTACTTTTTAATTACATTAAAGACATATGAAAAGTGCAACCCCAATACAAAATTAGAACATTGAAGAGAGAGAAAGTTGAGGAGGGTGAGAGAAGAGAGAGGAAGAAGAAAGAGGAAAAATCATGCTAAAGAAGAAGTAGCTACTCCTGATGACTTGATGTCGATTGCCTAACCAATCTCCGTCCTGTGCCGCTCGAAAGATCTCAACTCCATGTAATTGCAGAAGGAAGTCGCTGGGAGATACACCAAGTAGGAAGTCATGAAGAACTTATTTTTCATAGGCACTTGGAGTAATTGATGATGCAAGTTTTCACTTATTATCTAGCCCCAATCGATCTTTTGATCTCCTTTGGTCATCGTTAGGATGAAGAGCACCATCCAATCTTGGAAATCCCTTGTGCTTAGCTTCTCCCATCACCTTGCTGAGAAGAGTGATTGAACCTGAAAACCTTCGTGAAATTCACGCCTTGAGAGATTCTTTGACATTCCCGAAGGCTTTCTCTCTATCTTCATCCAAGACCCTAGTGCAATTCTTTGCGAGATACGCATATGTGTTATTCCATTCATTCACAACCTTGTTTTTGTGATGACTTCCATATTTGTTGAGGTGGGAATTTGTAATGCAAGTGAGATAGCTCTAGGAGATACGACTATAATGGCCTTGTCATTTTCTTCCCAAATTGCGCATGTATCAGGTTCATAGTTATTTGAGAAGGCTAAGACCAACTTAATGCTTTGTGCGAAGCACGGGATGACCACTAGTTGTAAATAGGCCAATTGTGAACACGTTATGTTTGATTTCCCCTTTTATTCAACCAACACACGTGACATAAGATCATCAAGATCTATATAGGTGACATCACTATCACCCACCTTAGCATATTCTAACGAGATAGACTGCACTGGATTTACCCTAGTGAATTTGATCTTCATGTTTCCATGACACTTACTATATTCGGAAAAGGTAACTTATTATTTTTAAAGAATCAAGCCGTGATTCACCTTTTTAGACCCCAACTAATGATGTTAGTTTGAATTATCATCCCTCTGTGTACTCCTTTTTTAGTAAATGTTGTTTTGAAAAGACTTACTATTAATAGTAAGTTCCTGAGAGACAACTTACTATTTTTAGTAAACATCGATTTTCACCATTTTCCGATCGCACTAATGATATTAGCTTGTTCCCTCTATGTGCATTGATCTTTCCTTGATTGCCTTTCTAGGATGACTTACTAAAGAGGAAAGTATCCATATAGGATACTTACTATTTTTAGTAACTAACTATTCTTCAAAGTGTCTCTGGTATTGAAAACCACTCTAACATTTTGGGTGTCCTATGTGACCACCGTATTCATCAAAATTACTTTTGGTATTAACTTGCCAAAAAATATCCATTCCCCATGTGGAAAGGCTTACTATTTTTAGAAAGTGGGTCTCTGGTGGTCAGTTTTAAATGAAACAAATTTCTCCAATTTGGGTTTTTTCCCAACAGTGCTCCTCAAAATTTTCATCTTTACCCAATTATTGGTTTGAAATATTTTAAAAATAAAAAAAATTCCGCAAGAAACCTAGTATTTATTCACTAGAAAAAATTTGTACTCTGCATGCAAAATATTTTTCTTGGAGAAATTATGCACTTGGAAATCTTGAAGGATGCAAAAATTACACCTCGATCCGTCAGTGGTTTGGGAGATATGCAAATTTTTCCTTACGGTGATTTCGAGGTTTTCAAGAAAAAATCTCATTTCTTCTTCGCTTGAATCCTTTTTTCTTCTTCTTTTTTATATTGACATTATTCATGGGATTTCATAAGTATAAAAATGGTGGATTTAATAGCCATAAATTTTTTTCCAAAGCATTCTGCAGCATCTCAGAGGTGTGGGGAGGTGAAGAATGGTGAAATGGTTAAGTGTTCCCACTATTTATAATTTGTAAATGCTAAGGGAGAGGGTAGGGTGCATTTTTCATAACCTTAATTATCTTTATAGAGGTGAAAAGGGGACATGAAAATGTGCCTTGACCTTAGCTTTCCATTTTTCATGTGTTTGTTTTATGTTGAAGTTAGAAGAGGCGACTAAACTGGAGCACCTAGAGGCTTGTTGATGGTCACATGTGTGTCCACGAGGAATGAAAAGGGTGGGGAAAATTTTTATGTCCCTCATGTCCCTTTTCAAAAGGGAAAAAGAGTGTTAGAAAATACGCCTCACTCTGGGAAGGAAAATTGTCACACATGCGGGAGTAGGTAGGTGTGCAGGTCAAACATGTCAACGAGGTCTAGAGAGGTGAGCACATGGTCATGTGGGTGACCTGGAGACTAAATACGGGTGGGTTGAAAAAAATTCACCTCATTTACCTTTAAAATGTGTAATGGGAAATGAAATTATGCCTTCACCGTAGCTTTCCATGTGTTCAAAGCGAGAAAGTGGTTAAGTATCGAGAAGCATACCTTGGGAGCCAACTTGTGAAGGCCATATCTCAAGCTCCCAGATGAGTTTTGGGTGCTTACTTATATTAATTTGCATGAAAAACATCATCTAAGAAAAATATTGATGGTAAGAAATCTAATTTCTAACTACAAGACCTACAAATGGATCCTTGTTTTACAGGACCGCCGATTATATGCCGAGAAGAATGTGTTGCCTACGAAAATGAAGGGGTTTCAAGATGTCCCATATTTTCCACCATATAGGGAATTGAAAATTATTTCCATACATAATTTTTGGGTTTGAAACTCATTCTAGATCTCCCAAAAATTTATTTGAAGTTTAGGTCCTCTTTCGCGGTGCAGGATCCTTTAGGTCCAAAACTTGCTTTCACTGAATTGGCTCCAAAATCTTTGAAACTTCCCTAAATCTTCCAAAATCAACTCCTTGATGTATTTATCATTGAATACTCCTTCATGATGAATTTTGTCCTTTGATCTAATTCGGGGATGATGCACTAGTCTTAGGAAGGTTGATGATAACCCTTCCCAAAATGGCTCAAAACTCCATTGTTGAACACTTTTCTCTAGAAGTTCCTTGAATGATTTTTTCTTCCTAAATCACCTAGGGGATACATGAAAATCACTTAGGGATCATTTAACTGACATGATAGGACTAGTGTTAGGGATGGACTAACCTTCGGTGTCCTGGGAAGGTATGACTTTGAAAATTTTAGACGTTGTGGTATAATTGTCCTATTTTCTAGTGAATTTTGCCTCTGTAAAAACACATGGTAACAACTGGCCCTAGCTTGGGGACATGTTATGGAACAAGAAAAACAAGGACATGACATGATAAATCCTAAAATATCACTTTATAATATGTTTTACCAGTGCCTTATCCATTGGTCTTTAGAGATTCGTTTATAACTTACAAGAGATAGCAAGAAAGGAAGAACACACACACACAATAAAAAAAGGAATAAAAAACACATGAGAAGGGAAAGAAACAAACAATAGGAAAGGATAAAAACACCTAACAATCACGTATGGTAAAATTTTGGGGATAACCTACTTTCATTGATGATATTGTTTTAGATATTACCCACTACGGGGAAATTCCAATGGTGTCCCATCCATATATGAGAGTAGGAAAACATTTTCTTTGCAAGTCTTGTAGATCTGGAATGGACCGAACCATAAGGTATCAAAGTTACCATGGCTCTCTTCAATTCTCTTCTCTTCTCCTAGAGTAGAACAAGATCTACAATTTTGATTTCCCGGCTTTGACGTTCTTGTTGAAAATCCTCTTCACTATCAATTGGTTTTATTTGATGCGGTCTACCACTCAAAGTTTGTTTTCTTCCATCTTATCAAGAAAAAAATTATTTTTTCAATTTAATCCTTTTAATTTTCATCCTATATTCCATGGAGCATCTTGATAGTTGGCATCTCAACCATAATGGGAATCTCTACTTCAATTCCATAGAGAAACTGAAAAGATGACATGAAAATTTCTTTCTTTGGTGTTATCATGTCGACCCATAATGCATCATACATCTCCTTGTGCCAATTTCTTTGGTTATCATCTACAAATTTGCAGATGATGATCAAAATTTTCTTGTTACTCGATATAGCTTCACCATTTCCTTGTGGATAGAAATTTGATGAGTGAGATAGAGAAATCCCATAGCCATAGTAGAATTAGGTCAACTCCCTTAAGGAAAAATTGGTGGCATTATTCACCAAGATATTGTGTGGGAATCTAAATTGAATGATTATATTCTTCTTTATGAAATTGCATACCATTTTGGTGTTGTCTTGCTTAACTTGTATGGCCTCCACCAAATTTTTAAAATAAGTTTTTGTCATAAACATGTAGGTGTGACCCGCGCTTGAATGGGGATTCAGCACCAATGAATTCCAGATTACCATTCGCTAAAATGGTTCTTCGATGAGAATTGGCTTGAGGGGAAGTGTTGCATGAGTTGTGGCCTCCAACAAACTTCTAACATGCTTCAAACTTGGAGACTCGTTTCTTGATTATCTGCGAAGAGGGTAGGACAATAATTTCTTCCCTAAAGAATCTTATGGTAAGTGACCATTTCTAAATAATGTTTGCCACGTAAATGTTCAAGATATGCTCCTAGAAAATTCTCTTGTTTCTCTTTATCTACACACCTGAGAAAACATCCATCGAGACCTCTTTTGTAGAGTGCATGGTTCCAAATTACAAACTTTTTTCCCATAGCTTGAGTTTTATTCTTTGCTTGTATCCAAGGTGAGAAAGGCACTCACCATAGTTTAGGTAATAAGCGATGTCCACATACCACTCATCGGTGGTGTTCAAAAAAATAACTTGTGGCTGGTCTTTAAAATATTGAATGTAATGACAATCCTTTTTAGCCTGTTTCTGAGACCACAACGATGAATGGGTTCTCAGAATATCACACATATTTGACATGTTTGGCCTTAAGAGCTTTGTCTTCTATAATTATTCTACACAAATCATCTCCTTGCACCAAATTATAAGGTCATATTTCTAAGTCGTACTCTTGAATCTTCGTGAACCCAATTTCTCCTCTTGACCCAAAGATCTTGCTTTGAGTCGGGATGGATTTGATTGCCTTGTTATGAACCATTACCACTATGTGGGAGTTGAGTATGTAGAACTTAAAATTTTTAGAGCTTTAAATACTACATAGGCATGTTTTTTTAAGTTGATTTTAGTTTAACTCATGTTTCTTCAATGGGAAACTCATGCAAGCAATAGGTGCTTCCACGCCTTCCTCATTTTTGGAAAAGAAATATAGAGAGGGTGTGCTCCAAGTAGAGTTGTACATGATGAATTCGTTATTAAGATCAGGGCACAATAGGGTCAGAACCTTAGAAATGGCTGTTTTGATTTCTTCAAAAGTTTCCTTTTCATCGTCATTCCACTTGAAGCTAGCTTGGGCCTTCATCATGGTCGTGATATGCTTAGTCAATTCTATAAACTCGGGGACAAAGCATAAGATAAAATTGGATTTTTCGAAGGAGGAATGAACTCCCTTCTTACTTGTGGGTAAGGATAATGCTTGAATGGATTTCACTCTTTCAAGATAGATGCTCACTCCCTATTTTTTTACAATGTGTCCTAATATCTTACCTTCTGTCACCCCGAAGATGCACTTTTTTGGGTTCATGGATATGTCATGCTTTATGCACCTGAAGAGTACCCATTCTAGGTGATGGATATGGTCTTCTCTCCTTTTTTAGAATACTATGAGGTCATCTAGATATAATATAATGCACTCGATTCGAATCTTTGTGTTAGAACTATAATATTAAGTGCATCACAATATTTAGCTTACTTTAAAATAATGTAGAATAACTTATATTCTTATTATTTAAATATAAACTATATATTAGGTGGTTAGTTATTTAATTAACTAACATTAATCAGGATGTGTACCCCATCACTTAAGAAGGTCATAACCCTTCGGGTTATTTAAATATGACCATAGGTCATATTCAGGATTAATCAAGTTAATTCTGGTAAATACATGGAGTAGAAGTGAGGAGGGAGTTTTACTGGACTGGATGTAAAAATATTCTTAGATAGTGGAAATTATTCTACCATGTGGTTTTTACCCCATTGGGGTTTTCCACGTTAAATCTTGTGTTATGTGTTCTATGTATTTTTATTTTTTTACTTTGTACATTTATGTTTGTATTTATTAATTAATGTTGATAAATATTTTTATCCCCTCATCCTAACATGGTACCAGAGAAGGATTAAATAATTTAATTTAATTCTAATGTTGCAACGATTGGGAAGTTGGTGGTTAGTTGGTTAGTGTCCTATTTAACCCCCCTTCCCTCTCTGTGTGTGAGAATAAATGTATGTGTGTACACAGTGGAAACTTATTTTGAATATTTTAACCCGCGCGTGAAAACTAGAACTCAAGAATTACCAAGGCCTAAAACTAAATCTTTTTTAAAAAAAGTGTGCAGGTTAATACGAGACATTAAAAGAGAGAGTAAAAATTCAATTGAAACCTAGTTCATAGAGGAGACAAGAATCCAAAAAATAGGGATTTCAAATTTTCTTATTGGTCAGATAAATCATCTTGTCCCTGGTGATGTAAAATAATTACTTTCACTTTGAATTTAAAAACTTGTCTCATGTCCTTTCTGAACCCCCTTTAAAAATTGCACCTATAGTTTATAGTTAATATAAACTAATTTTTTTATATACTATAGTGTTTAAAAACTTCGATGTTATAAATTATGTTATGTGTGTGTGTGTGTGTGTGTGTGTGTGTGTGTGTGTGTGTGTGTGTGTGTGTGTGTGTGTGTGTATATATATGTATGTATATATATATGTATGTATATATATATATGTATGTATGTATATATATATATATATATACATATATATATACATACATATATATATACATACATATATATATATATATATATATATATATGTATATAGATATATATGTATATAGATATATATGTATGTATGTATATATGTATATATATGTATGTATGTATGTATATATATATGTGTGTATATATACATATATATATGTATGTATGTATGTATGTATGTATATGTATGTATAAACCTAATTTATATAAACTATATTCTATAGTTTTTGTATAGAACTATATAAACATATATTAATGTGGCCGATATATATAAAATTAAAACTTCATATTAAAAGTATATTAATGCAGACCCTTACCCCCCATACACCTTTGTGCCAAGTGGAGTGCTTTGCGCTCCCCCTTTCTCCTTATCTAAGGATTCCATGTGTCGTGTCATCCCCCACCCACCCAAATGCCTCCTACGTGCCCCACACCCCCTTTCTTACACTATGGGAAATTTGTTTGATGCACGAATTAGCGGGGAACTTGACAAGGTCATAACTTGAGCTCGGGTGTCCGTTTGTCCTTTTTTTTTTTGAAACCACATGTTTCGATGAGATGAACGCAGCGGCAACCTGCCCTACCGGTGGGGCAAGTTTTGACACATTTTCGGCCCTAAATCTGCCATCTTGAGGCCGAAAATTAGGATTTAAGTTATAGTTTGGTTTTTCCTATTTTTGGGCATTAGTTAATTTTAGTCTATTAGTTGCATTATGAGTTAGAAAGTTGGAAATTCCTCTAATTTAGGGATGTAGAAGATGCATGGCAATTTTTTGCCCGTAGGAATAAGCATGTGAACTTACTAAGAATAATAGGTTCTAGTAAACTGCTAAAAATAGTAATTTCCGCCACCTAGAGTAGATTTAGTTAGAGTTAGCTAGAGTTTACTTGGCAACTCAAGTTGGGAGTTGTTTTCCTATTTAGGAAACATTGTAATTCATTATTTGATAACAAAGAAGGAGATCTATTTTCTTTTGGAGTTCATATTATTTGTAGTATATCTGGTTTGTTCTTAATTTGGCTACATTATCTGGTATCAGAGTAGGTTTGAAGTATTTTTTTTTTTAAAAATGGCAGGAAGAGGAAGAGGAAGAGGAGGCGGTATTGCCTAGATGAATAGAAATATGCAAGATCTGCAGAGACAAGTTGTTGCACTTGCTGCAATGATAACCCAGAGAGGAAATCAAGGTGGAGATGACACAGATGAAGAAGAAGTTTGTGAAGAGGAGGAAACACAAGCACCACCATTAGCTTTTGAAGAAAGGATGCTTTGAGCATTAGAAGGAAAGAATGATGGGATAAGAGTTGATGTTTCAGAGTATGGTGGTAGTCTAAAACCAGAGGAGCTGATAGACTAGTTGACTAGCATGGGAAATTTTTTTGAGTGGAAGGCTATGTCAGAAGAAAAGAAGGTAAAATTTGCATGCATGAAATTGAAAGGTCATGCTATGTTATGGTGGGATCACCTACAAAAAGAGTGGTCAAGAAAGGGGAAAGAAAGAATTAGGACATGGAGTAAGATGGAGAAGAAGCTGAAAGATAAATTTCTCCTTGTGGATTATGCACAAACCCTTTACAGGAGGTTTCAGAATCTCACATGAACTTATAAACAGTGCAAGAATACACAGATGAGTTCTATAAGTTGTCCATTCATGTAGAGCATGAAGAAACTGAGGAACAAATGGCTGCAAGGTATGTTAATGGATTAAAATTTTCTATTCAAGATGAGATAAGTATGCATAGGATTAAAAGCATGGAGGATGCCTATCAATTAGCCTTAAAGGCTGAGGAAAAACAAAATCATCAAAGTTTTAGGAGATCACCTGGAATGAATAGGGGGATTCATCTTCCTTTTGGGGATGAGCTGGTTTCAGCCAAGGTAGGGGAGAATCATCTCATGGATTGGAAAAGCAAGAGGATACGAGACAAGATTTCCAAAATCAACAAAGAGGCAGAGGATTTCCTAGGGGCAGAGGATATGTTGGCGATAGAGGATGGGAGGCTCCACGAAGACCATTTGTTTGTTACAGATGTGGTGAAGAAGGGCATCGAGCTTTTGAATGCCCACATACTTATACACATGAAAAAGGCAAGGAGATGCTCCAAGAGTAAATCTTGTTGAAGCTGAACAAGTAGAAGATGAATAGGACCTAGAAATTCCACCAGATGTTGGAGAAACTCTGATGATCAAGAGGACGATGATTTCTCCAAGAAAGGAGGTCAAGGGGGATGCATGGCTGCGTACAAATATTTTCAAAACAAGATGCACTTCAGGAGGAAAGGTATGTAATGTTATTATTGATGGTGGTAGTTGTGAGAACATGGTTTCAAATGAGATGGTCGATAAATTGGGTCTGCATTGTGAGAAGAATCCTAACCCTTATCATATTGCATGGTTTAAGAAGGGTAATGAAGTTATTGTTGATAAGAGATGTTTAATAAGCTTTTCTATTGGGAACAATTATAAGGATGAGATTTGGTGTGATGTTATTCCTATGGATGCATGTCATATGCTACTAGGAAGACCATGGCAATTTGATAGAAAATTTATTCATGATGGGGGAAAAAATACTTATACTTTCTAGAAGGATGGCACAAAAATAGTTTTGCTACCTCTTAAAGAAGAGGGGAAGGCTGAAAATATGCTTTCTGCAAAGGAATTTGTGAAGGAGGCAAAGGCAACCGGTTTTTGTTATGCACTAGTTGCAAATAAGGATGAACTTGTAAGTGCTCAAATACCAATAGAAACATCAGAATTAATAGAAGAATTTTCGGATGTTATTCCTGATGAGCTACCAGATGGATTACCACCCAAAAGAGATATTCAACACCACATTGATTTGATTCTAGGGTCTTCACTCCCAAATCAAGCGGCTTATAGGATGAGCCAAAATTACATGCAGAGTTGAATAGGCAAGTGGCAGAGCTCATGTGAAAGGGGGTAATAAGGGAGAGCATGAGTCCACGTGTGCAACACCAAATTTATTAACACCAAAGAAGGATGGAACATGGAGAATGTGCATGGATAGCAGAGCGATCAATAAAATTACAATCAAGTATCGGTTCCCAATACCTCGCCTTGATGATATGATGGATGTGCTTGTTGGATCTAAGTATTTCACCAAGATTGATCTTCGAAGTGGTTATCATCAGATTCGGATTAGAGAAGGAGATGAGTGGAAAATAGCATTCAAGATAGGAAATGGATTATATGAGTGGTTGGTGATGCCATTTGGGTTATCTAATGCACCTAGTACTTTTATGAGATTGATGAACACCGTGCTATGGGAGTATAATGGTAAGTTTGTTGTGGTTTATTTTGATGATATCTTGATCTTTAATAAAACTAAAGAAGAACATTTGAGACATCTAAGGTTGGTATTTGAAGTGTTAAGGAAAGAGAAACTCTATGAAAATATGAAGAAGTGCACATTCATGCAAGAGAGTTTGGTATTCTTGGGCTTTATTATTTCAGAAGATGGGGTACAGATGGACTTAGAAAAGATAAAGGCAATTATTGAATGGCCTACTCCATGGAGTATAACAGAGGTAAGAAGCTTTCATGGTCTAGCAACATTTTACATAAAATTTATTAAAAATTTCAGTAGTATTGTAACACCTATAACAGATTACACAAAGGAAGGAGTTTTTGTGGACAAAGGCAGCTGAGGATAGTTTTCAATTCTTGAAGAAGAAGGTGACAGAGGCACCCATTTTGGCACTACCAGATTTTGATAAAGTGTTTGAGGTTGATTGTGACGCCTCACATGTGGGTATTGGGGCTGTTCTAAGTCAAGGAGGAAAGCTAGTAGCTTTCTTTAGTGAGAAACTGAATGAGGTAAGAAAGAACTACTCTACTTATGATGTGGAATTTTATGCAATTGTACAAGCATTAAGGCATTGGAGGCATTACTTAGTGCCTAAGGAGTTTGTGTTATTTACAAACCACATAGCCCTGAAGTATGTGAATACCCAAAAGAAGTTGAATAGTAGGCATGCAAAGTGGGTATCATTTTTGTAGGGATATACTTTTTCTCTAAAACATAAATCTGGAAAACAAAATCAAGTTGCAGATGCATTGAGTAGGCGTGTGACTTTGTTTACCACTATGGAAAATGAGGTGGTAGGTTTTGAAGCAATAAAGGGTTTGTATTCTTCTGATTCTGATTTCAAGGATATTGTTGAAAGACTAATTAGTCCATTGTCAGATAATGCAGGAGATGTCTGGATGAGTATATTTTACAGGATGGCTACCTATTCAAGGGATGCCAACTATGTATTCAGTTGGGTCTATGAGAGAGAATATAGTGAAAGAGTTGCATAGCGGAGGGTTGGCTGGGCATTTTGGTAAAGATAAGACAATAGCCTTGGTAGCAGACAAATACTATTGGCCAAAGTTGAAAAGAGATGTGGTAAGATATGTGGAGAGATGTCGAATTTGCCAAGTCTCGAAAGGCCATGCATAGAATACAGGGTTGTATATGTCGTTGCCTGTTCCTAAAGGGTCGTGGATAGATTTGAGTATGGACTTTGTTTTGGGATTACCAAAAACACAATGAGGTAATGACTCAATTTTTGTGGTTGTTGATAGGTTTTCTAAGATGGTTCATTTTATTGCCTACAAGAAAACAAGTGATGCAACAGGCATAGCAGATTTTTTTTTCAGAGAAGTTGTTCATTTGCATGGTGTTCCAAAAACCATTACTTTAGATAGGGACACAAGGTTCTTAAGTCACTTCTGGTGGACTTTATGGAAGAAATTTGGAACTCAACTACAGTTTAGTAGTGCCTATCATCCGCAGAATGATGGGAAAATAGAGGTGGTAAATAGGAGTTTGGGAAACATGTTAAGGTGCATCGTTGGGGAAAAGCCGAAACAATGGGACTTAGCATTACCACAAGATGAGTTTACATATAACATTCCATAAATAGATCCACGGGAAAGTCTCCATTTTCAATTTTGTATGGGAGTAATCCAAATGGGGTGTTAGATTTGGTACAACTACCAGTTGATGGCAGAGTCAGTGATGATGCAGAATCATTTGCCAAACATATACAACAATTACAGAAGAAGTGCGGAAGAAGCTGCAGAATAGTAATGATAAGTATAAAGAAATAGCAGATGTGCACAAATGGAGAAAGGTATTTACAATTGGTGAGTTGGTTATGGTATATTTGCGGAAGGAAAGGTTTCCAAGAGGAACCTATAATAAGCTGAAGTATAAGAAGATTGGTCCCTGCAAAATCGTGAAAAAATAAACAATAATGCTTATGAGGTAGAATTGCCAGGGAATTTTGATATTTCTCTAGTGTTTAATGTTTCAAATTTGTATTATTTTCATGGGGATGGTGCAGAAGGGGATTTTATTGATGAAGTAGTAGATTGGAGGTAGTAGGTTCCGTGAAGAAGAAAGAAGAAGTGGATTAGATTCTAGATAAGAAAATAATGGACACGTGACATGGGAAATACAACAAATATTTGGTACATTGGAAAGGATTGGAACAAGAGGAAAATACTTGGGTCAGAGTGGGAGATTAAGAAGTTGGATGTAGATAAATGGAAGTAGTTTGAAGAAGACAACTTGCAGGAGCTGTGTTTTTTTCAAGCAGGGGAGAATGATGCGCTAAAATTAGCAGGAACTTGACAAGGTCATAACTTGAGCTCCAGGTGTCCGTTTGAGTCCATTTTTTTAAACCACGTGTTTTGATGAGACGAACGCAGAAGAAACCAGCCCTACCAATTGAGGTAAGTTTTGACACATTTTCGGGCCCTAAATCTGCCATCTTGAGGCTGAAAATTAGGATTTAAGTTATAGTTCGATTTTTTCCTATTTTTGAGCATTAGTTAATTTAATCTATTAATTGCATTATGAGTTATAAAGTTGGAAATTACTCTAATTTAGGGATGTAGAAGATGCGTGGAAATTTCTATGCCCGTAGGAATAAGCATGTGAACTTACTAAGAATAGCAGGTTCTAGTAAACTACTAAAAATAGTAATTTCGCCACCTAGAGTAGATTTAGTCGAGTTAGCTAGAGTTTACTTGGCAACTCAAGTTGGGAGTTGTTTTCCTATTTAAGAAACATTGTAATTCATTATTTAATAACAAAGAAGGAGATCTATTTTCTTTGGAGTTTATATTATTTAAGATATTTGGTTTGTTCATAATTTGGCTACATTACTTTAGTTTCCCACATGGGGATGGCCCCCTCTCTCCTTATCCATGGGAAGTTTCGTGTGGTCCCCCACCTAGCTGACTGCCTCCCTGTGTGGGCCCGCACCCATTTCTTTATGGGAAAGTCTCACATGAGGATGACATGGGGCATATATAATATTTAAGATCGCAAGCGATAAGTGTGGCTGGTGTGGTTACTCACATCACCGCATTTTGTTTGAGAGCCTTAAGGGCTCATATCAGCTCATTGAGTGGAACGTGCATTATGTGTGGGAAGTGTGTTGTGGTTGGTTTATTTGTGGTTTGGTTGGTTTAATAAATCTTGGCTAATATAAAATGTGGCTCGGTTTGGCATAGTTGATTAATATTTAGTTTACATTGGCAAGTTGGTTATAAATATGGTTCAATGATTAATATAACTTGGTGATAAAAGCATTGAGTGGGCTATCCAAATCTTTGAATTGATAGAGATTCATACTCGATAACTAGTAAGAGATCATTTTATTTTTCATAAACCATTATTTTTTTCGAAAAATATATAATTTTTTTTTTTTTTTCGAAAATATAAACTAATCATAAATTTTTTTTTTTTGAGAAAAATTGTAAAAACAATATAATCATTTTTTGTTTTATGACACAATGACTAGATCATCATCGTCATTTTGTTAGAAAACTAAAAAAAAATTCACTTATATTTTAATTTATTTTCATTATAACTCATTCATGTATGGATTATCAAATTGACAAGACATCCTTTTTTAGCGTAAACTGATCATTTTTCAATTTTGATGATTAAATGAAGACATGAGGACTTATATTAAAATCTTTTTTAAATCATCATTAATTATTTATTTCTATTTACACAAAAATGGGGTCTAATAAGTTTTCAATTGATAAATCTCAGATGTTGAATGGGAATAATTACAACATTTGGAAGATTCGATTGAAGGCAAAATTCATGGCTCATAAATTATGGGTAGTTGTGAATGGAACTGAGAGATCGATTGAAAGACAAGCAACTATGGACAATGGCACTATGTATCAACAAAAAGTACAAGAGGTGATGTCCATCATTTTTTAAAGTATACATGATGATTTTCTACTTCATATCGGGAATCAAGAAAGTCCGAGTGAGGCTTGGGCTCAATTGGAATCGATGCACATGAAGGTACGCATTTGTAAAAAATCATCAAATTTATTTTAGAGCTAAGGTAAGATCCCATGAAAAGGGAGATGAAAAAGTGATAAATTATTTAACAAAAATAAAAATGATCAAGTCTTGGTTAGATGGATGTGGCAAGAACTTAATTCAGGATAAATTACTTTATTTCATTATTCATTTGAATATTCATGATAAATTTAGAAATTTCATTTCAATTTTAAATTCAAAATATCAAACAGAACAAGACATTCTATATTTGCAAACCCTTAGTTCTCTCCTCATTAGGAAGAGGAAGTAATGACAAATTTTGATTCTAAGAAGAATGCCACACATGAACTTCTTGCTCAAAATCAAAAGGTAAAACCTCTAGATTAAACAAAACCAAAAGCCAAATTTTAAACCTCCTAGAAAAGATAAGAAACTTGGAAATATAAGAGTTAAATTTGATGGTAAATGTCATTAATGTGGTAAATTTGGCCATAAGAAAGAGGATTATAAATTTAAAAATAGTAAGTCAAATTTCAAAAATAAAAAGGGTAAAAAATTTGACCAAAATCAAAATCAAAACCAAAACAAGAATTAAAAAAATAGTCAAAAATCAAATGTAATTACTTTGTATGTGACCCTAGTCACTGAAAAATAAAATGAGTGGATATTGGATAGTGGTGCCTCTAAGAACATGACCTTTAGATTTGATATTCTATCTAAAATTAAAGAGTGTAATGATTAGATCTACTTGGGTGATCATTCCATTCTCGATGTTTATGGTCAGGGTAAAGAAAAAGTTTCAAATGGTTTTATTAAAAATGTTTTGTTAGTTCCTAAACTTAAAATGAATTTGATTTCTTGTTCTCAATTGACTCAAAATAAATGTAGTGTAACAATTTTAAAAGATAAATGGTTTATTAGAAATGAAATTGATGTTACTATAGTTGAAGACATTTAAAGATATGGTTTATATGTGTTTAATGGTTCTCCTTCTTCTTCTTGTTTAAAATCTCAAAGAAATGACATGTAATTTTGGAATGAGAGACTAGGTCATGTCAACTATAGGACCATGTATGAAATGTCTCGACTAAACCTAGTGGTGATCTACCAACCTTTTTCCCAAAATCATGAAACATGTGAAGGGTTCTTATGTGGTAAGTAATCTACTAATCCTTTCATAGTCATCATGATGCTAATTCTTTTGAACCTTTAGAACTTGTCCATAGTGATGTTTTAGGATCTCTAGAAGTTCCATCTCTTAATGGTTCTTTGTATGATGTCATGTTCATTGATGATTTCACTCATATGATTTGGTCTTATTTCATTAAAAATAAAGCTTGTATCTTGACAAAATTTAAAGAATTTAAATATTTAGTTGAAAATTCTTCTAGTTATAAAATTAAGAGGCTTAGGACTGGTAATGGGGGAGAATATGTCAGTAAGGCATTTGGCTCATTTTTTATCAAATGTGACATTTAAAGGCAACTAACTACTCTTTATTCCCTCAATGTGAGAATGGGATTTCAAAAATGAAAAACCGCACCATTATAGAAATGGCTAGGACCATGATGCATTTAACTTAGGTTCCTAAATTTCTTTGAGATGAAGTAATGATCACTGATGTTCATATATTGAACAAATTTCCCACTAAATCTGTATTTAATTCCACTTCTTTAGAAAATTGGTCAAATAAAAAAACATGTTTGTCTCATTTGAGAATATTTGGTAGCCCATCTTCCCTCTTCATTCTGAAATCAAAATGGAATAAGCTTGATCAAACCTCTTTTCCTTATATCTTTATAGGATACGGTGTCTAAACTTAAGGTCTTAGGATCTTATATCCTTCAAAAAGATAAGTTATAGAAAACATGAATGTTAAAATTTTATAAAAACCTTTTTCGTTCTTATTCTTTGTCTTCTGTTTTTGTTATTAATAATGATTCTAATGAAAATGAAATTGAAATTGAAAATTGTGAAAATAATGAATAAACTAGTATTGAACCTATAATTGAAAAAGAGATACTACATGTTTCCTCTTAACTAAAAGAACTAGATGGTCCGAGTCTATTATTCAAGACTCTAATCTTAGAAATCTTTAGAAAATGACTAGAATTCATCATACATATCATGCCTTGATAACATTGTATGAACCTGAACCCCAATATTTTGAAGAAGTTTCTTTGAAGAAAGATGGATAGATGATATGAAATATAAATATAATGCCTTAATTAAAAATCAAACAATGGGAGTTAGTCCCTCCTCCTAAAAATGAAGTATAGTTGGATCTAGATGGCTATAAAAAATTAAATATAAAGCAGATGGAAGTGTAGATAAATTTAAATCTAGATTAGTAGCTCGAGGGTTTACTTAAAAACACGATATCGACTACGTTGAAACCTTTACACCAGTTGCAAAAATGAGCACAATAAGGATCTTTATTGCCTTAGTTGCTCAATATGGTTGGGAAATCCATTAGATGGATGTCGAAATACCTTTCTAAATTGTGATTTAAAGGAAGATATCTATATGAAACAACCCAAATTATTTGAAGAACCGAGTAAATAAATATATGTTTAAAAATTAAAAAAATATTTATATGGTTTAAAAACACCTCCTAGAGCTTGGTATCCAAAGATTAATAATTTTTTTAATGAGTTGGTTTTGATTGTTAATCGACAATGTATTATTTGTTAAAATTGAAGAAAATTCTATCATTATCATTTTATTGTATGTTGATGATTTAATTATCACTATTAATTTTAATAGTTTAATTATGAAAATTAATGTAATATTTTGAGATGATAGACTTAGGATTATTCATGATTTTTAGGGCATGGCTATATTTCGGGATTAAAAATTCTATTGTAGTTTATCAATCACAATATGCAACTAATTCACTTAAAAGGTTTAATATGCTTGATTGTAAACATGTTTCTATTCCTATAGAATTTGGAGGTAGAATTGATCCTAAACCTAATGTGAAAAGATAATCCTACTTTGTACGGGAAATTTGTAGGTAGTTTGATTTATCTAACTATTACTAGACCTACCATTTCTTATTAGTAGGGATTGTTTAAAGGTTTATGTAGAGCCTTATCGAGATCACTAGAAGTTAGCAAAAATAATTTTGTGTTATATTACGGGAATAATTAATTTTGGTTTTACGGTATACTTCTTCTAACAATGCATATTTATATGGTTATTATGATTCTAACCATGTTGGTGATGTGATATAATGTAATTCAACAACTAGATATGTATTCAAGTTTGGTGCAAGTGACATTAATTAGAGCAATGAAAAGAATCCAATAGTGTCCATTTCTTCTCTGCGAGGAAAAATATAGAAGTAAAATGGAAGAAACAAAAGAAGCAATGTGGTGAAGTGGTTGTTGAAAGAGATGCACATGAAAGATAAATAAAGTACTTATATTCTTTGTGATATCCATAGTTACATTAATCTCATTAAAAATCCAGTTCAACATCAAAGGACAAAACTTATCGAGATACATATGCACTTTATCCTAGAGAAGCTTCTTTGTGGTGATATAGATCTCCAATACTGCCCGACTGAAGATCAAGTTTCAGAAATGTTTACAAAGCCATTGTGTACTATGAAGTTCTACAAGTTCTATGCAATGATTGGACTTTCATAGTTTCCATTGAGGGGGAGTGTGCATAACAATTCCACTTCCTAACAATTTGGTGGTTGTTTACTCCTTCTTCTCTATACTTCTTCTCTAGTTTAAAGAATAGTAAAAAGATGTTTTATGATCTATGTAAACTAATAGAGTTTACGGAAAATATAATCCAGTGTGTGCATCTATTTTTAAAGGAGGTCCTTGTGTTATAAAAGGATCCTAGAGATGCGGTTTAAGAATTTTTTCCATGAGAAATGGTGGGATTTAGTCTCACAAATCATGCTTAGCCTAAATCATACTTTTGATTTATGGATTCCAAATCCTTTTATATCGAAAGGTAAGTTGACCATAATGAAAGTTTTACAATTCCTTCAAAATATATATATGCTAGCCTAAACTTTTGGGGTTTATGGGTTTGTAAATCTTGTTGTACAAATAGGTAATGTTTGCATATGGATCCATAGTTAGTATGAAGGGGAGTATTAGAATTATAGTATTAAGTGAATCATAATTTTTAGTTTATATTTAAATAATATAGAATAACTTCTATTCTTATTATTTAAATATAAACTATATATTTATTTGTTAGTTATTTAATTAACTAATGTTAATCTAGGAGGTGTACCCCATCACTTAAGAACGTTATAACCCTTTGGGTTTTATAAATATGACCATAGGTCATATTTAGAATTAATCGAGTTGATTCTGGTAAATGCATATAGTAGAAGTGAAGAGCAAGTTTTACTAGAATGGATGTAAAAAGTTTCTCAGATAGTGGAAATTATTCCACCATTTTCTTTTACCCCATTTGGGTTTTCCACATTAAATCTTGTGTTATGTGTTCGTGTATTTATTTCTTTTACTTTGTACACATTTTTTTGTATTTATTAATTAATGTTGATAAATGTTTTTATCCCCTCATCCCTGAAACTTTCACGATAAGATCCATCACTCTTAGAAAGGTTTCCCCTGCATTGATTATGCCAAAAGGCATTCTATTATATGAAAAAGTGCCTCATGGTGTTGTGAAGGATTTTTGGTATGATCATCCTCCACTACCTCAATTTTATTATATCCTGAAAATCCATCAAAAATGAGAGCATTTCGGATCCCGTGACTATTTGTAGAATACAACCCATGATAGGGAGTGGATATTTATCCTTCAGATATGCCTAATTTAGATCACAAAATTCAACACATATTCTTATCTCGTCATTCTTCTTTCACTCTAGGATGATATTTTCTACCCACGTGGAATGATGGATAGGAAAAATGATTCTTGTATTGAGCATCTTCATAACCTCCTCTTTAATAGTATCCACTATCTTTGGGTTGTGTTGACTCTATTTTTTCCTAAATGGCTAGGCATCTAGAATCAAGGGAATTGAATGGTGCATTTCCTTTTGTTGGAAGGACTTAAGATCATCGAAGTGTAGGGCAAGAAAGCAGAATACTTCTTGAGCAAAGAAACGAATCTCCTATTTTCTTAAGGAGAACAAATCTTTCCAATGTTGAACATTATTGGATTCTCTGAGTCCCAATATTTTTCTTTTCAAATTCAATGTTGAACTGGATGAATCATTTGATTTGTCTTTGATGAATCATTCATCCTTATCAAAGAGATCTTCTAGCAACACTAGGCCTCTAAGGATCTTATTTCCTTTGAGTTTGAGAACCCCTTCATTGATGCCTTCTATTCCTTCATTTATCCTCCTCAACTACTGATTCATTGTGTGGATTCTCACTTCCTTCGAATAATAGGATATTGAAATTATCTCTTTGTTCGAGAATTCCGGAGTTGATTTTCATCATTAAATACTTTACAATGTTTTACATTATAGGGTATATTGGGTCGAAAAACCATCTCCATGGTCACCTTGTCTTTTCCAAAAGATGGATGTGGTATCACTAGGGAAGCTAACACTACAAGAGAATCAACCCTTTCATTTTGTTCTCGAGGGATGGATTTGATGGAGAATGCATCGAAAGATTCAATGCAGTCCCATACTCTATTTATGTAATGTCATAGTCTTGCATTATTCACTTCGTATTTATTTAATACTTACTTCACTATCACCTTCATGTCTCTAAGAAACCTAACCTTCTTCACAGCCATCAACTCGAAACATCCATCCCTAAGAGGAGAGCTTTGTATTTTGTAGTATTGTTAGTATTTTCAAATTGAAGCTTATATGAAAATGGGAAAGATTTCAACACTACGTTAGCCTTGAATCCTACACTTGAATGGATTCCATCAAAATCCATGGTCCAAAGTTGATCTTCCTCCTCTTTAGTAAGGAAAGGAATATTTTCATCCCTTTCTGATGTGAGAAAATAATTTCCCATCCCACTATCTTGGAATAATATGTTAGCCCTTGGATCATAGGATTTTTTCATTGTGTACTTCATCTTACGTCCGGCAAAAAGAGCTTCTTCATCTCCCCTTTCATAGGTATGGTCATAGAGGACCAATCCATTTTAATTTCTCCACCTAAATCTCTACAAAAACTCCTACTCAAAAGCATTATGAAAGAAGTTGGGATGTCGGCTACCAAAATAGTGAGCAACACTTTTTATACGAGAAATATTCTAGCACCACTTGTGCATATTTGATTTTACCTACCAACGACACTTCTTTGGATTCCATTGAATAGCAACAACCTCTTTCACATGTCAAGGTATGTCCTAGGGATTTGGTTGCTTTGATAGGTATGACATTGTAAGAGGCTCTAGAATCTATGATATAGTTATTTAATTGGTGTCCTTTGATGAAAAGAGATAGATAGAAAGGTTAAAATTTATTGGTATTTGATGTCCTAAGTTTGACATATTCTAAGAAGGAGGTGTGGATGGTGTGGGTAGTAGGCCTTTATAATTTGAGCTTGTTACTTTTCCACTACTAACTTAGATGACATTGATAAACCTACCGAATTGGATTGGGTGTGCTTGTAAATATTCAATATTTAGTATCTAGACTTTGGTTTGACTCGCGTGTTCCACATAATCAAATGGGGTCACAGTGGGCAGATTTAATGTCCTAGAAATCAAAGGATATTTACATGGTGGAGGTGTTATTACCTTGGGAATTTGATTCTCCTTAACATGAGAGGTAATAGGTTTAGAAGGAGGTGGGGTAGTAGGCTTCGTGGGTATCTTGGATGATTTTATGGGAGTAGAATTTGGAGAAGGATTGTTCTTACAAATTTTAGGACTACGGGGGAACTATAAGACCTACTTGATGCCATGATAGGATTATTACTAACCACTGGGTGTGGTTTCTCTTTTTACGAATCCATTGAAGGTGGTAATGGTGATCCTTTTCTAATGATATTATTTTTTCGGACTTCAACGAGAGAATTAACTTTCTTATTCTTTTTGTGGCTACTTTCTTTAACTATGCATGAGTGAACACTGTGAATGAGAATTTTAGCACTTCTTCATCACCGTCATCCTTTCTTCTTGAAAAATAATCAAAATTCCATTTTTATCCTCACCAAAAAAAAATTCGAGCTCAACATAGTTCTCATCATCACCTGCATCTTCTTCTTCAATTTCCTCTATCTCTATCTCTTCCTCTAGTTAATCGTTGTCACATGCGGAATTTATTGGTGGTGCTCTATGGGTGATCCGGTGAGGGGGTGGAGTGATTCTCAAATGATTAAAAGGATTTCACTTCCTTGGATCATTCTGCATGGTGATTTGAGAAAGTTTTTTCTTCAAGGAAACCATATCATTAGCCATCTTTTGGATCATATGATCGGTAAGAGTTGATCCTAAATTATGACCTCTCTATTTTCCATTAGGACCTTTTACTTTTCCAGACAAGATTAAATCATTTTTAGTCCCGATTGCATAATCTTGTGCTTCTTAAAAATACCTAGGTTGGAATATTATGAGGAAGAAACCAACTTTTGGTGGTAGATCACTGATGAAGAATAGTTTTAAATTGTTATCTAGACGTACAACATCTTTAGGGATTCTTCTTATTATTTGATTATATTTGACTATAAAATCTCTCATAGATTTGGAAGGGTCCTTCTTCATTTGCACCAATTGGACCAAGTGGTCTTGGAAGTCTTCCATAGTCTTGAAATTATGCTCAAAATGCCTTTTATGTCTTCCCAAAAAGTGATAGACCTAGCGGGTAACATGAAGAACCATTTGGAAACCTTCTCTTACATTAATTCCACAAAAAATCTAACTAATACATATTTGTGTTCTACACCTAATACGCCGAAAGCGATGATGAACATTGCTACATTATCCTAGGGAGTTGGGAATTGTCTCTAAATTTTGGAAGTTCTTCCTTGAACCCATTAGTAGCTCATGGAGAGGTTGTTAAAGTGCTAGTGGGCCAATATTTCCAAACCATTGTACATTTGTTCTACGTTCTTCTTCATGGTCTTCCATATCATCTCCGAGTTTAGCTTCCAACCTTTCTATGGCTGTGACTTTGGTTATATATTTTATTTCTACTTCAGGTTGAGCTCTTTCAATATCTTAAATTTGGGCTCTTATCTCAACCTCCATTCTTACTTCTCTTTCTCAAGATTCTTCTTCAGTTTCCACTTCCGTGAAATTTTCAATAATCTTATCAATGTATGGAAAATCAACATCCACTGGATTGAAAACACTTGGACTTCCGATGAGAGAAATTTCTTGACAAAGGGGAGACCTTGGGATTCTGAATAGCTCTTTTCTTCATTGGAGCTCTTCAAAGATAGGTTCAATTTTTCCTCCTTTCCTTTGTAGTTCTATCCACCAGATTGGAGATTTATGACCTTCTTTATGGTGCTTGAGCCTATCTTTCTCTTCTAGATCGGTGAAAAATTATTCTTCGAGGTCCAATATTCTCATGGCAATTAAATCTGGGTGAAAATGTATACGTTATGTCGAGATAACCTCTCATAAATATAAATCTATATCCTCTTGAATGTGTAGCAATAACTCGGGTCTTTCAATAGGAGGATCATGCATAATAGCCATGGTTTTGAGGCATAAGGCTCATATGGATTTTCAAATTTCATTTTTTCCATTTTTAGCATTTCTTGATTTTTATTTTGTATTTTTGAGGTCGTATTTTTTGTACAGATGCTTTGTTGAATCTACCCCACGGTGGGCGCGAAAAATGTTGGTGAGAAAATTTCTCAAGTGGACAAATCTATGGGTTTCTTTCCAATGCTTTGGGAATCAAAGTCCCTTTACTTGTATGATGCAGATACATGTTTATATGGGCAATGAAATTAGTTTTTCTAGTGGCCTTGTGACTAAGGATCCAACAGGGCACTCCACTAACCCTCCAAAGTAATATCTTGTGGTTACCCATAAGAGAATAATTTTCTTGGAGAGCAGAAAAGGGAGTGAGAAAAAGTGGAAGGGGAATTAATTTTGTGGGTAGAATATTAGATTCCTGCAGACACAAATTATAATTTTGAACATGCATTTATAAGAAGAAAATAAAAATCCTTGATGTTATTGGCTAGAGGAAACCATGCATACAAAGATGCACACATTCATATGCCTTGGAAAACTAAAACTTCTTCCTTTATTAACATCTCAAAAAGGTTGTACATAACATGAGAATGGATGAAAATATGGAGGGGAGAAGTGGAAGAATTGGCTAACTCTTTTTCTCTTTGAAAAGAAAATGATCTCTCATGAACTCACAAATTTACAACCCTTTGGAAATGGGAATCCTTTACATTTTATAAGAAGAGAGGTGACTCTTCATCTACCCCCAATTAATCTTCATATGTCTTAACACAACTTAAAAATTTCACCTTCCTAGAAAAATATTAAGTCCTTTTTTATAACATAAACATGAATTTATACATTAGAAACATAAGGTTACTTTCTAACTACATTAAATACATATTGAAAAGTGCAACCTGAAGGAAAATTAGAGCATTGAAGAAAGAAAAAGTTGAGGAGGGTGAGAGAAGAAAGAGAAATAAGAAAGAGGAAGCATCATGATGAAGAAGAAGAAGTTTCTTTTGATGACTTAATCTCACTTCCCAGCTGATCTCAATCCTATGCCACTAGAAATATCTCAACTCCCTTGAATGGCACGGAGTTGGCTAGGAGATACACCAAGTAGGAAGTCATGAAAAACGTATTTTCATGGGAACTTGGAGAAGTTAAGGATGCAAGTTTTTACTTATTATCTAACCCCAATCGATATTTTGATATCCTTTGGTCATTATTAGGATGAAGAGTGCAACCAATTCTCGAAACCTTGTGCTTTAGCTTCTCCTATCACCTTCTTTGAGAAGGCTGATTGCATCCAAAACCTTCACAAAATTCACAACTTGATAAGGTATTTGGTATCCTAGAAGGGTTTCTCCCTGTCTTCATCCACAAGAGAGTGCAATTAATTACATATATGCATCTATGTTATTCCATTCATTCACAACCTTTTCTTTTGTGATGACTTCCATATTGGTCAAGGTGGGAATTTGTAATGAAAGTGTGATATCTCTAGGAGATATGACCATCATGGTCATGTCATTGTCTCCTTGAATGGTATGTGTATCAATTTCATAGTGATTGGAGAGGCTAAGACCAGCTCAATGCTTTATATGCTCATAGGATGGAAAATGATGTAGCCTAGAATTCACCAATTAAAATCCTAAGCACACTAGCACATCACTCAGCATAAACTGAGCACTCACCTAAAGCATGCAAAGGTACCAGGAACCTCTTTAGGGTTATTGTTATAGGATGTTAGCATGATGAAGACTTAAAGTATTCGGATGGACGACTAATATATTATTATATAGTGCATGTTCATATCTAGATCTTTAAAGTATCATGAATCAAACAATAATCATAGTGAAAATATTCATGCAGTAATAAACTATAACCATGATTAACACCTTGATTCAGTCAATAACCTCCATTATATTAAATACAATAATACACAAAAGCTTCCTTACAATAACAGTAGTATACGCTCATGCGCGCATCATATTTGGCAGCATAACCTCACAATAACTCAGTTCTCACATTCCTCCTATGCTACATAGTTCATTACATATTTATAAGGGTGGGGACTTTCCCTTAACCACTTATATAATCCCAAAAATAGGTTGCATGCTATTATTAGCCACACATAGTTACAATAATAGTGACACATGTAAGTGTGCTAACAATAGACTTCTTCTAGTTAACTGTCGTAATAAATATATTCTCATCTTGTACACTATGTAAAGTGATTTGTAGTCGATCCTCCAAAAATATTCCATGCATGTTATGTAAGTCTCTAACCAGTTTGTGTGCTCTGCATGCTATCTCCAAAAATAGCTCCTCATTGTGAAAATGGCTAAGTCTGAATCTATCTCTCTTCTTCATGCGCGACTCCTTTCCGATCCTCCTGCACTTTTGAATGTTCTTTTCTCTTCCACACAAACATTCTATATGTTTTTCACTAAGTGTTATATTTTTCGACCAATATTACCCCACACTAGTTACATTTCCTTCCCCGACAATGGTTGTTGCCCAAATGAATAAAAAAGAATAGAAGATTAGCAAGAATATTTATAAAAAGAATGTCTTTACCCTATAGCCTCTTCTACTTCAACCTAAAGAATCAATTCTAGATATTCTTATTTTATCTCCACCTCTAAAGTCTGCAAATCATCAAGCGCGCCTCCGCCTTTTCCGGGATATCCTTTGCAATTGACTCTAGCTCATCCTTAGCAATCTCTCCCTTATCATTCTTCAAGACCAAAACAATGTTCGACATCACAGTCATTCTTCCTTATAATAAGTTCATATTTTATGCAATGAGTTTTCCAAGCTCATCTAGCCTTTCATTACATGGCTCTTATGCTTATGTAATGGCGTCACGCTTCTGCTTGACAAGTGTTAATCATTCTATGTAGACAAATGTCTCATCGTTCATGGCTTTTAGGACTTCATTATCCTCTATAATGGTCCTAATTCTTATAACTCCTTTGGGGCTGTATAAATTTTAGTGCTTGATCTTCTTTCTTCAATTCCTCCTATAAGCTCTAAAGAAACCCCTCATATGATGCAATCTTTCTCATCACCGAAGCCTTTTCTTGCTCTTCTTCCTATGTTGGATCCTTTTGTTTTGGCATGTGCTAGAGGTTCATCTTTAAGCACTAAGTCCACCAAGGTATTTACATAATGCATTTCTAAAGGAAACATTTTGGGTACCTTTGGCTCTAAGTGTGGCTTTGCTTTCATGATATTGTCCCCAACTTCCTCTGTCATGCTTGATAAAAATAACATTCTTCTTTTGTGCCAAGTCTTTTTCTTGCTTTAGGTGCATTATTTATGCATCCTTAGTTTTGAGTTCTTCTCTTAGCACCGTAATTTTTGCAGCCTTATCCATATTTCATCATGCCACTTTTGCTTGAGATTATTACCAAAGCATTCCTCACTTGTTCATTTGACATATGAAGAGGCTTTATTATTATGTGTCTAGCACGAGGTGCCTTATTCAACCTACTTGATACACACAACTCCTTACATACATGAAAATATGGTTCGTCCATGTGTGTATACATAGACCATGACAATTTCTTCCTTGTGCACATGGTTTCCATATCTTCATCCATCAGATCCCAGCCATATAACTCCTTTCGTGTCACCGTGCTCTTAAAATGGGCACAAAAATTTACTTGTGTCCTCAAGATAGCCCATGACCGATCGAACATATTCTCCACTTGTTATCTTTCATCTTGGCTGCTTAGGAACTTGGGCTTCAAGATTTGGAGCTTGTTCTACCATACCTTGAGTAGTCTCATTCGTTGTCTCATCTGCCTCCTTTTCTTCTTCTTCTCCATTTTTCATTTCTTCATCCTTTGGTTCTTCCATGTTTTCTGGAGGTGTATGGGAATTGGGCATGCTTTCCTTAGACTCTTCCACCTCCTCGTTCAACTTCAAATTCCTTCTTCTTTTCCTAAATACTCTTTCAAGGCAAAGCTCTCTTGTAATGCATCATGATCCTCATCTTCTACTTCCTTCCCCTAAGGTGGCATAGTCGCATGCTCTATTTCTACCTTTTCCATAGTCTACCTCTTGCCTTTGTGTTCCAAACCACCACTATCATCATATTCCTCCTCTTCATCATCTAAATTTTATTGTCTCTGTGTGCTTATGTGTCTTTGGAACATTTTCCATTTTATGCTTACCTTTTGGTGGCCCCAGGAGTGCGAACTCATTATCCACATACTTATTGTTCTCCATTTTTCACTTGAGTTGTATGTACACAAGTTCTACTCGTGTCCCCAACCTCCAAGATTATAGGGTTCACACTTATAATAACTTAGATAAGCCTCTCAATGTAAGAATTCTTCATGGGTATACATATTTCTTTCTCGGAGTGTGGTAGTTGTAATCTAACTTGTTTGGATTTAAGCTTATGTAGCACGCATCCGAAAACTAGTGAAAGGATTCCTTGAAATATCATGATGTGAATTGATATGGTAATTTGAAGCATGGGCTCAAAACCCCATCTTTCATGGTGAACCGTGTGATGCAAAAGTATCTTTGGTATACCGTGAACTTTTCACGGGGTAACTCCTTGGGTATGTGCCATTCTTCTTCAAAAGTTACATGGAGCCTATCATATCACATCACCACCCTTTGTTTGAATGGTCTGCTCATTAATCCATCACACAAGTACTTACTAAATCTTTATGCAGGTGACTTTTTCTCCATAAGGAATTCCCATATTTTCTCCTTTGGCCCACAACCCGATTTCCATAAACACCAAAGACAATAGAACAACCCCAAAACTAATCTTCTCTCATGTGCACGCTTCTTCAATTTTAGTCTCTGTGATGTAATTGGAGATGTTGTAAATCACTCCCTATGACATCTTCTTCGTAATGTAAAGCCACATTGTGTTTACTTGTGACCATACTTCTTGGTCATTCAACTTTGTCACTAAGTGTACAACTTCTTGTATGATTGGGTACTTCTTTAATTTGTTGATGTCCATGCCGCATAGATCTTTTGTATAGCCCAGCTCCTTCCTTATATCCAAGATTTCAGATTTATTAGTTTAATCACCATTTAGATATACCCATGTACTTTTCAACCTTATTACTATTGAGTTCAACGCAGCTATAATCCTTACCCTGCATCCTACAAAGTAGAAGAAATATTTGTGTACCCTTCTCATCAACCAACGATATAATGGTTCATATTTCCCAAAGTAGGGGAGCTCATACAACTAGTAAACCCCAATTTTCTTCAACAACTTCTCTCTAGTGTCATCATACACATGCATGTCTTCTCGTCACTCGCTTATTCGTCTTTATGTTTAATAATACATCCAAATCCTTATTTTCAGTTGTACGATGGTTGTACTCACTGATATTGCTCTTCCAGATGTGGGAATCCCATTCTTGACCCATAATTACACCCTCTAGATACTAAATTTATGAGAAATTACTCTTAGGAGTCATTTCAACCTCCACCTTGACCTTCTTCTTCCCTTGTACCCCTATTGTGGGTGCTTTCTTGAGTGTCATTTATAACCTATAATCTTCTTACTTCAAAAGATCACCTTTTAACTCTTACAACATGTAAACCCAAACCCTATCTTGATTCAATGTGCCCTAGTTGAAATTACATACCCTATCTCTTTTTGTAACGCCTTCCTTCGCTTAAATCCTTCGCAACTAGGGATGTAAGCTTCCTCTACACACAAATATGCTCATCCCTATAATCATTTTTACACCCATCACAAAGGAAATAAATCCCATGCGTGTCACCTTTCACCCGGCGGGTGCTAGGCACTCACCCAAGGCATGCACAGGTGTCAAGTCTCTCTTTTATGTGATTTGAGTGGAAAACCATCATCTATGTCACGAACTTAATGAATAGAGGCAGAAATGAAACATATAATCATCATAGGGCTTAGAATGGCCTCTAGACAAATGTATTCATTCCAAATAGAGGGTACTTATAGATTACTGAGATAGAACTACACCGTAGAAAGGAAAATAAATAAGGATTTACATCTATTCCATAACATCCATGAACATAAATGAAAAGATATATATATGAACTTAATCAATTACATTCATGCTTATTCATGTTTATAACCTCATTACATTTAATGGATTGATTAGACTACCACATGACTTGATCGGACCAAAGTCATACATCACAAGAAGGATCATGTCCTTCATCCATATAAAGTAAAATTTATATCCCAGCTCCTTAATACATTACTTCCTTATATAGCATCTACCCAATCCCACATGGTTCTCACAAGTATTTCGTAGATCTCTTCTCTTTATATTCTCCTCCTTTTTCTACTATGTGGGAACTTGTATATATAGGTTTCTTCAACCACCAACCTACTTTGGGGCTGTAGATCCATCAACAAGTGTCTAAGTGGTCCTCCATAGAAGCATTCTCCTTTAGATCCGAGATCTCCAATCCTTGTAATGAGGGTCTTTTGAAATCCTCCATCGCTAAGAATATTCCTTTCGTTGGTATCATGTTGCCAAGATAACACCTTATCCACTTCTCATTCACTGTCAAGTCACGCTTTTCTTGTGTCCTACCCAAAATTCCCAATATGGCTAAGTCCTAAAACCTTATCTTTGTCCACACGTGCACCACAGGTTTTCTTAAACCTATCCTTAAACCCTATCCCGCGTGCCTTCTCTCTTGCGTGTCTCTTCTTAAACCAGCCTTACATGCGTACGTGCCTTTTTGTACTTAGCCAATATTTTAGGGTCCCAACATCTTCCCACACTACGCCTATTCTCTATCTATGGGAAAACTTCTCCAATGAGTACAAAATTACAGTAGACTTTCATCTTGGAAAAATAATAAGGGGATGAAGAATTTGGGAAAGAAGAAAGATTGGGGAAGTGATGGCATTATTGTAACAAGCTAAGAAAATATTTTTGCAAGTCGACCTCCAACTTGTTCCAGGCATCGAATTCATTTTATGCTCTCTTATAGAGGTTACCAACTAGGGTGCTTACCTCCTTAAACCTCATTCCATCTCCTTGAGCGTTCATAGTGTTAACAATTTTCTCTAACTCCTTGCTCATGTCTTCAAGTGCGTCCACCCTTCTAGTAATCTGTGGGTATAGTACCTTCAACCGGTTTTTGATTGAACCCCTTAAGGTTTCAATGGCCTCATATTTATTTTCAACCTTGGAAAGGTTTTGTCCCTTTCTGCCCTATTTCCCTTATTCTTCTCCTGAAACTCCTTCATATCTGCTTTGTGAGTGGCGACCAAGATGCTCTCTACTATATCCCTTTCTCGCACAATTATCGTA
The DNA here is from genome assembly GCA_018340775.1 of Taxus wallichiana var. yunnanensis. Classification (NCBI taxonomy): domain Eukaryota; kingdom Viridiplantae; phylum Streptophyta; class Pinopsida; order Cupressales; family Taxaceae; genus Taxus; species Taxus wallichiana. The sequence continues at coordinate 410,065,524 of CM031234.1, read as the reverse complement.
CACAACCTCAAAGATATTGGGTAGCAATATTGACATCCGCAAGTACCTTTCTATACTCAGCAATGATTTCTACCACTTTCAATTTGTCCTCCCTCACCAAGTGTGTTACCACTTCTTCAATGGACTCTGGGCCAACAGTTGTCTCTCCATGGTGAGGATGTGCGCGATCATCTAAGCATTCAAGAGTGGATCCGTCTTGTTGTAGAAGTGGCGTTAGGTCTAGATTCTTCAACATAATGGCACTTGTGATAGACTCCACCTCTTTGTATACTTTGCACACCTTCTCCTTCTCATCCATTAGTTTTTGCTTCAATGCGTGCTAATAAATCTTCTTGTTTCAATCACTTAGTCTTCTCAGCTAGCTCCTCTTCCTTCTTTTCTAACTTTCCCTCAAGAAATTTTACTCTATCATTTCTTCCAAAGAACCTAGCCTCAGCCTCAACCATGACCTTGTTGAGAGCATTACATAACTTCTCATCCAAGAGTTTTTGGGCATTTACGAAGGGTTAGCTCCTTTAGACTCTGATACTAGCATGATTACCCTTGGTATACTTCGGACTCTAGCTCATCAATATGGGACTAAAACACCCAAGAGAGAATCTTCCTTGTCTTGGGGTATGCTCCCTCCTCATCAAATGATGCCATACCTAGAATTTTTTTCGTGGGTATAGTGATCTGGAAGCGCAAGAGTAATACTTTCCTTTGGTCATCAACATAGCCCATGACCTGTCCTCGTTCTTTATCAAGGCTCTTTCTTCCTACGAACATGGCTTTGGGGAAAGCCACCATTATACTAGGACCTCCTCCCACACTGACTTGTTTTTTCTCAATGTTTTCCTCCTTACCCTCTTTCATCACTATGTCAGCGCTGCACTCCAATTCTTGTTCTACCAAGGCCTCAATTATTTTCGTTGCTTCTCTTTCTACCGCCTCATTTACTTTCTCTTGTGTAAGGCTTAGAGTTTTCTTCTCTACCCACCAAACTCATCACTTTTGTACATGTCCTAGACACCTTCCTCCTCCCGGCTACACTTATGCCACATGCAAAGGAACTCATGGTATTCTTTCGCCTATTCTTTTGAATCAAGCACTCAAGACATGTGGCTCTTGATCTCGTTCAGGATCATCTTCTTCATCATCATCATTATTTTTTTCCTATGTAGGCCTCCAGGATCTCGTTTCTTCTGAGTCAACCTCCTTTTCTATCCTCTTCTTCTTTCTTAGAGGTGACTCTTCCGCAGGGGATCCATCCTTCTCTACATCCTGTAGCAACTTCTCCTTCATGAGGGGTTGATCTCGACACCTCTTCTTCCGAGGTCTTCACCTTTGAGGACTTCCTCCTACACGTATAGGTGCTACGTTTGGCACTTTCCACCGGCACTGGTTCTTGGTTGGGCTGTCTCGCACACTTGGTGTTTTTCTTCTTCTCTCTCCCTTTTCTTGAGCACGGGATTTCTTCTACCCATGGGATCTTCAGGTATGGAGACATCATTCTCTAGGTATGCGCCTTTCTTGAACTTTGGCCTAATGCAGAGATATACATGCACCACATGAATTTCCTACAATTTGTAGAGTTAGGGGTTTCATCATTCTGACTTCATGTGCTATGTAATTTTCCATGTACATGCACTTCTTGGGGTAGACCAACATCCTGCGCATCTCCCTATGGTCTTGATCAACTTCACTAAGGTCAAACCTTAGTCTCTTTGCTTCTTTGAACCTGTTAACTCCCACTTGGAAGTACTAGGTGGTGAAGGAGAATGGGAGTTTACACCATGGGCTCATGGTTTCATCCACCATCATGAATCTACCTATGTAGAAGTGTTGGTACACAAAAACTCAACTTCTCCCTTTGTAAGCACCGGTAGTTTCTCTAGGATTCTCCACTCTACCCCAAATGCATCCCTTAAGTGCTTATACCACTTATCCATCTCGTGCCTTATGTGAGGATATTATTGCTTCATATGTATACTTTGAAAATCTATTTGCAGTGAGGGATATTCAACTGGATACTCCCAAACAAACTTTTCTTCTCGTGTCAGGAACTCCTATCTCCAAAAATACAATTGTCAAGAGGATATTTCCAAAGAGTATCTTGTCTCCTTCCTGTGCATGTTGATTATCTCATCTACAATGAAGGTTGATAAATTGTAGATTGTGCCCTCTGATATTTTTCTGCATACATTCAACTAGGCCTTATTCACCTATGTCCACCTTTCTTGATCATTTAACTTTGTGACCAGGTGCACGACCATTCTCATGACGGGATATGGGATTTCCGCAATATCAAAATACCTTGACCCCTTCTTGTAATCATATGCAAAGTGATGGTTGCTTTGATAGTTTTCTTTTCACTCTGGTCATCATCTATGCTTTCTCCCTCATAGATGAGGCTCTGTAAACTTTGAAATCGGATGAAGGTTTATGTGCATTTTGTGCCATACAAAGTAAAATTTATCCTCATGCATACACGACATCAGCCACTGATAGAGGTGCTCAGGCTTTCCAAAGTAGGGAAACTCATAGAGTTGTAATAACCCTTCCTTCTCCAACTTAACTTTTACCTCATCGCTATAGATGGGGAAAACCCTCTCCGTGTCCTTTTGTTCTTGGGTGCACTAACTCAGCGCTTATTTCCTTATCTGTTGTGTTTCTGTGATGGTTATAATCACTCACTACCATCTTTCTCAAATGGTATTCCCACTCCTTCCCAAGTAAAACTCCATTTACGTACTACATTTCTACATACCACTCCTCATTCATGCTTGTGGTGGTTGTTTGGCTCTCTACCCTTGCCCTTTGGCTTCTTGGGTGACATGGTTTGTTTCTTGGGTACCATTGTCTAGGTCCTCTTATCACTTCAATCTCTTCTTGTTACTCTGCTCTTCCACTTCTTCCAACCTTAGATCTCAAACTTGTGAAGAGAACCTCTTAAACCCATGCCCTATTTTTTCAAACCCTAATTGGGATAATTCTTTCACAAGATGGCGCCTTCTCACAACTTCTCTTATGCCCGTGAAATCCCTTCCTTCTGGTTTACAAATCCAAACTAGTTACTCACGCTCAAACTCTTCAAATTTTTCTTCACACGGATCAGTTCTAGAAGCCCTAGTTTGCAATGATGTAAAAGTGCTTCTTTCTGTCGATGCGCAAAGTAAATAATGAAATGCCCAACCTTCTATTTATAGTTTTTCCTACTTTGTAACATTAAATGATACCTTACCTACCACCGTACTTTAACACTTAATGCAATTTTTTCAAACAAACCCGACTTTAGTGCTTTAACTCATGCGCCCAACCTTGCACGGACAATTCTCTAACCTTCTAGCATGCAACCAATCCATCTTGATAGGAGAAACTTCCAAGTGCGTAACCAACGCCAAAGGCACTTCTTCTGTCATGATTTTTTTCTCTCACCTACCACATGTTGCTTTTGTGCTTCTTCCCCTCTTGTATGTGGATCCCCAATGTAGCCTTATCCTAACACCAACAATCCTTTTTCACCTTTCCTTGCATGTACTTCCATCATAGGGCCATTCAACTGGGCTTTCAAATGCATTCATTCCTATCCCTTCACACTTCAATTTCTTCCACCTTACTCCACCCCACATTAAAATGATGCACGGTCCTTTGCACAGTTACAACCTTCAAGAAGTAATGAGATTACCAAAGTGCCCAAGGCGTAACACAAAACAACAACGAGAAAGGGAAACACAAGAAAATAAAATGTATTAAGGGAAATCCTAAACTAACTATCAATATTGCCTTATTTACAAATACTAAAAAGACTTATTTATAGTAGGGCTTTAGCCTATTCCCATTAAAGTCTCCTAGAAATCACATCCCATCTAGTGCTTGTAATCGCATGTAGCCAAATCAAGGATGTACGAGATGGTGTAGGGACTGAACCAATGCACTTTTAACTTCCCAGGATGGTGCAAAAACTTGGAATCATATAGCAACACCATCTGGCCAACCTCAAACTTCTTGTTCCTAATGTGGTGATCATGTCATGCTTTTTTATTTGCTTTTTCTACTATTTGGATCCATTTGGCCAATGATCGCCTTTCATCAATCTTCATTAATTTATCAATCCTTTCTTCCAGGCGCTTTCTCTTGACCATCGCTCCTGTGTGCATTATTCACAGAGAAGGTAACATGAACTCAACCGACAGATGACACCCTCCGTGCAAACACTAATTGAAATGGTGTGGCTTTGTTCATCCTTTTATAAGTTGTCATATAAGCCCATAATATGGCTCATACCTTTTCATCCCAATATTTTCTTCCAAAATCACAAATATTTATTAGTGTATGACTCGGTATTTTGTTAAATGCTTTCATGGTTCCATTTACTTGTGGGTGATAAGGTGTAGTTTTGTGATGAGCCACTATGAACTCGCTAACAAGATTCTCATGGTCTCACTCAAGAAATGTGTACCCCTATCTTTGGTTAAACTTAAAGGGCATCCATACCTCATTGTAATGTTCTCCCACAAAATCTTGCTCTGTAGCTGTCTGTTGTATAGTCTTTAGTTGGGGCTGCCTCTGCCCACCCTTTCAAATAGTCCATGCAAATGATTACATAGCGTCATTTAGTACTACACAATGTTGGTGTAATAGGGCCTACAAATTCTATTGCCCATTTCTCAAAAGGTTCAACGCTAGGGATAGGGCGCAAAGGAATTTCATCTCTCTATCCTAGCTTGCCAATGTGTTGATAATGGTCACATGCTTTACAATACTCCTTGTAATCCTTATATAGAGTTTCCCACCACAATCCAACCATTAATATTTTACGTGCGGTGGTGTCACTTGTATAATGTCTACCTGCACTTCCTTCATGTGCTTCCTCTATGATGGCGAAGTGCTCATGCTCTAGTACACACCTATGTAAAAATTCATCATGCCCTAGTTTGTATAAGTCCCCACTGATCAACATGTAGGGCGCGACGCGTATGGCTAGTTGCTTTTTCTCTAATGTCTTCATCCCTTCTAGCACCATACTCATTTTAAGGAACACATCAATATCCTCCAAGTCTGAGGTCACACGTCGTAACCTAAAAATTTGTGCATCGGCATGGTATCTTCAATGCTTTGCACGTCCTCCCCCGAATCAATTCTAGAAAAATGGTTAGGTCTGGAATTACTCTTGCCTGGTTTGTCAACTATGGTGAACTCGATCTCTTGGAATAATAACATCCACCAACATATGCACCCTTGTAGGATGGGCTTGTCTACCAAATATTTTAATGTGATGTGGTAATTATAGAAGACAAAGGGAATGTCCAATAGATACTACCTAAACTTATGAAGCATGTAGATCATAGACAATGCCTCGTGCTCGGTCGTAGTGTAATTCTACTTTGCTAGTCTCAAATTCCTGCTTGCAAAGCATAGGGGCTGATCAACAATTCCCTCACCATGATGTGCAATAACTGGCCTAATGGCTGTTCCGATACATCCACATGAACATGGAAGGGCTTATCCTAAGAGGGAAAACCTAATATAGGCGTGGTGACAAACTTGTCCTTCAATGTTGAATACCTTCTGCTATGCCTATCCCCAATGGAACGAACTTTTATGTCCGAGAAAATATTATAAAGGCATGAAGATCTTGGCATAACCCTTGATGAACTTTAGAAAATAGCATGCATGTCTAAGAAACCAAAGACACCGCACTTTGACTAGTTGGCTCCCCCAATCCCACAATCACTGCAATTTTGGCGGGATCCACTAGTAGACCTTCTTTGCATATGATGTGTCCCAACAGTGGTCCCAAATGGGGTATAAAATACAAACTTCTTGATGTTTATGGATATCCTCAACCTCTGACACCTTTCAAACATCAATCTTAAATCGTCACAATGGTCATTTACTAACCCATATACTATCCAATCATCTAGGTAGAATTGATGGAATTTATGTATAAAGTTTTGGAAAGCTTGTACTACAATGCGTTAGAACATAGCATGCACATTATTTAATCCAAATGGCATGACCATATAGGAAAAACTTCCTCGATCAGTGGTGAAATTTATCTTCCTTTGGTCATCCTTCACGATCCTTACCTAGTGATAGCCCGAGAAGCCATCTATGAAAGAATAGACCTCACGCCCTGCCACCCACTCTAATATTTCTTCAGTAAATGGGGTTGGGAAAGGATAAATGATACATACTACATTTAGGTCCCTATAATCAACACAGATCCTTATCCTTTCATCCTTCTTGATGTTAATTACCATTGGACTTATCCTTTCTGACTCTTCAACAACTTCAATAGTGCCCAACACTATCATCTTATATATTTCCCCTTAACCTTCATGCGCAAGTTAGGATTTATTCGGCATGGTCATTTTGTGACTCGGCATGTACCTTCCTTCAGCTTTATCCTCATCTCCCACAAGGAATGGTGGATGCCTTTAAGCTCATGATACCCGCATGGGAATAAATCCTCAAACTCACGTAAAAGATCAATGATCTTGGATACTTCCTTCTCTAACCAAGAGCCTCCGATGATAGCCTCTTTAGGATTCTCGTCTGGGCCAATTTTAAACTTCTTTTTCTTTAAAGGCTCATGATAGATGCGTGCCCATTCATTAGCACTATCTATGACCTCGCATGTCCCTCTAAAATTGTTAACATCCAAGTTTTTATTCTTCACCATCAACAACATACACCATCTTCCCCTTTTCTTTTTACAAACATGTGTGCTCAAGTTGTCAGATCTCTTCTCTTGTTTCTTCTTCCTCCAAGCACATCTCTAGGCTAGGTTCACCTAAAATTCTAGTATCCTATCTTCTCGCTATGGAACTATCCCAAATGGTAAGGTGCTTGACAACCTATAATTCCTTATCCACCAAGAGCTTTGTACTCCGATACTCGAATGTTTGAATGAGATTAGCTGTTAGTTCTTTCCAATTCTCTATTTGGCGGCGTGTCTTAGAGTGGATGTACCATGCGCGCACAACCCTCTAGTGTATAATACACTTTGTGTACCCATTGGAACAGTGGAAAAGCTTCGCGCCTTCCCTCCGTGCTCTCGACAAGGTTGGATGTGGAAAGAGGTAGGCTCCTTACCATGGTAGTGTTTGATGGTGGTGGACACATTTCTTCTAGAGAACTCGAACAGAGGAGGAAATTATCACTTCATGCTATTCCAATATATTATCTTGATGCGATTCCCATTAGCGTAGCTGTTACAGAGTAGGACGTAAGTTAACATCCCCCTTCATTCATTTTCCTCCTTCCAATGAGCTTCCATATTCTATAAAAAGACCTTAGGGAAGGCTCCTCCTGAGTACTTAGGTAGCTCCTTTCCTCCTAGGTGCTAGACTGTATGCGCCTTTTTAACCTTTGTCACCGATCCTCTCAAATGCTTCCCGATTAACTTGTTAGTATAAAAATTGGTTCTCCCTCAAATTTTGAGTAGCATCACTGGTTTGACAGAAACTTAGAGATAGATTAGATCATGGTGAGTCATTTTGTAGCTGGGGATGAGATCTAACTAGCCCTTTGTCACTCAAATGTGGAGAAATGGATAGCACCCTCAAAAGGATTTGATCTATCCTCACTATTTTAGGTTGTGCATTTCAACCAAGGTAAGAGAACCTATTTTGTAACCTCTTGTTTATTGAAGAACAATGATAAATCCTTCTTTTGCATAAATTTTATAGAGAAGACCTTGGGAAAATTTGATCAACACACTAGATCTGACTCTCACGAGTTGTCACTTCCAGATCATGGAGATATTTTCACAAGGCAAAGGTTACTAAAGACATTTGGAACCCTGATTGCTCCTGCATGTTTTGGTAACAGAGATTATGCATTTGTGTGCACACAGAACAAACATGGGTAGTACAGGTAGGATTTGTTGTTGTTGAATGAATTTTTTAGTGGGAGGTGGGGTAAGGTGATCTTGATTCATCAGAACCTTGAGGAATCTTAAAAAATTGAGGGTTAAACCAACAAATGCCACAAATAGCTAAAAATGTCTCTTTAACTAGAATATGTGCTTCAATGGAGGCCCAGATTAGCACTCTTTCACACAATATTTGAGATTCTATCATGAAGGATCAAGTTAGAAAATCCAACAAAGCATCAAGATCTAAGCCAAATCACACCTAAGGTACACCCAGAGGCTTACAAACAATCTCTGTCAACAGATGAAAGAAAAGTGATTTTAAATCATTTATTCCAATCCCAAATGAAAGCTCTTCTGAGAAATGGAATTACAGATGCCACTAAACTATCACAAGGATTGAGGCCTATGTGATTGGGTCAGATTTTAATACAAGATTACAACAAAAATAGGAAAAAATACTTGCATACATTCATAAATAAAACCAACACATTTTTCTCAAGACAACACAGAAAAAATCAAATTTGATTAAGTCTATTAGTAGGGGAAAGTTTCATAGAACAATCTTAGAAATTGTCAATGGTTGTATACTTACAACCACCTTGACACAATAAAACCTAATACAAAAAGAGACAACCTTTACAACAGAGCCCCTTCCTCCCCAAAATACAAAAGTGTTTAATGCACCAGTGCTCGCCATGATTCTTTTGTGATTCTCAGAATCAAATCTACAAAAAGTCACTAGGTGCTTGAGGGGGAAAATGTCATCAAATATCTCCTGCATTCAACTCCTTCCTCTGGTAGATCACTCTTTCTTCAATTTTCCAACTACTTCTACCCCTAACGTATCAAATCTAGCTCCTTACGTGCTTGGAAGAAGAAAATGGAAAATCGATCGGGTACGAAAGTCAGACCATTTTAATGGTGAAAGATGTCCTCCAGATCTTCCTACCAAACTCAGATATCAAAATTATCTCCCTTCTCTACTTAGCATGTAGAAAATACCAAGAAATCAAGGAGACTCACACTTCGGGTGTGTGTTTCAAGAAATGGGGAAAATCAGATTGGACTCTCAAACTGTTGATCCTTGCTTTGAATTTGGGCCATCCACGTGGAAGATTCAAAATTAAAAACAAACTGGGGCTTCCTTTGAATTTTTACAACTTTTTGGAAAAATGGAAAAAAATTCCATTTTTCTCTGCACCTCTACCCTTGGGAAATGAGCCTGACACATGTCCAAATGTGATTGGAGTGGAACCATGGCCAAATTATACCATTTTACTCTCTTTTTAGAAAAGGGAAAATTTTCCAAATTTTCCCTCGCAACTCCCCTCGGGAAATGAGCCTGACACATGTCCAAATGTGGTTCAAGTGGGGCCGTGCTTCCTTTTTTACTTTTGAATCTTTTCTCCCAAAAGGAATTTTTTCCAAATTTCCCCGAGAGCCCGCACCTCCACCGTTGATCGGGTAAAACATTAACTATTTCCCTCATCGGGCTTATGGGCCATTTTGAGATTTTAATCCTTAAGGGAAAAAAATCCAAGTTGCCTCTGATGGTCCACCTCCCCACCTCTTTGACTTTTCAAACTGCCACGTGTCACCATGGCGCACTTTGAGATCATCCCAAAAATTTGATACCTTAAATGAGCATGGGCTCGCCACATGTCTTGTTCTGGTAAGATTTGTCTAAATGCTTGGATCTCAGTAGAAGCCACCATGTGTCATGTTTCGAGGTAGTATCCCTTGGCCGTTGAAAAGTATAAGCAAAATTTAAAGTGTGCGGAGGCCTCCACGTGTCATCCTAGTGCTTCTTTAAAATGAAACTCAAGGGCCGGTCCCCGAACATGCGTGGTTCCTCCACGTGTCTCCATGGCGCAACTTCAAGATGGTGCCCAAAGCGGAGACCCTAAATGAGCGCGAGCTCGCCATGTGTCATGTTCCACCAAACTATACCAACTGCATAAAAATTTTTCTAAGTCCGGGCAAGCAGCAGAAGCCTCCATGTGTCCTCTAGGTGCTAGTCTAAGGCCAAACCAAAAAGTAGATCCTTAAATGAGTGCCAAGCCTCTACGTGGACAAATTTGGAGTTGAGGCTTTCCATAGAATTTTGAAGTGCCCAGCTAAGCAGCATCCAACCAAAAGGTGCCATGTCCCCTATTAATGTAAGGATGTAAATTTGACCGAGAGAAATGCCCGTCAAACCAATAAATATAGAGAAATGATCATCTAAGTCCAAAAATGAAAATCTATTCAAGGACAGAGAAATTAGAAATGTTACAGGGCTCAAATATGTTTCTCAGTGATACACCCATTCATTTTCTTTAAGTACTAGGGAAAAAATGACAAGGAAGATAAAACCTTGACCGTGGAGAACATAAAACATGGGAAAACCCAAGTTTTAGATGAACAGAGAGTGGGAGACCCAAATTACAGACCTTTTCCATAGGGACAAAGAAACAAGGAGTAAACCACAGACCCCTAAGTGATTTATGACCCAGGTACAAATTAAAAATGGCAACAAAGATTAACCAGGCACAACACGGAAAAAGGAAGTGACAGAGGCCATAAATCGATAGATTTTAAAAGGAAAATTGGGGTGAGACTATTTTGAGCACCAACATAACTCATAGGTTCCATGCGCCTAATTATCACATGCTAGACTAGTGGTATCACTTAGTGAATGAGCATCCTCAAACTGGATAACTCTGTCAATAGGATGATTTATCTCTCGAATACCTAATTGAGTGCACATATATTCTATCCAAGACCTCTTCTCCCAAAGGTTTAGTATAGGGTGTTGACTTCCCATCAACCAGGGGTATGATGACCCATTCCTCCTCATTTTCAAAGCTTATGTATCCCTTATTGAACTGAAGATCCGCATTGTTCTTATAGCACCATGGGCACCCAAGTAGTGCTGGGAAATTGTCTACCTCGGCGAGTGCCAAGACTTTGAAGTCCCCAATAAACTTATTCCTTGAATGGTGATAGTTGCATCCTTTAAGACACCGATGGGAATTTCCTTCATTTTTTTTTCCATATACAACACATTCAAAGATGGTTGTAATGCAGGCCTTCCCATCTGATGTCAAACATCCAAGGTGAGAACATTGACCTCCACACCTATGTCAATGAGGATATTACTAAGGATCCATCCATCCACGACCGCATTTAACGTGATCTCCCTATCATAAGTAAAGGCTATAAGGGGAAATATTTGCATGCAAAACCTACCTCTCCTATTCTTCCTGGTGTGTGGTACCTTCTCTCTCAACCATAATCCTAGCAAGGGAATAATATTCTCTTGCCTTAGCATTTTACATACTTCCCTAACCTCATCTAGGTCATCTTTTGGCACCTTGACCTTCCTTCTTTGCTCCTCCCTCCTAGACTTCTCCTTTAGAAAATGGATTTCTCCTTGTAAACTCTAAATGACGTCCATGGTTTCTTGATATACCTCCTTTTGATGCACAGGTCTTGGTACTTCCCATGTACCAATTCTTCCCTTGAAACCAGGTTCTTCTACCTTGGTATTTCCTTTGCGCATGTAGCCTCTTCTCTTGTTGTTACCATAACAAGTTCTAAGTCTGCATCATGTGTTACTTATGGCATCCATTGTATGTCAATCTTCTTAATTCTTACCATTGCAGTGCCCTTGTCTTTCCGGTGTTGTTGTTGATTCATGTGCTCAAATAACTCAAGGAAATCCTCATACTTGTGTTTCTTCGCACCATGAGCACTACAATAGGTTTGGGCACTCTCATTTGTAATGCTCTGTAGACCCACAATTAAAAAATTTCCAAGTGGGAGCTCACTTCCTCCTCCTCCAAGGTTAACACAAACACAGAATCCTCCACAAAATCCCCTTTCACACGTACCTCGATCTATGTGCTCCTCATAACGATGATTATCACCTTTAGAACTACTAACAATGCTGGTCTAGATCACCCCATGATCAATGGCCTCGTGGATCTAGTCAATAAGCCTATAATCCTTAGTATTATGGGTTATAGAGGAGCAGATCTTAATCATGGGGCATCTAATTTTGAATTACATACCTTGTAACAAGGGGCATCTACTTGCATCATGGTCCCCATGAAAAATTTCACTGCCTACTTATTACGGCGCATACTTTCCTCAGAGAAAACTATCCTTGACATGCCCCTCTACTTCAAAATATGTACACCATATACCACTGCAAGTCTCATGGGATGAGTTCGCAGATAACTTCTCCAATTGTTTAGCCATAGCAGTGATTTGAGCTTCTAGAAATAGGCTAACACCAATATTAACACTTCCAACAACTTTGGCATGCAGAGCAGCTTCTAACGCCTCGCGCAGATTTGTGGAATTTTATGAGATAGAACTCTTCTAAAAGGTTTTATCAACCCCCCAAAAAACCATTGAGCATGTTGTGAAGGGTGAATGTCATATGATAATTTTGATAGGAGATTTTAAACCATGCATCATACTCCCACACACTCTCCACCATTCCCTATTGAATCTCCTTTAGGCGCTTGATGCTCTTCTATTCAAACTCAGGGATGTGGAATTCTGCCAAGAAGGCATTCTTTAAAGTAGTATAATCCACCACCATTTGATGAGGGTCATATTTCCTATACCAGTTATGGGCACGGCCTTACAACATCATTGCAAACTAATTAGCCTTCTGCTTTGGGGTTGTGATCCCCTTCACACGCCATAGCAACTCACACTTGTGAACATTTTCTACAGTATCTTCAATACCTCTGTAATCGAGCAAATGTAAAGACATCTTAAAGAAAACTTGAGGAGGTGGTTAGGGCCCTTGTCCTCCGAGTCAAATAATTGGTTTCCTCTAGTGTTTCCCCCACCACCGATCCACAAGATCCACTAAGTCATATGCCTCCTGACCCACCAGACCCACCAAATCCACTAAGTCCTGTTCCTCCTAACACACCAGATCCTCCAATTCCTTTAGTGGTCATGCCAAGGGTCCCCAAAGTTCCACTGAACTATGTGCCAATAGTCTGTGCTAATGCCCCACTACCACTAGTGTACCCCGCGATGTTCCGGACATGAGACCGAAGGCTTGTGTACTTGCTCCTTGTCTAAAAATTCCTCCGAATAATGGAATAGTATGTGTAGCCATAGAAGTGGGAAATGAGAAATTATATCTCTTGGCAATAGATCTATCACTTCCACTAATACCAACTAGGTCAGTGATACTCCTTCCTTGATTTGGAAAACCAAGCACCAGGGTTTGGTCACTAGGTGAGTTCAGATGCGTTTCAATGACTCTTCTCTCTCCACCTGAAGAACTCTCATCAGAAGTTGAAGGGGTCTCTCTTACATGCTTTCCAAGATGGGGTAGCATAGAATGATGAGGTTCCATGTCCTCTGTATGAACCTCAAATCCTTCCCGCAACATTTTCCTCCATAAATCCATCACACTTGCAACCTCATGTTGTCTAGTAATCACCCTTTCATGTGCTTCTTTATAATTGAGTCATCTCTCCTCCCTTTCTTTCTCCGTCATAATATATGTCATCTTCCTCCACCCTAGCTTCCTTACCTAGAGCTCGAGAATAGTTTAGCCACCATCGAAATTCCTCTATACTCAAGGTAACAATCAAGATCTTCATTTCCAAAGGAATAACATGTAGAAATGATCATTTGGGATCCAAAGTAGAAACTCAACCTCATAAAATTCTAGACAAGAATATGTAGAAATAGCATACTCCAGAGTGTAGCTAGCCTACACACCTTTCCACCAATGATCCACAACATGAGTCCATGTTAGATCTCGCATCCCTGACCTTTAGTATTCTTCTTGGGTCCACGTGCGTGATCTACAATACCAACTTGATCTAGACGCATATGTCGAGAGCCATTCATACAGATCTTGGGAAGTAGCAGAATTTTTTTCATACAAATCATGGTAGAGGTTATCTTATACCCATCTACGTACATCAAACTCAGATCTAGTGTTGAATCTCCGAGAAAATTCATCCTTTGTGCTTTTAAACCATGAGTCAACACTTTTCAAGGTTAAATGCTCTATCATCACTTATTACATAGATCATAATGTATGCTATTTACCACTACAACTTCAAAAAGAGGTCCCGAGTAATGAAACCAAGATGTAGTTATTTTTACACCCATCACAAAGGAAAGAAATTCCATGCGCATCGGCCTTTCACCTAGCAAGTACTAGGTGCTCACCCGAGGCACGCATAGTGCCTAGTCTATCTTTTATGTGAATTGAGTAGAAACCATCATCTATGTCAGAACTTAATGAATAGAGGCAAAAATGAAACATACAATCATCATAGGGCTCGGAGAATGGCCTCTAGACAAATGTATTCATTATAAATAGATGGTACTTACAGGATATAAGATAGAACAACAACAAAAACGAAAATACATAAGGATTTACATCTATTCCATAACATCCATGAACATAAATGAAAAGATATATATATGAACCGAATCAATTACATTCATGCTCATTCATGTTTATAACCTCATTACATTTAATGGATCCATTAGACTACCACATCTTGATCAAACTGAAGTCATACATTATAGCAGGGATCATGTCCTTCATCCATACAAAGAAAAATTTATATCCTAGCCCCTTAATACATTACTTCCTTATATAGCCTCTACCAAATCCAACAGGGTTCTCACGGTATTTCTACAGAGAACCACTCTCTATATTCTCCTCCTTTTTCTAATATGCAGGAGCTTGTATAAATAGGTTTCTTCAACCAACGACCTACTTTCAGGGGCTACAGATCCATCGCCAAGTGTCTAAGTGGTCCTCCATAGAAGCATGCTCCTTCAGATCTAAGATCTTCACTCCTTGTAAAGAGGATCTTTGGAATCCTCCATCACTAAGTATATTCCTTTTGTGGGCATCAAATTGCTAGGATGGCACCTTATCCACTTCTCATTTGCTATTAAGACACGCTTTTCTTGTCCCGCCTAAAATGCCCAATATGGCTAAGTCCTAAAACCTTATCTATGTCCTCGTGTGCGCGCCACGAATTTTCTTAAACCATTCCTTAAACCCTATCATGAGAAATTTCTCCTTGTGTGCCCTTTTTCAACCAGGCCTTGCACACCTATGCGCCTTTTTGTACTTAGCCAATATTTTGTGGTCCCAACAGTCATGTCTCGATTCACACTCTTCGCACCGGAATAATCTTCTCGCAGCTTAGTCACACTTGGCTCTTTTAAATTATCATGATTTCAATCATAAAAATGAACTCACATCCCATACTTTTATATATTTTCAAAAAGTTATTGCATTTATTACTCCCTCACCTACCAACAATCCTCTCATTAATCGACCATTTTCGTTCTTTCTACATGGTACATCTTCGCGCCCAAGCTATAACCTTCTAGTGCACCTTCCTACCTCCTAGCCATGAGATTCTCTTCAGAACACCTCCATGCACCCAAGTACCTCTCCACTGTGCCTTCCCTTGGTAGTTCCCATGGCCTCTACTTACCTTGTGTTATACTTATTTCTTCATTCATATCCATCTATGGTCCTTGTTTCTAGAAGCATTCTTTTTTCAATTTTCCAATTTTAAATAGCACCTGTAGTAGTTTGTTCCCTTGATGTGGACTTATTTTCAATATTCCTATACCTAGATATCAATAACCACCCCACACTAAGGGTATGTATAGTCCTCTGCACATAAAAATTCTTCAAATAGTAATTAACTTCTAGAGTGTAACTACGATTATTACACAAAAACACCAACTAAATTGACAAATCATAGTGACAAAGAAGGAAACATATTAAGGAAATGCATAATTGAAAACCTAATCTAAATGGAAACACCGCCTTATTACAAACACAAAGAATATTTATTTATAGTATGGCTTTAGCCTACTCAGATTCAAGTAACCGTGTGCCATCAAGCACCTAATTTGAGTATGTGAGTGATAACATACAGCCCAAATGAATGTACCTTGAGTTTTCCTAGATGGCGAAAAAACTTAGAATCATAAAGGAGCACCATTTTTCTAATCTCAAAGTATTTATCCCTGATGTGCCTATCATGCCATGCTTTCTTCCTTGCCTTCTCTTGTTTCTAAATCCAAGGTGTTATTTCTCATCACTCATCCAACCAGATTAACTTTCCAATCCGTTCTTGTAATTATTTCTCATCGCCTAGACCTCCAATGCACACAATACACAAAGATGGTAACATGAATCCCATTGGAAGAATTGCTTCGCGCTAAACACTAACTCGAAATGGTGTGGCTTTGTTCAACCTTTTATATGTTGTTCGATATACCCAAAGTCTATGCAGATAATTTATCATCCCAATCCTTTCTTTTAACATCACATATTTTTCTCAATGTTTGGCTCAAAATTTTGTTGAAATCCTCGTAGGCCCATTTTCCTTAGGATGATATGGTGTAGTCTTATGGTGTACAATTATGAATTCAACCAATAAAATTTTGATTGTCTTATTCACAAAATGTGTGCCCCTATCACTGATAAAACCTAAAGGACATCCATACCTCATAATGACATTTTACCATATAAACCTTGCTGCTTTGTATAGTCCTTTATAGGTATGCTTCTATCCATCTTGTTAGATAGTCTATGCAAGTGATGATATAGCATGATCCAGTTCTATGTGAGGATAGTGAAATAGGATCCACAAAATCTATAACCCATTTCTCAAATAGTTCTACACTAGTAATAGGTCTTACAGGTATTTCATCTCATTGACCTAGTTTCCCAAGATGTCGATAGTGATCACAAACCTTACAATAATCCTTGGTCTTTATACGTGGTCTCCCACCATAATCCAAATGAGTAGAATCTTGCACGCTGTGGTGTCACCTACATAGTGGCAACTTGCAATACCACCATGAGATTCCTCCATGATATTTGTGTGCTCATGTTTCAGGACACAACGACACAATACTTCATCCTGGACTAACTTGTACAGGTCACCACTAATTAACATATAGGGTGTCGCGTGTATAGCAAGTTATTTCTTCTCTAACGATTTCATTCCTTTGGTGCCATGCATGTTCGTAGAAATACAAAAATGTCCTCTAATTCCGATGGTGCTCATTGTAACCTATATAAATATGCATCTAACATGGTATCTTTAATTGCATGTGCTTCTTCTCCGATCATTGTATTCGGATAAATGATCTTGTCAATAATTAATTTTCCCTTGTTTTACCATTACCGTGAAATGAAATTATTGAAATAAGAGTACCCACTACATATGCGCCTCTGTAAATGGGTTTATTTACAAAATACTTCAATGCCATGTGATATGTATAGAAGACAAATGGTGTAGCCAGCAGCAAATCTATCGTCGAATTTCGTAGTGCATAGATTATTGACAAGGCTTCGCTCTGTAGTTATGTAGTTACGTTCTATAGAGTCAACTTTCTACTAGCAAAATAAATAGGATGATCTATAATAACTTCTCTAGGTTGAGCCAATATTGTGCTAATGGTCATGCCATAGGCATCCACATGTACATGAAATGGTTGGTCCCATGAAGGAAAATGCAAAATAGGTGCGGTAGTAAGTTTCTCCTTTAATATCTTGAATGTGTGTTGCTACGGTTCTCCCCAGTAGAACGTACCTTTTCCTTTTAGTAACTCCTCCAATGGTGTGGAAAATTTGGCATATCATTTAATAAAATTCTGTAATACCCTGTATGACCCAAAACCCACGCACCTCACTCTGACTAGTAGGCTCTTTTAGGCCTATAATGACTGTAACATTAGTTGGATCAACCAATATACCTTCCTTGTAGATTATGTGTCATAATAATATCCCAAATGGTGTAGAAAATATGCACTTCTTGATGTTCAAAGAGATACTCAACTATCTATATATTTCAAACATTAAGAGCAGATTGTCACAATGATCTTGAATTAATCCATACACCGTCCAATCATCCAAATAAACCTGCAAGAATTTGTGAATAAATTCCTTGAACGCTTGAACACCTATGTGCAAAAATATAGCAGACACACGTTTTTAGGACCAAAAGGAATCACTGATAGACAGAAAAGCTACCTCATTCAAAAGTAGTAAATAAAGTTTGTTCCTAATCATCATGGGAAATCCTAACTGATGATACCTAGAGAACCCATCTCGTAAATGAATAGATTTAGCTCCCTACAGCTCCTTCTAGTATTTCCTCAATGAATGGCATAGGAAAGGGACCAATCACACATGCAAAATTTAGATCCATGTAGTCCACATAGATCCTAATCCGTCCATCCTTCTTGACATCGATCACCATTGGACTAACCAATTCTATCTTGTTAAGGGGCTTGATGCTTCTAGACTTCAACATTTTTTCAATCTCTTCTTTGAATTTTTCATGCAAGTTGGGGTTCATCCCATAGGGAATATTTCTAACTGGTCACGCACCCTCCTTAAGCTTTATCCTCATCTCCCCTAATGATTTTTGCATGCCTTTAAGCTCATGGTACCCTTAAGGTAATAATTCCGATAATCCGGTAATAACTCTATGATTTTTTCCACATCATATTTTGACCAATAGTATCCAATTATGGCCTCCTTAGGCTCAACATATGATCCACTATTCACTTTCTTTATCTTCACAAGTTCATGATAGGCATGCGTGGTCTTATATTCACTATCCAAAGACCTCACACCTACCTATTAAGTTGTTTATATCCATATTTTTACTTCTTCGTCATCCACTAAGTAGAACATTTTTATTTTTTATTTCTCGAGGCAAGTGTCTTTGAAGTAGTGTGGCATCGGCCTCCATCTCTTCAACAAAATGTTCTCTTGATTCTTCCTCATCCAATAACTCCTAAAGAAGTTATTCATCCTTGGCACTATATCACATAGTTAAGTGCCTTATGACTTTTAATTATTCCTCCATCGAGGCTTGGTAGAGAAGATGTCAAACATTTGAGTCATTCCTGCAATTAAATCTTGCCAATTTCCAATCTCTCTACGGAGTTCTGCATATACATACCAAGAATGCACGCAACCTTTTAAAGTGGAATAAAACTTGTACACCCATAGTAAAGGTGGTAAACCTTATTACCCTTATATCCAGATTCTCTCACACTTTTGAACGTTGTGCTAAACAGGTTGATTACCATGGTAAGTGCAGATTTGAGTAGGTGCATTTATCCTCTGAAGAACCTTTTGAAAAGATCAATCCTAATTTCATTTTATCCTACAAGATTATCCTTGTGGACCACTCACTAGTGTTTTGCTATCCCGTGTAGGATATAAGCTAGCATATTCCTTCTCTCCAGTGGGTCTATCCACTATTCCTCCATGGCACACATGAACACCATAGGATCTCCTTCTCCAGTGTAACAAGGTATCGAGTTGTTACCTATTCTCCTGATATAACATGGTTTTTTTCCCTTAGGAAATATGCTCTTTACTTCGCGTCCTACCAAATAATAAGTGCTATGAGCCCAATCATCACAAGAAACACTTGTAGTATCATTGATAGACTATGAATCCTCCCACTAAATTATTCCCTCTTTAGATGGCTCAAGCATCTATGGATCCCGGATGACGTATATATAAATCCTATTCAGTTTTCTTCACTCAAGGGATCAACAAAGGGCGATATTTGACATCTATTAAAGGGATAATAACTCTTTCGTCCTTGTTTTCAAAACTGATATAACCCTTGTTAAACCGAAGATTAACATTATTTGCATAGTACCAAGGATGCCCCAATAGAGATGGGAAGTTATCTGACTCTACCAGCGCTAAAATCTCAAAATCTATAGTGAACTTGGCTCCTTGTATGGTAATGGAGGCATCTGTTAAAATTCTAATGGGAGTGGCCTTAGTCCGATTAGCCATGAACAATACATTAGAGGATGGATGCAATGGAGGTCTCGCCATTTTTTCCCATGCATATAAAGTAAGAGCATTGACTTCCATGCCTGTATCAATCAATATATTACAAAATAACCATCGATCCGTAACAACATTGATTTATTTCCTTGTCATAATCTAGGATATGAGGGGGAAGATTCGCATCCAGATCTACCATCCACTCTCAGTACTTGAGCGTGGAGTGATTCCTTTTAACCAATTCTCCAACAGTGGAATGATATTCTCTTGGCAAAACAATTTGCACACTTCTCTCAAGTCATCCATATCAATTTGGACCGTTTCTGATGCTTTCTTTTTCTCCATCTTCTGTGATTTCTCCTTTAAATATTGTATTTCACCCTAAAGATTCCTGAGTACCTCCATGGTTTCCTGGTAAACCTCCTTCTGATGGGTAGGATCTCGGGTACACCGTGCATGAAGAACCTCCTCCTTAGTGATGGTAAGCATCTATTGTAATGTTTCTTTAGTGCGTGTTACTTCAGCATGGGTCGTGATCTTACCGCAATGCCCCGGATTTTGGTTCCAACTTAGGCATCCACTAATTTTCCACAACGCGTTGTATCCTAACCATTCCTGCGCCTTTGTTTTCTTGTTTATGCTACTTGCTAAGATTCTCATATAAGTCTGGGCACTCCTCATAGCTATGATTATTTCCATAGAAAGAACATGTAATATTTTGAGGACATTCATGCCTATAGTGGTCAGGAGATCCACATGTATAACATGTCCCATGAGGGAACTCATTTCTTCCACCACCATAACATCATCCTCCAAATCCACCATGGTATCCTTAACCTCTTCCATGACCGCCTTCGAAATTACCTTCATTTCGAATCATAGTGCGCTTAATTTTGATCTCGATTTTGATGCTTGTTCTTGCCTTTAGAATTATCTCGAAACTCAGTGCATTTGTACACCAATAACTACAACATCCTAGATTTGACCAATCAACATGCGAGTCTTTTGTGTCATGAGTCATGGACCTACAAATTTTACAGTAGCATGAAACATTCTTCCCGATCATGCGTTAAAGTAATGGGTAGCAACTAGCATCATGGTTTAGATGGCATATCTCATAGTCCATCAGCAATGATCGTACTGATATGCAGAGAAAACAATCCTTTGTGTGCCCTTCCACTTTGCAATCTTTGAACAAAATCCCTATACACATCTCATGTGCTAAATATGTCGATAGTTTCTCCAAATACTTTGCCATAGCTGCGATCTATGCTTCTAAAAATGGGCTCACCCCAGTGTCTATAGTTCCAATTGCCTCAACACGTAAATCTACTTCAAGTGCTTTGTGCGGATCAATGTATGCTTTATGTGATAGTGCCCTCCTAAAAGGTTTAATTAGCCCTCCAACGAGCCATTGTGCATGCTGACTTGTGTGAATATCATTAGAAATATTAGATAAAAGTGTTTTAAAATGGGCATCATACTCTCTAACACTCTCAGTAGTGCCTTGCTTAATATCTTTGAGCGCACTTATACTCTTCTACTCAAACTCATGGATGTGAAACTCTTTAAGGAAAGCAACTTTTAAGGTTGCATAGTCTATGCAAGTCTAATCAGGGTCAAACTTGATGTACCACTGTGTGCATGCCCTTATAACGTAGTAGCAAACTAACTTTCCCTACACTCAAAAGCCGTGATTCCTTTCATGTGCCACAGTATTTCACACAAATGTATGTGTTCAACAACATCTTTTATGCCCTATACTCGGAATATGAAGAGACATCTCCTTGTAAATATTCTAGGGTTAGTGTGGACCTTGCCCACCTAATCTAGAACTACCTATGTTTCCTCTACCTCCGTAACCACCGGATTCATTAGAGATAGAGCCACATATACCTATTGATCCCAAACCTATAGTTGGGGTTAGACCAAAAGATGTACTTCCGTGTTGTAATCGTAGTATTGAACCGCACCCCAACGGTCTACAAAGTGTTACTACTCCCAAAAGATAGTCCAAAAATATTTTCACTCGCATTCTCGTGTAGATGATAGACCCAAAAAGTTACTCCCATATAACAATGAAGACGTTTGTGTTGCCATCATTGTTCCTCTTATAAGACTCATTCCTTCTCTCCCACTGCTTGAATTAGCTTGTTGACTATTTGTTGTACTAGATGCTGGAAAACCAAGCACAAGGGAAAGGTTTCCAAGTGGATTTAGATGCGCGCCCATGGCCCAAGTCATTCTACTTTGGCATGATTCTATGTGAGGCCAAGGAGGGTTCCCTTTCATGCTTTCCCAAATGGGGGAGTTCTTGATGCTCGGGTTCCACGTCTTTTGTGTGAACTTCAACTCCTTCCCAAACTATCTTTCTCCACAACACCATTTTCTCTGCAACCTCCCACTGCTTCTCTACCTCCCTCTCACACGCCTCATTATACTTAATCCACCTTTCCTCTCTCTTCCTCTCTACCACTAGGTCTACCATCTTTCACCAAACCTGCTCCTTTCCCCATGTATGGTAGGGTTTAGTTAGCCATCGGTTTGCTCTTCAAATTCAAAGTTACCATCGGGATCTTGATCTCCAATGGAAAGCCATGTAGTTAAGTTCCTCCGGGATATCATAAGAACTTGAATTCAACTACCTCTTGGCATGAATAAGTGGAAATTGAGTACTCCAAGATATAATTGTTTAAAACACAATGGAACCACATATCAACCACACGAGTCCAAATCAAATCAGCATCGTAAAGGGCTTGAAACTATTCCTACGTCCAGAAAAGTGTGTGATACCTCCAATTATGTTTAGATGCATAAGCAATCAGCCACTCGTACAATTCTACTCGGAAGATAGTGAAGAAGATATCATATAAACTATCATAAAGATTTTGTTCCACCCATACACATGCGTTAAAATTAGATCTCATATCGAACCTCCGTGCGTATTATTCATCCGGTCATGTATCCACTCCTCAACACTTTCTAGGGTCAACCAATATGTCTTCATCACGAATCATCTTGAAAACAACTGAAAAAGAGGTCCCGACAATGAAACCAATGATGCAGCCTAGAATTCACCAATAAAAATCCCATACGTGTTGGCACATCACTCACCTAGGACATCGATTGCTCACCCGAAGCACACAAAAGCTACTGGGCCCCTCTTTAAGGTTGTTATTACAATATTTTAACATGATGAAGATTTAAAGCATTTAGATCCATGACTAATATTTTATTCTACAGTGCATGTTCAGATCTAGATCTTTAAATTATCATGAATCAAACAATAATCATAGCGAAAACATTCATGTAGTAATAAAATGTAACCATGATTAACACCTTGATTCAGTCAATAACCTCCATTATATTAAATACAGTAATACACAAAAGCTTCCTTACAATAATTGTAGTATATGCTTATGCGCGCATCGATTTCGCAGAAAAACCTCACAATAACTCGGTTCTCACATTCCCTCGTATGTTACATAGTAGATTTCATATTTATAAGGAGGGGACTTTCCATTCACTACTTATCTAATCCCAAAAATAGGTTGCATGCTATTATTAGCCACGTGCTAGTACAATAATAGCCACACATGCAAGTACGCTAACAATAAAATTCTTCTAGTTAAATGTTAGTAATAAATCTATTCTCATCATGTACCCATGCAAAGCACTTTGTAGCCAATCCTCCAAAAATAGCCAATGCGTGTTGTGTAAGTCTCTAACCGGTTTGTGTGCTCCGCACACTATCTCCAAAAATAGCTCCTCATCATGAAAATGGATAAGTCTTGAATCTGCCTCTCTTCTTCGCGAATGATTCCTTTCGATCCTCCGTGCTTTTGAATGAGCTCTTCTCTTCCATGTGAACCTTCTATATGTTTTCTTCTAAGTGCTTTGGACTTTTGTCCGACCAACAACAACCAGCTATGAACAGAGCACTTGTGAACACCATGTCTTTTATTTTCCCCTTTTGGTCAGCCAACGTGTGTGACTTAAGATCATCAAGATCCATATAGGTGACATCACTATCACCAACCTCAACATATTTTGATGAGAGAGACTACACTGGCTTTATCCCTGTGAATTTGAACTTCATGTTTCCTTGACACTTGGAAAAGGTAACTTATTATTTTTAGCAAGTGTCGGGATTCACCTTTCTAGACCCCAACTGATGATGTTAGTCTGAATGATTATCCCTCTGTGCACTCCTTTTATAGAAACTATTTTTTTGAATGACTTATTATTAATAGTAAGTTCCTAAGAGACAACTTACTATTTTTAGTAAATAGTGATTTTCACCCTTTTCTAGCCACACCAAAGTGAGATTAGCTTGTATGATTGTCTCTGTTTACACTACTCTTTAGTTGACTTCCTTTCTAGGATGACCTAGTAAGAGTGACAAGTATCCATTTAGAAGACTTACTAGTTTTAGTAAGGGACAATTTTTTTCTTTGTCACCGATCGCATACCACTCTTACCTTCCACGTGTTCTCTATGACCACCATATTCGCTCCAAATACTTCTAGTTTTAACTTGCCAAAAATAGTTAATTCTTATGTAGGATGGCTTACTATTTTCGTAAAGTGTATCCGGTGGTCGGTTTGTGATGAAATGTATTTCTCCAATGTGGGTTTTTTCCAAACAGTTGTTCCTTGAGTTTTCACTTCACTCGGTTACTTGTTTGAAATATTTTTAAAATAAAAAAATTCACAAGAAATTTGGGGTTTCTTCGGTAGAAAAATTCATACTTGTGCATGCAAAATATTTTTATTGGAGATTTTTGGTGTCTGCTAATCTTCAAGGATGCAAAAATGGCACCTCGATCCATCTAGCAATTTGAGAGATATGAAAATTTTCCCTTCGGTGACTTTGAGGTTCGAAGAAAAAAATCACATTTCTTCTTCGTTCGAATCAATTTTTCTTTTGTTTTCTTTTTGTTTTATATTTTGACAAAGTATTCATGGGATTTTATGAGTACAAAAATGGGGATTCAATTGCTGGAAGAAAATTTCCAGCATTCGGGCAACATCTAGAGGTGTGGGGGTAAAGAATGGTGAAATGGCTAAGTGTTCCCACAATTTATAATTTTGAAATGTTAAGGGAGAGGGTAGGAAAAAAATTCAGCACCTTACGTCCCTTTGCAAAGGTTCAAATGGGACATGAAAATTTTCCTTTCCCTTAGTTTTCCATTTGTCACGTGTTTGTTTAATGTGCAACTTAGAAGAGGGGGCTAAACTGGAGCACACCTGGGGCTAGTTGACGGTCACATGTGGGTCGAGGAGGGGTGGGGCACATTTATATGTCCTTTAATTACCTTTTAAAAAGGGAAAAATGGTGTAAGAAAATTCTCCTCACTTTGGGAAGGACAAGTGTCGCATATGCAAGAGTAGGTAGTTAGTGCAGGAGTCAAACCGGTTAACGGGGGCATGAAGGTGAGCACATGGTCACGTGGGTGACTTAGAGACCAAATGAGGGTGGGGTGCAATTTTTGCACCTCATGTCCCTTTGAAAAGTTTCAATGGGGACATGAAATTGTGCCTTCACCATAGCTTGCCATGTGTCTAGGTGAGAAAGTGGTTAAGTATCGAGAAGCGTACCTTGGGAGCCAACTTGTGAAGGCCATATCTCAAGCTCCCAGATGAGTTTTTCGGGTGCTTAATTATATTATTTTACATGAAAAACATCATATGAGAAGAATGGTGATGGTCCCAAGGCTCAATTATGACTGCAACACCTCCAAATGGCTCCTTTTTTTCTCGGGGCCATCAACTATGTGCAAAAGAATGAGCTTCCTAAGGAAATGCATGGGGTTTCAAGATGTCTCGTTTTTTCCACCATGTAGAGTATTGAAAATTATTTCCATAGGTACTTTTTTGAGTTCTAAATCATCATAGAGATCCCATAATATTGATTTGAAGTTCAGGTCCTCTTTCGCGATGTAGGCTCCTTCAGGTCCAAAAACTACTTTCACCGAAATGGATCCAAAATCTCCAAAGCTTCCCTAAATCTTCCAAAATCAACTCCTTTATGTTGTTAGCTCTTTAATACTCCTCGTGATGAGTTTTGGCCCTTTTAATCTGCACCGGGATGATGCACTAGTCTTAGGAAGGCTGATGATAACCCTTCCCAAAATGGCTCAAAACTCCATTGTTGAACACTTTGCTTCAGAAGATCCTTGAATGATATTTTCTTCCTAAATCACTTAGGGGGATACATGACAATTGCTTAGGGACCATTTAACTAACAGGATAACACTAATGTTGGGGATGGACTAACTTGGAGGTGTCTTGAGAAGGTATAACTTTGAAAAAAAATTACACTGTGGTATAGTTGTCTCTTTTTCTAGTGAATTTTTCCACCGCAAAACACATGACAACACATTTATATTAACTTTCTCCTATTATAAACTTATCGAATAATATAAGGCATCATGATTTATCCTACACTCTAAGCTCACTAGGTTATGCCCTATTTTTCATCTTAACACTTCAGAATCGATGCTCCTTATACATAACACATCTCCAAACTCTCTACAATCCATCTCACATATTAGATATGATTCTAGCTTAAGTATAGATGGGTTTGTAGACTAAAAAGGTATTTGGATGTTGAACCCATCCCTTATACTTACAACAATTATATTTTCAAATGTACAAGTTACCTTTGTTAGCTTAGGTCGGTTTAAAGGGAAATATTTCAAATCAATCACTATATTATAAACACATGCACCCTTACTTGTTGGAGGCATATAAAGATTCCATACTAAAATACCTCTAATATTATTATGAGCTAAGCATTGAAACACCACTCTCTCGGATGACATTATGGCAGAGATATTCAAATACGAACATATCTATCATCGCTACCCTAGATCACATCTATGCACTAAAAATAAGTCAAGTGTCGTTATCAAGTGATGAGGGCCAAATTAGGGCTCCATCTTTATTTTCATTTTATAACCTCCACTGCACCAGTAGGACATAGATAGCTATGTGTGGCTTGATCTCGCTTTGACATATTCGGGTACGTAGTGTAATGCTCATTGTGTGCTTGGAGGCACAATGAGGTCAATCTAGTGCATATGATGAAATAAACTCTTATAGGTCAACAAATCTTGGAGATAAAATAAGTCACATACACTTGAACATAAGATTTAATGCATAGATCTAGATATTAAAAAGAAATATAGAGACACGTGCAAAGTAGGTGCCAAAGGTAAATTACAGATCAAATTAGGAAAGGACGTATTTGTCAACCTTAGGACACATTCAATGACAAAACATATCTACAAATAGATAACCATGTCTTGCACCTAGTTTTAAGCTCTCAGAATTCATTGGCAGATTTACGAACTTTACGCAACCTTCTTCTCCAAATCTAGATCAATGTCATATAGGAACATGCAAACCCTTACCCAAATTTCTCTTAGCCACTTTTTATAAGTTTTGTTGAGGGAAAATACTATCCTTACATAATTGGGACTATGATTTATGTATTTATTATTATGAGATTATTTTTATACATATTGTATATCTTAATGAGATAAACCCTATTTTTGATATCACACTCTCTAATAAACATGTGTCATGTCAATGTTTACTTTCCACTAACGTTTAGTTCCCATCATAATTTTAGTATTCTCATGTTAAAATATAGATTTTTAGATAAAATTATCTAACTTTTTTAATTGAAAAGTACACTTTTATATTAATTAAAAAAATGTACAACACTAATCATACAAAAACCCGTGATCAAATTACATCAAGTAATCCATCATCAAGTTATACGCTCCATTTCTAATAATAATGCTTGATGTAATGTCAAAAGTCAAAATTAATTAAAATATCATACAATATTAAAATCCAATTTCTAATGTTATGAACTGCCAAAGACTCACCTTTTCATTTGGAGGTTGTGAAAGGGGAAAATACTTTTAAAACATTTTTAGCAATGGAAATAATGTTCTTCAAGTATTAGGTTTGGTGCACGTTGCCTTTATGAAGAGGATGGTTTTATTCTCAAGTGGTTTTTAAGCGAGGGAAGTATCTTTGTGGCTTAAGAATAAGTCGTGTATTTAGGTAGCCCATCAACGTCTAACCTCCACTATAATCATTTGACGTGGAATTTATCATGCGCTTTTATTTAAATAATATAGAAGAATTCCCCATCCAATTAAAACATTCCGAGTCTAATTTGGAACAAAAAAAAATTCCAAGATAATTATTTAAGGAATAAAAGCACTATTTTAAATTTTATCTTTGGAATAAGGAACAATCAAAATGAGAATATACTTATTATAAATTCCATATGCTTAAGAGTCAAAATATAGGCCTATGTACTACCAATAAAATTATTTAAAAATAAAATTAAATGTAAGGTAAGTCATAGAGCTATCTAGTTTTTAATAGTGTTTATTCCCAGTTGCTCTCATCGTCTGATTTTTATTGCTTGAAAGAACTAGTCATCAACTACCATCATCAAAGCATGGACATATATGTGTGGTTTGAATTTATTTAATAAAGGCTACACTAAAACTCTTTTGTTCGAAGTAATTAATTAATAAAGGGCAGAGAGAGGACTCTCCATTGGGAATGTGGTTTCACATCAAGCTTTCATTACATCTATCTATAAAAAAATACAGCTATATTTAACTATACCTAAAACTGGGAAAAAATTAATTTTAATTGCTTAATTATTTTTAATATAAAAATAGGTTAGATGGGATTTTAGAAAAATATTTGATTTTGTTTACATTTATAAATAGACAATATAATTATGGTTGTTACAATTAAATAGAAAGAAATGAAGAAATTGCATTAAACAAGACTTTTCCATAATCTATGTTCTCACCTAAGATCAATGCATTAAGTTGGGATCGTTAATATGTATAATTTTTATAACTATTGTGCAAGTGAAATATGATTTGATGAGGTTGTTTTCCAAGTTTAGGGTTCCTATTTTTGAGATTTAACTTAAATTTCATGGAAAGTGTTCTCCTTCCCCCAAACCCTAATAGTGTAACTAGGTCTACAAGACGAGTAAGGAAAATATTTGTTTTAGGGCCTTACATAAACTAGAGAAGAGAATAACTTACTAGATATTTATTAGGCCTCTCAAGAATGGAAAATATCAAAAACATCACACCAAGTATAGTGCAATGTTTTTTAGCTAGGTAATCTAGTCATAAGCAATGTCTACTTTCGATATGACATTTTATGCTAAAACGAATGCTTGGAAAATAAACAAGTGCTTCAATACTGCTCTTTCTCTAAATGATTGCATTCAAAATGAGGCTATTTATATCTCTTTCTATCATGTATTGATTGATATCCTAAATGCACTTTACTGAATCTTTGTATTTATAAATTGAATCCAAAATAAGATTGTATTAGCGAGAAACTTGACACACAATGGACTAGAAAACTAACAAATAAATCCAACAACCCCAAAGAACCCAAAGGAGGGTTAGAATTACCCACACAAAAATCCTTCCAGCCTATATAATCATGGTTATAAAAGCCCCATGACCGTACTATATAGTTATGGTCCCAAAATGCGCTATTATGGGAAAAACACTAGAATGTAGGTGGAGCTAGGGGAAGATATCGAAAGAAAGGAGGATATAATAAAACATGAATACACACATGTAACAACGAGAACATAGGAAATGTGCCAATAAGAGATTAATTGATACCTATATTTGATAAATAAACATAAGTATTGTAGAATAAGGAACTTTTGGGACTAGTAATACTTCATTACCAAAAGTAGGTATTTACATAATGCCTCACTTTAATGTTTTTCAAACATATTAAATTAAAATATACTAGTTGATACAAAAAAATTACTCTTCAAAGAGTTCATATTTTCCTATAAAACCCCTATATGAGTCCCCTACATCTTTGGATTTTTGTACTCCCAAGTGCAAACATAATACACAGATAAATGATCACTCTTGTTGAGTTGTGGAGCTCAATTATTCAAATTAGCATGCAATATGAAACTTGTTGGAAAAACAAGAACTAACATCAGTTAAGGAGGGACCGACGTCGATCACATATGACCGGCATTGGTCGTGCAAGAGGAACTCGACATTGGTTTAGATGAAGCTGCGTCGATTTTGTGCGGGAGTGTTTTACTTAACTCTCGGGAATTAGACCTATTTTTAGCATAAAAGCATATCGATTGATTGTAATTGCATTATTTAGTGCCATAAGTAAATTGTATACACCTATATAAGCATAAAAGCTAGGATTTAGAAGTAAGAATTAAGAAGAAATTGAATTTTTTTGATGATTACTATGAGAATAATTGTGAGAGAGAAAAATCTTGGAGAAGAAGCAAAAACTTGCGGGAAAGAAAGTACTCTACATCTGAGAGGTGTGGAAGATTGTAAATCTTCATCAGATATCTTGTCAAAGCTTTGGATAATAGATTGACTTATTTCTTGGTGGATGTAGCCCACATCAGGTGAACCATGTTAAATCCGGTGTTGATTTATATTTCTTGTTTTGTGTAATTCTTCTGGTAGAATATCCAATTTCATTGCATGTATGTTTAGATCTGATATATTATCTATATAACCTTGTGCTAACCCCAATAATTGGTATCGAGCTTTCCTTGAAGTTTTTATGTGTTAACATATTTACTCTTAGAGGGTTTTTGATCAAGTGGGAGACAAAGTAATGGTAGAAGAAAGCAAATACAAGGTAGAGAAGTTTGATGGATGAAATTATCAATTATGGAAGATGCGGATTGACAATTATCTCTATTACAGAGATTTGTATTTACTTGTTGGATGAAAAGTCTAGACCTATGAAGATGACTAATGAAGAATGGAAGATTCTGAGTAAAGGCTTTTGGATCTATAAGATTGATCATGACAACATCCGTGGCTTCCAATATTACAAAAGTGACTTCTATGGTAGGGTTAATGAAATTTCTTGCTAATGAAGTTTATTTGATGAAGAAATTATTTAGTTCTAAGATGCATGAAGGTGGATCTGCATCTAGTCATTTGAATGATTTCAGATCTATTGTAAATCAGTTAAAATTGGTTGATATACCATTTGATGATTAAGTGAAAGCACTTTTATTCTTATGTTATTTTCCTGATAGTTGGGATAACTTGGTAATGATTGTTAGTAATACATCATTTTCCAATAATATTTTTAAGTTTGATGATGTGGTTAGTATAATCTTGAATGAATAAATTCACAAAAGAGTACAACAGAATCATCATCCTGGGAATGATTTGAATGTAGAAAAAGGGGGCAGGAAGAAGGAGGGATCCAAGAGTAAGATTAATGCGAAATCAAAGTCAAGGGATAATAGATTTAAATCCAGAGGTAAGGGAATTGCTGTTGAAAATGTGGAAAGAAAGGACATGCAAAGAAATATTGTTGGTCAAAGGATAAACAGAACCAATAACCTGAAAAAGGTAAAAAGAAAATCTTGTTAGAACAAAGGTAATGCAAGTTGTTCTTATTCTCTCTTTAGATAATAGATCTGAATCATGGGTTTTACATTCAAGATATTCTTTCCATGCAACCCCTAATAAGGGTTTTTTCTACAATTATGTACAGGGAAATTTTAGGCATTTTTATCCTGGGTGATGATGAACCTTGCAATATTACTTGTAAAGGGGAATTTCATCTTAAATTGTAGAATGGAAATACATGGGTATTGAAATATGTGAGGCATGTGCCAAGCCTCAAAAAGAATCTTATTTCGTAGGAAACTAGGTGAAGCTGGTTGCATGGTTACATTCACAAGAGACTCTTGAAAATTCACCAAGAGTGATTTTGTTGTGGAAAGAGGTAAGAAGGTAGGAACATTATAATTATCTACCGTGTTACTCGATTCCTTTTCTACATTATCTACTTAAGATTCATATGCATGCATGTGGCATAATCAGTTGGGTCATATGAGTCAAAAAGGAATGTGGATATTAAATGATAAGGGTAAGTTATCAGATTTGAAAGATTTAGATCTTGATTTCTTTGAGCATTGTGTCTTTGGAAAGAAAAATACATTTAGATTTCTCAAAGTTAGGGAAACTTAGAAGGAGAAAAATTGGAGCTTTTACACTCAGATGTGTTAGGGCCAATTCAAGTAGCTTCTCATGGAGGATCTGGTATTATGTTACTTTCATTGATGATGCTACAAGAAAGGTATGAATTTATTGTATTAAACGTAAATCTAATGTTTTTGAGACTTTTAAAAGATGGAAAGACCTTTTTTAAAATGAATCAAATTCAAAGTTAAAGTACTTAGATTTGACAATGGTGGTGAATACTATAGCAAGGCTTTCAATGATTATTGTTCAGTGAATTGGATACATAGAGAAAGAATGGTTCCAAGAACACCAAAAGAGAATGGTGTTATAGAAAGAATAAACAAGACAATCATGGAATGTGCTAGAAGTATGAGGATACATTCTAGATTTTCCTT
Organism: Taxus wallichiana var. yunnanensis; assembly: GCA_018340775.1. NCBI lineage: Eukaryota > Viridiplantae > Streptophyta > Pinopsida > Cupressales > Taxaceae > Taxus > Taxus wallichiana. The sequence goes on along the minus strand of CM031234.1, from coordinate 410,033,356 downwards.
GGAATTTTGGGCAAAAGCAGTTGATACAACAGTTTATTTGATTGACCATGGGCCTTCAAGTTCACTAAATGGAGGAATACCAAAGGAAGCTTGGACCGGAAAATAGGTAGATCTTTATTTTCTTAAATTTTTTGGTTCAAAAGCTTTTGTGCATATTTATAAGGAAAATAGGAAAAAGTTAGATGCAAAATCCAAGAGATTTACTTTCATTTTTATGGATTTAGTGATTTCGGATTCCGTTTTTGGGATTTAAAGAATTATAAAATTATTAGGAGTTGTGATATTGAATGGAATGAAAAGAGAATGTATAATGATTAAATTTTGGTACTCAAGGAAGAACCGGTTGATAAATTTATGAATGAAAATGAACTCTTAGATTTAAAAGTAATACCAATAGGGTTACACAAGAATCGGTGTCGTATGTCGATTGACCCGTGATCGACATAGGTTAGCAGAACCAATATTGGTTACAAAAGAGCCAAACCAAAGACCTGGTTAGCGAATCGACATCGCACAGGTGGCTAGCGTTGACCATTGACAAATTTGGATACAAATGTCCAGGAGGTCCGAATACCCCAAAATTCTTTGAGAAGGTCACAAAGGGTAAGTAAACCTCCATAAATATTTACACCTTCTCTATTTTATTTATTATTGTGATAATTATGAACTATAGAGTTTTTAAGAAGCAATGTTGGATAAGACTCACTTCCGGTGGGAGCATGGCATGGATGAGGAGATGGACTTCTTGGATCAAAACCAGACTTGGTATTTGGTTAAGTTTCTAGTACGTAAGAGGACATTGCAGAACAAGTGGGTTTATAGGATCAAGGAAGATGAGGGTGGACGAGAAAAGGTACAAGGCAAGTCTTGTAATAAATAGATTTACATTGAAAATAGGTATTGACTTTAGTGAAATATTTTCTCCTATTGTAAAAATGACTTCTATTCGTACTATATTGAGTATAGTTGTAGTAGAGGATTTGAGAAACTAGATGTGAAGACAACTTTCCTTAATGGTGATTTGAATGAAGAGATTTATATGCAACAATCGCTTAGGTATGAAGTCAAGGGTAAGGAAATGGTACGTGAGGTTTGATAGTTTTATGCATAAGCCCTGGTCACTTGAGATGTGAATCTAAAATTTGTGTTTATTTCAAGAAGCTTTAAAATGGGATCTATATTATTTTGTTACTAGGATGATACGCTTATTACAGGATCTACTATGCAGGATATTGGTGACCTTAAGAGAAAGCCAGCTCACACATTTTCTATGAAGGATTTATGAGCTGCAAAAAGAATCCTTGGCATGCAAATACACAGAGACAGAAGAATAAGAAATTTTATTTATCTCGGGAGAATTATATCCACAGGGTTTTAGAAAGGTTCAAGATGTAAAATGAAAAACCTTTTAGTAAAACTATGGTTTGGACACTTCAAATTGAGCAAATATCAATGTCCTTCATCACATGAGGAGGTCAAATACATGACACGACTGCCATATGCTTCAGTAGTTGGGAGTCTTATGTATGTTATGGTTTGTACCAGACCATACATTGCATAGGTAGTGGGAGTTGTGAGTAGATATATACCCAATCCAGGTAAAGAGCATTGGAAAGCAGTCTAATGGATACTCAGGAATTTGAAAGGGATGTCTAACATGTAGTTATACTATAGAGGTTTGAATATTTCATTATGTGGCTATGTTGATTTAGATATGGCTGGAGATTTGGATGGTATGAGGAGCACTACTGGATATATTTTCATAGTAGGTGGGATGACAGTTAGCTAGATTTCAAGATTGTAGAAGGTTGTGGCTTTGTCTACTATAGAGGAAGAGTATGTTACTTCTACAGAGGCTAGCAAGGAGATGATATGGATGAGTAGGTTCATGAAAGAGTTGGGAAAGGAGAAAGATGATTGCAAACAATTCGGTGGACAGAGTCAAAGTGCAATTTATTTAGTGAAGAACTCAGCATTTCATTCAAGAACAAAACACATCCAGTTGAGGTATCACTTCATATGGAAGGTACTTGGAGGATGGATGGTTGAATCTGGAAAAGATTCATGTGAGTGAAGACTGCGGATATGCTAACAAATCCGTTAACAAAGGAGAAGTTGGAGCTACACTCCACTTCGCGTTGGTCCTTGAGTTTGAGACTTGAAGAGGAAGAAACAAAGATAAGGAAGGATCCAAGAAAGAACTTGTACAAGTATGGTGTAGTAATTAATCTCTAAATGAGAAATTGTTGAGTTGTGGAGCTCAATTACTTTGAATTAGCATGCAATATGAAACTTTTCGGAAAACACGAATGTAACATCGGTTAAGGAGGGACCGACATCGAGTTAGGTAGGAAGAAGTGACATTCGTTAAGGTGAACCGACGTCGATTACCTATGCGGGAGTGTTTTAATTAAGTATCAGGAATTAGATATATTTTAGCATAAAATCAGATCTATTGATTTTAATTGCATGACTTAGTGTCCTAAGTTTTTATGCACCTATATAAGCATGAAATCTAGGGTTCAGAAGTTAGAATTAAGAAGAAATTGAAAAAATTTGATGATTATTGTGAGAATAATTGTGAGAGAGAATTATTGGAGAAGAAGAAAAATCTTGAGGAAAAGAAATTATTGTACATTTGAGAGGTGTGGAAGATTGTAAATCTTTATTGTATATCTTTTCAAAGTTTTGGATAATATATTTTCTTGTTTCTTGGTGGATGTATCCCACACTGGGTGAACCATAATAAATCTAGTGTTGATTTATATCACTTGTTTTGTATAGTTCTTTTGGTAGAATATTCACTTTCATTGCATGTATGTTTAGATCTGATATATGATCTATACAACCTTGTGTTAACCCCAACAACTTCAATAATATGTTGAAATCTAAGAGAAATCACTTAGAAATGATACACATATTTCTTTTTAAAAATGAGAATTTCCATATAGAATTCCAAGTCTTGTAACTTATTATAAATGTAACAGAATTATTGAGTGCAAATTTTAACTTAAAAATCAAGGCCAATGATTTAATAGAAATTAAATCTTAATCAAAGGTATGAGATGAAATGAATATGACAAGAATGCAAGTGTGTATAATAGGGATATAAGAGTGGATTAACTTGTATTTGGTGATCAAGGCTGATTTTGGGCTAGAAAATGAGTAGAATAGGCTAGATTCGGATGGATATGCTTCGTATGGAAAATTGGGCTTGGAAACTCCTTCAAACAAGACTGTCCAGGATGAGGAAATAACCACCCGAGTGATAGTATCTCGAATTAGGTGCTAGTGTCCTTGTAAATTCTCTTCTTCTCATCTTCTTAGGATCTGGACTTATATTATTATTTTTATCTTTGTCACATCGACTTTGCTATAAGGTTTCTTTGTCACACTTGAACATACAAAAAAACCCTAGATGCGTGCATAAGGCTCAAGAAAATATTAGATGAAATAAAAAATGTATATACTTGAGTCGTACTAAACTCGATGGTCACCCCAATGTGATTGCCACCAAATATTGAACTACATTTTAGACTCTACGTAGTTTTATTATATGTCTATGTGTGATTGAATTGTGTCCCTTAAAGATAGGTTTCCTTTGTGTTAGTCATACCAAGATAGTGGGAAACAACTAATTTTCCTCCAATGATAAATTTGTGGGATGGAATTCGGAAATATCCCTTCATATGTAGTGAATAATGCATCTCAAATGCATTCTTTGAATGTTTATCTTTTCCCAAGTAGTGCATAATAAGTAATATCCTAGGTTTTCCAAACCTTAATAATAGTGAGTAAGTCATGTATATATATGATTCCCTTGTTTGATTTTTGTCATTAACAACTAAAGAGGCCAACCCAAAGTGATGAAAGAGGTTTTAGAAAAGATAATGAGTAATGTGGCAATTCAAAATTGAGAAAAGGAGAGAAAAGGACATAAGTGCCCAAAGGGGACAATAGTGCCTGGGAGATCCTATCCCTAATGGGAGGTACTATTTGGGATGCTCAAAGGATAAAACATAAAATAAATATTTGGGTCACACATTTTCCTATGTTCACAACTAAAATTGTCATTCCATAAAAGTAAATGATAAGAGTATCAAAAGGATAAAGAAATGTAAAAGAAAAAACAAGTGTTGTTAGTATCTAGTTTTCTTACTTAGGAATTATGCATCCAATAACATACTTAGAGGTGTGATGTAAGTAGTAAGTGCATAATTTCATGTCGACAATTTCCCCAAATTTATGTTGGTGAATGGATATTCGGTAGCATAAAGTAGATACGAAGAGCATACCTTATGGAGAGCTGAAGGGAGTTGTGACTGATAGAGTTTCAAATGAGGATTGTACTTGATATCATGTTGAATGGAGATTGTAGAATGTGTTTCATTGAATATAGAAGAGGATAAGAATCATATGGGTGACCTCATGCATGTAATAGAAATGATGAGCAAACTAGCATTTTTTGTTAGATATTTCCTTTTTGGAGCATTTTGTGCTTGAGATTGTTCCTTGTTCCATTTGTGTGTTGCCTTTATTTAGAGTAAGGTTAAACCTACAAAAGAATATAACTATAGGAAATGCTCATGATAAATGAAATTGATCTTTGAATTATCCAATGTGAAAATAGAAATGTGTATTGAAAAACAAGTGAATCAAGGATAAAATACACTTGAATGCCATGAGAGAAGAGATAGAATTATTCATGTATGTTTTTTTCCTTGGATATGGTTGGAATAGTACTGATGATTTAGGAATCATGTTTCCAAACTAAGGATTTGAGATTTTGAAGCTAAATTAAGGATTTGACAATCCTTTCTCTAAGTGAAGAGTATTAAGAGGGTTGCAGGATTTTCCCTCTAATCGTTAATGCTTCCCGATGGATAAGTGTCAATGTAGATGGCCACAAACCAAATAGAATATAGTCACAGATGACACATCACTCCTGGAATATCATTTTTCTGTAAATTCCCTAGGTGAAATTCCTTATTTGATCTCAAGAAAAAAAGTAATTAGTTCCCTTGCTCAAAGTATGTAACTTGACACTGATTTTGTTCCTATTGTTCCTAATAATAACCTATAACTAAGTTCATTCTGCTAAATGTTGGAGAAATATGTCACTGGAAACTAGTTGGTCATATAATATGCATATTTCTACCCTCAAGACAAAACCACACATGTGGGACACTAGGTCACACCACTCCTATCCCGATTGTGACATTTCTTTACGTGTAATAATTTTGGCCCAAGTATGATTTTGAACCATGTTATTAGCTCCAATTTGTTTTGATTTTTTGTGTACCATTTTTTTAGTCTCTAAACTATTAATAGGGTGAAATATTCATCTGTTGATTTCCCCCACTTGTTTAGGGTACATGAGATGAACCAAGGTGAGTTTGGCCCAAATGAGGAAATCGAAACATAAATCTTATAGCAGGAATAGGGAATGTGCATGGTAACAACCATGGTACATGAAAAAATGGGAAATGGTGTCTAACAAGTATTAGTCAACATGGCATGATGCAATAGAAACTCATCAAAACATATAGTAACATAGAAAAAGACACAGTGAATAGTTATTGAATACATGGGCCACCACTCAGGATTTCACAAGACACATGAAACCTTCAAGGCTATGGAAGAAAATACACACAATAAATCATAGGTCATAACCCATAAATAATGTTTATCAAAACAAAAGTATAAACAAAAAATCAGATAACCATGGTTAGAAGAAGAGCTTGAAGAAAAATTCTACACATGATGCACCCGTAAGTATGTTAGAAAAAATGATATTATGCCACAATGTATACAACTGAAAATAAAAATGAAATTAGTTTATATTACAATGATAAAACCTGAATATATAGAAATAGGAAAGGTAGATACCCCTAGGATCCTCGGTAGGACTAGAAGAGAATAGTGCCAAACATCATACATTGTTTGATGACATATAAGTATCCTACATTAACCTCAAGAGCACTATGTGAATGCGTATGTGTGTATGGAAAACGGATAGAGCATACTATGAATCAAAGTAACATGATAAAAAAATGTGCAACATATAATATTATAATCACAAATTGAGACATGAAACAAAGATCTAAGCTAATGATTTTGAATTATTGCAATGATTAGAATGAAATGATATGGCTAGGAGAGGGGATCATGGTTTCTCCTAGTGGATGTGTGCAAAGTGAGGTCCATATAGGTAATTCCACCCTCAATAGTCGTGTTTGAACCTAGAACAAGAGTGTTTCATCGGGTGGCGAGGGGAAGAATAATATACCCCCAATGTCTAAATTTTATGGTGATCTAAGTGATATCATTAAGATAGTTATATAAATATGAAAAATAGCTAACATGATTTGGATTAGATATATTATACGCATGTGAAATTAGGCTAAGTTAATAACTAAAAACTAACACCAAGTAGTCCTTATAACAAAGCTAATTAACTAAGCATCATGATAAAGATAGAATGAGAAATCTAATCTAAATGCATCCAACATTAAAACCTAAAATGTTAAGTCATGCCTTAGATATTTGGATGTGGTTTTGATGAAAGGTACTCCTTTTGTTGAGCTAAACATGACTACGTGTGATCAAAGGATGCTATCTCCATGAAGAGGAAGATATCTCACCAATATGGCTTGATTTCCATGTATGGTTCTTATCTTACTAATATTTTGAGGTAGGAGCATCATCCTCATGATTTGAGAGTGCAATAAGAGTCTGAATAAGCCTATGAAAGGAACTTAACATATACAAAGAGTTGTCAAAGTATTCCTCTCCATGTTTGCATTATTCAAATTCAAATTGTGTGTGTGTGTGCATTGCAGTTGTGAAGGTAAAAGGTCTTGTATTACTGGTCATAGGTCAATTTCACTGATTAAGAGGGGTTAAATAGGTATGAATGAGTTTTCAAGATATGATAAGGTCATGTGAGACCCTTAGACATGTTTTCTAGGTGTAATTTGAATGTGTTGTAAAAAGTGCATACATGCTTGAATGAGTGCTTTAAGAAAGTTGTAAGAGTAAACTTGACTTGGTAAAAGAGGATTATAGGTAAAATAAATCCATGACATCATGTGATAGCTGTCATGTACAACCTAGGTGAGTGTATTAAGTGATATTTATCCGATTTCCATGTAAGGAGGTTGTTGAGCCTTCATAGGAAGAAGTTGAGTCAGTTTAGGAGCTTGTTAAGGCTCTTTACTTAGAAAATTTACACCTATTCATAGGTGGTTCGAGTGAAATGATGTAAGTAAGGGATTTGAGAGATTGAATAAGGAAATTATAGCATGATTGGTGGTTTGAAGTTGTAAGAGACCTTTGTTTTAAATGAAAATATAACATTTCAATGGATGTGATAGAAATCCTATCGGGGTAGTGTGTAATAAACTATCAATAGTGTTCAAATGAGGCAAATATCTTGACTGATAAATTGAAGAGGATCTACAGGTGATAAGAATCTCATTCATGATTTTTGTAAGACTTGAATTTGTGTAATTTGCTTGTTATTGCAAAATGTTCCTTCTTGGGCTCATTGTAGGAATTTGATTATATTTTCACCTGTACAATTAGAATGAGTTGAAATTTGCAAGTTTTCTCTATCTCCTTATGAACTAGGGTTCCTCCAAATTTTGTGGTGATTAGAAAATCACGGGTGAATAACCCGTTAACGAAGTTTTGAGCTATAAAAATGAAATACAATATATATCCAAAGGAAGAAAAAGACATACTTTGGGTTAATACTTGATGGATCATGATTCTAGACTAATGATGAAGGAGGAGGTAGGTGTATTGGATATGATTGAGTGATCTTATGGGTGTGGTAATGAATAAATTTCCATCATTACCCTGAATTCTGATTATACATTAGTGTATGAGTGTATTAGGTCATTTTGGAAGGTCATAAACAAGTTGAATCGACAAATTTAGCTCTATAATGATATCGAAAGGATATGAACACCTTTATTAGGATCACAATGATGTATTGAGATGGTCTTAGGGTAAAAAAATGAAGGAAATGCCATCATTCTAGTGTAAATCATATTGTGCAGGGTTTGTATGATAGTTCCAAGTCATGGTAGGAGGTTATGAATACATTAGAGAATTTGAGCCAAACCCCAATGGAAGAGATATGGAATACATATATTCAAGTATGAACGTCATGTGTTGAGTGATTCTAGGTCATGAACTTGCCTCCATTTTGAGTATAAAGAGATTGTACAGTGGTATAGGACCATGTCAAGTCATTTTGGAGACCATATGAAGGGAGTTGAGCATAGTATGATGACAAACCAATGCATAGAAGGTTGAAAGACTCATATCCAGATATGAATAACATATTTGAGTGGTTGTAAGGAGATTCCATAATACATTGGCCTTCATTATTTGGATCTAGAGTGATATAGAAGCTAGTATGACTGTTCTAAGTCATTGTGAGAGGGTTGAATTGGAGAATCTAGCTATAAATAAGCGAACCATGAGAATATACACTTAAATCATGAGAAAAGAAGCCTAATGTACAATAAGGAATGCTATGGAAACCTCCTAATTGCATTCTAGGACTTGAATTGGTCTTGTATGGACTATGATAAGGCTATATAAACAACTTGAGGGAAGAGTTCACAGTTTTTACCATTTCTTGGGAAGCTTCTAAACATAGAGATGGTGGTTTGAACATTCTCAAATAACTAGGAGAAGTCTTGTGACTCCAATACGAGGGAGGAATCCATTTGAGGTAATAAACAACTAAGAGAGATCAAGAGGTACGTATACTAAAGACCTTAATAGTGGACTTAGTAGCATGAGACTGTCTTGTTGGTGTATATGGAGGTATTATATATATGTTAGACACTGAGATAGTGATCACAAGGTGATCACCTTATATTGGTTGACATTAGGAAAGCCCTCTAATTGTTTATCTATCATATGAATATGCATGGTCTCTCAATGGACCTCAAGATACAATAATGGTGTCTATATGCACTTATGGCTTAAGAACATGGACAAATGTGTTATATATGTATAACCTCAGTTAGTGATCCTCAAGAAGGGGTTGGAATATTTGAGCAATTTCGGTCTCTTGTTATTATGAGACAATCATTGGTGAATGATAACTCTTCAAGTAAAAACCCTTAAGGTCAAATACATGCAAATCAAGCATATACCCCGCACCATCTTTTTAAGTAGATGATAGAATGGATGATAGATCAATATGACTTTCAAACTGGAAATGGATCTTATCATATGTATATGTCTTACAAGGAAATGGTGTAAATATGTAAAACTAGTGTTGTGGTGTAAAATTGGAAGGACGGTATTAGGTTATTTATATAACTTTCCAATTTGGGAGACACTTACAACCTAGTGAATGTGGGATAAAGGTAAAGTATAATTATAAAGGGATAAGTATGATTAGGAGGAATTAATTAGTTATTAATAACTCATGGGAGTTGGATTGGATTTAATTAATCAACTAAGATTAATTAATAGGACAATATAAGCTTAAGAAGCCACCGGAGGTAATTTAGAAGGGAATTGGTAGAATTTGAAGGGTTTGAAAAGGGTATTTAACCAATAAGAATGTTTATTAATTAAATACAATATTAGAAAGGATTAATTAACTAATAAATAATTAATTAAAAGAGTATTATAACTAATAAAGTTTCGTTAATTGACATCAAGAATGAAGGAAACACTAGTTAATTAGTGATGTTTCATTAATTGATCTGAAATGAAGGGAATGTTAGTTAATAAGTGAGAAATCAATAATAGGAAAGATGATAGATAGTGCAATTTTAGTAGTAAAACTATGACTTAAGATTTAGGTTTCTACATTTTCCCCTCTTTGGTGCGGTGTAGCGTTAAAGACACCATTTTAAAGATAGTAGAAAATTACGAGAATCAAATTTTGAAGGAATAAAAGAAAAAATAGTAGAATGTATGATTCCCCTTGAGTGTTGAGGGGGTGATAGAAGAGGTCGATTGACACTTAAAAAGAAGGAAAGATACAAAGCAAAATCATATTACGTAAAGTGAGAGTCAAACGTGGCTCGGTTGGCGTTCTTGATTTGATTGATTAGAAAACAAGTCTCATGTTTAAATAGATGGAAGAAACAAGGGGGGAGGGGGAATTAATGTGATCCCTATTTCCCCAGGTGTTGTGGAATAAAATGTTGATAGCAATGGAACATATTCGAACTAATCTTGGTTGGCCATTGTTAGAATCGAGAAAAATTGGAAATATTTTGTAGAAAGTTAGATAGAATGGAAGAAAGCATATATTTGGAGAATCATAAGATCATAACATAGCCAATGAATCATCTTGTTCAGGAGTAAATTTTAAATTGATATAAGCATACAAAAAAAGTGTAAAATGACATAAATAGCCATGATCTCGATTTATGTTCATTTCTTAAGGTCGACTCAAAGCAAAATGCATGAAGAAATGTAGTACAAGAAAGTAAACAAACATACCAACAAACAAACAACATTCAAGAAAGTTACACTTATGTTTTTATCCATTTTCAGTTCCCAAATGTTTGAGTTATATGACAAGCGTTAAAATGGTGTCCCAAGCAAGGATGCTTGAAAGGGAAATAAACGGAGGACATAAAAGTCCAATGAAAAAGTAATTGTGTACTATGGAACTTCCCCAAGAAAGGATATATGCAAGGTAAAACAAACATAGAAATTAAACGAAATTTGTTAATGAAGGAAGATCAAGATGATCCACATGTTGTGCACTAGAAAAGAAAGCATTAAAGTAAGATGTTTTGTAGGATAGTTTTTTATTTTTAGGATTTTGTGTTTTGTGAATTTTTAGGTTTTTGATGTTTTACCAATGTTTTGGATTTTTGATGTTTTACCAATGTTTTGGATTTTGATGTTTTACCAATGTTTTTGAATTTTTGAATGTTTTGGATTTTCTAGGATTTTCCAAAAAATTTATGGTTTTTTGAAAGTTTTCTAAAGCTATGTACAACAAAATGAAGATGCAAAGATGGATCCAAAGTGAGAGGTGAGAATATACAAAGACAAATCTTGCATGAACATATAAGAATAATAAATCAAATGGAAAAGGCCATGAAGGATAGGTTCAACATGATGATGAACGAAAGATAATGAAGAGCTAAGAAGGACAAAACATGCCCCTAGTACAAGTTGGCTAAGAAACATATGATATAAATGAAGAAGAATATTCTTTATTGAAATGGGGACAAAGTTTCCATCAAACATGGTAAAAAGGAAATATTATAGACATGGATGTTCGAACGAAGTAGAAGAATAGTGGGGATGTTATGAATGGATATGGAAAATTTACCTAGATGAATGGTAATGAAAAGATGATGAGCAAAAGGAAAAAAATCATGATAGAAAATATAGACTATAGAAAGAGTCCGAACAAGATCCAAACAAAACATGGTAACATATAAGTCTTCTTTTCTCATCAAGATCCATTGTGTGCATGTGGAAATCAATTACCTCTCAATGTAAATACATAATAGGAAGCAAGTGAGGAAAAACTAGCCAATGTGTAAGAATGATTGATTTTGAAAGTTGATTTATGAATGTAGGGTGGAAGGAGAGTCGTACATTGCTCTGCTTCCAGCCAAGAATCCAAATCACGACAGAGATGTATTTGATTCTAGTTGCATTATTACTCTACTACTAGCCAAGCATCTATAACCCTAGTAGAGATACTAGAAATACCACTAGAGATATTTTTATTGCTTTGGTTTTTGCTTTTGTTTTTGATTTTGATTTTTGATTTTTGATTTTTAATTTTTGATTTTTGATTTTTGATTTTTGACTTTTGACTTTTTATGTTTGATTTTTTTTTTGATTTCGAAAACTTATTTCAGCTCTCTTGAATTTTTGATAAGGGGTTAAGAACCAATTATTTATTGATGGAATTATGTGGAAGTGAATGCGATGAAGATATTGCATAGTGTCAAAAAATATTCCCAAAGGTATTCACAACTATTTTATAAGAGGAAGATAACGATAAGATATCTAAGAGGTCAGCTTTTTTCTTCAATTTACCTGTAATTAAAGACCAAGGTAAAACAAATACAATAGAGATAATTTTCACACAATGAGTTAAATAGAATAACCAAAAGATCATCGAAGGGATGAACATGGTGAGAGAATTGTAGATGAATATGAAGAAAGAAAGGAAAGAACATCCATGTTTATGCAATACTTGTATGTAATGTCTAATCTTTGTACCTTTAATTTTGTTTATGTTTTAATGTTTTCTCTCTTTAGTGATTTTTTTAATATATTTTGAACGGTTTCAGGAAGGGAAAATCAATAAGGGATAAGATGATGAATATGAATGATTGGGAAGTTGGGAGACTAAGGGGAATCATGTGATAAGAGGAGGAAAACGTCATTTAGGTGACTTATTATTCCTTAGAATATATTTTATCATATAAGGCTTGGGAGACCGAGGGGAATCCTAATAATAACATTGATTAGAATAATCAGAGAGGCGAGGGGAATCATAAGAATAACATGAATTACAAACGTGAGATGAAGGTGGGGACAGGGGTAACCAAACGAGTTCTCTAGAATGAGGAACTAATCTTGGTTTAGTTGTGTTGGGAATATTTTGATGTGAATTCCTAAACCTAGGCTCCTTATTGTCATAAGTGTGAGGAACCATGCAGTGATTAGTCATGGTTAGCATTGTTGGGACTAAATTCCTAGTCCTAGATTGTATGATTGAAATACTTCAAATGGAAGGAAGTTCCATGTCAATTTAGGTAGCATAAAGGTAAGAAAATAGACATTTTGCAAACATGGAGATGATCATGTGATTTTCAAAAGGGAATTTAAGAAAAATAATCATCGTGATTACACAATTTAGAAAATCCAAGAAGGTTTGGACAAGTTACAAGTGTATATTTCAAAATGGTTGATTGAATTTTAGCAAAGTGTAATGACTACAAAGGAAAATTTTCCAAGAGTGTGAAATGTATAATGAAAGTCACCAAGGAAAATCTATGAAGTCCTAAAAAAGGAGTGACTGCGAAGGAAACTATTCCATATGTCTAAAATTGTCTCAAAGGTTGCTTCGATAAGATAACAACACAATTTCAATATTTAAATCAAGTTTTTAACAAACAAGATTTAAGTATTAAAAATGTGTTGAAGTGATTTTGACAACATAACAACGCAAGGTATACACTTAAAACAAGTTTAACACAAACAAGGTTTAAGTCTTGAAAGTGGAGGATACAAATGCAAGCAATGTAACAATACAATTTGGACACTTATATCAAGTTTTAAGAAAACAAGATGTAAGTATCAAAAAGGGATCGCACAAGATACAAGCAGCGTAATAACAACATCACAATACTCAAATCAATTTTGGAAAAGAAACAAGGTCTTAGTATAACAATGGTTCGACACAATACAAGCAATGTAACACTAAAATTTGGAAATTTATATCAAGTTTTAAGAAAAATAGGATGTAAGTATCGAAAAATGGATTGATATAATGCAAACATCATAACAATGCAAAGTGAGATAAAGGAAAGATACCTTCTACAAAGATATGTCTCAATATGGATTTCAAGACAAGACTACCAAAATATGAAGACGTACTAACACACTTTCAACACTTACATCACTTAGATCGCAATAAGGATGGATGTAAGTGGTGGACATAATTTTAGAAGCACTTTAAGTTGATTTCAATTTGACCAATAATGCAAAGAAGATAACAAGGGGATTAAAGCTTGGTGATGAAAAATAAGATGCATAGTTTTGGTAGAGTTTCACCTTATTTGATAACAAGGTAGAATCTAGGAAAAAAAATTTCATTGTAAGTTTTGAGATGAAAGATACATTATGAAAACTTTAACCGGATGATGAAGGCTCCCCTGCATCCATAGATAGCTCAGCACAAGTCTTCTTTATGGGGAGCATCAGGGTATTAGTACATACCCAGTGAATCAAGTCTCACCACTCATCAGTGGTCTCTGCAAACAAAGGAGAAAACAAATTAGAAAATAATCAAAAGGGTGAAACGAAACATGAACAAAAAGAAAGGTAGCAACTAAGGCAATTCTAGCTAAAATAAATATCAAAAGAAGAGTGACAACTCACTCGAGATCTTTGGGCCTCCAAGAAGGATCTTTGGGATCCGCACGCACACGACTCGTCCTCTCCACCTAGGTCCTGAGAAAGTAACTCCTCTGAGACTAGAGTCACCCTCTCTACACTCTGCTCTGCCCTCTCGGCCTGTAGGATCTCCTGAGTGTCATGCCACTCGGGATCACTATCCTCTTCCCCACCTAACTCATTGATCTCCATGTCCTCGGTCTCCTCCTCTGTCTCTCCCCCTATGAACTCCTCAAACTCGGAGTCTATATCAATGGGGTCATCACTACTATGGGCAGGACCGGCGGCAATCCAAAGTAAAGGTTCCTGAGGAGCACCGACTCTCTCTCGAGCGTGTACCACCCTCCTGGCTATAATAGGGACGCCAGGAGTAATAATAGTCCAACCCCGGCCTCTAGGACCTCCCCTAGCCTCCTAAACTGATCTGAACACTGGCACCACTGGGGGAAGCATGTCAATGTAAGCAAGGCCAAACTACTGAGGCACTCAATCAAAGGGGTGTGTCTCTACCTTCCCCGTCCTGTCCACAAGCTGCCCTGTAGTAGAGCAGGAAATCAAAGTAAAGGTCTCCTCACCCCACAACCCCGCCATGGCCTAATAAGTTATGGCCTCCATATCCTCGTAGTCGGGAAGTAATCGGCTGGTGGGGTCTCTAAGCACCATCATCTCTATCCATCTAGCTGCCCTCATGGCCCCGAGATCCTCCACCTCTACGCCCTAGAATAAGGGATAATGCACTTATAGACCCATCCTATAACTAAGCTCGGATGGCTTAGTGACCGTCCCTATAATCAAACCACCCTATATAAGTCGTAATAGGTGGTCCCAATTATATCGGTTCCCCGAGGCATAAATCGACCATGTGCCTCAATCATGCGATGATGGGGGCCCAAAGAAGAGAGCAAAGTATCCCCTCCCTTGTCTCCGATCAATCTCGAAGAAAGGATTTCCATAATGGCTTTGACGGATTAGAGGGATGGGCAAGCCAGGAATAGAAAAACCTTCACCCCCTTCTTCGAACCAATGGAGACAACTGCATCTCCCATGTAGGTGGTCCACTGAGTCACCTAAGCTCTGGATATTGTTGTATCAAATGAAAGTCTCCTCCCAATAATCGGGACTCCCAAAATGTGGTAGAGATCCTTTAGGGTGATATTCCACTCACCCCTAACACCTAGAAATCGGAAGGTGTTCCAATCTACATCCCAGTAAGAAAATAAGTCACATAGTATGTGACTGGTAGGTCAACATGGGGGACCCGTGTAATCCTCAATATACCCGCCTCCGGAGAGTATCCCGCTTAGCTTGAGAGAGTGCATCTAACACCGCTTGAAAGCCAATCACACTCCCTCTCTCGGCTCCATCTAATGTACTTTTCCTTGTTCTACAAAACACCCAAAACATGTAAAAAGAAGAAAGTTAGTGCAAGATTGCATTGGAAAAATAATTAAAGCAAGTAGGAATACTAGAAATGCAAAAATAAACTCAAAATAGTGTTGTTTTAACACTCTGTAGAGGACCTCCGCCCTAAGTAGGGTGGTGGTTCCGTAACCACCACCTTAAAAGGTGGCGGTCCTATAACCACCACCTTGCTCAAGGCGGTGGCCCTGTCCTACAATTACAAATGGGTCGCATGCCCTAAAAATTCTTTAAAATGCTTTAAAATACAAAAAAATGACCATTTTAGCTAAAACGAAAGCCTACCCATTAGGTGTCCCTCCTAAGAGACACATTTAAAACTGGAATTTCTAAAAATAACCCCCCCACAATAAATATTTCATCATTTTTACATTTTGGGTGCAAAAATGTTAAATCAAGAAGAACTAACCTGAGATCTTGTGGGTCAAGGTTCTGCTCGTGGAGGCATGATCGCTATCTCGATACGAACGTTTATTTGTAATCTCATCGAAAACCATCACCGTGGGTCCCAAAGCTCACAAACTATCAAATCAACACATGCAAATGAATAGGACAATAAGCTCATTTTATATATATATGGTGTTTTGACTCATTTTGACCCCTTTCACGGGTTTAGAGCGCCGACGGAGGTATGTTATTATCCCCGCACAAATAGTAAGTCCACATTTCATACTAATTTCATATTTATTTTTCAATTTATCTATCTCGCACTTGTGTCCTCTTTCCATTTTGCAGGTAGTGGGAACTTTGATGATGACATTTTGACACACGGGTGTGTGTCGGTATAATTTCTAGCTTCCTATTTTGGGACCACCATACTCAGACCCACCATTTTACGCCTCTTCATGGTTAAAACGCTTCTCTGATGGGGAAATATGTACGTACCCAAAATTATAGGGTACTGTACCACTAGAACGACATTACACATGCCCCAATGATGATATAGGTCACCTCACAATGTGTTCAGAACCTAGGAAAGCTCACCAAGTGTATGTTAGCATCCCAAGCATCTTGTTTAAGCTTTGTGTACTTCACTTTATCCTCTACCTTTCTTTTTCTAAGCCTTTTGACCTTTAGTGATGAAACTTCCACCATGCCAGGGCGGTGGTCCTTCACGCATTTTTCAACACATTCTTTTATCACGACTTGCATAATTTTTCAACATTCACTAGCTCTTCTCAACTGCATTATCTTGTATTAATGTGTTATGTTCCTTGGAATAGTGTTTCTTCATTGTTTAATCGTAAAAAGAGTTCTAATAGGAATTACCTTCGAGTGAATGTGAAATATATAAATAGCCAACTTGTTTTCAAGCAAATGGCCCCTCAACTTCTCATTTCCATAGTTTAGTCTTTCAATTTATT
Organism: Taxus wallichiana var. yunnanensis; assembly: GCA_018340775.1. Lineage (NCBI taxonomy): Eukaryota > Viridiplantae > Streptophyta > Pinopsida > Cupressales > Taxaceae > Taxus > Taxus wallichiana. The sequence continues at coordinate 410,016,428 of CM031234.1, read as the reverse complement.
GCTTAGAACTCATTTTGTTTTCATATTTGCATCCATGCTAGTTTTTCCTTTACTTTTAGAAGCCATTTGATCTTCTTGCTCCAGTCTTGTTCATTGTTGAACATCATACAAATTAGTTTAGAATAAAGTAGTGTCAGTTGTAGATTGAATTCATTAGAGTTACGAGGTTGCGTTCTTCATAGAAGGTATATTCTATAATCTCTCGGTACACTTGTGTTGTATTACCATAATAAATCCCACTAGGAATTGCATACGCCAAGCTCGTCACTTGCATTGTCCCTCTCCTACTCGTATTATATTTGGTCTATATCCAAATCTGTCATTGTTCAAAATACCTTTTCTATTGATGCTAGCATATACACGCTCTTTTGAATTCATGTGAACATGATGGAATGAGGAGATCATTCTGAGGGGACAAAATCATACACTATTGGATTTGTCATTGTTATGTAAATTCCAGGTTTTATCTCACAAAGTTCTAGTTAAACATATCAAATAAAGTAGTGAAATATTTCATTTTAGTTAAAATTTCATTTTGATATTGCTGTGGGAAGCTATGGGGATTGATTGTTTCTCAAAAACTATGATTCATTCCTCACTTCTGAGGTAGGATTGAGAATCTTTCAATTAAGTTAATCAGCTATCTAGTTATTTAGGATAAACTCACAACTGCATAGGCAAGTAGCTACACTGGGCTACCTTGCTTGTTTTAATTTTGTTATTAGATTATTTTTCATTTTCTAAATATATTAGAATAGTTTCTCTTTCATTTCTATTCAAAATTATATAAAAAATACAAAAAGTAGAGGAATATATATATGTTGAAGACATAAGACTACCTAACTAGCTTATCTCGCACCCCATGTGTATTCCATCCCCACCGGTGTTCTCGGCACGACCTCGAGAGGTCAGGTGTGAGGAAGAGTTACTTGTAGATTCCCATGCTCACATGTCACTTTTCCATCATCCGGTGATCATTATGCTTGGAACCATTGATAATGCTAGTTTGGCTCGCCCATGATCAATGGCCTCATGGATCTAATCAATGAGCCTATAGTCCTTAGTATCATGGGTTGTAGAGGTGAAAATTTTACAATAACAAGATACATTCTTCCTGATCACGTGCTGTAGCAAGGGACATCTACTTGCATCATGGTCCCCATGACAAATTTCACAATCCACTATAAAAGCACATACCATCCTCTCGAAGGTAATGATCCTTAACGTGTCCCTCTATTTCACAATATGTGCACCACAAACCAATGCGAGTCTCATGGGCTGTGTTCACAGATAATTTTTCCAACTATTTTGCCATAGCAGTAATTTGAGCCTCTAAGAATAGGCTAACGCCAATATCAATACTACCAACAGCCTTGGTGCATAAGGCAGCTTCCAATGCTTCATGTGGGTCTATAAAAGTTTTATGAGATAAGGCCCTTCTAAAAGGGGTGATCAATCCTCCAACAAACCACTGTGCATGCTAAGAAGGATGAATATCATATGATAATTTAGACAAGAGATTTTTAAAGCACACATCATACTCCGCACACTCTCGCCATTCCTTGTTAATCTTTTCAAAGTGTTGATTCTCTTTTACTTGAACTTAGGAATGTGGAACTCTACCAACAATGAATTCTTTAAGATAGTATAGTCCACCATATGATGAGGGTCATAATTCCTATACCAACTATGCGCACGCCCTTACAATGTGGTTGCAAACTAACTATCCTTTCGTTCTAGGGTTGTGATACCCTTCACATGCTATAGATGTTCACACTTGTGAACATGTTTCGTAGCATCCTCAATGCCCATGTAATCTAGAAAATGTAGAGACATTTCAAAGAATGCTTGAGGTGGCGGTTGGGGTCACTTTCCTCCCAAGCTTGAGCCCCGGTTCCCTCTAGTGTTTCCTCCACTTTGCCTGATCCACTAGGTCTACAAGGTCCAGTGCCTCCGGATCCACCGAACCACCGGGTCTAACAGGGCCTGTAGGAGCTTTACCAAGTGCCCCCACGGTCCCACTGAACTATGTGCCAATGGTTTATGATAGCACCCCACTACCACTATTGTGTCCTGCGCCACTCCCTGATGCGAGACCAATAGCTTGTACACTTTCTCCTTATCCAAAGACTCCACCAAATACTGGAATATGTGCTGCCATAGAAGAAGGGACCAGAAATTGTATCTCCTAACTATGGATCTGTCTCTGCCACCGATATCAATTGGGTCAATAACACTTCTTCTTGGTTCGGGAAAACCAAGCGCTAGGGCTCAGTCATTGGGTGGGTTCAGATATGCACCAACAACTCTCCTTTCTCCATGTGACGAACTCTCACTAGAAGTGAAGGGGTCTCCCTCACGTGCTTTCCAAGATGGGGTAGCACAGATTGCTCGGGTTCCACATCCTCCATGTGAACCTTAACTCCTTCCCGTAGCATCTATCTCCATAGATCCATCACACTATTAGCCTCACATCATCTAACAATCTCCCTTACACACACTTTACTATACTTTTACTATATCTCTTCCTTCTCCTTCTCTGTCATGATATCTCGCCATCTTCCTCCACCCGGGCTCCCTTACCCAACACTCGAGAATGGTATAGCCAGCCATTGGGAAAGCCTTTAAACTCACGGTAACCATCAATATATTCATAGCTAGGGAATAAAACATAGAAAGCGTTCCTCTAGGTTCTCACGTAAATTCAAACTCAAAGAACCTGCGGACAAGAGTACATGGAAATGGCATACTCTAGAGTGTAACTAGTCGAGTAATCCTCTCCACCAATGTTCTACAAAGATGGGTCCACGCGTCAGATCTACATCTTCCAACCTTTGGTAATCTTCTTCATCTATACATGTGAACCATAACACCAACTTGATCTAGATGCATAGGTTGAAATCCATTCATATAGTTCTACTGGGAAGTAGCAGAATAAGGTCTCATATAGATCATGGTAGATGTTCTCTTCTACCCATCTACGTGCATTAAACTCAGGTCCAGTGTTATATCTTTGAGAAAATTCATCCTCCATGCTCTTGAGCTATGATTCAATAATTTCCAATGTCAACCGCTCTGTCATTACTCATTACATAGATCATGATGTATGTTGCATCCCACTACAACTTTGAAAAGAGGTCCCGGTAACGGAACTAAGATGTAGTCATTTTTACTCCCATAATAAAAGGCGGGAACCCCATGCATGTCGGCCTATCACCCAATAGAAGCCGAGAGCTCACTCGGGGCACGCATGCGTACCGATTATCTCTTTTATGTGAGTTAAGTGGGAAGCATCATTTATGACTAGTATAAGAGTTTTTATGAGGGAGGGTGAAACATACAAGGACCATAGGACTCGAAACGGCCTCTAGATCCTTACGGTCACCTTAGACCGAGTACCTTCTGAATCTAGAACTTGCATTATTATGGCGAGAAAAGAATTATAAAAGCATTCATCCATAGCATGAAAGGAAAGAGAACTCATTTGAGAAAAATATGCATTAAAACCATTGATATCCATGTCTATTTATAATAGGTAACCTCATTATATTCATTGATTCATTATAGAGTGTCACAGAGAGCAGACCATAGTCATACATATTCTTGAACATATGTAACTAAGATAACAACAAAAGAAAAATTACAATTCCATGCTTAGTACATTCCTTCCTGAACACAAATATCCACTCGTAGTAATTCTGAAGAGCTCCGCTCACTCTCTAACTCATTATACCTCATACTTCTATATATTTTACTCCGTAAGCCCTTGTATTTATAATTCTCCTACACTACCAACTCACCTTCCAGCATCCTCAGATCTGGTGCCAAGTGTTGAATGTGATCCATGCAAGCATGCTTCTTCAAGCTTTGAGATTTCCATTTTATATCATGATGTTCTTCTAGAAGATTCCATCCGGGGCATGCTCTTTTTTGGGCCAGCCTATCGCTAGGCTGACATCTTATCCATGTGCAACCGATCACACTTTTCACGTGTTCTACCCTGGGTGCTCAAATTGACTAAGTCCCGAGCCTCCTTTCACGCGTCATGCATGCTATGTGCTTCCCTAAACCTTTCTCTCACGTGCTTTTTCCTTGCGCACATTTTCATACCTAAGACCCTATGTGCCTATGCACCTTCATACTTAGCCAATATTCAGGGGTCCAACATTCCTCGCCAACAAATGGTTAGCATTTGATATATTGACAACCCGTTGTTTATACTCGGTAAAAACACACAAGTAGGATTCCGTATTGGGTGATGAAATCCCAATAGTTTCACGTAGGTAGAAATGTTTAGATACAAATTTTTGTTTAATGTGGTTTGGTTATGTGTGACATAGATTAAGTGAATGCAATCTATTGACTTACTAATTAAATTATGTGATCAAGAAGGATGAAAGGTTTGTTTTAATCCTAAAATAATTTTGTATTTTGATTAGACAAAAAAATGCAATGCTTAAAATTGAAAAGAAAAAGAGGACTCACCTAAGAAACGCTTCCTTCTTGATTTTTAAATTTTTTATTTTTTTTAGCAATGCAAGAAAGAAAGAAAAATCCTCTAGAGTAGAAACCTGCAAGGGTTAGGAGAAGACAAAAAAATAAAAATAAAACGATGCTAGAGGTTAAATGACTACGTAATCGAAGTAGTCACACGATAATTGGAAATTGATAAGAATAGATGGCGATTCACCTCAATCGTTGGTGATTTTATTTCATCGCTAGCGATTACAGAGTAGAAAACCTAAAGAAGAATTTTTAATAATAAAACTAAAATGAAAGAAAATGGATAAGGTCCCACCAGATTTCGAGAATGTTTAGAGAAGTTTTTTCTTTCCTACTCTAAATTAATGAAGTGAAACATCAAAAGAAAACTAACCTCAAGGGTAAGTGCACCAAGTTGGGGGACAATTAAGTGGACATCAAATCCTGAATTTTACATTAAAAACAGAAAAACATCAAATTTAGTCTTCCATGGACTTGAACCATGCCGAAAAGTAAAAACTATGTCATAAAAATGGTACCATTGCGTAGGGGAGACTATTAGCTTTGTAGAAATACTGATTTTAAAGTGAATAGAAGAGGATAAATATCATTTTATAATTTTTTACTAATAGTAGGTATTTAAGACACTTTTTCCGTGAATGTTTATGTCTACGTTTAAGACTACAAAATTTGTTTCACTTATCAGAATGTGATAAAACTTATACCATCCCAACCGTGGTGAAATTATATACATGTTCAAAAAAAAATTATTTGATTTCAATATTTTTTGATGAAGTTATGGTGGGCAAACGGAAAGTGCTCTATTTTCTTTATGTTTTCATACCACTTTCACGGAAAAAATCATAAAAATAAAATATTACTCAAAAAATACAAAATAAAATCCATCCCAAGATAGATAGTGGCATATAACTTCTCACCAAAGGAAAAAAATATATATCAATTTTTGGTCATCCAAATTGTGGGCAAACGGACTATAATCTTATCGGCATTTTTAAAAAAATACCAAGTCATTGAATTTTGAGTGTTTAATATAGCTAATCTTGTCCATTTTTTACAAAAATTAGTATTTTAGAAACTAGATTCTAGATTCTACAATTCATATTAATATAATTTTGCCTAATTTTGAGTGTATGTGTTGCTAATAATCCCTACAAGTTGATATTATGTTGTTATTTGCAATATGATGTCCACGGATGACCCTATATTTGTCCATCAACTTCTTGAACTTACCCTCAAAAGACGGTGGGGTTTAGGTAACCCATGAGGATGAATGTTGATGTTGATGGTTTATTGAAGTTTTTGAGTACGAATGAGTGTACAATTCCTCTTGTCTTGAAAAACACTCTGTGATCAAAGATATACTAACTAGAAAGGATTAGATAAATGAATAAACAAGATGATTGGAAAAATATGGTTCTAGAAATCCAAAAGGGATTCCTTAGAGGATGTCAACTCACTTTGTAACAATTAAGTGAATTGATAAAGATAACGATAGTAATATATAATAATAGATAGATAATTGATACAAATTTCTAAAACTTAAGGTTGAAAGGAAGGTCCTGTGCGGCTTCGATGGTGGTCCAAGCAAGGTTGGATGTAATCTGGACACATTTAAAGTAATCATACAAGAAATATTCAGTCTCTTGCACGATCTCGTGGAGGAATTCAAACTGATCTTCAATTTCTTTCTTGTCAATGGCTAACCGAGATAGCACAAAGTGTGAGTTCATGAAAGATGTTTTACTGTTCCCACAAAAAGGGGTGTTGAACTATGGGGAGATCATAAATGCTTGTAATCGGATGTGAACAGCTAGGAACTTCCATCTAATAGAGATCCATACTTGGAAATAACATGTTAAATGCAAATAGATTGATAAAAATGATGTAAATTTGATAAATTGATAAAAAGATAAATTTTAACACAAATCGCTAGTGATTTAGGCCAATTGTTGGTAATTAGGATGAATCCTTAGTGATTGTTGTGAAATTGATTTTGCTAAAAACGATGATTAAAGCTCTAAAATGATGTTTTTGATTGATTTTAATGTTTCTTATGACTTATAAATGATAAAAAAGATATAGGAATACCTTTGAATAAACATGGAGCTAAAAGATGCATGAAATCTTTAGCAGGAATGATCAAAGTTGTTGTGTTGTCTAGGCACATTTCTTGGAAGCTGGGTGATGGAATGGATATAAAAATGTTGTTGTAAATGATTGATATTGATGCCTGATGATGTTTGAATATGTCTTGGATTATATAATGTGAAAATAAAGAAGAAAGTTTGAGGAAAGGGTTCCAAGATCGAATATTGAAGATTCCCGAGAACGAGCACAAAGGTGTTATTTATAATTGCTAGGGATTAGGTATAATTGTCAGTGATCTATTTTTTTCGGGGAAAGTACTCAGAAAGTGGTTAAAACCACTTTTAAACAAAGTTTTTGGTTTGTGATGTGGGTAAATGGTTAAGGGGATGTTAAGTATGAGATGTAGAGGTAAGAAAATGTATTTAAAGGGTTTTGAAATGGTTATGATTGATTTAGGGTGGTTAAGTGGTTTTTAGGAAGGTAGAATAAGATTTTACAGTTGTAAAGTAGTATTTTATGGGGTGTGGGAAGATATTTACATGGAGTAAATATTGTGAAGGATTTTAGACTAAAGATAGGTGGTATATATATATATATATATATATATATATATATATATATATATATATATATATATATATATATATATATATATATATATATATATATATATATATATAGATTATATTATTTTGACTAGAAATCACATTTGAAGATCAATGGAACCCTTATAAACAGACAATTATTATTGAAACTTAAAATTTAGGGCCTATTCCATCTTAAAGTTAGAGCGAAGTTGTAGAGTTTTGGAATATCTCTAAAAATACTTGAGACTTGGGGAATATTTGATGTTTCCACCTTATAGAGAACTCTAATAGATTTATGATTCCAATTTTTTTCTTCTTAAGTACTTCTAGAACTTCCAAAATCATAATGCGAAGTTAGGTTTCACCGAGGAGAATTCAATTCCTACACCCTAAATTACCCAATGTTGAACAGATTATTCCTAAATCAATTTTTTTCCTAAACTTTCCAGAATTTCTTTATACATATTGTGTATCCTCTAACATCACCGTTGTATTCTTTATATTTTCCCAAAAACATCCATATGGTGTTTGATTAGATCTAGAAAGGTCAAAATGGCCTTTTTAGGCCTCAAGATAAAGTTGTCTTTCATCAAAACATAATGAGTTTTTCAATCACCTAAGGCACTCTTTCCTACACACTTTGAAACACACTAAACAATATTTTTATCACTTTTCTCTCGAGCCTGGATGAGGGTATAATTCAAGGTAGGTTAACTATAAGAAGGATGCATAGTGACAGGAAGCATAATTTAAATTTTAGGCTTAGTTGTCATGTTGAAAAGTTAAAAATTTTCACGATACACATTTTTCATGAAAATAGATCCTGAAATCCATGTCATGCTTTTGAGGTAGATTAAACACCTCCGACCTTCTAACTTTGCAATGTGATTATGACATCAACAAGAAAAAAAGACTTGACTGCATTTTCAACATTGATGTCCCCTTAGATTTTCCCCAATGTGTAATGGTACATAAGGGACATAAAAGTGTACTCCCCCTTCCTTTTATAAGTGTAAATCACTTAGAGGCATCAACTTCAAGTGTTACAAGTTTTAGAGGTGCAAGCTCAAGTCTAGTAAAATTTGGCCCCCTCGATGTTCCTAGGACCCTTGGCACATTTTGAGCATGATTTATCCCCTTGAATTTTCTTAAACATGAAAAGGGACATGGGGGATGCAAAATTTCAATCCCCTTGAGGACTTTCACCCAAAACTTGCAAGTCATCACTTTGACACCTAGAAATTCAAAATCTTGCATATTTTCTTAACTACTTGGCCCCTCCTCATGATATTAAGACACATGACACATCTTTAAACCCATGTTGTACCTTCATATTTTCCCTAAAGTGAAAAGTGACATGAGTAACAAAAATTTCTCTCCCTCTCTCTCGGCCTAGCTCCTAGACACATGCAAAACCATAGTGCAAATCCCAAGTACTAATTTCAACCCATGAAAACAAAAGTTGAAACTTTCCATGAACTGATGCAAAGTACATGTTTTTGTCCCATTAGTCCCCCTTTTTCCCCTTTTACCCTACTTTTTGGGTGTAACCACATGTAAACCCTCCTCTAGCCCGGGTTTATCTTGTTGAATCAAATATAAGTTAAAATTGCAAGGTGTATGAAATAAATTCATAGCTCAAAGAAACTAGATATTTTTAATTGAAAATATATATGCTTCCCCACACCAAAATCTATTTTTGTATATGTATGTTGTTGGTTTGTCCCAGGAACATCAAGCTTGCAAATTGATTTTTTCTCATAACTCTTAATTTGTTCACTTGATCTCCACAAAACTTCACTAGTGCACTCCTTTTACATAAAAATTGTGATGACCTATGTATCATGGCATTTGATTCCACAATTCAACTATTATTAATGAATGGTTTTTCCAAACATGAACCCAACTTTTGCACGTAAAGGTTGAAAATGTATTTGTAATTTCCAGTGACTTGGTAAGCCAATTGCCTTAATTTTGGAGAAGATGGTCCTCATAAAATTAGATTTCAATTGAATCATTTATCACATGTTGAAGTGGATAATTTTTCGGGATATGAAGGACTGATTTTTATCTCATTATTTTACACTCTTCGAATAATTTTTCTTTTTCTCGGTGATCCAATGAGCCAAATTGCACGAAATATAGAGAAAATGTTCCTCATACAACAAACTTTCATCCTATCCATTTATCGATGATGAGGTGGATAATTTTAGGAGATATCAATAATAGCATTTTCTCTTAGTATTCTACCCTCTTCGATGAAATTATAATTTTCCCACTAATCCAAATGAGAGAATCATCCGAAAGTCGAAGGCAGACATCCTTGAAAAATCACGAAAGCTGCTGAGACCACTCTTGTCTCATTGTGACACACAGAGGACCCACTTATAAAAGTAGTAATTCCTACCATGGTTCATCGTATCTAAATAGTAATTTTCGTCACATTTCATTCTATGAGTTGTCATTTCTCATCACATATCAAGAACACTCAAAAGTGTTGAATCAAGACACTTACCAAAAATATACAGCCTAGAATTGGACCTACTAAAAATATTAGGTGATTCAATTTTGGTCAAAATTTGCACATTCAATCATTTCTAGTTTATCTCTATAGCCTCCATCACCATGGAGCTCAATATATCAAGTTTGGAGCTAATATTATCTTCAAACATTGAGTTTCGTATGCACCCAAAATTACACAATGTTATATTGTTGAAACAATACAATACCCCAATGATGATAAATTTTGATTCCAATACAAATAATGATATCCAAGTCCAATTTTTAATTTGCATCTTGTTTTTGTACCTTATTTTACCTTGCTTATCTTTTTCTAGTTTTTCTTGCACTCCTAGATTTTTTTGGCCTTTTCTTGAATATTTCAGACTTAAGTTTGGTAACTTCCGTGGTGGTTACATAATCACTAGTCTCCTAGAGGGGCAGTTTTACAATTACCGCTCTTCTCGACCGCGGTTCTGTGTGCTTTTATACGGGACTTAAACATCGTGTTCTATACATGTGTTTCCTTCTTCCAACTCATTGTTCTCACAAGTTTCTTGACAAAATCATTTGTTTTTTTATCTTTATGGATGTGTATATACTTCTCCTTATGTACTTATTATTATTAGTAAGTTAAATCCCCCTCCCTATGGTGATTTGGAAATTCTTGGTTTTCAAGTGTCTTGCACCATTTCCTTGCCAAATTTCTATAAAAATAATATTTTTCCCAAATCGTTGGTTGGGATTCTCTTGAATTGGAATTACATTGTTATCTTTGTCAAAGATATTTCTAAGAAGCACACAAGAAAACTTAGATCCTTTTCCTTATTACTTTCTTTCATGCATTGCTACTAGACTCGCTCTGTAAACCAGCTAGCTCTAGCACTTATTCATATTCTTCTTTCATACCAACCAACACAGTTTCCTAGACAATATTGGATACTTCACTAGAAAGTAAGCTGAGGGGATCAAATAAATAACAACCAACATTGGAAACTTTCTATGTTCTACATTTCCAGGTTAGAGGTGTATTTAAATTCCTAGAAGATTTAATTTAATAGTTAGAATTCAATTTTTAATCAATTAAAACATTTATTTTAATGAAATTGGAATTCATAGATTAGTTTTATTTCATGTAAGTAGCTTCCGTTGAAAAATCCTACTCGGTTCATCCCTGCAGATTTTTTCTAGGAAGTATTTCGAGGAAGTTCTTGTGTACAAAATATTTTATTTATTTACGGTCAAATGACCGTAGCTCTATTTTATTCATTAGTTAGATTATATGTGTATAAGGGAAAAATATGATCTTGAGAGATTCCTCCCTGCTTATCCGTGTGGATCTACAAGGAAGTGAGTTTGAAGAAGCTTTTTTTTTCTGTGCATTTCGTTGAGTTTATTCACAAAAATCTTCTATAGGAATTTTAGTGTTTTACCAGGGAAGTTTTAGGGGAACAATTTCTTCTGAGAAGGTTTTAAATCTTCTCATGATTCTAAGGTAGAACTAGAGGAAATTAAATCCACAATTACAAATAAAAAGAAATCCTCTGTGTAAGTTAGATTAGACTTAATTTATTCTCGCAAAAGGAAAATAGCCACATATGGTTATTTCACTATTTAAATTATTTCATTTTAGAGTAGAAGTAGTTTTATAATTAAATTATAAGCACTTTGATTGTCTATGAAGATTTAATTTATTTAATTCCATGAAACCAAAAATACCCAAAAACATAGTTTAGATTAGTTTAGATTTCTTTATTTGTCTTATTTCCTTTCAAGTTAAAAACTCTCTGGAAATTACAAAAAAATATATATTTAGTTTATTTCTTTAATCAATTAGATTCATTTTTAAATTAATTATTTGCATTTGGATTTAATTAAATTAAAGTTGACTAATAACCTTTGTTTAATTTAAATATGTTTTCATTCTTTGTTTAATTAGGAACATAGATTTAATTAGATAGGAATTGATACAAAATCCCTATGTTTCCTTAGTGGCTTAGGTTACCTGAAACATTATCTTTAGACCCTTTCAGATTATTTGTGTGCTTTTTTTTATTTCCATATATTCCTCGTTTCACATCCACATGACCATCCAAGGCCTCAAATAACCAAGACAAAGAGTGTGTGATCCAAGAGTACCACAACCAAACATTGTTACACAATTGACCGATGTATATCAAGGCCTTAGAAAAAAACAAAACTAGACCAAAGTGCCATCCCACCTATAATTACACAACAGCTTGATCACTTTGAACTATGAGGTGTATAATGCCAACGAGTTCGGGAAAGAGACAAGGATCATCCTTTCTCCATCTCTCATCTCATATTTATGACCCTCTTTGGAGAGATGTATATGAGAGACGAAGGATGATTTTCCCATGTCCCACAACACACTAGAGGATTATTTGGCACTACATAAGTTCATTTAAATCTTCGTGCTTCCATTATCCTTTATTATTTCATTTCACCCAAGTAGGTTAGACAAGTGTGCATTTCCTTAAATGAGAAAATACCTATCGTGCCCATTGAGGAAATTGATTTTTCTTCATTTACCTTGTATCCATTTCCTGTCTATCCCACCTATTCCTTTTTATAAATTCCATATCCTTCTATCCATCTCATTGTGGTTGTCATGAAATACCTTGGGAGGTCATGTGCACTTTGAGTCACATGTTGATTTTGGGCGTACATAATTGGTGAACCCAACATGATGGACTAGTTCCTTTTCATTTCCTCCTTTCTTTATTTTCTTTCATCCATCCTTCTCCTCTCCCATTATTTTGTGGGTGTTTATACACCCCCCGAATATGTCAGGTCTAGAATATCATAGGCCCATTTTGGGTCTCAAGACCAATTACCACCAAATGTATGTAATAGTTTCCCACTTTATCAAGGTGGGCTAATAATTTCTCATAGAATTTACTATCTCCTTACACACGTCCTCCTCAAACTTCTAACATCCACTCAATATTTAACATTGAGTATATTGACCAAACTAATCACAGTTCATAACAAAAGTTCTCTAATTCTAATAACATGGCATTTATGGGAGAATACATGTTTTATCTATGGGTCTTTTCTAGACATCAAATTAGTATGCAAATTGATTCATTACCTTCTTATCTATCTACGAGATGATTATTTTTATCATGAATAACCCTAAGTGGTGATATTCTCAATGCTATAGATCAATCATTGGATAGGATGCAAGGGTATACCAATATTCTCCTTCAAAACAATGTTGCTACCCCTCCTCCTACAATCAGAAAATATGTCTAAAGAGGGGTGGTCTACAAAAGATCAATTTATAAAAGGATATCACATGCCTTTGCAACCCAAAAAGGATTAAAAAAATCTAAACAAAATGTAACACCTTCATCGGGAGATGTGATTTCAATGTTGGTGGATAGAATTAGGGAATTATAACTTTCCCAACCTTCACATTCTACACCATTCACAAGGAAAGGAAAAGTTCCCCACCATGTTCAAAACTATAATTATGTCCCTTCTACACCATCACCTTCTTAGGTCTATATGGTTGTTCCTAGCCCCTGGAGACCTCCTTAATGGGTTGGGATAGGAATTCCCCCTCATACTCCATATAGATAACCTATTGAAGGGCTAGTCGAAGTGTGATGGTGAATTCCATTCCAACAGGTAATGTGACATTCCTTAGTTTTGTACCTACCAATCCATATCCAAATAATGTCCCCCATACCTTCACATGTATTCAAAATCACCACAAGGGGACATGTTTTCTTATCCTAGTCTCGTACGCTCAACAATAAGGGGTTCCTTATGCCCTGACCAATGCCTATGCTATGCCATATCAAATTCCAGTTCTACCTCCACCTCTCTATCAAGGATCATCAATGATTAATTATGACACGGTGAAATCATACTCAAAGTATCTTAAGGAGCCCCTCAACTTTACCATACGAAGTGTAATTCTCCCATGTCCATTTTTGGATCTTCCAAAATTTAAAGGGGAGGGGGATCTGAATGTTCACATTAAATCATATGTAACCACCATTAGAGAGCTACTCCCTTGGGATGTAGTTGTAGTGAAGATATTCCCCAAGACCCTTACATGTATTTCTCTCAAATGGTACTATAGAATACCATAATCCTCAATTCACTCTTCCAAGAAAATCGTATCTTAGTTCATAAAGGATTTCGACATGAAAAAGCTCTTAAGAACAGGAATCACATAATTTTTACACATTAAACAAGAGTATAATGAGTCTATTGCCCACTTCATTTAGAGGTGGTGAAAAATCTACTACACCTCTTCTAGCTCTCCAAACATGGCTCAAACGGAGATTTGTGCTCAATTCCTTCGTTCCCTCAATCGATAAATTAAGGAGGAGGTACAAAATTTTCCTCTTAAGAGCTAAGATTAGGTCTTAGAAGGCACTCTCCACATTGACCAAGAGGTGATCGATAGAAAAGGAAAACGTATGGTCCTACAAAATATGGTGTAACCGATCAACCTAATAATACAAAAAATAATAATCAATGAACCCACTCCCTCTTAAGGCAATTCAAGTTACTGAATGGTTTAAACAATAATAATCAAGGACCCAAAGTCCTTAATAAGAACCATGGTGCTACAAAAGATGGTGTAACTGATCAACCTAAAAATCCAAATGTTGTTAGCACTAGCAATGATAATAACGGAAATAAAAATACAAACACCAAAAACCAATGGAGTAATAACTTTAGTCCTTCTATTAATGAAATTGATTTTAGTTTCCCTCCTCTTCCTCCTCAATAGGTTCAATACTAGGCCCCGATTAAATACTTAAACCAATATTTGAACCGGTATCAAAATCAAGGTCAAATTCCTCCAAGCTTTAATTAAAATAACCAATAGCAAAACAACAATAAAAACTATGCACCACAAGAGAATCAAATTAAAATACCAAGGGAATATGATCCCAACATATACTATGGATTCCATAGGGTCATAAGTCATGATGCTTGTTATTTATATGATTGTAATAAGTTCATACAACATCTTCTCGGAACACCTATTGGTCATTCAAATGTGCACCCACATCTTTCATCTAGAAGAGACAAGTTGTTTGAGACAACAATGGAACCATCTCCAAGTTGTAGGACCTTGCACACTTGAGACAGATCTCTGGAGATGGAAAGGTCCTCTAGTTATCTCTAATGCTATTGCTACTCCTAATGCCGAAAGCAAAACCTAGGCTAAAATTTCAAATAGACCAGAGATAGAAAGTTGTGTAAAAGCGGGAAATCCTAAGCTAAAAGGAAGGTAATAATGCCGAGATAGAGGGTCAATCACTCTCCGCAAATGGTGAAGGAAATAGAGAAAGTGTGGGAGAAGAGGGTGGATGCTGCATGACATAGATCAACATGCATGATCATCCTTCCAAAGTGCACAAAACACATGAATGTGGGGACTACAAGAAATAAATACCCTTTGCATGCCAGAAAATGTAAACAAGCGAGATGCAATGAAAATGAGAAAGGTAAGATAATAGTTCTACAAAACATGATTTTATTACTTAAGGAACACAGAGTCGATTACATTCATGACATTAGGTGAGAATACATTCATAGAGACCATGTTGGCTACCATTTTGGCATGGTGTTATTACAATAGAGAGGGATCCATTTTAATGAGAAATTCTCATACATTTATATAAGAAGAATGAGAAAATAAGTGAAACTCATATTCAAATCTGCAACCACAAACAACAAGTTATAAATTCCTGTAAATCCTCTAGAAAAGCTATCAAATAAACTTCCCCATGTCTCTTTTGTGTGTAGAAAAAGGAAGAAGGACAAATATGAAAAATAAGGGTATAGGAGCAATTAGATGTGTGCATTAATTATCATAATGACGTTTCTCTATTATTCACTTAACAAATCCTGCCTAAATCTAATTTTGAAAAGTCCAACGTGTAGCCTATGTCAAAAAAATTCAATTGAGAATGGGAACATAGGAATACGAGAAATGCAGTAGAATTAATGGTTATTAGAAGATTGTAAGAGTCATATAAGCACACAAAACACATGGTACATGCTAAGCGGCTGAAATATTCAACCAACTACTCATTTGTTTTGTCATTTCTTCCACTTGTCAAGTGACGATTAGTTATATAGATTTAGAACCTTGATGTATGGCACACTCAATTCTTATAGGTGATTATGTGGCATAGTGACTGGTGCAGAGGAAGGTGCAAGGTGCGAGACCGCAAAAGGAAGGCATGTGAAGGTGTAGAAGAAGGGTACACAAAGTGTGCTTAGAGTAGTCAAGTATGTAATTAGGTGTGAGCATCAAGAAAGAGAGGCACATGGTGGAAAGGAAAGGGGAATGTGAGCCACATAAAGAAAGAGGAAATGTAAGACATGCAAGTACAAAGTTATGCAAGGGAATTACCCAATTTGGGAGATAGGTCAAAGGTTTGTGCAAGGGAGTGCGCGAAAGAATGGGTATTAAAGAATGTGTGAAAAATGAAAGAACAAAGGGAAATAGAAGGAGAAGATAGTATAATGTAGAGAGAAGGGTAATAGACGAAAGAAGGAAGTAAGGTGTGCGGGGTCGGGGAAGAACTTCAGCTAGAGGAATTTTTCCAAGGAAGCAAACTTGAGTGTGCACAACCTAAAATGAAACATCAAAGTCAGAATAAAATATAAGTTGTTCAAATAACTAGGGAAGTTATTCGGGACAACATTTTAACAACTTTCGTGAGGCCATCTCCTGCTAAATGAAGATACCATAATCCTTAGAATCATCTATTGGACATGGATTTAAGCTTAGAAACTTAAAGGAAATGATTTGCAACTTGAAGAACACCCTAGAGTCACTTGACACATTGTCTAAAATACTACTCTCGGATGAGTATGGTATGATATGAATTGTGGGAGTCAAAAGCTAAGTGGGGGATTTTTGAATCGAATCGCCTCTTTTTGAAAAGTGAACATTTATCCTAGGAAGTAATAGAATGGGCGCATGTAAGAGTGTGAAACAAAAAAGGAAACATCACCGGAGGAAGCATGCAAAGCACAAAGACTATGTATAAACTAAAAATCATACATGTCATGAAGGGGAACCTATATAGTGTTTATGAGCACTTGTGTTGCTAAAAACAAACTTAAACTAACCTAAACTAGCTATAGGAAAAGGCAACTCAAGTAAACCCCTTGCAATAGGTAAGGAGAAGTAGCTTCCCTTCCTAAAAAATTACAACCATGAAACTGATTTGGCATTGGACATGGTCGGTGACATGAGTGAAAAAATGACTTACAGATGGTTTTCACACTTATCAATGTATCAAAAAACAAAATATATATCTCTTGAAGTTTTTTTTTGCTTGGATTTGGGAGGCAATACTACTTAAATTTGGCACACTAAAGCTCAACCTCATGCTCGTAAATGAACATGACCAATGGAAACTCTATCTTTATCTCTAGACTATCCATATATATAATCGAGATTGACCTAATCCTTTTTATTTTCCCATTGCTTTGAAGCTTTGTCCCATAGATGGTATCCTGATGCATACTCTCATCCTAAAGGGGAGTCCTTGTAGGTTGGATCACACATGGTTCTACTTCTACAAGGAACTTTGTTTCCTTTAGAACTGCGCACCCTCTGGAACTAACTTTTTTCTTCTAAAATAGGTGCCTTGATGATCTCATCATCCCGATCAGATTTGTATGATTCATTCCATTCTTCAAATATTATGTGGTCGTTGAAAATGATGACATCGATTGGGGTTGATGTGTAGGTAGGCAAACTATTCATTTTTTACATAGTTAGGTAAAGGGGACTCGAGAAGAAGATGGAAGGGTGGGAATGGAAGGGAGAGAAGGTGCACGCACTAAATGAATGGTGGCATGGATGGAAGGAAAGATGACACAAAAGTGAAGGTGAGAGGATGGAGGAGGTGAATTCTAAATTCGGGTAGTGTGTAGAATGTTGGGAACACGTGCTATAGGCTAAGATGGTGTAAATTTGGGAGGAGGATTGGGAGGGTTGTAGAATGGTAGGATAGAGTTGCCCCATTGATAGGATTGATCATCACTAGGCTTGTGTGCCTCCATTTGTTTCGCTTTATTTTTTAATTTGATGTAACATCTCATTGATAAAGCGCAGCTTTTGCTAGGTGCTAAACCAACCTTATATAGGGCCTTCCCATGGACAAAGGATATTGTAGCCAACTCTAGTTGCCTTTATGGAGCACTTGAATCTAAGCAACATCATGTCCATCTCCATATTTTGAACCTACCTTTCAAACACACCACCCACCATGAAGTTACCACCATCATCTACATAAACTTGTTCTTCATAAACATCATGGTAATGAAAATAACCATGCATATCGGTGGGAGGTAGGTTATATGCATAGTCTTACTGGGGCTCATGGAACCGATTTGGAGGAGGACCTTGAAACTATGGTAATGGATAAAAATAGCTCTACTACTACAAATGAGAGTTCCAGGAAGGAAAATATGTCATGATTGCACAAATTCAAAAGGGAAAGTGGAACAATCGAAGAAGGAAAATGATTAGAAGAAGAAAGGGAGACTCGTTTGCGAATGAGAAATGGGTGCATTTGAATCAAAGGAGTCATCGGATGTATTGAAAATTCCTCTAAAGGTGGATCTCAACAATATTATATGAAATTTTATGTGATGAAAATGCATAGCTCTACAAAGCTGCTCCCACTTTGGGCATGTAAGAAGTTGTTGGTCATTCAAACATGCACCCGTATCTCATATCTTGAAGAGCCAAGTTGTTTGAGAAAATAGTGGAATTGTCTCAAGTTATGGGACCTTGCACACTTGAGACAAATCTCTATAGAAGGTCGGTTCTTCTTGTTGGTATCCAAATTTGTTCTCCTTTTCAATCCAAGTAGCAACATAGATTCAACAAGGGGCTTAGAGGCAGCTAGATCACAAATATATGTTGTTTTGTAGCCGGGGAGAAATCTAATTGTCCCTTTGTTACTTGGATTTGTGGAGAGATGGATAGCACCTTCAAGAGGATTTGATCTATCCTCACTATTTTAGGTTGTGCCTTTCAACCAAGGTAAGAGAACCTATTTTGTAACCTTTGTTATTGAAGAACAATGATAAATCCTTCTTTTGCATAAAATTTATAGAGAAGACCTTGAGAAAATATGATCAACACACCAGATATGACTCTCATGAGTTGTCACTTCCAGATCATGGAGATATTTCACAAAAGGCAAAGGTTACTAAAGACATTTGAGACCCTACTTGCTTGTGCATGTTTAGGTGATGAGGATTCTATATTGTCATACAAACATGAAAACAAGAGTAGGATGGGTAAGATTAGTTGTTTTTGAATGAATTATCGGTGGGAGGTGCGGCAGGGTGAAACTAGATTCAACAGATCCTTGAGGAACCTTACAAAATGGAAAGTCAGACCAACAAAATGCCACAGAATAGTTAAAATGTTTCTTCAACTAGAATATGTGCTTCAATGGAGGCCCAGATTAGCACTCTTTCACACAATCTCTAAGATTCTATCATGAAGGATCGAGTTAGAAGACCCAACAAAGCATCAAATTCTAAGCCAAATCATGCCTAAGGTACACCCAAATGCTTATAGACAATCTCTGTCAATAGATGAGAGAAAAGTGATTTTAAATTGTTTATTCCAATCCCAAATGAAAGCTCTTCTGAGAAATGGAATTGTAGATGCCACTAAACTATCACAAGGATTGAGGCCTATGTGATTGAATCAGATTTTAATACAAGATTGCATCGAAAAAAAAAAAAAAAAAAAACTATTTGCATACATTAAAAAGTAAAATCAACACATTTTGCTCAAGACAACATAGAAATAACTCGAATTTGATTAAATCTATCAGTAGGGAAAGTTTCTAGAACAGTCTCAGAGCTTGTCAATGGCTATACACTTACAACCACCTTGACATGATCAAATTTTAATACAAAAGAGATATACAAGCTTCTTGAATGGTTTCTCAAAAGGGATGGGCTCTATCAAGCTTTTGATTAGAAAAATTAGTCCAGACCCCTCACACTCCAACCATTTGCATGAAAAATTTGTGCCATTTATAGCATTTACAACAGAGCCTCCTCTCCCCAAAATACAAAAATGTTTAATGCACCAGTGCTTGCCATGATTCTTTTGTGATTTGCATGATCAAATATGCAAAAGTCTCTAGGTGCTCGAGGGGGTAGATTTCATCAAATCCCTCCCGCATTTAACTCTTTGTTATGGTAGATCACCCTTCCTTCAATTTTCCAACCACTTTCACCCCTAATCTTTCAAATCTTGCCCCTTGCGTGCTCGGGATAATAAAAACAAAAAATCCAATCGGGCATGAAATTCAGACCATTTTAATGGCAAAAGGCGTCCTCCAGATCTTCCCACCAAACTTAGATATCAACATTAACTTCCTTCTCTGCTTGGCATGTAGAAAAGACCAAGAAATCATGGAGACTCACACTTCTAGATGTGTTTCAGAGAAAAAGGGGGAAAATCAGATTTAGATTCACAAGCTGTCATTGATCTTTACTTTGAATTTGGGTCGTCCATGTGGTAGATTTTAAACTTTAGAAAATACCTAAGGGCTTCCCTTGACTTTTTACAAATTTTTGAAAAAATGGAAAAATTCACATTTTTCCCCACACCTCTGCCCTCAAGAAACAATCCTGACATGTGTCTAAATATGATTGGAGTGGAACTATGCTCAAATTCTACCATTTTATTCTCTTTTTGGAAAAGGAAAATTTTCCAACTTTTCCCCATAAGCGTGACCCTCGAGAAATGAGCGACATGTGTCCAAATGTGATTGGAGTCGTATCATGATTTCTTTTTAATTTTGCTCTTTTTCTCAAAAGTAAATTTTTCCAAATTTCCCTGAAAGCCCGTACCTCCGCCATTGACCAGGGAAAAGATTGACTATTTCCCTCATCGAGCTTGTGGGCCATTTTGAAATTTTAATCCTTAAGGGGAAAAAATCCAAGTTACCTCCAATGGCCCGCCTCCCCACCTTTTCACTTTTCAAAATGCTATGTTTCACCATGGCACACCTTGAGGCGGTCCCAAAAATTTGATAACTTGAACGAGCATGGGCTCGTCACGTGTCCCGATCTCGGAAAGGTTTAACTAAATGTTTGTAGCTCAGCGGAAGGCACCATGTGTCATGCTCTGAGGTAGTCTCCTTTTGGCTGTTGAAAATTCTAAGTAAAATACAAAGCAAGTAGAGACCTCCACATGTCATCCTGGTGCTTCTTTAAATTGAAACTCAAGGGCCGGTCCCCAAACATGCGTGGTTCCTCCACATGTCTTCATGGCACAACTTCAAGATGGTTCAAAAACATAGGACATTTGAATGAGTGTGAGCTTGCCACATGTCCTGTTCTACCAAACTACCCCAACTGCATGAAAATTTGTCTAAGTCTAGGCCAAGTAGCGAAGCCTTCACGTGTCCTCCTGGCGCTACTCTAAGGAAAAACCAAAAAGTAGATCTTGAAATGAGTGTCATGCTTCCACATGGACACATGTTGAGTTAAGGCTTTCCATGAATTTTTCTAAGTACCTAGCTGAGTCGCGTCCAACCAAAAGGTGCCACGTCCCTGTAGATACAAGGATGCAAATTTGACCGGGAGAAATGCTCACAAATCATAAAATAAAGAGAAAAATACCATTTGAGCCTGGGAATGAAATTTTCTTCAAGGGCAGAAAGTTTGGAAATGTTACAAGGCTCAAATATATTTTTCAGGGACACAAATTCATTTTTCTTCATGTATCTAGGATAAAAATGTTAACGACAATAAATCTTGACTATAAGGAACATAGAGAATGGGAAAACATGACTTTTTAAAGAAACAAAGCACGACAATCTCAAAACATAGACCTTTCAGGAGGAACAACAAAATAAGGGAAAAACATGGACCCATACGTGATCTTCGACCTAGGAGTTTGTCTAGAAATAGCAAAAAGATTAACCAAACACAACACGGGAAGGAGAAAATTGTAGAGGCCGTAAATCAATAAAATTTCGAGAGGAAAATTGGGGTGATACTATTTTGAGCACCAACATCAGCTCCAACTCGGGGATGGGTACTCCCTGTGAGTGCCACAAGAACAATGGTAGACCAAGTGCCAAAAATATCCATTGGGAAACCGAGTCAGCTTGCAGAGCAGAGGAACAAATCCATCATCAAAAATAGGTCACCGAGGACCAGAATGAGCAAAAACACAAAAGGATAGGAAACAAATGACAAACTATACACTGTACATAAGATTTTTTTGATCCAGAGGCATCAATCCAAGAAATTCTTCAAATTCCTTCCATTGACAGGAAACTTGAGCAGTTCACCATCTAAGTCCTTGAGGAAGAAGGTGTGCTCACAAATTTTGATGTCAATAGAGTAAGGGCCCATCCATAATGAGTCAAACTTGCCATGCTTTCCCTTATCCTCATGTATGCTATCCCATAGTAGCACAAGATCTCCAACATTGAAAGATCTGGGAGTGACCTTCTTGTCAAATAAATTCTTTAGTTTATCTTTGAATTTTACATGCCTCTAGTGGGATGCCCTCATCTCTTCTTCAAGCTCAACAATCTGATTAATGTGGACATCATAAGGACTTACCTCTTGATCTTCCAGTTGTTGCATAAACTGATATGAAGACACTTGCATATGAAGGGCGAGGGCCCGAGTTCCATATACTAACTTAAATAGACTCTTTCCGGTGACCCTCTTGATAGTGATCCTATCTACCCAAACAAAAAACTTCAACCTGTTCACCCCACCTTCTCTTGTTCTTCTCCAATGTTCTTCTAATGATCTTCAACATATTTTTACTCTGGACTCATCTTTTCCATTTCCTTGAGGAGTGTAATTGGAGGCATATGTCAATTTGATCATATACTCTTTACACATTTCCACCAAAGTTTTAGCTCTAAAGCTCATGGCATTATCAACTACATTCTTGACTAGCACCCCAAACTTGCACATGATGGTGTTCTACACAAATTCCATGACAACTTGGTGTGTTGCCTTCTCGGTGGGGATTTCCTCCACTCATTTAGTAAAATAATCATTCTGCTACAAGAATCCACTTGTGGCGGCACTTGAAGGGTCTGAAATTTCACCAATGAAATCCATTCCCCATTGCTTGAATGGAGCTTCAATTGACATAGGCTGCAAAGGAAGGAAGCCCTGAAGCTTTGAGTCTTCTAGATAAGTGCTGGAAACTTTCACATCTTATAACGAATAAGGTTACATCCTTGAAGATATTTTGCCACCAATAACCAGCCCTTAAGATCTTGTGTGTTGTGACTCTTATAACAAAAATCTCCCCATAAAGTCCTCCATGGAGATCAACAATTATCTTGGGGCTTCTTCTTCAATAATGCACCTTAAGAGGACTCCTTCTGGGTTATTCCAAGCTAACCCATAATCAGTGATGACATATTTCTAGGAATCCAACTTAAGGGCTCTTTTTTGGTTCTTACTTAAATGCTTAGGGTAGTTTAAATGTCTGAGATAGAACATCACATCCTTGTTCCACAAATAATCCATCAACTTTTATAAAACACCTACCCTTTTTTATTCAACCTCATTTACCTCAATAGTCTGCAAGTTTCTCTCAGCCATAAGCTTAGCTAGGCCCAAACCCCTCATCAACTTCATGGTTTGGATTTCCATATCATATTCTTGCAACTTGTTCACCCATCTACATATTTTTCATAATACTTCCATCTCTGATAAGATGTCCTTTACCATGGTATGAGGAACATAAGAAACAACCTTTGAACTTATAATATAAGGCCTAAAAACATTTGTTTCCTTTACCAAGGTAAATGCCTGATTTTTAATGATAGTGTACTTTAGTTCTGCCCTTTACAATGCCTTACTGAAAAAGGCAATTGGCCTCTCAGCCCCTTCATTATCCTTCTGCAATAGGACAGAAGTAATAGTTTTTTCTGAAGAAAAGGAAAACAGCTGAAAAGGTTTCTTATAATATGGAGATGCCAAAACAGGACATGCTTTAATGCCTCTTTGATTCCATTGAAATCTTGGATGGCAGCCTCCTCCCACTTGATGACCTGGTCCTTCTTTAGCATGGAGGTGATTGGGATGGTCAACTTAGCAAAGTTTTATCTAAATATTCTAATGAACTTTATCTCAGTGCAAAGAAGGATTGGATTCCTTTCTTGGTTCTTGGAATCAAGACTTTCCGATGGCCTCCACTCTTTATAGATCAATCATCACTCCTTCTTGTGACACAATGTGACCAATCAAATTTTCCTTCTACACTCCAAAATGGCATTTCTTTGGATTAAGTGAGATGCCATATTCTCTACATCTTATCAAAGCATCTTTTCAAGTGCATCAAATGGTCACTTCTCTTCTTAGAAAATACGGTTACATCATCTTGATAGACTACAATAAATTCATTTATGTAAGCAATAAAAGCAACATTCATTTCTCTTTGAAAGGTGGCTCTAGCATTCATCAGACCAAAGGGAATCCTGACATAAACATAGGTCCCCCAAGGAGTAGTGAAGGTGTCTTGATCCTTTTTGATTCCTTCACCACAACTTGGTTATAACTAGAGAAGCCATCCAAGGTGGAAAGCAACTCAGAACCAGTCACTAACTGCAGCATGTGCTCCATGTTTGGTAAAGGATAGTTTTCTTTCATTGAAGCTTTGTTCAGATTCCTAAAGTCCACACACAACCTGATGTCACCATTTTTCTTTCTGACTGGTACTAGGTTTGCCACCCAAGAGGAATATCTTGTGGGCTGGATAATCCCTCCATCTCTTAGTTTCTTCAGTTCCTCTTGCATTTTAAGAGATAGAAGTGGATTGATTGGCCTTTGCTTCTGCCTAAATGGTCTTGCATTGGGCTCCAAGGGAATCTCATGTTGAAACAAGTCTTCTTTGTATGCTTTGAGCTCAAAATAGGTCTAAGCGAGGAAGTCTTGGTATTTCCTCAATAGCTAGATGTATGACTGCTTCTCCTCTTTGCTGAGATTGTTGCCTAACAAAATTTTCCTTGGCTTTTCCTTTGTACCAAGATCATGCTCCTCAACATCCCTTGAGGCTACCATACATCTATTAACAATGTATCAACATTATCAAAATTGGACTCAAGAGCCACTAGCCCTCTAGGAATAGTGTTGGTCTTCAGCTGGATGATACCCTTTCTAAACAAGGTTTCTTTTCCTTCTGTGGTACATACCATTGGCTCCAAATCAATGCATTGATAAAAAAACTCTCCTTTGTTTTGTAGAAATCTTCTGACTTGAGCATCATCATCAAAAACCTGCCAGTGTTTAATATTATCAGGGACAGAGGGTCTTGTCAATACCTCAACTTCATATTCACAATATGGGGACATTGTACAATTGTCAAACTGAGACCCCAACACTGCAAGCCTATCAGCCAAGTCATTGAATCTCCTATCATGATGCACAATGTTGAAGGAGTCAAACATCTCAATAAGATCCCAAACTGCATGTTTATATTGTTTCATTCACTAATTCCTTGTAGCATACAATAGTCGACTTGTTTGACAACTAACTCTGAATCTCCCTTGACAATAATGTCCTTGACACCATACTTCTAATAAATTCTTAAACCTAGCAATAGTGCCTCATACTCAACAATGTTTTTAGTGCATTCAAAGTTTATCTTGAAGGAAAAAACAAATCTTTCCTGGCTTGGAGAAAGAAAAATAGCACCAACACCATTCCCAAACCTAGAGCAAGCTCCATCAAACAACATATTCTAGGGAGAGCCTATCTATTCAAGAAATTTGCATTCTTCAATCTTGTGCTCCTTTCCATCAAAAATCCTACAAAGTTGTCAGCATCAACATTTGTATACAATACTCCATAGGTTGCATTGTTGGGATCATCAATAAGATGCAACATTTTCTTTTCTCCATACAACCTGAAAAGGATTCCTTTAATTGGAATGGGAGCATAGGAAACATCCATTTGGACACTCCCACCAACACTAGCAACCCACTTTCTTGATAGTAGCATGTCCCACTTGGTTGGGCAATCAACTATGACAACATGAAGTTTTAAATTTTTACGTGGGTAAACTGCAAGTTGTACCACCTAACCCTTCACACATCCCACTACTTGAACTTATCTAGAGTCCATGGTAGTGCACTTCCCATATTCTGTCGTTACCTTAATATTTAGCTCATTCATGACATCTAGAGGCATGACATTACATGATGCCCCTAAGTCAAACATACATTTATGGAGTAGTCTATCCTTGATGATCAGAGTAGTGAAGAATGGATCCACATTCATCCGAGATTCCACCAAGGATGTTTCTAAATAGACCTCAGGTGGTTCTTCTAGCACTTTTGATGTTGGTGGTGCTTCCATTTCTTCAATGATTGAAGGAGTTTCCACAATATTTACACTTATGCCTAGGCGTCTTCTCTTCTTTTTACCCCAAGTATTCAAATGCTCTCTTTTTATGCTCAGGAATCCTAAGCAACTCAACAATTGGGACATATACTTTGATTTGACTCAACACTTGGGTAATATCATACGGGACATTTTTTGGCAAGGAAGTATTAGAAGGAAAGCCAACACACTCACTAGGTGGTACAAGACTTTTGACAACTTGGGCATGAGGAGGGGTATGATTCTTGTTTGGAACTGCAGGGGTTTTGGCAGATGCCTTCTTCCTAGGAGTCTCCTTAGGAACATTTGAAAGTAAGGGAGATTTAGGCTTGGCTTGATGCCCTGCCCCTCTAAAAACCTTACTTCTTGTGTTATATTCCCTCTCTTGAGCAACAACATCATTCATTAGTAATTGTCTATCTTCCTCAAATGGGATTCCTCCATCATACTTTTTGATCATTAAAGCCCTTAAATATTCAAAATAATTATTGGGAAATTAAAAATATTGTACATTATCTACTTCTAAAGTATGAGAGGGAGGAAGAATAGGTACCCTATGAATGCAGTCCCAAAAGGTGGCAGCAGTTTTAGCACTTATCACCTCAGTTGAGGTTGCCCCTTGTTGTGAGCTGGTGGAGCATCCCATCATGCAAACATCATCATCATTGTCACAAACAACTTCTTCTTCCTGTTGATCTTCTTCACAAGGAGCATGGGGCATGAAACATTTTTCACACCAATTGATGTCCTCTGTTCTTCCACAACAACTCTGGTAGCCAAAGGATTAAGCTCCATTTTGTTATCCCCGGCTTGGGAGGGTATCTATTTCCAAATCCAACAGGTCCCTTGCCTCTGTCATCGGGACTTGGTGATTTGTGAATATCTCTTCGCATTTCTACTTGTTTTGACTTTGTGAGCTTTGCTCAATTCCTTTCTCGGCTCGGGTTAGCTTGTAGGAAATTTCTTTGACATCCCCTACCAAAGTCTTCACAACGTCTTCCAAATCAACAACCTTGCTAGCTTGTGGTTTTTATGGGTTAACCAACTTTACACCTTCCCTATTTGGAGGATTTCCAATTGCATTGATATTGTTCTCTATTTGTAAAGCCATGGTGAAGCTTGCCTCAAATTTGTGGGGTTTTTGTCTCTTAAATAATATGTAGCCTTTTTGTCAAATGCATCAAGTATATTTGATCAAACATGACTCATCACAAGGCCTTATTCTAATAGGAAATATTCTCAAGGTATTATTAAAACTTGTGTTGAAATCATTTCTTGACTCATTAGGGTTCTTCTTGATGCTTTCAAATTATGTCGAAGAAACCTAGGGTCAATTTTATGACCATATTGTAATCTAAATGCATTGCTCATCTCGGTCTAGGAATCAATAGAGTTATCTGGTAATGCTTTATACCAGTCCCTGACATCCTCTTCTAAAGTGTGGACAAGTAATTTGATGTATATATCCTCATACTTAATCTCAAAGTCTTCCATCATATTGAGAAAGAGCTTCAGATGTTGGTCACTAGTTATAGCATTGTTTCCCTGGAACTTTGGTAGCTTGTTCCTTACATCTTGAGGTACTGCATTTGGGTAACCACCATTCCCACAAAATTTATAGGTCCAAAAGTGTTTACAACAAATGGATGCCTAGGTTAGGCCATATTGATTTAAGGAGGTGATCTTGGGGGAGAAATAAATTGATGAGGGGAAGAGGGCCCTTGGAACACAGGAGTATAAGTTTAAAAATAGATACCCCCTAAAGGCCTAACTTCTTGGAAATCCCTATTTACTTTTTAAAATACATGGGAAAAATGGGAACCAAACCTTTCAAAATCAAAAGAAGGCCCCTCTCCAGTTTGACAATTCAATTCCACAAATAGGCTACCTGATTCAGAGTCACTTGAGTGGAAATCTTCAATGATAGGTCACTCACTTTCATGAATGGAGATCCCTCTTCTTGTTCACTGACCTCCAACAGCTCACCGTGCTTTTCATCCTTTTGATTTTGCTTTTCCTAGCTCTAGAAACAATTTCCTAGTAAGATCCCTAGTAAAGAAAGATCTTCTTCCTTCCAGCTTTGTAAATATTAGTAACAAATTTTACTTGACAAAGGTTTAAGACACTGGTCCTTATCAAAATCAAATCAATCGGGAGTCGCCACTAAGGATTTCCACCTTAGTTGTGCAAATGCACTAAAATATGCTCTGTCAAGCACTTATAAACCTGGAGATGAAAGCTTTGACCTTCCTTTACCAAGATTTATCAGTGAATACCAAAGTGTAAAATTTGTAGAGACTAGAAAAGTTGCATACAACACTTGTAACTTGAAACTTCATACATGATCAAACATAGGATAATATTTAAAATATATTTCTGGCACTTTAGAGCATACAAGGAATTTTTACTAGGGTCTGAAGATGAACTGAAATCACAATAATCCCTAGCAATGGTGCCACTAGTGTTGGTGTTGTTGATGGGCTAAATAGATATGGACTGACAATGAATCAAAAAATCAATATCTCAATGAAAATTCATATTAACGAATCCTGGAAATGGTGCCACAAGTGTGTTGATAGGCCAAATACATATGGGCTGGTAGTGATTCGGAAAATTAGTCTTAGTAATGCAAATTATTTCTAGGAGTTCCAAACAATCCCTTGCGGTGGCGCCACAAGTATTGGTATCCAAATTTGTTCTCCTTTTCAAGCCAAACAATAACACAGATTCAACAGGGGCTTAGAGGTAGCTAGATCAAAAATATATGTCATCTTGTAGCCAAGGAGAAATCTAACTATCCCTTTGTTACTTGGATTTATGGAGAGATGGATAACACCTTCAAGAGGATTTGATCTATCCTCACTATTTTAGGTTGTATCTTTGAACCAAGGTAAGAGAACCTATTTTGTAACCTTTGTTATTGAAGAACAATGATAAATTGTTCTTTTGCATAAATTTTATGGAGAAGAACTTAAGAAAATATGACCAACAAACCAGATATGACTCTCATGAGTTGTCACTTCCAGATCATGGAGATATTTCACAAAAAAGCAAAGGTTACTAAAGACATTTCAGACCCTACTTGCTTGTGCATGTTTAGGTGATGAGGATTCTATATTGTCATACAAACATGAAAAACAAGAGTAGGATGGGTAAGATTAGTTGTTTTTGAATGAATTATCGGTGGGAGGTGCGGCAGGGTGAAACTAGATTCAACAGATCCTTGAGGAACCTTACAAAATGGAAAGTTAGACCAACAGAATGCCACAAAATAGCTAAAATGTTTCTTCAAATAGAATATGTGCTTTAATGGAGGCCCAAATTAGCACTCTTACACACAATCCCTGAGATTCTATCATGAAGTCTTGATTTAGAAAACCCAACAAAGCATCAAGGTCTAAGCCAAATCACGCCTAAGGTACACCCAAAGGCTTACAGACAATCTCTATCAATAGATGAGAGAAAAGTGATTTTAAATCGTTTATTCCAATCCCAAATGAAAGCTCTTATGAGAAATGGAATTGCAAATGCCACTAAACTATCACAAAGATTGATCCCTTTGTGATTAAATTAGATTATAATACAAGATTGCAACAAAAACAAGAAAACTATTTGCATACATTCAAAAGTAAGATCAACACATTTTGCTCAAGACAACACAAAAATAACTCAAATTTTATTAAATCTATTAGCAGGGGAAATTTTCTAGAACAGTCTCAGAGCTTGTCAATGGTTGTACACTTGCAACCACCTTGACATGATAAGATTTTAATACAAAAGAGATATACAAGCTTCTTGAATGGTTTCTCAAAAGGGATGGGCTCTATCAAGATTTTGATTAGAAAAATCAGTCCAGACCCCTCACACTCCAACCATTTGCATGAAAAATTCATGCCATTTATAGCATTTACAACAGAGCCTCCTCTCCCTAAAAGACAAAAATGTTTAATGCACCAGTGCTTGCCATGATTCTTTCATGATTCACAGAATCAGATCTGCAAAAATCTCTAGGTGCTCGAGGGGGTAGATTTCATCGAATGCCTCCCGCATTTAACTCCTTGCTCTAGTAGATCACTCTTCCTTTGATTTTCCAACCAATTCTGCCCCTAATCTTACAAATATGGCCCCTTGGATGCTTGAGAGAAAGAAAATGGAAAATACAATTAGGCACAAAATTCAAACCATTTTAATGGCGAAAGACATCTTCTAGATCTTCCCACCAAACTTCAGATATCAACATTAACTTCCTTCTATGCTTGGCATGTAGAAAAGACCAATAAATCATGGAGACTCGCACTTCTAGATGTGTTTTAGAGAAAAAGGGGGAAAATCATATTTAGATTCACAGTTGTCGTTGATCTTTACTTTGAATTTGGGCCATCCATGTGGTAGATTTCAAACTTTAGAAAATACTGGGGATTCCCTTGACTTTTTACAACTTTTTGAAAAAATGAAAAAAATTCACATTTTTCCCCACACCTCCACCCTCGGGAAATGATTCTAACACGTGTCCAAATATCATTGGAGAGAAACCGTGCTCAAATTCTGCCATTTTACTCTCTTTTTGGAAAGAGGAAATTTTTCCAACTTTTCCCCACAGCTCTGCCCTAAAGAAATGATCCTGACACGTGTCCAAATGTGATTGGAGCAGTCTCGCACTTCCTTTTTTACTTTTGAATATTTTTTCTCAAAAGGAAATTTCTCAAAATTTCCCCCGAGAGCCCGCACTTCCGCCATTGATCGGGGCAAAACATTGATTATTTCTCTCATTGAGCTTGCGAGCCATTTTGAAATTTTAATCCTTAAGGGAAAAAATCCAAGTTGCCTCCGATGGCCCACCTCCCCACCTTTTGACTTTTCAAAATACCATGTGTCACCATGGCGCACCTTGAGACGGTCCCAAAATTTTGATACCTTGAATGAGTGCGGGCTCACCACATGTTTTTCTCTAGTAAGGTTTAACCGAATGCTTGAAGCTCGGTAGAAGGCGCCATGTCACGCTCGAGGTAATCTCCTTTTGGCCATTGAAAACTCTAAGTAAAATGTAAAGCAAGTGAAGGCCTCCATGTGTCGGTGTGGTGCTTCTTTAAATTTAAACTCAAGGGATGGTCCCTAAACATACATGGTTCCACCATGTGTCTTCATGGCGTAACTTTAAGATGGTGCCCAAAGCGGAGACCCTGAATGAGTGCGAGCTCGCCACATGTACTGTTCTGCCAAAATACCCCAACTGCATGAAAATTTTTCTAAGTCTCGGGCCAAGTAGTGGAAGCCTCCATGTGTCCTCCTAGCACTACTCCAAGGCAAAACCAAAAAGTAGATCTTCAAACGAGCACCGTGCTTCCACGTGGACACATTTTGAGTTAAGGCTTTCCATTAATTTTTCTAAGTACCTAGCTAAGCCGCGTCCAAAAAAAAGGTGCCACGTCTTGTGTAGACACAAGGATGCAAATTTGACTAGGAGAAATGCCCGTCAAACCATAAAATACAAAAAAATAACCATTTGAGCCTGGGAATGAAATTTTCTTCAAGGGCATAAAGTTTGGAAATGTTACAAGGCTCAAATACATTCTTTAGGGACACATCAATTCATTTTTCTTCAAGCACATAGGATAAAAATGTTAAGGACAACAAATCCTGACTGTGGGGAACATAGAGAACGAGAAAATGTGAGTTTTTGAAGGAACAGAGCATGGGAAACTCAAAACATAGACCTTTCCAGAGGAACAACGAAACTAGGGGACAAACATGGACCCATACATGATCTTCGACCTAGGAGCTATCTAGAAATAGCAACAAAGATTAACCAAGCACAACACGAGGAAGGAGAAAATGACAGAGTCAGTACATCTATAAATTTTCATGGGAAAATTGGGGTGATACTATTTTCAGCACCAACACCTCTACCTATCTCTAATGCTACTGCTACTCTTAATGAAAACATAAAAATCCTAGACTAAACATGTCAAGGGACCAGGCTAGAAGGATGAGTAGAAAGGAGAAATCCTAAGCTAAAATTAAGTTGATAGCACTAGAAAGAGGGTCAATCACTCTCCATGAGTGGAGAAGAAAAAAAAAGAGAGTGCGGGAGGAGAGGGAAGATGATGCACACTGATGATGGTTGTTAATCCTTTCCATTAATAATTTCAATCCAGGGTTGGTGTCTGATGACTATATCCATCAAGAGAAAAATATCTTTAGAAAACAAATCTATTAAACACAATCCAAACTTGCATAAAATAAATCACACATGCAGAAATGTAAAGGCACACTTGTAGAAATAAATTTTGCATGAAATAAATCACACTTTGCATAAATGAAATTGTTGAATTAAAAATAAAGGAAAGATAAATAGGACACCTACAAGTTCACAAAATAAATTGTATGCAGACAAAAGAATTACATAACATAAAATTAGAAATCACAACAAAAGAAAAAGACAAAAATAAAGAAATGAACATAACACATGGATCCATTTTCCTTGGAATGTGTGGCTATCTCATTCCTTGGAAGAGGACTTAATTCATACTTTTAATTCAAAATCTATAGAATAATTTTTATTAGAAGATTAATGAAGAAGAACAAATATATTATTCTTGGTAGTGAAAATTACATATAAGAGTGTGAGAGGTTACATTTATAATTCATGCATCTAAACAAATTCTTATTTTGGGAAATACAATCTGATCTTATATTTATTCCAATCATAACAACTAAGATATCCATCTCCAAAACTATGGAAAGAGATATATTATTAGATTTGAAGTCTTATCTCGCTTATTTTAGGAAGATTTGCACCCAAATATTCTCATTGATTTTTGTAACAAGAATCACATTGATTTTATTCTCCTAATTTATTAGGATTTTTTCCTCAAAACATTGCTTTGACAAAATACCTCTCTCGATTTTCCATTTGACTTTTCTATTTCTAAGCTGTGGAACTTTTGATGCTCGTCTAATACAATTTTCCTCCGACTATAGCTCATGAAAAGTTATATTCCTTTTTATTTGTAAGACCTGTAGCAAATATGAATAAGGTTTTGTTAAATACATTTGTTTGAATAAAAACCTCTCTCATATTTTCTATTTGACTTTTCTATTTCTAGTTGTGGAACTTTTGGTGCTCATCTGATACACTTTTTCCTTGGACTGCAGCTCACTAAAAGTTAGATTCATTTTTATTGGTAGCACTTGTAGAAAATTCGAAAGAGGTTTTTTGTTAAACACATTCTATGAAAAAAAACCTCTCATATTTTCCATTTGACTTTTTTGTTTCTGGTTGTGGAACTTTTAGTGCTTGTCTGATACACTTTTTCCTTGGATTGAAGCTCACTAGAAGTTATATTTTTCCTTATTCGTAAAACTCGTAGTAAAATCGAATGAAAATTTTGTTTAAAATATGGCTATAAACAAAAACCTCTCTCATATTTCCCATTGGATTATCTAATTATTCACAATTCCTCATTTTATGCAGGTTCCGAAACTAAAGCTGCAAGTTCTGAAGCTAACTCCAATTATTTTGGAGCTAACTCTCACTTTTTTAGAACTAACTCCAATTGTTCTAGAACTAAATCTGCATGTTTTGGAACTAAATCTACAAGTTTTGGAACTACAACTGTAAGTTCCAAAGCTAATTCCAATTGTTCCAGAGCTAACTAAAAAATAGATATAACTTTTGTACATGATCTCAAATTGAGATGATTCTTCTTTTGAATTTGTATAATTTTATAAGAGGAATCTATATATGAAATAATATTTGAGTTTATATATACAATTCATTATCAATTATAATTTTCCCAGAACTAACATTATCTTTCCTTTATGGTCTGCATACACAAGACTTTACATCTTTCCTAAATAATCAACATGATTAGTCAACAAAATAGATAACAAAAGACTTATAAATAATAAACAAGATATATATCCTATATTCTATCTTAAGAAAACTATAAGTTCCAATATTACATTTAAATCCACTTTCAAAGGTAACTTGGAAAGACAAAATAATAGTAATTTATGGCCAATTTATGACCTCGTCATTACCCCACACCTAATCTTATGCATGTCCTCATGCATTATATTATTATCTCCTCTTCTTATAATATTCTCCACATTGATGTTATGCATATATACATTCCACATATAGTTCGAGGACATTTTCTAGTGGATCTTCTTCGTTGTTTTTAATTTCCTTTCTTTTTATGATGAGTTCTTGTGTGGATCTCCTTCGTTGTTTTTTATTTCTTTTATTTTATAGCAGGTCTTGTGTGGATATCCTTTTGTTTTTTTTCTTTTTTTTCTTTTACATCAGGTTCTTGTGTTGATCTCATTTTGCTATTTTTGATTTTTTTACCTCGGGTTCTTGTGTGGATCTCCTTCTATTTTTTGATTCATTTTCTTTTACAACATGTTCTTGTGTGGATCTCCTTCGTTGTTTTTGATTTTATTTATTTTAAGACAGGTTCTTGTGTGGATATCCTTCTACTATTTTTGATTTCTTTTATTTTATAAAGGTCCTTATGTGGATCTCCTTCGATGTTTTTATTTCTTTTCTTTTACATCAGGTTCTTGTGTGGATCTCCATCTGTTGTTTTTGATTTCTTTTCTTTTACAATAGGGTCTTGTGTGGATCTCCTTTTGTTGTGCCTCATATTTAAAATCAAAATTCATACATCGTGTCTCTCCTTCTCTACCACACCTAAGCACATGCATGTTATTTATGCATAGCTTCCCATAAATTAGATTCTAAAAGTTTTATTGCAAACAGGTGCATATATTGTCATATTTGTAAAGTAGGGAGATATGAATTTTATCTTTCCTTCCTTGGAGATCTTAAAAGTGGATCTAGGTGTGATAAAAACTTACAAAAAGATTAAAAATAAAATAGTAGAACAAAATTACTTGATCATAAATCTAGTTGTCTTTGTCATCCTATTATTAACATGGTCAAATAGTGCCGAGAAGGAAGCCATTAGGTAAGCAGTTGATTGTATTTGAAGAAGAATCATCCCCCTTTTTCCTTTGATTGGCCAAAAGATGGTTTTTCATTCAAAGTTTTTTTGCCTTTGATTATTTGGCAAACTAGTTTTCCAATCAAAGTTTTTTTCCTTTGATTAGCAAAGCAAGGTGGTTTTCCAATTAAAGTTTTTTTAATTTTTTTGCTGAAATGATAAAATGAGAAAGATTAGAGAAAAATTTGATCCATTATCAGACAATATTCATCAAACTACATCCTGTGTAAAATAAGAAACAATGTCTGAGATCTCATAAAAACCTCTTTGCATACTAGGTAACTCCAACAAGATTTCCAAAAATTGTGTAGACATTTTCTAGGTCTTCAAAGCCTAACTTGAATTGTGCTTTATCCAAATCACCATAGTAATATTCAAATTCCAAACTAGTGATCTTGGGAGATGGATTATGTTATGTATCCGTGGGTCCCTCCAAACTGCTCTTTCATTAATACTATTGGTGATAAAAAAAATCTGCATGTTGGTATCAAGATCAAATATGGAAATTCCTGTGGATGTTAGCATGAAAAAAGTTTTCCTTGATATTCTCAATAATTTATTCTTAATTTTATACAAGCATATACAAAAATGAAGAAATTGAAAGACATGAAAACAATTTTTTCTAATGAATATTATTCAGGGATTGAATTTTATTATGGGATGAAAAAATAACTTGGATGGGTGGATTTATTATGAGTGGGTTTTTATTTTGGTTTTAATGAAGTCCTGAATATGGATGAAATTAATCTGAAATGCTACCACTTCATTATTATAAAATGGATAAGCTATTTTTTTACTAAGTTTATATTCAATAAGATCACTGAGTTGTTAGTTGATACAAGGGGGATGGTGGTTGTTTTCAATGATGACATTTGATATTTCATCAACTGGATCTACTTCTAGATTCAATATCATATTTCTACCATTTCTTCATAAATAGAATCCAAATTTGAATTCTTTGTCCCTGCCATTATACCTTCTTGATCAAACATCACAAGTCATTTTTCTTATACATAGAGTTAGTTTGTGGGGAGGTAAATATTTACAATCTAACATTCCTAATTACAAAAATAAAATTTTAATCTATATTGCATGAAAGAAATATTAATGTATTTGTAGAAAATAAAAGTTTAAAGAACTACCTCCAAATACTTCATGTCACAAAATTTTCCAAGAGGTATTCTATTGTCACTAGAATATTCTCTTAGAAAAATTAAGTCTCTTAATAACACAGTGTCCTAAAAAATGGTGCCAAAATGATGAGGGTCATCAATCGAGGGTTGGTGTCTGATTACTGTATGCATTAAGAGAAAAAATATCTTTAGAAATCAACTCGTTAAACACAATCCAAACTTGCATAAAATAAATCACACATGTAGAAATGTAAATAAACACTTACAAAAATAAATTTTGCATGAAATAAATCACACTTTGCATAAATGAAATTTCTAAATTAAAATAAATGAAAGATAAATAGGACACCTACAAGTTCACAAAATAAATTGTATGGACAAAAGAATTACATAACATAAAATTAGAAATCACAACAAAAGGAAAATGACAGAAATAAAGAAATGAACATAACACATGGATCCATCTTCCTTGGAATGAGTGGCCAACTCATTCCTTGGAAGAGGACTTAATTCATACTTTTAATTCAAAATCTATAAAATAATTTCTCTCAGAAGATTAATGAGGAAGAATAGATATATTATTCTTGGTAGTGAAAATTACATATAAGAGTGTGGGAGGTTACATTTATAATTCATGCATCCAACCAACTCCTTATTTTGGGAAATACAATATGATCTTATATTTATTCCAATCCTAACAACTAAGATCTCCATCTCCACAAAATATGGAGAGAGATATATTATTGGAGTCGAAGTCTTATCTCGCTTATTTTAGGAAGATTTGCTCCCAAATCTTCTCCTTGATTTTTGGTAACAAGAATCACATTGATTTTATTCTCCTACTTTATTGGAATGAATTTTTTTCCTCAAAACATTACTTTGACCAAATACCTCTCTCGTATTTTCTATTTGACTTTTTTGTTTCTTCGTTGTGGAACTTTTGGTGCTTTTCTCGATACACTTTTTCCTTTGAGTGAAGCTCAAGAAAGAAAAGTTAGATTTATTTTTATTGGTAAAACCTATAGCAAATTTGAATGAATTTTTTTAAAACCCATTACTATGAATAAAAATATCTCTTTGATTTTCTATTTGAATTTTCTTTTCTCGGCTATGGAACTTTTGGTGCTTGTCTGATACACTTTTTCCTTAGACGACAACTCACTAAAACTTAGATTCATCTTTATTAGTAAAATATGTAGAAAATTTGAATGAATTTTTTGTTAAACACAATTATATGAACAAAAACCTCTATCATATTTTCCATTTGACTTTTTATTTTCATTTGTGGAAATTTTAGTGCTCATCTAATACATTTTTTCCTTAGACTCGTAGCTCACTAAAAGTTAGAATTTTCCTTATTGGTAAAACCTATAGTAAATATGAATAAAATTTTTATCAAACAAATTGCTATGAACAAAAACCTCTCTCGTATTTTCTCGTTGGATTCTCCGATTATTCACAATTCCTCATTTTATGTAAGTTCGGAAGTAAAGCGCAAGTTTGGGAACTAAATCTTCAAGTTCTAAAACTAAAATTGTAAGTTCCGGAGATAAATCCAATTTTTCCGAGCTAACTCTCATTGTTTTGAGCTAACACTAATTATTCCAAAATTAAATCAGAACTTAACTAAATCTATTAGTGTAGGTTATTATTTATCCTTTTATTTATTTATTAGAATAATTCTTACAGTTTGTGTTATCCCTACACTTGTTGGGTTAGCTTGCTTAGGTGTACTAGTTGTGTGGAGTTAGCTTACTAGTTGTGTTGAGTTAGCTTCTCAGTTATGTGAAGTTAGCTTACTAGTCTTGTGGAGTTAACTTAACTACCAGTATCAGTTAGTGGGAGTTCTTCACCACTGATTTAGGTAGTAGTTGCACTTCCCTCCTCCTATATGTACATCTTTATTATTGAATAATTCAAGTCATTCTATTGTAATGTATTGAGCATTATGGATTATGATGGATTTCCATATATGGTATTTTAGCTCTTCTTGTTTTGCAAATCTAATGTGGTGTGCTATTATCATATGAGATCATGGCTTGGAACAATCTTCTTATTGTTACTTTTATGGTATCAGAGTGGTAGATGATGTAGACATCCATCTGTAAGTTTTTCTTTTTGCAAGCAAGGTTTATTATTTTCATGTATTTGGAATTTATTAGCAATATTTTGCAGCATGCATTTTTATGCAAAACAGAGTGTTACATTAGATTTGAAAGGTGCCAAAACCATAGAATCGACTATAAACTAGACCATGTTTTGAGACAGTAAAATCTGGATGTAGATCTGTACCCTAGGTCCATTATTTTATTATGGATTGGATATAAGCATGTACCTTTTGGATGCATTCTTTAACCCTCTGGATATTTC
This sequence comes from Taxus wallichiana var. yunnanensis, assembly GCA_018340775.1. Classification (NCBI taxonomy): domain Eukaryota; kingdom Viridiplantae; phylum Streptophyta; class Pinopsida; order Cupressales; family Taxaceae; genus Taxus; species Taxus wallichiana. Next base: position 409,977,812 of record CM031234.1, on the reverse strand, counting down.
AGTTTTGGATGCAGTCTTTTATCCACTAGACGTAGATCTGTACCCTCTGGGTGCATTATTTTATCCATTGGATAAAAGTGTGTACCTTCCAGATGCAATCTTTTACTCTCTAGATATTTCAGGTTTTAGATGCATTCTTTATCCACTGGACGTAGATCTGCACCCTCACGGGTGCATTCTTTCATCCATTGGATAAAAGTGTGTACCTTCTAGATGTAGTCTTTTACCCTCTAGATATTTCAGTTTTGGATGCGATATTTTATCCAATGGACGCAGAGATATGTACCCTTTGGTTGCATTCTTTTATCCATTGGATAAAAGCATGTACCTTCCGGATGCAGTCTTTTACCCTCTGGATATTTCAGTTTTGGATGCAGTCTTTTATCCACTAGACACAGATCTGTACCCTCTGGGTGCATTCTTTTATCTATTGGATAAAAGTGTGTACCTTCTGGATGCATTCTTTTACCCTCTGGATATTTCAGTTTTGGATGCAATCTTTTATCCACTGGACGCAGATATGTACCCTTTGGGTGCATTCTTTTATCCATTGGATATTGACGTGTACCCTTTAGATGCAATGGTTTACCCTTTAGACATTTTCGGTTTGCGCGTAGGCTTTTATCCTTTGGTGGAAACTTTGTATCATGTGGATGCACTCTTTTACCCTTTGGACATTTGGGTGTCACGTGTACCTTTTGAAAAGAAGAGCAACATTAAAATATTATTTTAATATCAAAACCTTAGAGCTCATAACTTTTTATCCGTAGCTCGGATTATGTTTGGTGTTTGTTTTTCACCTTTGACATCACTCCATTGATAGTCTCCTTATAGGAGCTATTTTGGTGAAGCCAGTGTCGATTGTTTTTGAGTTATATGATCGAGCGGTGGATTCGGACCATAGTGCACACCACACTTCTTCAACATTGTACGCATTTTTGGAACCAAGCTTTTGAGGATATCTTGAAGCGAATTTTGCTCTTTACTTTGTTATTATCTGGTTTTGGTTACCTTACGGTGTCCATTTTCCCAGTTGTTGTACATGGGTACCTCATCGAGGCCTTATTGCGGGACCCACCTTCTTTTCCACCCACATAACCTATGCTTACGAGAGGGTGTTAGTGTAGGTTATTATTTATCCTTTTACAAGCATGTATCGTGTGGATGCACTCTTTTACCCTTTGGACATTTGGGTGTCACGTGTACCTTTTAAAAAGATTAGCATTAAAATATTATTTTAATAGCAAAACCTTGTAGAGCTCATAACTTTTGATCTGTAGCTCAGATTAAGGTGATTTTTTTTTTTGAAATTGTGTAATTTTTCGAGATCTACGCATTGGTAAAATTTTTATACACATATTTCAAATGTAAAAGGTACTTATTACTCATTATAATATTTACATGCACTCAATTATAAAGTGCCAAATTTGGGAGGGTGTTGTGATCACTTGTGGATGCATTTTCGGTTGAGCCCGATGTCCTAACATTTTAGGTATTGCATTCTTGTATCTATGGGTGTATACATTTATATCTCTTGTTTGTTGAGATATTTTGGATTTGTATTTTCGACACTTTTTTTGGCATATTGACAGTCTCTCTTGTGGGGGAGCTATTCTAGTGGAGCCCAGTGTTAGTTTGTCAATGTTCGAGTAGTTGATTTTGACAACTCATATAGATTTGTGGTGTCACTCTACCCATTCTCAGTAGTATAGGAGGGTATGTTGTTGTTGATCTTGCTTCTTCGGGTTTCATGTCCTTGGCTTAGTACCTTGGCTTTTTCTTGGATCATGGCACTCCTATTTATTTGGATCTTGTGTCTCGCCTTGTTGCCTTGGTTGTTCTTGGATTGTGGCACACCTATTTGTGATTGATCAAATTATGTTTGGTATTGTTTTTCACTTTTGATATCACTCCATTAACGAGTCTCTTTACAGGAGCTATTTTGGTGAAGCCCAGATGTCGGATTATTTCGAGTTATATGATCGCGTAGTGGATTTAGACCATAGTGCACACCACACTTCTTCAACATTGTACGTGTTTTTAGAGTTGAGCTTCTAAGGATATCTTGTAGCAGAATTTTTCTCTCTACTTTGTTATTACTGGTTTTGGGTACCTTGTGGTGTCCATTTTTCCCAGTTGTTGTACGTGGGTACCTCATTAGGCCTTATTGCCGGGACCCACCTTATTTTCCACCCACCTAATCTATGCTTACAGGAGGGTGTTAGTGTAGGTTATTATTTATCCTTTTATTTATTTATTAGGATAATTCTTACAGTTGTGTTAGCCTTACACTTGTTGGGTTAGTTTGCTTAGGTGTACTAGTTGTGTGGAGTTAGCTTACTAGTCTTTTGGAGTTAACTACCAGTATCAATTAGTGGGATTTCTTCACCACTGATTTAGGTAGTAGTTGCACTTCCCTCCTCCTATATGTGCATCTTTCTTATTGAATAATTAAAGTCATTTTATTGTAATGTATTGAGCATTATGGATTATGATGGATTTCCATATATGGTATTTTAGCTCTTCTGTTTTGAAAATCTAATGTGGCGTGCTATTATCATCATCGAGATCATGGATTGGAAAAATCTTCTTGTTGTTCCTTTCAAAATCTGCAAGTTCCGGAACTAAAACTACAAGTTCCAGAGCTAACTCCAATTGTTCCAGAGCTAACTAAAAACATATAAATTTTGCACATGATCTCAGATTGAGATGATTATTTTTTTGAACTTGCATAATTTTCCAAGAGGAATCTGGATATGAAATCATATTTGAGTTTAGATATACAATTCATTATCAATTCCACTTTTCCCATAACTAGCATTATCTTTCCTTTATGGCATACATACACAAGACTTTGCATCTTTCCTAAATAATTAGCAGGATTAGTCAACAATGTAGATAATAAAATATTTCTAAAGAATGAACAATATATATATCCTATATTCTATCATAAGCAAACTATAATTTCAAGAGTACATTTGAATCCACTTTCAAAGGTAACTTAGAAGGACAAAATAATGGTAACTTATGGCCAATTTATGGGCTCATCACGCATTATAGATCAACACGTAGGCTCATCCTTCCAGCGTGTGCAATATATGAATGTGGGGACTAAAAGTAGGAAATACACACAACATGTAAGAAAATGCAAACAAAGAGGTGAGATGCAATGAAAATTTGAAAGGGAAGACAAGAGTTCCAACACATGATTTTATTACTTAAGGGATGCATAGTCAATTATATTCATGGCATGAGATGAGAATACATTATGAAGACCATGTCAAGGTCGAGAAAATAGTGGGAATTCGGAAACCAGTTTGGCATAGTGTCGTTACAACAAAGAGGGATATTTTTAATGATAAATGCTCTTACATTTATAGAAGAAGAAGGAGAGAAGAGAAGGAGAAAAGGAGGGAAACTTGGACTCAAATCTACAACCACCAAAAAGTGATAAATTCATTTAAATCCGCATGTAAGGCTATCAGATGTGCTTCCTCATGTCTATTTGGCATGTAGAAGAAGGAAGAAGGCCAAATCTATAGAAATATAGGTGGTTGGAGTGATTAGATGTGTGCATTAATGATCAAAATGATGTTTCCTATTTTCTACCTACCAAATCCCACCTAAATCTGATTTTGAAAAGTCCAACATGCAATGTACATCAACATCATTCAAATGAGACCAAGCGCATGGGAATCAATACTACAGCAGAAGTTATGGCTATCATAAGATATTCAAAGTTGTCTCGGTACACAAAACACGTGGCGGAATTGATTGATTGAAGCATTCGGCCAACTATTCATTTGTTTTATCATTTTTGCCATGTGTCATGCTCTGGTTGGTTGTTTAGATTTTGTGCCTTATTTGTGTGTTTTTATAGGTTCTTTGTGGCACACTCAAGTTAGATAGGTGATGATGTGACACATTGATTGGTGCAGAGGATGTTGCAAGGTGGAAAAACAAAAGGTGCAAGACTGCAAAAGGTAGGTGTGCAAAGGTGCAGAAGAAGGGTGTGCAAATTTTGCACGTGGAAGAAAGGTGTATAGCTATAGGAGTAGATAATTATGAAATTAGGCATGAGCATCAACAAATATAGGCATACAGTGGAAAGGAAATAATAATGCAAGGAACATAAGGAAAAGAAGAAAAATAAGGTGTGCAACTGCAAAGTTATGCAAGGGACTTAGCCGATTCAGGAGGTAAGTCAAAGATGTGTGCAAGAGAGTGCGTAATAAATCGGGGATGAAAGTAGGTGTGCGGAGGGAAAGCACAAAGGGGAAATGAAAAGAGAAGATAGTAGAATGCATAGAGAACGGGAATAGAAGTAAGAAGGAAGCAAGGTGCATAGGGCGTGCAAAAGAAAAGTAGCTAGAAGAATTGTGCCAAGGAAGAAAACTTGAGTGTGCACAATTTGAAATGAAACATTAGATTCAAAATAAAATATAATTTGTTTGAATAACTAGGGAATTATTTGGGACAAAGACCATAGAAAAATCTTCATTGAGAGGTTCTTGGCTAATCCCATGACACCTACACAAAATACTCACATGGGGCTTATTTCTCTATAGAATTTTACTCTTTGGATTTATGAAGACCCCTACCCAACATGCCCTAAAAATGGGTAACTTAATCCTCATGGCACCAATTAGTGGAATCCCGTAGGGAAAAATGATCACTAAGCCTCTATGTCCATAGATCCATAAGAAACTCCTCCTTTGGACAACTAAAATTAGCCTAAGATTATAGGCCTAATTGAGTTAGATCTTGAGCCGAAGGTTCATGCAAAGTAACTTACTGCATGATTATTATTCTCAACCTCTCATTGTTTACTCTTAAATGTCAGATGATATGCCAGTAGTTCCTAAGCTAGTAGGATCCTATGATTTGATCACATATTTGACTAAGACCTTTTCCCACATTTTCTTTTGGATTTGTTACAAAACTCTCCTATACATATATCAAATTTATTAGAAATGTTATCTCTTGGATTTTTAATCCACATCACCCCTCCTCCAAGGGCCCATATCAATCACATAGACTTCAATGTCTATCCTCTAGGGTAGCTTGATAGAGATGCTAGATTTTTGTTTGATACCAACAAGATGACTACTAACATTGAGCTAGTACCAAGAGGTGACCCTTCATTATAGTTAGAAGTTTGGATTAAAAATAATTACGTTAAACGATCCATGATAGATGATAGGCCTTCTATTAATATAGTACCCTTCTCATTTTTACAAAATTTAGGCTATGGGAAAGCAAACTATTCCTCAACTCAAAACACGTTGAGAGGCTATGGTAGCCTAAAAGCAACATCTATTAGAACCATAGTGCTTCCATTCATCCTTAGATCCAAGATCATTTTGAATAAATTTTATGTTATAAATCAGGAAACCAACTATAATATGATTCTCGAAGACTTTGGATTAACGGGATGAAGGCCATCCCTTCTATGTTATTCTAATAGGATAGGTTCTTGCATCTAGCGAAGGTATTTTTGGCTCAATGTGATCCAAATCCATTTGATATCCATTTAGCTAACCTTAAGAAAAACCCTGGGGTTGATACTAATTTCAACCTCCTATCTAATTAGTTAAACAAGCATAATTCTTCTTAGGGATCAATTCCCACATTTAATCTTGTGATAATGACTGATTTATAACCACCCAAGGCAATCGAGGGGTGGATGTTAATGAAAACAAGGTTGTTGTAGAACCTATGTCAAAAAAAAAAAAGTTAGCTGAAATTATAAAGCTTTTGGAGAATAATTTTCGATTGTTCTCCCATCTGATTCCTTGGGCATAGTTCATGCTCTTGGAGTCACCTCTCTTCCATCTAATGACATTGGAGAGGTTTACATGGTTGAGGTCTTAGAAGTTAAGGAATAATATTTAAAGAGTGATAAAATTTCTATCTTCCCAAAAAATTGTTTGAACCTCAACTATGATGGTGCAAAATATTTCTATGGCATTGGGGTAGGGGTAATCCTCACTTCCTGAGGAAGGTAGGGTCATGCCTTTTCTCTTCAAGTTGAACTTCGAGTGCAAAGACAAAGGAGATGAGTATGAATCTCTTCTTCTTCATCTTATTTTGGCCAAGAAGATGGGTGTGAATCATGTTAGAGTCTTGGGTGACTCATAACTAATTTCCAATCAAGTCTCTAAATTCTATGAGACTGGATCGAGAGCACCTTCAAATCTATAAGTCCTTTGTTATCGAGCTTTATAAGTGTTTTGACTTTATTTCCATAGAAGCCATTCTAAGAGAACAAAACCAACTAGATGATTTTATGGCCACTTCCTCCTCTCATTTTTTAGCAAGTGAGGACTTAAAGGAAACCAAATTCACTTTTTTAGTCTGAGCTGATCCTTTGGTTTCAAATATGTAAACCAATGCAATTTTGGCATATGTTGAGATTAAGAACAATCCCTTTACATTGTATTTCATAGAAAATGATGAGGAAATCTTCCGATACCACGAATACATACACATGAGACCTCCATCCCGCACACCACAAGAAGGTATTTTCCCTTGTACCTCACCCTTCTTTTTACTTCAAATATCATACGATGAAGTCTTCTTCATATGAATATTTTGAGATCATTGAAGTTAAGGAATAGCCATAGTTTCCTCTAGCCCCACATGAGTTTGAAGAGGGTAACACTTCTTTAATCAAAGGAACTATAGACATTAACATAGGGATGGAAGAGGAACACAAAATCCTAAAAATTGGTTCTTCATTATCACTAGAAGATATAGAAGCATGCACAAAGGTGCTTAAAGAGCATTCCAAATCCTTCGCCTTTATCTATAAGGAAATGAAAGGTATCACTCTTGGTGTGGCTATACACAAACTTGCTACAAATCCTAATGCTAAACTCATAAAGCATAAATCAAAACCCATGAAACCAAAGGTTTCTTTAATGGTTAAGGAGGAGGTAATGAAACTCCTTCAAGTAGGGTTTATCAAACTAGTAGATTATTCTATGTGGGTGTCAAACATCATCCCAGTTCTCAAAAAGAATAGGAAGATACATATTTGTATCGACTTTAGGGGTATTAATAAGGATTTTCCTAAATATGATTTTCAATGCCTTCAATTGACATCATCATTGACGCAACAATGGTTATGAGATGTTATCTCTTATAGAATAATTTTTTGGTTACAACCAGATAAGGATTTCTAAGGAAGACCAAATGAAAAATACTTTCACTATTTATTGGGGAAACTTTTGTTACACTTTCATACCTTTCAACTTGAACAATGCCAAAGCCATCTACCGGTGGGTAATGACATATATTTTTCATGATCTTATTTATAAGATTGTGGAGTCATATGTGATAGTTTTATGGTAAAAGCTAAGAAACGTGGCAATCATCTCAAGGTGATTCATATCATTCTTTCACGCTTAATCAAATATGAAATAACATTGAACCCGGAAAAATGTGTTTTTAGAGTAACAGGAGGAAATTTTTTAGGTTATATCATCTTGTCTCAAGGGATTGACATCAATCTAGCAAACATTTATGCAGTTTTGGAAATGTCCCCACCCATAGATGAGTTAGGAATTAGATATTTCCTAGGTAATCTTAGGGAAATTATAAGGTTTATCCCTAACCTAACATATGGCATTCACCCCATTAACAACCTACTGAATAAAGAGTGTCAAAAATATTTGACTACTAAGTGTCATGAAGCATTTGAGTCTGTAAAGTGTTTCCTTATGTTTCCTCCTACGCTCATGCCACAAAAATTTGAACGTCCTTTGATTTAATATTTTCAACCCACTTATGTCATGATAACGTGCATGTTGGCATAAAAAGAGGATGATGGTCATGAGTGGGAAATTTATTTCATTATTCGTACTCTTCTTGGTGTGAGACATGATATACATAAGTAGAGAAGGAGTTCTTGGCTATAGTTTTTACAACATAGAGGTTATGGAATTACATGCTTAACCAAGAGACACAAGTAATTGTCAAATCCGATCAGTTGTGGATGTTCTTAACTTAAGTGGCCTTTTCCAAGAAGGTGTGTCATTTCATCACATTAATGGGTGAGTTCAAACACACCTTTGTCAACCGAAGTCCATTAAGGGACAAATCATCGTCAAATTATTGGTAGACAAGCCTATAGATTGCGAATAGATAATCGATTTAGATTTTAACAAAGAAATATATGTTTAATATAGAGTAGATACCCGTCATCACCTCGTGCTTGTGGTATATTGATATTTTCAATCACATCATAAACTAATTATACATTAAAGGATATAATTTATAACACAGTGACCGTTATGTGTCATAAGAAAAGTGAGTAATCATATAAGAAGTGATCTACTATAGATCCTTCAATGGTATGATTTTGAGATGCATTGATGAGAAATAAGTGGAAAAAGTTATCTTTAAAGCCCATAGTGGAGTTTGTGGTGGTCACTTTTGAGGAAATCAACCATTTGTAATATTCACCGGATGCATTATTTTTAGACCACTTTAGAGAAAAACGTTGTAGATTATGTATGTAGGTTTCAGAAATGCCAAGAGTTCTTGTATGAGATGCAAATTCCTACCTCGAATCTACAACCAATTGTAATACCTTTTTCCGTCTCTACTTAGTATCTTGATTGGATAGGGAAATTCTCTCCCTCATCACCGGATGACAAATTATTTTATGAAGTGGTTTTAGGTCATGCCTCTCATGATCGTATCTGGTTATGTAATTACTAAATTCATTTTTAATAAAATCATTTATAGATGATGATGTATATGAGAAAAATTATAACTTAGACACTTTAATTTTTAAGAAATATTTAGAACTTCAGTTTTACTAGAATAATATGATGAATGTGATATAATAAGAAGATGAAATCATTCCATCCGTAACTCCATGCACCTATTAATATGGGAGGGCTCATCACTTAGAGCCAAGGAGGATGTGAGTTGTATGATTTTGAAGAATGAATATGGTGACAAAAGGACAATATTTTCACATATATATACATCACATATATATATATATATATATATATATATATATATATATATATATATATATATATATATAATTTTCATCCTTGTTATCCATAACATGCATCCATAAATCATTCAAAATGCATAAGAAATTATAGTTATCCGAGAGTACACATATGAGACAAATCATGACCAAGTCAAATCTAACACAGAATGCCAAAACCAAAAATGATGTATGTATATATCTATAATAATGTCAAGTTTCATGTACAATGCCATCACACTCTAGCGAGTGTGGTCAAAACACTCATCTATGAGCCAAAAATTTTAAAAATCGATATATGTCAAAAATGGTTTCAAATAAATAAAGGCTTGTGACCTATCCCTCTCTGCAAGATCCCTATAAAGGTGCAAGGTGAATGCTCCTACTGCAGATCCTATGGTGAGAACAATTGGTTACAGCTTGAGATCCTCCATGTGTGGACCTGTGAGAGTGTCATGCATTAAGGAAGGTGAGTGGCCATTAGTGGTACCTCGGCTACATGTGTGATCTCATCGTTGTCTCCTCTCAAGCACCTCGTATCTAGAAAGATCATTCCTCACCCAAAGCATGGTCTCTACTACATGCCATACCGATGCAAACATATCTCGTGTGACATCCAACCAATGTTAGGTGTCTAGTATCTATAAGGATCTGCTCCAGTTTCATCTTCATAGAGAGTAAAAATATATCTATGAGAATTTGACGAATAATATCTCTCAAACCATCTACTATAGCTATAAATTGTAATTAAACACCAATGAAATACAAAAATTCAAAAGAGAATAAAAAAGAGAGATAGTAAATAGTTCACTAATGATCTATTCTAGAAAGTAAAAGTTGATAAAATAGTATTTTTGTTACTTGGATCTCAAGGAATCTAGGTTAGGTCAATTGGTGGTTGTAGAGGAGTAGGAACCGGCATGGGTGGCTCTTATACTCTCACCCCCTCTTCCATTCACTAAGGATGTCTTGAATCCTTATCTTCACCTCCTACGAGTAATCTCCTCCTCCATGTATAATGTTTCCTCCTCTGCTATGTCTCGTTCTAATGGCTATTAAGATTTACCTAGTAGCCTCCCATTCTATGTCACTCTTCTTATTTTTACTGAATTAGTCTCGGGATCCTCCTCCTCCTCTCCATTGTGTGTGAATCTTGCCTCCATAATAGGGATCTACCAAGGCCTAACAACTTTCCCAAGTGGTGGATTTAGAGCAACCCATCATGTTCCAATCGGAACTATAGGATTGATGATGCTCTACTATATCTTTCCCCTCGGACCATCTCTTGCCTCTCGATGCCCCTATATACTATGGGTACTAGTGGTAAGGCATCTATATAAGGTATCCCAAAATGTTGAGGCAACCTAAAGACTAGATGATTCTCTACTATACTAGTCTTGTCCACTAACTACACCTAGAGCTGCATATAGTTAAGATGATAGTCTCATTACCCCATATACCATTCATGTCCTGAAACAGATGCACAACCAATTTATCTATGGTGAGTGTGGAAACTGAGTTCTTTGGCACCTTGAGCAGAGCCTTGTTGACCCATCTAGATGCTCTAAGTTCCTCGGTATTTACTATCCTCATTCCCCTATGGAAGGGGATCATCCACTCATAAACTCAGCTCATAACCAATCTATGATGATTGAGGGACTTTCCCTTTAGTTGAACAACTCTGTACAATCAATGATATGTTTTACCACTAATGTCAACACCCCATACATATATCTGGTCATGCTTCTTAATACTTTGTATGATGGGTGCCCAATAATAAACTAACTTGACCCCACCCTTGTCCCCAACCAAAAGAAAGGAAAATATAATGATGGCCTTGTGTAAGGTGGGGATAGGAGTAGAGGAAACTGATAATAACATCATCCCATGCTTGGCACCAGTGTCAGGTGTTAGCACATCCCCATGTAACTATCCCCCTTTGGTGAGTCTAAGCTACTGAATCCACACTAGTGAAAACTAACTTCCTGCTAGTGTTAGGGACCCCCAAGATTTGGTAGATGTCCTCCAAGGTGATTTTAAACTTACCTCTAACTCCAAAAAGTGGAAAGCATTCCATTTTATGTCTTAGTACTTTAATAAGTTACATAATAAGTGGCTAGTAGATGCACCCAAATGTGTCTGTGAAATTGACCAATTCATAGCCCTATGAATTAGGTCCCTTTGATCTTGATTCAGCACCTCCAAAATGTGAGGCAACCAATCACACTCGTAGGCCCCGCTCTATCTTACATATTTCCCCGAATTCAAAACATCAAGAAAAGAGAAAGTTAGAACCATATACATGCATAATAATCTTATAAAAACATTGCAAAAACAATCTAAAACCAAAAAAATTAATACTTAGTCAAATTTTGAGAACATCCTTGTGAGTTATGCAACCACCATTACATGCGGAGCGGCGGTTAGGTAACCACTACAACATTTGCACATTTGTAACTTCTTGAGTGAAAATTTCTTAACCACCACAATGGTTTTGTAACTACCACTTTGTGTAGAACGGTGGTTGTACTACCTCCATGGAGGTTCGCTTTTTGTGAAATATGGGTCATACCCTAAGGCCCAAAAAATTAAAAATTAAGAAAAATTAGAAAAAATTTAATAAAACAAAAAGAAAATCCTACTTGACGCCCCCCTTGTGGTCATTTTCACTATAGATTTATAAAAAAATCCATCTATGCCTATTTTTAAACAATTCCTAAAGTTTAGGGTGAAAATAAAAATGTAGATAAGCGACATGATCTTGACCCGTTGGTTAAGCTACCATCATCTTGGAACGCTCTTCATTTTGACTATACTCATGCATGAAATGATCGTAGGTAATCCAGAGATTAGATTTCACTAAGTCATTAAGTGTAAATGATTTTCTATAAATAGTCATTTTTATATATATAGTATGTTTCTAATAGTGTTTTGAGTGTGTGTGTGTGTACAAGTATATTTATCCATCCCACAAACATGGTAAGTATTTTTGTCATTTTATTTTTCCATATTTGCTCGATCATATCTTTATTTGTACTTGATTCATATTTTCTCTTCTAGGTGGTGGGAATCTTTGATTGGTGTAATTTCAACACACAGACATGTTAGGTATAATCTCTAAATTTCCTATTTGGGAGTGCCATACTTGGAATTCACGTTTTATGCCTCTTTATGGATAAAACAACTCTTGAAGGGGAAATATTTATATACCCAAAATTGCACATTGTTATATTATCATAATATTACAAATCCCCAATGATGATAAATTTTGATTCTAATACGAATAATGATATGGAATTCCAATTTCTCATCTACAACATGTTCTTGTATCTTAATTTACCTTGTTTATCGAGTTTTCTATATTTTCCAACTCTCCTAATTACTTTTGCATCTTTTTCCTTAACATTTTGGCCTTAAGTTATGTAACTTCCATGGTGGTTATGCAGCTGATGGTCTTCCTAGAGGGAAGTTATGCAACTGCCATAGTGGTTACATAACCTTCACTCGCACGTGACTAACGGTTCCATGCACTTTTATCCAGGACTTAAACAATGTGTTTTATACACACGTGTTACCTTCTTCCAACTCATTTTTCTCACACATTTCTTGACCAAATAAATTATTTTTCAGCTTGATGAATGTGTATAGACTTCTCCTTTTTACTTACTATTATTACTAAGTTAATTTCCCCTCCCTATGGTTATTTGACACTTCTTGGGTAATAAGTGTGTTGAACCATTTCCTGACAACTTTCTATAAAAACCAATATTTTTCTCAAAGCATTAGTTGGGAGTCTCTTGAAGTGGAATTGCATCGCTATGCTGTTGGAAATTTGCAAAGAAGCACACAAGTGAAAACAAAGCCTTTTCCTTTTTACTCCCTTCCTGCATTACTACTAGACTACCGGCAAACTAGTTAGCTCCAACACTTCTACATTTTCTTCTTGCATACCAACCAACATAGTTCCCTAGACAATGTTGGATACTTCATTGGAAATAAAACCGAGGGGATCAAAAAAATCACAACTAGCATTGTAAATTGTCTTTGTTCTACATTTCCATATTGGAGGTGTATTTAAATTTCTACAATTATGGAGAATTTTTTTTTAAAGTGTCCACAACCAAGTTGCAAGACAATAGTTGACCCTATTAGGTTCTGGAACAAATCTAAATTACTAGAACATATTTTTCCTTCATTAACAAATATCAAGTTCACATGGTTCAAATTTTAGGGTTAGAAGTTTCAGTTAGGTTCAGGGAGTAATTTACCCCCATACCCACTCTCTAATGAGGATCATAGGTTTAAATTTAATTATCTCATACTTAGTGTATTAAAAATTTTCCTAAATCATTCCCATTGGATAGGAAATTTTCTCACCTTTCTGGTGATATAAAGAAGTCCTCCTAACTCCTTGGGAACTCAAGATATGAGCAAAGCAGACCTTAGGGGTCAGATTTTCCCCAAGGGGACACATCTCAAGTAGGGGTGAAAGGAAAATTTTGGGATGGATGGTCGCGGGGTGGTGTTTAAAATTTTTCCTTGTGTAGGAGAAATTTTTCATTTGTTCCTGCACCCTGCGGGTCCTCCAAGGACATGTGGTAGCCTCGAGTGGTCGCAAAGAAAAGGAACGGCGAGGGCTAGTTGGGCATTTCGCCAAAGGGGAGGAAAAGCCAATTTGGCCTCCATGTGCCCACGGGTCTGCCATGGACATGTGGTGCTCCACCATTTTCCATGGGGAGAAGAGAGATAGGTGGGCACGGTGGTGGGAGTGATTGGGAACTTTTTCCAAAGGGGAGGGTGAAAGGGGTAATTACGTGCGTGGGTATGCGCATCCATGGAAGGAGGTTTTCCCAAGGTAGGGTGGGAGTGCGGGGCCGCGGAGCTTTTTATGAAAATTTTCCAAAGGAAAAAAATTCCAAAGCAATGAAGTTCTCCCTCCTCTACTGTCACCCCAAGGTGCCACATGCCACCCTCTGGTAGGTGGCGGGTTGTGAGGGTAAAAATGAAAATTTTCAAAAAAACATTTAAAAAGGCCTAGGGAAAAGGGATGCCACACCTCCACCACTACCCCATGAGGACACATGGAAGCCCTCGATTCTTTGTGGATTTTAAAAATTTAAAAATTTAAAAATTTTCCTAAGGATTTTAAAGGGAATTTTTCGGGACATGCAGCCCGCTAGGAAAACTTTCCCAAATTTTCCCACCAAGGCATGAAAACTTCAAAGGGTCATAACTTGAGCTAGAAAGCTCAATTTTGGGAAAATGAGGACTTTCTGGAAATATCTCAATGCCCTCTTTGCATAGGAATCATAAATTTTACTTTTTGATAAGTTTTAAGGGTTCAATTTTACAAAAATGTTCTGTAGGCTTTTAAAAATCCAACTAGAAATTTCCAACTTCTAAATTTTTATTAAATTGGATCTCCTGCTTCACTCAACATACCAAATAGACATGGAGGATTTCTCTAGGGAGTATTTAAAGTGTTTTAGGGAAGTAAATTTTTTTAATTTATTTCAAGTTGTATTTTTCCAACAATTGAAAGAAAAATGACTGTTAGAGGGATTGGATTCGATTTTGCATTAATTTAACTTGTCTTCTTAAGTGTTCTTTTTCAATTTGAGTTCCTTAATATCTTAGCATGCTAAATTATATCAATTCCAAGTTGATTGTTAAGTGTAGGCCAAATGTGCATTTTATTTAAATTTACCAGTTTTAAAATTTGCAGCAAAGATTCACTTCAAGGAAAATTCTATATATCCAATTTATCATTTAAGTGTAATATCTTATTTCTAATCTGGTCTAATACATTTAGTTATATGTAAGAAATTCATTTCAAAGCTAGATGGTAAATTCTGATTTCCAATTTCATATATTTCCAAAAGAAACAAGCAATAAACTTCCTTCATACATATTTTCTTTCCTTTACAATTAAACAGAGATTCCAATCACAATTTGATATTCCAACTCAACCCAACAATGCAATGAGAGATGAACTTGCAATTCTTTATTGATTTCAACAGAATATACATCTTTCAAAGTTTGACTGTAACAAATAGAATTCTATTTCTTTCTTTCCAATAACAGAACAAAATATAAATGTCTTTCACAATTCAAATATATAACTTCATAATCAAATTACATACATCTTTCTTCACAAAATACATATTACAATTTCATCCACAACAAGTGGGAAAGGATTACAAATGAAGTATGTTTCACAAGGGACTGTCAAACTACATTTTTCCTTTACTCCAGGACAACAACATGCACATTTTCTTTTTCTCCAAATTGATCACAACAAAAGAGGGGGAAAGGCAACGCTCTCCACCCAACCAAGACATCTAATGAAAGGAGAAGCCTTCCTTCATCATTGGCCCTAAGCCCCAACCAAGATACTGATAAAGGTGTGATTCAACCCATGGTAAAAACTAGCTTCAACAACACAACATTCTTTCAAACATGCATTATGCAATATAAAACATAGTTCAACACAAAACAACGAGTTCACAACTACAATTGAAAACATTCTAATCAAATATCAGGCTTGATCATGCAAACCAAAGGAGCAAGGTCTATGGGGAAGCAACTTATGCCTCCCAATAGAGAATTGGGCATCCACAAAAACAAACTACCAAAATAATTCATCCCACACATTTCCTTATGGCCCCCACAAATCCCTCCTAATTTCCCCCACAGATTTCCTTATACCCCCACAAAGTAAGAAATGCAAGCTATTTCTTTTCCATGGTGGATCCCAAACCCAAAATCCCTCCACAAAACTCTGATGCCAATGGAATTCCTTATGCCCCCACATGGATTCCCCATAGCCTTCTCCTACACCTTCCCTAAGGCAGTCTACCCAACCAGCCAACAAATAAATCAAAGCATGCACCATTCACACAACACAACAAGAAAATGACAGCATAAAAAGGAGAGTTAAATTCCTACCTCTCCATGGTTACTTTTGTTTCCAATAGCAAGCTTCAAATTCCAAGAACATAGTCCAAAACAACAATGCCAAGTATGAAGTTATCTCCAAATTCCTCCACAATCCACAAGAGCTCCAAACAACAAAAATGCGCCCCCAAGGAAGAATGCAAAAAGGTTCAACAACCCCAAAACAAGCAAGGAGTTTGAATTATATAGAAGAGGGAGAGAAGAGGATGATGTGGATCCATGTAGGATGCCACATCACACATCCTCCAATTCAAACACAAAAGACAAAATCCATTCTCCCAAGCACAATAAAGAGGTGGGTGAAAATATGACAAGTTACTTGCACACTCCAAAAATCCCACACCTCAAGGGATAGAAAATTAAATAAAATGTAAGAAAGTGCAATTAAAAACATGCAACATGATTAATAAAATTCATTATAAAAGTCACAAATCACTTCTCCAACCATAAGTATGGTTGGTAAATTAAATTTAGAGGCATGGGTAAATTTTTACTTGTCCCACAAGCCTCCAAAAACAGCCCACAAGGAAAAATTTGAATTTATCATGGAGGTGGAGTATTTCATACTCCAAAATCTGACTTACACAAGCTCTTACACAACTTACACTTCCCTTCCATAATTAATACAAACAACAAATAACTTCCATTATTACTTTCTCATATCCCAATTTGATTTATTTAAATTTTAACTATATGATTTCTCACATTAATCTACCACATTTTAATTAAATAAAAGAAAGGAACACATCACTAATAAAATACATACAACAATAATAAAAATAACCACATTAATAAAATACATAATACCCATGGTCACATGTAAAGGTAATCCCCCCCATGGGAATCCCTAACACAATACAACACACAACACAATAAAATGAGTTGCCATGGTGACCTTGTCGAATTCACCTAGAATTCCATTGTGGTTGGTCTTTGATCCCCCGATGTTTTGTTGTGATATTTTTAACCTACAAAATACAAATACCTCCTTCCTCGTGGCCATATCAGAACATCCAAAATGAATATAAATATAATCACAAAATCATTTAAATAAGTGAATCACAACAACATCAAGGTAGTTTAACATTATCACATACAATTCATCCCAACAACTATATCATCATCATAAAATATCCAAAATCACATGTCCAAACAACATCCATAAAACATCCATGTCAAATAGTATATCATCATCCACATATGAGTGTCTCTAATAATCATCATGCATCATAACCAAATCAAGATCAACAATAATCCATGATCAAATGTCTAACAACATACTAAATCAAAACATAATAATGTCCATAATGTGATCAAATATATCAAAATAGGTATCCAAAAGGTGTCAAAGGGAAGTGGGCACTACATCCCCCTCCCCTTAGACTCGACTTCCTCCTGGAAGTCACTGGAACAAATGTGGAAACTAAACTCATAATGAAGTAGCATCCTCCCATGTAGCTGCAGTCTCATCATATCTATCCCACTTTGCACCTAAACCTAATCAACCTCTCTACCTAAAAGGCCCGAGTGTCCTACGATTAAGGATGTGAATAGGATTCACCATCACCTGCCCATGATCCTGCACTGCACTAATGTCTAGTCTAACACATGAGAAGGATGTAATATATCTCCAGAACCGAAACATGAAAAACATGATGTATGCGAGACAAGTGGGTGGCAATGTTAGGCAAGAGGCCGAAGGGCCGATACACTCCAAGATCTCAAAAGGACCAATGAATCTAGGATCTAACTTAGAACATTTTTGTAACGGATAGGGCTCTTATGTGGCATAACACGAAGGAACACCTTCATGCCCACATCGAAACTATGGTTGATCCTATGCTAATCCGCATAATTATTTTGTTTGTCTTGTGCCTCCTATAATCTCTACCCGATCAACACTACCTGCTGCTCCATATCCGTATAAGAGTTGGTCCAAGAGATAACTTTTTCCTCTAACCTATCCCAACTAAGAGGTGTCTTGTACTCTCTTCGATACAAATCCACGAAAAGGAGTCATGCCTATGGAACTCGAAAATTGTTGTTGTAGGAAAACTCCACAAAGTACAGGTACTCCTCCCACTTATATTGTTGATCCATCACATACATCCTGAGCATATCCTCTAAAATATGATTCACCCACTCAATTTGTCCATCTGTCTCAGGGTGATATGTTGTGTTGAAGTTGATCCTCGTCCCAAGGACATACTACATGGTAGTCCAGAAATGTGAAGTGTACAAAGGATCACGGTCACAAATGATCTTCCACGGAATCCCATGTAACCTGACAATCTCATCCAAATATACTCATGCCACTACTCTAGTTGTATAAGTGGTCTTCATTGGAGAAAAGTGAGCCACTTTTGTCAATTTATAAACCATTCCCAAGATGGCGTCATGGTGATATCTCGACATCAGTATCCCAACAATGAAATACATAGAAATGGTGTCCCACTTCTATTACGGTATGGCATGACGATAAAGAAGGCCAAATAGATGTTGATACTTGGCCTTAACCCTCTTACACTCCAAACATTATGACACAAAGCGTGCCACGTCTCTACGAAGTCCTCTCCAATGATAAACTGTCGTAAGGTGGCGTGCATCTTCTTCACCCCTGGGTGGGCTGAATAGGGTTCACGATGTGCCTCTACCAATATGTCCTACCTCAACCTTCCATCTCTGTGAACATATATCTAGCCTCTATGCCTGAGAATACCATCTACCTTTAAGAAAAAACCATCAAACTTCCCCTCAAGTAGTCTATGTGACTCGATCTTGGCTCATACTTCAATGTAGAAGCTATCAAGAGGAAGTTACTAAAGTATCTTGCTCCGTAAATCTATGCTCACTGAGGTGGCCATAGCCACATGTCTCCATTTGCTAAGAGTGTCTACTACCACATTCTCCTTCCCCTTCACATGATCGATCTCCATGTCATACTCACAAAACAACTCCATCCAACACCGCTGATGAGCATTGAAATTGGGTTGCGTGAAGAGGTGGTGAAGACTCAAGTGATCTTTCTTGGGTGTGAATATCTTGCCAAGAAGAAAATGCATCCATCAAACAAAGCCATGCAAAAATACCGTAAGCAAGCTCAAGATCATGGGTCTGATAATTAAGCTCGTGATCCATGAGTTTATAAGACTCAAAAGCCACTAGTCTGTCCTTCTTCATCAATACACCTCCAAGGCCTACCAACGAAGCATTTGTGTAAACAAAGAACTCACCCTGTGGATCCGACACTACAAGAATGGGTTCTATAGTGAGGAACTCCTTCAGTGTTCTGAAGGTCTACTCACATTTTTCTGACAAAATAAACTTCTTCCCTTTCCTCTGAATGGAAGTGATAGAGTATGCAATCCAAGAGAAGTCATGAACAAATTTCCTATAGTAACTTGCTAATCCCATGAAGCTATGCACCTCAGTCATTGTAGTGGGTGCTGGCCAATCCATAATTACTCTAATCTTGGAAGAATCAACTGTGATACCTTCCCTAGAAATAATATGACCCAAATACTACACCTCTTTTTAAAAGAATGCACACTTCTCCAAGTTCTCTTAAAGCTTCTACTCTTGAAGAAACTTAAGAACCTAGTGAAGGTTCCCCTCATGCTCCTCACACGTACATGAGTATATCAAATGTCATCTAGGAAGATGATCACGAAGTGATCTAAGAAGGTCATGAATACCCCATTCATCAAACTCGTGAACAATATAGGGGCATTAGTCAAACCAAAAGGCACCACTATGAACTCATAGTGCCCATATCTCATGTGGAAGGTGGTCTTATAAATGTACACCTCCGAGATCCTCAATTGATGGTACACGACTTAAGATAAATCTTATAGAAAGCGTGGCTCCCTTCATCTGATCAAACAAGTCATCAATATGAGGAAGAGGATAACAATTCTTGATAGTTACCTTGTTTAGCTAGCGGTAATCAATAAATAACCGCAAGGATCCATCCTTCTTCTTCACAAATATCATCGGTGCACCCCAAGAGGATACATTAGGATGGATAAGGCCTTTCTCTCGAAAAACCCTCAAGTTATAACTTGAGCTCACGAGCTACGGGGTGGTCATCTAATAAGGTGCACTGTGACATAGGCTCTCCTGCAAGAACTAAATCTATATGAAAATCAATCTCACATGGGGTGGTAACTCTGGTAGCCCCCTTGGAAAGACAACATCAAAATCTCTCAAAATGGGATGATCATCTAGTGATGGTCCAATAGACCCATCCTCGGATTTGTCACCGATATGTGAAAGATACATTTGAAAACCCCTGTCGCACACACCACTTAAGCTACATAGCGGAGATGGTGTGAATAGAAACAGGTCTCGACCCCCTGAAATCACCGACTTGACTCCCAAATCATCTGCATAAGATATACTCTTGTGATAACAATCCATCTTGGCCCTATGTGCGAGATAATCAATCCATACCCAAAATGACTCCATATGAGCCCAAAGGAAGGATACAGAGAGATCGAGGTAGTGGTGAAAGGTCCTTAATCCACTACACACTCCTTAAATAAGGAGTCTACAAAGACCTTGGATCCAAAAGCCATGTCAACATCCCAACTAGGACCCTACCTAATTGCCAATGACTTGCATCGCTCTACTAAAGATGGTATAATGAAAGAATTAGAAGAACCGAGAATCAAACAATACGGATGTAGGAATACCACCAATGCTACCCATGGTCTCAATGATTGTGCTCTAATGCTCATGTCTGGCATTTCTCAACCACTACATAAATTATGTGCCTACGTCCCATATCACCAACAAGATAAGCTTAGAGATTTGAGTATTACCCTTGTTGTTGGGGTTTTATGGGAAATCTCTCCAAAAGTATCCAAGTAACTCCACAACTAAAACATCCTCTTGGTCCTCCATAATGAGAAGCACCTCTAGTAGGTGCCCTAGAAGCTTGTGGTATGGACCACGATGCTAAATTATATCAATTCCAAATTGATAGTTAAGTACAGGTCTGAACTATGCATTTTATTTAAATTTACCAGTTTTAAAATTTGTAGCAGAGATTCACTTCAAGGAAAATTCTGTATATCCAATTTATCATTTAAGTGTAATATCTTATTTCTAATCTGGTCTAATACATTTAGTTGTATGTAAGCAATTCATTTCAAAGCTAGATGGTAAAGTCTGATTTCCAATTTCATATATTTCCAAAAGAAACAAGCAATAAACTTCCTTCATACGTATTTTCTTTCCTTTGCAACTAAACAGAGATTCCAATCACAATTTGATATTCCAACTCAACCCAACAATGCAATGAGAGATGAACTTGTAATTCTTTATTGATTTCAACTGAATATACATCTTTCAAAGTTTGTTTCGCAACAAATAGAATTCTATTTCTTTTTGTCTAATAACGGAGACACAAAATATAAATGTCTTTCACAATTCAAATATAAAACCTCATAATAAAATTACATACATCTTTCTTCACAAAATACATTTTACAATTTCATCCACAACAAGTGGGAAAGGATAAAAAATGAAGTATGTTTCACAACGGAGTGCCAAACTGCATTTTCCTTTGCTCCAAGACAACAACATGCACATTTTATTTTTCTCCAAGTTGATCACAAAAAAAGAGGGGAAAGGCAACGCTCTCCACCCAACCAAGAAATCAATGAAAGGATAAGCCTTCCTTCATCATTGGCCCCCAAGCCCCAACCAAGATACAATAAAAGGTGTGATTCAACCCATGGAAACAACTAGCTTCCACAACACACAACATTCTTTCAAACATGCACAATGCAATATAAAACATAGTTCAACACAAAACAACAGTTCACAACTACAATTGAAAACATTCCAATCAAAAATTAGGCTTGATCATGCAAGCAAAATGAGCAAGGTCTATGGGGGAAGCTATTTATGCCTCCCAATTGGGAATTGGGAATCCACCAAAACAAACCACCAAAATAATTCATCCCACACATTTCCTTATGCCCCCCACAAATCTCTCCTTATCCCCCCATAGATTTCCTTATGCCCCCCACAAAGTAAGAAATGCAAGCTATTTCTTTTCCATGGTGGATCCAAAACCCAAAATCCCTCCACAAAACTCGATGCCAATGACATTCCTTATGCCCCCCCACATGGATTCCCCATAGCCTTCTCCTACACATTCCCTAAGATAGTCTACCCAACCAGCCAACAAATAAATCAAAACATGCACCATTCACACAACACAACAAGAAAATGACAACATAAAAAGGAGAGTTAAATTCCTACCTCTCCATGGTTACTTTTGTTTCCAACAGCAAGCTTCAAACTCTAAAAACAAATTCCAAAACAATAATGCTAAGTATGAAGTTATCTCCAAATTTCTCCACAATCCACAAGAGCTACAAACAGCAAAAATGCGCCCCAAGGAAGAATGTAAAAAGGTTCAACAACCTAAAAACAAGAAAGGAGTTTGAATTATATAGAAGAGGGAGAGAAGAGGATGATGTGGATCCATGTAGGATGCCACATCACACATCCTCCAATTCAAACACGAAAGACAAATTTCATTCTCCCAAGCACAATAAAGAGTTGGGTGAAAATATGACAAGTTACTTGCATACTCCAAAAGCCCACACACTGAAGGAAAACAAATTAAATAATATGTAAGAAAGTGCAATTAAAAACATGCAACATGATTAATAAAATTCATTATAAAATTCACAAATCACTTCTCCAACCATAAGTATGGTTGGTAAATTAAATTTAGAGGCATGGGACAAGTTTTACTTGTCCCACAAGCCTCCAAAAACAGCCCCCAAGGACAAATTCAAATTTGTCATGGAAGTGGAGTATTTCATACTCCAAAATCTGACTTACACAAGCTCTTACCCAACTTACACATCCCTTACATAATTCATACAAATAGCCAACAACTTCCATTATTACTTTCCCATATCCCAATTTGATTTATTTAAATTTTAACTATATGATTTCTCACATTAATCTACCACATTTTAAAGAAAGGAACACATCACTAATAAAATACATACAACAATAATAAAAATAACCACATTGATAAAATACCTAATACCCATGGTCACATGTTAAGGTAATCCCCCATGGGAATCCCTAACAAAATACAACACTGAGAACATAATAAAACGAGTTTCCATGGTGACCTTGTTGAATTCACATAGAATTCCATTATGGTTGGATCCCCCAATGTTTTGTTGTGATATTTTTATTCTACAAAATATAAATACCTCCTTTGGCCTCGTGGCCATATCATAACATCCAAAATGAATATAAATAAAATCAAAAATCATTTAAATAAGTGAATCACATCAACATCAAGGCGGTTTAACATTATCACATACAATTCACCCCCACAACTATATCATCATCATAAAATATCCAAAATAACATGTCCAAAGAACATCCATAAAACATCCATGTCAAATAGTATATCATCATCCACATATGAGTGTCTCTAATAATCATCATGTATCATAACCAAATCAAGATCAACAATAATCCATTAGCAAATGTCTAACAATATACTAAATCAAAACATAATAATGTCCAAAATGTGATCAATTGTATCAAAATAGGTATCCTAAAGGTGTCAAAGGGGAGTGGGCACTACAAAACATTACCCTTAGCCCCTTTTGGATCCTTTGCATGTTTTTTTATTTCCATAGTTTTCTCGTTTCACATCCATATGATAATCCAAGGCCGTAAAAAATGAAGACAAAGAGTGTGTGATCCATGAGTACCCCAACCAAACATAGTTACACAATTGACCGACGTTGATCAGCCCCTTAGAAAAACTATTTTTCGTACCACTCTCATACCACTTAGCATTATACAACATCTTATTTCTTTGAACTACAAGGAAATAACACCAATGCATTCTAGGAAAACCATCCTCATAGAGAATAGGATTTTCCTTTCTCCATCTCTCTTCTCATATTCGTAACCTTATCTAGAGATTAGTATACTAGGGATGAAGGATGATTTACCCATGTCCCACAACCCACTAGAGGTTTATTTGGCCCTACAAACATTGATCTAAATCTTCATTCAACCATTGCCATTGATCATTCCATTTCACCCGAGCAGGTTAGACATGCGTTCATTTCCTTAAATGATAAAATACCTATCATGCCCATTAAGGACATTCAATTTCCTTGATTTAACTCGTATCCATTTCCCATATATCCCACCTATTCTTTTTTATTCATTCCATAACCATCTATTCATCTCATTTTGGTTGTCATGACATGAACTCAAGAGGTTGAGTGTGCCTTGAGTCATTCTTGATTCTTATGGGTATAGTGTCCTAACAAAGAGTGAGAATGATGTAAAAAGTATGAAACTAGAAGGCTTGAAAACAAGGATGTTGATTGAATATTGAGAAGGTGTAGTAGGGAAGGTATTGTTAGTGGGATATTTAAAATTGACAAGGTCATCTTTGGAAGAGATTGGATGTTTGATTCATCCTAGTGGAGACAGAATAGGATCATCCTTTTGTCATATCTGGAAAACATCTTAGGTTCTTAAAGAGCAAGTCACTTAGTAGTTGTTTTAAACACTTATTCATACCTTGGAGTGTTTTCACATATCACGAGAAGGAGGAAGTTAAAATATTGGTACTTCAAATTAAACAGGAGGTCAAATGCGAGGAATTTCATTCATGAATAATTTACTCAAAGATACATCAAATGCAAGTTTTTGTCAATAGAGGCTTCTTGTCTCCATATTTTCACTTCTCTCCCTTCTTCTCTCCCTCCCTCTCTCTAACATCCCATTTCTTCATTTGTAATGGAATTTATCACACATTTTCTTATTCACGTAAGTGGCAATGTTACTGAGTGTAAAAGTTCTTTTCTCAAATATGAAAAGGAATTAACTTCACTCTAGGGAATGTGATAGGTTACAAGTGGTGGTGAGATGAAAATTCGTGTGGGGGAGAGGAAGAGACATTTTAAAGCTATAAATTGGAATGACTTATCCATTACACGGGGTTGGTATTTTTTTATTATTGTTATTATTAGCTTTCACTACTACTTCAAGAAATAAAGGTACATTTTTATATCTCCTTTCCTTTGTTCTTTCATACTCTCTCTTTTACAACTTCACAAGCACTATAATCTTCTACATCTAAGAAGGAAATTTTTTTCTTTGATTATTGAATCCATAAAATTGTTTTTCTCTTATTTATAGTCTTACTATTGCTTAAATGGTTTATTTATTTCTCTTGAATATGTACCAACTCAATTTAATGTGTGAGAAATTTGTAAGTCTATTCAAAACATTAACCCCCTCTCTATTTCCCCATCTACTCTCTACCTCTCTTTAAAGTGAATTTATCTCTTGTATATTGTACAAACAGTTTTCCACAAGTTTATTGTTGTATTCCTATGTGATCCCTAGCCTAAAGGCCACCCCACGATTCTAGTTATTTTACATTCAATAAATGGGATCCTCCGATACCCAAGAAGGATGGGATTAGCCTTGTTACCATTGGTGAAAACCAATAATTTACCATACAAAAGATTATTTCACCAACAATTTGTTGTTAGTCGATAGGGAATATTTTCCCTTTGTGCACCCTTAAAAGATCTCTAAAAATACGAAACAAATTGTATCCTAAAAATTAAAAATAACTATCCAAATGTTTGAGATCCTTTTTGATCACATTACAAAATATGCATTTTTATATTTTCTTTCATTTATAATGGTTTGAAATTTTTGGAAGAAATAATATTTGGTAAGGGAAATCAAGCAAGTGGAATTGTAATCTTTCATAATCTTATGTTTAAGACAAAAGAAAAAAATAATCCATACTTGCCTCCATACAAATTCAAAGACAAGTTCATGAAAATTTACTTAAAGATCCCATTGGAGAATTATTTTCACAACAAATGGATAGCATCTCACCGAGAAGAATAAAAAAAAAAGGCGTAAACAGTTGCACCTATGCCATGGGGATGGAACATTGTTTTGTTACCTTTAGATCCGCCACTTTGCATTAACTAAAAGGATTGATGAAGAACTTTCCCAAGTTATATGTAGATGTAAATAACATCCAGATGATCATATCACATATTTCATCACAACATGTGGATTTCTTGGAGTGGAACATGAATATGTTTCCATGTAGTTATTTATGGATTAAGTGCAAGATACTACAATGGAATGGTTTTACTACTTACCACCTCATTCAATTACTAACTGGAATGACTTGAAAACTAGGTTTGAAGAAAAACTCAAAATTATAGAAAATGATCATGCCCTCCTTGCTCAAGTAGTTCATATGAAGAAAGAATTGCAAGATTTCATGAGATAATTTGTTTAAAAATTAACAAGTTGGTTAACAAAATTAATATTGGTGCTCATTTTACTACATATAATCGAAGAAGAGCTTCTTCATAAATGCTCAGTTACCTAGATTTGGGTTCATACTGTAGATATCTCAACTAAATACTTTGGATAACACTTACGAAATTTCCATTGAGGTAGAAAATGACCTCATTATGTCAAGGAAAATAAAGAACTATTCTACAAGAAATAAGGTCTTGAGTTTTAAAGACAAAAGTGTTGATCTGTTGCTACAAAAATTGATCAATAATTTGAATACATTAAAGTATTTATTTTCTCAAAGCATGCATCATACCAAAACTAGAAAAGGAATCAAATTGTAGGATAACCACAAGTTTTTCCTTGGAATCCCCATCGATTAATATGGAGCTAAAAATTTTGAATCATAATTTTAAAGAGAAGAATGATATGGATATGCAAGAATTAGGTATTCTAAATACTAACCTAATAAATATCTTGAATAATCTATGGATGATATGAACAATTACTTTTATGTGTTGTCGACCATTTACAAACAGAAAAATAAGCCTCATCTTTTTACGCCCAATCAAAATAATTGAATCCTCAAATGGTGACTTTACAAAAAATAGAAAAGGGAGGATCATTGCTTCCTACTTCAATGTGGACATTTAAAAATAATCTCAAGACTACCCCAGTCAAGACTTTATCTACCTATTTGATTAAGTATCTTTCATCTCTCTCTGCTCAAATCACGTTTTTCTTCTTGTTGATCCAAATAATGAAAATCCTACTCATGATGAGGCTGCGATATTTTTGGATGTGCCTACAACTTCCTCATATTTTGACATCATTGACCATGTCTAGAAATATAAAATTTAAATCTCTAAATCTAAGACCTTAAAACCCCACCCCAAGAAATTTTATAAATCTTTCCAATTTATCAAAGGGATTATTTCAAATCCATGTTCCAAAATTGTAATCATCAAAGAACCAAATCCCAATCCTAGCACCAATACTTCTCGGGCCCTTCTTTCTTCCACATCCTCCACTTGAGGGAAGGTAGAACCTTTCTATCTAGCCTTATTGTTCAATGGGTATAAATTAAATAACTATATTATTGACTAAGGTGTCTTTGATAATGTCATGCCTAGAAACATTTCCAAGGATTTTAGACTGTCTCTCTCACATACACGCTGCTAGTAATTTTTACTCCATGAAAATCAAAGAAGTACCTCTCATTAGCCAGTTAAGGATTCTCAATTAACATTTAAATAATTTCTTGGCAAGAAGATCAAGATGATTATACTTATTGTAGACATGTTATCTTTTTATGGAATTTTGTTGAGAAAAATTTTATGTCAAGATGTTGGTAGAGATACACATATGGATTTTTCATATGCCACCATACCTAACAAGGAAGAAATGAAAAGGATTCTTCCTACATGGGAAATGAAATACACGGTCCAAAAAATAAACGGAACAAGGGAATAAATTTTATTTCAAGATTCAAGGTATGAAAACTTCTTCATAAATTTACATTCAGAGCTTCTCATATTAATGGAAGAACACCCAAGTGTGGTAGATCTAGTTAAGAAGTATCGTGATGATTGTAAGGAGTTGTAATTTGATAGTGTGTACTTCCACTAAGCATGGATGTAGACTCTACGCTTTGTTGCGATGAAGGAATTGAAAATATTTTCTTACAACAAAGCAATCCTCGTGTATTAAGTGGTACAAACCATAATGGGAGAGTGACATAAAATAAATTATTAGTGGGTGAATCCCAAATTTCCAATCATCTTCCTAGGGTCTACCATGAGTTATTTTTTGGTGAGTGTGAAAAGTATTGTGGATCTGAAACCTTCTTTTCCCATTAGGAGAAGATGAAGAAATTCACAGTAAAGAATAGATAGATGGAATGGTGCTTGATTATCCCAAGGATGACTTTATTCAAGATGAATACATTCTCAATGAGGAATATACAAATAAGAGGATGCTTGAATATTTCAAATCTAGATCTACTCAAAGAAATGATTTTTTCATTATGGAAATGGATTTTGAGGTTAAAAATGGTCAAGATGGGGGAATGATGATTTTCATATTTCATGCCCAACCTTGTTCTCATTTTATTTTCAAGATCATGAACGAGTAAGAGGTGAGAAAATTTATGTGAATACTAAGTTTCTAAAGTAATTGAGAAACATGGAGCATCAGGAGGCTTGTGATAGTGTTCAAAACCTCAAAGTATCTATCTAGAATCAGCTCATAGAGACCATGACCATGAAGTAGATAACAAATAAAGTTAAAATGTATAAGATAGACCATAATCCTTGGTGTGAGAATAGTAAGCTTGGTATGATCAAAACTCATTCTTGTAGTAACAATAGAAGATCAGAAATTGGGATGACTTAGAAATGGATAAGTGTGTGGAAATATGATATCAAAGTAGTATAAGAAATAATATGTCTATGGTGGACCCTCACTTATAAGAAAAATCATGTAAACTTTCTCAATAAATTGATAAAGTAGTCATATTTCAGATTAGCCACTCAATGGATTTGCACAAAAAAGTATTTGGTGATACTCGTGTAGGGTTAAACATTTAGTAAAGAATTAGTTATAAAGTGAAAGGGGTTTTCCCCACATGTACCATAGCTGGTGTAGTTATGATGTATCATATTTCCCTTTTTGTTGTTATTTTGTGTTTCTTTTCTGTTGGTTATGTCAATATCTTTACTAGTTGTTTAGTATGGTGAATCTATGGCCTAATGGATAAGGCATTGATTTCTTACTCCACGAGATGCTTGAGGTTTTTATTTACACCTTATAGTCTATTTTCCTAAAGCTAGATCCATTTTTGTCATGAAAATTATATAGCATGAAAAATTGAAAAATTTGGCCATGAAAACTAAGCCCACCCTTTAAAAACCTTTTCACATGACCATTGTGAACCTTTCCTCTAGTCATCGCATCAACTCATGCAACCCCTTGGTCAATACCATCCTCATTTTGGATAATAGGATTCTCCTAACATGGTTTTCAAGTGTGTTTGGGAATGAATCCAAGTTTATTTCACAATGAGATCAAGCTCCGAGGTAGAATAGTGCTCTCCAAAGTAATAAATTAGCTATTTTACACATATTATAGCATAATGGCATCCTCTAAATTTTGGCAGGAAGTCTTGACCCATATGAAAGTTGTGAATGAGATAAATGATGTTATCCAAGGTAGTTTAGGGATAATCTATGGATATAATTTATGTTGGGAACAAGATAAGAAAAACCAGGTCATTTTGGGCCAAGAGAATGAAGGCTATAACAGAGAAACTTAACTTGTGCAGAAGATTTTGGGACTTCTAAGAGAAGTTATAAAATCATCAAATACTCAGTGAAATCTATTAGAAACATGCACATGATGAAAAATTCAATTTTTTCTAATTTTTCAAAAACTCTTGTGATATATTAAGTCATTGATGTTGTTCCTTCATGTTAAAAAGGTGAATGGTGAAAAAATCAAATTTCATGATGAATCAAGTCTTGAACATGGTTTTTATGGTCACATCAAGTTTTTGGATTAAAAATGTAAACTCCATGTCATGCTCTTGGGGCAGGAAAACACCTCCAAAATTCTAATTTTACATTAGGATGATGACATAAAGAAGCAAACAAGCCTCTGCAACATTGTTTCACCCTTTTTGTCTCCTTATATTTTCCACAAGATGCGAGGGGAGATGAGTGAAAAATATATTTCTCCCCTTTATTTTTAAATTTTTCATCACTTAAAGGAATCAACTTCAAGTGTTACAAGTGTTAGAGGTGGAAGCTCAAGTCTTGTCAAATCTAACCCCCTCTCATGTTCCCAAAACCCATTTATGCATTTTTAATAATTTTTGTCTCCTTGTATTGTCCCCAAAATGAAAAGGGACATGGGTAACACAAAATTGCACTCCCTTGTGAGGATTTTCTCCAAGAAACTTGCAACTCATCACTTCTACACCTAGGACATCACAAACTTGCATATTTCCTTAACTACTTACCCCCTCATCATATAAGGACCCATGGTGCATTTTTTCATCCATGTTGTCCCCTAAAATTATTCCCAAGGTGAAAATAGACATGAGGGGCATATAATGTTTCTCCCTCTCTCTCTGTTAACCCCCAGGCACATGTAAAACCATATTCTATCTCCCGGGTGCTAATTTCCATCCCCCTACATCGCATCCACATGAAACCACCAGATAACACTTGAAATCATCTAATGTAAAGTGCACTTTTTGGCACCTTTATCCCATTTTTCTTTTTATCCCCTATTTTTATGGTGTAACAACATTTCAACCCTCCTCAACCCCATTTTAGTCTACTAGGTTAAATATGGGTTAAAATTGTAATGTGTGTGTGATTAACAAAAATAATAATTTCCTAGATGGCCTAAGGAGGTGTCCAGGTATTAATTTTAATCTAGTCGGGAGGGCTAAAATGCTATAAATGAACTAAATAAGCATGAAATAAATGTAAATAAACTATTCTAGAAGAAATGAAACCCTAATGTGTAAGATAAGAGTAAGGAAAAGACTCAACCAATAAAAGAATATTGTCGCACAGTGTCGTGAATCTGGAAATAAAATTTGGAAGTGCAGATGAACCCTCAAGGACCTACAAATGGTAGATCTAGACTATCTGAGATGACACGGGAGCTTGGGAGTTTCTTGGGGCATCCCAGGATGCTTTTGTCTATAATATGGGCACTCAAAACAATGTAAATACTCAATACCTCAATCTAGTATGTCCACTAAATGTCTTTGAGTACTTCCCATCTACCACATTGGATTCATCAAATGAACTATTGAGTCTACGGTAGTGCAAGGAGAAGTATCAAACCCTAGAAAAATTAAATATGCATATGAATGAGTCTGATTGACCTCAGCCACGAAACTAGTGGACATATCACTAAGCGTTGCACTACATTTCAGACCCAGATGTAGTTTTGATGTGTGTGTGTGTGTGTGCATGTCATGCTCTAGGTTCCCTCGTGTCAGTCACACTTTGTGAAGTAGTGAGAAATAGAAGCTATAAAAATGTAAGTAATGTGTGTGCATGGAATATAATGGAATCCATCCTCCTATGAAATGCATGTGATGAAGATCTCTTATCTTGAATACATGACATTATGTGGATGCAAGTGATAGTATTGATAAGATGTAATGACCTAAGACCCTCATTTAACTTTTATAACTTTATATTTATAGGGCTCTCAAAATTAATTTCATAATTAATCCCGATAAGGTTGTTGAGAAGACAATAAGGATGACCAACAACTAGACATGACCCAAAAAGAAGAAGAAGAGGTTGTGCATAGGTAGGGCACACGGGATGTGCGAAGCCACCTCGGGAACCCCAATATAGGTGGGGTTCCCGATTTCATGATAGAATGACAGAAAGGTTGTGAAATGGGTGGTAGGTATCGGGAAATACATGGGAAAGATAAAATAAAAGATAATAAAAAGGTGGCCAAAAGGTGGGATTAATTAGTACTTTTTACACTTGAGAACCTTCTGAATAGTAGCATAATGTTGGGCTAAATATTGTCTAATGTGAAATATTTGTGTTTACATTTTGCCCCACTTTATGTTGGTGAGCGTAAGGCTCAATAACATAAAGTAGATTGATATGCGTGCTGATAACTATGTAAAAGTGTAGAAGAAGACATGCCAATGGACTAGACTTAAGAATGGAATGATAAAAATAAAAATGTGGAGGAGTGTGGATTCAAAAGATGAAAATGTGTATAAAAAGTGATAAGAGTGAACCTAGGGAAGAATGTGTGTAGTTGTTGTTGTGTGCGGTGTACTGTATGGTTAGTAAAGGAAAAATCCTTTAGCGTTTTGTTGTTGTTTTCATTGTTATTGTTGTTATAGTTGTTACCCCCAATTTAACTACTTATTTCTCATATGGTGGACCTGCAAGGATAAAATGATCAAGTAGTCAAATATGTATGTATGTAAAAAAAATTGTGTAAAATACGCTAGAATAGAAAGTGTGAATATAAAAATGGAACATGTGCACTTCGTCCATGTTGAGAAAAAGTGTGTAGAAGGATATCATGTAGTTTCACGAGTTTTTTAGGTGATCTCAGGCCACCCTAGTTGAAGAAGTTTAGGAACCATGTTGTATCCTCCAACCTTTAACTACTTCTACTAAAATGTTGGAAGAGATCTTTGTACTTTCCTATATTTTTGGGTGATTCGATGCCACTAGATGGAGAAGTGTAGATAGGGACATCCGCTATAGCCCCTGAACTTGTGACCGCTCCTTAGAATTTTTCAAAGGACACCATGTCCTATTGAGGCCCTTGTGTATGGAGTTCATAGATTGGTTTGAACTCACTCGTTGTGTTAGGATAAAACCCTCAATGATGCCCCCTCTTTAGGGGCACATGAAATGACCCTGAAAGTATAATGCGGCCCCAAAAAGAGTGCCAACTACGATCTATCCTATAGAACTATACCTGTAAGAGGGAAAGGGAAATGCTTGGAAGATACCGGGGTGCACATAAAAGGGGATGGCTTGCCAATACAAGTGTTAGTTCGAACACATGTATGCAAAATAAGACAAGTGTAAAAGATGTAGACAATGTAAAACCCCCAATAAAAGTAGTGTAAACACAAAAGGAAACAAAAATACCGGATGAAGTAGGCATCAAACATGGGACATCACTCATGATGTCATAAGACATGCAAGGCCACCATTTCTACACACAAAATACAAGTGTGTACACAATAAAAGAGAAGATCCCACATATAATGGAGAATAACACAGAAAAGTAAAAGTAAACATGTCGTCATGGAAACATGTAGTCTGAAAAACAAGTGTTGTACATATAACACCCATTAGCACATTAGAGCGATAACCAATATTTCAAAGCGTGTAGAAGAAAGAAGAAAAATATTCTAAGTACAAAATGAAATAATAGCACTTTGATAGGATGAATTTGGATGCCCCAAAAATCGATGTAGGAAGGGTAAAAGGTGAGAAACCAAGCCACATGTAGAATCTAGTATCTGCGATCACACTAGAGAAAGGTGTGAACATGTATGTTTGTATGATAATGACATATAATAAAGAAACCTAATATGTGTAGTAAATGATACCAAGATAATGCGGTATATTGTGGATGGATGGAAAGGAATGCAAGATGGAATGATAGGTATAATGTGCCCCGAGTGAATGGAAGTGTATGCAATGAGGCTGATTTTGTTTTCCCATTCAACAATCAAGAATGAATCATAAACAAGAGTGCATCATCAAGAAATAGTTGATTATTGTTGGTTATATCTAGCACGATGTGATGATTATGTGTATGGAATGGTGATGCAATGCGACATGTAGAGAGGTTTGCATGGACCCTATAGCCGAAGCATATATAATGAATTTTTGAATGAAGGAGTGATGATTTAACACTAAGGTATATCACTATATAGTACGAATGGATGGGAATGCAACATATGGAAATATGTGCGTGGACCATATAGCCTAAGAATATACCACGACTTGGTTGATTAGATGAGGGATGATATATCCATAAGTGTATATCACTATGGGAGGATTTGATGTGAATGAGATATATGGAAATACGTGCATGGACCATATAGCCTAAGCATATACCACAAGGTTCTTGAATGGAAGAGTGATGATTTATCCCTAAGCGTATATCACTATACAAGGAGTGGATGGAAGGTAGTGATGTAACCTAAGGGTGTATACCATGAAAAAATAATATAATAGGTGTGGTGATTTAGACTAAAGCATATACCACTAAGTGATGAGGAGAATAAATTATGAGGTAATAGATTGACGTAGAATAAGATAATAGAATAGGTGATGACACTATGTAAGAGGATAATGTAGAATGGATGAAGGGAGTGGTGATTTAATCTAAGGTGTATACCACTAAAGGATGATGGAAGGTGTGGTAATGTAATGGAATAATTTTTAATTTAGTAAATGTAAGAGAAGGAGAGAATAGTAGATGATAGAACGTAATAGGATGATGTAGAAGTTATGAAAAGATTGGTTATATAACCTAAGGTTTATAATAATATCGTATGTTATGGTGTGTGTGGGTGACAATATAGCCTAGAGCATCAGTCACTACTCTAAGGAATGTGGTATGATGATATTTCGTATATAGGTAAGATCCATTTGATTACTAAACCCTTGTTAGTCGAGTATGGTGAGGAGCTAAAGTGCATCATAGGGTAATGAGTGTAGCACGTAGAAGATAACGTAGAAAAAGCGACCAAAAGAGAAATACAAGATGTAAATTTGTGGTGTGAACAATGCAATATAGGATGTGTAGTGGGTATGGAATGTGTAATGTAATAAATGTGTAGATAACAAATATGTAATGGTGATAGGTAAAAATAGACCCATGTATAAGGAAATATAGTGTAGCATGTAGGATAGGTAGGATGCAATGTGGGTGTGGAGGAGGTATATGTAATGTGTGAAATACAATAGGCAATATAGATAGGAATCGAAGATGTATACAGGATAGAGGTAACTAGACCCATATATAATGATGACTAGAGTAGCATGTCCGGGATGAATGATAGAGAAATGACTAATAGATGAGGTATGTATTGGATAAAGTAAGATGTGGGCTATTTATAGAAATGATGATAGAATGTAAGTGTGTCATACCTAGCATGCAATGTGTGGGGTTAAATGTAGTGGTAATCCCTCAATAGTCCAATGTGATCCAAATCACAAAGGTGAGTCATCGGTATCGAGTGTGTGCTAATATATGATAAGAATGTCATTG
This sequence comes from Taxus wallichiana var. yunnanensis, assembly GCA_018340775.1. NCBI lineage: Eukaryota > Viridiplantae > Streptophyta > Pinopsida > Cupressales > Taxaceae > Taxus > Taxus wallichiana. Next base: position 409,942,690 of record CM031234.1, on the reverse strand, counting down.
TGTAAAGGAAGGAGACACACGACCAGTCTAGAATGAGGATGGGGGGAATGTATAGTGTATATGCCCCCAAGAAACAATGTGAAAAAGGGAACAATGAAATTCCATCAAAAAAATCATCATTGTCTTGATCAAACCTGGTAGTGTCGCTTCAAACCTTGTAAGTGATCAAATGAGGTGGATCATATAAAGATGCATTATGACAAAGGAGATAAGAATTCATCACATATTCTTCATCCGTAAAAGAAACTGGTGGGCATTTATGATCACACCAACATGAAATGTTAGGTACATATGTAGGAGAAGAATCATTAACAATGGAGATAGTACCAAAATTCATGGGGAAGGAGAGTGAGGAATGAATCGGGTTGAGAATGCTTCCAATATAATCAAGACAATATCATTTAAGCATAAATGGAAACCTACAAGGAGTGCATGTAACAATTACTGTTAAGTGAAAAACCCATAACCCATAATCCACTGTAATATGGAGATAACCATAATAACGATGGGGTGAATGGAGAGGTGGAAATATGTCATCAAGCGTTTTGTCAAACTGGGTAAACAATCATGTGTACATATAGCATCATAAATAGTGAGATGAAGAGGAATGTGTTCCTAAAATGTCCTATTTATATATAACGTACATGTGAAGGGTAGTCGCAAGACTACTTTTGGTGGAGAGGTAGATGAAACTACATCGACACCGACTATAGAGCCCTTATATAAGACCATGGCATTAGTTGATGGAGGTTTTTTTAAAATTTACCCAAGAAGATACAATTTTCAAAGGTTTAGGAAAACTTTCATTTTTTACCCCTTTTTGAATTCCTTGTGATTTGATAATGATCTTGGGCAAGGGTTCACCTTTTTCATGGAAGAGTTGAATGATCTATTTTATTGGAGTTTATTCCTGTTAATTTGATGCCAAAGTCTTTGAGGCCACATATGGTACTTATAATAATACTATTGACTTCAATTCTTATACTCCTAATATTTGTGTGAGTTTTTTCACAATTTATAACAAACGATTCTACCAATTGAGCATTATACCCTTCAAATTTCTTAAGGAGTTCCAACCAACTTGCGTCATGGAAGAATTGAGCAACTGAAACATTCTGTAGGAGTAATATTGATGTCTCAGGTTCTAATTTATTTTTTTGGTCCATCTTGTAGAAATATGTAATGTGAAATATTCAAAATAATAATGTTTTTCTTTAGAACAATAAACACTTCTTTTATTGAGAAACAATCTCTTAACTATTACTTCCTTCTCCAAGATAATCAATTCACAATATTAGTTATGCAAATGGTGCTATCCCATTGATAAATAATATTTATAGTCATTTAACACATATTTTAGTGGTGAAAATGATGGCTGCAACTTCACATATTTTTGGTACAATTTTAAATGATATTTCCAATGTCATTTCCTTCCTTCATATGTGTTTAATGCCATACATAAACTGATTGATATCATGTTGTGATCATATCATCATTTCTTTTCCTCCCTTTTTACTTTTTAATTACATTAAATCAAATGCATTGGAATGTTTAGAAAGAAAATCCTAAGTAGGAAAAATAAATACACTTTACCTCATTAAAAAATGTATCCTTATAATGTTTTGGTCTTCCATTCATTCAAAAATGGATTATAGTTAGTGTGCATGTTAGGAAATTCATTCATACTTGCTTTTTTTATTTGCATGCTATTAATTTTTTTGAATTTTCTGAATGCGTATTTTTGTATTTTGGAATAAGAGAGGAGAATACTATCATTTATAATTCTAGTTTTCTCCCTTTATTGGAGTTTTAAACTTATTTATCACATCAGGGTGGAAGAACTACATTCTTACATGAAACCAAATTCAACACATGACTGAATTTGCTTGGTAAAATCATATTTTCTCTAAGGATGTTGATACAATCTCAATCTATGTCTATTTACTAACAGATTTATCTTATGTCCATAAATAGGTAGTATATTAAGTGATGTATTATCATAAATATTTTCTAATTAATAGGGCCCCAACCATCTAGTCCTTAACTTTCCTACAAAATGATGATACCTTGAATCAAACAAAATGGAATAGTATCTTTCTCTAAATATTGTGGTCCTGATATGAGAGTCATGTCAGAACTTTTTTTGATGTTGGAGGAGGGAAGACTATTTTTTATCCTCCAACCTCATCTCATCTAACTCATTTAGCTAAAGAATCATTTCTTTCTGGGTTGCATCAATCTCAATTCCCACCTCTAATGTTGTCCTTAAGGTTTGTAACTCAAACTATATATGAAGTAGTGGTTTCTTCCCATACACAAGTTCATATGGAGAGAAACCAATGGTGGTTTTCCATGTTGTATTATGTGCCCAAAATACTTTAGATAGCCTCCTTGCCTAATCTTTCTTGGTTACATCCATAACATTTGTCAATATGTTTTCTAATTCTCTATTTGTGACTTTAAATTCCTCATTGACTTTAGGATTGTATGGTGATGACTTCCAATGTTTGATCAAACAAAGTCCTACAAAGTCCTTAATCATGTTGAACATGAATTGAGGTCCTTGGTTAGACATTATGGCTCTAGGTGCTATCAAATCTCTGCATGATCCTATGGTACAAGAAATCAACTATAATCTCTTCATTAACAAAAGAAAGGTCATGAGATTATGCCTATTTTGTGACATAATCAGTACACACCTGTAGGTACTCTTTTCCATGAGATGTGGGGTCTATTGGTCCAAAAAAATCAATTTCCCACTTCTCAAAAGGTCCTAAAACTAGTTGAGGATTAAGGGGCATTTCACTAGACAAGGTAGGCTTCCCCATTATTTGGCATGCATCACATTTCCATATGTATCTTTCAAAATTATTATGAAGAGAAGGATGGTAGCACCCAACTCAAGGATTTTGTGGATTGTCCTCTTAACTAAATAATGTACTCTTCCTAGTTCATCCTAACAAGCTATTGTGATGTCATAAACCTCATCTTTCCTAACACACCTACGAAGCACCATATTAGGAACACATTTAAATAAAATTCCATTACATAATGTATGAGTAAAATTGTTTCTAACTAATATTTTTCTTTCTTTTCATGTAAAATAAATAAGAAACTTCCTTGTGCATAGATAATTAGCAATATCAGCAAACCACGATGAGTGTGTTGAAATTGCAAACAAGTGTTCATATGGAAAATGGTCTTCAACAAGTTACCCTTCACCTAAAACATTAAATTGTGAGAGGAAGTAAACAACACATTGTACTTTCCTAGTTTATCAATGCTTGTCAAATTAAATTCTTACAAAATGAACATCCATCTGAGAATACTTCCCCTTACAACTTGCTTATTCATCAAATACCTTATTGTTGAATTTTCTATGTATAAAAATATTTTATAGCAAGTAACATAATCTCTAAATTTATTAAGAAATTAAACAATGGCCAAAAACGTTATTTTAGTTATGGTGCAATTCTTATATGTGGGATTAAATTATTCGAATTAAGTAAATTGCATACATATGTTCTTGTTCATATTTTTTAGCCAATAACTACTCAATTGCATTATTGGATGCATCATTATGAATATTAAAAGGATGATCCCAATTGGGTCCTCTCAAAAATGGTGAAGTATTTAATTTTTCTTTTATAACTTCAAAGGATTTTTGGCATTGAGAGGTCCATTAAAAAACAAAGTCTTATAAAGTAAAGATAACATGGAGCAACAATTTAGCTGAAATATTTAATAAACATTTTGTAGTAACCGACATGCCCCAGAAAAATATTAACATCAATATGGTTTTATGGTATGTGTAAGTTAGTAATGATCTCTATTTTCTTAGAACCAACTTGAGTATCTTTAATAGAGATATGATGAGCCAAAAACATTCCTTGATCAACCATAATTAAAACTTTCTCATGAGCCAAGGAGAGTTGGTGTTTTCACATCTTGCTAATAGTTTTTCTAAATACTCAAATATTCTTGAAAAGTGGCCCCATGGACGGTAAAATCATCCATATATACATCAACACAATCATTGATGAGATTTGATAAAATAGTTAAGACCGTCCCTTAAAAAGTTAAAGGTACATTACATAAACCAAATGGTTAAACTTTGTATGCAAATGTTCCTCAAGGAAATGTGAAAGTTGTTTTATCTTGATATTTTAGACATATGCAAATATGATTATAGCCACTAAATCCATTTAAGAAGGAGAAATATTTCATACCTTCTATATTATCAAGAACTTGGTCTATAAAAGGAAGAGAAAAATAATCTTTCTCTACAACCTTATTAAGCTCCCTATAGTCTATAAAAATTATTCATTTACCATTATTTTTTGGAACAATAATAAGTGGGGAGACCCACTAATTATTAGATATAGGATAAATAAATCCTATTCTCAATAGTTTCTCTATTTCATCTTTTACAATATTTCGAGTGTTTTGTTGATCTTACATTGTGGATATGTCCTTTGGTTTAACATTTTCAATATAAATGTGACAAGTATAGATGTTAGGGTGTATTCCTCTCATATCAGTATAATCCCATGCAAAGGCTTTAGAATGATTTATCAAAACATTAATGACCTCATCTTCATGATCACCATTTAAATTTCTACCAATGTTCAATTCGTTTCCTAGTTGAATTGATGGTTTAATATTATATATATTTTCTTGTTTTATTTCATTTACTAGATAATTCAAAGGAAATAAATGAGGTTGTAAATTGTGAAGATTTATATGTTTTCAAAATTCTTCCCCTCAAAAGATATGATTCTAGCCAAAAGACAATGAATATCATTTAATATGTGATTCTTATTACACAAACATGGTTGAGAAGGGGCATAATCATATATTTCAACATAAAATTCTCTATAAATTTTACCCTCTAGAATCTTACTATCATTTTCAAAATCCAAAATGAACAATTTCATAACAAAACTAGTTCTTTCCAGAGCCAGACTAGTTTTTTTGGAGCTAGACTAGGCTTCTCATCAAGGTTCTTATATGTTCCTTCCATTTCATCCAGATGTTTTTTTAAGATAATTATTTCTAATTAAAAAGGGACCATATGATTCTTATATGTTCCACCAGCCCACACATAAGCACAAGTTTCTAAATATGGTTGAGTAGGAGGATAAAGAGAAATGTTATTTTCTTTAGACCCATTTGAGATAGTCATAATTTTAGACCTATAATCAATAAATGCGGCAACAATAGCAAGCCAAGGTCTTCCTGAAATGATTAGATAACCAAATTTCTAATTGTTGGCTCTACAAGATAATAAAATCATTGGATATTCCGATGATTCAACTGTAACAATTACATCTCCTCTAATTCCATTTGGTACAAAAATAGACTAGTCTGTCTTCTTAAGGATAGTGTTGGTTGATTGCAATCCTATTAAAGATAGGAGATTTAGTGTGTATGTTTTCATTAAATTAATAGTTTCTTCAATATCTACCAAGACATTAGATATTGGTTGTCCATCTATGGTAGTAGTGATGACTAGACTCCATAGATCCCCATACTTAAGTAAGACAATCTTTCCTTCTAATAGATCAGTTAACTTTCCATTAAATTGTATTGTTTTTGGGTATTGTTTCCTTCTACCTAGCGTCGTTATGCAAAGGCATATAATAGTTTTGTTAAGTTTTGGGATATCGTTGATTTCCTTCAAAATTGAAATTTTAATATTCAAATTTATCGGCTCCTGCACCAATGTAGATGATTATTTTACAAGTGTTACTTTTAGTCTCTTAGGAAAGGGGGTTGTGTGAACATTTTGTCCTCTTCTTTAGCACTTCCTTCATTTTTTGTACAAAAAGTTTAACTTTTATATTTTCCACAGGTATTTATGTGATAACAATTGGAGGGTTGTTTAATGTTTTTCCTAATCTCAAATGTAGGTTATTGATAAAGTTTAATTACATTATCTCTTCTTGTCCAAATTCATTAACTGAATTTGTGTGTTGATTTTTGGATTTGGGACTATTTGAGCTAGAAGTTGGGTTTGAGTTACTTATCTTCCTTGTGGGTTTGATTGAGGTGGTGACATCAAATCCTATTGTGGTGGATATTTTCTTGGCTGATTGAATTTTTTTGGTGATACTATTTTATATTTGGCCATGGTTGTGGGTTAATTAGTGGCATCCGTTTTCGTTGATTGAATTGAGGTATCCATAGCTATTAATTTGGAAAACTCATCATTTTTTCTATTTCTAATCAGGTTGTCCCCAAGTGGATGAAGGAGTCTCTTTGGGCCATTACATCAAAAAAAGATTTAAAGCGAGGTCTTAAAGGAAAGGAATGATGATTGGTTTGTCTCTAGGCATAGTTTAACTCTCTTGTTGGTTGAGAAACTTTCTTTAATATTTCTATCAGAGAAAAGGAAGAAAGGTATAGTGATTAATATGATGCTCATTGACATCACAAATCAAGCACATGTCTATGTGGTCTAGAGAACATGCCCTTAAACGATGTATTTTCCTACACCTAGGATAATGCATATTCAAAGGTTCTTTAGCGGTACTAATTTTGGCCTTTAATCCATAAAAAGTAGAAGTTAGTTATGTTAAGATGTTTTTTTCATGTTGGAAAGTTATTTCATGAGATATGAAGTGCCAAAGGTATCTTTCATAGTTTATATTTTCCTAATAGTTCCTCTTGTTTAATAATAAATTATGCATAACTAAACAATCTATTGGAGGGTAAGCTTATTCACATATACTCTTCTCATTAGATTGAGATATTCTCTAGCCTCTTCATCTATTCCTTTGAAAAATAAAATTGCACTTAGTTCTTCATTTAACTGATATCCACTACTTCTATGGACAAAAAGAAATTTGTTTAAGTAATATTACAAGTTCTCATTTTTTTCTTTATCTCTAATTGAAATAATTCCTCCTTATCCCTTCCTCTACAATAATCCTAGTATCTATCTAAAAACTTGGTTTCAATTTTTCCCAAGAATGAATGGAGTTAGGTTCCAACCCCATAAACCACCTCATGGAATAATCCTTGACGTTGGAAGGAAAGAGTTTGAGTTTATAATTTTCTATTTTTTATAGTCATATGTCTAACATAAGACTTTGAACTCAAATAAAAATTGGTTTGGGTCCTCTACTAAAATTCCTCTTAATGTTATTCATGTAGGCTTCTTATTCATTATTTAGTATAATGGGATAAGTTAAAGTTCATCCCATGGGATTGTTCTCTTACGAGAGGATAATATACTCGTTCACCCATTTCTATAAAGATATTTTGTAATGCATGAGTATCAGAGTATTTTTGTTCCTTAGGAGGTAAATTAGATTTCGTTTCAATTTCTTGAGTGTTTTTATCAAACTCTTCTATGCTCTGTCCACTTGGTGTTATGTGTTGAGAGTTCCTAGGCATGTATCTTTTTTTGGCCATTATGTGTAACTATTGTCATTAATTTCAACTCCATTGATGGAAAAGGATTTTATGGTGTTGTATGAGTCTTAGTGTGATGTCAATAAAAGGTCAAACATGAAGGTTGATTGGTAGTTTCAATGTTTGGCGAGTTTAGGAGTGCGGGAGCTTGGTTTCCTAGGTAGAGTAATGACGTGATATATTGAGTTGATTGGATGTTATAATGAGGTTATTCATGGTCCATGAGTTATTTTTCAGGTTTCTATATGTCTGCATGAGGTCTTCATGGTCATTTCATGGGTTGTCAGTATTGAGTCGATCATTTTATGCTTGTTTCTAGCCCTAGTACATGCGAGAATGGTATGGAGATATGAGATTTGGACCAAATAATTCTTTTTAGAGCATGGTAGAAATATGGTGTAAGTGTACCTAAGGTGTATGGTAATTTTAGGTTAGAACATAGAGGTTTGGTGGTGTTTGAGTCCTTGGGAAACAAGCAATTTGGCATAGGTAAGTCATTGTGGCTAGAGATTTCCATGAATATTTGAGCTAGATGTTGATTATGGAAAATTATAGGATGTTTTCATGATGATTAATTAAAAGTTTTAAGTCATTCTATAATGGTTACAGTATATGTAAGTTTTAGTAAAGCTGGATAAGTTACAATGTGATTTTAAAGAAAAAGTGGACCTTCGATGCTCGTTGTGAATTGTATGATTTGTCACGGGGACCTAATATATTAGGAATGGATTATAAGATTAGTTATGAATATTTAAAAAAATAAAGAGGTGGTTTGATCATCACATTTTTATGAATGATTGTTAATAAGGTAAGTTTTTTTGAAACCCTAACAAAACCCTGGCAAGAACCAACTTGGAAAAAAGTGAGTATACCACCTAGTTTTGATTGGTTATGAAAATGTGATGATTGGATGTTGTATAGGACTCTTTCATATTTCAAGAAAGGTATAATAGAAAAATGGCCTAGAACTCCCTTCCAGAAAATCAACTTTTAAGAACTTGGTCATTTTCAACCTTTTTTTGGGGGCGCAAGAACCATTATTGCAACATCTTGCAAAACCATGCCATTGCCTTCTTTCCCCTTTTGCACTTCCTAGAGTGTCAACACTCCAAATGTTGCACCTCCCAAAAGGTGCACAAAAAGCACCCATCATCATCATACACTTCCAAAACTTGCCCAAATTTGTGCCATGCGGAAAGAAAAGTGATGTCAACACATCCAAACCCACGCCTAGGCACAATCTCCTCCATGTCGACATCTCTCCCAATGCGCCAAAGGAAAAAGTGGTTGGCACATTAAATGTGGACTTTTCTATATATATGTGCATTGAACCTGTCATTTTCACAAGTTGAAAATCATGAAAATTATTCCTCTGCACCTGTCATTATCCTATCAGCCCATCGCATGCCATTCATCATGTTCGTGGACCCCACCTCATTCCTTCATCATTATTTATACCGGGTAAGTGGTTTCTACCATCCTCTTGTTGTTGTTTTTATGGATGTTGGGCTAGGTGAATAGGGTTATGTGATAAAGGAAATGAATCTAGAAGAAAGGGATAACACCATTTGCAAACCCAAGTACTCAACTGCAAAACCCCTTCTCCTCCTTCCAGATCTACAAATCTGGAAGGCTCTGCCACAAAATGAGCCAAAACCCATTTGTCCCTTACTCCCTGCCTTGCTAGGTTTTCCCTCCTAGACATCAAAGTCTAAGCCAAAAGAGTGAAAATCATAAAATAGAGCAAACAACCCACTATTTTTCTTTGGCGCAATCTTCATTCATGTTACATCAAACATAGTCACACCATAGCACATTTTCGTTGCATGCAACATAAGCCTTTCCCGTGCCTTATAAAACATTGCAAAATTCCCAAAGTGCAAGCGCTGGTGCCAAAGCAACTACAACAACACTGCATGTTGTGCAAACCCTTTCCGCCGCGCAAACTAAACCCCTTTGGCGTGCACTTGACCTTTGTGTTACACCTTCTGCAAATGCACTTGGTGCACCTCACCTCATGCAGCATCTACCACATCTGTGCCAATGGCACACCCTGAGACCCTGCTACACCAAACAAATCTGCGCCTAGTTAAAGCACTTCCTATGCGCAAGCGCATATTCCTTGACATCAACATATGAATGTTGTGTGTAGCCTTTCCATGCCCCATGCCCCTTTTGGCACTAATTTCCCCATACAACACTCCCTAAAAGTGTGCCTTGCTTTTCAAAGCCCCTGTAGCCTACAGTAAGGATGCGCCTTGCACCCAGAGGCTCATAAGTTGATAATTTTTCATTCTGCAAAGCTTTTATGGACAACTTGATGGCTAACATGGCCCTTCTATGTTGGAACTCTCTGATTCTTCTTACAGAGCAACAACAATCCTCGAGTGCACTTATGTCTTCATCGAGTAAGAAGCCAACCAAGTCCAAAGGCAAAGCCAAGTTGATGGAGCAAGAAATGAAGTATAAATACCAAAAGGTCAGGATGCCTGACTCACTTGCAGAGTGTGATCTCGATATCAGAGACTCAGAGCTTGGCCACATTGACATGGATGACTTTTGGGCCAGAACCAAGAAGGTCACAGGCAGCCCGTGGATGGATAAATTGGTTGGCAGTGGTCTGCACTTTGCTGTAGGGCTCCCAGTGAGTGCAATTAATAATGAATTCATCATGTTGGTGGGCCGTTTATTACAACAAGGACACAAGATGTGTCAAAAATGAGGAGGGAAAAGTGATAATCAACCTCACATCCCGACACTTTGAAATTATCTTGGGCATCCCCACCATAGACATTTTGTGGTAGTAAGTCAAGAAGACTGCATGAAGACTTGGACCGATAATGAGGACAAGTGCATGCAGATGATGAACGAGGTGTACCTCAAGAATAAAAAGGTGGCAAGTAGGTGGCCCCAAGTCATTCATCAAGTGATTTTTTAGAAGAGATGAGTGACACGATCACCTTCCTAAGTAGAGTACATGGGCTCCCGATGCCCATTACTTTCACAAGTGGATGCTTAGGTATTTGGAAACAATGAATAAGAATGTGCCCGATCAACATTTTGGTTGGGGCGAGATTATCAAGTGATACAATCTCGAACAACTTCAACAACTTTCAACAACTGGGAGGTTCTATATGAACTCCTATGTAGTATATGCAGCTGCCTCAGAGAGAGACTACCCAAGGTTGAATCAGTATGGGGTATGGCCCCAAGTCAAAATATACGAATACTATCCAGAGTTGAGGCTCGAGAACAACATAGCTCAGTTCAGCAAGATCAATGATGTCTTCTTCTATGGCATCATCTACTCTTGAGGCCCAACATGACTCATGGTCAGACAAGAAAAAGTGTGATCACCACCACAATGAAGTGGGGAGCATTGTTTACACAATTCCCCACCTTTACCTATCTCAGAGCTGCCAACTTCTTGGGAGAACCCACAAGATTGCCGAGATATGTGGGGCCCAAACTAATCCTTCTGGAGCTGTCAAGGCAGCTTATCACCTATCACGAGAAGTGTATGAAGAGGAAGAAGGGAGGAACTCCATTCCCCCTCACAGTAGGTAGGTACACGTGCCCCTCACAAAGTAAAGCTGGGAGATGTATGCAGAGCTTGAATTGCTCAATTTGAAGCATAATTTTTCCCAGCAAGGCCAACCTTCGATCCTCGTGGTTGCCTTCCAAGGGAAAAGATCGATCCTATCCACATTCCTAGATCGAGGATATCTACATCGACTTAAATCATGAAGTCAAACTCAGATGAAAGGATCACTCCCAGCTGGCCCTGGCAGAGATCATTCAATATGGCGTGGCCATCATCCCAAAGGATTTCCTAGAAACTGATCAAGAAATTGATCAAGTTTACCTAGACATGGATGGGGATGATTGGTCATTCATAGATATTGACAGGAACAAAGCACCCTAGACCATCCAAGAAAGGGTTCAACCTACTCTGCAACGCACCGAGCATTGGTGTAAGAAAAATGGTATCATCTATCTTGGGGTAGATTTTACCACATCTCCCCTGGGAAATGCACCCACCAGGCCAAAACACTTGCCTAAAGGCAAAGGGAAAGATAAAGTGGGAGAGGCAAGCACTGCTCAAGAGAAAGCTCCTGAAAGCCCTCCTACTACCAGCAGAAGAGCAAGTTGTGGACTTAGTGTCCCCAAGAAAAGAAGAAGTGGTAAGTGCTCCAATGGACACATCCACTCAGGATGTTGTCACAACTACAACTGGTGAGGTACCAACCATTCCCTCTCTCGCTCCTCCTTCCCCTCCTCATGTCACTCAAACAACCACTCCTTTGGTTGTGTCTTCTCCTCCGTCTTCTTCCTTTCCCCTCCCTCTTCCTCCATCTTCTCTTCCCTTGCGGATCTATCCCCCAACATTTCTTCCCTCATCTTGCAGATCCCTTCCACCCCCATGGCCTCCTCTCTTGTAGTGACTCCTAATCCCGTGAGCGTTGGTGTGTTGGCCCCTTTCTCCATGCCACCACCAAGTGTTCGACACACTTCCCGTGTCCACTGTAGTTGTTCTTCCTTCCACCCCTGTTTCTTCTTCATCCTCTGGTCCCACTCCCATAAGTCCAAGATGGATCTCAGACCACCTAAGCCAACACAAGAGGAAAGTCCCCATTGCACCCATGGACTTCTCCATCATCCCGGCTAAAGGACCAAAGAAGAAAAAAGCTATAACTCACTTCTCAAAAAGTGCTTCAGGTGAAAGGGTTATGGAGATAGCCTACCGGATCCCATAAAGAAGAAAGAAGATCTATCTCCTACAGATTTTACAGTGACCCAGGTCACAATGGGAACATCATCAGAGAGCCTGCAAGGAGAGGCCTTGTCATCCGTGGATGCCCTTTGCAAGAAACTGCAAGAAGCAAAGGAGAAGAAGAGAATGTTAAAGGAACAAAATGAACATCTTCTCCAAGCTCTGCAAAGAATGGGCAATGCACCTCCTATAGCTACCACCAAAACTCCTGAAGTCCTTAGTCAAGAGAAGATAAATGAATACGCCAAGATTGGTGAACAAGGTGCAGCAGTGTCCTCTTAGAGAGAGCAGATCCTCAGAGACAGTGAGGAAGTAATCACAAAGTTCACAGGCCTCTACCAAAGTATAGATAAGGCAAACAATGAACTCCAGGCAATAGCAGGACCATCTCCAAAGAGTTGGACCATGCCAGGTTGCAACACGAGACATTCCAGAAAATGGTCGACTACCCGACCGATGACTTGTTAAAATTTGGTGCATCATTGATCACCCGCGAGCACACAACAAAGTGCTTGTCACTTTAGACTATCGGGTTGATCAAATGGAGTTTGTCCTAGAAAAGATAGACAAAATCAAGGAGGAAGCCCTAGATGTGAAACATCAAATGGAGCAGATTGTCTTGAGGATGTCTCCAGGGTTGCTTAGCACATCATTCACCTTGAGAGAAGCAAATGATACTATTCAGCTTTTCAAGGGAATTACATCACAAGGTTTGACGCCAGAGGTCACTTTTGACCGAGAATCTATTAACAACCTTCTGGCTTGCCACGATTTCATCGGGTACTTGATAGAGGTAGGAAATGAATACTTCAAGCTCCCTGATAGGCTCAGAGATGAATGAGAAACTTGTGAAGTTATCGGAGATCACACAAAGGGTCCCGATCATGATCAACTTTAGAAGATGATCAACAAGTTTATGGAGTATCGAGCTCAATATCATATCACCTCTCCAGAGTAGAAACAAGACACTCCATTCAAGCAAAGGGATGATGATGAATAGGCTTCCTCCTCCTGGGATAAATCCCATTTTTGTAAAAATATTTAAAAGTATGTTGGCACACGTGATGACATCATCCATGTTGCACCATGGGATGTTGTCATCCACAAAATTGCCCCAAAGTCAACATTTGACTTTTAGATATTTTGTAGATATTTTGTAAATAAGTTGTTGGCTCCTTTTTGTCTTCTTTCTCCTTCTCCTTCTATAAATACTTGGATACTTGTAGTATTCAAAGGTGTGGACAATCTTGTATGAAAAATAGAAGTGAGGAGAGAAAGACTTTGAGCTTTCTTGTAACAGAAGAAAACATTAATACAAATATTGAGACTTTGTGCTGAATTCATGTGTTATATGCATTAGATCTTTCTTACGTCGATTGTGTGTTTATTCTGTTAGATTCATATCTACTTTTGTCATTTTGTTTATCAATATTGCTTTATTTGTTTATGTGAGTAAGTTTGGCTCTGTTTACTACCAGCCCAAAACATAAACCCTCTGACCTTTCTACTTTGGAATTCATTTCTTTTCTCCCTTCAGATCCATCTTTCTTCCATTCCTTCCTTCATTCCTTTCTGTTCTTCATCGGAACTAACTCTACTGGGATGAGATCCCAAACCCCCCTGAAGGTAGAATACTATAGGACTTGCACAGTTCCTGCTGGTAGAATAGCAATAAACCAGTTTCACTTTTGCTTGTCTCAAAGAGGGGCTATGCCCTGCACACTGTTGGCCTGTCTATCCATAGATCTACCCACCCAATAGATTTTTGGACCAATAGTTTTTGGTGACTCTCACTGGGATCGAACTAAGAAAATAAATAAAAAACTATCAAAGTCACTACCAATTTGAAAATTTTAACCCTTTGTTAAAATCTGAATTTTTTTGCAAAAGTGACCCAAACTGAAAATTTTCTTAGCAGATCTATAGATCTGGACCAGTTAGAAACCTTTAGTTCACTGAGTTTTTATAAAAACCCATATATTTCCGTAGATCTGAGATCTTGATATTTTTACAAATATTTTCAAACCCTTGCAAAAATCAAATCTAAGATCCAAAATCAGCTTACTGAAATTATCCCACTTTTTATCCCTACTAATCCTTGTCATTAAACCGCAATCGGTTGTTTAAAAAAGGGATAAATTTAAGTATTTAGAAAAGTGCATGCTGCTGATTTTTCCAGAAAAATCAGAAAATCAGCAAGTACAAACAAAAAGATTATTATAAATCTACTCCAAATTATTGCCGATCTGAGCAGATACACTGGCGGGTGAACCATTTACCCAGTAGCAGAAGAGCTCATGGAGAAGTCGATCCTATTTTTGATCTACTTCAGAGGCACAATTTCAAGTATTACACCAGCATGTTTCTCATCGCTGAGTTCAGCTGATCGGTCAGCAAGAAGTGCCTCGCCTCCACGAAAGAACCGGTTTTCACAAGGAGCTTCCACGTCAATTTGTAGTGCCCTGTTACTAAGTGGAACCACACTCCCGGCTCGTGTCCTCTTTCCAGCTTTTCAAATGGTAGTACCATGGGGAAATGCTATGGGTCCTCTTGCATTGCCGCATCCAGTTCACGCACTCCCTCATGGAAACCACAAGAATTTCCCAAGATTTGATGGGAGTGGAAATCAAAGCATGGATGCACATATATCTACATTCATTATGTCATGCAACATCCTAGATGTGACCCATGAAGATGTGTCGGTACGCCTCTTTCTAGAGACCTTGCAAGGGCCTGCAGCAGAGTGGTTCCAACACTTGCCGGCCGGATCTATCACCAGTTGGGCCACATTACGAACTACATTTGAAGACAGGTATAAGCCTTCAGAAGATGCATTTGCATTACTATCAAAGATTACTCACTTGAAGAAGGAGGCCAATGAAACCATGCATGATTTTATCACCTGTTTCAATTCACTGATTAACCGTGTGCCACCTGCCATGTTGCCAACACCAAAAAATCAAAAGTGTTTCTTTGTGAATGCCATGAGTTCAAGAGTAAGTTTCTTACTTTTACAAGAACAAATCACCACCTTGGTCCTCACTCAAGCTGTGGCCATTCGGATAGAGGATAACCTACTTATATCTGGTGAGTTAAAATGAGAGCCATCCAAATCAAAGGCTTTGACTCCTTCTCAAGCCACTTCATCAGATCCAGCATTCCAGAAGATGGCAAAATGACTTGCTCGCATTAAAGAAGCAATTAGCTCAAGCTTCATCTACCACTCCATACCGGGATATCCCATGGAGGAACTTCACTCCCAACAATGCCCCACAAAGGCCCATTTTCTTTCTGCTGCTGCTCCAAGGTTAGCACTTGAGGCCCCTCCGGTTAATGCCTTGGTCGAGATCGAAGAAGATGAGAAAATTTATGAAGAACCTTCATCGCAAGGTGAAGATGATCAAGATGTCGGTGAACCGACTGGTGACTCTACGATCGGGTATATGGAATTTGAAGATGAGGAATCTGATGAAGAGGAAGGTACCCAAGGGTATGCAAGTGGACAAAGTCATATGTTGTTTTCACCCACTCACAAGGAAAAGAAGTAGAAGTTGCTGCCAAGATACAAAAGGAAAAGGCCGTGTTAACACGCCTCCAACAATTGCTAAAAGAGGTAATCCTCTTCCTGCTCAACCTCCTATTAAACCTTTTGTGAAGAAATATTTTCCTCCTATCTCTCCTCCAAATCAGCCTTCTTCTCATTTCCATAAAGACCAGTAACCCTCCCCTACCATCACGAAATGAAGGACTCATTCCTTCATCAACGCAACCCTTGGTCACATTCGACATAGTCGATCATGCTAAAAAGACCAAGATTCAAATGTTTGAGGCTGAATATCTTTAGTCTAACCCCGAGCAAACTTGTAAGATTAACCGAATATATCCAAAGCCAAGCTGCCATCCCCTCTCCTATCTCCCAAAAGGAATCCTTTCCACTCCTCCTGCATCTCGCATAAATGTTGCCTCGACTTCCACATCAGAAAAATTGAACCTTTTTATCTCTCCCTCCTAATCAATGGTCACAAACTAAGTAACTACATAATTGATTCTGGGGCTTCGATAATGTCATGCCGGAAAAGGTCACCCATGCTTTGGGCCTCACTCTTACCAAGCCTTTCGGTAGATGTTACTCCATGGAAACCAAACAGGTTCCATTAATTGGTCAGATCAAAGACGCACAATTCACATTTGCAGCATTCCCAGAGAAAAGGGTAAAGATGACCATCCTCATTGCTGATATTCCAGCAGCATATGGAATTTTACTAGGGAGAATTTTTTGTAGGGAAGTCGGTGGAGAGATTCATATGGACTGGTCCAAAGCTAGAATCCCCATCAAAGGAGTAATGCAAGACATTGGAGCCTGAATCACAAAAGAAGTACCTGGTCACCAACTCTGATGACCCCAAGGCCCAGATTCTCTTGAATCATCAGGATGGGGAACTACTTCTTATCCACTGAGTCTGATAGAATGGACATTTCTCATCCAGGAGGAGGACCTTAACAAGATATGGATGCTGCAGTTTGATGGTAGTTGTGCAACAAGTGGATGTGGCGTTGGAGCCATCCTGATATCTCCTGAAGAGGAGATTTTCCCTCTTTCTTTCAAATTGTAGTTTTTCAATACAAACAATACTGTTGAGTATGAATCTTTGCTACTCGGCATGCAAGCTGCAAAGGAAAGAGGAATCAAGAACCTAAAAGTACAAGGTGACACCGAACTGATTGTCAATCAGGTAAAGGGAGTATACCAGGTAAAAAATGATAGACTCAGGCACTACCGCAATGTAGTATGGGACAACATTGAGGAGTTTGATGCCTTCTCAATCAAAGTGGTTCCACGAGCCCAAAATGACATGGCCGATTCATTGGCCATCTCTGCCTCGCTTATGCTCCCTCACCCAGGGCTGAAAACAGACACATATACCATTGAGGTAGTCTTTCACCCAAGCGTGCTAGACAATTCTCACCACTGGTAGGTATTCAATGATGACAATCAGCTTATTGCTTTCCTAGAGAAAGTAGACAATTTCAATGAGCTTCATTTTGAAGGATCTACTTTGTATGTCGTGAGTCCATCACTGGTCAAGAAAATGAATCAATAGAAGGTGGAGGCATCTATCAGCTCAAGGGGAACAAAATTTTGAAAGGTTTAGTCTCCCTGGAATGATTGTTTGACAAGCATGACCGCTTCATCAAGAAAAAGTGACAGAATGACCCTAGCTCTTCTCCAGAGACCGAATCTGTTAATCTAAGCTCTACAGAGCATCCGTAGTTTGTGAACATCGGGAAGTGTTGTACACCCGAGGAAAAGTGGAAATTTGTCAAGTTGTTGAAGAAATATATGGATGTATTGGCATGGTCTTATGCTGATCTAAAGTCATTCAAGCCTAAGGACATTCAACATGACATCCCGTTAAAGGACGATGTCAAACCCTTTCACCAGAAATAGAGGCACTACAATCCTAAGATCTCGGGTACCATCCAGGTGGAAATACAGAAGATGTTGGATGTGAGAATTATCTTTCCTATCCATCATAGTACCTGGGTCACAAACATTGTGCCCGTGTGAAAGAAGAATGGTGAAATACGCATATGCGTAGATTTTCACAACCTGAACCAGGCATCCCTGAAGGACAATTATCCACTACCCATAATGGATTAGTTCTAGCAAGTAATAACTGGTTCAGAGATGTTATCCATGCTCGATGGTTTTTCAGGCTATAATCAGATTGAGGTCTCACCTGAAGACCAATTCAAAACAGTGTTCACTACTCCCTGGGGCACATTCACCTACAACAGGATGCCTTTCGGCTTGACCAATGCCGGTGCCACCTTTCAAGTGAGCTATGGACTTCGCATTCAAAGGTATGATGGGGAAGGTCATCGTAGTTTATCTGGATGACTTAACTATGTTCTCTAAAAGTGAAGTGATCACTGTGATCATTTGGAGCAAGTATTGATTAGATGCCGAGAACATGGATTTCCCTAAATCCAAAAAAGTCTATTTTTGGGGTCACTGAAGGAAAGTTGCTGGGACACGTTGTCAGCAAAGAAGGAACAAAAATAGACATCAAAAGAGTCAAGGCTATTCAGAGCCTTACCTTGCCCACAAGCAAGACCGGTGTTCACTCCTTCTTCGAAAGGTGAATTTTCTCAGACGCTTTGTTCCAGACTTTGCTGAAAAGACTCATCACATATCAAATATGATGAAGGGGTCACAAAATTTCAGTGGAGTGAAGAAGGAAAGATGTCATTCAAGGATATAAAAGCCTCTCGTTGCTCATGCACCAGTTTTGGTATGCCCCGACTTCTCCAAAGATTTCATCATGTATAGTTATGCATCCGCGCATACTGTATCTGCCATCTTAATGCAAAAGAACTCTGAGGATGTTGAATCCCCAATCACGTTCATGAGCTCCCCTCTCAAGCTTCATGAATTAAAGATGTCTCAGTTAGAAAAACATGCCTTCGTAGTAGTCAAAGTAGTCAAGAACTTCGGTACTACATCCTAAACTCTCATACGGTAGTGTTGGTTCCTGACATGGCAGTTAAGTCTATCCTAACTCAACAGGAGTTAGGAAGCTTACGAGGGAATTGGATCGCAAAGGTCCAAGAGTATGATCTAGACATCAAACCAACCAAGTTGGTAAGGGGTAGAGGCCTATGTCAGCTCATGGCTGAAAATAAAGATTCAGGAGATCCTGAAGAGAAAGTTGATTACATCGACGAGAGCGCAGGGTGAACTGGAGAAAGTTGATTCTCTACCTATGGTTCTATTTGTTGTGACCAACGATGAGTGGTATTCCGACATCACTTTCTTTCTCACTTACGGTGAGTGTCCAGCCCATCTAACTTCAAAGGAGAAGTGGACAGTAAAGCTCTGTGGCAGCCAGATATGTCATATGGGATGACGGTTTATACAAGCGTGGGATTGATGGCATCTTCTTGTGATGCGTTGACAAGCCACATCAGGTGAAGTTACTAGAAATATTTCATGATTCAGCCTGTGGTGGTCACTTTTCCTCTTCTATGATAGCACATAAGATCATTGGGCTAGGTACTACTGGCCAATGCTATTTCAGGATATAGCCACCTGGGTAGCAAAATGTGAGCTCTGCCAATAGTTCATTGGTAAACCAAAATTGGCTACTTTTCCCCTCAGGCCCATCATTATTGATGAACCATTCAGGAAATGGGGAATTGAATTTATCAGAGCACTCCATCCCCAATCAAGTGCCGAACATAGTTATGTCCTAACAACAATAGATTACTTCACCAAATGGGTGGAGGCCATACCTGTTAAGAATGCCACCTCTGAAGTTGTTTGCAACTTCATCAAAGAAAATATCATTGTGAGATTTGGCATCCCACACAAGATCATTGCTGATAATGCTTCCAACTTCTCCTCATGGGAAGTTATTGGTTTTTTCTATGGATATGGAATAACCTTGGCCCATGCCTCGATTATTACCCTCAAGGGAATGGTCAGGCTGAATCCAGCAATAAAAACCTAGTGACTATCATACGGAAGCTAGTCGATGAGAATCAAAGCGGTCATGGCACAAGTCATTGTATGATGCTTTGTGGGTAGACCGTATTACCCCAAAGAGGTCTCTCGAATGTCACCTTTTCAAGTGTTATATGGAATTGATGCTGAGATCCCTATCTCCATGGAACTCCCTGCTCTACGCTTGGCACGAGCGATCGAAGATGAAACTTTCCAGAATTCTCTTGAAAAGAGGATCATGTATCTAACAGAACTTGAAGAAAAAAGGGTAAGGGTGGTTGATAGGATCACCAAACATCAGAATAAAGTCAAAATACTATTCGATAAAAAGGCCAAGTAGAGAGATTTCTAGGTGGGAGATCTTGTCCTCCTATGGGACAAGCGAAGAGAACCAAAGGGCATGCATGGGAAATTTGATTCTCTTTGGAGAGGGCCATTCAAGATCAGACAACTGAATGGAGAGAGTAGCTTCTATCTCTCGTATCTGGATGGAACTGAACTCCCACTTCCCTATAGTGGGAAACATCTCAAAATATTCAGGAAGTAGAGCTTGCTCTCTTCTTTATACAGTTTGCTTTAGTTGTGTGTTTGTTTTTGTCATGTGTTTGCTTTTCTTGTTGTTGTGTGTTTTCCTTTCTTTTTTTTCATCACCCTTGTTTTTGACTCTAGTAACCCAATGGATAGGCACATGAAAATATAGGATTCTCTACCCTTAAGCTTCACTCAAAGATAGTCCCCAGAAAGAGCCAGTTGTTATCCTGTAAAATTGACAAGGGCAATTTTGTAGGTAACCATACCAAAATTCCATTTCGGTCCCCTGATAAGGTCTATTAATGTTCTGAATGGCCTAGAACTCCCTTCCAGAAAATCAACTTTTAAGAACTTGGTCATTTTCAACCTTTTTGGGTTGGGCGCAAGAACCATTGTTGCAACATCTTGCAAAATTGTGCCCATCTTTGCCTTTGGCGCACTTCCTGGAGTGTCAACACTCCAAATGTTGCGCCTCCCAAAGTGTGCCAAAGTGCACCCATCATCCTGATTACACTTCCCAAATTGTGCCATGCGCTGGAAAGGTGATGTCGACACATCCAAACCCGCGCCTAGGTGCAATCTCCTCCATGTCGACGTCTCTCCCAGTGCGCCAAAGGAAAAAGTGGTTGGCGCATTAAATGCAGACTTTTCTATATATATGCGCATTGAACCTATCATTTTCACAAGTTGAAAATCATGAAAATTATTCCTCTGCACCTATCGTTATCTTGTCATCCCACGCGTGCCATTCATCATGATCGTGGACCCCACCTCATTCCTTCATCATTATTTATACCGGGTAAGTGGTTTCTACCATCCCATTTTTTTTGTTTTTATGGATGTTGGGCTAGGTGATTAGGTTGTTGAATAAAAAATGAATCTAGAAGAAAGGATAACACCATTTGCAAACCCAAGTACCCAACTACAAACTCTCCTTTTCCTCCTTCTAGATCTACAAATCTGGAAGGCTCTCACCTCAAAATAACTCAAACCCATTTGTCCTTCACTCCCTGCCTTGCTAGGTTTTCCTCTGACATCAAAATCTAAGCCAAAAGAGTGAAAATCATAAAAAGAGAAATCAACCCATAGTGAAATTTTTTTCACTATGGCGCATCTGCAAATTCATGTTACATCAAACACATCACGCCCTTTACGCATAGCCATGTTGCAAAAAAAATAGTCACACTATCCCATACATGCAAGCATAAGCCTTTCCTCGTGCCTTATAAAACATTGCAAAATTCCTAAAGCACAAGCGTTGGTGCCAAAGAAACTACAACAACACTGCATGTTGTGCAAACCCTTTCCGTGCCATGCAAACTAAACCCCTTGGCACACTTGACCTTTGTGTTACACCTTCTAAAATCTTGGCGCACCTCACCCTCATGCAACATCTACCACATCTGCGCCAATGGCGCACCCTGAGACCTGCTACACCAAACAAATTTGTGCCCAGTTAAAGCACTTCCTATGCGCAAGTGCATTCCTTGACATCAACATCTGAATGTTGTGTGTAGCCTTTCCACGCCCCCCCCCTTTTGCACTGCTTTCTCCCATGCAACACTCCCTAAAAGTGTGCCTTGCTTTTCAAAGCCCCTGCAGCCTACAGTAAGGATGCGCCTTGCACCCAGAGGCTCATAAGTTGATAATTTTTCATTCTGCAAAGCTTTTATGGACAACTTGATGGCTAACATGGCCCTTCTATGTTGGAACTCTCTGATTCTTCTTGCAGAGCAACAACAATCCTCGAGTGCACTTATGTCTTCATCGAGTAAGAAGCCAACCAAGTCCAAAGGCAAAGCCAAGTTGATGGAGCAAGAAATGAAGTATAAATACCAAAAGGTCAGGATGCTTGACTCACTTGCAGAGTGTGATCTCGATATCAGAGATTTAGAACTTGGGCATATAGACATGGATGACTTTTGGGCCAGAACCAAGAAGGTCACAGGTAAGCCCGTGGATGGATAAATTGGTTGGCAGTGGTCTACACTTTGCTGCAGGGCTCCCAGTGAGTGCAATTAATAATGAATTCATCATGTTGGTGGGCCGTTGTTACAACAAGGACACAAGATGTGTCGAAAATGAGGAGGGAAAAGTGATAATCAACCTCACAACCCGACACTTTGAAATTATCTTGGGCATCCCCCACCACAGACATTTTGTGGTAGTAAGTCAAGAAGACTGCATGAAGACTTGGACCGATAATGAGGACAAGTGCATGCAGATGATGAATGAGGTGTACCTCAAGAATAAAAAGGTGGTGAGCAGGTGGCCCCAAGTCATTCATCGCAGTTGATTTTTAGAAGAGCTGAGTGACATGATCACCTTCCTAAGTAGAGTACATGGGCTCCCTGATGCCCATTACTTTCACAAGTGGATGCTCAGGTATTTGGAAACAATGAATAAGAATGTGCCCGATCAACATTTTGGCTGGGGCGAGATTATCAGTGATACAATCTCAGAACAACTTCAACAACTTTCAACAACTGGGAGGTTCTATATGAACTCCTATGTAGTATATGCAGCTACCTCAGAGAGAGACTACCCAGGGTTGAATCAGTATGGGGTATGGCCCTAGGTCAAAATATATGAATACTATCCAGAGTTGAGGCTCGAGAACAACATAGCTCAGTTCAAAGCAAGATCAATGATGTCTTCTTCTATGGCATCATCTACCTCTTGAGGCCCAACATGACTCATGGTCAGACAAGAAAAAGTGTGATCACCACCACAATGAAGTGGGGAGCATTGTTTACGCAATTCCCCACCTTTACCTATCTCAGAGCTGCCAACTTCTTGGGAGAACCCACAAGATTGCCGAGATATGTGGGGCCTAAACTAATCCTTTTGGAGCTGTCAAGGCAGCTTATCACCTATCACGAGAAGTGTATGAAGAGGAAGAAGGGAGGAACTCCATTCCCCCTCACAGTAGGTAGGTACACGTGCCCCTCACAAAGTAAAGCTCGAGAGATGTATGCAGAGCTTGAATTGCTCAATTTGAAGCATAATTTCCGGCAAGGCCAACCTTCGATCCTCGTGGTTGCCTTCCAAGGGAAAAGATCGATCCTATCCATGTTCCTCAGATCGAGGATATCTACATCGACTTAAATCATGAAGTCAAACTCAGATGAAAGGATCACTCCCAGCTGGCCCTGGCAGAGATCATTCAATATGGCGTGGCCATCATCCCAAAGGATTTCCTAGAAACTGATCAAGAAATTGATCAAGTTTACCTAGACATGGATGGGGATGATTGGCCATTCATAGATATTGATAGGAACAAAGCACCCTAGACCATCCAAGAAAGGGTTCAACCTACTCTGCAACGCACCGAGCATTGGTGTAAGAAAAATGGTATCATCTATCTTGGGGTAGATTTTACCACATCTCCCCTGGGAAATGCACCCACTAGGCCAAAACACTTGCCTAAAGGAAAAGGGAAAGATAAAGTGGGAGAGGCAAGCACTAGCTCAAGAGAAAGCTCCTAAAAGCCCTCCTACTACCGCAGAAGAGAAAGTTGTGGACTTAGTGTCCCTAGGAAAAGAAGAAGCGGTAAGTGCTCCAATGGACACATCCACTCAGGATGTTGTCACAACTACAACTGGTGAGGTACCAACCATTCCCTCTCTCTCCTCCTTCCCCTCCTCATGTCACTCAAACAACCACTCCTTTGGTTGTGTCTTCTCCTCCGTCTTCTTCCTTCCCCTCCCTCTTCCTCCATCTTCTCTTCCCTCATGGATCTGTCCCCCAACATTTCTTCCCTCATCTCATAGATCCCTTCCACCCCCATGGCCTCCTCTCTTGTAGTGACTCCTAATCCCATGAGCATTGGTGTGTCGGCCCCTTTCTCCATGCCACCACCAAGTGTCTCGACACACTTCCCCGTGTCCACTGCAGTTGTTCTTCCTTCCACCCCTGTTTCTTCTTCATCCTCTGGTCCCACTCCCATAAGTCCAAGCTGGATCTCAAACCACCTAAGCCAACACAAGAGGAAAGTCCCCATTGCACCCATGGACTTCTCATCATCATCTGGCTAAAGGACCAAAGAAGAAAAAAGTGATAACTCGCTTCTCAAAAAGTGCTTCAGGTGAAAGGGTTATGGAGATAGCCTACCCGGATCCCATAAAGAAGAAAGAAGATCTATCTCCTATAGATTTTACAGTGACCCAGGTCACAATGGGAACATCATCAGAGAGCCTGCAAGGAGAGGCCTTGTCATCCATGGATGCCCTTTGCAAGAAACTGCAAGAAGCAAAGGAGAAGAAGAGAATGTTAAAGGAACAAAACAAACATCTTCTCCAAGCTCTGCAAAGAATGGGCAATGCACCTCCTATAGCTGCCACCGAAACTCCTGAAGTCCTTAGTCAGGAGAAGATAAATGAATATGCCAAGATTGGTGAACAAGGTGCAGCAGTGTCCTCCTGGAGAGAGCAGATCCTCAGAGACAAGTGAGGAAGTAATCACGAAGTTCACAAGCCTCTACCAAAGTATAGATAAGGAAAACAATGAACTCAGGCAATAGCAGGACCCATCTCTCGAAGAGTTGGACCATGCCAAGTTGCAACACGAGACATTCCAGAAAATGGTCGACTACCCGACCGATGACTTGTTAAAATTTGGTGTCATTGATCACCCATGAGCACACAACAAAGCGCTTGTCACTTTAGACTATCGGGTTGATCAAATGGAGTTTGTCCTAGAAAAGATAGACAAAATCAAGGAGGAAGCCCTAGACGTGAAACATCAAATGGAGCAGATTGTCTTGAGGATGTCTCTAGGGTTACTTAGCGCATCATTCACCTTGAGAGAAGCAAACGATACTATTCAGCTTTTCAAGGGAATTACATCACAAGGTTTGACGCCAGAGGTCACTTTTGACCGAGAATCTATTAACAACCTTCTGGCTTGCTGCGATTTTTCATCGGGTACTTGATAGAGGTAGGAAATGAATACTTCAAGCTCCCTGATAGGCTAGAGATGAATGAGAAACTTGTGAAGTTATCGAGATCACACAAAGGGTCCCGATCATGATCAACTTTAGAAGATGATCAACAAGTTCATGGAGTATCGAGCTCAGTATCATATCACCTCTCCAAAGCATAAAGCAAGACACTCCATTCGAGCAAAGGGATGATGATGAATAGGCTTCCTCCTCCTGGGATAAATCCCATTTTTGTAAAATTATTTAAAAGTATGTTGGCACACACGATGACATCATCCATGTTGCACCATGGGATGTTGTCATCCACAAAATTGCCCCAAAGTCAACATTTGACTTTTAGATATTTTGTAGATATTTTGTAAATAAGTTGTTGGCTCCTTTTTGTCTTCTTTCTCCTTCTCCTTCTATAAATACTTGGATACTTGTAGTATTCAAAGTGTGTGGACAATCTTGTATGAAAAATAGAAGTGAGGAGAGAAAGACTTTGAGCTTTCTTGTAATAAGAAAACATTAATACAAATATTGAGACTTTGTGTTGAATTCATGTGTTATATGCATTAGATCTTTCTTACATCAGATCTGTGTGTTTATTTTGTTAGATTCATATCTACTTTTGTCATTTTGTTTATCAGTATTGCTTTATTTGTTTATGTGAGTAAGTTTGGCTCTATTTACTACCAGCCCAAAACATAAACCCTCTGACCTTTCTACTTTGGAATTCATTTCTTTTCTCCCTTCAGATCCATCTTTCTTCCATTCCTTCCTTCATTCATGTCCGCACAATGTAAAAATTTGTGAGGTGAAGGAAAATTTTGTTGAGTCCGACAACACAAAGCTACATGGAGCCATTCTATTACCTAAACATGTCACAATCTAAAATTAATAAGGTTAAAGGAAAGTCTGTCATAAACCGATACTACGAAGAGCTTGGATCCTTCTCATTGGCTCATGCTTCAAAGTTGTTAGTAAAGGGATTAATAAATTTATGACAACTTGAGGTGCATATAATGATCTCATTGGTTAATGTTTTGTGGGTATCATAGGGGGAAATCAAAAGGAATGACATTGTAAAGGGCATGGATCTTTCTCCGACTCACACTTCACTATGGTCGATCAAAGGGTTATAAAAAAATAAACATGGAGCCTTCTCATTGGCTCATGTTTCATAGTGGTTAATTCAAACAAAAAAACGTCGACATTGTGAAGAGCATGACAATCTTTTATTGGATCTCATTTCTAAAGGGGTAGACTAGAGAAAAGGAAAGTCTGCCACCATGAATGAACATGGCATTGTCTCATTGGCCCAAATTTATAAAGCCATCGAACGTAAAATGAAAGAAAATAAAGGAAAGGAAGTAAATCCCAACCCCGCGACCAAATGGGTGACTAACACATGGAAAAGTAAAAGAAGTGCACACCAGTGAGGCCAATCCCCAAACCAACTAAAGGCTACCATGTGTCATGCTCTTATGCTTCTCGACATGGAAATCTTTAGAACACCATATATTCGACTCGAGCTCCAAATCAGCTATAATTTATATCACTAGAAATATCCCCTTGAGTCCTTCAATTTGGCATCATCAAAATCAAATTTTGGTAAAGTTTAGTGGGATAAAAGATGGAAAAATTTGAGCATTAATATGCACTTGTAGATGGCTTAATCACCTAAATTGATGAAGTATGGGGATCTTTCCTTCTCTTGCAAATGGTGTAACATAGGGGGATGGTATTAGCAAGGTGCCCATGGTGTTTTTAAGGATTGAATGCATGATTAAAGGCGGATGGAGCTTGAGAGATGTGATGCAGGAAAAGCAGATATTTTCATTAATTACAAGATAAAAATATGATCTCTTCCCTCTCTTATCCACGTCCTCTCTATTTTCCCTCCCTAAAAATCTATAAATATACATGTTGAAGGAAATTTGCAAGGGTTTGATATTATTTGTATGAATTGGATCTTCAAATGTAAATATTTTTCATGTGTTTTCTTTCTTGTTATCAAAGAACATTAAAGATATCTGTTGCAGACTTTGTGTTGTGGATTTATCTCTTTCATTTGAGGTATTGTTCTTAAGTTCAATGCACTAAATGTTTATTTTATTTAAGATCTAGTTTATTGAATTTGTAGCCAGTTATTACTATCTATTCACATGTGATTATCTTTTGATCTACATTCTGCTTAACAGAAATCACATTTCCTTCTCATTCTCTTCTTACTCCTTAAATTCCTCCTCTCTTCCTTCTTCTTATCTCTCCACATGCCTTCCTTTCTAATAAGATCATCTATTGCGATGACATCCCAAACATGAATGGTTAGATTAGTGTGGATATTGTGAATAGTCTTTTGTGTGCTCTAGATTAGTAATAAACAAGGCTCCCCCCCGTTTAAATGAGGGACTTTATCTCGCATTTCATGCTTAAACCTCATATTTTGTATTTGACAAAATATCCAACCAAAAAGTATTTGAATAATAAATTGAAATTATTCTTAGCCCTTGATTTTTTTATACACGTACATGATATTTTTTGAGAAATTTTGTGACGAAAATTTTCAAATTAAACCCTATTTATGAAGATTGGTTCTTAGGCGGTTTGGAGCATTTTGTAGTAAAATTGATATTACATGAGCTACAAGGGAGTTAGGACTCCATTAAAGTTTTTTGGAAGATGGTTAAGAGATATTTATATTGGTATATCAAACTTGATGATTGGATAAGGTATGAAAAAGTTATGATCTATTCTTTGAGGGTCAAGTTTGAAGGATGCTTGTTTTAGTAGGGTGCCAAGTAGCTTGTTGAGGTAAGTTGATGATTATGAGTTTTTCTTGGTTATAGAAGGTTTCTTGATGCTTATACATCATTCCTAAGTGTGTTCCATTATTTTTTCAAGTGTGGAAGTGAGTTCTAGTGTGATGGAGCAAGTTGAGGTCATGTTTGGTTCTTGAGTCCAAGACGGCATAAAAATTAGTTTGCAGATATTGACTTGGTTGGAGGCCTTCCAATTCAAGTTTGAAGGAGTTATAATATGTTTTGGAAAGATGATTTAGAGACATAAAATTATGTATGGATTATATCTTGGTGACTTAATTTTATGTCTCTTTCATGTCAATTTGTGAATAAGAATGTAAGCTAGATTTTAGGATAGGTCTTCTCGGGTTGAAAGATTGAGTTGTTTGTAGCATGATATGGTTGAGTTGATTCTTGATACCACCTGGAAAGTTAAGAGGGATAAATTTTATTCCCATTGAAGTAATTTTGATATCTTGAAAGCTTCAAAAGGGTGAAAACTAGATTAAGTTTTGGGCTGAAAAATATGGCCTAAGTCTGGTAAAGCATATAAGGTTCGGGTGTGTGCAAACATGGGACACGTAGGGTAAATGAGAAAATTAGTAAGACAAGGTGCACTTGGAATTATCCATTTTTCATGAGGCTATTTTTGACATTGATTGTAGAGCACATAATGACATGGAGACTTGAAAACTACACCAAGGCTATTTTGGGATTTACAACAGTTCGAGTGTCATGCATAGTTTTGGTCTAATAATAGGATCTATACTAAGAGTTAACTTTAGAAGATCTATTATTATCACTTGTATGCTTTTGTATTCTTATGTAAGGGTGCATGGCTATTATTAGCATGTAACCTATTTTTGGAGGGTGTATGGGCGGTGAAGGGAAATTCCCACCCCTATATGTATGTATTGATTTACACAGTTTGGATATACCATTTTATTGTAGAGTTATGTTGCGGAATTGCTAGCGCGCATGAAAATGGAAACTAGATCATGATGTATGAAGCTTCTATGTTTTACAATACTTAATATAATGGAAACTATTGGCTAGATAATGGTGTAATATATGATTGAATATGGTTCTTGTATGGTAAATCTCATTATAGTCATTGTTTAGTCAATATTTCATATGGTTTAGATATAGATTTGGTTTATGCACCGTGGTGTAAATGATTATCTGTTATGGGTCTTAATCATATTTGCAATCATGCTAACATATTGAAAAAGATAATCTAAAGAGGGACCTAGTACACTTGTGTGCTTCAAGTGAGTGCTTTTTCTAGTCTAAGTGATGTGCCAACGTGCCTTGGGTTGTGGGTATATTCTTGGATACATCATTAGTCCCATTTTGGGACATCTTTCTAAGTTGTTTTACAATATTTTTCATGATGAAGATGTACTAGTTGACCTTGGTCAGTATGGAAGAGTGGTTAGATGATCTAGAAGAAAAGTATGCTCACTGATTTAACATTGGTCCCTGAGTTTAATGCACGCGCGTTTTGGTTGAGCGAGAATATATAGAAGCATTATATGAGATGTTATTTTCTATCTTTCCAATAGAGATGTATGAGTGGATATTTCCTTACAAGTCTAAAAGGAATTGGAGGTTTCACACGTTTTTTAGACGTAAGAAGAATTCTAGGACTTGTATGATACTGAGATCTGATTTAGACATGCTTTGTAGATGTTTGGTTCTGTGGTGTTTTGAAGAGCTATGTTATTGAATACGTAGTTTCCACTTACTCTTTCCTAGAATTTTTGAGTTCCAGTTCTTGTGCGAGCCCAAAGGATCTTATTTACGTGGTATTCCTTTGGAAATCAAGATATTAATCATAACCCTTGATGTGGAAAATAATCCTATGGCTACCTAAACCCCACCACATGCGAGGGCGGGAGTAGATTTGGTAAAGATGGCAGACCTAGTGAAAGAGAGACAAAGAGAAGAAAGGAAGCTTAATTTCAATAAAGTGAATGAGAGGGCTCTAATGAAGTAGTAAGAGATTGTGGAAAAAATGGTGTTGCGAAGGGAGATGGCTCATGAAGGATTTAGAGCTCACGCAGAGGACATGGAACCAAATATGGAACTCCCCATTTGGAAAATCATGGCAGAGAACGCTATTAGGTTTTAGATGACGGCATGTCGGATGAAAGGCTATGGACCATAGGCATGCATTTGAACCTACCTAGTAACTTATCCTTTATGCTTGGTTTTACAAATTCCACGACAATTAACAGTAAACAAGCTAGTGTGAGCAATAGAGTTATAGTAGATAGATTCAATTTAAAGTCAAGTTAAGGAGTTAATTAAGGGGTGTATTCACCTATTGAAGCACAATCATTTTCTATGTTATTTAGAGGTCCATCGGAGGTATATTTTCGGTGTGTCATCGGCATAGAATGTGGGCATGCGAACATTGGTATAACATCTAAAAGTAGCATGAATTTGTAGACTATGGGATTCTAGTTTAGCATGACCATTTGAATATAATGTAGTGCATCATATGGTTTGTTTCCTACTTGATGAGGATTATAAAGAGGGTCGGTGGCTTGGGTGCTAGTGGAACTAGTGGATCTAAAGGTGGAGGAAACACAAGAGGAAATACATGCTCTAGGTCTGGTGGTCATGGTCCGCACCAACCTCGCATAAATTTATATAGAGATGTCTCTTCATATTATATAATATAGAGGCTTTGAATATGCATTTTATCACATACATATGTGTGAAATACCGTGGCACGCCAAGGGGATTACAACTCTAAAACGCAAGTTGAGTCAATTCGCAACTATGTTGTAGGGGCACATAAACTATTGGTATAGAAATTTTGATCCACATCAGAATTTTGTGGATTATACAATGCTATGAAATGCCTTTTTAAAAGATTTTTATATCCCCGAGTTTGAACAAAATAGGATAAACGTACTTAAAATATTAAGCGGGACACAACCGAGATTTTTCGGGAATATGATACTTAGTTCAAGACTCTTCTTTCTAAGTTATCTTATGACATCCACACAAGCCAACATACATAGTGGTTTGTTGGAGGACTAATCACACCTTTTAGAAGAGTGTTTTCACATAAGACCTTTACAAATCCATGCGAGGCACTTGAAGAAGCTTTGCATGCTGAGGTAGTAGGAAGTGTAGACACAAGAGTGAGCCCATTTTTGGAAGCTCATATTGCAGCAATGACAAAGCAATTAGAGAAATTATCTACTAATTTGACACATGAGACACGTAGTGGAATTTGGTGTACATATTGTGAAGTAGAAGGGCATACTAAGGATAATTTCCCTCGTAAATCAGTGCACTCATTTTTATTGGATTGCGAGATATGTCATTTAGAACACAGTTCAAGTCGATACCCATTATTACAACATGCGATAAGAAAGAAAGTGTCATGTTATTGCAATTTTTGTAGGTCTTCCATGATCCGAGGATTGTAAGTTGATCGATCGATTCATGATTCGATTGAGATTGGTGTACGAAAGATTGGGGTTGTAGGGAACTCTAAGGATAAGGGTGAGTATCATGACTATGATCATAATAAGGGGCATTCTGATGGTGGCCATGGTCGGGGTTGAGGATACCATGGAGGATTTAGAGTCTGAGGTTACGGGGTGGAAGGAATGATTTTCCTCATGGAACTTGTTATACATGTGGATCTCCTAATCATTACAGGCATGAATGTCCTCAGAACATTGTTTGTTCTTTTTGTAGAAAGAACCATAAGTATGAAGAATTCTTGGACTTATATGAACACTTGAGTAAGCAACATAAATAGGAAAATAAGGGCATGGGGATGGTTAGAGTACAACATGTAGTAGAGGACCAATGGATGCCAAGGTTAGCACTAAACCCTATTTTGTTACCTGTGAATATCACTACACGCGTTGAGGCTACATGTGCTAAAGAGATTCTTCAATAGAATCCTATGATTACCAAGGAAGAAGTACTACATGTAAATTATCCAGATCATAGGCATCAGAAGGAAGTATATCAAAAAACCATGGAGGTCATTCATAATTTACAGGTTGAGATACAATGTTTGAATGAAAAGTCATGAAATTTAGAACGAAAGAAATTACTTGAGCTCCATCCGAACAATTTTTATGATTGAAGGAGGTATTTAAGATGCTATGCCAAGAAAAAATTATTCCGTTGTTAGGGAACTGGTTGAAGGGAAACACTCTACACACTGTGACTGAACATGAGAGATACATTTTTCTTGATAATCTTCCACTAGAAATTTTGATTATGACAAGAAGATTACTCTAAATTTCATTGTTGATGGTTTGATTTTAAATAACATTTTGATTGACATAGGTGTGGAAGTGAATGTACTCACTTTAGATGAGTGGGTTCAGATGAGTAGACCTCCATTGTAGTCATCCTCTAATGTGATGTTCATGGAAAAGCTGGACTAAGGCCAAACCCATTGGAGTTTTAAAAGATGCATCTATTACTATTCAGGGGGCCAAATTTATCTGGGATTTTAAGGTCTTAGCGCTTATAGAAGAAAACAATTCTCCAACATAACTTGGGTGCCCTTTGTGTTATGAAAATAATGTTGTCATGAATTTTAATAAGGGGTATAGCATATTTTACAATAAGGAAGAACGCATCATTATCACTTTGACAGATGGGAAATATGTAGCTTATGTAGAGACCTTAAGTGAAGAATACTTGAACATAATTTATGTGCACACCATTCGAGATCCGAAGTTCTTGAGCCATCAAAGGAAGGAGTTATCCAATTGGATGATGCACAGTCCATGAGTGATACTACACGTGTTTCTTGTAACAACCGAGAACATGACACTTAAAAAATGGTTGGGTGTGAAGTATGAAGTGTGGTTGTGTGTGTTATTAATTCACATAGTATTAGGCATTTGGGCAACAACCAAGTACCAAAGTACATAGGTGAAGAGAATATAGAAGTATTCCTATTTGCTATGGAAGTTCAATGGAAATGTCAGGTGGAACAAAGGAACATGATATTATATACTCTACACAAGATGAGAACACGTTCGTGGATGGTTCACAAAGATAATATTTTGGAGTGGAGAGAAGGGAGGATTGATTTATCTACTAGATTTTTAATGAGCAATGTACCTACTCAGATACGTACATTTCATGGTAATGATCTTGTTCAGCACCATGTTCAATAGTGTGAGACAATCTAAATAGAGGGACAAGAAGATTTATCACCTTCATTGTGGGTGTACAAGATTTATTTTACCTTGCGAGGTTGTGCGCACACATGTTATATCTATACAAAGTTAAACAAGGAGACTGGAAATTGGAAAGAATTTACTACATGTACAATCAAGAGTTGTGACTATTTTTCCAATAAACCTCAGGTGAATGAGGAATTACAGGTTATGAAGCATTTAACTATGGGATATGGTGTAAAGGATGAGGAAATCCTTTAGGAGTTTTTAGGAGAGTGAAACTTGGGGGTGCATTTTGAAGAGGAAGAAATAGATGTGAGCAACAACTTGGGCATGGCTGCAGAAAGAGACAAGGCTAAAATGGTATACATAGTTGATGATGAAGTGTTTTAGAACTTAGATATTGAGCACACAAAGGGTATGCATGAGGTCCTAGATAGTGAAAATGAAAATTCATGTGCCTATCATGATCCCATGAGGACAAAATAGGTGAAAAATGGAACAAATCTGAACTTAAAAAGGCCATCATCAAAGATTATTGGTATGACTCTAAAGTTTCTAAGATCATTGCATTACTATGTGACATATAATATTTGTTCCCTAGGGGATATCATGAATTAAAAGGCGTACATGAATCATTGGGAGAGATGAGGATAAAACTAAAAGAAGGTGTGCATCTAGTTTGGAAGAGGCCTTACAGGATGAATCTGAACTTGTGCGTCAAGGTGAAAGAATAAATTGAAAAAATGTTAATTTTTGGGATCATTGTGCCCATTGAGGAATCAAAATGGGTGAGAACTATGGTGATTATCATTTAAAAATATGGTAGGATCATAATTTGTGTGGATTACAGGGAATTGAATGTTGTATGTGTGATTGATCCTTTTCCCACACCATTTACTGAGGAAATATTGGAGGGTGTTGTAGGGTGCGAGATCTACTCCTTTACTGATGGATTCTCTAGATACCATCAGTGTGAGAAAACTAAATAATATAAAGAGAATACAAATTTCACCACCGAATGGGTAAGTTTTGCATACAAAATTATGCCTTCTAGATTAAAGAATGTGCTGCAGTATTTTCACACATAGTGGTACAAGCGTTTGTGATTTTATTCATAAGTTCTTGCGAGGTATATCCGGATGATTAAATAGTCTATGGCCTTATAAATAAGGGTCGCCATGATAATTTAAGGCTAATGTTTGAGAGGTTCTAACATTGAGCATATCTTTAAATATTAAGAAGTGTGTATTTTCCACACCCTTTGGAATTTTGTTGGAACACATAATCTATAAAGAGGGCTTGCTAGTGGATCCTACTAAGGTTGTTGTGATTTTGGGCTTAGAAGAACCAGCTAGTCAAAGCAAGGTGTGTGGATTCTTGGGGCACACATGATATTATAGGAATTTTATCAAAGGTTATTTCAACATCTTTTTGCCCCTGGAGGAATTGTTGGAAGGAAAAGGAAAGTTTATTAGGGTGAGACATAGTAATGTGTGTTTGAGATTCTATAAGAAAGACTTACTCCAACACCTACTTTTCACTTTCCTTCATTGTCCAAACCTGTTCACATTCATGTAGACACCTCTGGAATGGCCATTGCCACACAAGACTAGCACAGATTGGAGAAGGGATTGTTGATCATCATATTTTATTTGTTAGCAGAAATTTGACTCAAGCAGAGCATAATTACACAACGATAGAGCGTGAGGCATTTTCTATGATCTACATGCTCCACAAGTTTCGATGGTATTTTCTAGCTACACCTTTTATATTTTTTTAAGACCACATGACAATAATGTATTTAGTGAACAAGCCCATTTCACAGGGGTGCATATGTCATTGGGTTATGTTATTTCAAGAGTTTAACTTTTATTGGTGGTGGTTAAGCCATGCAAGAGTAATTCTAGTCTAGATCATTTATCAAGGATTCAATCATTAGAGGATACAAAAAGCATTAAGGACATAATACTAGATGCAGAATGGTTCAATTTTAACCGCACACTCTCAGACCTGGAGGATATTTTTGTATTTTTACACACAAGTGTTTCTTGAGGGAATGAAGGCCTTAGGAAATAAACAACTTGTTATTCGCATTGTGCCGACATGTTAATAAGTGGAGACTTATACAAGTTAGGTCATGATGAATTTTTACACCGGTGTGTACTTGAGAATGATCTGAAGAAATTATGGTAGATGCTCATGGCGGTATTATAGGTCGATACTATACAGGGATTCCATTGCACACAAGATTCTACTAGTTGGTATATGGTGGGAAACATTATACAAGGATTACAAAGAATATTGTAAGGCATGTGACCATTTTCAACTACCTTGGAAATCGTAAGCATAGAGATGAAATTCCTTTAAGGCATATTACTAGTGCAAAGCCTTTCTAGAAGTGGGAAATTGAATTTTTGGGCCCTATCTCCCCATTTGTACACAATATATGATCACACTATATTATAACTTGTATAAATTATCTTACATGGTGGGAAGAATTGGTGCCTACAAAACATTACATAACAACTACGACAATAAGGATTCTATGGAAAAATATTATCATTTGGTATTGATACCCTTTAAGTCTAACAAGTGATATGGTTAATCATTTCCTTAATGGGAATATCGGGATATTATTGGATGAATTTTACGACTATACACCATTGGACAACACCCTATTACAGAAGGAAAATGGAACTTCGAGGCCTTTAACAACATAGTGAGCCATACATTGACAAAAATTTGATGTTGGAAGGAAATATTGGAATGATAAAGTCTTTGTTGTACTTTGAGCATATAGGAAAACCTACAAAAGGTTGAATAAAGAAATACCCTTTCATTTGGTGTTCAACGCAGAGGTAGTTCTACAATTGGAATTCATGTTACTGTCTTTTTGTATTGCGCGCTTGTGGAGGTCTAGTTGATGAGAATCCATTGGAATAACGTATTGACAAACTAATGTAGTTGGATGAGAGATGTGCCATAACATGATAAAGTTAGAAGAAAGAAAAAGCTGGGAAGAAGGCATGAAATGATAGGCACATCAAGGATAAGAAGCTTGAGATTAGGAAAATTCTACTTCTTTATGATTAAAAATTTTTGCACCACCTTGGAAATATCAAGGTGCATTGGTTGGGACCATATGTTACCCCTTATATACTTGATTCAGGTGCTTTTTAGTTAGAGGTTTGGATGGGACATGATTCCCAGTTACTTCAATGGGAGTAGGTTGAATCCTTATTATAAAAAAGTCTTCTTGGTGTTTGTAATAAATCGGGATTGCCACTTAGATTAGATTTTGTTAATTCATTCCCTTTATATGTGTTTCCTTCATCGTTACTATGCTTTGTCAATTTAGTTTAGTGTTTTTTGTAATAAGCACGTTTTCCTATCGGAAGCTGATTACAATCTAAAGTATTTTCATGCACGAGAGGAATGTGCATACCCTTAGTGTGGGGTGGTTGGAGAAGGATTGAATACTAGTACCATATGATAGATTATGGTGCATGATAAACACAAACTCACAAGTGATTTAGAAAACAAAAGTTTAGGGAAGTTTCTTGAAATTTAGAACACACATAGGGGTATGGAAGCTCAAGTATAACGTAAAAGAGGCTACAACATTGAAGCGCTTAGGAAGAGTCACATTGGAATGGTAATTTGGTGCATGGAATCTTGGGGAGAGGAGATATGTGACTGAGAAGTAGTGACCATGCCGAAGTTTACAACTGGGAGTGAAAAATCCAAGGTGCGAAGGAGCATGAAGCGAGGGGAAGCACAAATGTGAAATTAATATCATGTACGGTGGTATATGGGAGTAACTAATGTGAAGTATTTTTGAAATTTTCTGTAAACTTGGTGTTTGTAACATCATTGTTACCTTGTATGGTTGAAGGTAATAATTGTGTAGTGAAAAGGAGAGCTGAAGATGAAGAGAAATCTACAGATTGATGAGCCAGTTGGGATCGAAGCACATTGTTGATAAGAATTACGAAAAAGAATTGATATTTGGGAGGTGGTGTATGTTATTTGTGAAGGTATTGTATAATTAGGGTTCAAATGAAGTAGAGTACAGATAGGATTTGAAAAATCGAATGGTCTAGTTTACACTCCTTGAAAGTAGAGTCTCAAGGTGACAATTTGTAAGTTGTAGAATGTTCCAGATAGGTGAGGAAGAGAGGATGGCACCACGGTGAGCTCCAATTGTTGAGATAGAAGCCGATGAAGTGGTAGAGGATTAGTTAGTTGATATGTTGTATCTAGAGGGAGTAATTGAGGGGAGACCATGGAAAATGGAAATAACAAAATTTAAAATTTTAGACACTAATCACATAATGGATAAGTGTATGAAGGATATCACTAACGAAGTCATCAAAAAGAAAAATCGAAGGATGAAATATGGAGAGAGGGTTTTGGATGAATCTATGAGGAGATTGCTAGAGAATGTGGGGGTCATGCAAATCCTTGAGTTACCTTACTTTGGGGGAAGCCAGAGAAATCGATCGTGGATTATGTCACGTGTACATGAAGATTTCTTTTACTTTGTGGGCATAATAATGCAAATCACCTGCTAAACTTATTAGAAAGGTAACAAGTTCACGACTTCTGGATGGGAAATTACAGGTGACTTATCAGATGATGAGGGAATTGATGTAATGGCTGCTGCACTCAAGTATAATAAGGGGGATGAGTGTTCAAGCTAACTAATATTAAAAACATGGCCACATGGGTCACAATATGATTAATAGGTGTTAATTTAGGGGCCTCGAGAGATGGAATGAGGTATACCATCACTTTGGTTGCACATAATACACAAAAAGCCAACAAAATAAATTATAACATCTTTGGATACATTGTGGAAAGCTTGGTAGCTGAGGCACGCATCTAGGAAGAAAAAGGTGAGAAGATTATCTAGGGCACCATTCTTCTATTGATTTTTTTTAGTGAGGTTGGTGCCCCCTGATGGAATAAGGGAAAATGTATTTGATATTCCCTTGGAAAATAAGTCCCAGCAAATAATTTTTCAAAGTATATATTAGAGGGTTCAATTTCCAACACCTATAAGGAGCACTAGCAAAAATGGTTTAGGCTGTTGCGTCAAGAATTTGAAGGGGAGTATCACATTCGTGTGAGCTTCCTATAGTATTGAATGGTGAAGTAGAGTTCACCGTCTCCAGCAATATTTCATCTTCGGGTGGTTTCATATGTAGGAGGGTGAGAAAATCCCTAGGGTAAGTTACCTTTTCCTTTACCATAAGTTATTTTAATATTTTTAATAACGAGTTACATAACATGCATAAAATTTAGTTTGACACTTATAAGATAGACGTGGATATTCATATCTTGTAAAAAACCTATGTATGGCGAATGGGAAGTGTATGTCGAAATGTTTGAATAAGATAACATTGACATAAACGGAGATCATGGATGTAGGGAAGATGGAAGTAGCACGTGCATATGTATACTTAAGTCTACACTTCAAATATGGAAAGGTGATAAAGAGTGATGACATATCTCTATTGGGTCCTCTAAGGTAGAAGAAGAAAATGGGAACCTCAAGGCCGCTTGCACCTATTCCCCCACTTAGGAAGAACCAGTGCCTATGGGATTGAAGAATGATTTAGAACAATAGGATGAGGAACCAGATGACAATAGTGGACTAGACCACACACAAAGAGTATTGTGCAAGAGGCATACATCCATAGTTGGTATTTTGCAACCTATAAGGATATCTCCATGGTTCATTCTAGTGAATAATGTCAAGGATTGAAAGAAGAAAACTTGGAAATATGTACCAGTAAAGGATAGTGATGAGGAGATGTCCCCTTAAAAAAGTGTGCAATGAAATGAGGCTACTCCAAGTCTGGAGGTACATAGGGACAAGGCCACTCAAAGTCTTGAAATGCAGGATGATGAGGAGATAGGTGAATGGATAATCTATAAGGAGGTTGGCCCAAGTGTGAGTATCTAGGAGCCGGTTGGATATCAAAGCAGCATTAGTGGGGATACATAGATTATAGTGTGCCCAACACATGAAGGAAAAGAAAATGAGGATGAAGAATTACAATAAATCATGGAAGCTGAAGCAAAACAAGATGCGGGTACTTCGCACAAACAAACTTCAAAGAGTGCACAAGTGAAAACATGGAGGATGATGTGGTAAGGACTCGAACTTGGGCTACATTTATGACATGACTAAAATTATCTACGTTGATTTTTAGAGTACCTTTCCTAAGGAACAATTATATGGTTGGGATTTTATGGACCCAAAAATGGTGATAATATGCACTCGCAAACAATTGTCTTAGAGCTTACATACTCACATGGATGAGCTTGGATTTTATGTTTGTGAGGAGTCGTGTATATCATGTATGATGAAATGAGCACCACATACCCACCATATCACTATTAATCCCACAATTAGTAGATGAATAGGTAAGAAATGCACTTGTCAAAGTATCTATAGAATTCACGCACCATAACATTGATAAAGCGACACTTGTAAGGGTGCTTATGGATGAGAAGAGGGACAAAGATAATAAGGTCAAACAACTAATAGAGGAGTAAGATAACACAATGGTAGATAGCTGATGAAATTATGGAGAATAGGTATGAATTTTAGAAGTTTCCAAGAATATTTCCAACTTCCCTTCATTATTTGCGCACAATAGTCCATTTTCTTATGGAAGATGGACAGTGTGTTTGCAAAATTAAAAGGATGCTACGAGAGGAGGCAGCTAGATCCAAAGCTTTAGTTGTAAAAAAATTCCAGTTATGAGTCTATTATGTAGGATTTGAAGGATGAACTACAGAAATAAGATCTGGTATTGACCATGTGTGCATCACAGATATAATCATTAAGACAAGGACTCTAGTAGAAGAAGATGAGGTCCTTTAGGTGGCCAAGAATGAAACACTTGGGTGTGTAGAAAGAATTACGCTAGTAGAAACTAAGCGCAATGCACTTGAGGCTGCTAGGATCCCACATAAGGAGAGAATAAAGGAAATTGGGAAGGTCATCATGGATAATATGGACGTGATGGAAGGGATGGTCTCAAGTATGGCCAATATACTCAAAAAAATTAGAATGAAGGTGGTAAGATGAATCTTGATGAGTTGGAGGGTGTAGTTGTAGACATCCCGAGACAAAAAAATGCAATGGTAAATGCTTGGTATGCATTTGAAATGGAATTCTAGAGTGAATATCCAAAGTTAATTCTTCCAAAAGAAGGGAAATATATCAAGTAGTCTGATTTCCTTCTTAAGCGTCGAGTAGGCCATTATTTTTGAACAAGTAATTATTCATTCATTCATTCAAGATAATTTGATACCCATTACGAGGGTTAAAATCTAGTTTAGTGTGGGGTGATGTTGGGCTAACAAATATGGCCTAATTCTAGTAAAACATATAAGGTTCGATGCACAAACATAGGGCACATAAAGTACGAGTGAAAAAGTAGTAAGACATGGCACACTCGGAATTAGGACTTAGCCATTTTTGCATGAGGCTATTTTTGGACATAGAGTGCAAAGAACACAATGACATGGAGACTTGAAGACTACACCAAGGCTATTTTGAGATTTATAGCAATTTGAGTTCCATGGAGTTTTGGTCTAATAATAGGATTTGTACTAAGAGTTAACTTTAGAAGATCTATTATTAGCACTTGCATGCTTTTGTATTCTTATATAAGGGCACATGAGTATTATTAGCATATAACATATTTTTGGAAGGTGCATGGGTGGTGAAAGGCAAGTATCCATCCCTATATGTATGTATTGATTTGCGCAATTTGGATATACCGGTTTATTGTAGAGTTATGTTACGGAATTACTAGCACGCACGACTATGGAAACTAGATCATGATGTATGAAGCTTCTATGTTTTCCAAAGTACTTAATATAATGGAAACTATTGCCTAGATAATGGTGTTATATGTGATTGAATATGGTTCTTGCATGATCAATCTCATTATATTCATTGTTTAGTCAATATTTCATATGGTTTAGATCTAGATCTAGTTTATGCATTGTGGTATAAATGATTATCTTTATGGATCTAAATTATATTTTCAATCATGCTAACATCTTGGGAAAAATACTATAAAGAGGGACCTGATACCCTTGTGTGCTTCAAATTGAGCGCTTAGTCTAGTCTAAGTGATCTTCCAAAGATGCCTTGGGATTTATGGGTATAATCTAGACTACATCCATAAGTGTTCAAAAATGGGTTTTAGGAAGCTTGTTTTGGTGAAGTGTAAAGTTGTTGTGGTTTGAATATATAGGCGTTTCATGATG
Organism: Taxus wallichiana var. yunnanensis; assembly: GCA_018340775.1. NCBI lineage: Eukaryota > Viridiplantae > Streptophyta > Pinopsida > Cupressales > Taxaceae > Taxus > Taxus wallichiana. The sequence goes on along the minus strand of CM031234.1, from coordinate 409,901,253 downwards.
TCTAACTTTTTTAGTTATGTTATAAAGGTACAAAGGTTTCCATAGAATGGTCACATGTGATAGTTGAGTTGATCTTGGCTGGTCTTTAGGCCCAAAGTTGAAATTGGGATGATGATAGCAATTGTTTTCTGAAGGATATAAGCAAGTGCGCCCATTTAATGAAATATTTTCTTGGCTAAAGTAAATGTGATACCATGTATGATGTTTTTATGTTATAAAACTCATGTGTGGTGAAGCTTGAATCTTGAATAATCATTAATTTTGTATGAGTGGATTTTTCTCATCTTAGTGATGGGGTTTGATGAATTTTAGTGCATGATGAGTGGCTTTGGGTATAACCAACCTATATGGGTCATATGTGACCATTTTTATGAATGTATTGGGATGTTATTATGATGTATTGGTCATGAAAATGGTTAGAACATACATCTCTTTGGTTATAAAGAATAAAAGCGTATAAAAGTGACATTTGAGCTCATTTTGCGAGCTAGTCTTGCATGGGTAAAAAGTACAACCTAGGAGAGTGAATTTCAAGTATGATATAATATTTTTAAGACCAATCAGATGTGTTATAGGTTAAATATTGATTGAATTCATGAGAACATGTGTTTAAATCCAAGACAAGTTGAGAAGGAAGAAGATAAAGCAAGTTAAAGCAATGAGGGTTTGAGAAATGGTTTGTGAGATGAAATTATGATCTCCATTAGCTATGATAGAAACAAAATTCAGAGATCATCATCATCAGGTTGTTGATTTTGTACTTGGTCATCTTTGGGGGTTGTATCCTCCTTTTGGAATGGGTGATTCACTAAATTAGGGGTTGGTTCTCATCTTAGGGTTGGTGCCTCACTAAATTTGAAACATGGAAATATAATGTTTTTGCTTCAGTTTTTTTCCTTCCCGTGAGGGTATCCAACTTAAATATTGTGTCTATGAGTTATCTCTTATGTGTTCTCGGTTCTTTGAAGGTATTGTGCACACCTAATAAGCTATTATTATATGTATGTGGAGGGGTGGATGTCGGTGCATACCGATATTAATGGTAAATTAAATAAGTTATTTTTAGGAATGATTCAACACCCTCTTAGTCCATTGTGCTTCCAAAAATTGGTATCAGGGTAGGTCCTTGTGAAGAAAGTTTAACATCTTGAAGAAGATATTTTGAAGCACAAGCAATGGGAAAGTCTTCAAATGTTGAGGAAACATTAGGGAAGGTGAATGAAGTAGCTCGGTCGGTGATTGATTAATTATAATATTCATATCAAAGATATGGAGATAGAACATGATCAAGCAATCAAGGGTTTGAAATCTCAAAAGGAAAGTTTGTCTAAATCCCTAAGAGATAAAGAGGATGTTTGTTCTAGGTATGAAGACAAGTTGAAATATTTGGAATCTGATTTAGAGGATGCTTCTAACAGGTTAAAATGTATGGAAAATTAGAAAAAAATTATGATGAACTTGATGGGATTTTATAAGGTGAAAGTGTTGCAAATGAAAAAACATACTTTAGGGTTAAAAGGTGAACATGTGAAGAATGATGATGAAGATGGTCCAAGCTCCAAATCTGATGAGAAGGTGACAAAGTAGACTGATTTAAGAAGGTATAACTATGTTATACAACCTAATCCTATGTGTTATCGATCTTCATTTAATGGTTATTGGTACATGCCATGATTTTGGTCATAGAGTGTAGACGCCTAGAATTTGGTAACATAATTTTAATACTAGAATTGCACTATCTTATTTCCCTTCATTTGGACAATTAAGGACACATTGTAAATAAAACACCATTTCTCTTCATTCTCATTATTTAATTACATCTCTCTAATTAATTAGCCATCCTATCATTCAAGATGTTGATTAACAACCTTTTGTTAATTAATATCCACTTATAGGGTTAATTATTTATTATTAATTAATTACTCTCGCTCCTCTAAATCAATAAAGTACCATTTATTGGATTAAATTTCTCTAACATCCCTAAATAATACTATTTCTCCTCTAATGGGCTTCTATAAGCTTACATCTACCTATTAATTAATCACACTTGATTAATTAAAACACCCTTCAACTCCCATGAGTCACTAATGATAAATTAAACTCTTCTAAATCAAGGTTACCTTTTCTAAAGCAACCTTATCCATTCCTAATCTTGCTTTACCCTTATCACACACACACACACACACACACACACACACACACACACACACACACACACACACACACACACACACAAAGATGCCAAGATCTCTCAAACTAGAGGGTTATATAAGAAACCCTCCTCCTAGCCTTTCTTCTTACACCTTATTTTCCCTAGAGTAAACTATAGGCATTTTGATCTTGAGTCATTCTCCATCAAGAAAATAGATTTTCCATATTACATCCATTCTCTCAAATTGAAGACCATGGGAAGATCCAAAAATGGCCTTGTAGCCATTTCTTGGTGAGATATCATCTTCAAATCTTGAGGAAACCACTCCATTTTGATTGCTAAAGTGATCTAAATAGGTTCATTTGTTAGTTAGCAATCTAGAGAGTAAGAAATAGCTTAGCATTTATTTTGAGATTGTTCATGTATTGAAGAAAATGTTTCTCATAATATATTATCCTGATGGTTCTATTATGGGTTTGCTTTTTTATTTGAAGATACTAGGTGTTAGATTCTTTAAATTAGCATGGAAAATTTACATATGAAAACATTTGGCATGCCCGGTGGGACAGATCCTTAGTCCCTTCAATTTAGTTTTAAGATTTGTTGTTCTTTATCTCATTTTTAACTAACCCTTATTTTACACATGTGAAATATTTTGAATGCCTTAGGGTATTTTCGTAACTTTGCATGTGTTGTGTTGCTCTTATATGTTTAATTGTGATGGGTTGTTGTTAATTTCGGGCTAAGAAATTAAAATATTACCCTTTTGAAATTTCTTGCGTCAGTCTTCCATATTTTCGATGTCATTCCAAGTACACATCAAGTGTGAGGCTGCCCAAAACATACTTTTTAAGGGCCGTGTATCCATTGAGTAAAGCATGCTACTATTTTAAGGTCTGCATATGCATTTTATGTGTTATGCATTTCTATTTGTCCACATATATGTGACATTGCTACTTAACCATTTTTACATTGTTTTTTCAGACCCATGTGTCACCTTCTAGGTCCATGCAGGTGCCTTTCGGCTGCTGCGCATATGTCATTCTATGTCCACTGCAGTCTATTCTCTTATCGAGACCACATGATACTTCTAGGTTTGTGTGCTTGTCTCTCTGGACATGTATATGTATTGTTGTATGTGATTTTTATCGAGCCACATTTGTGTTGTCGAGGGTCGCGTAGGTGTTCTAAGGTTGGTGTAGGCATTGCAAATTCTACACAGTGTGTTTTATTAAATTTTGGGAACTATTTTCCAAGTTTGCAAAATTTTAATCTTTGTTATTCCTGAAATCTTGTAGGTTTTGAAAGCTAACTATTGTTTGTAAGATATATTGATTCATGTTTTTGTTAACTTGTTTGAATGAGTTTAATGAATGTATTATTTTCATTTTCTAGGATAGAGTTGCGTATTCTCTTCCCTCACACCTTCTAGGTGATCTTGAGAATCTGAAAAAACCATAGGCATTTTTCATGCTTTCAAAACACTTCATTAAAATTCATGGTTAAGGGAATGAACAAAAATTTGGTTAAAATGAGTTGCTTATAGTTATAAATTTTTTTCTATTGGCAATATAGTAGGGTTAATCGTTGCGTATGATATTCTCTTGCATATTAGGAAGATATTGAGAATCAGAAACAAATTTTTATCCTATTTCATGATGTTTTGATCATTTTGAAAACTATTAACCTTTGCGTATGCAAGAACACAAATACAATTGTTAAAGAATCAAGATCTAAACCCAATACAAATACGGTTTGTTGTAGGTTGCCAATGATGTACAAAACCATAGTAAGCTAAAAGATTAAAATAAACACCACATTCAAAACATTGTATTTACAGGTTTTGGTTAAGAGCTACAGCTCATCCACTTAAAACTGGGGGAAGTACCTCCGCATAAGAAGTTATAACCCATGAGGATTCCCTCAGGAACCCCAAAGTTGTCCATGCCAAGAGGGAACTGTACGTACCCAAAAATGTAGGTACTGTACTACCAAAAAGAGGTTATGGAAACCCCAATGATGATTCAAATCTCTTTGCAAGGTGTTCGGAATCTAGAAAAGCTCACCAAGTGTACATTTGCATCCTAGAAAGCCTTGTCTAGCTTTTGCATGTCTTGTTCTAACTTCTACCCTCTTTTTCCTTGCATTTTATCTTTATGTTACATAACTGACGCCCTACCGAGGTGGTGATCTCACGCCACCCAAAGATAGGGCGGCGGTCCTATAACCACCTCCTTGCGCATGGCGGTGGTCATGTGCGCATTTTATAGAACGTTCCGACGATTTCATCAAACGTAAAAATTCAAATTTCACCCACATTTCTCAACCACTAAAGCTTGCATTTATGTTTTTGCCACCCAAAGTAAATAGTGTTTTCCCTTTGTTTATATTAGAAGAGATCAATTTAGACTTACCCTCTGGTAAATCCAAATGCTATAAATACCAACTTGTCCACAAGCAAATGGCCCCTCTCCTTCCGTGTTTGATTATTCAGTTTGTTTAAAGTTCTTGCATGAGTTTTAATTGTTTTATAGTTTTCATGAATTCTCAGCCTCTCCTTTCTGCTTTAGAGATCATTTGATCTTCTTGCTTTCATCTTACTTCATTGCTTTCCCAAACAATCAACTTAGCATAAGGTAGTTTCACTTTTAGATTAGAATCCATTTGATAATCTTAGAGTTTTCAGTTTTGTTTTGTCACAAGAGATAGATCCATGAATTCTCAGCGTATTTGTGTTGTATCCCTGTAATAAATCATGTTAGGAATTACATAGTCAAGATCTGTACACTTGCACTATCCCTCTCTTACTTGTATTGTATTCCGTTTATATCCAAAGCTGCCATTATTAGAATATCTTCTTCTACCGATGCTATCACATTCATAATTTTCTAGATTCACGAGAACATGAAGGAACAAGGAGATCACACTTGAGGGGACAGGTCATGACACAACTAGATTGACCACTAATCGGTAAACTCCATGTTTGATCTATCAAAGTTGTAGTTACAATATATCAAATAGAGTAGAAAATTATTTCATTTCAATTAAAGCTCACTTTCGATATTTCCTAGGAAGTCGTGGGGAATGATAATTACGAGAAACTACGATTCATTCCTCACTTGAGGTAGGATTGGAATTTTTTTATTATACTAGTTAGTTATTTAAATATTTAGGATAAATTCACAATCGCATAGGTGAATAGCTATACCGGAGCTAGCTTGCTTGTTTTAATTCTCGTTATTAGATTAAGCGCCCATTATCTGAATATATTAAGAATAGCTTCTCTTTTAATTTTGCTCAAATACGCATCATTAAAAATAAAAAAATAAGAGAAATATAAGCATAGTGTAGATATATCTTTCATGTTTAGTTTACTCATTTCAGTTGAAGTTGAATCATTTTTCGCATGACAATTACGAGACCTAGAGAGCTCAAGGAATACGTATTTGAAATGGTAGTATCTCTGCCAAATCTCTTCACAATGTTAGCAAATATAGATCAAGGGCTTAGGATTTAGGTCTTTCGAACAACAATAAACCCACAAGAAATTCTTCGAATAATTGAGGCAATTGAATATTGACGACAACAAAGCATACACATTACGGTCAAATCAACATAACTATAGATTACCTTAATAGGATATTTGCATGACCATGCAAGAACCAGAAAAGAAAAAATATTTGGCTGTGATTCATTAGTTCCGTAGCGGATGCAGGAGACCTTCTCATTGACATAGACACGTGGTTACGTATACAAGTTGCCAAAACACTGTAAGGTATTCGAGAAAATTACACAACTCCTAATACTAAACATAGAAGCTAAAAAAGCTTATGACCATTGGATATTTGAAACAAGAGATTGATTCTTCACATGACCATAACAGGTCCACAACAACCACCAACTCATGGTTGCGATCCCCAGGTCCCACAAACCAACAGGCCTGCAAGTCAATTAAGTATTGATACCGGTTTATGAACACTGGTATTTAGATCCTCAGCACTCCTGCTAGATATCATAATGCAATTTTCCCTATTAAACATAGAAGCCAATCAATCCAACATTTTCTGAGTTAGACCAGAAAACCACCCATAGTTTATTATAAATCTAGTACACCTCCCATTACCACTTTCCATGACCTTGTCTTGAAATATACATGAAGCACCTACAGGAAACTTTCCACGTATCCAACAGCCAATAGATAGGATCTCGTGAGCTCAACATTGATAAAAGCCTGCGAGTAGCTATTATATCCGAATGGTCCATTACACAAATTTAGGTTAGGAGAGCTCTCTTTACCTTAGATTCATAGATTCCATTATTGTGTGTTGAGGATATAAGATTTCCGACTAGTTTGTCTGTACCCACATATATTCCATTTCCATTGGTTGTCTTGGCTTGACCTCGGGAGGTTGGGTATGAAGAAGAGATACTTGTAGATTCTTATGCTTGCCTATCACTTTTCTGTCATACAAAATTGGTGAACCCAACGTGAAACAAACAACTATTCCCCTTTTATTTTTCATTTCTTTCATCCATCTTTGCTCTTTCCCATTATTCTGTAGGTATTTATATAACCCCCGAATATGTCGGGATACGATGCATATGGCAAACCTCTCTTAGGTCTCGAAGCGCATTATGGTCAAACAAATAGTCAACCGTCACCCTCACTTTCTACATGGGCTGAGAACTATTCAAGTAATTACTTATCATCATAAATTCCTCCTCAAAGAACTAGCTCTAGTTCTTCGCTCGATTGAGGAGTTGGATCAGCTCACACAAACGCAACAACCAAAGCCCTCAGGCTCTAACAATATGATGGTTATTGGAGAATCCACTTCATCTCCGCAGGTTTTGTTCAGACCACAAATCAGTAGACAGTTAGATCCACTCCCATTTTTAGATGAGGAGTATTGAGCATGCTATGTAAGAAGTGAACAATGCTTCCAAAATATGTACCCATCTATAGGAAGTTTGCAAGCATAACCCGATACCTTGCTCCAAGAAAACACCCCATTCCTCCACCTATGGGAAATACTCTCGGTGAAGCTTGGCATTGTAATGATCAATTCATAGTAGGATATCATACCCCTTTACAACCTCAAGGTGTACAACAACTTCTAGTAAGGAAAAATACTGTGTCTTCACCAATCGAGGTCATCTCAGCCTTAGTTGAGAAGGTTAGAGGATTAGAAATTGCTCAAGCAAATCAAAATTGATATTTTGGGAAAGTAGGAAACCCCAACCCTCCGCATCATCCCAGCCAAGTTGACCTCCTTATAGGAATGGGAATGTTAGGTATGCCTCCTCAACATTCATATAGCTATCCACAACAAACACCAACTAGAACCATGTTTTCAAACGCCGCTCTAGTTGAAAGTATGATACCTCCCGACTTAGCACCAAACAACCCATACCAGAGAAATGCTCCTCCCTACTTGAATATTTATTCAAAATAACCACAAAGAGACATGTTCTCTTCTCCTGGGATGTTCACTCAACCATAGGGATTTACTTATGTCCCTACAAATACATATGATATGCTATATCAATAACCCATGCCACCCCCACCCCATCAATAGGCACCATCGATGGTTGAAACCTATCTGGTAGGGACTTACTCAGAATATTTAAAAGATCCTCTAGATTTCACCATACAGAGTGTCATGCTTCTAATACCTCTTCCTGATTTACCCAAGTATAAAGGGGAGGGAGATCCGAATGCACATATCAAGGCCTATACCATAGCCATTCAATAATTACTTCCTTGGGATGGGGTTGTTGCTAAGATATTCCCTATAAACTTAGAGGGTATTGTCCATGATTGGTATTATAGAATACCGAAGCCTCGATACACCCATTCAAACAACTTGTGTTAGAGTTTATCAAAGCTTTTGATAGGAACAAGTTGTTAAGAATAGAATCAAGGAATTCTTACATATTAAACAAGAGCATAATGAATCTGCTACTCATTTTATTCAAAGGTGGTGTACAGTCCTCTACTCATCAGCAAGTTCTCCAAACATGGATCAAATGGAACTATGTGATTTATTCCTTCATTCCATCAATAGAGAGATAAAGGAAGAAGTCCAGAAGTTCCCACTAAGGACTTATGATGAATTACTCGAGAGTTCTCTCTGAATAGATCAAGTGGCAATAGATAGTGGTCGTAAGACATATGGAACAAATGGGAAATTAATCACTCCCAATCAAAACACTACAACTTATCCTAATGTCGGGAATACCAATCAAGGACCCAAGATTCTTAACAAGAACCATGAGGTTACAAAAGATGGAGTAACAGACTAGGTAAAAGGGAAAATGTCGTAAACATTTTCCCACCCGTTAACAATCGGTGAAGTAACAACTTTATTCCGACAATCAACACAAAGTGGATTTTAATCATCCACCACGACAACAAAAACAATAGCAACAACAGCGAGAAAATCTAGATACAAGGTCCAAATCAAAACCCAACCTGGATATCAGAGTCAAAACCAAAGGAAACAACCTCAAAATTTTAACTCTAACAACTAGCAACTTAATCAGAGTTTTGGACCACAACAGGTTTCAAATCAACAACCTCGAAACTATAATCCCAACTTGTATTGTGGTTTCCACAAGATTCAAGGCTATGATACTAGGACTTGTCATGACTACAATAAATTCATGTATCATTTTCTAGAAGACCAAAGACAACTCTTTATAGATATGTTTTTAGAAAATTCTATAGTACCCACGCCAAACACTTATACAGAGTAGTTTCCCCTCAAAATGCACCCCTCAAGATCTTTAACGATCCACTCCCAAATCACTCTAACAATAACATGTTAGATCTAAATGGGACGAACAAGGGTGTTATGATAGGAAATAATGATCATGAAGCCTCAACTTCATTAAATCCACCAGTCACACCCCAATTAGGAACTTGACCGCAAACCAAGATAGTTGGCCTGGTAGAGTTAGATACCGAGCTACCCGTAGAAACCATAACAAGAACACAAGATTATTCTTCTCAACCAGTTCCAAATTATCCATTAGAACCACACAACATTCAATAAACATTGGTAAAACCCATAGGTACCCACAATTTAATTAATGACTTGACAAAGACCTTCTCTCACATTTCCTTCTTAGATTTGTTGAAGAACTCTCCCACCCATAGGGCTGCTCTCTTAGAAGCATTAGCCCTTGGTCATTTAGTTAACATCAATCCTCCTCTAGAAATGCAAGTAAACCATGTAGACTTTCATGTCTACCCTCAAGGGCAGCCAGATAGGGATACTGAGTTTATATTTAATATAAGAAAAATGCCAACAAACGCTGAAATTACGCGTAGAGGTGACCCAACCTTGCATTTATAGGTATGGGTTTACAATAATTATGTTAAGTGTGCAATGATTGATGATGGGGCAGCAGTTAACATAGTCCCCTTCACTTTTCTTCAAAATCTAGGATATGGAGAAACAAATTGTTCCACAACACAAAATACACTAAGAGGTTATGATGGCCTCAAGGTCACTTCAATTAGAACCATAGTTTTACCAATCACCTTAGGACCTAGGGACGGTCGTTACCAAATTTTATATTATAGATTGGGAAACCAACTACAATATGATCCTCGGTCGACCATGGATACACCGCATGAAGGCAATCCCTTCCACGCTATTCCAATAAATAAGATTTTTGCACCTAGGGAAAATATTTGTGGCACAAGGTGACCCAAAACCATTCGATATACACCTAGCAGACTTGAAGAAAAGACTATGCATTCACTCGAGTTTGAACACCAAACGAATCAACGTAGTAAACCAATCAATTCAAAACTAGAAGAGAATTTGAAAGGATTAAACTTCATATCAATCAAATCAATTCCACAAGAGTAGAACCTTCTCACAGATTCAATAGCAACCTCAACTTCCCGTTTCACTCCAAAAGCGGTGACTTGGAAAATAAAAGTTTCATGGTATCACTTCACACCGAACCATTGTTGTGTAAAATACAAACAAACCCACTCCTCGACATACATAGAGGATGAGAATGAGTTTTCCATCCTAGATCACTTTGACAGCAATAGAGTCACTCTTGAATATCTAAACACCTATGCGGAACTACATCTCGCTCATCACATAGTGGATCTTTCCTTAATCTCACATTCCTCTTCCTATTTTGGAAATCCAATGATAGAGTCTCCTCCACAAAAGGATCTTGATATCTACAAGGTAGAGAATGGAGAAATTTTGGAACTACCTTTGGCCCCATCCGAATTTGAAGAAGGCAATGCTTCCTTAATCGAAGAAACAATTGACATAAACATTAGAATAGAGGAAGAGCCAAATATTTTCAAGTTAGGATCCTCGTTAAATCCAAAGGAAATAGAAATACACACCCAAATCCTCCGGGGAACATCAAAAGGATTTCACATTTAACTATAAATAAATGACAAAAATTGCACCACATGTTGTAGTACATAATCTAGTCACCAAACCAAATGAAAAGCCAATTAAACAAAATTCAAGACCAATGAAACCAAAAGTGACTCTCATGGTGAAAGAAGAAGTAATGAAACTTCTCCAAGTGGGATTCATCAAACCAGTTGACTATTCACAATGGGTATCTAATATCATCCCTATTCTAAAAAAGAATGGGAAGATACACATTTGCATAGACTTTCGGGACATTAACAAATCTTGTCCCAAAGATGACTTCCCATTACCGTCCATCAACATTATTGTTGATGCAATGACTAGATTTGAACTATTGTCCCTCATGGATGGGTTCTCAAGGTATAATTAGATTAAAATATTTGAGGAAGATCAAGCCAAGACCATGTTTATAACTCCTTGGGGAACTTATTGTTACCTTGTCATGTCGTTCGGTCTTAAGAATGTTGGCACCACATACCAACAGCGCATGATGACGTACAAATTCCATGACCTTATTCATAAAGTTATGGAATCCTATGTAGATGACTTGTTGGCCAAGGACAACAAGTGATGTGATCACCTAGAGGTACTCTGTATCATTCTCTCATGATTGATCGAATATGGCGTCGCATTGAATCATGAGAAATGTGTATTTGGCATGACACGAGGAAAGCTTCTGGGTTACATTATATCCTCACTAGGGATTGATGTTGATCTAGCCAAAATCTGGGTTGTTCTCAAAATGATTCCACCATAAGACGAGTCTAGTATCAGATCATTTCTTGGGAAACTAGTTGCAATTCAAAGGTTCATTCTAGACTTAAGTTTTGTTGTTCATAAAATCAACAATTTATCAAAGAAATATTATAGCATTGATTAGACAAAAGAATGTAATGAGGCCTTGAAGTAGTTAAACACTTCTTATTGTCTCCTCCCACGTTAATGCCTCCTAGACCAGATCATCCTTTGATCCTATATTCATGGGCTACTGATGTCTCCCTAGCCTGTATGTTGGCTCAAGAAGACAATGATAAAAGAGAACGTGTAGTTGATTATATAGACATTGCTTCATTATGAAACATGTTATACGAGAGGCGAAAGAGAATGCCTTGCCATAGTCTTTGTAATGAAATGTTTAAGAAATTACATGTTAAATCAAGAAACAAGTGTTATTGTAAAGATAGATCATTTACGAACATTCCTCACGAAATGGTCTTTATCTAAAAAGGTTAGAAATTTCATAACCTTAATGGGTTAATTTGAATTAACATGTGTAAACCAAAAATTTGTTAAGGGACATGTAGACACCTATAATTACGCCCAAGCAACTTAAATACTTAAATTGCATTAATTATCATCTTTCTCACAAATCGACGACATATCGTCAAAATTACTCATTTTCTCTCATATCATCATTAATTAATTACATTAAGCTAATTAATTATATTGCATATCCAACAAATACCCTAATTAATGACCTTCCATTAATAAATCACCCCTTTTACCTAGACTAATTAGTTATTATCAATTAATTAGCTTTCCCTTCCATTTAACCAATAAATCATATTTAATTGATTTAATTCCCTTATAATAGCCTAAATCGTACTAATATTCCTCTAATTATCTTCTATAGGCTTACATATACCTATTAGTTAATCACCTTTGATTAATTAAAACACCCCCTAACTCCCATGACTTGCTAAACATGTATTAAACCCTTCTAAAGTAAGGTTACCTTTAATAAAGCAACCTTATCCATTCCTAATCATGTTTTACCTTTATCCCACATTCATGAGAATGTGTTGAATCCTTTATCCTTTGGGCTATATAAAGAGCCCTCCACATACCTTTTACTTACACGTAAACTTCTTAAGAAAGCAAATGAAAAGCATATAGCAAAGAGACTAAGAGTTTGCCTTTTGTTTTCTTGAGAGGTCACCATTGTTAAGAACTAAAGCTTCCTATTCTTGCATTCTTTAAGGATCAAACAAAGCAATTTTTGATTGCCATTGGAGCTAAATAGGTCCATTCATTCTTGTTGGTAATCTAGGAGAGTAGAGATGTTAAAATAACATGCATAGTTTTGATCTCATGTTTTCAAAGTTATAATGTTAATTTAGATCTTGCTTAGTTCTCTATCTTGACGGTGTTTATGCTTTGTTTTAGCTAAATTGTAGAACTATTTTAGGTGGTATTTCTTGTTTAATTTCATTTAGAATTAAGCAAAGTATACATACACACATTTAGCACACCTATTGGGACTTACTCCATTTTCCTTTGCACTTAATTTTAAGTTTTTGTAGTTAAGTTTCATTTTTACTAACCCTCTTTTACACATGTTGATCTAACTTGTTTTGTTGAGTTTGCATGTGTTGAGTATTCCTTGTAGGTATAAAGGAGTTGAATTGCTATCAAAATTGGAATTGATGGGAAAACTTCAAGATTTCTCCATGTTTTCATTTTTAGAGCTTACTTTTTCAACATTCTACATGCTAGTTTTGTCAATTTCTTGAAAATTTTAAATTCTTGAGCATGTAGGTTAGTGTTTGATAGTGCTAAGTATTATATTTACATATTAATGTGGTGGGTTGCTGTCAAAATTTAATCTTGGTGAGAAAATTTCAAGATTTCATCATGTTTTCATTTTTAGAGCTTACTTTTTCATCATTCTTGTTATCCCCGTTTTGAGTTCACGGCTTAAACGATCGGATAACCCCTACAAAATTTTTGAAGTGATTTTGCATTATGATCTCTTTTAGAGCAAATCGGGTTTTCGGGTGTTACTAATGACTTGACATAAGTCTTAACATGCTTTATGTCTTATGACCTCCGAAACCCGAAACCGCCTTGTATTGAAAAATCCTTTGAAATCGGGTTTCGGGAACTCTAAAGCATCGGAACATCCATGTTCTAAAACATGTTTTATGCGCCACGTTCTCCGATTCCCGAAGTCCGCTCAATCCTTTGTAATCGGGTTTTCGGAAGTTCAATGCATCGGAACATTCATGATTCAAAACATGTTTTGTGCTCCATGTTTTCCGAAGCCCGAAACCCGAAATGCACTAAATCTCCTCGTGTCGGGTTTTCGGACTCCTCCAACATGCTGACGTGGCATTCATGCCGAATGGTTGGTGAGTTGGCACGTCTTGAGTGAGCGTATTTATTACTAATTTTCTTATAAATACTCAAAAATCCACGTCATTTTTACCGTTCATATTTTTAATTCGTGGATTTTTCGCATGCTCTTCCGCTCCCAAAACCCGCAAACTCGCGTTACCAGACTGGATCGTTTGTTTTCGATTTTACCTGTCTCGAATTGAAGGTATTTTTCGTTCCTTCTTTATTCTTGATTTTTCTGGATCGACTGCGTGTATTTTCTTTCCAATTTCTTGCCGGTTGTTGAGGGTTTTTCTTCCTTCTTCGATTCGTATTGTTTTGGAAAGGGTTTTGGGTTTTTGGGTTTGTTTTCTTTGTAAGATTATTAATTGGTGTCTTTGTTCCTTCCGATTCCAAATACTTGCATGATGTATGGGATATGAATAACAAAAAAGAAAGGAAGATGTGTATGTAGAAATTCAAAGGAAAGGCTCTGTTTTTGTTTCTCGGTTTTTGGAAGACTGTTTTGCAGATTCAAAAGTCCGAAATACAAAGGAAGCTCGCGGTGACGGGGTTTATCAACATTCCGACCTCAACAGTGGGTGCCGGGCACCTCCTAAGTTCCGCCATCCACAGTGGACGCCGGGTTTTCTTCAGGTTCCGTCATTAACAGCAAGTGCCGGGTTTTCCCCTGTTTCCGCCATTGAAAGCAAGTGTCGGGTTTCGCCAAGACTCCGACATATCAGACCTGTCGGGTTCTCAAAGTTTTCCGATATCTTCTTCTGCGTGTCGGGTTCTTCGCTTCTTCCGACGCCTTCCGTCAATCAGGTTTTTCAGTGTGCACAGCATCTCCGGAGTTCCGAGCCTTTCTTCTTCCAATATTCTTCATGTCGGATCCTGGTTCAGTACAGGAGAAGGCCGAAAAATCTAGCAGGATGAAATACAAATTTAAGAAACCAGAATCCCCGTCATATATCGACTGTAATTATGATATCAGGGATACTGAGATGGGCAACATAGATATGGACGATTTTTGGAACAGGGTGAAGAGTTCTTCTCAAACCCCATGGATGGTGGCTTTAGCTAATAGTGGCTTGCCCCTGCAGTGGCTTCCCCATGTCCGCCCAATGTCCGAGCTTGTTTTGGCGTGTGCATCCAGCCTACGACTCGGCTTCTCGGTCCGTAAGGAATCGGGGCTGGTGAAGTAGTTATCAAACTAGATGGGGCTTATTTTGATGATCTCCTGAAACTACCAAATTTTGAAGAGTATGGAGCCCTAGACATGAAATTGGCTCGAAGGCACGGGACAAGAACTGTGAGAATTGCATTAAGGATGTTAATAAGAAGTTCTTGGTTAAGGCAAAACCAGTAATATCTAGATTTCCAAGAACTATCCCTAGATCGGATTTCATCCAAGAAATCAACGATATTATCACCCTACTGAGCCGGGTGTTTGGCTTGCCGGAATCAAATTTATTTCATGGATGGATGTACCAATTTATGGTCACCATTAGGCAAGAACAAGCAAGGGATTGACTGGGGAACCCTTATCAGTGATGAAATTGATTCCCAGATGACGACGGTCCTGTCAACCGGAAAGTTTTATATGTTCTCATATGTGGCCTATGCAGCAGCTGGGATGAGGAGCTATCCAGGCTGGAGACTAAAGGAAGCAGAACCACAAATCCAGTCTATAAGTATTATCCTCAAATAACGAAGAAGGGGTCCAAGGATCACTTTAGGAGGGTAAATGACGCCTTTTTCTACGAAAACATCTGCCAGCTCAATCCAGGGCTGAGAAAGACAAGGGTCTCGGACGAGGCATGGGCTGAAGTATCTAAGTGGGGATGTATCTTCTTGCAGTTCAAGAAGTTTACCTACCTTCGAACGGTCATGTACTCCGGAGAGCCTTTCCGTCTGCCTCGTTATCCCGGCGATAGATTGATACTAATAGAATTGGTCAGACAGTTATTGGATTTCCACAAATTTCAACAGAAAGCAAGTATAAGGCATTTGTATCCTTCCCAATTTCTATTGGGAGATATACTTGCTCGACAGCGGCTAAGGCTAAAAATGTCGAATGTGAACTCCAGGAGAAATTAAAGAAGCATATGAAGTCTCGGGATGGTTTTGACATCCGAGGAGTGCTGAGAACTTATGGAGCCCTACATCTGCACAGGCCCGACATTGAGGATATCTGGGTGGATCTACATAACGAAGTTGCGGTTCGCAGAAAAGATCATAGCAGATTAACTATTGATGAGATTCAGACGCTAGAGCTTTCTGATTTGCCAGATGGCACGACCGACAATGAAAGTGTGTTGGATATGTCCTATGATGGGCTTAACGAAGATCGATACATTTTTCCACCTATTGATTGGTCGGCCAGCGAGAAAGCCTCTATCACCGATAGGTCAGCCCTAATTTTGGCTCGTACAAAGAAATGGCTCTCTTCTTGGGGCATGAATTTTAAAGATGACAAGTTTCCAAAATTGGCTGCTTCTGAGGCGGGGCCCTCCCAAAAGAAAAAGGACAAAGAATCTACTGGGGGGTCTATAAAAATCAGGATTCCCAAGAAAAGGAAAGAAAGACAAATCTCTTCAATTGTCTCTCCAGCTCAAACGGTGGTTGTGCCAGAATCACCAACACCACCAGAAATAGGGGAGATTAATTTAGAAGGAGGAAGCCAGCTCTTGACTTCACCATTTGCTGATTGCTCAACTGGAGAGACCTTATCTCTTGCATTCAAGGCTTTGGAAACTGAATCTGTGCCTCCCCCTCAACAACCACTTCAGCCTCCTCATTCCCCATCCACTTCTTCAAGCATGGCCAATATTTTCTCCGGGCTCTCACCCCTTTCTACTGGAACCCAAGTGATCACCAACACTCCCCACAACCTCGTGCCTCTATTCATTGCACCTTCTACCACGTTGACTCACTGTTCCCCTTCAATAGTAGAATCTCGCTCCTTGAGAGTAGAATACCAGTTACTACAACATTGGCAATTTCCTCTGATACTCCACAATGGCTACTTGAGCAAACTCCGAAGAGGAGAAAAGTGATTGTACCTCTACCAGCTTTTGATTTCAGCTCACTCAAGGCTTCTACTGCGAAATCAGCCAAGAAACCCAAAACAGTTTCAAGGGTTTTGGTAGATGCTTCAGGAGATAAGTTCGCAGAGATTGCCACTCCCTCAGCTGACAAAACTAGGGATGATGTAACAGCTGCTGATTATCAGATCACCAAGGTGGCTCTAGGGAAAGTAACAACAGAAGGAGCGCAACAAGATGCACGGGCTTCCATAGACGTGCTGTGCCAAAAGTTGAAAGAAACAAAGGTCAGCAGAGATGAGTTTAAGGAAAAAGTGGAGCAGTTGACAGAGGTTTTGATTAAACTCTCAACACCCCTGGAATCCATACCATCTGCTTCTGCTTCTGCCGGATTCGATTTCTCATCGGTGCCTACGATTGAGAAGATTACTAAAAAGGAAGGGTGGTTGATGAATGGATCCAAAAGTTGCTCCAACAAGGGAAGGAAGTAATTCAAGACGTGGTGAAAGTTCATCAGTCCTTGGCAGAGATTCAGAAGGAAGGAGAGAAGATGGATGAGGAATTCACTGAAGAACTTGGACAGCTTGATTTGACTTGTGAAGCTCTCCAAGTGCTAAAGCAAATACCAGCACATCTCTTGGTAGAAGAAGGCGTTCTTCCACATACAGATAAACACTTCCAGCTGATCAAGGCCATCAAGTTCAGAGTAAAGATCCTCAACGAAGCCTGCAGCAAGTTGAGAGAATCAAGAGATAAATTGATCGATGGGAAAAGTGATCTGGAAGAAGAATTGCTAAAGATTTGTCCAAAGGTGTCAGTTGGGAACTCAAGTGCCCTATCAGCAGATGATCTCTTCAAACAAGTTCAAGAGACTGTTCAACATGAACCTGTAGATGGATTCGACCTTGAAGTCATTGGTCAGTTTGTGAGGATTGAACATACGTTGGAGGCCTTAAGAAAGCTCAGCAAAAGGTTGAAAAAGCTTCCCGGCAGTGCCAGTGATATCCATGAGACCTGCGAAATGTGGAATGATCATTCCACTGCACCTGAGGAAAATGAAATGCAAGGCATTATTCGGAAGTTCCAGGAGTTCCGGAACAAACAGTCTCAGCTGGAGGAAGAGAAAGGAGAAGAATCAAAAGATGATGACTCGGATTGAGCTCCAACGTCCCATGACATTTCTATTTTTAGAATGTCATATCTTTTATTTCCTTTTTGTCATTATTTTTAATTCATACTTTGACTTGATCTCCTGCGTGAGAATCATGCAAAGCTGAAACTCTAGTTAGCATGCTACTTTTCAGGATCTGTTCTGTTTAAACTCTAGCTTCTTTTGTTATAAAAAAGGGATGCTTGTGCATTCTAAAGGGTCGAGAATTTTGAAGCATTAAGAGGCTATTGGAAAGGAAAAACTTTGTGTTTTCTTTCAATCATTTTGAAGAATAGAAGTTGATATCGTTTTTTGAGACTTTGTGTTGTGAAATATATCTTATTTAAGACAGTGTTCTTATGTTCATGATCTTAAAGCTATTCTTTGCATAGAATCTTAGCGTTTCTAATTATCTCGGACACTATATCTGTGATCTAAAACTCGTATGATTATTTCGTGCTCTGTGTTTACTCGAAAGAAAATACGTTTCTCCCATTTCTTTTCTACCGTGCTTCTTTCACTGTAATAGTTTCTAACCTATTTCACGTACGAAAGCAATATCCTTGAATCGTGTGAATGTGGATTTCGGGATTTCATCCCAACCCCCAATGGTTAGATTAGTGTGAATATTGTATATATTATTTACTGTGTTTTAGATTAGCAATAAAACAGGCAGCCTCACCTGTCTTTGAGGAGGGATTCAATCCCATGTACTGTGGTTGAACCTCATATTTTGGTTTGACAAAATATCCAACCAACAGTTTTTGGCGACTCCGCTGGGGAAATACGGATCAATAGTATAAAGCTTATCCTCTCGGTGTCTAGCGACTCCATATTTGCCTTATTTTTAATAAGATCTCCTTTCAGTTCAAGCTGGCCAGGAGGATCTTCACTCGGTCCCGCCGAGCTCAAGGTGAAATTGATCCACTTTTTGAGTTGCTGCAACAGCACAATTTCAGCCTTTCTCCCAACAGCGTTGTCTCTAACCGAGCAGAAGTTCTTCACTGCTCGAGAAATCGGATCTCTAAAGAACGGGAAGCATCTCGCAACTTGTCGTGCACTACTCTTGTCTGATACCCAGATCCCTGTACGCACTCTTTTCCGAAGGATGGCGGTTCAACCTGTGCCTTGGGGTGCAGTCATTGGTCCTCTTACTTTGACTCCTCCATTGCATGAGTTACCACGTGGATCACGTAAGAACATTCCCAAGTTCAATGGGGATGGGAAGCAAAGATCCGATGAGCATATTGCGTCTTTCTTTGTTGCATGCGGTGTCCTCGGAGTAGCCCACGAAGATGTCTCTGTTCGACTCTTCGTTGAAACATTGCAGGGAGTAGCAGCTGAATGGTTTTATCACCTCCCGAATGCATGCATTCCAGATTGGGCTACCATGCGGACCAAGTTTGAGGCACGTTTCAAACCAGCCGAAGATTCTCATGCATTGTTAGCTCAGCTTACGCATATGAAGAAGGAATCGCATGAACCTATGCGGGAATTCGTGGCTAAGTTCAATAAGCTGATCCGGAAAATTCCAGTTATAGCTGTACCAACTCTAGAAAATCAAAAGTGCTTTTTCATCAATGCTCAACCTCCTGATATAAGCTTTTTATTACGAAGGTCGGTTATCCCAGATCTGGCTACTGCTCAGTCAACGGCTACTGAAATAGAGGATGATCTCATCTTAGCTGGAAGGATCAAGAAAGATATACCCAAACTCAAAAATCAAGGTTCTTCTCAAGGTAATACTGACCCTATGTTTCAAAAAATGGCTAATGATTTGATTGCTTTAAAGAAGCAAGTGTCTCAGCAGGTGAGCAATGTTCCGTACCGGGATATCCCTAGGTGGAATTTTAATAACAATGGTGTACCTGCCAGAGATAGGCCACGGTTAGCTCCTGCTCAGCCGAGACTAGCAATTGAAGCTCCACCTGTTAATGCAGCAGTGGAAATAATTGAAGAAGATGATGAACCAGAAGAACAAGATTCCCGTGAGGATTTCGAAGCTTCAGGATATGCTGATGAGTCTTATGATGAGTCAGCTGGTGACTCCAGCATTGGTTATTTGGAATATGAGTCGATGAATGTGAGCCAGATGGTCAATCATTTGCTGTTTTCACTCGGTCCCAATCTCAGGTTCCCAGAAAGCCTCTGGAAAATACTAAGGAGAAGAATAAGGAACCTCCCATATCCATAGTCAAGAGGGGTACCCCTATTTCGGCGCAAACTGAAAGAGAGGTTACTAAAAAGACAGCTGCTCCTTATTCTCCTTCTCCTAAGGTCAGTGCCCCAGCACAAGCTCATATAATTAGAACTGAGCCTACTATCATTCCTTCTTACACTGCTTTCGATATTATTGATCATGCAAAGAGAACCAAAATTCAAATGTCAGAAGCAGAATACCTTCAGTCGAATCCCGAACAATTTGAAAAGCTGGCCAAGTTCATCAGAAGTAAAGCGGCCGTTCCATCACCTGCTAAAGGTCTCCTTTCAAATCCTACTCAACCCACACCTCAGAATAATCTGACTTCTGCTTCTTCCTCAGGAAAGATTGAACCATTTTATTTGTCTCTACTTATAAATGGGTTTAAACTCAGCAATTGCATCATTGACTCAGGGGCCTCTGATAATGTTATGCCCGCAAAAGTGGCCCATGCCCTTGGGCTTACTTTGACTAAATCATATGGACGGTGCTATTCCATGGAAACTAAACAAGTCCCTCTGATTGGTCAAATTAAGGACGCACAGTTCGCATTTGTTGCTTTTCCTGAGAAGAGAGTGAAAATGACTATCCTAGTTGCAGATATTCCTGCAGCTTACGGCATTCTCTTGGGTAGAGGATTTTGTAAAGATGTCGGAGGAGAGATTAGTATGGATTGGACCAAAGCTAAGATCCCAGTCAAAGGGGTTCAACAGGTTCTTCATCCTGAACCGCAGGCAAAGTATTTGGTGACCAAATCAGATGATCCGAAAGCTCAGATCCTTTTCGAAGATGCTAGCTTTGGGAATTATTTCATGGCTTCAGAGATACCCATTATAGATGTGAAAGAGGAAGATCCCAATGCAATTTGGACGCTCGAATTTGATGGTAGCTGCTCAACTTCTGGATCAGGCGCTGGTGTTGTTCTCATATCTCCTAGCTCCGAGATTTTCCCATCAGCTTATAAGTTGCAATTTGATAATACTAACAACACGGCCGAATATGAAGCCCTGTTATTAGGATTAGAATTGGCCAGACAGAAGGGAATCAAGAATCTCAAGGTGCAGGGAGATGCAGAGCTGATTGTTAATCAGGTCAGGGGTGTATATCAGGTGAAAAATGATCGGTTGAGGCATTATAGGAACAAAGTGTGGGATAGTATAGAATGCTTTGATGCATTTTCTATTAAGGCAGTTTTAAGAGATTATAATGACAAGGCTGATTCTTTGGCCGTATCTGCATCTCTTCTTCTTCCTCATCCTCAGTTCAAGCAAGACACATACTCTATCGAGATTGTGTACCGCCCTAGCATCCCAGATAATGCAACTCACTGGCAGGTATTCAATGATGATCAACAGTGTTGGCTTTTCTAGAAAAGGCTGACAATTTCAGTGAGCTATATTTTGAAGGTTCGGAATCAGCCTTTCGTGAAACTATTTCAGAGCCATATCAAGAGGTTGATGGTGAATTTATCCAGCTGAAAGGCAACAAGATACCAAAAGGTCTGGTTTCCCTGGAGGGTCTGTTTGACAAACATGATCGCTTTATCCAAAACAAAAGGCAAGTTGAAGGAGCTTCTTCCTCTGAAGTAGATCAAATCAATCTAGGTTCATCTGATCAACCTCGGATGGTGAATATCGGTAAATGTTGTTCTCCTGAAGAGAAGGTAAGATTCACTTCGCTTTTGAAGAAATACATCGATGTGTTGGCCTGGTCTTATGCAGATTTGAAATCTTTCAAGCCCAAAGATGTTCAGCATAGTATTCCTCTGAAGCCTGATGTGAAGCCGTATAGACAGAAGCAAAGACATTATAATCCGAAGATTTCAGGGACCATCCTGGCAGAAATTCAGAAGATGTTAGATGCTAGAATTATTTTCCCAATCCATCATTCCACCTGGATTGCTAACATTGTTCCTGTCAGGAAGAAGAATGGCGAGATCCGGATTTGTGTTGACTTCCGAAACTTGAATCAGTCCTCGTTGAAGGATAATTATCCCTTGCCGATCATGGATCAGGTATTGCAAACTGTTACTGGATCAGAAATGTTATCCATGCTCGACGGGTTTTCAGGATATAATCAAGTCGAGGTAGCAACAGAGGATCAACACAAGACAGCTTTCACGACCCCATGGGGTACCTTTGCTTACAGGAGGATGCCATTCGGCTTGATCAACGCAGGAGCTACTTTTCAGAGAGCTATGGACCTAGCATTCAGAGATCTGATGGGTAAGGTCATAGTCGTGTATTTGGATGACTTGACTGTCTTTTCTAAAAAACGAAGTGATCATTATGATCATTTAGAACAGGTACTTCAGAGATGCAAGCGTCACGGAATTTCGTTGAATCCTAAGAAGTCTATGTTCGGGGTTACAGAAGGAAAGCTGCTGGGTCATATTGTGACCAGAGAAGGAACTAAAATTGACCCAGAGAGGGTAAAGGCCATTCAGAGTCTTACTTTACCAACAAGTAAAACCGGAGTTCATTCTTTCTTCGGAAAAGTTAATTTCTTGAGAAGATTTGTACCTGACTTCGCTGACAAAACCAAGGATATTCTTGGAATGATGAAAGGCAAAGTCCCATTCAGATGGAGTGCAGAAGGGAAACTTTCATTTGAAGAAATCAAAAAGGCAGTTGCTTGCGCTCCGACCCTAGTATGTCCAGACTTTAAGAAAGATTTCATCATGTATAGCTATGCTTCAGCCCACACAGTGTCAGCGATCCTGATGCAGGAAAATGGAGAAGGCATTGAAGCTCCTATCGCATTCATGAGCTGTCCGTTGAAAGAGCATGAATTGAAGATGTCGCAGATTGAAAAACATGCTTACGCAGTGGTAAGAGCAGTAAAACACTTCAGGTACTATGTACTGAATTCTCATACTCGTGTTCTCGTTCCTGATACTGCTGTTAAATCCATTCTAACTCAACAAGAGCTGGGAAGCCAAAGAGGTACTTGGATTGCTAAGGTTCAGGAGTATGACTTGGACATCAAACCTACCAAGTTGGTACGAGGAAGAGGCCTGTGTCAATTGATTGCAGAGAATCATGATGAAGCAGAGTGCGAGAAGGATCAAGATACTTCTTCAGAACTGCCTACGGTGCTTTTTGTCAGTACGACCGATGAATGGTACACGGACATCGCTTTCTTCCTAACTTATGGTGAATGCCCTCCGCATTTAAATCAAAAAGAGAAGAGGACCGTCAAGTTGAGATCTGCGAAATACCTTTTGTGGAATAATGCAATATACAAGAAAGGTATCGATGGTGTCTTCTTGCGTTGTGTTGATAAATCGCAACAGGAAAAGTTATTAGAATCCTTTCATAGCCTAGCATGCGGAGGACATTTTTCGTCTTCTGTAACAGCGTATAAGATCTTACGGGCTAGGTATTATTGGCCTACTCTTTTCCGGGACTCAGCAGAATGGGTGTCTAAATGTGAAGCTTGTCAACATTTTGTTGGTCGTCCCAAGTTAGCAGCTCTTCCTCTGAAGCCTGTGGTGATTGAAGAACCTTTTCGCCAATGGGGGATTGATTTTATCGGAACATTGAATCCTGCTTCCAGTGCTGGACACAACTATGTGCTGACTGCTACAGATTATTTTACCAAGTGGGTAGAGGCTGTACCAATCAAGCAAGCAACTTCTGAAGCTGTTTGCAAGTTCCTGAAAGAAAACATAATCGTCAGATTCGGTATTCCTCATAAGATTGTAGCGGATAATGCGTCTAACTTCTCGTCACATGAGTTGACAGAATTCTGCTATGGATTCGGCATTACTTTGGCTCACTCATCTGACTATTATCCCCAGGGTAATGGGCAAGCTGAGTCCAGCAATAAGAATCTGGTTACTATAATCAGGAAATTAGTAGACGAAAATCAGAGGAATTGGCACAAAGCATTGTATGATGCGTTGTGGGCTGATCGGATCACTCCAAAGCGAGCCATAGGGATGTCCCCTTTTCAGTTGCTATATGGGATTGATGCTGAAATTCCTATCTCAGTAGAATTGCCGGCCTTGCAATTAGCGAAAGCGGTTGAAGATGTAGCTTTTCAGAATTCTATCGAAAAGAGGGTTATGTACCTAACCAGGCTAGAAGAAGAGCGAATTAAGGTGGTTGATCGTATAGCAGATCATCAGAGCAGGGTGAAGAAGATTTTTGATAAAAAATCAAAGCAACGTGACTTCCAGATTGGAGACCTGGTGTTGCTTTGGGATAAAAGAAGAGAACAGAAAGGAATGCATGGAAAGTTTGATTCTTTATGGAAAGGACCTTTCAAGATCCACGAGTTGAATGGTGAAAATAGTTTCCTTCTATCATATCTAGATGGAGGGTTACTCCCTTTGCCTTTCAGTGGGCAACATCTAAAGCTGTTCCACCATTAATGCAAGATGCTCTCTTGCATTGTACATATTTTGCTTTTGTTGTGTGTTTGCTTTTGGTTTTCTTTCTTTCTTTCTTCGTTTTGTTTTGTTTTGGTTTTCTCCTTGACTCCGTAGCCCAATGGATAAGGCCCTGGTCCGCGAGACCAGAGATTCTGAGTTCTCTTCCTTTGGTATTGCAAAGAAAGTCCCCAACTGGAGCCAGCTGTTATCCCCGTTTTGAGTTCACGACAAAACGATCGGATAACCCCTACAAAATTTTTGAAGTGATTTTGCATTATGACCTCTTTTAGAGCAAATCGGGTTTTCGGGTGTTACTAACAGCTTGACATAAGTTTTAACATGCTTTATGTCTTATGACCTCCGAAACCCGAAACCCGCCTTGTATTGAAAAATCCTTTGAAATCAGGTTTTCGGAACTCTAAAGCATCGGAACATCCATGTTCCAAAACATGTTTTATGCGCCACGTTCTCCGATTCCCGAAGTCCGCTCGATCCTTAGTAATCGGGTTTTCGGAAGTTCAATGCATCGGAACATTCATGTACCAAAACATGTTTTGTGCTCCATGTTTTCCGAAGCCCGAAACCCGAAATGCACTAAATCTCCTCGTGTCGGGTTTTTGGACTCCTCCAACACGCTGACGTGGCGTTCATGCCGAATGGTTGGTGAGTCGGCACGTGCCGAGCTGGAGCGTATTTATTACTAATTTTCTTATAAATACGTAAAAATCCACGTCATTTTTACCGTTCATATTTTTAATTCGTGGATTTTTCGCATGCTCTTCCGCTCCCAAAACCCGCAAACTCGCGTTACCAGACTGGATCGTTTGTTTTCGATTTTACTTGTCTCGAATCGAAGGTATTTTTCGTTCCTTCTTTATTCTTGATTTTTCTGGATCGACTGCGTATATTTTCTTTCCAATTTCTTGCCAGTTGTTGAGGGTTTTTCTTCCTTCTTCTTTCTGTATTGTTTTGGAAAGGGTTTTGGGTTTTTAGGGTTTATTTTCTTTTTGAGATTATCAATTGGTGCTGTTCCTTCCAAATTCCAATTACTTGCATAATGTATGGAATATGAATAACAAAAAAGAAAGGAAGATGTGTATGTAGAAATTCAAAGGAAAGGCTCTGTTTTTGTTTCCCGGATTTTGAAGTTTGTATTGCAGATTCAAAAGTCCGAAATACAAAGGAAGCTCGCAGTGACGGGGTTTTTTAACATTCCGACCTCAACAGTGGGTGCCGGGCACCTCCTAAGTTCCGCCATCAACAGTGGACGCCGGGTTTTCTTCAGGTTCCGTCATTAACAGCAAGTGCCGGGTTTTCCCCTGTTTCCGCCATTTAAAGCAAGTGTCGGGTTTCGCCAAGACTCGACATATCGAGACCTGTCGGGTTCTCAAAGTTTTCCGATATCTTCTTCTGCGTGTCGGGTTCTTCGCTTCTTCCGACGCCTTCAGTCAATCAGGTTTTTCAGTGTGCACAGCATCTCCGGAGTTCCGAGCCTTTCTTCTTCCAATATTCTTCATGTCGGATCCTGGTTCAGCACAGGAGAAGGCCGAAAAATCTAGCAGAATGAAATACAAATTTAAGAAACCAGAATCCCCGTCATATATCGACTGTAATTATGATATCAGGGATACTGAGATGGGCAACATAGATATGGACGATTTTTGGAACAGGGTGAAGAGTTCTTCTCAAACCCCATGGATGGTGGCTTTAGCTAATAGTGGCTTGCCCCTTGCAGCGGGCTTCCCCATGTCTGCCCAATGTCCAGAGCTTGTTTTGGCGTGTGCATCCAGCTACGACTCGGCTTCTCGGTCCGTAAGGAATCAGGCTGGTGAAGTAGTTATCAAACTAGATGGGGCTTATTTGGATGATCTCCTGAAACTACCAAATTTTGAAGAGTATGGAGCCCTAGACATGAAATTGGCTCAGAAGGCCTGGGACAGTAACCAGGAGAATTGCATTAAGGATGTTAATAAGAAGTTCTTGGTTAAGGAAAAACCAGTAATATCTAGATTTCCAAGAACTATCCCTAGATCGGATTTCATCCAAGAAATCAACGATATTATCACCCCTCTTGAGCGGGTGTTTGGCTTGCCGGAATCAAATTTATTTCATGGATGGATGTACCAATTTATGGTCACCATTAGGCAAGAACAAGCAAGGGATTGACTCGGGAACCCTTATCAGTGATGAAATTGATTCCCAGATGACGACGGTCTGTCTGTCAACCGGAAAGTTTTATATGTTCTCATATGTGGCCTATGCAGTTATTGGGATGAGGAGCTATCCAGGGCTGGAGACTAAAGGAAGCAGAACCACAAATCCAGTCTATAAGTATTATCCTCAAATAACGAAGAAGGGGTCCAAGGATCACTTTAGGAGGGTAAATGACGCCTTTTTCTACGAAAACATCTGCCAGCTCAATCCAGGGCTGAGAAAGACAAGGGTCTCGGACGAGGCATGGGCTGAAGTATCTAAGTGGGGATGTATCTTCTTGCAGTTCAAGAAGTTTACCTACCTTCGAACGGTCATGTACTCGGAGAGCCTTTCCGTCTGCCTCGTTATCCCGGCGATAGATTGATACTAATAGAATTGGTCAGACAGTTATTGGATTTCCACAAATTTCAACAGAGCAAGCATAAGGCAGCTGTATCCTTCCCAATTTCTATTGGGAGATATACTTGCTCAACAGCGGCAAAAGCTAAAAATGTCGAATGTGAACTCCAGGAGAAATTAAAGAAGCATATGAAGTCTCGGGATGGTTTTGACATCCGAGGAGTACTGAGAACTTATGGAGCCCTACATCCGCAGGCCCGACATTGAGGATATCCGGGTGGATCTGCACAGAACTTGAAGTTGCGGTTCGTAAAAGATCATAAAGCAGCAGATTAACTATTGATGAGATTCGACGCTAGAGCTTTACGATTTGCCAGATGGCACTGCAGATAATGAAAGTGTGTTGGATATGTCCTATGATGGGCTTAACGAAGATCGATACATTTTTCCACCTATTGATTGGTCAGTTACTGAGAAAGCCTCTATCACCGATAGGTCAGCCCTAATTTTGGCTCGTACGAAGAAATGGCTTTCTTCTTGGGGGATGAATTTCAATGATGACAAGTTTCCCAAATTGGCTGCTTTAGAGGTGGGGCCCTCCCAACAGGAAAAGGGCAAAGAATCTTCTGGGGGGCCTATAAAAATCAGGATTCCTAGGAGGAGGAAAGAAAGACAAATCTCTTCAATTGTTTCTCCAGCTGAAACGGTGGTTGTGCCAGAATCACCAACGTCACCAGAAATAGGGGAGATTAATTTAGAAGAAGGAGGAAGCCAGCCCTTGACTTCACCATTTGCTGATTGCTCAACTGGAGAGACCTTATCTCTTGCATTCAAGGCTTTGGAAACTGAATCTGTGCCGCCTCCTCAACAACCACTTCAGCCTCCTCATTCCCCATCCACTTCTTCAAGCATGGCCAATATTTTCTCCGGGCTCTCACCCCTCTCTACTGGAACCCAAGTGATCACCAACACTCCCCCACAACCTGTGCCTCTATTCATTGCACCTACTACCACGTTGACTACTGTTCCCCCTTCAATAGTAGAATCTGCTCCCCTTGAGAGTAGAATACCAGTTACTACAACATTGGCAATTTCCTCTGATACTCCACAATGGCTACTTGAGCAAACTCCGAAGAAGAGGAAAGTGATTGTACCTCTACCAGCTTTTGATTTCAGCTCACTCAAGGCTTCTACTGCGAAATCAGCCAAGAAACCCAAAACAGTTTCAAGGGTTTTGGTAGATGCTTCAGGAGATAAGTTCGCAGAGATTGCCACTCCCTCAGCTGACAAAACTAGGGATGATGTAACAATGCTGATTATCGATCACCAAGGTGGCTCTAGGAAAGTAACAATGAGAAGGAGCGCAACAAGATGCACGGGCTTCCATAGACGTGCTGTGCCAAAAGTTGAAAGAAACAAAGGTAAGCAGAGATGAGTTTAAGGAAAAAGTGGAGCAGTTGACAGAGGTTTTGATTAAACTCTCAACACCCCTGGAATCCATACCATCTGCTTCTGCTTCTGCCGGATTCGATTTCTCATCGGTGCCTACGATTGAGAAGATTACTAAAAAAGGAAGGGTGGTTGATGAATGGATCCAAAAGTTGCTCCAACAAGGGAAGGAAGTAATTCAAGACGTGGTGAAAGTTCATCAGTCCTTGGCAGAGATTCAGAAGGAAGGAGAGAAGATGGATGAGGAATTCACTGAAGAACTTGGACAGCTTGATTTGACTTGTGAAGCTCTCCAAGTGCTAAAGCAAATACCAGCACATCTCTTGGTAGAAGAAGGCGTTCTTCCACATACAGATAAACACTTCCAGCTGATCAAGGCCATCAAGTTCAGAGTAAAGATCCTCAACGAAGCCTGCAGCAAGTTGAGAGAATCAAGAGATAAATTGATCGATGGGAAAAGTGATCTGGAAGAAGAATTGCTAAAGATTTGTCCAAAGGTGTCAGTTGGGAACTCAAGTGCCCTATCAGCAGATGATCTCTTCAAACAAGTTCAAGAGACTGTTCAACATGAACCTGTAGATGGATTCGACCTTGAAGTCATTGGTCAGTTTGTGAGGATTGAACATACGTTGGAGGCCTTAAGAAAGCTCAGCAAAAGGTTGAAAAAGCTTCCCGGCAGTGCCAGTGATATCCATGAGACCTGTGAAATGTGGAATGATCATTCCACTGCGCCTGATGAAAATGAAATGCAAGGCATTATTCGGAAGTTCCAGGAGTTCCGGAACAAACAGTCTCAGCTGGAGGAAGAGAAAGGAGAAGAATCAAAAGATGATGACTCGGATTGAGCTCCAACGTCCCATGTCATTTCTATTTTTAGAATGTCATATCTTTTATTTCCTTTTTGTCATTATTTTTAATTCATACTTTGACTTGATCTCCTGCGTGAGAATCATGCAAAGCTGAAACTCTAGTTAGCATGCTACTTTTCAGGATCTGTTCTGTTTAAACTCTAGCTTCTTTTGTTATAAAAGGGATGCTTGTGCATTCTAAAGGGTCGAGAATTTTTGAAGCATTAAGAGGCTATTGGAAAGGAGAAAAACTTTGTGTTTTCTTTCAATCATTTTGAAGAATAGAAGTTGATATCGTTTTGCAGACTTTGTGTTGTGAAATATATCTTATTTAAGATATTGTTCTTATGTTCATGATCTTAAAGCTATTCTTTGCATAGAATCTCAGTGTTTCTAATTATCTCGGACACTATATCTGTGATCTAAAACTCGTATGATTATTTCGTGCTCTGTGTTTACTCGAAAGAAAATACGTTTCTCCCATTTCTTTTCTATCGTGATTCTTTCACTATAATAGTTTCTAACCTATTTCACGTACGAAAGCAATATCCTTGAATCATGTGAATGTGGATTTCAGGATTTCATCCCAACCCCCAATGGTTAGATTAGTGTGAATATTGTATATATTATTTATTGTGTTTTAGATTAGCAATAAACAGGCAGCCTCACCTGTCTTTGAGGAGGGATTCAATCCCATGTACTGTGGTTGAACCTCATATTTTGGTTTGACAAAATATCCAACCAACAATTCTATATGCTAGTTTTGACAATTTCTTGAAAATTTTAAATTCTTGAGCATGTATATTAATGTTTGATAGCGTTGAGTCTTCTATTCATATATTTATGTGATGGGTTGTTATCAAAATTGAATCTTGGTTGGAAAAATTTTCCCATTTTGCAGATTAAGAGACGTTTTTTTACATTTTTTGAGTGCATGTCAAGTGCATACCCATGAGCATAAGAGCATATACATAACCCATCTTCCGAAGGCCATAAATTTTTCTCTCAAACTTGAAATGACTCCATTTTTTTGTGTTGGATAGGTATTAAAGTTAACTATGCAATAAAAACATAAATTTGGGATTTATACTTACAAAAATCACAAGTTTTTCTATTATTTTAAAACTGGTCATTTTCTAACATGTCTAATGTTTTGATGAATGTTGTATTTCCATGCTTACTCGATTTAGACCAAAGTGTGTGTATGCTCTTCTCTTGCACCTTTTAGTGATCTTGAGAATAAAAAACAACTCTGGTCTCTATCTTTTTAACATTGGGATTAAACTTGGAAATTTGATTATTCATTTTGCTTAAGGGAATGAACCTTTTACAAAGTATTTTTCAATGGTCCTTTGATTTGAAGTTTTCCATTTCTATATAGTTGGGATAAAGTTTGTGTATGCTCTTATCTTGAACCTTAGGGTGATCTTGAGAATCAAAAGTAACTTTAGTCTTCATTTTATAACATTCGGTGAATTGGAAACTTCATCTTTCACTTTTGGTTTAGGGGAATGAACATTTATCAAGAATTTTGTATGGTTATTTGATTGAAAAGATTTTCTTTACTTTTTAGTTGGATTATTTGTTGTGTATGCTCTTCTCTTGCATCCTTGGATGATCTTGAGAATCAAAAGAAACTCTTAATCTTTTTTTAAATAATGTGATTTTCTTGGAGAACTACTAACGCTTGAGTACTGACACCTAAAAATGCTTGTCAAAGAAAGGAGGAATCAAAACAAAATCAAAACTACTAATATAGTTGTTATCTGATTGTCAAAAGGTGTTCAAGCAAACCACACCTAATTAAACAAGATAAAAAGAACAAACATATTCAAAACATAGTATTGCAGGTTTCGGAAAAGGGTACGTCCCTCTCCACTCAACTGGAACATAACCCCTTTGGCATAACGCCTTAAGATACAACAATGGGGGTGGTTCGGGAACCCAAAAGTAGCCCACGCAATGAGGGGAACCTTGTGGAAAAAATGGAAAGTGCTCCATTCTACCTACTTGACTAGTGATTCCTTTGTGAGATAGCGTTATAAGTTGTCTATTGTGGCGACCCCAGTGATAGTACACATAGATGCACTAGTTGCCTACTGTTCTTGAAGGGGGTAAAGTAAAGCCGAGATACTCCCAAACTAGTTAGTGTGACTTTTTAGGTAAATCACGCTCGCTCATGGCAAATTTGTAACACCTAGGGCGAGAGAACCACCTAGGAAAATATACTTTGGCTAGGAACCCACTTTGACCATTCTAAAACAGTGTTGAGTTGTGAACCATATTTTCATTGAGAAACGTGTGATGCGGTACTTTCACCTAGTTTTTACTTGCCTTAGGGAAAGGCAAAACTCTGTCGAAGTGAAGCCAGCATTTTTAATCTTTTTTTATTTACTTCTTTCACATTCTTTTGACACTTTGTTGATCAAAAGAAGGGTGACTATCTTTGTGTTACCAATCAACCGTTTCTCTCACTTTTATGTCCATTTACACCCATCCATGTTTGCGGCTGGGTTAGTTAAACATCTAAAGTGTGCGGAGGTATTTTCACATCATTGGTAGCCATTGTGATCTTGATACCCATGTTAAGGTCATCATTGTAGTTAGGCTTGGTTCATCACCATGGACTTCCTTAAAAGAGTTAGCTTGTTTGTATCGTATCACTACAATTTCGATATTTACGTCTTGTTTCTTGTAAACTCGACATAAATACCTATATTATACTGATTACATTGCACATATTTTTAACTATTCCTAGCTATACTTTGAGTTTTTAGTTTGTTTCTATTATTACCTCGATTTCAAAGAGTGCTAGGTGTTACCATTTCTACATGTTATATCAATAACACCTCAATATCAATACTTCACTTTCTCACAAAGTGGGTTAACATATCTTGGCGATATTGTTGTGTCATTCGCGAATTGTAATTGGCACTTTTTGAGATATAGGTCTTAATCAAGTTTGAGCTCGCTCATCGTATATCTTAATTTGGATATCGCATTGACTTCTTGTTTTTACTTATGTTTTGTTCATTTCCTTGAACTTGGCATAAGTGAAAACATCTTGTTGATTATCTTTGCATCGCATTTTCATATGGTGTATTTCCTTGTTGATTGGCTTTGTGTTTCACACTTACATGATTGTTCCTTGTGATTATTCATTCAGAAAAATTATTTTCTAGGAAAATCCCTTTTGATCTCATCAATATTACATCATCACGATGTCTTTTTCCTTAGACCTTCTTGAGGAAAATCATGCACACATATCGATACTTATGAAATGTCTAGTTGGTTGTCCTTATGCTACACAAATTGACATGTCACTTCCTTCCTTTGAAGGAGTTCCACCCCAATATCTAGATCTAGACATTTGTGTTTAAAACAGTGTCAAAAATGACTAATTATCATGCGGTTCCCCATACTTACAAAAATATAGAACCTAGGTTTAGTAATTCAAATCATAGGATTCCCATCACAACTAAACCTTGTTTGGTTCTTCGTGTTAAAGAGCCCATATGGGTAACTTGTTCCCCACCTTCATCTCATATTCGGTGGTATAATTTGGACATGTCTGATCCAAATTATTATTCGAGTTCCCCCCACTCTTCTTCTACTTCTAACCCAAACATTTCCTCTTCTTCTGAGGATTCCAATCCAAATATTTCCTCTAACTCTTCTGAGGATTTAGATCCAAACTACTATTTAGATTCATCTAATTCAACTCCTAAGTCATCTAATGCGACTCCTAAGTCATGGTCCTCCCTTTCTTTGTAGGATCCTCTTCATCAATCATCTAATGCGACTCTTATGTTGCGGTCCTCCCTTTCTTTGTAGGACCCCTTTTATCAGTCACCCCAACAATGTCTTCTTCCTTTGAAGATACACGTGACTCCAAATCCCTCCAATCAGAAGTATAATACAATTCTTGAATCATAGTCCTCTCTTTATTCGTAGGACCCTTGTCATCATTCATCTAATGCGATTCTTGAATCATAGTCCTCCCCTTCTTTGCAGGACCTTCTTCATCAATCACCCCCACGGAATCTTCCTTCTATGAAGATTTGTGTGACTCAAATTCCTTCGAGACAAACATCTGAATTGACCCATGCATCACAATCTAATGACTTTAGACTTAATCCTAATATTTTACATCGACATACCATTGTATAGGTCAGTCCACACCACCTTCTTCTACTCCTGAGACATCTAGCTACACATATTCTTCATCCCCCACATCATCTTCTTCTATCAATAATCATCAAACATGTTCTAAGTCTTCCACACCAAGTGAACCTATTTCTTCCAATAAACCCCTAGGGATCGATCAACAACTCATACCGATTGATCTCTTTTAGAATGAAGAAACAATCAGGGCATTTATAGGGGCATATGAAGATATTCCTTTAGTAGATTACAAAAAAGGATTCTCTTTAGACTTTGATGCGTCTGCATATTGTGAGGAAAATTTTGATTCCTTTAATCAAAAGCAGAGGAAGAGCCTCGAGATCATGTAATTTGATCTTCCTCTTATTCTTCCATCTTCATATTCTTCATTATGTGATGAAACTCCTTGGTATTGCATAGATCCATGGCCTATCTTCTCATCACCCAATAACTCTTCGTCTATCATAATTCCTTAATCATAATCTCTTGTGGGGTCAGCACCAAGTAGCCCTTCATCTTCATCTAGGTGTGGGTCACCTTCTAGTATCCCTCCCTCTTCTATTTGTGGGACATTTTCGAGTAGCCCACTATCTTTGATTATTGGGGCACGTCTAACTAGCCCCTTATCTTCTATGTATGGATCACCCTCGGGTAGTCCATCATCTTCTCTTCTTGGGCCACATCCTTGTATTCCATAATCATACATCTATGGGTCACATCGTCCTAGTAGCCCTTCTTCTTCTATTCTTGGGCCACATCTAGTAGCCCTCTGTCTTCTATTTATGGGTCAAGTCCTAATAACCCTTCTTCTTCTATTCATGGGCCACATCCTAGTAGCCTTTCACCTTCTATCTATGGCTCACCTCCGGTAGCCTATCCTCTTCAATTCTTGGATTGTGTCCTTTTCATCTATCACATATTTCTTCTATCAATGGTTGTGGCAAGCCCACTACCATTTCTATCGTTCCTGTCATCAATCGTAAATGTTCACATTCTTCTCCTTCTCGAGGTCAGAAAATTCAAGCGTCAACTCATAAGAAACCCAAACAGGTTCATTATCAAGCTCGAGTCAAAAATTCCAAGAGCTCAAAATCCCCCAACAAGCGGAACAATCTCAAAGTTGTAAATCAAGCGCGATTCAAGAACGCACATCAACATAACCATCAAGTATGGTGGAAAGTGCATAAACCTTTGGATAGGGAACTCAAGCACCCGCATACAAAATCCATGTTTCAGGATAAATCACAGCCCTTTGTATAGTGTGAACTCACCATGATCATCGACATTGGGGAAAACATGACTCTTCATAAACAAACACACTTAGTCTCCCTTATCAAGGAAGTCGAAAACATCGTTGTTGGATCCTATCACACAAAGTGAATTTGTTAGTAACAACGGTTTGAAAATCTAAAAATAAAAAACAAGGCAAAATACAAAAATACAAAAAAACATGAGACAAAAAAAAAAAAAAAAATCAAAGGTACAAAGATCAAACATTGCAATCAGGTGTTGCGTACACATGGATATTTCTTTCTTCCCTTCCTTGTTATTCTTTTGCAAGTCTTCCTACCATTTTCATCCCTTCGGTGATATTTTGGTTAGCTTATTTGCACACGCATTTTGTGACATTTATCTCTATGGTATCTGTTTTCCCCTGGTCTTTTATCACCTTGGTAAATTAAAGAACAACTGACCTCATGGAGATCTTATCACATTCAAACATCTAATAAACTTGTTGCGAAGAAATTTTGGACATATTTGTTGACACTAGCCAATGTCATCATCACAATCACTTCCACCTCCTTCCATCAAGCCATCAGTGGTTCTTAACCCCTTGTCAAACAAGAGAGCTGAAATAAGTTTTCAGAAAGTAAAAGAATCAAAATCAATCAAAACTCAAAAGCTAAAAGCTACAAAGCAAAAGCAAATTAATATATAACTCTCTCTTGGGGTATTTCCAATAATCTCTATTGGGGCTATGGACACCTGACTGGTAGTAGAGCAATGTTGTGATTAGAATCAAATACATCTCCGTCGGGGCTATGGATGCTTGCTTGGTGGCGGCAAGAGCAATGTACGACTATCCTTTCACCCTCCATTCACAAAATCACTTATCAAAATAAATCATTCGTACACATTGGCTAGGTTCTCTTCACTTGTTGTCTATTAAATCTTCACTTCAAGAGGAAATAAATTCCACGTGCACACACTAGATCTCTATGAGAAAACATGATTAGTATGTTACCAAGTGTCTTTTTTGAACCTTTTTCGGACTCTTACTCTAGTCTATATCTTATCTCATGATTCATGCCTTTGGCTAATCACTTCTTCATCACGAGGCTTCTAAACTACATTCATATCATTCACATAGTTCTTCCACTTCATTCAGAACATCCATGTGTATAAGATTACTTTTTTCCATGTTTGTGGAAACCTTTGTCCCCTTCCACAAAAATAATCTTCTCCTTCCTTTCTATCATGTGCTTTTAGGCCAACTTACACTGGGGGCATCCTTGCCTCTTCCCAGCACTTCATGGGTTTACATTCACCATCATGTTGAACCTATCCATAATGGCCTTGGGTCCCATTTCTACCTATGAAGAGTTTACCTTTGAATACTCCCACCTAATTATTGGCGAATTTTTGCATCTTCACCTTTTTGGTATGCACGTGGCCTTATGCCCTTGTACATCCCATCTATCACTAGGGGCATCCATGCTTCCTTATATTCTTGTACATAGTTTCATAAAACTTTAAAAATCAACCAAAACATTCAAATATGTTAAAAAAATCATCAAAAACATTCAAATATGTTTAAGAAAACTTCTAAAAATTGAAAATCATCCTACAAAATGTCACTCTTTGGTTCTCACTTGTTCATGTGTGTGACTTGTGGATCATCTTGATCTACCTCCATCAACAAAAGCTAGGTTGCTTCCTTCAAATGCGTACTGGGGCATGAGTTGTCTAGTACTATTTAAGTAGTGCACATTGCTTTTCCATCGGACCCAAGTGTCCTCCGTTATTCCCCTCGCATGTATCCTTGCTTGGGGCACCATCATCAACCCTTTTCGTTAATTCACACAAGTTGTAATTGAAGCTTGATAATAAAAACATTACATTATGTTTCTCTATTAGTTTAGCTTGTTTACTTTCTTATATTGCATTACATTTTGTATGTTGCATGGAGTTAGGCATCTTTCACTTTCTCATATTTCATTGCATTTTGTATGTTGCATGGGGTTGGTGTTTTCAGCAATGGACAATCATTCGTAATATGGCTTTACATGTCGTTCTACCTTTGTCGTATGCTTATATTTTTCATAAGGACCGATGACCTAGCTCTTATGGCAATATGATGACACTGAAATTGTTCCAATACACATGTAGTTAGAGGCTAAGATCTTCTCTCCCCTCCTCCATATTCATTCTAAATCGCTTTCCTCTCACCCCTATTCTTCCATCTTACTGGGGCATCTTTCCTCTTCCCATTCTTCTATCTATCTCTCACCTTTTTCAATCGTCGATCGTCTTCTTTCATCACCCCATCGACACTCGAGGGGGCATCTCTCACTTCTACTAATTTTCTTCTACCTCTTCAAAATTCCACTTATCTACTATCTTTGAAGTGGCATCACTTACGCCACCCCAAAGAGGGGCAAATGTAGACACCCATAATTACGCCCAAGCAATTTAAATACTTAAATTGCGTTAAGTATCATCTTTCTCACAAATCGACAACATATCATCAAAAGTACTCATTTTCTCTCATATCATCATTAATCAATTACACTAAGCTAATTAATTAAGTTGCCTATCCAACAAATACCCTAATCAATGACCTTCCGTTAATAAATCACCCCTTCTACCTAGACTAATTAATTAGCTTTCCCTTCCATTTAACCAATAAATCAATATTTAATTGATTTAATCCCCTTCTAATAGCCTAAATCATACTAATATTCCTCTAATTATCTTCTATAGGCTTACATCTACCTATTAGTTAATCACCTTTGATTAATTAAAACACCCCCCAACTCCCATGACTTGCTAAACATGTATTAAACCCTTCTAAAGTAAGTGTTAGTGCAAAATCACACCTACCTTGTTAGCACACCCCGGATGCGAGATCTAAGAGGCTTCTAGGTTGATCACTCGGGCATCTTCGGTGTGATTGCACAACATTGAATCCTTTCTCCAGGTGTGGGACCTATAAAATGAGAAAGGAATCTCCAGAGAAGGCTGGTTCCTACTCCTAAACTACCTGCCACAAGCTATTCCAGTGCAGGAAAGCTAATCTAATCCTAATCTAACAATGCCAAGGAGACAAAGAGAGAGAGAGAGAGAGAAAGGAAAAGAACAAAATCCTACACTAAAACGGTGATACACCAGAGAAGGAGAATGTTGAACATCTATCAAAACTGCCATGGGACAAAGAGAGGTGAGCAATGGGAAGGATGGACAGATGCATCACAGGCCCAAGGATAGATTTCACACAGAAAATGTCCCAAAACTCCATGAACACAGCTCCAGACCTGCAATGAACATTCAAACATGCACAAATACCTGCAATGAAGAGAGGCAAGAAGAGAACAAACAAAAGACGAGCAAGGATGGACAGATGCATCACAAAACACGCTTTTTGTTGCTCCAAAAGTTTGCACAGAACATCATTCCATTAGTAAAAGGAAAAAACACCATTACAGAGTAGGGAGGAGGTTTGAACTCCATTTTCAACCCTAGAGAAGAAAAGAAGGGAGGGCAGAGTAGAAAAGATGAACAACTTGTTATCATCTTTTTAAAATGAGCCAAATCTGGCTTTATACAATGCATGGGTCGAGCCCAGGAGACAGAAAACATAGGAAAACATGTAAGCAGCCCAACCATTGACCAAAATGCATTCTTCATTAAAATCGGTGGTTGAGACATCACTTCTGGCCATGCTGAAGAAGAATGCGACCCATGTGCATTAAAACTGGTTGTTGAAACGTCGCTTCTGGCCATTATCACGCGTCAGATCCGTTTCTCAATTTTCTCTCTCCAGACTACACCAAAATTCGAGATTGATCCCAGAATCATGTAGAGAATTTCATAAGCTTTCCGTTGATATAAAGAACGTGCAAATCCGAGCTCTGGATCGAAAGTTATGGAGGTCTGAAGTTTTAGGGCACAAAACAGGCGAAAATGTGTTTTGAAATCTTTCCCGCACTCTGCCACCTAGATGACACGTGGCATGCATTGATTGGTTGCGTGATTATCTCTCCTCTACCTTTTGGCGGGCTTTCTTTTGAAATTTCCTTGTGAGCCCTAGCTGGGACACGTCGCACTATCCCATTGGTTCGGGCTGACCCTTCAAAACTCGCCCTTTGACTTTTTGACCTTTTCACTTGTGACACGTGTCATGATTTGATTGGATGAGCAAGGTCTTCAGCCTGTCGGGTTCGGGATTCTCCTCTGCATTTGCATTGGACTTGGAGGATGGCTCGACATATGCTTCATGTTTATGTTTTCCCGAAACCCGCTTCCGCCAGATTATCCAAATTTTCCTTTGTTGTCGGGCTTTCCGACCCCTCCGACATGTCCCCTGCTGTCGGGTTTCTTGACCTCTCTGACATGCCTTGGTGAGGACACGTGGCAGCTTCTCATTGGTTTTCGGGCTTTTCGGGTTTTCACGTCCTTCGCGTACATTTGTCCCAGATGTCCCAGTCTTTACTTCTGGGACAAATTTTCCGATCCGCCCGAAATGGGCTTCCTTGTCCCTTATCCCGATGACACGTGGCGCGAAATCTGATTGGCTCTCAGCTTTTTCGGCTCCTTCGGCGATCCGCGTCCCACGCATCCCTTTGTCCCATTTGCCCCATTGTTTGAATTTCTCTATTTCAGCCGAACCACTTGGCCAAGTTCTAGCCAAGTTCGCGTACTTCACGTACTCTTGTCCCGAATGTCCCGGACGCTCGAAGAAAGATTAGTCGTTTTCTTCCTCTTTCGGCCGGATCGGCTTCTCGCGTCCGCCGCGTACTTCTGGCCCGATTGTCCCAAATGCTTAGCGGGCCGCCTGGAGGTTTTTCGGCCGATCCGCGCCTAGATGTCCCAAATGTCCCGACTGCCCCTAGGACTAGGACTTAGTCATTTTTTATGATTTTTCCTGGATCAATCTACATGCTTCTCAGGGCTAAAACTATGATGCATGTTATCAAAATTTACCCACAGGGGGTGAAATTTGGATAACAATTTAGTGACTCGGTGGGGGCATTTGCTCTGCTAGATGAAGTTATCGGTTTCCTGAAGCAATCCATTGGGCATGGAGTCATAAGCAAGCCTGAAAACTGATCTGAACTTTGAAAACTTCCCTCTGAGCCACTTGAAACCCACCGGACATGGAGTTGTTCTTACCAAAATGCCACTGAAACGAACTGTGCAAGAGCAAAACCAGCACAACAACAAAAACTATGTACAGAACTGAAAATCATACATGCTCCAAAATGGAACATGCAGAGTGTGCACAAGCACTTCTTCTGCTGAAAGCAAATCTACCTACTCTACTCTAACTGGAAGCAAAAGCAAGCTAAACAAACCCTGTAATTGGTTGTGAGAAATAGCTTCCCTTTCTCAAAAGTGGCAGCCATGCAATTGATTTGGAGCTGATCATGGCTGTTAGGATGAGTGGAAAATCAACAAGAAGCTGGTATTCCACCCAAATCATCAAGGTATCAGCTGAAGGAAAATTCAATACCTCTTTTAGTTGCTCTGCATTTGGATTGAAGAGGTATGACAGCTGATCCTTGGTACTTTGTAGCTCACCCTCATGCTCAGAAGCAAGCATGACTGGTTGTGACTTCTCCTTTGGCTCCAATGAAGCCAAATACCTGATTGGGCAAGGTCTGATCCTTTGAGTATGCCCATTTCCCTGATTTTCAACTCCAAGAATGGAGTCTTCTTGCGGACCTTCTTGAATGGATGGTGTGGAAGAAATGGTGAAATTCCTCTGTCCTTTCTCTTCCTCCAATGAAGAACGTGAAAGATTAAAATCTTCCAATCTTGATTCCGAAGAGCTATTATAAGATCTTTGGCTGTTGTAAATGAATGCCCTCCTTCATGATGACGGAGACTCAAGTGTTTGGAGTGTGGATGATGAAAGAGAGAAAGGTGGAAACTCAACCGGCTCTTCTCCATCAAAACAGTCCTCCAAATCTGACAGATAAACTGCCTTATTGCTGTCCTACTGCAAATATTCAACTTCCTTCATGGTGTCTTCTTGATCTGTAACTTGACCACCATGGTTTCTTTCTCCCTTCAACATTGAGTTTGAGAGGTCAAACTCCTCTTCAGCACTGGAACTTGAGAGAGGTGAAGTAGAAAGAAGAACTGAAGGTTCTCTTGTAGCCTGCTTTGTGCTCAGAGCTCTTGGGTCTGCACTTTTCTCCCCCATAGCTGGAATGTGCTCCTCTTCTTTTGGATTTGGAGCAGCTTCTCCTTCCTCCAATGTTTGAAGACAATCTTGCTCTTGATTGAACTCTTCCTCCAGCATGAAGTTTGTCAAGTCAAACTCTTCAATCTGCTGCTCTAGAGGACAAGTTGTGACTGCAAGATCTTCTTCTTCTGCTGCAACAAAATCAGTCCTAACCACCACCTGTTCTCCAACCCTAGCCTCTTCTGTAGGTTTAACCATCAAGGGGATCTTTGTCATCCCAAATCTAAGAGCCCAACTCTTCAGACTTTGAATTTCTTCATCTTTGTTTGGCTTCTCTTTTTGTTGTTGTTTTCCTTGGTGGCATTCGATTATAATCCTCCCCACATGGAATTGGGAATGCAAGAGGAGGGATGGGTTGTAACTCAACTGATTTGACATTTTTTTGTGGTGGTGGAGGAGGTGAAACCTCTTGTTTCTTTGGAGTGGGAGGTATTTCATTTAGCTCTTGTGGAGGGGATGACTGTTTAGAAGGAAAAAGGAAAGAAGAATTGAGGTGTGGTGGAAGACTGAGAGGTGGAGACATGGGATCAACATTTGGGACAGCAGATGGAGAGTTTAAAATTTGCAAGTCCAAATGAGATGATGCTGCTTGAGTAATGGGAAGAGAAAAACCAGATGATGGTGTAGAACTTACCCATTGACAAGGTTGTTCAACACCGAATGTATAGGCCTCTATTTCTGTTGTCCATTGTGCAAGTTGGGGCAGCATCTTTATCATAAAGTCCAGCTTCTCCTGAGGGCTGAAGTGTCTTAGAAAAGGGCCTCCCCATGGACAAGGAGTCCTTGACCAATTCTCGAAAGCTCTCATTTGAGTGTTGCTCGGGCGCACCATCTCTACCTCCATCTTTTGGATTTTCTCCAACAAACCAGCATCTTGGATCTAATGGTCTTCATTGTATGCACACCCTTGCTCTTGGAAAGCTCCATAGCCAAACTGACTTTGGCACAGCCGCTCATATGGGTATGCATATTGATCTTGAATCTGCTCAAAATGCTGATTTGGAGGATTTGTAAAACATGTTGGAGGTGTGATACTGCTGTTGTTGATGTGGATTCCATGATGGAAACGAAGTCATGATTGCACAACCTCATAGAATGAAAGAATGAAAGAGATGGAAAGAAGGATGAATGGAAAATGAATAAAAATGAATGGAAAGGAAGGTCTGCAACTTCAGAGAT
The DNA here is from genome assembly GCA_018340775.1 of Taxus wallichiana var. yunnanensis. Lineage (NCBI taxonomy): Eukaryota > Viridiplantae > Streptophyta > Pinopsida > Cupressales > Taxaceae > Taxus > Taxus wallichiana. Next base: position 409,859,140 of record CM031234.1, on the reverse strand, counting down.
GGGTTGTTGACTAGATGGAGTCGCCAGATGTGTTTGCAAGTGCCTCCAAAGGCTGAAATCTTCACATGAACACATCAACCTACAAAAGATGAAGTGGAAGACCTCTATGTCCCCGGGTCATGCATGCCAAAGCTGTTAGTGTAAAATCACGGCACCCACGGATGCGAGATCAGGCTTCTAGGTTGATCACTCGGGCATCCGCAGTGTGATTGCACAACATTGAATCCTTTCTCCGGTGTGGGACCTATAAAATGAGAAAGGAATCTCAGAGAGAAGGCTGGTTCCTGCTCCTAAACTACTACCGCCACAAGCTATTCCGGTGCGGCAAGCTAATCTAATCCTAATCTAACAATGCCAAGGAGAAGAGAGAGAGAGAGAGAAAGGAAAAGAACAAAAGCCTACACTAAAACGGTGATACACCAGAGAAGGAGAATGTTGAACATCTATCAAAACTGCCATGGGACAAAGAGAGGTGAGCAATGGGAAGGATGGACAGATGCATCACAGGCCCAAGGATAGATTTCACACAGAAAATGTCCCAAAACTCCATGAACACAGCTCCAGACCTGCAATGAACATTCAAACATGCACAAATACCTGCAATGAAGAGAGGCAAGAAGAGAACAAACAAAAGACGAGCAAGGATGGACAGATGCATCACAAAACACGCTTTTTGTTGCTCCAGAAGTTTGCACAGAACATCATTCCATTAGTAAAAGGCAAAAATGCCATTACAGAGCAGGGAGGAGGTTCGAACTCCATTTTCAACCCTAGAGAAGAAAAGAAGGGAGGGCAGAGCAGAAAAGATGAACAACTTGTTATCATCTTTTTAAAATGAGCCAAATCTGGCTTTATACAATGCATGGGTCGAGCCCAGGAGACAGAAAACATAGGAAAACATGTAAGCAGCCCAACCATTGACCAAAACGCATTCTTCATTAAAATCGGTGGTTGAGACATCACTTCTGGCCATGCTGAAGAAGAATGCGACCCATGTGCATTAAAACTGGTTGTTGAAACGTCGCTTCTGGCCATTATCACGCGTCAGAGCTGTTTCTCAATTTTCTCTCTCCAGACTGCACCAAAATTCAAGATTTATCCCGAGAATCTTATAGAGAATTTCATAAGCTTTCCGTTGATATAAAGAATGTGCAAATCCAAGCTCTGGATCGAAATTTATGGAGGTCTAAAGTTTTAGGGCACAAAACATGCGAAAACGTGTTTTGAAATCTTTCCCGCGCTCTGCCACCTGGATGACACGTGGCACGCATTGATTGGTCACGTGATTCTCTCTCCTCTGCCTTTCGGTGGGCTTTCTTTTGAAATTTCCTTGTGGGCCCTAGCTGGGACACGTCGCACTATCCCATTGGTTCGGGCTGACCCTTCAAAACTCGCCCTTTGACTTTTTGACCTTTTCACTTGTGACACGTGTCATGATTTGATTGGATGAGCAAGGTCTTCAGCCTGTCGGGTTCGGGATTCTCCTCTGCATTTGCATCGGACTTGGAGGATGGCTCGACATATGCTTCATGTTTATGTTTTCCCGAAACCCGCTTCCGCCAGATTATCCAAATTTTCCTTTGTTGTCGGGCTTTCCGACCCCTCCGACATGTCCCCTGCTGTCGGGTTTCTTGACCTCTCTGACATGCCTTGGTGAGGACATGTGGCAGCTTCTCATTGGTTTTCGGGCTTTTCAGGTTTTCGCGTCCTTCGCGTACATTTGTCCCGGATGTCCCAGTGCTTTCTGGGACAAAAACTTCCGATCCGCCTGAAATGGGCTTCCTTGTCCCTTATCTGCCGATGACACGTGGCGCAATCTGATTGGCTCTCGGCTTTTCGGCTCCTTCAGCGATCCGCGTCCCGCGCGTCCCTTTGTCCCATTTGCCCCAGTGCTGAATTTCCCTGTTTCGGCCGAACCAGCCGGTTCGCGTACTTCGCGTACTCTTGTCCCGAACTGTCCCGCTCAGCAGTTAGTCGTTTTCTTCCTCTTTCGGCCGGATCGGCCTCTCGCGTCCGCCGCGTACTTCTGGCCCGATTGTCCCAAATGCTTAGTGGGCCACCTAGAGGCTTTTCGGCCGATCCGCGCCTAGATGTCCCAAATGTCCCGACTGCCCCTAGGACTAGGACTTAGTCATTTTTTATGATTTTTCCTGGATCAATCTACATGCTTGGGCTCGCAAAACTACGATGCATGTTATCGAAATTTACCTGGGGTGAAATTTGGATAATGTGAGAAGTTTACCTTTAATAAAGCAACCTTATCCATTCCTAATTATGTTTTACCTTTATCCCACATTCATGAGAATGTGTTGAATCCTTTATCCTTTGGGCTATATAAAGAGCCCTCCACCTACCTTTTTACTTACACCTAAACTTCTTAAGAAAGCAAATGCAAAGCATATAGCAAAGAGACTAAGAGTTTGCCTTTTGTTTTCTTGAGAGATCACCATTGTTAAGAGTTAAAGCTTCTTATTATCAAATCATTTGCAGGTACGGTGTCTCACAAGTCATTATTTTAGATAATTGCACATCCTTTAAAAATGATGAGGTCTGTGAGTTATGTAGTAAATTCGAGATAAACCATCATACGACCTCTCTTTATTACCCTCAAGCCAACGGACAAGTTGAAGCCACAAACAAAACATTAAAAGCTATTCTCCTCAAAATAGTTAAGGAGAACAAACATGATTGGCATTTAAAATTATACCCGGCCTTGTGAGCCCATCAAACCTTAATAATAACACCAACAGGGGCAACCCCTTTCTCATTAGTATTCGGAAAGAAGTAGTTCTCCCACTTGAGGTCGAAATCCCGGTCTCACATCTCATTACAAGGGATTTTAGGAGAAGAAGCCTATAAAGAGGCATGCCTCTCTCAACTAGAAATACTTGATGAGGCCAGGCTAAACACCAAACAAAGGCCTGAGAACCTATGCATCTTTGGATGTGTCGAAATATAATAAAAAGTCTACGAATGACAAATATATGATGGAGATTTAGTTCTAAGACTAGACAGCCGAATTGATAATAAAACTGGTGAAGGAAGAAAATTCCGCCCCAATTGGTTGGGCCCATACTGAGTCATGAAAGACTACGGAAATGGTTTATATCTCTTGTGTACACTAGAAGGTGAGGAATTTAATGAAACTATCAATTCCTTGCATCTTAAATGGTTTTATGCATAAGGCATCAGCATCACTATTTGTATATTATATCTACCTACATTGCATTTAATCACTTAGTTGTTTCATTTTGTTCACTCATTTCATAACTATTGTGGTCAAGGAACTTATTCTTAAGCAATTTATTACAAGATTTTGAAAATATTGGCAAAAGCATTCAAAATCATATCTCTTCATTTTTCATAATATCATCAAATGGTTCCAAAATCATTTCATCAATTCAACAGACGAAGTCTTGACAAAAACCATACCAAGGCCCTGCATACTTGGGCATACTCATTCTTTTTACTTAGTTAAGTTGGTCTTACCTACGGTCTATTCTAGAAGCTTCTTGGTGTCACATATATCCTTCTTACATCTCTTTGAAACAAGGATACTCCAAAGTCACAAATTAGAAGTGTCAAGTTAAATCAAAAATGCTAAACCAAATAGAATATTTTATTTTTACACACTTCTTTGCCCCACCAACCTTCGGTGATGAGCCCGCATCTCTTACTAGTGATGCAAGGTTGAGAAAGGAAATAAGTGCCCTTACTCGCCTATGTCCTACCTTCGGTGATGAGCCCATGCTTCTTACTAGTAGCATGGGGCAGGGCGTAGGGGGTCCATTCATGCAAATTAGTGAATATTAATATTTTAAAGCAAAGTATACAAAGAGAAGTTAAAATATCCAAATTCTAAAGAGATCAAATCCTTACAACTAGATTTTGTCAACCAAGTCACCATCCATGGATCTAAGTCTAGATAAACTAGAAAATAAGTTACATTCTGAACTATGTAGTAGTTTTGAGTAAGAGTAAGTACGCGGGTCTAAATTTGATTTCTGTCAAAACCTTGTCTTTCTCTCATCATTCCCACTCATTCAAACTCATATAACTTGCATCCTTCCCAAATATTGGTGTTGAGCCCTCGCATCTTACTAGTTGTGTGGAGTTAGGAGTGGGGCAAGTTCATCTCGTTATCACTATATATTCATCACGTTTTGCCAAAACAAGAAGAAGCAACAAACATTACCCAAAGAGGCCAAAAGTTCAATACTACAATATGTTTTCATCATCACATATCAACATTACAAAAACAAATAAAATAGAAATATTATGTTCAACATTTGTTATCATTTGTCATCCATTGCATACATTCTAAAAAGCATATAAAAACAAAGATTCTAAAAACATCTAGTGTACACATGGGAAACGAATCACAAAAATTCTAGATACAAGAAGATCTAGATCCAAAAGATATATATATATATATATATATATATATATATATATGAATCATGTTTTATATACAATTCCATCATGCACTAGGCATGGTCAAAATGCTCAATGAGCCCAGAAAATACAAAAACACTCATATAAACATCTGACCAAAAATCACTACAAAAAGACACCATGATCTCTCAATCCCTGTGGGATCCCTCAGATGGTGCACGACCACGTCTAGGACTCCTACTATGATGACACTCTAAATGAACTGAGGGCTCATGATCATAGCCAATAGCTATGGTCTCACTGTGAGAACGGCTCCTCCTCATCAAGTGCTCAGTAGTCCTATATCCAGCCAACTCAGTACAAAGGGAGGTCATAATCTTCACTTCCTTCCAAACAAGGGCAAACACATCAAAGCATGTCATCCACTTTGAAGGCTCTCCAATGTCCTTAGTAAGCTCGGCCCAAGTACCCTCTGAAGGGAGAAACAATGTGTCTGTGCACACTTGGCGAATCAAGTCTCACCATCCTTCGGTGGTTGCTGCTGAATAAAAAGAGAAATAATCAAGTTAGATAATTGTCCAAAATAAGGTAAAAACAAACAAAACAATAAAGAGAAATATCGACTAAACATTTCTAGCTAAAAAATTTGAGAAAAGAGTAGTAACTCACTCGGATCTCCAGGCCTCTAGGTGGGATCTCTAGGATCTACGCCTGCCACTGACATTGCCGCCAACTGTGGAACCTCCCCCAAATCTAGAAAGAAATGACGTCTTGCTACGGACTCATCATCTCCCCCAATGTCTTGAGAAGGAAACTCCTCTGAGATCAGGGTCACCTTCTCTACACTCTCCTCCACCCTCTCAGCCCTCAAGATACTCTGAGTTTCATGTCACTCAGAGTCACTATCATCCTCCTCATTTATCCCACTAGCCCCACCTCCAGTCTCATCCCCCACCGTCTCCTCCTCTGTCTCCTCTCCTGTGAACTCCTCATAGTCTGAGTCCACATCAATGGGCTCATCTCCCTCTCCACTATGAGCAGGACAGGCTCCAATCTATATTAAAGGTGCTAGAGGAGCACCGGATACCCCTCAAGCATGAACCACCTGCCTAGTTGCAATGGGAACTTCAGGAGTGATCAGGGTCCAACCTCGTCCTCTATGACCTCCCTTGGCCTCATGAACAGACCTGTATACTTGCCCTGCTGGAGGAAATGTATCAATATAGGGGAGGACAAAATATTGTGGTACTCTATCAAAGGGGTGGATCTCTAACTTCCCCATCCTTTCTATCAGCTGGCTAGTAGTATAGCATGCGATCGGTGTATGTGTCTCGGCTCCCCATAACCCCTGTCATGTCCTAATAAGGAGTGGCTGAAAGTAATAGATTAGATTAAACACAGAAATCACAACGTGCAATCTTCATTCATTAATCTTCAATAGACTCCATCCGTTTCATTCTACATACAATGCATATGTATAGGAGAGATTGCTCCTAAATATGAGGAACTACAATTCCTCAAATATCTCCTACAACATCTCCTGAAACAATAATCTATTCGTGATATATTGTTATAACAATATATCACCAAATAATATATCCATAAATATAAGTTGTTAATAACAACTTATATACTAACAAAATATATACGTGATTTGTTATTACAAATCACTCATTAATTCTTAATCATAGTAAACATTAATATTAATTTCCTAACATTCCCCCCCTTAATGTTTACATGGTAACATAAGAAATTTCACACTTCCTTTGCAGCCTTCCACCTCTGCGCGCTCATGATCTTGGCACACACTCGAACTGAAGGTAGAAGAAGGAACACATCAACTTCTTATCGACCAAGCACTGTCGAGAACACATCTGACCGACGAGGATGGGAACATGCTCAGGAATCATCTGCTTATCAACCAGTCACTCTAGGGAACACATCTGACCTAGCAGTGTGGGAACTCAAGCAGGAACACATCTGAATAGCCTTCAATGGTTTTCAAGAGGCTAACCACAAACCTAGGTACGAAAAGGAACACATCTAACTGTTTCTACCTCATCAAGCCTCATGATGCTGTGTTTCACTGTGTTATTTGTTCTGTACTATGTTTTTGCATTTGGGGAAATAGGAAAATCCACATACTCAACTGAAAAACTGAAAAATGGAACATTGGATCATGTTGATCATGTTCCCCCCTCAATGTGAACATTTCACTTATTCAACACACAACATGAACTCTGAAAAAGAATCACACCAAGCTGAAATTCACACCACACAACTGAATCTGGAACACTGCAAAACTCAAAAAACAAGTACTCACACTGCACACCTGTGCCACCAAATCATTCTGTGCGGCCCCGTCATTGGTGACTGACGAGAGGTCGTTGTCTAACCTCCAGCCTCCAATGCCTCCATCCTCCATTTGCAATTATCTAATAGAGAAAATCTTCATCACTTTGATTTTCTGTATAAGCAGTATTTCCTTCCTCTTCATTTTCTCCTTCGTCATCAGTCAGCCATGGCATTATCTTGCAGTTTTCCATCAAGTAAGTCTTGTGCTCTTTTCTTGCAATTTGAGGACAAGTGGCAGATTGTCTACAATAATAACAGGTGAGCCACTTCTTTGAATCTTTAGAAGATGATCCAGGTCTGAAAGAAGATTTAGATCTTCTTTTATCTTGTTTCTTACCATACAGGGATTTTTCCTCTGGTTCCGCAAACATGATTCTCTTTTCTTCATCTAACAAAGAAGAAATAAGTTCTTCTAAACTTGGATTTATTTTACTCAATGTAAAGACCATGTTAGAATAGCATGGAGGCATGCTATTGAGTAACACTGCTTTAGCGTCGTCATCAGGGACATCTACACTTATTCCTGCTAGTTGATTGCAAATAGAACGAAACTTACTAATATGTTCCACCATGTTATCGCCTTCTTCCATCTTGAGGCCGAACAATCTCTGCTTTAAAGATATTGCTGCACTTCCAGCTTGTGATCCAAACAATTTGTTCAATGTCTCCCAAATTGTGTGAGAGGACTTTTTAAGTCTATATGATGCAAATAGGAATTTGATAGACCCAATCCAATAATCGTTGTAGCCTTTCGATCTCTGCTTGCCCATTTTGCTGCTTCATCTGCATTTGTCGGTTTCTTCTCTTTTCCATCAACAATATCCCACAAGTCTTTGTTAATTAGGAACAAGCTGAGTTCGTACTTGCCAGGTATGAAAATATTTACCTTCAAATTTTTCAATGTGACTCAACTTATCCATTATGACGCTTCACAAATTGAAAAAAAAACAATTTTGACTTTATATGACATAAGACTTAAAAAATGACTATTAAAAAACCTAAAATCACCTAAACACAATTTAACAATGTTGACAATACAACTTTTTTTTTTTTTCAACGTAACAATTTGACATAGACAAATTAATACTTTTGGCAATAAAAAGACTATACCACTGAGACTATAACATACATGGGTTTTATTGATCTAAGACAACAATAAATACCTATGACTAATGAATATTATCCCACCAACTATTAAACATAGCCTAAATACATAAATGGCTTTCTCACTTATCTTAATGACAATTACAATAAATAAATACATCTGACCAATGAATGTAGAATAGCGAGCTCCTTCAATCGTGGCAGTACACAATCTTCACTTAAAATGCTCTGTGCTGTGTAGAATACCGTCGATGTAGAGATTCTAGGTACGCAGAAGTTAGCTCCATGCAAAAATATGAACCACCGCTTGAGGGAAGTTGATTAGAGGAAGATCTCATAGAAACAAAATTTCTTCCAAAACAAAACGTTAAACTTCTGATCTGATAAAACAACTTTGATAGCTTTTTTTTTTTATAGCTTGTTGTGATGGCAGCTATGATTTATGTAGGCGATGCAAACAACAACAAAACTGCTCTCAAAGACAGATTTCAAAAAATAAGTGATCCGGATGTGAGGCTGCAAGGCGAAGGATCACATATAAATCAATATTTAATTACACAGAACTGCCATCTACTCAGAGATATAACGCCTCGCTTCTTTGTAGATCTGACCAGCTAGAGAATATTCAATAGATTACCGATGTGGTGATCTATGCATGAGAACGCAGGTCTATGACACATGTAAATGATTGACCTCGAAGAGGAGTTTCACGAGGACGCAGATATATGCACTTGGGAGGCTCCAAAAATTGCATATAATCAGGATGACTATCACACACTATGTAGACCATCCGGATAGGATTGCAATTGTGGTCAATTCGTGGGGAGAAGGATCTTCAGCCGCTAGGGGCCTTCCTCATAGACGGGACAACAAAGAATACTAATTGCCCCTTGATGATTTTTTATTCCATCGCAGGCATGGGAGAACAGACCGCTCTGGTACCACATGAAAGTAATAGATTAGATTAAACACAGAAATCACAGCGTGCAATCTTCATTCATTAATCTTCAATAGATTCCATCCATTTCATTCTACATACAATGCATATGTATAGGAGAGATTGCTCCTAAATATGAGGAACTACAATTCCTCAAATATCTCCTACAACATCTCCTAAAACAATAATCTATTCGTGATATATTGTTATAACAATATATCACCAAATAATATATCCATAAATATAAGTTGTTAATAACAACTTATATACTAACAAAATATATACGTGATTTGTTATTACAAATCACTCATTAATTCTTAATCATAGTAAACATTAATATTAATTTCCTAACATGGCCTCCATATCTCTAATAGTCGGAGAAGCCACTAGCTGGTGTAGCATCCTAAGTATAGTCATCCATGTCCACCTCACTTCCTTAACAGCCCCGGGACCCTCTCGCATGTACACCTCTCCCATAGGGAATGATGCACTCATACACCCAACTCATAACTAGAGTAGGGTGACTCAATGACTATCCCTATAATCTAACCACCCTATATAAGTCATGATAGGTGGTCCCAAGAATGTCTACTCCCCAAGTGTAAACACAGCCATGCACCTCAATCTATGTGATAATGGGAGCCTAGTAGTATAAGAGAGTATCTCCTCCCTTGTCCCCAATCAATCATGAAGCCAAGATACCCATATGACTTGGCGGAGCAGAAATAGGATGATCAACAATGGAATGGACCTTCACCCCCTTCTTCAAGCCCATGGAGAAAACAACATCTCCCATATAGGTGGCCCACTGAACCATCTGAGATCTGGATACTATTGTCTTAAGAGACACTGCCTCCCAAGAATCGGGACCCCCAATATGTGATAAACATCCTCTAAGGTGATAGTCCACTCACCCCTAACTCCTGGAAATTAGAAAGTGTTCTGATCTACATCCCAATATGAAAATAAGTCACACAATATGTGACTAGTAGGTGCAACATGAGGAACCTGTGTAATCCTCCAAATACCAGCCCTCTGCAGAGTATCTCACTCTGCCTAGGTAAGTGCCTCTAACACTGCTGGGAGCCAATCACACTCCCTCTCTCTACTCCATCTAATATACTCCTCCTTCTGCATCCACCCAAAATAGAGAAAAAGAGTAAGTTAGTAACATAATCCAACTGGAAAAATCATCAAGAACATATAAAAATGTCAAAAATGTAAAAATAATTAAAAACTACATCTTTTTTACATTCTGTTCAAAACTGCCACCCTGTGCAGAGCAGCAGTTTCCTAACTTCCACCTTCAAGCGGTGGTTTTGTAACCACCACCTAATAAGGTAGTGGTCCTGTAACTACCACCATCATAGGGTGGCAGTCCCATGACCACCACCCTGTGTAGGGTGGCGGTCCTGTCCCCGAATCAAGAAATAGCTCGAAAGCCCTAAAAACACTTAAAAAGAGCAAAAATGCACCATTTTAACTTAAATAAAGACCTACCCTATGGGCGCCCCCCTAGAGACTCATTTAAAACAAAAATTTTCAAAAATAATCCCCACAAGACAAATATTTCTAGATTTCTACATTTTAGATTTAAAACATGATAAATTGAGGAGAACTACCCTGAGACTTTGCGGAGTCGATATCCTACTCTCGAGGCATGATCATGATCTCGCAACAAAGCGTTTTGACTGCAGTCTCGTAAAAATGGTCATCGTGGGTCCCAGAGCTCAAAATCACCAAATCAACATGCGTAAATAAATAGTAAAATGAGCTCATTTTTTATATATAATATTCTAAATCTTGTTTTGAGTGTTCTTACATAGAGTTAGAACGTCGACGGATGTAAGTTCTTATCCCTTGCACGAATGGTAAGTCCTCATTTCATGTTAATTTAGTATTTATTTTTTGATTTGTTTTATCTATCTGCACGTGATTCCTATTTTCATTTTACGAGATAGTGGGAAATTGGATGGCGGCATTTCGATATACGGTGCATGTCGTATAGCTTCTAACTCCCCATTTTGGGACCGCTATACTTAAACCCAAAGTTTTATGCCTCTTCATGGCTAAAACACTTCTCCGAGTGGGAAATATATACGTACCCAAAAATGTAGGTATTGTACTTCCGAAAAGAGGTTACGAAACCCCAATGATGATTTAGATCTCTTCACAAGGTGTTCGAGAATCTAGAAAAGCTCGCCAAGTGTACATTTGCATCCTAGAAAGCCTTGTCTAGATTTTACATGTCTTATTCTAAATTGTGCCCCCTTTTTCCTTTCTTTTTGTCATTAAGTTACATAACTGCCACCACTGCCTAGGTCGCGGTCCCAAGACCACCACCCAACAAAGGGTGGTGGTCTCAGAATCGCCTCCTGTGCGTGGCAGCGGTCCTGTGTGCGTTTTCTAGAATGTTTTGATGATTTCGTCAAATGTAAAAATTCAAATTTCACCCACATTTCTCAACCACTAAAGCTTGCATTTATGTTTTCCCACATGGTAAATAGTGTTTTCCCTTTGTTTATATTAGAAGAGATCAATTTAGACTTACCCTCTGGTAAATCCAAATGCTATAAATACCTAGCTTGTCCACAAGAAAATGGCCCCTCTCCTTCTGTGTTTGATTATTCAGTTTGTTTAAAGTTCTTGCATGAGTTTCAATAGTTTTATATTTTGCATGAATTCTTAGCCTCTCCTTTCTACTTTAGAGATCATTTGATCTTCTTACTTTCATCTTACTTCATTAATGTCCCAAACAATCAGTTTAGCATAAAGTAGTTTCACTTTTAGATTAGAATCCATTTGATAATATTAGAGTTGCAGGTTTTGTTTTGTCACAAGAGATAGATCCCATAATTCTCGGTGTATTTGTGTTGTATCCCTGCAATAAATCCTACTAGGAATTTTATAGTCAAGCTCTATTCACTTGCACTATCTCTCTCTTACTTGTATTGTATTCGGTTTATATCTAAAGTTGCCATTATTCAAATATCTTCTTTTTGCCGATGCTATCACATTCACAATTTTCTAGATTCATGAGAACACAAAGGAACGAGGAGATCACACTGAGGGGATAGGTCACAACATAACTAGATTTACCACTAATAAGTAAACTCTAGGTTTGAGATATCAAAGTTTTAGTTACAATATATCAAATAGAGTAGAAAATTATTTCATTTCAATTAAAGCTCACTTTTGATATTGCAGGGAAGTTGTGGGGAATGATAGTTTCTAAGAAACTATGATTCATTCCTCACTTCTGAGGTAGGATTGGAAGTCTTTCGATTAAACTAGTTAGTTATTTAAATATTTAGGATAAATTCACAACTACACGGAGAATAGTTATACTAGGTCTGGCTTGCTTGTTTTAATTTTGTTATTAGATTAACTGTCCATTATCGAATATATTAAGACTAGTTTCTTTTTAATTTCGCTCAAATACACATCATTGAAAATTAAAAAATAAGAGAAGTATAAGCATAGTGTAGATATATCCTTCATGTTTAGTTTAATCATTTTTGTCAAAGTGGAATCATCTTTCGCATGACAATTATGAGACCTAGAGAGCCCATGAAATACGTATTCGAACCAGTAGTTCTCGACCCAAATCTCTTCACAACGTTAGCATATATAGATCAAGGACTTAGGATTCAGGTCTTTCGAATGACAATAAACCCACAAGCAATTAGTGAACAATTGAGGTAATTGAATATTTAAGACAACAAAGCATACACATTCTGGTCAAATCAACCCAACTATAGATTTCTTTGATAGGATATCTGCATGACTATACAAGAACCAAAAAGAGAACAAACATTTGGCTATGATCCATTAGTTCGTGAGCTGTGATGCGGGGAGACCTTCTCATTGACATAGACACAGGGTTATGTATACAAGTTTCCAGAACACCTGTAAGGTATTCTAAGAAAATTACATGACTCCCCATACTAAAAATAAAAGCTGAAAAGGCATATGACCATTGGATAGTCGGAAGAAGAGATTGATTCTTCACATGACCATAACAGGTCCATAAAAACCATGAACTCATGGTTGTGATCCCCAAGTCCCACAACCCAACAAAGCTGCAAGTCGGTTAAGTATTGACCTTTGGTATTTATATCCTCACTAATCCCGCTAGATATCATAATGCAATTTTTGTATTAAACATAAAAGCCAATCAATCCAACATTTTATGGGTTAGACCAAAAAACCACCAATAGTTTATTATAAATCCACTACACCTCCCATTACCACTTTCCATGACCTTGTTTGTAAATATACATGAAGCACCTACTGACAACTTTCCACGTATCCAATAGCCAATAGATAGGATCTCAAAGAGCTCAACATTGATTGGAGCCTTCGAGCAGCTGTTATATCCGAACTATCCTTTACACCAATTCAGTTAGGAGAGTTCTCTTTGCCTTAGATTCCTAGATTCCATTATTGCATTTTGAGAATATAAGATTACCCGACTAGTTTGTTTGTACCCACATATATTCAATTTCCACCAACTATCTCAGCATGACCTTGGGAGGTTGGAGTACGAAGAAGAGCTACTTGTAGATTCTCGTACTTTCCTATCACTTTTCTATCGTACAGAACCTTATGGACAAAAGGGGAAACACTCTACTTACCTACTTGAATATTAGGACTTGGAAAGATTAACTTCAATATTATCTTCACACAACCCTAGTGAAAATAAAACTAAAAAAATTTATTTCTCATTGTATCAAACGGGGTAAGGTAAATCTGGGATACTCCTTGGTTTAGTCAATGTGACTTCCTTACAAAATTACTTTGGCAGAGATAGTTTGTGACACCTAGTTGAGAGAACTGATTAGGAAGACATTTTTTCTTGGAGCTAACTTGATTGAATCAAAGCTAATTGTGTTTCAAAGAGATTTTACAAAGAAAGAAATATTTCATAGTCAAAACCTTGTTATTTGAACAAGGGGATATTCCATTAAAGTTTGAACCAAGCGTCATTAAACAAGAAATTTTTGAAGCATTACTTTGTCTTAGTTTTTTACTCGCCATGAGATGAGGTGAAACTTTCGAAGTGAAGCCAAGTATATTTTCAACCCCACTTGAACTACTCCTTTGCTTTCTTGTTGATATTTTGGAACAAAATAAGAGCAACATATGTGTGTTATTGATTGATTGTGTCCACCACTTTTGCACCCATTTACATTCATCCTTGCTTGAGACTATATGGTAAACATTGAAAGTGTGTCGGTACATCTTATCATCTTGATAGCCATTTGATCTTGATACCCACGTCAAGATATTCATCATAGCTAGGCTTGATTCATCATTGACCTTCCTTTGAAGTGTTACATTGCTTACATCACCTTGATACAATTTTGATACTTACGTGTTATTTCTCATAAACTTGATCTAAGTGTCTAGATTGTACCATTACGCTTCTCGCATCTTAACAATTCCTTGGTATACTTAGGCCTTGTTTATTTTCAAACATTACCTAAAACTTGAAAAGTGTGGTTGTTACTTTATTAGAATCGTATCAATACTATTTTTATAATAATATCTCTATTTTCTCGAAAATCTTGGTTAACGTATCAAAGTGGTATTGTATCATTTCTCAAATGTGTAACTTCCACTTTTTGGGATTTAGGACTTGTTTGTGTCTAAACAAGTTATAACATGCTTTGATTTGAAGTCACATCAACCCCTTGTTAATACTTATGCCTTTTTATCTTAAAATTGACTTCAATGCTGACATTGTGTCGGTCATATTACATCAAACTACCATTGAAAAACATTTGCATAGGAAATCACTCCTTGCTGATTGGATTGGTTTACTAAACTTGCATGATTGTTCCTTACGATTGTTCATTATATTGAATTATCTTTCTAGGAAAATCCTATTTGATCCCGTATTATTTACCTTTCATTATTATTTAATCATTGTTGATATTTTTTTGTGACATTCATGATCATTGCATTCTAGATTTTTTCTTAAGTTTGTTATACCCTTGATCACATTTGACAAGAAATTTTGTAAAACATGCCTTGTTATGCCCCCTTTAACAAGGATGACATCTAAAAAACTAGAATGGAAAAATCTAACAAGCAAGGATCAAATCCTTTCATTGGTCACAATTTAGGGCCCCTCTTCTCCATAGAAAAGGAAACAAAGGACATGATTGATCATAGTGGGGATGAATTAGAATCACCATGGGGTAATTTAAAGTTTTACCCCGCTTAGTTAGACGAATTCATTTTTCTCAATAAGGATAAAGTACTTGCACGAGTTGTAGAATTAGGTTTCAAAATGCCAAATGAACATGAATTCATTCCACCTACCAACAAATCTCATGAGGAAGAAGAGGAACAACATCCCCTTATTGACATGGATGACATTTTAAAATAGGGACAAGCTTCTACTTTAAACCCTCAAATGACAACATGGGCGGTTATAAATTACCACTCATCAAAATAACCCACAAAGTTAGAGTGGAGAATGAGCACACAGAATAACCTCCTCCACATGAGAACCAAGAAGGACCTAAAAATGATGGAGTCGTATGCAAAAAAATTACAAATCCTTAATAGAAAATTATCTTATTTGGCTTCCCATGTGCAAAAAGAAATGAACAAAAACACACATCAAGAGAAACCTAAGGCCAATAATAGTGATCTTCACACTAAAAATCAAGGGGATGAAACATAAAAATATAGTGGGTATACATCCCACCTTCCCCTACCAAAGATTAAATCCTCACATAAGAGTTAAAATCTATGAAAAGTATACTCATGACCCTTCAAGAAAATAATGTTGGACATACTAAAAAGTACCAATACAAAGAGATATGTCCTTACCCCTTTGACAAAGCTATATTATGCATGTCATTCTCTAAAAATTTAGATTGCCCAAAATTTGGAAAGTATAAGGAGAAAGGTGACCACACATCACATTAAAGGACTTTTACATGACATGCAAGTAAGTGGCTTATAGTGATAACTACCTTATACGCTTATTCCCACGTAGCGGGGGTCAAGATTTAGAATGGTTTCTTCACATACCTAAATGGTCTATCTTTACTTTTCCTAAATTATTGGAAATATTTATACGACATTTATCATTTAATGTGGAAAGTGATGTTACCATGGTGGAATTGTGTCGCTAAACAAAGACCTAATGAGACCTTTGCTAGTTTCTTGCAACGATGGCGAGGGTTAGCTAGCTGCTTCCCTTGTTCAATCCATAAAAATAAATTAGCTAGTATTTTTATACCTAATATAAATATGTACATTGATTTCCATTTACAAATGCACCATGTTAATAAATTGAAGGAAGTTATAGAAAAAGAAGTCATATCAAAAAGGATTTCATAGCTAAAGGGACACTGAAACCCTTTTAAAAGATAATCAAACATCCAAACCTATAGACAAACCAAAGTTCTTGAAAATAAAATCATCGAGAGATGGTATCATAGAATATAAGCATATACACATGGTTAAAATTTTTCCTCCTTTCAAACTTACCAAAGGGCCTATTCAACCCCTCAGTCAAACATCGAGTGTTCACTCCTCTCATGGACTCCTTATCCACGATTCTGAAATAGTTGGACGTAGTGAACATGGTATAGTACCCCACTACGGTACCCTTTAGTGACAACACACCTAAACCATCATGGTACAAAGAACATGAATATTGTGAGTACCATCATGTCAAAGGCCACAAAATAGACAAGTTCCTAAAATAGAGGCATTCTCTCTAAGACCTCATTGATAGTGGAGAAATTGAGGTTGATTCACCTGAGCCCCATCAAACACCTAATCATAAAATGTGAATATTCAAGGAACCTTTTCCTAATCATGAAAAACATGTGGAGAAGAAGCCACCTCAGGGGCCACTCTTCCAAGAACTATAAAACTACTAATTATGTTTACACCCAAGCTGATAATCCATTTGACTCACTTATTAGCTATGTTCATTCTTCTAATGACAATGTGAATACTATTAGAATCAAGAGCATATATATTTTTGTGGTAACACGGTGCACTCATCTCTTGCAATTATAGATCCTCCTCTATCTACCCCTCAATATGGTTAGTATGATCTTTTAGAAGAACTTGAGAAGATCACTACTAAGATATAGATCTTATATTTTCTCAAGATATCAAATGTGCATAAAGAAATCCTTTAGAAAACACTTTAGGGTCAGGAGTGTCAACATATATAGATCCTTCCCACCTTCAAGATGTGGTGGAAAATATCACACCAAACAAACACATCACCTTTAGCCATAATGAGATCTTAAAAGAAGATCATACACATAACTTACCTCTTTACATCGAAGTAGTTGTTACCCGAAGGAAGATAAAGAGGGTGCTTGTGGAAAATGGGTCTAGGTTGAACATATGTACATTGAAGCTAATCAAATATTTGGGATGAATAGAAGAAGATCTAGAATCCCACATCATCACAATCACAAAATATGACAATGC
The DNA here is from genome assembly GCA_018340775.1 of Taxus wallichiana var. yunnanensis. Taxonomy (NCBI): domain Eukaryota; kingdom Viridiplantae; phylum Streptophyta; class Pinopsida; order Cupressales; family Taxaceae; genus Taxus; species Taxus wallichiana. The sequence goes on along the minus strand of CM031234.1, from coordinate 409,841,871 downwards.
GGAGTGTGAATTGCTTGCACCATAACATTTCAATGGAAGTAAGACCTACCTGTCATAACACCAAGTTCCATGTCCTAGCATTGGATATCCCATATAATATGTTTCTTTTCCACCCATGGATTCATGCCATGCATGTTGTACCATCAACCTTCCATCAGTGCATTAAACTAAATCATGAGGGACACACCATCACCATTCAAGGAGATCCAGAACCCTTTTCTCACTGCAAATCTTTGAATAGTTTTTCATGCAAGGGTGCTTATGAATGTCCCTCTACCAAATTTGTATACCTCTTCAATCTAAAGCTCACCTCACGTGTGGATTCAAACACACTTTATTCTTGTGAAAATGGTGCTTCTACATCTATTTCTCCCTTTTCTTCATGGGAGATGAAGGTTCTTGAATATGGCTGCATAGAGTATGATATCAAACATGTCCTCTTGGTTTCAAATCTATCCTTGTCACCCAAGACAAGAGGAAATCCCAATTACCGATACAAATGACCCAGAGATGAGAAAACTATCGGGAAGTTCCTACCTGGTGGCCTATTAAAGAATAAAAAATGTTGGACCCTCCCACAATTTTTTGGGTCCCTAAAGGAACTATACCTTCCTACTATCAAACTCTAGAGTACACAAAATCCAACAGAATGATGTACTCCATGGGATATAAAGGACACATGTGTGGTAAAAATGAACAAGGTATAAGAGATCATGTTCCAATCCCACACTTTAAAATGAAAAGATATGGTGTCAACATTAGACCTTATGGATCTCACCCCCGGAGTGAGATGCTACCTCTTCTAAATGTGAGGATAGCTCTTCTCATTCAGATAGTGACACAAATTCATGTCATAGCCAATACGAGGATCTTGCCTCAACGAACCTATTCCTAGACACATATTATTTTTACCATAACCCATGTTAAACCCAAAGTCAACATTGTCTATCCTATCTCATTGATTGGGACCAAAAACTTCACGCACCTATAGACCTATTTGAAAATGATGAGGCAATTGCAAAATTCATGGGTATTCGTGACAACATTCCTATTGGGGACCATAAAAAAGGATTCTACATTGACCTTGATACTTGTGCATACTTTGGGGAGGAGACTGAGTTATATAGTGGTCAAAAAAATTTATTAAAAGTTGAGGGAAAAAGTTCCTCCAAAAATCCTCAAAAAAAAAAATCCAAGTCAAATAGTGAAAACTATTTGAGGCGCTAGCTGACAAACAAATCAAAAAATCTATGGACATAAAAAGTGACCACACTAAGGGTGAAAATATCATTGAGATGCCCTTGGAAGAAGATATTAATCCCCCCGATCCTACGTGCATGGAGGATACATCCAAGATGTTAGTAGAAGAAACCATTGATGTCAACATGGGCACAAAAGAAAACTAAAATAGTTAAGTTGGGAGCTTCACTTTCAACACAAGAGAAGAAGAATTTTTAATGCTTCTCAAATAATTCTTAGACATATTTTCTTGGTCCTATGCTGATATGTTAGGCATGGATCCATATTTTTTAGTTCATAACCTTCTTGTGCATGTAGACGTAAAACCCATCAAATAGAATCTTAGAAAAATACATCCCCATGGGTGGCCCTTCTTGTCAAAGAAGAGCTTGAAAACTCTTAACAGTTGGATTTATCAAACCAATTGATTATTCAAAATGGATATCCAATATAGTCCTAGTATAGAAAAATCTCATAGAATAATAAAATGTACCGACTTTAGAGACATCAACAAGGCATGTCCAAAAGATGACTTCCCTCTTCCTAACATCGACATGATTATCGATTCAACCGCTGGATACAAAATGCTATCTCTTATGGATGGATTTTCTAGATATAATCATATTAAGATCATAGAGGAGGAAAACATAAGACTTCCTTCACAACCCTTGGGGACTTTATGTTATCAAGTGATGCCCTTCTGCCTTAAAAATTTCAACGCAACATATCAACGGGAAATGAAAGTGATTCCATGACATGATTAATGACATCATGGAGGATTATGTGGATGATATGTTGGGTAAATCAAGGATGAGAGAAGAAACCACTAAGGTCTTGAGATGCATATTTGAACGTCTTAGAGAGTACAAAGTTAGGTTGAGTTTGAAGAAATGTGTCTTTGGGGTATTATCAAGAAAACTATTGGGTTTCATTGTATCCAGAAGAGGGATTGAGGTTGATCCTACTAAGGTAAATGTAATTACTGAAATGCCTCCTAATAAAAACCTCAAGAAGCTACACATCTTGCATGGAAAAATCCAAGCCATTCACCACTTTATATCCTACTCATAGAAAAATGTCATTCTTTCACTCATTTGCTAAAAAATATGTTGAATTATTTTGGGGACCTGAACAATGGAAAGCCTTTGCCTTGCTCAAACAGTAGTTTTCCAATCCTCAAGTCCTCATATCGCCAACCCTAGGCAAACCACTATTGATATACATATTCATGACCCAATTTTCAATTAGTTCCCTACTCACTCAATATGATCTTTATTAAAACATAAATTGGTATATTATCTCAGCCATACTCTGATCACTTATGAGCTCAACTACCCTCAAATTGAAAAACTTTTTGGATTTTGTTTTACCTTTCAAAAGCTTCATCATTACCTATTGAATAATAAAACCAAGCTTATATCTAAAGTTGACCCTCTAAAATACATGTTGTCAAAGCCAACACTTATTGGTAGGATGGTTAATTGGATCATCCTACTCAATGAGTTTGATATTGAATATGTGCATCAAGTCAATTAAAGGGCAAGTGCTTGCACACCAACTAGTTGAGGCACCTTTACCTGGAACAGTGCCAATATGTCTAGATTTTTTGGATGCATCATTAATGTATATCAAAGAATCTATCATGTGACAAGTACAATTTGATGGATCATTCACTTTCCATGGTTTAGGATCGGGAGTAGTGCTAGTTACTCCTTACGGGACTTTATACCTGTAGACTTTTCACCTTGGATTTCCCATGTATGGACAACATAATAAAATATGAAGCTCATCATCGTTGGGATGAAGTTAGCTATCAAATGGAACATCCAACAACATAAGGTCATTAGAGACTCATAGTTTATCATCAAACAATTCAACAATGAATATAAGGTCAAGGATGAGAAGCTCATCCCATATAATAAATTAGTGGAGACTCTCAAAGAATATTTTGTTTGTATCACTTTTGAGCATATCCCAAGGCACAAAATGGTCCACAAATGCTGTATCTACAATGGGTTCCTTGCTATAAATTCCACTATAAAATAATGACATGCCATTCTTTGTTGAAAACTTACGACAACCTGTATATGACATGCCAAAATCATTCTTGGCATATGAAGTTGTTGGTCCTTTATCCCCTTGGTATGATCCTATCTTTAACTACCTAAAAGACAATATATTTCCCAAATATAACCCACTCTGAAAAGAGGAACCTTATCCAAAAGATATCCAGCTACACCCTCTTTGAGGAACCCTCTATCATTGTGGCTATGGTGGGAATGGGAATTATATGTTTTCTAGATGTAGCAGAGTAAGTCCAAGAAATCAAGGAAGAATATGAAGGTATTTGTGGAGCCCATACCAATGGAATGGTCTTGGAGAAGAAATTATTTAGAGTAGGATACTATTGGCCTACCATGGAAATTGATTTCTACAAGAATGTGAAGAAGTGTGCATTTGCTAGAAATATAGGAACCTTATTCATGTGCCAATGCAACCTTTACAACCGATCACAACACCATGACCATTCTCTAAGTGGGGACTATATCTCATAGGGAATCTCATCCCTACCTCCTCAAATGGCCATACCCATATCATAACTACCACATAATACTTCACCAAATGGGTGAAAGATGTTCCTCTCACGTATGTTACTGGGGCACATATCTCAAAATTCATCATGAATCATCTCATCTGTCGTTATGGCATCCCTTCTACCATTGTAGCTGACAATGGTAAATCCTTCAAGAAAATATTTTGACCACTCTAAACCAACACTTTAAAATATGCCTAAAGTGGTCTACTCCCTATTACCCTCAAGGTAATGGAAAACAGAGGCCTCTAACAAAACCCTTGTTCGAATTATGGAAAATATGGTAAGTAAGAATGGTCATAATTGGAATTTGTAGATCCATCCCACCCTCTGGGCTTATAGAACTTCCATTCATAATCCTAATGGTGTAACACCCTACTCCTTAGTTTTTAAAATTGAGTCCATCATCCCCTAGAAATTGAGCTTCCCTCCCTCAAAACATCTCTCGGAGACTATCTGGACAAAGATGAAGACTATCATGTGGCTAGATTGGTAGAGCTTGAATTGTTGGATGAAAGATGCCTCCGCACACTCAATCACTTAAAAGTGTATTAGAATTGAGTGTCTCGAGGCTACAACAAGTGAATCATACCTCATCAGTTTGAGGTTGGGCATCTCATCCTTAAGGAAAACTAGTTCAACATTGTGAAAGAAAGAGAAAAGAAGGGTAAGTTCGAACCTAATTGGTTGGGACCTTATGTGATAGTGGAAAATATGGATCAAGAGCATACAAACTTTCCTATCCTAACAGAGATGAGCTACATGAACCTATGAACACCATACACCTCAAGTGGTTCTATGCTTAAACATGGCACAAAAATAAAAAACAACCAAAACGTATTGAAATATGAAAATAAAAAAAAAAAAATCAAGTATAAAAAGAAAAAAGGTCATCCAAATGTGAAACCACACAATTTTGGCACTTTGACAAGTCCCTTGGTGAAAACTAGTTTCGGCACCTTGGGAGGATTCATTTTTCACAAGCATCTCACATCTAGGGGGTACATTTTCTTTGTCTAGAGCTAGTTTTTCACCTTCATTTGAGATTCCTTTTGAGCTTTTCCTTTTAAAGCCTTGATCCGGCTGATCCTCCTCTTGTAAATTTTCAAGAGATTTCCTTTGTACATTCCCAACTAAATGCTGGGGGCATGTTAACTTTCTGCGTACACAACATGTGGCATTTACATTGTACATTCCCATCTAACACTGGGGGCATCCACGTGTCTCTGTTTTCCTATACATAACTTCAGAAAATTTTTTATAGAAAATTTGTAAAAACATTCAAATCTGGTTTAATAATCCCAAAATATTAGAAAAACATCTCGTAGAAAATATAAAAACAATAAAATGTTGTTCTCAAAAAATCCAAAAACAACATAAAATGTATCGAAAAATCTCCCATAAAAACATAGTAATGCATTTCTTACTTGCGTATTTGTTTTTTTTTGCTTTGCTTTTTTCTTGTAGTTTTTGTATAGCTTTCCTTAGTTGATTGAAAATTTTGTATAGTGTGTTTGCTTAACATACTTCTTAGATTGGTCTAGTATTTTCTTGATTAGATTCATTCTTGCTTACTTATATTAGTGTGTGTTTTTTGTTTTCCATTCTTGTTTAAATGCCTATACATTGTTTTTTTGTTCAATTTGTTTAGTGTGTATTTATTAGATTTGTTAAATTTTTTGTTGTGCTTGTTTATACTTGTACATTTTTTGTTATCACATCATCATCTATCTCATCACATCTAACATCACATACATCATATTAGATGTGATGAGATAGATGATATATATATATATAGATATATATATCAATAAACAACTAATGTATACATCATCATGAAAATAAACATCCAACAAGTATACTAAGTTACTATCATCCTACCATATCACCAATGGGGCAATAGGGCCACCTCTGTCCCCCTCCCAAATATCAAAATAAAAATGTGGAAAATCATAATTATTACATTAAAAACATGTGATATCATCTAATGATATCTCATAAATCAAACACATGTGATATAATCATCCATCATAATAAAATCCATCATCACATACATATAAATATGTCAAAAATGTCAATGTCCATATATAAAGTGTCTCACTACATAATCATCAGATATAATGTATGCCATCATGGGCATGGATTAAAAATGTTCCTTTATGTCAAGGAATGATAACAAACAATATATATACATCATGTAAAAAATTATGCCTTCATATTGAGGCATACATCAAAAAGATACATTAGTATATATATCATCAATAACGAGAGTCAACTTTGAATCTCTCTCTCATGTGTGGACTTTCAAGTCTCCCTTAGGTGGGGGCATATGCTGCAATGGCCCCATGGATGCACCTACACTCTATTGTATTGTAGGTTGTTTCACTAATCTCGACTGATCATGATCGCAATGGTCTTTTTGACTTGGATCACGATCGAGTCAAGCTAACCGCTTATAATCAAGAGTTCTCGATCCATGCACAACTCGGTGGTATATCATCTTGTAATATGTGGCCTCCCCAGTAATCAAGGCACGCTCAAGATCCATCTCTAGGACTCCCACTACTTTCCCTGATTTGTTAGATAGTATCTCACTCTACTCGACACTGGATAACTCATCTTACAACTGATCTCTCTCGAATCTAGCTGATATATCTCAATTGTTAACTACTGTACCTATTTCCTCAAGATAGTTGAGTCCCCAGAACTCCTAATGATCCATCTAGGAGGTGATGGTACTTTATAGGCCTCTATCCATCCCCCATCTATGTGGATATATGGTGGGGATGCCCATCCATCTCCACCTCCACCTCCATCTCGCCTTCATCTTCACCTCCTCCATCCAGCCATCCCTAATAGGACTATGTGGTGGAGTGGTTGTGTGTGGTGGAAAAAAGGAACATGTGGTATATAAATATGTATCTCGTGGCATATTTGCATGAGGAGCAACATGTTGGGATGGTAATTGTACCTAACATGTGGCATTAGCATATACTATTGTGTAGGCATCTCGAGCCTATACGACGTGGTCCTATCCTTGTCCCTAGTTTTGGGTACCCTACTACACTAACTATTGATCTCTAGATGTACGAGCTTTTCATGTAACCCCTCTATAAATGCCATGACCCCTGAATTAATGATATCCCTGCAGAATCATCAACCTACTGGGAGCACTATTATGTACCATTAATGATAGTCTATTATCTCTCCCCTACATCTACAATGTGTTGTAATGGTACCCATAATTGGAGAACCATCTCGATCAAAGTTATTTTGGATCCTTGGGGCCTAATGTGAAGGCCAATATCAAATGTCTCTCTATAGCGGTGATTGTACCACCACTTGTCACCAAGTATACCCCGCACATGACCAAAATAGCTCGGCATCCTATCCATTATATACCACTCTATAATATAATCTCATCTCCTAATGAGAAAGTGCTCAACTACTATGATACTAATCTCCACAATATCCTAAGGCCACTAATAGGCTCAATAATGGTGCAATATAACTTGCATAACTATAGCTCATCAAAGGCATTACGGTAGTAATATGTATCTTTAATATGGGCTCAAATGTCATCACTAATCAGTGCCCATACCATCATTGAGGGATCATCTTAAGCCCGAACTCATAGAACTCCTAAAGGGAAACCAATGGAAATATTGTCCAATACCCATATCTGTAAAAGGGTAGTTGTGCCCACAATATTCTGACCATGGTACGTAATCAGATGAAGATCACAATATAAATGTGCTAGTAAATGTTGTCCTAGTAGTATCTCCCTCCTTTGATCAATCTATGAATAACTCCAATCAGGCCTCAATGGAAAGGAGGTACCCTTTTTGTCAGGCAGAAAAATGCTTTTTATAAGAGCCATCAAGTATACAACTACACAAGATATCAAAAATATCATTAAATCACCTATATACCCAAACTACCATATCATTTATGGATATGTCCCGGAGGCCAAACATCTCAACAAGACACTATGTAATGTGAGTGTCATCCCCATCATACTCTATAAGTTGGCCCTAGATCAGAACTCTAAAAATATGCCACACATCCTCCAATGTGATGGCCATCTCATCGATAATTAAGTGAAAGCAATTTGAATCTCACTATGCGATCTCTTAGCTAAGGTTGTGATCCAAATTAATTTGTGGCATCTGCACCATATACAGAAGTCCAATCACATCTAGAGTCATCTCTAGGTAGATCTGCTCATGCCACGTAAAGGTCTCTTAGAAAGAGTGTAACCTCACATTCTACCCTCGTATCTCCAAGATATGTAGGTTGATCTACAATATTAAAAAACACTTAGTAACATCATTTATTCTAACACATAACATCTAATTTTCTTCTATTCATCCCTACGTTCTTCTAAAATTCTCCTAATTTCTTCTAAGGTTTCCTAAAAGCTACTATTTCACACCTCCGTACCCCTGGCAACACTTGCACACCCTAGTGGATGTTATCCCCTTTTTTAACCAACATGCATATGATCACATACACATGCCCCTACTAACCCACAACATAAATTAACATACATGCACTCCATTTCATGCATGCACGTTCCCCACATCAACACATACATGTCCACGTATGTACCCATCCCTACCCTATAATAGACATGACCCTTTTCATGTATACCTACCCCACCAAAGCATGCGTAGCCCCTCCATGCATGTGTTCCCAGCCAATGCTTACACACCCCAAGGGGCATGCAAGCGTTGTTGTGCCATTTTATAACTAACATAAATGCTAATAAATGAGATTGAAATGAAAAGTTTTTGCTTCACATACTCGGGGTCCATTCTAGGAGGCTGCATGTAATATTGAATGAGGTCCACGCGTCATGTATGATCCTAAATGCGAGTCATCTCTTCCGCGTCGAGTAAAATCAATAAGCAAACCGATAGAGTTTGATAACAATAATGAGCCACGATGATTTACCCCTCATGGCTCTATATATATAGGATATTTTTACCCCCCCGAAATGATTTTCACTCATCGTGATGGTCATGGGAGATGATATGATTTCCATGTTGCCTCCTTATTTCTTTTACCACTTTCCGCGATGATTATTTTTATTAAATAATCATTTTTGCCCATTTTCACTACGTTGGGGCATTTTTTGCTACCTAACAACTCTTTTTTCTCCCTAGGTCATATTTTATTTCTTCTAGGTGATATTTTCTCCTCTAGTTCTTATAAAAATAAAAAAATCCTAAAAATTTGTGATAAAACCCAAAAATTAAAAAAATTGGTAAAAATCTTTAAAAATCTAAAAATTGTAAAAATCATTTTTAAAAAAACTAGTAAATGACATGCATGCAGTTGAAACCTATGTCAAATGCATTATAGTCAAAAATTAAAAAAAATCCTACAAAACATATTTATTTAAATCTCACTGTTCTTTTACATGACTCAAGGATCATTTGGATCTACCTTCCATGAACAAAAGTTGGTTTGTTCGCTATCTCTGTTTTCCTCTACACAAATGCATTTCTTGGGGCAATTTCCTAGGGCACAATTTCTTTTCCATTAGAATTTTATTTCCTTCACTAATTCACCTCACATGTATCCTTGCTTGGGGTGCCATTCTTAACTCTTTTTGTTAATTCGCATAAGTCAAAATTGAAGCTTGATAACAAAAACATTTGTGCAACCGTCTTGAACATTGTTTGTTTGAGTATGTGTTTTTGTACTTGTTTCCCTGCTAGGTTATTTTGTTTACTTTCTCATATTGCATTTTGTTTCTATATGTTGCATTGATGATTTAGTGTTTTGAAATGAACAAATATGGATTTTCATGTCATTATACACTTTTGTTGTATACGTATATTTTAATAAAGAATAATGACATAGATCACTTGTAATATGATGACAAAAAATTGTTTTTACATCAGTTGGATGAATGCTATTTCCATTCCCTTCATCTTCATTTTTCTTCATTATCATTCTCTTCTATCAACACTATTCTTCCAACTCACTTAATGCAATAGGGATCACCTTTTATCCCCACATCTTTCATCACCCCATCTAAACTTCGAAGGGGGAATCCTTCACTCTACTAATTTTTCTTATATCCCTTCAAATTTCACTTTTCTATACTTGTTTACTATCTTTGAAGTGGCGTCACTTACGCCACCCAAAGAGGGGCAAATGTAGACACCTAGAATTCGGTCACGTAATTTTTATACAAAAATTGCACTATCTTCTTTCTCATCATTTTAACAATTGATGACACTTCATCAATAAACCAACATTTCTCTTCATTCCCATCAATTAATTACACCTTTCTAATTAATTAGCCATCCTATCATTCAAGATTTTGATTAATGACCTTTCACTAATTAATATCCTCTTCTACTTGGGTTAATTAATTATTATTAATTAATTACACTCGCTCCTCTAAATCAATAAATCATTATTTATTGGATTAAATTCCTCTAACATCCCCTAAATCACACTAATTTTCCTCTAATTGGATTCTATAAGCTTACATCTACCTATTAATTAATCACACTTGATTAATTAAAACACCCCTCAACTCCCATGAGTCACTAATGATAAATTAAACTCTTCTAAATCAAGGTTACCTTTTCTAAAGAAACCTTATCCATTCCTAATCTTGCTTTACCCTTATCCCACATGCACTAAGATGTTAATCTCTCTCAAACCAGAGGGTTATATAAAGAACCCTCCTCCTACCCTTTCTTCTTACACCTTATTTTCCCTAGTGTAAACTATAGGCATTTTGATCTTGAGCCATTATCCATTGAAGGAAATAGCTTCTCCATCTTGCATCCATTCTCTTAAATTGAAGAGCATGGGAAGATCCAAAAATTGCCTTGTAGCCATTTCTTGGTGAGATATCATCTTCAAATCTTGAGGAAACCACTCCATTTTGATTTCTAAAGTGATCTAAATAGGTTCATTTGTTAGTTATAAATCTAGAGAGTAATAAATAGCTTATCATTTAGTTTGAGATTATTCATGCATTGAAGAAGTTGTTTCTCATAAGCTCTTATCTTGATGGTTCTATAGTAGGTTTGATTGTTTCTTTGAAGCTACTAGGTGTTATCTTATTTAGATTAGCATGGAAAATTTACATATGAACACACATATATAGAAATTGTAAGAGGAGGTCCCCTAAAAATGGTGTAGCTCTCTTCAAAGGTGAATTTTTTCATGTTGTGAGTATGGTCATAGGGCTAAAGATTGTAGTTGGAATAATAGTGTGTTTGAGACAAGAAGAAAGAGAAGTTTTTTTTTCTTTAATTATCTACAATCAGGTCATATAGAATTTTTTTTCCAAAGAAATAAGAATTTCATTGGAAGGTCTACTCCTATGGCCAAGAAGGATATTGTACAAGAAAAAGATGTCAAGAGAGATGATTATTAATTTACTATGCACATTATGAAGTTTTTCAAGAAGGATCATAGTGGTATTAAGGTTGGAAACATAGTCAAAAACCTAAATCAAGTCAAGGAAGCATGTTTACACATGTTGAAGAAGATCATATGTGTCTATCAGTCATTCATGCTCTAATGCATTAAAATTAAAAGAATTTGGGCATTTAGGACACCTCAAGGGTTATAAGGTGTTGAATATAAGCTGGATAAATCTCAAAATTATATGGGGATTGATCTCAAGGATCGAAATACTTTTTTCATACATTTACATCATGAGTGTATGGTTCTTCTAATAGAATAACAAAGGAATATCAATCGGGGTAAAATACGAGATGCTAAAAGTTTGATGGAAATCTCCAAATGAAAGAAAAGATATTGTTGGCCTCGAGATCAAGTTGAGATATCTATGTTTGGACTATAGATACATAATTGTGCACTAAAAGGTTATACCACATGTTTATAGTTAAGAAGATAATGTATATGCTCTTCAAGTATTGAGGATTATGCTTAGGGGTCTCTAAAGGTTAGCGATGATGGTATTATATGGGTAAGACATGGAAAGTAATGGGATGCAAGGTTTCAAAAGTAGGAGAAAGTGATTTGATGAGTGTTTACATTCCTACTAGTACTCTATGAAACCCTAATAGGGTTTATATAAAATTTACTAAATAAGACCCTCATTCTTACTCTTGAAGAACTAAAAATTTAAAGAATTGATATAGAAGCATAAAGCTAGCATATTTTAGCTATCTTAAGGATTGGTCTGGATCCATATGATCTCAAGACAAGATAATGTGTTAACTAACCTATAGAAGTGCATTCTATAACCTAAAAATGACTGAGTTAGTAAGATTTGGAGTATTTTCCCTTAAGGATGGAAGGTTGAAAAATTTTACAAAGGAAAAAGGCTCAAATGGGTATCTATTTATGTTTATATTTTTTCCGATAACATCCTATAGAGAAAAATATAAATGGTAATTCCCCTAATCGGGTCTGGTAAGAAAAAGATACACATTTCCCTAGTAAGAAGAAGTATCTCAAGGATGTGTAAATGCAACTAAGAGTATTTAGGATGTTATAATGATCGAGTGGATGTTGAACCTTTGATGAAAAAGTGTACAATACTTAATGAATATTGTAAGTTCTTATAAGAATTAGTGTGAAGCTAAGAAGGGTACAAATCTAAGTTGTTAATCATTAGTGAGATTGAAAGGATAAATAGTATACTTAGGATTTTGTAGGATTATTTTTACACCAAAATATGGTGTCATAGGCCTATGTAGTTATCATAGGCAAAGCGAAGTTAGAAGATATTGTGAATGCATGAATTTGAAAGCCAAGATATTGAATATCTTCACATCCATGAGAGGGTCAATTTTCTCGAGTGATTATGATATGGAATCAGGTATGCTTGTAGGAACATTTTATGACACGTTACAATGACTAGAGGACAAGTGACAATTTGGAACAAGGTAAGGAAGCCAAGGTCGTATTTGGGTTATTATCGGAAGATTGTTATGATATATTAATGGAAAATGTTAATGTGGTGTCTTACTTCATGTTGGAGTTGAAACTCACCCATTCAAATCCTAGTAAAAAGTTCATGATGATATGAGACTTTAAGGCCTTGCAGGATAAAGATGAATTAAATACGGTGGTGGATCATAAGGATCTGTGGTGGAGATAAAAATGACAATTAGTAGGGTGGATTGGTTGAAAATCATGATATTCATGAACAAGTTTGAGCCTAAAAATAAAATCTATAGATATAAAATTTGGCATCATGTTTAAAGGATATCTTAGAATGACTTTTCCATCTTGAAAGTGTGTAAATAAGCTATCAAACTATGTTTGAAAGTGTTTGAACTTGAATACGAGTGATTGAATTCTCGTTAGGTCTAAGTTTTGTTTACTCGGGAATTTATAAGGTTTGTGGGCAGCTCGGTGGTCTGCATTCATAAACATTTATAAGTCTAAGAATAATTTGAGAGTCAAGGAAGCTAGTGAACTATGAAGGATTGTCAAGATATCTTTGAAAGATTACATGCTATATGATGTTAAGAAGGTAAGGAAAATAATGAAGATGATGTTTTAAAAGCATATTCACAAAGGTAAGCAAATATTTGATTTAATAAGGTTGAAAGAAGCATGAAAAAACTAAGAAAGCGTTTTAGGACTGTTTGATTATGGTGGAGTCATTTTAATGGAATTTAATCAAGGTAAAAATCCTTGCACATTTAATTCTAATCCTTGGAATTTTAATGGAACTCACTTACACATTTTCATGAAGGTGTTTGAGGGTCCTCGCAAATTAAGCGGTGAGAAATAAATATTTTGGCATAGGTAAGTTGTTGTGGCTATATAGTTACAAGAATATTTGATATATATGGTGATTATGGAAAGGTATAGGATGTTTTACTGATGATTCATTACAATTTTTTATGTCATTCTATAATTTTAATTTCAATATATGAAAGTTTTAGGAAAACCATGTTACTGTTTGATTTTAAAGTAAAATTGGGCGTTTTGATGCTTGTTGTGAATTGTATGCTTTGAATGGGGACCTGATCTCTTTAGAATGGATTATAAGGTCTGTTATGAATCTTTCCCAACAATAATGAGGTGGTTTTATTGTCACATTTTTATGAATGATCATTAAGAAGGTAAGTTGGTTTGAAACCCTAACAAAACCCTAACTAGGAGTAGCTTGGAGAAACATGAGTATACCAGCCTAGCTTTTATTGGTTATGAAAATATTATGATTGGATTTTGTAGATGATTTTTCCATATTTCCATAAAGTTATATTAGCGAATTTGGTGATATGTGGACCCCACACGAAATGGATTGTTTGAAGAATTTTGGTTTAAGGAAAGTTTTCCTAAAAGAGCTCAAGAATAATATGAAATTTTTGTAGGCCCTAAGTTATTTTACATTTCCATGATAGTTTTAGAGAATTTTTGTGATGAAAAATTGCAAATTATACCCTATTTATGAAGACTGTTATTATTTGGCGGTTTGGAGCAGCTTGTAGTAAAATTGAGATTGCAAGAGCGACATGGGGAGTTAGGAATCCATTCAAGTTTTTTGGTGAATCTAGTTCAGATAAATTTCCATTGGTATATCAAAATTTATGATTTTATAAGGTATGCAAAAGTTATGATCTGTTCTTTGAGGGTCAATTTTGCATGATGTTTTTTCTAACAGGGTGCCAAGTAGCTTGATGAGGTAAGTTGATGATTATAATTTTTTTTCGTTGTTGAAGTTTTATGAGTTATTATAAATAATTTATAAGTGTGTTCCATGCTTTGGTAAAGTTTGGAAGTGAGTTTTGGTGTGATGGAACAAGTTGAGCTCATGTTTGGTTCTTGAGTCCAAGAAGGCACAAAAAGAAGTTTACAAAATTTGACTTGGTTTAAGGCCTTCCACTTGGAGCTAGAAGGAGTTACAATATGTTATGGAAATATGATTAAGATATAATTACATTTATGTGTTTCTTGTATCTTGGTGACGTTATTTTATGGATCTTTTAAGTTAATTTGTGAAGAAGAAAGTATGATGGATTTTAGGATAGGTCTTCGAGGATAAAATATTGAGTTGTTTGAAGCATGATATGGTTTATTTGATGCTTGATACCTCTTATAAAGTAAGAGGGATGAATTTCGTTCCTATTGAATGAATTTTTAGGTCTTAAAATTCTCATCAAGGTGCGGAGACTAGATAAGTTTGCAAAACTAGTTTTGGGAAGCTTATTTTGTCAAAGTGTAAATTTGTTGTGGTTTGCGCATATTGTTGTTTTCTGATGTATAAATTTATTATATGTTTTATAAATGTCCTGAGTTTTCCATATAGTGGTCACATGCCATATTTGAGGTCATCGTGGGTGTTATTGAGTCCCAATGGTGAAATCATGATGTTGATAGCAATTATTTTGTGAAGGAAATGATCTAGTGGGCCCATTTAATGAAATATTTGATTGGTTAAAGTAAATGTGAAACAATGTATGATTTTTTTATTCTATATTACTCATGTGTGGTGAATTTTGAATCTTGAATAATCATGGTTTTGGTATGAGTGGATTTTTCTCATCCTAGTGATGGGGTTTTGAGGCATTTTGGTGCATGATGAGTGGTTTTGGGAATGGCCGACCTATATGGGTCATATCGATGATTTTTATGAATTTATTGGGATATTATTATGATTTAATGGTCATGAAAAATGATTAGGGCTGACCTCTCTTAGGTAAGAAAGAATAAAAACATATTAAAGTTAAGTTTGAGTTCATTTTGTGAGCTAGTCTTGCATGGGTAAAAAGTGTGACCTAGGATAGAGTGAATTTCAGGTATGATGGAATTGTTTTAAGACTTATTAGATGTGTTACAGTTAAAATACTGATTTAAGGCATGAGAGAAAGTGTTTAAAAACAAGAAACGTTGATAAGGAAGAAGATAGAGCATGTTGAAGCAATGAGGGTTTGAGAAAGGGTTTGTGAGCTGAAATTTTGATCTCCATAAGTTGTGGAAGCAAAAAAATTTAGAGATAATCATAATTTGGTGGATTAGTTGGTTCTTGGTCATCTTAGGGGGTTGTATCCTCCTTTTGGAGTGGGTGCTTCACTAAATTAGGGGTTGGAGCTCTACTAAACTAAGGGTTGGTGCCTCAATAAATTTGAAACATGGAAATATAATGTTTATGTTTTAGTGGGTTTTATTCCCCATGAGGGTTTCCCACTTAAATATTGTGTCTATGAGCTCTCTCTTATGTGTTATGGTTCTTTGAATGTATTGTGCACACCTAATAAGCTATTGTTGTATGTATGTGGATGGATGGATGTTAATGAATGTTGATATTAATGGTAAATGAAATAAGTGATTTGTAGGACTGATTCAACCCCCTCTCTATCCATTGTGATTCCAACATCTTCCTCTAACACATCATGGATTTTACATCAATTTTTATCTTTGGAAAGAGGCTAGGATCACTACTAGTTACATATTCTTGCTTCATCGGTGACACATGTACCTAGTTACGACACTAAAAATTAACGGTTCATTTTCATATCCAATAAATTTAATCAAGTAGTTTGAATTTGATTTCATTTTAACCAGATATGGTTTCTTTATAAGTATGCAATGGAGACAATAAACATATAGTTAGTGGCGGTGGTTGTTTTTTTTTCGGGGGCTTTATTTGTCTGTTTGAGTCTATCTATTCACTTCACTAACTACTAAAAGTAATCAACTTTTAAAAATACTAAAATTAATAAATCTAAGATATTTAAAATTAAAAATAAACACAAATAATATTTAGTCTACTAAAATCAACTTGTAGGAAAGAAATGCTTTGCAAAATGAAGATACTTTGAAATGAAACTTGTTGGAATTAAAAACAAGATACAATGAAATAACTACTGAAAGAGAAATTCTAATTCAATTGGAATATTGCAAAATATAGAAATTATTATTGTTAAGCTCACTTTAGAATTCAGAAATGTGAGAAAAACATGAATATAAATACCAACATAGCCAATTCCTTGGTTGAGTGGGCCCTTTCTTTCCTTGAATTGGATTTTGACACACTTTTTCCCTTAGCAAAACATGCTTTTATTCATTCAAAAAGGAGTCTCTTACAAATTAAATTAGAAATAACTATATGTGTTATTATCTTCCTAATATATTATTTATTTCATTACGTTTTTATACTTTATTACATTATCATATCAGTCAAGACATACATTTTATAGCCACTGCCTTCTAACACATGCCCAAGAATCTAGGTGGTTGGATATGAAAATAGTTTGGGAGTTGGTTACAACTCATAAAAGAACTAGGAACCAGATTCCTTGTTTTTAGTCTTCATTAAATTCCTTCAAAATAGTCTTCATAATGGAATAGACAATGTCCAACCTAGATAGTGGCACCTCGCATTAGTGGTAATTATGAATTTATTGACCTGCACATATCACCATGTATCTTTTTCAGAGTAGTTAGTTGAAAAAACCTTAATCATTAATCCACATAGTCTCAATAAGGATAAGATGCATTATTTAGCTACTTTGGACTTGATTACTCAAACCATTCAATGCATTTATTAATGTTTTTAGAGTGAAATTATTATTATTTTTATTATTTATTAAGTCAATTTATAGAATCATCACCTACTTAAGAAATAATATTGCATAGGTAATCAAATTTTATTTGGTCAAAAGAACACTTATAAGGTTTGGAAAATAACTCATTATATGAGAGGAGTTGTAATCTCAAGTTGAGGTGTTGTAAATTTTGGCCCATGTTTTGTTATAGATCAAAACGTAATTAAAGAATCCTATAATGAATTTATGAAGGGTGGGTCAAAATACTTTTATAATCAATTCCTAGAATGTTGATGGAGCATTGGTGAGAAAAAAGGAAGGCTAAGAAATTCATAGTGATCATCATGTGTATATAAGGTTGTTTTAGGGATATCATCCTCATTGATGAATATCTATTAGTAACCATATTGTAGATTTAATTTGGATAAACATTATTTCCTATGAAGATCATTAAGAAGAACAACGATCACTATAATTGTGTATTTGATCTTGATAGTGATTTTTTTATTTCCATATAATCAATGTAGTATCTCCAATATCCATTGTTTTTATAGGAAAGTAGAATTAGTGATGAACATAGGATTTTACTTCAAAAAATAAATCTTTCCTTAAGCATTTCTTGTACTAGTTGAACTTTTATCTTCTCTAACAATGGGTACAATAGGGCCAAATTTAGAGAGGAATACTTCTAAGAATAAGTTAGATGTGATGCTCTATGGAATTTGAGAAGGTAATCCATTTGTAACTATGAATACTATAACATGCTTATCTATTTATTTTTCAAATTCTTGGAGTTGTTAAAATTTAGGGGTGGATTTATTTAAAGTGAGCTTAAGCTGGGTGATGAATCCATTAGAGATTTTCTTACTGAGATATTTTCCATCTAATGTGAAAAAATAATATTGGTAGACTCAAGGGTTAGCCTTTCAAGGTGTGATTATACTCATTATCTAATAAATCTATCTAATATTTAGAGAAATCCAATAAGATTAGTCCAAGGGTATGTAGCCATTAGGCACCAAGAACTATAACATAAGCACCAAAGGGTATGAAAAACATATGTAATTGGATATTATAGACTCGTGTGGAAATATAAACATTAGTATGATGTTTTCATCTATAAGGTAATTTTAATCTACTAAATATCATGAATTTAAATATCGAACACAAATATACAACACAATCTTCTTGTTTGGAAATCCAAGGGTCAAAAAAGTTGTGTGCTATGGAAGTAAATTAAAATGGCAAGAGGGATGTTATTAAAATACCCTTTAAATTTAATAATTCAAGGGGTGGTGGCTCCTGCTAAGGTATTTACAAAGATTTATGTCAGGAATTATAGTGTTCACATGTATTTGTGAGAGTGAGTTGTTTAGAGTTACAACAACTCACATATTTAAGGAGTGTGTGTTATGAATTGTTAAAACAACTTGGCTATATTGAGTGAGTGGTTGTAGGAGTAAAAATTGGTTTCCTATTATTTAGGGGATTAAATTCCATAAATATTTTATACAATATATTGAACAGATTAACAATGAATCATTATGTTATCTAAAAAACTTGAGTTTCCTCTGCATTTGGTATCAAAGAAAACTCGATCATGCCTTCGTGGATAATTAGAGGGAAAAGGGGAATTGTTGCACTTTTTCCCCACCCAAAATTTATGTGTAATTCCTTGATAAAAAAATTATTTACATGAGTTTACTTTGTTGAGAGATGATTCAATGTCCATCATGTTATCGTGCATTTATTTCATCACTTGATATTACAATATCGATGTGCTATATTTGTTGGCACATCCAGATCCTTGTTTCATGTTTGATGTAACTCCTCATAGAAAACCATAATATTCAAAAATGGTAAGTTCATAGAAATTAGGCCTAGAAAAACAACCTATATTAGGATGGAGCTACAATAGAGACACTCGATGGTACGATATTACTGGATTTTCCATTATAGCTCGTTCTCCTCTATAAGCTCACAAACAATATATTATTTCTTGTTTTGAAGATATAGTTACACACAATATACCATGTATCATTGTTTCTTCGATAGTTTATAAAACCATATAATAAAAATGAATATGACAAGAAAGAATAAGGAATCTATCTTACACTTTAATTAACCTTGTGGTCCATGGATCTACCTATGCGTCTCATTCACTAGTTGTTTAGTTTTATCAACCTCGTTAGATTCCCCAAATCCAAATGTGAGTTTCAAGGTGGGATTCATGATGATCTCTATTCCATATATCTATTCTTGGTCATGTGTTATAGTAGCTGAAATATTTCATTGAGCCATGATATAAGTACATGCCTCTATTATGCTTCTTCACCCACCTTCTAGTAATCCCTAATCAAATATTTTCTTAATCAATATTCGTGTTCTTCCAAACCATGGGATTCTTCCCACAAATTTCTCATCCTTGTTAGATGTTTCATCCATAATGTAGACAATTATATCTCCCCTTAGTGGTGGCGACCTATGGCTTCCGAGATCTATACACAATTATTGAAATCTTGACCACAATCTTTTTATTCTTGCTTGATTTCAAATTTATTTGTATTCTTGATAAGATTTTATTATTCCTTTGCTAATTTCTTGCCTTCTTGACTCTTCTCTTTTATTTATTTTCCTCTTCAATCCATTCTTTCTTGATTTTTTTCATTTTATTTGAATTGATCTTCAATTTTCATCCTATTTTCTTCTACAATTCCTAGCTTTCTTTGGAAACTAGGTTCTTCTTCATCTTCATCATCCCATATCTTACTCAAATATGATTCATCTAATTCTTCACATCCTTTGTCTTCTTCATCATCATGTAGTATCTTCTTAATTTCTTCCTCTACAATCTTATAGGGTTCTTCACTCTACAACATACCTCCTTAAAAATTACTAAGCCCCGAGTAGATGATCGGTGCATGAGGAAGTGCACACATGGATAACTAAGTTGCACCTGGATAGCTTGAACAATACCAATTTTGGAATAAATGACTAGAGTTAGACACATGGAGTGTGTGGAGGTTTACGCGTGAGATCAAAAAAGGGTTTGAGACATAGCCACATTTTTGGTTATGATGTTACATGGAAAACACATGAGGATGCAGGTAGACATGATAGTGGATAAGGTTAGAACATGGAGATTTACATCCCAAGGAAATAATATTCTAGGATATAATCATTATGTTTAAGAGATGTAAAGTAGAGTTAGTTATGGTTTAGTTAGCACTTGCATGTTTAAGGTACTCGATTATGGTGGAGTATGATGACATTTGGCATGTGGTTTTCTCTTGAATGATGTTGAGGTGGTGAAGGAGAGATCCCACTCTATTTAAGAATGTATTTGGATCTAAAACAAGGGATGTGAAGAAGATGTGTGATGCGAGGAAAGAGATGCAAGAGGGAATTTAGATGCATAGGAGAGAGCATGGCTAAGAAATATTTGAGTAAATTCATTTTGTAGGTTTAGGATGTTATTTCTTGATGTATTCAGTATTCTATGACCCTTTTCTGTAGTCTAGATACTCTAAATCATTTTGAATCAATATATCGATGGATTGTTTTGAATATATATTCTTAATGGATCTAATTGTTTATGTTCTTTATTACATTCATGGTTTAGATCTAGTTCTGTGTGTTCTGTTTAATCTTCATAGTCATAATATGGATCATTTAAGCTCATATTGAGGCATAAATGAATATTTCATTGGGATGAGGTGTAATAAGTGGCTTTGATATGTTGAAGGAGAAGCTTACTATTGCACCCATTTTACACTTTCCCTCTTGGGACAAGCCCTTTCACGTATATGTGGATGTATCAGGGATGGAAATTGGAGCATTTCTCACACATCCTAGAGAAGGGATTACTGATCACCCTTTGTGTTTTGTAAGTAGAAAGTTAACTCCAGCTGAGTAGAATTACACAACAACAAAGCGCAAAGCATTGTCTATGATTTATGCATTGCATAAGTTTAGGAAGTACTTGTTGGCTACTCCATTTATCTTTTACACAAATCACATAACACTTAAGTATTTGGTAAACAAGCCTATTTTGTAAGGGCACATATGTCGGTGGATCTTATTATTTCAGGAATTCAACTTTTTGTGGTAGTCAAACCAGGAAAGTGCAATTCAAGACCTGACCATATTTATAGAATTAATTTAGGTGAGGACACACGAGCATTGAAGACATAATGCCAGATGCATAGTTGTTTAGATTAAATTGTGTGGCCACTTTGGTTTGGAGGTATTTGTCTTTTTGTGAATAGGTGTGGCACTTGATAGACTGAAGAGTATAGAAAGGAAACAACTTGCCACTCACACCATGTATTATATGTTTATTGGTGGAGATTGATACAAACTTAGTCAAGATGATATTTTGCATTGGTATGTACTAGAGCATGAGTGCATGGGTATTATGGAGGAATATCATGGAGGTATTGTTAGTGGACACTATATAGGGTGCGCCACGATGTGGAAGATTCGGATGGCTAGTTTATGGTGGGAGACATTTGTCTAAGGATTTCTAAGAATATGACAGGATTGATCATTTCCAGTGCCTAGGAAGCCTTGACATAGAGCTGAAATTCCATTGAGGCCTATAGTAAGCACAAATCCCTTTGAAAATTGGTAAATTGACTTTATGGGCCCTATTTCCTCCCAAAATGTAGGACAGGGTCACGCTACAAAGCATTACATGTATATATTATCTTACATTGTGGGCATAAACAACACCTACAAAGGATTACACTAAAGCTACTGCAAAAAGTTCCTTTGGGAGAATATCATAAGTAGGTATGGATGTCCATTGAGTTAAAAACGTGATAGGGGTACTCACTTCTTGAGTGAGACTATTGGGATATTATTGGTGAAATTTATGGTAGCCCATCATAAGACTACACCCTATCACCCACAAGATAATAGAACTATTGAGGCCTTTAACAAGATATTAAGCCACACATTGACAAAGATCGTGATGTTGGAAGGAATAATTGGGATGCTAAATTATTTACTATTCTTTGGTCTTATTGAACAAACTACAAGAGAATAAACAAAGCAACACCCTTTCAGTTAGTGTTTGGCACTGAGGATGTCTTAATGGTTGAATTTATGTTACCATCCCTACATATTGTGTGCACAGGAGGATTGGATAATGAGAAAGAACTCAAAGAAAACATAGACAAACTGATATAGTTGGATGAGAAGCGCGCCATATCCTGATGGAGCAAGAAGATAGATAAAGTAAGACAGAAGGCATAACATGATATACACATTAAAAATAAGACGTTGAAGGTTGGAAAACTAGTTCTTCTGTATGATTCCAAGTTTTTGCACCACCATGGGAAGTTCCAAGTGCATTGGTTGGGAACGTATGTTTTTAATAAGTTTCAATCCAAACTATAAAGAAGTCTTTTGTGTTTGTAATAAGGCAATGTTTTCATTTAGCTTAAGTTTTCCATTAATGCATTTTATTTTATGTTTTTCCTTTTATCATTGATATGATTTGTTTGTTAGTTTGGTGAGTTGTGTAATAAGCACATTTGTGTGCCAGATCTAATTACTATCTAAGAGGTTTCATGTGTAGAGGACCACACATACTTTTAGTGTCGGTGGAGAGTGTAGTAAGAGGCACATGTTTAGAGTGATGATGTTGGCATCCGGGAGGGAAAAATAAAGCATGTAGTATCAAAGGAATCCACGTATCGAGGTGATAATGGTTGGAGAAAAAATGATGTGAATAAATAGTTTTATAAAACCAACGTATAGTGATGAATGCATGAAGAAATATGAGGTAGGTAGTGGCGGGAAAAACTACCTAGTGTAAGACGTAGAGATAGATGTACTTTGGCATTGAG
The DNA here is from genome assembly GCA_018340775.1 of Taxus wallichiana var. yunnanensis. Lineage (NCBI taxonomy): Eukaryota > Viridiplantae > Streptophyta > Pinopsida > Cupressales > Taxaceae > Taxus > Taxus wallichiana. Next base: position 409,818,673 of record CM031234.1, on the reverse strand, counting down.
AGCGTGCGTAAGGGAGTATACGGTCGATGTAGGTTTATGTGATAGAAGATTGAGGAGGTTAAGCATGAGTGGGAGCATGAAGGAAAGACACTAGACAAAACATGCTTGGAAAGAGCTTAATTTGATGTAGTAGTACGATGGTAGGTGGTATGGAAATTAATGTGGTAAAAAGAAGAAAACTATAAATAGGAGTCGGGGTAAGTTATTTTCACCTTGCATTTACTTATAGAAGATCTCTTGCGAACTAGGGTATCCTTGTGAGAAATTTGTGAAAATCACGTGCAAAGTGAAATATTTGAGAACTAGATTAGAATGGAGTACACGGGCGTGTGCAAAAGTGGTTGTTTAGAAGGATTTCTATGGGTTTTAATGTTGTCTTGTGGAAGAAAGGGTTTCTAGGTTAGGGTTTGAGAAACTAGGGCACGAGTTTGAAGAATTTGTGTAGAAGGATTGGAGCCAAGGGATTGAGTAGTAAGAAAGAAAGATACAAGGAAGGATTAACAAGGACCCGACAAGGAAAATGGAACCAAGGAAAGGATCAAACGTTTCACCCAAGAAGAAGGGAAAGGGAAAGGGAAAACTAGTCATGTCAAAAGTTTCAATGAAGAATGGTATGCAGAGATGCAATACCCAGATGGGGTATTATTGGGGATGGATTGGGTATCTCATGTGTGAAAAATGGTTATAAGTGATTATAACCATAGGACAAATAAAGCGAGAAAGAGATGACATTGGAGCTTGTTTTCCCTACATGGGAAAGAATATAAAATACAAGACCAGTGTATGATGACTCCATGAATAGGAAATTGGAAAAGGTTGGGTTCTTGCAACTCTATGAGTTTTCATTCTTTAGCAAGCACGGTATATTATACTTGTGGCTTATGTCGTACATACACAAAGATTAATTTTACTTCACAGGAAGGAGGATGTGCATAACTCCATAGTTGATCTCCAAGTACACTAGACTTATCTACATAGGAGAGTCATTTGATGATGACTTGGGTGAAAATTAGGCTACCAAAGAAATAAACAAGACATATGAATACAAGAAGGGTGAGCGTTCCTTTGATATTTCCATGATCATTGACCTAATCATGAAGATGGTCACGTGCATGTTCATGAAGTTTAATGGATAAGAATTATGGACACAAGTGAACAAGAGATGGTTTGATATTTACAGGAAGGTTTCATAGGGGACCATCTATAACATCTCGGCCTTCATTGCAAAAGATATCATTAATGCCATGGGTGATGGAGATAAAATTATGTATGGTAATATTCTTCTTACCATTGTGTTTTCAAAGATTGGAGTGCCGATGGGATGAATAACAACATTTGGGAGTACCCTGATGATAACCCCTCCCCAACTAAGAGGTTTTAAGCATATACTTGTGAAAGTATGATGCCTGCATACAAGGTGTGCTTGGATAAGTAGTACAAGCAGATCCACAATGCATTTGGAGCAGAGTGGAGGATTCTAGAGCAACTGTCAACCTTGGTGAAGGAGGACGTTGGATTTTTAGTATACTAGCAATTTTGCATTAGCAAGAGTTCACATTTAGTAATGGCACCAAGAGTCCATGGTGTAAATTACCTTTTGCCTTCACAAAGCATAGTATTTTCGAGTATGGTAAATAGATTTAAGGAGGACAAGAAAATAAGGTTTGATCTAAGTGAAGAAGATCAGGAGCATTGTGTGCTACTCATGACAGTTGTATACCCTCATAAGTGAGCATATGTGGAGAAGTATGTCTCTCATGACATACATATGCTAAGGCCCATACCATTACCACTTGCATGCACAACAATGACAAGACTGTACATACATGTAAGGAATAAGTTTGATAAAGGCATGTATGTTGAGGATGATGTCTCCATCTCTGAAGACTTTATCAAGCAAGGAACTAAGAACGTGTGTGTTTTATACCGAGAAGGGCACAAGAATCGGGCGTGTAAACAAGCACTTATGCTCCTAGGAATAAGTCCCTAGTGAAGGATCAGTCTCTAGTGAAGAAGCGAGTGTAGTAAAAATTTCATAATATGAGAGAATGGATAGTGTGAAGAGTAATGAGACTAGAGAGGAGGGTGATGAGCATGAGTTAGAGAAGAAAACCCCATGTACATTATACATGAATCTAATGAAGAGTGGAATGAATGTTTGGAGGGAACTCGAGAGGGATAAAAAAGTGAAGAAGAATTGGGGATGAAATTTCTTGAGATCCCACACCTATCGATGAATAGTTAGAGGACACAGTGGAGAAGTAGGTGGCGTGTATCATCAAGGACTTCGTAGAGCATGAGCTAGAATGCAACACAGGAGAAATGGAGAAAGACAAGAATGGAATCATGGGCGAGACAGGACAAGCTTAGCATTAAGTTTCTTGAATGGAGTGCACACATGTGGTAAGGGCACATTGACATCACGGGGACCCACAATGACTAATGAAAATGATCCAAACAAGGTCCTATGCACGTGTTTCCATAGCACAGTGCCTACAGACCACCTCTTCTATTGGTCATCATTTTATAAAGATGGTGCATACTCCGTGCACAAGGAAGATGTTGTCATGGGATTTTGAGTCCCATGTTGATGAGCTGGAATTTGAAGTCAATGTAGGTGCATTACTAGACACACTGAGCTCCAAGGAGGTAAATCCTATTATGTATTCTCAACAACCTGATTGATGAGCAGGTGTGTAGTGTGCCGAAAATGGTGTTAGTGGAGATCAAAGCAAGGTTATTCGAGAGGAATAACAAGATTAAAGAATTGGAGGAGTTAGTGGAAAAGAATAAGGATATTATAGAGAGAGACAAGGAGATAAAGGGAAAGGAGTTTATAATTACGCAGTTGAAGACTGAGTTGAGAGAAGAGAAGGGGAAGGTGTGTACATCTTACAAGAAAGAGGAGGTTATCTCAAACTCCATTATTTTAGTGTGTCCGTATTTAGCCCCCTGCATATAAGTATGAGTCAACCTTTAAGCGCCTAGGGGATTTAACACACATCGTCATGATGGAGAAGTAACCACTTACACTGGAGTCATTGGAACAAGTTATGGCATGGAAAAAAGAGTAGGAGAGATTACAAATTGAGGAGACCATAAATCGGTACACTAAGCTTCTTAATTCAGCGAAAAACGTGACAAGATCCTAGTGGAGGTTGAGAAGAAATACGAGGCAATTAAAATTTGGAAGCCCTCTATTAATAATAAGTAAAGGAATTATATCCCTAGATGACACATAGGATGGACATGTTAACCTGACCTTAAAAATCAAATGGCTAATATTATTGACACATTTAAGGTTAAGGGTGAAGAGTTGATGTTTGATGAGGTCAATATGCTAATAGGGGATTTATTTAAATGGGAATAGAGTGAGGTGGATGCTTGGAATGATATTGAAGCATCCTTGAATAAAAATTTCCTAACCCTTGTGCAACAGTAAGAAAATTCTTTTGTTGTTTGGCGTAAGCCAAAAATAGGTTATTTTATTCTTCCTTTCTTTATTCTTTGATGGAGATTAGATTGTTTCCAAGGATGGAAAACATGTTTAGTTTGGGGTAATATTGGGTCCTAAAAAATGACTAAGTCCTGGAGTAGAGGATTAGTGTGCATAGAAGACGATGTAGGAAGAAGGTGCATGAGGAAGCATGCATAGGGATAACTAAGTTACACATGGACAGCTTGAATGAAGAATGATTTTGGAATGAAGGGCTAGAGTTGGACATGGAGCAAGTAGAGGTTTGCATGCGGGAGTAGAAAAGGGTTTGAGACTTAGCCACATTTTTGGTTATGGTGTTGCATGGAAAACATGTGAGGATGCGAGGTAGGTGTGATAGTGGATAAGGTTAGAACATGGAGACTTGCAGCCCAAGGAAAGAATATTCTAGGATATAATCATTGTGTTTAAGAGCTATAAAGTAGAGTTAGTTATGGCTTAGCTGGCACTTGCATGTTTAGGGTACTCGAGTATGGTGGGGTATGATGACATTTGGCATGTGGTTTTCTCTTGAGTGATGTTGAGGTGGTGAAGGAGAGCTCCCACTCTATTTAAGAATGTGTTTGGATCTAAAATAGGGGATGTGAAGAAGATGTGTGATGTAAGGAAAGAGACACAAGAGGGAATTTAGATGCATAGGAGAGAGCATGGCTAAGAAATCTTTGAGTAGAGTCATTTTGTAGGTTTAGGATGCTATTTCTTGATGTATTCGGTCTGCTATGACCCTTTTAATGTAATTTGGCTACTGTAAACAATTGTGAATCAATATATCTGATGGATTGTTCTAAATATCTATGCTTAATGGATCTAAGTTTTTATGTTCTTTATTATGTTCATGGTTTAGATCTGGTTCCTGTATGTTTTGTTTAATCTTCATAGTCATAATATGGATCATTTAAGATCAGATCTAGTTTCTTTATCTCTGTCATAATATATATGCATTTATGTATCTACATTGTTATGTTCTTCATGGTAACATTCTTGAAAAATCTCACATAGAAGGGGGCACTGATGCTTCCATGAACCTTGGGTGAGATCCCAATTTAGGATGGGTGATATGCATGTGCGGGTAGGAATTAAAGGGTTAGGAAAAGTGACTACGGGTCTTCTCTGTGACATAGTCACAACATATTTGTAAATCAACTAAGCTCTTTCTAACTCTCCTTTCACATTAGGGTTTTACATTTATAATTTCTTAGTTTCTTGGGTCATTTCCTTTATGCATTTATCTATTATTTATTGTTGTTCTTTATATTAGATTAACCTAGAATAATCCCACATTTTAGTTAATCATTTTGGTGAACCCAACGTTCGACACTACCTTCCCCTTAGGGCTCTTTTTCTCTTCTTTACTATGGCTTACTCTTCTAATGATTTTACTTGAGGCTCATCTTAAAGCCATCAATGACCATATTACTGAGAATCCCCAAGATCTATACTTTCTTTTACATGTTTCTCGTGAGGAAGCTACTAATTTGGTGGAACTTAATGCTTCGCGGCCATCTCTACTTCCATGGTTTCCAACGGATTTTTTCCAATCTTCCACCCATTTTCAATATTCTCATTTTGTTATTACTCCTAAAAATCATTTCACACCTCCTCTTGTCTCTTATACTGAAGGAACAATTTTCCTCTGTTGGTACTCAATACTGAACATCTCTCTATTAATACCTTCAAGCACAAATTCATTAGTTACAATAAGTTAATTGTTGCACATCTCCATCTTTAAATTCCACATTATTATTGCATATGTCATTTTCACCTGCCATCTCCACTTATCTGCTTTCTCCTAACCCATAAGCTTCCCATTTTCAATGGTCATGGTGACCCAAAAGAGCATCTTAAAGCATTCCATATAGCTTGTCTTGACTTTTTGGACTATCATATTCTTTTAGCTAAAATATTTCCTCGTTGTCTCCATGATTATGCGATCCGTTGGTTTTACGACCTACATGTTCATTTGGTAACTTCATTTACGTATCGGCCAATACTTTTATTTCTTATTTTTCTATCAATATCGGCTCCAATATCTCTTATACTCAATTATTTCAATTTAAAGAGGGATCTAATGAACACCTCGCCAATTATCTTTTGAGATATAAAAAATAATCTAGGTAAGATGTCAAATGTGCTAGCAGACTTTGAGCTTCAGTATTTTTTCATTCAAATTCTTTTACCACCACTTCAGGAGAACATTCTATTTGAGACCTCTCCTTCATTTGACAAATTTTTTCATCTCTTGTTAAGATTCGTGAAACCAAAGCGCAATCCATTGACAAGCTTGAATATCAAGAACAAGCCTCATCTTATGTTTGTTTTCCAAATAAGACACCATTCAAGCCATCTCCAACTAAACCAACTGACACCAAAATTATGGTCAATACAGTCACTAATCCTAAAGAGGTTCAGTCACCACTACCTAGGCATGTGTTTACTAACTTTACTATGGCTCCACATCTCATATTACAACAACTTCTTGAGAGAAATATTATCATGCTTCCTCCACCACTCGAAGTAGACCCATCACAACTAAAAGGTAGGAATTAAAACAATAAATTACAATGTGATTATCATATATGTGTGGGACACTTGACGAATTGATGTTTCAATCTCTACACAATCATCCAAGATCTTATTGATAATAAGAAGCTTAAGTTTCGGAGCACTGTTAACTATCCACCTAAACTTGGTAAGTTTAAAATCAAACTCTTTAATAACCAATATCAACAACATGAAAAGAAATTATTTGAAGCTTCAGCTAATCATGTATACCATGCAGTGTCTCCTCCTGCTTCAGAGGCCCTTGAATTTTTAGTTGCACATACTAACTCTTCACCCTCAGTCATCTCTTTTTCTAACCATGAATATTAAGTAAATTTTACATCTAATCACCTACATATTAAAGCATCTATTGGATCGATCCCCATAAATAATACTAAGGTAGATCCATGTTGGCCTATTAGCCCATGTTGTATTCCATTTCTTCCTACCATCGGTTACCCTCATTTATATATCAAATACTCTCTAAACAAACCATATGGTGTCATCAAGCTACCCATTACGGTTGGTCATCTCACTTTTCTTGTACCTTTCCTTGTTAGGAAAGCATTCAATGGTTATGACATGCTACTCGGACTCAATTGGATTCGTAGGTCTCAATTAATTTTCTCTATGAATCATGTGTGAATCAAATTCATTCATAACAATCAAGTTATCTCTATTGACAATGTACCCCCATCTATTCCATGGTCATCATCTTCTCAAACATCAGTTCATGCATCTTCTACATCATCTAACACATCCCATTCTATGTTACTAAAAGCACAATCTACTCCTAGCTCACCTACTTACACATTATCTACACGACCTAACCATTTTGCTAGTCCTATAGATAGGTATAAGCCCATTCCTAGGATGGTTATTGCATCTCGATATAGGTCACCACCTCATTTTATTCGTGAGGGTGTTCATCACCTTCGCGCTCGACATCACATAGATATCCATCACCGACACATTTTTCTACGCCATGAAATTCATCATATATTCATCCATCGCATGCACATATAATTCATTCACCAACACAACATCTATCTACTATACCACCACTACTAGATCATGGTCATATACTTTCATCACCACAGGCATCGGATGGAGGACCTTCATACTTCATTGTCAATGGATATTCAATTAATTACGCACACTTGCATGGGGGCATAACACTCACACAATTTGCCCCACCTTAACATAAAAAAACCTCTCATCTTTACATTATCATACATCCATCTCATAACATAGGTATACTCATCCACACTTTAGCGTTGCCATTTCCCGATGACACACTCTTGTGCTTTGATTCACACTTGACTGTTGAGGGCATACTACACATGAACCCCACACACTACATGATAGGTACTACACATTGTGTCTCTTCACACATTTTACAATACATCTCACATTTCACACACTACATCTTCATGTTCCTTTACATCATTACTATTTCAAAATTTGTGCATCTATACATCATACATCATATTAGTCTTCATCATACATATGTTACACACCTATTGTTTACGAGTATAGCACTAGATCCTACTCATTCTACATACTACATAACATGCATATTTCACTATTAGGCTATCTACACATGTTGCATTGACACTATACATTGTATTTTATACATCTTACACATTGTATGGTCGTGTCTTATCATCACACATCCTACATCTTCTTCTACGTCCTACAATCACTACCCTATGAAATACTCTAGTTCCTTAGGCCATACTCGACTGTCGAGGGTTTAAAAAATAAATGCACATTATCATACACACATTTTCATCATTCAACCTTCCTCATGCAAAATTCCTAGGTAAGTGACATACTCTTTAGGCTAAATGGTCACCTATCCCTTCATCTTATAGTGGTATACACTATAGGATACATCACCACTCCCTCTATTCATCGGTAGTGATATACGATTCGGGCTAAAACATCACTCATACGCTCATCTTTTCATGATATATGCTTTGGCTATAGGGTCATGGACATACGTAATCTCTATGTTGCATATCATCAACACACATAGACACTCATCACAATGTGTTAGACACACGATACACATGATTCCACTATTTCTTGACGATAACACACACTTGTTTTATGATTAATTATTGATTTATAAAGGGGAATACTAAGTGAAACTCATTGCATACAAATCCATTCACTTAGGGGGCACAAGGCTCCTATAATCCATCTCACATGTCATTCCTTGCATCCAAAGTATATTGCATATCTTGCTTGCATTTACTTGTATATGGTCGTCTTATTACACATGCTAGATAGATTTCTTGTATGTCATTATATTTACCATACACACATGTGCGTTCATGTCTTTTTCTAGTTTTGATCGTAGATACAAGTATCTTACACATAACATGGATGATCCCCTTCTACCACTCCTACAACAGTTGTTGGGGGCATCCACATTCATACATTACATGTTTTATTATTTCATTCTATACTTAACACTTTACATTACTTGTTTATACACACTTTTTCCATATGGGTTATCTTTCTAACATGTTAATGGGTGCTTCATGTGTAGCATTTGTTTTCAGGATTATTTTCATCCATGGCTAGCTATTTGTTTTTCTGTCATTTCTTGTCTATTGTTTTCGCTTGTATCCAGGAATTTCCCTTTGTTTGGTGTGAACACTTATTTGTTGTATGTGGCCATTATGGTCTTGGATTTCTTACAACATCGTGAGTGGTGTCCCATATTTGTAACCCACTTTCGTGGTTTATGATTGTCTTCTTGTATGTTTACTTACTTTCTAGCTTTTATATTATCTCGTATAGCATACACTTGTATTCTACATGCATGCTTATTTGTACTAACACTTGTTTTCTAGCCACTTGTTTGTGTGCACCTTGGTTTATACCAAGCACATTCCCTTCCCCCTATAGGGAACAATTTATGTGGTTGGTCCTCTTTTGGGGCCACATTCTCCTATCAGCAATGTCGCATGTGCCCCCAAAGAGGGGGCATCATTTGAGGTTTTACACACTATTCAACACTTTCTACTAGTACAGTTCAGTGTAGTTTCCATCCTTGACATTGTGGGTTATACATCAAGTGGGTTAAGACTAGTCTATGAACCCCATACATAGTGGATTTTATAGGACATGGTTGTCCTTATAATTCTATGTAGAAGTTACAGGTTAGAGGATATAATGGATTTCATCTCTAAAATACTTCAACTAGTGGCATCGGATCATCTAAAAAAGGTAGTACAAAGATCTCTTCATACATCTTTAGGGAAGCAATTACAGGTTGGAGAATAATGTAGCTTTCTCCCTACACTTCTTTGGCCAGGGTGGCATGAGATTTCCCAAAAAACTCGTAGTACAGGATATCCTTTCTTCACCCCTTCTCTCATCACAGATCAAGTGCACATATTCTTTTTCATTTCCATTAAATTATTTTTACTATATACATGTGTCTTTACATGCATTTTCTACACATATATACATGCATATTTGAATACTTGATCATATTTTCCTTGTAGGTCCATCCATATGAGAAGAAAGTAGTCAACAACAACAATAAATGTGTAAGCAAAAGAAACATTATATGGTAGCACACACCTCATACTAACATGCAAGTACATCACACACATTAGCATATACACACATGTTTCCACCCTAGGTTCACTCTCACCACTTTTTGCACTTTTACATATTTAGTCTCCATGCTCCATATTTTTGTCACTCCATGCTTTGTCTAGTCCTTCAGCACGCTTTCTACATCACTCTACATAAACATTAGGTACACATATCTATTTACTTTAAGTTACCAAGCATTTCTCTCACCAACATAAAGTGGGGGAAAATGTACACACAAAATCACACACTTTAGGCATTATTTAGTCCTGGTCTCATACTACTATTCATATGGCTTTTGAGTGAAGAAAGTACTAATTAAATCATGTCCTTTGGCCATTTTACTTTTCTTTCTATTGCTATTTTAGACCTTCAACACATACTTTCCTAGTCTATTTTTTTCATTTTACATAATTCTACCTCTTATTGGGGTGCCCAGGTCTCATTTGGGGCACCTCGAACCTTTCTACACTGTCTTGCCACTTTTTGGGAAATTTCTAGTTGTTTGATATTTGTATCTTTTAAAGGTCAAAATTTTCAAAGGTTAATTACGAAATTAGAACAAGAGAACCATATAAATATAAAGTTATGAGACTATAATGATGGACCAAGCACTAAGTAATACTATCATCACCTAAGGTTGCATCCATCTAAGTCTCCATTTTCATCCATCTAGCTCCATCACAAGGCACAAGGATAGTTCATCTATATCACAATGCATAGGAGGGAAGTTTACTCTATTCCATCCAATATTTTATTACATTTCTACACATAGTTATTGTTTGCTACTTTCAAAAAGTGTGAATTTCACAAGAGCGCCTAGGGCATGATTACACACACACATAGAAATACATCATGTCCGAGATGTAGTGCAATGCTCGATTAGTAAGTCCGCCATTTTGGCCACCGAGGATAGTCTGAAACCTTCATATGCATCTTTCTTTTTACGGGTTTGATGTTTCTTTTTGGGTTTTACAGGTCTCGACTTCATCACCGATTTCAGTGACATATTGATTAGTACAACGAAGAAAGTGTGACATGAATAAAATGTAGGTGAGCACTCAACAACACCTCAGAGGAAGGTTATAGATAGTTTTTACAGGCCACCGAGGTGCCTAGTTCTCAACCCTCTAGATCTGTGTTTTCTAGAACTTATGTGTGGTCATTATTATATTCTATTTATCTCGGTCTTCTCTGCAACACAGTCACAACATATATTCAAATCAGCTAAGTTCTTTCTAACTCTCCTTACACATTAGGGTTTTACATTTCTACTTTCTTAGTTGCTTGGGTCATTTCCTTTATGCATTTATATGTTATTTACTATTGTTCTTTATATTAGATTAACCTAGAATAATCCCACATTTTATTTAATCACTCGATCTTCTAAGAGATTAATAAACCTTATAAACCTATATATTATCATTAACAATCATAGAAAACTTTTAAAGGATCTACAAACATCTTTCATTCACTATTACAAGCATTCATCACAAGTTTTGTATACTAGAAGCTCCTTTTCATTGATGAAACACTGAATTTCATAGCTTCTTGAGCCCGAGGCTATAATATAGAGTCTCTACTCTCAAAACTATAATTCTTTAGGTCACCCTTCTTCACTAACTCAAATACATCATGAATCCTCATAGAAAAAATTAAAATATGAATGAGGTGGTTAGGGTTTCTCCAAACTAACCAAACCTTGATTAAAATAACTCAAGATGAGTTAAGGCCTAGCAAGAGCAAGGAAGTAAAACAAAGGTGGTGTAGATGACTTAAAACCTTTAACACATCATTTATGACACTTAGACTAACACCTAGTACTATCACACACAAATAAAGTATTCAAATATTAAAAATGTACATTTAGAGGGAAAACTCCCTATTTTGCCCCTAGAGTCCAAATGGACTAATAAATGCTATAATCATCACAAGTAGACCCTAGACCACAATAAAACCTAAATAAAACCAAAATTTATACTATTTAGATGATTCTCTTACATCATTGACATAGTTCTTCAACGATCAACCAGTGAAAGAGCGTTATTGGAAATTAAAGTGGGATAAGTTCTTGTATGTAGGTGAATCAATAAAAGTGTGCTTTTGTGGTGATAATTTCACTATGGTGATCATGTGCATCAAGATCTAGATAGTAGTATTTAGATCTAAATTATGGAGTGGTTTATGATTATGATTTTTAGTTTCTCCATGACCCATATTCTCACTAAGGGGGAATAATAGGAATTATAGTGTTCACATGTATGTGTGAGAGTAAGTTGTTTAGAGTTACAAATCACATATTTAGGGAGTGTGTGTTACAAGTTGTTAAAAAAACTTGTTTATATTGAGTGAGTGGTTATAGGAGTAATAATATGTCTCCTATTATTTAGGGGATTAAATTCCACACATATGTATATTTGTATATAGTATATTCAATAGATTAAAAATGAATCATTATCCTATCTAAAAACTTGAGTTTATTTTGTAATTTTTGGTTGGGAATCCTGGGAGTAGGTTTTCTGTGAAATTTTTTCTTCTTAACATTCTTGACCATCTTCCCATTCTTCAACATAGAGGGACATTTCAACATCTACTAGATACAATTTTTGCTCTACAATTTTGTGCCCCTTGGTGAACTTTTTATCACAATTATAACAAAACTCATTTTCCCTTCAAGGTTGCATTTCATCCTCTATGAGGAATTTAATGGGGTATATTTTACTATTTTTACCTAAATAATAATGTTGGGGGTGGTGTGTACTAATGGAGCAATATTTTTAAAATGAAATTGTGTATTGAATATGTCTTTTGCTAGTATTTCCAAATCCAGAGTTTCCATCATGGTGGCAAGTTTTAATATTATGACATCTTCAGATGGTATCCTTAAGAACACCAAGAAAAACCCCATAAAATGGGAATCGATAGGTCGTCGATGTGATTAGCCAAAATCTCAAACTTTTTTAGTACCCATACTTTGTCCCAATTTCAATTTTTTTGGTTAGAGCTCTATGAAATCATTATATGTACTAGGTCCAATTTTATTAAAAATTACATGTTAATGGTTTCCCAAGAAGGTTCTGCATTGGTTTTTGTGTACCAATGATACCATTAAATTACCTCTTTATAAAAGTGGAAGGACACAATATAGACTTTGTTGACTTCAAACGTATTATGGAAATCAAGTATTTTCTACCTTATAAAGCTAACTAAATAAGGGAAATTCTAATTTGGGGCCTCATGATATGTGACCAAATATAAAATACACTCATATGATCTATCATAAATTTTTTTAGATATTCAATTATGTTTAA